>CM038040.1:135525236-136777427 GCA_021397845.1 Areca catechu
CATCAAATTCCTGTCGAATCGCCTCCCTGCCCACTGCCAGCAGCCACCGGCCTTCTTCCATCTGGATACATCCACGGCCAGGTCATGACAACCACCGAGCCATCAATTCTTCTCCAGAACCGTGCCCAGGATTTCACCCATCCCTCTCTCCTCCTCTCTAAGCTTCCATGGCAGCCGCTGTCACCACATCCACCCCAGACCATCCCGTGCCTTCTTCTTCATCGCCCTGCCCTCCTCTCCGCCAAACCCTTTTTCCGTGCAGCCACCGTAGCCGACCTCCTTGCCGCCCGCCACCATAACCCCACCTGCTACCACCGCCCGGAACCACCTCTCGGAATTGCCATCCAGAATCCCCTACTGTCACTGCCTGAAACCGTCTCCACCACCTGGAATAGCCGTGGTTTGCAATGCCAAGCACAGCCATGCCGTAGTCCCCTTCATGGGATCTGCCTCCATCCGTGCACACTTCTCCCAGCCGGTCCCCATCTTCCTCCCTAGCGCCGTCGCTTTTGAACGCCCGCCGGTGACACCCCTCCATGAGCCCCTGTGCTGGTTCGGTCTGTGAGGAAGAAGTGGAGGGATTGCACGAACGTGAATGCAATTCTCCCCCTTGCTGCCGACTTCACTTAAGGGATCCCCACACCAATCTCAAAGCTCTACAGTCGTCTTCATCAGGACGTTGGCTTTGTGACAGCTCAGATCTTGTAGCCATTGCTAGGAGGCACACCCTGGAACCTTCACCAATTAGCTTCAGACATCCTTTTGTGAGCCACGTCTTCTAATCCTTACTGATCCTAGAAACGACCATCAGCCTGTCAAGGAATCTGCTCTAGGAAATATTTCAACCATTGCCTTTTGTGACACTGATTCTCCAATGCAATATGTTGATATTGAAATTCCTACAAACAACAAAGGAAAATCTAGCATTGGCTGCCTCTATTGGTTGTTGGCTAGGATGGTTCTCCAGATGCATGGCACTATTGCTCCTGGGTACAAATGGGAAGTGATGGTCGATCTATTTTTCTACAAGGATCCTGAGGAAACTAAGGAACAGGAAGAGAAAGCACTGTCATATCTACCAATGAACCATTGGATTCTCAAAGATCTCAGCATTCATCTTTAAAAAAATATTTTAGCCAATGAATCATTGGAAGCTAAACAGGGAAAAGAAACATTGACATTCAATACACAAACAACTTCAAGTCATCGAGCTTGGAAACCTGCTTCAGGGCTCAAGGCCAAATCATTGTTAGAAATTTAAAACAGATCAAGTGAGCATGGCTATTGAGGTTCATTGATGAATAAGCTGGAGCCCGAGGATATCTGTAATTATCCAAGATCTTCAGAGTAGCATCGAGCCTAACTCGACGGAGTCGAGTTCTCCCCATCTCAGGGAAATGATGGGGACATTACCAGCACGAATCCCGAAGCAAGCATGAATCTTGGAGCTGTGCGAATCTCGGAGCATATCTAGAATAAATTTAGGATTTATCTTTTTATTTGAAATTTGAAATAGGATTTGGTTGTTTAGGATTGAGATATGGATAGGCTTATCTTATTCTATCTTGTATTTGAATTTGAATCATCTCTATCTTTTTATCCTGTATTCAAATTCAAATGAGGGTTGGACAGGTCTATAAATACCACCCTCAGTCTTTTATAAAAAAATAGCTTTTGGAGAAAAAAAATTGAGTTTTTAGAAGAGTGATTCTTCTTGCCTTCACCTTCGGGCATGGGCGTGAGGCCTTAGTTATCCCCCTTCCCAACCCATTTTCTTTAACCCCTCATGACCTTTGAGATTCAACCTAGCACCTCCAAGTATCGAGGAGGGTGTAATGCCTTAAAGGTGAGAGGTCTCTTCATTAGGGTGAGTTCCAAAGTCCATGAGATTCAAATCCCTATCTTCCATCCCCACTATTCCTTCGCCATCCCTAAAAAAAAATACCAAAAAAAAAAATGGTACCCTAATCTATGTTACTTCTAGACTTACCAATGGTCCACCCATCTATCCCCCATCAATTTTGCTATCAGAGCTTAGAAAAATTAGGGTACCCCAAGTTCCCCTTCTCTTCCACCAGCCCTCATCATCCGCATCCTCAATCTTCCACCCTGTCCAGCACCCCCTGGTTGCCTCCCTGTCGGATCCTCCCTGCTCCCCGTCGACCACCAGTCCCTTCTGCTTGCAACCAGAAACAGCTGATCGCCGCGGTTGAAGCTCCTCAGATTGGCGCCTCCACAGCCATTGTCCACAAGCCTCCATCCCCATCTCCTACCAAGCTCATTCCCCTGTTTTCATGTGCATAAGTATTCGAAGCCCTAGCCCAAGCACGTCCATTCGCCTCCGATGGCTAGTATGAAGCAATCAATTCTCTCTCCATCAATTTATTCCTTCGTAGCACAATAGAGAAGAGTTCCCAATGGAAAGTAGCTCATCCAAAGGGGAAATGGTAAGCCTCCAGGAACCAAAGAAAGTAGCCAAAAAGGATGTCATAAGCCTCCCGGAACCAAAGAGAGTAGCCAAAGTGGAAGAAGTAGGCCTTCCTAAGCCATAGAGAGCCCAGGGGAGAACCAAATGGGCCACCCAAGTCATCTTTCGATCATTTGTGATGGTTGCCATGTTGGCCAACGCCCTGGTCATAATCTTCAATGAGGAGACCACCGACATCGCCGGCTTTTTCATGCACTCTAGCTATAAGTCCTCTTTGCCTTCCATGAAGCCGATCGCACAGATCCGCCCAATGCTTCACCACTGTCGCCGCCTCCACATCCTCTCCTTCCTCCTCCTCCTTCCTCCGTCACCGGCACCGCTGCCCCCTTCTTCCGGCCGGTGTTTTTTCTTCGTCCCCCATCAAATTCCCGTCGGATCGCCTCCCTGACCATTGCCAGCAGCCACAAGCCTTCTTCCATCTTGATACATCAATGGCCAGGTCATGACAACCACCGAGCCATCAATTCTTCTCCAGAATCGTGCCTATGATTTCGCCCATCCCTCTCTCCTCCTCTCTAAGCTTCCATGGCAGCCGCTGTCACCGCATCCACCCCAGACCAGTCCCGTGCCTTCTTCTCCATCGCCCGGCCCTCCTCTCCGCCCAACCCTTTTTCCATGTAGCCACCATAGCTGACCTCCTTGCCGCCCACCACCATAACCCCACCTGCTACCACCGCCCGAAAACACCTCTCAGAATCACCATTCGGAATCCCCTACTGTCACCGCCTGAAACCTGCCTCCACCGCCTGGAATAGACGTGGATTGCAACGCCAAGCCAAGCCATGCCGTAGTCCCCTTCGTGTGATCTGCCTCCGTCCGTGCGCACTTCTCCCAGCTGGTCGCCATCTTCCTCCCTAGCGTCGTTGCTTGTGAATGCCCGCTGGTGACACCCCTCCACGAGCCCCTGTGCTGGTTCAGTCTGTGAGGAAGAAGGGGAGGGATTGCATGAACGTGAATGCAATTCTCCCCCTTGCTGCCGACTTCACTTAAGGGATCCCCACACCAATCTCAAAGCTCTGCAGTCATCTTCATCAGGACGTTGAAAGGGATATGCCCTACAAGCCAATCTATGTTGTATCTCCCAAACCATTGTAATTGACAATATTCTAATAAAGGCATTATTTTTCATCATACGCTGTGTTTATTATTATATGATGAACCCCATAGATTAGGGCTATGATTTTAGGGTTATGATGAGATCATACCAATGAGACCTAAAGTCTTAAACCTTAATCTAAAATATTCCTAGTCAAAGGAACCTTGAGTAGGGGATCAAGGTTCTTTCCGGTAAGACTAGCACATCCTATGTATACTGAATAGGGTGACTGCTCTCACAGTCACTTGTGTATGACACTAATACTAGGATGTGGATGCTCATTAGAGAATGAGTTCACTGATATGATCCAACTTGAGAACATCTAATGGAGTCTTAGCTACATGTCAATAGAAGGTTCTCATAGTGTGAGTGGTATAAGTAATCCTTTGACCTGAGACTGCCATAAGTACCTTATGTACATGAACCCATGCTTTGGTTCAATCCTAATCATGACACTGAGTCATGCACAGGATTGATACTGGGAATGGTGAATTGGATATGAAGGTAATGAGTAGGTCAACAATGAATCGATCACTCTTAGTAAGAGGAGATTGCATCTAGCTAGTTATCAATCGGATGATGATTCAGGGAATCTTTGATCAAAGTAAAGATATTAGAGATGGTTTCTAATATCAAGATAATTGAATCATCAATATAAGATTGAGCTAAAAACAGATATAATATTGGATTTGACATATATCCATATCCATAATTATATTTTGGGTGCAGGCTGATCGAAGGATTTAATTGTACGGTAACTTTCTACTGAAGGGTAGTTTTGGTATTTCACCAGAATTTCCATATCTTCCGGGTAGACATGACACGTTGCTAGACGTCAATCCTGTCTTGTGGGTTGATTAAATAGAATGATCACTTATAGGAAGAGTCCTAATTGATCATAATCGGGTAAGCCCGATTTGACCTAAATCGATTAGAAAGAGTTCTAATCAAATTAGGTCAACTTGTATTCGAACCCACTACTGGCTAGATGTGGAACCCAATGGGTCACACACTTAAGAGAATTGATCAAGGGTTTAATTTTATAATTAAATCATCTTTGCATGATGACACTCTAGCAGGTGTTGCAAATCCTAGCTTCTATTCGAATTAGATTCGAATTAGGGTTCCGGATTGGTTCAATTTGTGTTCTAATTGGATCTTATTAGACCCTAATTGAGGTTATAGGGATTATGGCTAACCCTATTGGCTAACCAGGTATCTAGGCTAGCCCCCCACCCGCCCCTTATCCTTTTCACACCAAAATGCCAAGAGTCCATGTGCTAATGGACTCTTGGCGTGCCATTTGGAAGAGTCCATGGCGCATGGACTCTTGGTGCGCTCCATAAAAAACTCCGGTGTTTTTATATGGGGCGGCTTTTCTTATCTCCTTTAGCACCTCAATTGTCTTCCCTTGGATGGAAATCCAACGGATGATGGGGTTTTAAGAAAGAAAGAAAGCGCTCCTGCTTCCCGGTTGTGCGAAATCATATCTCTTCGGAGATTCAAACTTCGCGACTCCTTTCTTCTCCAATCTTCATGACTTTTCCTTTGAGAAAAGCCATGGGATTTAATCTGGAAGGCCATGAGAAGGAGGAGAAGGCCGTGAGAAGGAGGAAAAGGCCATGAGAAGGAGGGAAGGGATGTGAGAAAATGGGAATGGCGTTTATGGAGAGTTGTGTTGGCGTCTCTCCGAAAACTATTTAAGGAATCAGAACTTCGGGATAAAAAATTAATTTTAATTCTTCTTCCTCTCCTAAAGACTCTTTCTCTCTTTTCTTGTTCTTGCACTGTTTCCTTTACAGAGTACACCTCTGTCGAAACTCTGCTACTGAACAAGAACAAGAGCGAAAGTCTCCGACGGTAAAGGAAAGAAGGAGTTCTGATTTTATTCTTTCTTTCTTACATTAAGACATTCTTGTCTTAGTTTCTCCTCCAATTTAAGACAAGCCTAAATCCCTTTAGGATAAAGTCTTATCTTCAAGACAAGAGTGTCTTAGAGGGTCAAGGTCTTAGTGGAAGGAGGAGAAGAGATAAAAGAAAGGAAGGCAACCTGTTGTATGGAAGAATTCCAGCCATAATCCGAAGAATTGAGTTCTAGGAAGAAGAACTCAATAGGAGGAACCATTGGACAAGAAGATAGTGTTCTTGATCATTGCTCTATGTGGATCACCATCGGAGGGCGGACACTTGGACGCTTGGTGAATTCAAATAGCTCGTTGATCTTCAAGTTTTAAGTCTTCGTAAATTGGAATTAGCGATTACAGGTTGGTATTCTAATTCAATTTGCATAGAAATGTTTGTCTTTATACATTCTAGTCTTATTAAGGAGTTCCTGTTTTAGGGTTTTTGTGCATATTAATTTCAATTTTTGAAATTACCCTTCTGCTGCTTTGCACCGGAACCCTACAGTGGTATCAGAGCCACCTTAATTAGGACTATAATTTATGATAGTTTGTATGTCACATCTTAGGGTTTTTAAATCCTAATATGTTACTACACTTAGCATATCTTTGATTGCATATATGTTTTGATGTATGCCACTAGTTAGGGTCTTTCACTCAAACCCTAATTATTATAGAGATATGTATAGTTTTGAAGTCATCATACTGAAATAAGGTTGCCCTGGCATAATGGTGGATCCATTATGTGGTAAATGGTTGTCCTAGTATGATGACACACTTAGCACATATTTGTTTATGATGGGGGATTAATATATATGCAATTCTTTTTGTATGTTTTATATGTGAGGTTGAGTGATTAATTTCCAAATTTTAGATTAAAATAAGTTGTAGGAAATTTTATATGAATTTTAGAAGATCAGCATGCAGATTAGGACCTAGAAAAGTAGAAAAGAAGGATCGCCGGGGCTGAGAAGCCTCGGTTAGGGCAAGTTCTCCTACAATAAAACTACTGGAGGTAGAGGGGGTGTACCTGACAATGTCTTTTAAGATCGCAGCAAATGGATCTCTCGTTCCTCGATGAATGCGGCCTGGAAAACCGAGCCAAAGACCCGCGGATACCCGGCTTTCTACTCGATGATCCGATTGAGGCTTGGCTGGAGTTGTTGGATTCGTAGGAACTCGGGGACCTGCAAATGACCTGTCAAGGGTTAGAAAACTCACAAAAGAAAAATAGCAAGGGAAGGCTTCTTTTGGAGTGGGCATCCAGGGATCTGAGAGGCTTGTTGGCAGCAGGAAGATGATTGCAGCACTGGGAAGAAAAACTCTCACAAACCCCTTTATGCACACAGCAGGGTATCACATAACTCAATAGAAGAATTCAAGGTTTTAATTCATATCAAAATTAGGTTTCATACAAGAGGCTAGGGTCCCTTAAATAGACCCTTAACCTTGGGCTCCAAGTAAGGGTACATTAGTCTTTACATAAGAATCCTTTTCCCTCTCAAATCCTAGCTAGAAAATAAGGAAACATTAGGTAGAAAAATCCTTAAAAATTCTCTTGACTTGGCCAACACTCCAAGGACGCCTAGGGGGGCGTGTTGGGCTTCTAAGAGCAGCAAGGGGCTGGCCCAAAAGGGCCTGGGTGCATGGGTTTGGGCCTCTGGAAGCTGGGGTGGCCTGGTAGCCAGGTAGCAGGAATATTCCCTGGTATCTTGCTTCTTAGGGGCTTGGGCTTGGTGCCTGGGCTTGATTTCTTGGGCTAGGATGCAGATGGACCTCTAAAATCATGGATGCTTTGGTTTATGAATATATTTTGGCATCTGGAAGGGAATCTGGGTATCTGGAGGGCATCTGCAAGGAATCAGGGTTTTCTGAATTTTTCCTCCTGGGGTCTTCAAATCTTCAAGCTGGGTTGGACTTGGGCTAAACTTTTATGTCTTCAATTAGGTTGAACTTGGTCTTCACTTGTATGATGTGGTCTTGAGTCTTCAATTTAATTGGACAGGACTCAAAAATTGAAATTAGCTCAACATGAGCTGACTAGTACTGAACGAACTGAACTAGCTCAACAAGAGCTGGACTAATTACAGGACTCAAATGTAGCTGGACTAAGCTTTATTACAAGGGACTCAAATATTAACTAAGTGATCCACAGAGGGTTGAGAAGCCTCTACCTTATTCTGGTGCCTCTGGTGTCCGCACCAATTCTCCTGGGGTGGGAGGAACTCGACCCTATCGAGTGAAGATCAGACTGGCTCACATATCTCTCGAGTAGGTCTGGGTTGAGGTGTTGCAAGGCCTCTCGAGAAATCCATGAATCGTCCGACTCTGGCTAGCCTTGCCATTGGATCAGGAAGCATTGATAACTGCGACCCCGGGTCATAATGGCTTGATCATCCAGGATACGCTCGATCCGTTCTCCTCTCTCAGGCCAAATTTATTAGTGGACACTCTGGGTTAGGGTCACTCACAATGAAAAGGAATAGGTTCAAAGGCCTCACTAGGTATCGCTGCCGGTTTCTTGTACTCAACCAGGTCTATAATATTGAAGGTAGAACCAACGCCCAAATCCGAAGGCATGTCTAACACCTAGGCATTTGATCCAACCTTCTCTATCACTTTAAAAGGTTCCGCTCCACGAGCATGAAGCTTCTTAACGGTCCCTGGTAGGAACCGCTCAGGCCTAAGCCTAATCATTACAGAATCCACTATATCAAATTCTTTGATCCATCTTCGGGAATTAGCCAGTTTGTTTAAAATTAGTGTAGGTGGTGAACATGCTGGGCACATGCAGACTCCTAACAAATGATTCAAAGGACTCATACTAATACCTAACATACTTGACTATGCATTCCTATAGAAGGAAATCTTATTGAACTCTTTGGATCTAAACCTAACAGATTATAGGTTCCTTAGGTTTGATCCTAGCTTGACATGCACATGAAAATTTGCAGTGAACTCCTAGCAAATTCCAAAGAGTATGCCAGAAGTAAGATGCAAACCTAACATGCATGATGAATGCATGCAGTATGCTAATCTCAGTTAAATGCAATCTAATAATCCTAGAAATGCTGGAGGTGTCAGGAAAGGGTAGAAAATAGGAAGTGGGTTTAGAATTAGTTTGGTAGGGTAGGGAAAAAGGTTCAAGGTTAGTTGGATAAAGTTCGATATAAGAAGGCATATCAGGGACTAATCCTAGACTAATGAGGCTAACCTTACGAGGTTGCGGTATATCTATGGGGTTTGCATAATGGAAGGATGGGTTACTAATCTCAGGGAAGAGATCCTTAATGGGAACTATAGGAGGAGGCTCATCCTGAGGGTACTGATTCAAAGAGATCAAGTCCTTAATAAATTCTTCTGGTTCTTGTATTTTTGGACTAGACTCTATAATTTGGCTCTCCTCTATGGTTTCCTTAGGTAAGGCTCTAGCAGCAGTACCTAGGTTCTCTTCCTCTATTTGTTCTTCCATTATAGCTTTAGGTTGGATGTGGTCAAGGTCAAC
The DNA here is from genome assembly GCA_021397845.1 of Areca catechu. Classification (NCBI taxonomy): domain Eukaryota; kingdom Viridiplantae; phylum Streptophyta; class Magnoliopsida; order Arecales; family Arecaceae; genus Areca; species Areca catechu. Next base: position 135,534,227 of record CM038040.1, read on the forward strand.
AAGCTCTGGGTTGGTTTCTACCTGGGTATCTACTAGGTTAGCTAATTCTAGGTCTACTAAAGGTGTCTCCTCTTCTCCTTCATACTCATCCACTAGGTTCGCATCAGCTTCATACACTTTCGCGTTAATGTAAGCCTTGTCAATCTCAAGAATGGTTGGAGAAGGTCGGCTAGGGAAAAATTGGCTAGGTCCTAGTTTCTGATTATGGACACTAGTCCTAGTAGGTTAGGTTGCCTAAGGGGTAGTGGCTCAATACTGGGCTCATATTTAGGGGTGCTAATCCTATAGGGTTCAAGTTGACTAAGGAAAACCTGACTAGTACTAGATTGATACTTAGGGGTTATGGGTTCTCTGGGCTCATAGGACAAGGGTGCAGATCTATGGGTCATGGGATTATAGGATCTAGGGTCATAGGATTTTGGGTCAGCTCTATGGTCAGGTTCTAAGGATGGATCATGGTATGGGGTCCTCCTAAGGTTGGGCTCCCTATATGGGTCAGGATATTGGGTTCTCCTAGGGTTGGTGATGCAGAACAAATAAAGGGATGCGATGCGGAAGTAAATTAAGATTAACTAATTTTTTGTGGTTTTTATAGGTTTGTAGAAGTTGGCTTCAAATCAAAGAAAAGTTAACCTAACATTGAAAGATACTAATGTGATAATTGAAAGCACAACTTTAAGGAAACTAAATTATCAGAGTAATTCAGAAGCAACGGATCACTGGGGGTTGAGAAACTCCCAGACCTAGGGTTTCACTCCGAGCTTTCAACATAACAGAAATAAAGAGAAGGGAAGGGTTATCTAACCAGACAATGATCTTCACAGATTTTGGTGGAAGAACTCTCCCGAGCAGATTGTTGGATCCTCGGAGTCGGATATCTTCGTAATGGATCCTCCAATACTGGGCCTTTGGCGGGTTGGCTTCTCCTGAACTCAAGATCTGGAAGAGAAGAAAGACAATTGATGGAATCAGAGAGTCAAGGAAAAGATTTACCAGGTTGATGAACTTGAAGATCGAAATTGCTGAAAACTGGATTCTCCTGGAGGCTGATGTGATTTTCCTTGGAACTTGCTCTGGATCTGAAGTAGCCGGACTGGATCTGGATGAAGGTGGATGGCCTGGACTTGTAGAGAGAGAGAGGCCGTGGGAGATGGATGGATCTAGGGTTTGGTGGATGGAAAATAATGAAAGGTGGCTAGGGTTTTGGAATTTCAAGTGGCTAACCTAGGGTTTTGGATAAGGATGGAGATCTCTCACCTCCTCAAGGCTCCAATGGAACCCGGATTACCCCCTCACAGAGCTCAACACTTAGAATAGTGCAGAAGAAGAGAAACCTAGGTCACTCAACACAAGAGAATAGCAAAAATAATTTTTTCTTCATTGATTTTCAAAGTTACAAAGAGAGGTCTATTATATAGACCTAAAATTTCTCCTAGCTTGTACAAATTCCCATGTGGGACTAAACTCTTCCAAACCCTAGATTAGGAAGAAAATCCTCTCCCTTGGCCGACCAAGAGTCCAAAAAAAATTGGGACGGCCATAAAGGAATTGTTTTGGAACTTTTATGGCACCTCCTTTGGAGTTGGATTTGGATTTGGAGTCCTCTTCTTCTTAAGGTATTTCTTCTTTTCTTCCACTCCAAGTTAAGCTCTTTGATTTTGATTTGAACTTCAATTAGGAGTAGGTTGGATGTCCTTCTTTGATTTCTTCTCCAAGAGAAGTTTTCTTCCTTCTTTGCTTAGGTAAATTAGGCAGGTGTGGGCACCTCCTTTAATTTAGCCTCCAATTTGATTTTTTTCTTCTTTGGATGTGGGGACCATGACACTGGGATGCCTCTATGGCGCCTCCTGGACTCTGGCGTGTGCTCGGAGTGTGGCTGGGCGTGTGGCTTGGAGTGTGGCCTCCACTTGCTTGAACCTTGAGTTGATTGGAAGAGAAATGTGGCTCCATTTTGGACCAAATTGAAACCACATTGAGACTTGCACCGAGTCAACATGACTCAACAAAATTTAAATGGTGACTCAAGAAATAAATAAAAATAAATAAACTGGTTGACCAGGTCAACCTTTATTACAAACCCTAATTTCTCGGGCAATGTCAATCAGAGATCCAAATGGAGCTCTGAAGTCTTCTTCTGAGTCTGGTGCCCGCACCAATTCTCCCAGGGTGGGAGGAACTCGACCCTGTCGAGTAAGGCTCAAGTTGGCTCTGGTATCTCTCCAAGAGGTCTGGGTCCAATTCTTGTAATTCTTCTCGGGAGATCCAAGAGTCATCAGAATCTGGCCTTCCTTGCCAGCAGACCAGGTACCTTTGGTATCCTCGATTACGAGTAGAGATAACCTGATCATCCAGGATCTTTTCAATCTGCTCTTTCCTCACAGGCCAGTTTGTTGGTGGACACACAGGGTCGGGATCACTCTCAATGATAGGGTTAGGCTCAAAAGGCTCACTAGGAATCACAGCTGGCTCCCTGTACTCTACTAAGTCTGTAATGTTGAAAGTAGAGCTAATGCCTAGTTCTGGAGGCAACTCGAGCACATAGGCATTGAATCCTACTCTCTTTACCACTCTAAATGGTCCAGCTCCCCTAGCATGTAACTTTCTAACGGTTCCAGGAGGAAACCGTTCAGGCCTTAACCTAATCATCACATAGTCTCCCTCAACAAAAGATTTGACTCGTCTTTGAGTATCAGCCTGTTGGGGTATCAGGTGCACCGCAGCGGAAGTGTAATTTCAAAATGATGAAATTTGCACCGAAATCCCTTAGCCAAGATCTCCTTTTTACTAATTAAAACATACATACTAACATTCAAACATAGTTTGTTAGAATTAGAGTACCAACCTGTAATCGCTAATTCCAACAAAGTTGATGTTGAAGGGGCTGATTGAATTCACCAGGCGTCCAAGTGTCCGCCCTCCGATGGTGATCCACACAGAGCAGTGATCAAGACAACTCTATCTTCTTTTCAAAGGTTCCTTCTATTGAGTTCTTCTTCCTAGAACTCAATTGCTTGGACTATGGCTTGAATTCCTCCACACAAAGGCTTGCTTTCCTTTCCTTGACTCCTTCTCCTCCTTCCACCAAGACCTTGGCCCTTTAGATACCCTTGTCTTGAAGAAAAAGACCTTGTCCTAAGAGGACATAGGCTTGTCTTAAGTTGGAGGAGAAATTAAGACAATGATGTCTTAATGTATGAAAGAAAGGAAGAAATCAGAACTTCTTTCTTTTCTTTACCGTCGGAGACTTTTACTTTTATCTTGTTCAGTAGCAGAGTTTTGACAGAGGTTTACTCTGTAGAGGAAACAATGCAAGAGCAAGAAAAAATAAAAGAGTCTTTAGGAGAGGAAGAAAGAAAAAGATTACATAATGTTCTGATTTTTCCCGACCCTTTAAATAGAAATCAGATAGGCGCCTACACACCTCTCCGTAATTTCTTTCTCACGCCCTTTCCAATTTCTCACGCCCCATCCTCCCATCTCATGGCCTTCCAGATTAAATCCCATGGCTCTTCTTAAAGGAAAAACCGCGGTGTTTTAAAAAGAAGGAAGTCGCGACTTTTCATCTCCGAAGAGATGTTACTTCGCGCGCCCGGGAGGAGTTAGCGCTTTCTTTCTTTCTCAAAATCCCATCAGCCGTTGGATTCTCATCCAAGGGGGGAGAGAAGGTGCGCTAATCACTTAAGAAGGAGGCCGCCCAAATAAAAACATCGGAGAATTTTATTTGGGGCGCGCCAAGAGTCCATGCGCCATGGACTCTTCCTTAAGGCGCGCCAAGAGTCCATATGCGCATGGACTCTTGGTGTTTGGCGTGAAAAACAAAAGGGGGCGGGTGGGGAGGCTAGCCAAGCTACATGGCTAGCCAATAGGGTTAGCCACATTCCCATTTTTCTTAATCAAGGTCTAATTAGGTCCAATTAGAACCCAATTTGAACCAATCCGGAACCCTAATTCGAATCCGATCCGAATAGAAGCTAGGGCTTGCAACACCTGCTAGAGTGTTATCTTGCAAAGACAATTTAATTCCAAATTAAATTCTTGATCAATCCTCTTAAGTGTGTGACCCATTGGGTTCCACATCTAGCCAGCAGTGGGTTCGAATACAAGTTGACCTAATTTGATTAGAACTCTTTCTAATCGATTTAGGTCAAACCGGGCTTACCCGAATCGATCAATTAGGATTCTTCCTAACATGTGATCTTTGAACTTGATCAACCCACAAGACAAGATTGACGTCTAGCAACGTGTCATGTCTACCCGGAAGATATGGAAATTCTGGTGAAATACCAAAATTACCCTTTAGTAGAGAGTTACCGTACAATTAAATCTTTCGATCAGCCTGCACCCAAAATATAACTATGGATATGGATATATGTCAAATCCAATATTATATTTGTTTCTAGCTCAATCTTATAATGATGATTCGATTATCTTGATATTAGAAACCATCTCTAATATCTTTACTTTGATCAAAGATTCCCTGAATCATCATGCAATTGTTGACTAGCTGGATGCAATCTCCTCTTACTAAGAGTGATCGATTCCTTGTTGACCTACTCATTACCTTCATATTCAATTCACCATTCCCAGTATCAATCCTGTGCATGTCTCAGTGTCATGATTAGGATTGAACCAAAGGATGGGTTCATGTACATAAGGTACTTATGGCAGTCTCAGGTCAAAAGATTACTTGTACCACTCCCACTATGAGAACCTTCTATTGACATGTAGCTAAGACTCCATTAGATGTTCTCAAGTTGGATCATATCAGTGAACTCATTCTCCAATGAGCACCCACATCCCAGTATTAGTGTCATACACAAGTGACTGTGAGAGTAGTCACCCTTTCCAGTATACCCGGGGTGTGCTAGTCTTATCGGAAAACCCTGATCCCCTACTCAGGGTTCCTTTGACTAGGAATACTTTAGATTAAGGTTTTAAGATTTTAGGTCTCACTGGTAAGATCTCATCATAACCCTAAAATCATAGCCCTAATCTATGGGGTTCATCATATAATAAACACAGCGTATGATGAAAAATAATGCCTTTATTTAGAAAATTATCAATTACAATGGTTTGGGAGATACAACAGAGATTGGTTTGTAGGGCATATCCCTTTCAATCTCCCACTTGCACTAAAGCCAATCGCCTTTGAATCTTAATCCCATACATTCTAGGTGGCGATCAAAATCTCGCTGTGGTAGAGCCTTAGTGAACGGGTCTGCTACATTGTTCTTTGTATCAACTCTATCTATGTAGACATCTTGTCTCTCTACTATTTCTCGGACAAGATGGAAGCGTCTCAGAATGTGCTTGGACTTATGATGAGCTCTTGGTTCCTTAGCTTGAGCAACGGCCCCAGTGTTGTCACAGTAAAGTGGCACTGGGTTTTCAATTTGAGGAACAACACCCAACTCTGTGATGAACTTCTTCATCCAGACTGCTTCCTTGGCGGCTTCACTAACAGCTATGTATTCTGCCTCTATGGTTGAGTCAGCTACAGTCTGCTGCTTGGTACTCTTCCAACTCACTGCTCCACCATTTAGGGTAAAAACATATCCCGAAATGGATTTGCTATCATCAGGGTCTGATTGAAAACTAGAATCAGAATAAGCTTCTAGTTTAAGATCAGAACCACCATAAACCAAAAAAATATCCTTAGTCCTTCTTAGGTACTTAAGAATATTTTTAACTGCTTTCCAATGATCCTCTCCTGGATCAGCCTGAAACCTACTGACAATGCCTAAAGCATATGCCACATCAGGCCTGGTACATAACATGGCATACATTATGGATCCTATTGCCGAAGCATAGGGTATAGAATTCATTCTATCTCTTTCTTCAGGTGTCTTAGGAGACATCCTTTTAGAAAGATGTATGCCTTGACTCATAGGAAGATAACCACTTTTACTTCCTTCCATGCTGAATCTTTTTAGCACTAAGTCAATGTACCTAGATTGGGATAAACCTAGCATCCTCTTAGATCTATCTCTATAGATCTTAATACCTAGTATATAGGATGCTTCTCCCAAATCTTTCATGGAAAACTGGTTTGATAGCCAAACCTTGACTGATTGCAACATTGGGATATCATTCCCAATGAGGAGTATGTCATCTACATACAGAACCAAGAAGACTATGGCACTCCCACTAGTCTTCTTATAAACACAGGGTTCATCCACATTTTTGATAAAACCAAATCTTTTAATAGTTTCATCAAAGCGGATGTTCCAACTCCTGGAAGCTTGCTTTAATCCATAAATGGATTTCTTCAGCTTGCATACTTGATTAGGTTTATTCTTTGAAATAAAACCTTCTGGCTGTGACATGTAGACTTCTTCCTCAAGGAAACCATTAAGGAATGCAGTTTTCACATCCATCTGCCATATCTCATAATCGTGGTATGTTGCTATAGCAAGTAAAATCCGAATTGATTTTAGCATGGCAACAGGTGAAAAAGTTTCATCATAATCAATTCCCTGTTTTTGTCTAAAACCTTTAGCCACTAATCTGGCTTTATAGGTTTCAACTTGGCCATCAGCCCCAATCTTTTTCTTATAGACCCATTTACACCCAATAGGATTAACACTCTCTGGTGCATCAACCAAAGACCATACTTGGTTTACATACATAGAGTCTACTTCGGATTCCATGGCTTCTTGCCATTTATCTGAGTCAGTACTCAAGATAGCTTCCGTATAGGTCAGAGGTTCATCATTTTGAATGACTTGAGCTTCATTATTTTCAATAATAAACCCATACCTCTCAGGTGCCCGTGGCACTCTGTCAGACCTACGAGGAGGAGTTTTGTGTTCTGGTTCTGTCCTAACTATATGTTCTAATGGTTGAGAATTGTCTATCTGTATTTCTTGCACTTCTCCAAGTTCAATTGTTCTACCATTGCCCTTTTCCAAAATGAACTCTTTTTCTAGAAAAGTGGCATGCCTGCTAACAAAAATCTTTTGTTCAGTAGGATGGTAGAATAGATATCCTCTACCTTCTTTAGGATATCCTACAAATAGATATTTATCCGCTCTAGGTTCCAACTTATGTCCAAAATTTCTTTTAACATAAGCTGGACATCCCCATACCTTAAAATATTTAAGATATGGTTTCTTTCCACTCCAAATTTCATATGGAGTACTAACAACGGATTTAGAAGGTACCTTGTTCAGAATATAAACAGCAGTTTCTAGGGCATGACCCCAGAAAGAAATGGGCAAATTTGTGAAGCACATCATGGATCGTACCATATCTAATAAGGTACGATTCCTCCTTTCAGCTATACCATTTAGCTGTGGTGTATAAGGAGGGGTCCATTCAGAAAGGATTCCATTAACTTTAAGATAGTCTAAAAACTCCGTGGATAAGTATTCTCCTCCTCGATCAGAACGAAGAACTTTAATACTTTTCCCGGTTTGTTTTTCGACCATACTTTGATACTCCTTAAATTTATCAAAGGCTTCAGATTTGTGTTTCATAAGATACACATATCCGAACCTAGATAAATCATCTGTAAAAGTGATAAAATATGAGTATCCTCCTCTGGCCTGAGTTGTCATTGGGCCACATACATCAGTATGTATAAGTCCTAATAACTCAGTTGACCTTTCCCCATGTCCAGTGAATGGAGTTTTTGTCATCTTACCCATGAGACATGATTCGCAAGTTCCTAATGATTCATACTCATAAGGATCAAGAAATTTTTCTTGTATAACTTGCTAATCCTAGACTCATTAACATGACCAAGTCTATGATGCCAAAGTAAAGTATCATTAAAGTCTTTTCTTTTCCTTTTAGTATTGACATGAAAAATACTATCATTGGAAGAAAGAGTTAAGAGCCCATTGCTAAATATGCCAGAACAAATAATTTTATTAGATAACATTATTGAGCAACCAGTGCTCGTTACATCCATTACATATCCTTGTTTTAATAACAAAGGAATAGATATAATGTTCCTAATAATCTTTGGCATATAGTAACAATTCTCTAGCTCCAAGATCTTCCCTGAAGGCAACTTCAGAATATAGGTCCCTACAGCTTCTGCTTGGATGATATCACCACCAGCACCGTAGAGATTGAAGTCGCCTTCCTTCAATACTTTAAGCTTGTGGAGGTCCTGCAAAGATTTGCATATATGGTAACCACAAGCGGTATCCAATACCCAAGTATTTGATATAGACGAATTTAATGTCAATATAGTATGTATCTCATACATACCTTTTGGTGCGTCTGCCGCACCAGGCTTCACAGTTGCAAGGTAAGCCTTGCAATTCCTTTTCCAATGTCCCGCTTTGCCGCAAAAGAAACAGGTTGACTGTTTTGAGACCTTCTTTCCTTTCTTGTTCTTATTGATGCCACCCTTAGGGTTTAGTCTCCTGCTAAAACCCTTTTTGCCTGATTTCTTCTTATTGGTCTTATCAACAAGAAGAAGTGGAGCCTTTTCTTTCTTAACATGGCTCTCTGCTATTTTTAACATATTTAACAGCTCAGGCAAGGAAGTGTTCAGTTTGTTCATGTGATAATTCAAGACAAACTGAGAAAATGACTCTGGGAGTGATTGCAGGATTAAATCCTGATTCAGCTCCCCATCCATAATAAACCCTAATTGACCTAATCTGGTGATTAAGTCAATTACCTTCAGGACATGATCCTGAACGGATGTACCCTCTGTCATCCTAGCACGGAATAACTGCTTAGATATTTCGTATCTAGCAGTTCTGCTTTGTTCTCCATAAAGCTCCTTTAAATTGAGCATTATGGATTGAGTATCCATGCTTTCATGCTGCCTCTGTAACTCATTGGTCATAGAGGCCAGTATGATACACTTGACAGTGAGGGAGTCATTCTGCCACATTTTGTATGTGGCCATATCTTCCTGTGTGGCATCATCCCCTAGTGGATTAAGATTAGGGGTATCAAGAATATAAGAAAGTTTTTCTGAACTCAGTATAATCTTTAAGTTTCTCAACCAGTCCACATAGTTTGGACCAGTCAATTTGTTGGTATCTAAGATGCTTCTCAGTGATAATGAAGATGCCATTTATCTACATTTAATTAAGAACAATACATAAGCAAACAACCATGAAATGACTTACATAATTAAATTAGGTCTTCAATTTAATTATGTCTCCCACTATTTTATCAAAAATCATAGCCCTCACTATGATAATCGAGAAGAACCCTGATCGGTTTTCTTAGTGAGATCGAGATCCTTATAATTTATAAAAGATCTTGCAGACAACACAACAAATCTTTTATAAGTTCTAAGGTAGGAAACTCTTCCAATTATATCTCATATAATTCTCAAAAATAACTTGGCCTCTAGAACATTATAAGTCTTGCAGAAAACACAACAAACCATAATGTTCTAGTTAAGTCAAGACCCTTTCATTTCTATACAGTCAATATTCAAATATAATGCCCTTGTAGATAACACAACAAGGCATTATACTGAATATACTGTAAGCATATTTTGCACTAGACCAATATTATGTCAATCACCCTATTAGGTCTTGCAGACAACACAACAAACCTAATGTGGTTCATAATACAGTAATGATCCAGCATGAAGGAAGGCCAACATATAGCATTTTTTAACACTAAGCATATAAGTCAAGATTTAAATATAATCAAATCGGCCAGGCAAGTGGAAGAGATGTGGGAGTCCCCCCGTTGCTTTCATAGACACCAATAAAAATTGGCCAGGTCAGTCAACGGAACCAATTAAAAACCATGATTCTCTTTACCTTCCCAGAACCACCTTTCTAGACACCGAATGATCAATTGTTCATCATGACTAGTGATGCTTATTAGTTAAATATGCTATGACTTAATATGATTTTAAGAAGAGGGCTTTATAAAATTGCCAGCACATTCTTATATAAAAACATATCATAATGATATCACTCTGATAAACATATATGTGCTAAGTGTGTCATCATACTAGGACAACCATTTACCACATAATGGATCCACCATTATGCCAGGGCAACCTTATTTCAGTATGATGACTTCAAAACTAATCATATCTCTATAATAATTAGGGTTTGAGTGAAAAACCCTAATTAGTGGCATACATCAAAACATTAATTATCATATATGCATTCCTTAAATTATGCTAAGTGTATCAGCATTCAAGGGTTTAAAACCCTAATTTCGATACTACAACAAAAATGCATATCATATGTTTTAACTGTAATAAGGATGGCTCTGATACCACTGTTGGGGTATCAGGTGCACCGCAGCGGAAGTGTAATTTCAAAATGATGAAATTTGCACCGAAATCCCTTAGCCAAGATCTCCTTTTTACTAATTAAAACATACATACTAACATTCAAACATAGATTGTTAGAATTAGAGTACCAACCTGTAATCGCTAATTCCAACAAAGTTGATGTTGAAGGGGCTGATTGAATTCACCAGGCGTCCAAGTGTCCGCCCTCCGATGGTGATCCACACAGAGCAGTGATCAAGACAACTCTATCTTCTTTTCAAAGGTTCCTTCTATTGAGTTCTTCTTCCTAGAACTCAATTGCTTGGACTATGGCTTGAATTCCTCCACACAAAGGCTTGCTTTCCTTTCCTTGACTCCTTCTCCTCCTTCCACCAAGACCTTGGCCCTTTAGATACCCTTGTCTTGAAGAAAAAGACCTTGTCCTAAGAGGACATAGGCTTGTCTTAAGTTGGAGGAGAAATTAAGACAATGATGTCTTAATGTATGAAAGAAAGGAAGAAATAAGAACTTCTTTCTTTTCTTTACCGTCGGAGACTTTTACTTTTATCTTGTTCAGTAGCAGAGTTTCGACAGAGGTTTACTCTGTAGAGGAAACAATGCAAGAGCAAGAAAAAATAAAAGAGTCTTCAGGAGAGGAAGAAAGAAAAAGATTACATAATGTTCTGATTTTTCCCGACCCTTTAAATAGAAATCAGATAGGCGCCTACACACCTCTCCGTAATTTCTTTCTCACGCCCTTTCCAGTTTCTCACGCCCCATCCTCCCATCTCATGGCCTTCCAGATTAAATCCCACGGCTCTTCTTAAAGGAAAAACCGCGGTGTTTTAAAAAGAAGGAAGTCGCGACTTTTCATCTCCGAAGAGATGTTACTTCGCGCGCCCGGGAGGAGTTAGCGCTTTCTTTCTTTCTCAAAATCCCATCAGCCGTTGGATTCTCATCCAAGGGGGGAGAGAAGGTGCGCTAATCACTTAAGAAGGAGGCCGCCCAAATAAAAACATCGGAGAATTTTATTTGGGGCGCGCCAAGAGTCCATGCGCCATGGACTCTCCCTTAAGGCGCGCCAAGAGTCCATATGCGCATGGACTCTTGGTGTTTGGCGTGAAAAACAAAAGGGGGCGGGTGGGGAGGCTAGCCAAGCTACATGGCTAGCCAATAGGGTTAGCCACATTCCCATTTTTCTTAATCAAGGTCTAATTAGGTCCAATTAGAACCCAATTTGAACCAATCCGGAACCCTAATTCGAATCCGATCCGAATAGAAGCTAGGGCTTGCAACACCTGCTAGAGTGTTATCTTGCAAAGACAATTTAATTCCAAATTAAATTCTTGATCAATCCTCTTAAGTGTGTGACCCATTGGGTTCCACATCTAGCCAGCAGTGGGTTCGAATACAAGTTGACCTAATTTGATTAGAACTCTTTCTAATCGATTTAGGTCAAACCGGGCTTACCCGAATCGATCAATTAGGATTCTTCCTAACATGTGATCTTTGAACTTGATCAACCCACAAGACAAGATTGACGTCTAGCAACGTGTCATGTCTACCCGGAAGATATGGAAATTCTGGTGAAATACCAAAATTACCCTTTAGTAGAGAGTTACCGTACAATTAAATCTTTCGATCAGCCTGCACCCAAAATATAACTATGGATATGGATATATGTCAAATCCAATATTATATTTGTTTCTAGCTCAATCTTATAATGATGATTCGATAATCTTGATATTAGAAACCATCTCTAATATCTTTACTTTGATCAAAGATTCCCTGAATCATCATGCGATTGTTGACTAGCTGGATGCAATCTCCTCTTACTAAGAGTGATCGATTCCTTGTTGACCTACTCATTACCTTCATATTCAATTCACCATTCCCAGTATCAATCCTGTGCATGTCTCAGTGTCATGATTAGGATTGAACCAAAGGATGGGTTCATGTACATAAGGTACTTATGGCAGTCTCAGGTCAAAAGATTACTTGTACCACTCCCACTATGAGAACCTTCTATTGACATGTAGCTAAGACTCCATTAGATGTTCTCAAGTTGGATCATATCAGTGAACTCATTCTCCAATGAGCACCCACATCCCAGTATTAGTGTCATACACAAGTGACTGTGAGAGCAGTCACCCTTTCCAGTATACCCGGGTGTGCTAGTCTTATCGGAAAACCCTGATCCCCTACTCAGGGTTCCTTTGACTAGGAATACTTTAGATTAAGGTTTTAAGATTTTAGGTCTCACTGGTAAGATCTCATCATAACCCTAAAATCATAGCCCTAATCTATGGGGTTCATCATATAATAAACACAGCGTATGATGAAAAATAATGCCTTTATTTAGAAAATTATCAATTACAATGGTTTGGGAGATACAACAGAGATTGGTTTGTAGGGCATATCCCTTTCACAGCCAACTTCTTATAAGTTTCATTACTTAAATTTATTTTGGCATGAATTTCTTTATGCAAGTCTTTTATATGCTGTGCAAAATTCTCAGCAGATTCGGAGACTCGAGTGTGGACAGGTAAAGGGACTAGGTCAAGAGGTGTGTGAGGTTTGTACCCATGTACAATTTCAAATGGACTTTTACCCGTAGACCTATTGACCGAGTCATTGTACGCAAATTCTGCCCTTGGTAGGTATAAATCCCAATTTCTGGTGTTTTCACCAACAAGACATCTCAGCAGATTTCCTAGGCTACGGTTCACTACTTCAGTTTGGCCATCAGTTTGGGGATGATAGGCAGTTGAAAACTTAAGTTTTGTCCCTAACTTATGCCAAAGGGTCTTCCAAAAGTAACTGGTGAACCGGACATCCCTATCTGAAATGATTGTCTTAGGTAGGCCATGGAGTCTAACTATCTCATTGAAGAAAAGTGTGGCTACCTTAGACGCATCAAAAGTTTGGGAACAAGGCAAGAAGTGGGCCATTTTAGAGAATCGGTCGACTACGACACAGATAGAATCATGCCTTCTCTGGGTCTTAGGTAAACCTAACACAAAATCCATACTCACATCTTGCCAAGGACGATCTGGGACAGGGAGTGGGGTATAAAGGCCAGTGTTTTGTTTTCGCTGTTTGGCAACAGCGCAGGTTCGACATCTAGCTACAATATTAGCTATATCCCTTTTTAAGCTAGGCCAGAAAAAGTGGTCTTCAATAGCTAGAATGGTCTTGTCTTTTCCAAAATGGCCAGCTAAACCTCCAGCATGGATTTCCCAAATCAAAAATTCCCTAAGAGAAGTTCTAGGGATGCAAAGCCTATTTTTGAAGAACAAAAAACCATCTACAAGGGTATAATCCTGGTGATTACTAGACGGTCCTTGAACTAGATCCTGATACACAGTTGTGAAATCCGGACAAGACTCATATTCCTCTTTGATTTGCTCAAACCCTATGACCTCAGTTCTAACAGAAGTTAATAACAGAGATCGGCGACTAAGGGCATCAGCTACCTTATTCTCAACTCCAGCCTTATGTTTCAGGACAAAAGTATAGGACTGGATATATTCTACCCACTTAGCATGCCTAGGGTTAAGCTTCTTTTGGGAGTTCAGAAATCTAAGAGCCTCATGGTCCGAAAGTAGTATAAATTCCTGCGGTAGCAAATAATGTCTCCAGTAACGCAAAGCTTGCACCACCGCATAAAATTCCTTATCATAGGTAGAATACCTAAGCTTAGCATCATTAAGTTTTTCACTAAAGAATGCTATGGGATGATTCTCTTGGCTTAGGACTCCACCTATTCCTACACCTGAAGCATCACAGGCAACCTCAAATACTTTAGAAAAATCGGGTAATCTCAGAATGGGTTCCTGGGTCATTTTATCCTTAAGATCTAGGAAGGCTTTATGGGCTGACTTAGTCCAATGAAATTCTCCCTTCCTAATACAATCAGTGATAGGAGCAGCTAAAGTACTAAACCCCTTGATGAATCGCCTATAGAAGGTAGCCAAGCCATGGAAACTTCTAACTTCATGCACATTGGTTGGCTCTGGCCAGTCTACTATGGACTTAATCTTCTCAGGATCGGCCGCCACGCCGTCAGGGGTTACTACAAAACCAAGAAAGATAACTCTACTAGTCATGAATTCACACTTCTTAAGATTGCCGTAGAGTCTCTCATTCCTCAAAACTTGGCAGACTGCTCTAAGGTGGTCTAGGTGATCTGTTGGGGTCTTACTATAGATCAGGATGTCATCAAAATAGACCACCACAAATTTTCCTATGAAAGCTCTAAGTACCTGGGTCATAATTCTCATGAAAGTACTAGGGGCATTGGACAACCCAAAAGGCATAACAACCCAATCATAAAGACCATCCTTAGTTTTGAAAGCAGTTTTCCATTCATCCCCGGGTCTAATCCTAACCTGATGATAGCCGCTTTTGAGATCAATCTTAGAAAAAACCATTGCACCAGCCATCATATCAAGCATGTCATCTAGTCTAGGGATGGGAAACCTATACTTGATTGTAATTTTATTGATGGCACGACTGTCAACACACATCCTCCACGTGCCATCTTTCTTTGGGGTCAGTAAGGCTGGGACTGCACAAGGGCTAAGACTTTCTCTAATAAACCCCTTCCTCAATAATTCTCCAACCTGCTTTTGCAGTTCTTCATGCTCAGATGGATTCATCCTGTAATGGGGCAAGTTGGGCAAAGTTGCTCCTGGGATTAGATCTATGGCATGCTGGATATCCCTAAGAGGTGGAAGGTGGTCTGGCAAATCCTCGGGAAAGACATCCTCAAATTCTTTTAACACAGGTTTAACTTCTTGAGGAGGCTCTGAGGGTTCCGAAGTTCTAAGCTCCTTAGCAGTCAACATCCAGATGGGTGAACCACTATGAATTTCTTGTTCTAGATCCTTAGCACTGATTAGGTTCACTCCAGTTTTCATCTCCTTAACCTTACCGGCTCCTTTAGTTACCTTGTCCTTAGGGGGAACGGAATGGATCGTAATCTTCTTCCCATTGAAACTAAAGACACAGGTATTGGATTTTCCTAAGAGGGTGGCATCATGATCATACAACCAAGGTCTTCCAAGAATTATACTGCTCACCCCCATGGATAAGACATCGCACCAAATCTTTTCGTGATAAGATTGCATTTGGATTTGGACTTGACATCTAGACTGGATGGGTATGGAGGTAGAATCTACCCAAGAAACCTTATAGGGGTTGGGATGGGGAACTGGGATTAAGCCTAACATCTTGACAGTGCTAGTAGAGATGGCATTTACACAGCTCCCGCTATCTATGATGATCTTACATACCTTATCCCCTAATTTAAGAAAAGTCTGTAGGATGTTAGTCCTACGCCAATCCTCTTGAACTAGATTCTGGGATAGGATGCATCTTACAACTCCTAATTGGTCAGATTCATTGGGTTCCTCCTCTCCTTCATACTCCTCAACCAAATTCATTCCGGCCTCATAAACTTCTTCTTCAAATTCCTCACTGGGCTCGGAATTATCATTCTCTCCCTCTTCTATGTAAAGGGATCTTCGTGGGCACTGGCTAGCAACATGACCTACCTTATGACACTTGAAACAGGCTATGGCAGTACACTGACTAGAAATGTGACCTGGTTTCTGACACTTAAAACAGGTGATATTTGAACTAGGGGTTCTCTGGGTGTCAGGTGCCTTACCTTTGTCCATGGGCCTAGGGGTAGAAGTACCCTGAAAAGGTTTACTAGGGATAACTTGGCTAGGTCCATTCCTTGGGATTGGGGCACTAACCCTAGAAGGTATAGGTCCTCTCTGAAATTTCTCAGTGTTCAGTGCAATCTGGTAGGCTTGGTCTAGATCAGTAACCTCTCTCAGAAATAGTTCTCTCTTGATATCTTCCCTCAGTCCAGCCCTAAATCTAGACAAAGTGACTTCGTGGGCTTCACTCACATCACATCTCATTAGGTATTCATCAAAAGTAGTTATGTAGTCTGAGACAGATCGGTTTCCTTGTTTCAGGTTTTGCCATTGGTCTAACAGGTTTTGCTGGTATGAAATGGGTAGGTATTTATCTCTCAGTTTTTCTTTCATACCCTGCTAAGTGGTTATGGGCTCAACATTCTGTCTCCTAGTGGTTAGCTCAATGTTCCCCCAGTATAACCTAGCTTGACGCACTAATTTCATCTTGGCAAACTTGTATTTCCTCTCCTCAGACATAGCATACCACTCAAAGTATTGATCCATCTCACCCTCCCAATCAGAATACACCTTAGGGTTCAGACTACCATCAAAAGTGGGTGCATCTAATTTGATGTTCCTGATGAACCTATCATCTCTATCTTCAGGCTCTGGGTCAGGCCTCCTATGATTAGGTTCAGGATCTCTATATAAAGGCCTTCTAGGCTCCAGATGTGGGTGAGGCTGAGACACATTAAAATCGGGGTCAGGAGTCCAATTCCGATGTCTAGGTTCTTCAAGTACTTGGACTCGGTCCCTAAGTTGGGTAAGATCCTCATGAATTTGTGCGCTAAACTGGGCCACAGTGTTTGTCATATCCTGATTCATTTTAGCCATACTTTCAGTAAGAGTTCTGATCATGGCCTCTAAATCGGGTTGGGTTTGACCAGGTTGATATGGCACTCCATTTCTGGTAGACATGATGATTCAAGCAAGCACACAAAATGAGACTAGACTAAATCGACTATTGGATCACTAGACCTAGAGTCCAAACTAGATGCCCAATCAGAGTGGCAAGCTAGCCTGTAGTAACTCAGGACTCAGCCAGGTAGGTGTAAGAGGAGTGTTAGGTCCCTGATTGCCAATCCTAGACACCAATCAGTGATTGGCCAGGTAGGCGGACCAGCACACAAGCCCTTCGGGACGTAGTCCCTAAACCACCGTTCTAGACACTGAGTGCTAAGCACACACAGAATAACTCGGCAAACTGACTCAACACTAGCCTAGACCCGACCAATTGGTGTCCCTAGCCCACTAGGGCAAATTAGGTCTAACTGATTTTAAATTAGATCTAGGTTCGAATGATTGGATGGTGGTTTTGGGCTAAGGAGAGGTAATCAACTCCTCCCCTTATCTTAGATGCTCAATTGCCCTTAAGTAAATTATGAGATGATCACTCCAAAAAGAATTGAATTGCAGAACACAAAAACAGAGTTGCTGTATTTTAATTCTCAGAATTTTTACCGAAACCAATAAATCACAGAAAAATTATAGAAAATAGATTTAATTATACTGGTTTCAACAAAGCAAAAATCATGCAATTCGGAGTTTTATGCAGGGAGAAATAATTCAGACAATAGGGAAATTACGGGCTGCAACTAGATTGTCTTCCCCGTTTATAATCCCTGCTACGAAGTTATAACCCAATGGATCCCCTACACGCCCTAGGAACGCCCTGTGGAATGGGAGGAGGAGGCTTGCGCCTCGCTTAGTTCCTAGGACCGGACGTCCTGGGGAGTCTACTTCGAGCAGACAAAATAAAAAGAGAAAACAATCAAAACAAGCAAGCAAGCAAATCAGAAACCCTAGACTGGGCTCTGATACCAAAAATGATGCAGAACAAATAAAGGGATGCGATGCGGAAGTAAATTAAGATTAACTAATTTTTTTGTGGTTTTTATAGGTTTGTAGAAGTTGGCTTCAAATCAAAGAAAAGTTAACCTAACATTGAAAGATACTAATGTGATAATTGAAAGCACAACTTTAAGGAAACTAAATTATCAGAGTAATTCAGAAGCAACGGATCGCTGGGGGTTGAGAAACTCCCAGACCTAGGGTTTCACTCCGAGCTTTCAACATAACAGAAATAAAGAGAAGGGAAGGGTTATCTAACCAGACAATGATCTTCACAGATTTTGGTGGAAGAACTCTCCCGAGCAGATTGTTGGATCCTCGGAGTCGGATATCTTCGTAATGGATCCTCCAATACTGGGCCTTTGGCGGGTTGGCTTCTCCTGAACTCAAGATCTGGAAGAGAAGAAAGACAATTGATGGAATCAGAGAGTCAAGGAAAAGATTTACCAGGTTGATGAACTTGAAGATCGAAATTGCTGAAAACTGGATTCTCCTGGAGGCTGATGTGATTTTCCTTGGAACTTGCTCTGGATCTGAAGTAGCCGGACTGGATCTGGATGAAGGTGGATGGCCTGGACTTGTAGAGAGAGAGAGGCCATGGGAGATGGATGGATCTAGGGTTTGGTGGATGGAAAATAATGAAAGGTGGCTAGGGTTTTGGAATTTCAAGTGGCTAACCTAGGGTTTTGGATAAAGATGGAGATCTCTCACCTCCTCAAGGCTCCAATGGAACCCGGATTACCCCCTCACGGAGCTCAACACTTAGAATAGTGCGGAAGAAGAGAAACCTAGGTCACTCAACACAAGAGAATAGCAAAAATAATTTTTTCTTCATTTTCAAAGTTACAAAGAGAGGTCTATTATATAGACCTAAAATTTTCTCCTAGCTTGTACAAATTCCCATGTGGGACTAAACTCTTCCAACCCCTAGATTAGGTAGAAAATCCTCTCCCTTGGCCGACCAAGAGTCCAAAAAAAATTGGGACGGCCATAAAGGAATTGTTTTGGAACTTTTATGGCACCTCCTTTGGAGTTGGATTTGGATTTGGAGTCCTCTTTTTCTTAAGGTATTTCTTCTTTTCTTCCACTCCAAGTTAAGCTCTTTGATTTTGATTTGAACTTCAATTAGGAGTAGGTTGGATGTCCTTCTTTGATTTCTTCTCCAAGAGAAGTTTTCTTCCTTCTTTGCTTAGGTAAATTAGGCAGGTGTGGGCGCCTCCTTTAATTTAGCCTCCAATTTGATTTTTTTCTTCTTTGGATGTGGGGACCATGACACTGGGATGCCTCTATGGCACCTCCTGGACTCTGGCGTGTGCTCGGAGTGTGGCTGGGCGTGTGGCTTGGAGTGTGGCCTCCACTTGCTTGAACCTTGAGTTGATTGGAAGAGAAATGTGGCACCATTTTGGACCAAATTGAAACCACATTGAGACTTGCACCGAGTCAACATGACTCAACAAAATTTAAATGGTGACTCAAGAAATAAATAAAAATAAATAAACTGGTTGACCAAGTCAACCTTTATTACAAACCCTAATTTCTCGGGCAATGTCAATCAGAGATCCAAATGGAGCTCTGAAGTCTTCTTCTGAGTCTGGTGCCCGCACCCGTTGGGCTCCCTATATGGGTCAGAGTATTGGGTTCTCCTAAGATTGAACTCCCTATATGGGTTAGAGTATTGGGTTCTCCTGGGTTCAGTATCATAATAAGGGTCATGGTATGGGGTTCTTCTAGGTTCAGTATCATAATAATGGTCATGGTAAGGGGTTCTTCTAGGTTCAGTATTATAGTATGGGTCAGGCTGAGGGGCTCTCATAGGTTCAACCTCTCGGTATGGATCAGGGTTTGGGGTCCTCCTAGGTTGAGAATTGTAGTGCGGGTCAAGATAAGGGGCTCTCCTAGGTTCGACCTCTTGGTATAGGTCAGGGTCTGTGGTCCTCCTAGGCTGAGGGTTATAGTATGGGTCAGGATGAGGGGCTCTCCTAGGTTTGACCTCAGGGTATGGATTAGGGTTTGGGGTCCTCCTAGGTTGAGGGGAATTAGGATCTGGCTCAGACTGTGACCCATGGTTTTTTTCTGGGGTCCCTACACGGACTTCTAACTGATCAAACCTATTGGAAAGATGGTCAATTCTATCATTGGTTTGAATACCAGACTGAGTTAATTGGGTCATCTGGGTAGCCATCTGGGCCATTTGATCAGCTAGGGCTTTCATTTGGGCTTGCAAACTTTCCATGGGTTCAAACATTTATGAAGGAGGTGGGTGATATGAAACTCCTAATCTAGTGCTCATGCAAGACTCGATCAGACCGACTACAGCTGACTAGACCTAGAGTCCAAACTAAGGGCTCAATCAGGGTGGCAAACTAGCCTATAGTAACCCTGTACTCAGCCAGGCAGGTGTAAGGGGAGTGTTAGGTCCCTGATTGCCAATCCTAGACACCAATCAGAGATTGGCCAGGTAGGCGGACCAGCACACAAGCCCTTCGAGATTGAATCCCTAAACCACCATTCTAGACACCAAGCACAAGGCACACACAGGTTAGCTTGACATAGTGATCTAACACGTAGCCCGGACACGACCAGTTGGTGTCCCTAGCCCACTAGGACAAATTAAGTCTAGTTAATTTTAGGTTAAGGCTTGGAACCGAATGCAAGGGATGTGGTTTTGGGCTAAGGAGAGGTGATCAAATCCTCCCTCCATCTGATATAACAAGAGTGCCCT
The DNA here is from genome assembly GCA_021397845.1 of Areca catechu. Lineage (NCBI taxonomy): Eukaryota > Viridiplantae > Streptophyta > Magnoliopsida > Arecales > Arecaceae > Areca > Areca catechu. The sequence goes on from CM038040.1 coordinate 135,554,730, forward strand.
TAAAAGTAAATTATGCAATGATGGCAGGCAGATGAGGATGCAAATTAGGGTTTAGACATTTTTGGTATTTTTGGAGAATATGTTTTTTTTTGGTATTTTTTTAAATAGAATAAAACTTGCAAATCATGGCCTAATATGCTGGAAATATATTAAAATTAAAAGATATGCAAAAGATACTAAACAAAACCCTAAAACTTCCAAACTTGTCTTGCTGAAAAAACAGAGCCAAAAATTTATAGGATGTATTTTGGCTTGAAAAAACTTCACAGGACATAATAAAATATGAAAAAATTCTTAAAATTATTGTGAATTATGTTTAATCTAGAAAAATAAATTTCAGAATTTTTGGAGTTTTTATCAGGGAGAAATAATTAAAATAATAGAGCATATACGGACTAAAAATTGTAGAAAACAAGCCCTAATCTAAGCTCTGATACCAAATGATGGGGGACTAATATGCATGCAATTTTTTTTTTGTATGTTTTATATGTGGGGTTGAGTGATTAGTTCCTAAATTTCAGATTAAAATAAGTTATAGGGAATTTTATATGAATTTTAGAAGATCAGCATGCATATTAAGACCTAGAAAAGTAGAAAAGAAGGATCGCCGGGGCTGAGAAGCCTCGGTTAGGGCAAGTTCTCCTACAATAAAACTACTGGAGGTAGAGGGGGTGTACCTGACAATGTCTTTGAAGATCTCAGCAAATGAGTCTCTCGTTCCTCGACAGATGCGGCCTGAAAAACCGAGCCAAAGACCCACGATACCCGACTTTCTGCTCGATGATCCGATTGAGGCTTGGCTGGAGTCGTTGGATTCGTAGGAACTCGGGGACCTACAAACGACCTGTCAGGGGTTAGAAATCTCACAAAGGAACAAGAAAACAAAGGGAAAACATCAAGGAAAGGCTTCTTTTGGAGTGGGCGTCTAGGGATCTGAGAGGTTGTTGGCAGCAGGAAGATGATTGCAGCACTGGGAAGAAAAACTCTCACAAACCCCTTTATGCACACAGCAGGGTATCACACAACTCAAGAGAAGAATTCAAGGTTTTAATTCATTTCAAAATTAGCTTTCGTACAAGAGGCTAGGGTCCCTTAAATAGACCCTTAACCTTGGGCTCCAAGTAAGGGTACATTAGTCTTTACATAAGAATCCTTTTCCCTCTCAAACCCTAGCTAAAAAATAAGGAAACATTAGGTAGAAAAATCCCTAAAAATTCTCTTGACTTGGCCAACACTCCAAGGATGCCTAGGGGGGCATGTTGGGCTTCTAAGAGCAGCAAGGGGCTGGCCTAAAGGGGCCCGGGTGCATGGGTTTGGGCCTCTAGAAGCTGGGGTGGCCTGGTAGCCAGGTAGCAAGAATATTTTCTGGTATCTTGCTTCTTAGGGGCTTGGGCTTGGCGCCTGGGCTTGATTTCTTTAGGCTAGGATACAGATGGACCTCTAAAATCATGGATGCCTTGGTATATGAATATATTTTGGCATCTGGAAGAGAATCTGGGCATCTGGAGGGCATCTGCAAGGAATCAAGGTTTTCTGAATTTTTCCTCCTGGGGTCTTCAAATCTTCAAGCTGGGTTGGACTTGGGCTAAACTTTTATGTCTTCAATTAGGTTGAACTTGGTCTTCAATTGTATGATGTTGTCTTGAGTCTTCAATTTAATTGGATAGGACTCAAAAATTGAAATTAGCTCAACATGAGCTGACTAGTACTGAACAAACTGAACTAGCTCAACAAGAGCTGGACTAATTACAGGACTCAAATGTAGCTGGACTAAGCTTTATTACAGGGGACTCAAATATTAACTAAGTGATCCATAGAGGGTTGAGAAACCTCTGCCTTATTCTGGTGCCTCTGGTGTCCGCACCAGTTTATTTATAAGAGTGATATGTTGATTGTGATACATTTTATAAGGATGTGCTGGCAATTTATAAATCCCTCCTCTTAAAAATTATATTAAGTCTTAGTATTTTTAACTAATAAGCATCACTAGTCATGATGTACAATTGATCATTCGGTGTCTAGAAAGGTGGTTCTGGGAAGGTAAAGAGAATTGTGGTTTTTAATTGGTTCCATTGACTGACCTGGCCAATTTTTATTGGTGTCTTGGAAAGCAACGGGGGGACTCCCACATCTCTTCCACTTGCCTGGCCGATTTGATTAAATTTAAATCTTGACTAAAATGCTTAGTGTTAAAAATACTATATATTGGCCTTCCTTCATGCTGGATCATTATTGTGTTATGAACCACATTAGGTTTGTTGTGTTATCTGCAAGACCTAATATGGTGATTGACATAATACTAGTATAGTGCATAGATATGCTTACAGTATATTCAGTATAATGCTTTGTTGTGTTATCTGCAAGGGCATTATATTTGAGTATTGACTGTATAGAAATGAAAGGGTCTTGACTTAACTAGAACATTATGGTTTATTGTGTTTTCTGCAAGACTAATAATGTTCTAGAGGCCAAGTTACTTCTTGAGAATTATATGAGATATAATTGGAAGAGTTTCCTACTTTTGAGCTTATAAAAGATTTGTTGTGTTTTCTGCAGGATCTTTTATAAGTTATTAGGATCTCAATCTCACTAAGAAAAATCGGTCAGGGTTCTTCTCGATTATCATAGTAAGGGCTATGATTTTTGATAAAATAGTGGAAGACATAATTAAATTGAAGACCTAATTTAATTATGTAAGTCATTTCATGGTTGTTTGCTTATATATTGTTCTTTATTAAATGTAGATAAATGGCATCTTCATTATCACTGCGAAGTATCTTAGATACCAATAAACTGACTGGTCCAAACTATGTGGATTGGTTGAGAAATTTAAAGATTGTGCTGGATTCAGAAAAACTTTCTTATCTTCTTGATACCCCTAGTCTTAATCCACTAGGGGATGATGCCATAGAGGAAGATATGGCCACATACAAAATGTGGCAGAATGACTCCCTTACTATCATGTGTATCATACTAGCCTCTATGACCAATGAGTTACAGAGACAGCATGAAAGCATGGATACTTAATCCATAATGCTCAATTTAAAAGAGCTTTATGGAGAACATAGCAGAACTGCTAGATATGAAATATCTAAGCAGTTATTCCGTGCTAGGATGACAGAGGGAACATCCGTTCAGGATCATGTTCTGAAGGTAATTGACTTAATCACTAGATTGGGTCAATTAGGTTTTATCATGGATGGGGAGTTGAATCAGGATTTAATCCTACAATCACTCCCGGAGTCATTTTCTCAGTTTGTCTTGAATTATCACATGAACAAACTGAACACTTCCTTGCCTGTGCTGTTAAATATGTTAAAAACAGCGGAGAGACATGTTAAGAAAGAAAAGGCTCCACTTCTTCTTGTTGATAAGACCAATAAGAAGAAATCAGGCAAAAAGAGTTTTAATAGGAGGCTAAACCCTAAGAGTGGCATCAATAAGAATAAGAAAGGAAAGAAGGCCACCAAACAGTCGACCTGTTTCTTTTGCGACAAAGCGGGACATTGGAAAAGGAATTGCAAGGCTTACCTTGCAACTGTGAAGCCTGGTGCATCAGATGCGCCAAAAGGTATGTATGAGATACATGCTATATTGACATTAAATTCATCTATATCAAATACTTGGGTATTGGATACCGCTTGTGTTTACCATATATGCAAATCTTTGCAGGACCTCCACAAGCTTAAAGTATTGAAGGAAGGTGACTTCAATCTCTACTGTGCTAGTGGTGATATCATCCAAGCAGAAGCTGTAGGGACCTAAATTCTGAAGTTGTCTTTAGGGAAGATCTTGGAGTTAGAAAATTGTTATTATATGCCTAAGATTATTAGGAACATTATATCTATTCCCTTGTTATTAAAACAAGGATATGTAATGGATGTAACGAGCACTGGTTGCTCGATAATGTTGTCTAATAAAATTATTTATTCTGGCATATTTAGCAATGGGCTCTTAACTCTTTCTTCCAATGATAGTGTTTTTCATGTCAATAATAAAAGAAAAAGAGAAGACTTTAATGATACTTTACTTTGGCATCATCGACTTGGTCATATTAATGAGTCTAGGATAAGCAAGTTATACAAGGAAAAATTCCTTGATCCTTATGAGTATGAATTATTAGGAACTTGCGAATCATGTCTCATGGGTAAGATGACCAAGACTCCATTTACTGGACAAGGAGAAAGGTCAACTGAGTTATTAGGACTTATACATACTGATGTATGTGGTCCAATGACAACTCAGGCTAGAGATGGATACTCATATTTTATCACTTTTACAGATGATTTATCTAGGTTCGGATATGTGTATCTTATGAAACATAAATCTGAAGCCTTTGATAAATTTAAGGAGTATCAAAGTATGGTCGAAAAACAAACCGGGAAAAGTATTAAAGTTCTTCATTCTGATCGAGGAGGAGAATACTTATCCACGGAGTTTTTAGACTATCTTAAAGTTAATGGAATTCTTTCTGAATGGACCCCTCCTTATACACCACAGCTAAATGGTATAGCTGAAAGGAGGAATCGTACCTTATTAGATATGGTACGATCCATGATGTGCTTCACAAATTTATCCATTTCCTTCTGGGGTCATGCCCTAGAAACTGCTATTTACATTCTGAACAAAGTACCTTCTAAATCCGTTGTTAGTACTCCATATGAAATTTGGAGTGGAAAGAAACCATATCTTAAATATTTTAAGATATGAGGATGTCCAGCTTATGTTAAAAGAAAATTTGGACATAAGTTGGAAGCTAAAGCGGATAAATGTCTATTTGTAGGATATACTAGAGAGGGTAGAGGATATCTATTTTACCATCCTACTGAACAAAATATTTTTGTCAGCAGGCATGCCACTTTTCTAGAAAAAGAGTTCATTTTAGAAAAGGGCAATGGTAGAACTGTTGAACTTGGAGAAGTACAAGAAACATAGATAGATAGTTCTCAACCATTAGAACATATAGTTAGGACAGAACCAGAACACAAAACTCCTCCCCGTAGGTCTGATAGAGTGCCACAGGCACCTGATAGGTATGGGTTTATTATTGAAAATAATGAAGCCCAAGTCATTCAAAATGATGAACCTCTGACCTATACGGAAGCTATCTTGAGTACTGATTCAAATAGATGGCAAGAAGCCATGGAATCCGAGATAGACTCTATGTATGTCAACCAAGTATGGTCTTTGGTCGATGCACCAGAGGGTGTTAATCCTATTGGGTGCAAATGGGTCTATAAGAAAAAGATTGGGGCTGATGGCCAAGTTGAAACCTATAAAGCTAGATTAGTGGCAAAAGGTTTTAGACAAAAACAGGGAATTGATTATGATGAAACATTCTCACCTGTTGCCTTGCTCAAATCAATTCGGATTTTACTTGCTATAGCAGCATACCACGATTATGAGATCTGGCAGATGGATGTGAAGACTGCATTTCTCAATGGTTTCCTTGAGGAAGAAGTCTACAGGTCACAGCTAGAAGGTTTTATTTCAAAGAATAAACCTAATCAAGTATGCAAGCTAATGAAATCCATTTATGGATTAAAGCAAGCTTCAAGGAGTTGGAACATCCGCTTTGATGAAACTATTAAAAGGTTTGGTTTTATCAAAAATATGGATGAACCCTGTGTTTATAAGAAGACTAGTGGGAGTGCCATAGTCTTCTTGGTTCTGTATGTAGATGACATACTCCTCATTGGGAATGATATCCCAATGTTACAATCAGTCAAGGTTTGGCTATCAAACCAGTTTTCCATGAAAGATTTGGGAGAAGCATCCTATATACTAGGTATTAAGATCTATAGAGATAGATCTAAGAGGATGCTACGTTTATCCCAATCTAGGTACATTGACTTAGTGCTGAAAAGATTCAGCATGGATTGAAGTAAAAGAGGTTATCTTCCTAAGAGTCAAGGCATACATCTTTCTAAAAGGATGTCTCCTAAGACACCTGAAGAAAGAAATAGAATGAATTCTATACCTTATGCTTCGGCAATAGGGTCCATAATGTATGCCATGTTATGTACCAGGCCTGATGTGGCATATGCTTTAGGCATTGTCATTAGGTTTCAGGCTGATCCAGGAGAGGATCATTGGAAAGCAGTTAAAAATATTCTTAAGTACCTGAGAAGGACTAAGGATATTTTTCTGGTTTATGGTGGTTCTGATCTTAAACTAGAAGCTTATTCTGATTCTAGTTTTCAATCAGACCCTGATGATAGCAAATCCATTTTGGGATATGTTTTTATCCTAAATGGTGGAGCAGAGAGTTGGAAGAGTACCAAGCAGCAGACTGTAGCTGACTCAACCACAGAGGCAGAATACATAGCTGTCAGTGAAGCCGCCAAGGAAGCAGTCTGGATGAAGAAGTTCATCACAGAGTTAGGTGTTGTTCCTGAGATTGAAAACCCAGTGCCACTTTACTGTGACAACACTGGAGCTGTTGCTCAAGCTAAGGAACCAAGAGCTCATCATAAGTCCAAGCACATTCTGAGACGCTTCCATCTTGTCTGAGAAATAGTAGAAAGACAAGATGTCTACATAAATAGAGTTGATACAAAGAACAATGTAACAGACCCGTTCACTAAGGCTCTACCACAGCGAGAGTTTGATCGCCACCTCGAGTGTATGGGACTAAGATTTAAAGGCGATTGGCTTTAGTGCAAGTGGGAGATTGAAAGGGATATGCCCTACAAGCCAATCTATGTTGTATCTCCCAAACCATTGTAATTGACAATATTCTAATAAAGGCATTATTTTTCATCATACGCTGTGTTTATTATTATATGATGAACCCCATAGATTAGGGCTATGATTTTAGGGTTATGATGATATCATACCAGTGAGACCTAAAGTCTTAAAACCTTAATCTAAAATATTCCTAGTCAAAGGAACCTTGAGTAGGGGATCAGGGTTTTTTCCGGTAAGACTAGCACATCCTATGTATACTGAATAGGGTGACTGCTCTCATAGTCACTTGTGTATGAAACTAATACTAGGATGTGGGTGCTCATTAGAAAATGAGTTCACTGATATGATCCAACTTGAGAACTTCTAATGGAGTCTTAGCTACATGTCAATAGAAGGTTCTCATAGTGGGAGTGGTACAAGTAATCCTTTGACCTGAGACTGCCATAAGTACCTTATGTACATGAACCCATGCTTTGGTTCAATCCTAATCATGACACTGAGTCATGCACAGGATTGATACTGGGAATGGTGAATTGGATATGAAGGTAATGAGTAGGTCAATAAGGAATCGATCACTCTTAGTAAGAGGAGATTGCATCCAGCTAGTTATCAATCGGATGATGATTCAGGGAATCTTTGATCAAAGTAAAGATATTAGAGATGGTTTCTAATATCAAGATAATTGAATCATCAATATAAGATTGAGCTAGAAATAGATATAATATTGGATTTGACATATATCCATATCCATAATTATATTTTGGGTGCAGGCTGATCGAAGGATTTAATTGTACGGTAACTTTCTACTGAAGGGTAGTTTTGGTATTTCACCAGAATTTCCATATCTTCTGGATAGACATGACACGTTGCTAGACGTTAATCTTGTCTTGTGGGTTGATTAAATTGAATGATCACTTATTAGGAAGAGTCCTAAATGATCATAATCGGGTAAGCCCGATTTGACCTAAATTGATTAGAAAGAGTTCTAATCAAATTAGGTCAACTTGTATTCGAACCCACTGCTGGCTAGATATGGAACCCAATGGGTCACACTCTTAAGATAATTGATCAAGGGTTTAATTTTATAATTAAATCATCTTTGCATGATGACACTCTAGCAGGTGTTGCAAATCCTAGCTTCTATTCGAATTAGATTTGAATTAGGGTTCCGGATTGGTTCAATTTGTGTTCTAATTGGATCTAATTAGACCCTAATTGATGTTATAGGGATTATGGCTAACCCTATTGGCTAACTAGGTATCTAGGCTAGCCCCCCACCTACCCCTTATCCTTTTCACGCCAAAATGCCAAGAGTCCATGCGCTAATGGACTCTTGGCGCGCCATTTGGAAGAGTCCATGGCGCATGGACTCTTGGTGCGCTCCATAAAAAACTCTGGTGTTTTTATATGGGGCGGCTTTTCTTATCTCCTTTAGCACCTCAATTGTCTTCCCTTGGATGGAAATCCAACGGATGATAGGGTTTTAAGAAAGAAAGAAAGCACTCCTGCTTCCCGGTTGTGCGAAATCATATCTCTTCGGAGATTCAAACTTCGCGACTCCTTTCTTCTCCAATCTTCATGACTTTTCCTTTGAGAAAAGCCATGGGATTTAATCTAGAAGGCCGTGAGAAGGAGGAGAAGGCTGTAAGAAGGAGGAAAAGGCCGTGAGAAGGAGGGAAGGGGCGTGAGAAAATGGGAATGGCGTTTACGGAGAGTTGTGTTGGCATCTCTCCGAAAACTATTTAAGGAATCAGAACTTCGGGATAAAAAATTAATTTTAATTCTTCTTCCTCTCCTAAAGACTCTTTCTCTCTTTTCTTGTTCTTGCACTGTTTCCTTTACAGAGTACACCTCTGTCGAAACTCTGCTACTGAACAAGAACAAGAGCGAAAGTCTCTGACGGTAAAGGAAAGAAGGAGTTCTGATTTTATTCTTTCTTTCTTACATTAAGACATTCTTGTCTTAGTTTCTCCTCCAATTTAAGACAAGCCTAAATCCGCTTAGGACAAAGTCTTATCTTCAAGACAAGAGTGTCTTAGAGGGTCAAGGTCTTAGTGGAAGGAGGAGAAGAGATAAAAGAAAGGAAGGCAACCTCTTGTATGGAAGAATTCCAGCCATAATCCGAAGAATTGAGTTCTAGGAAGAAGAACTCAATAAGAGGAACCATTGGTGATGCAGAACAAAGAACAAAGAAGCGTATGCGGAAGTAAAATTAAGATTAATTTTTTTTTTATTTTTTTTTTATATTTCAGAAATTGGCTTCGACTCAAAGTAAAGTTAAACTAAGTTGATGGAAACTAGGTAAGGATTGAAAGCACAATTTAGAAGAAGCTAAGTTATCATAGTAGTTCAGAAGTAACGGATCGCTGGGGGTTGAGAAACTCCCAGACCTAGGGTTTCGCTCTGAACTTTCAACAGGACAGAAATAAAGAGAAGAGATGGTTTACCAACCAGACAGTGATCTCACAGAATTTAGGTGGAAGAACTCTCTCGAGCAGATTGTTGGATCCTCGGATTCGGCTATCTTCACAATGAATCCTCCAATACTGGTCTTGGTGTTGGGTCGGCTTCTCCTGGACTCAAGATCTGGGAAGAAGAAAAATAAGTGATGGATTCAGAGACTCAGGGAAGGATTTACCAGTTCGAAGAAATTGAGGCTGATGTCGCTGAGATCCGGATTCTCTTGAAGGCTGATTCGACTCCCTCTGGAAAGAGCTTTGGATCTGAAGTACCCGGACTGTAGCTGGATGCTGGTGGTCGGCCTGGACTTGGAGAGAGAGGCCATGGGAGGTGGGATAGGCTAGGGTTTGGTGGATTGAAGTGGATGGTGGGCGGCTAGGGTTATGGAGTAGAAGTGGCTAACCTAGGGTTTGGGTTTTGGAGATCTCACACCTCCTCAAGATTCCTGGGGAACCCGGATTTACTCCCTCACGGAGCTCAACACCTGGATGCAAGTGCGGAAGAGAGAAAACACAAAGTTTGCTCACAAAAAAAATTGGTTTCATTCATCTGATTCATTAGAACTTACAAAGGGGTTTTAATTTATAGGACATTACAAGAGAGTAGGGTTTTACATCTTCCCATGTGGGACTAAAGGAGGGGATCTTCAAATTAGGATTGTAGGATCAATCCCTACTCATATGGCCGGCCAAATAATTCCAAAGATGATTGAGGCTTCAAAAAAGGAAAGTGGGTGGCGCCTCCTTGTCTTGACCTCCAAGAAAATTATTTTTTTCCTTCTATGCTTGGCCTTATCTGGAAGTGTTTGGGCGCCTCTTAACCTTGCCCTCCAAGAGAAAATTTGTTTCCTTTTATATCTGGCTTTAGTTGGAATGACTAGGGCGCCTCCTAACCTTGCTCTTCAAGAGAAATCTCCTTCCTTCCATGGCTCAACCCTTTTTGGATACCTTCTTTTCTTTCTCCCCAAGTTATGGGTCTTTCTAACTTTGTTTTGAGTATTTTTGGCAGGTAATGGGTGCCTCCTTGAAGTTCTCTCCAAGAGAATTTCTTCTCTTTCATAGTTTGGTTCTTTTGGGAATGTCTTGGGCCGCCCCCTTGATTTGTGGACCCCTGGTGGATTTCTCCTCAATTGGCGCATGAGAGAAGGGAGCTGCTATCTGTGGTCTGGGGACCAAAGCTTGCTGGATGGAGATGTGGCGCCCCCTGGACTCAGACGTATGGCTGGGAGTGTGGCTGGGAGTGTGGCGCCCACTTGCTTGGCCTTGGGAGAAAATGTAACACCCCAGGTTGAAGCCCTAGTCCACTATTGAGTCAACATGTCTCAACAAAATAAAAATGCAGGTAATATAGACTTAAGCTAAAATTGAGTTGATCAAGTCAACCCTTATTACAAGCCAAAAAACCCTAATTCTTCGGGCAAGGTTAATCAGAGATCCAGATGGAGCTCTGAAGTCTTCTTCTGAGTCTGGTGCCTGTACCAATTGGACAAGAAGATAGTGTTCTTGATCATTGCTCTGTATGGATCACCATCGGAGGGTGGACACTTGGACGCCTGGTGAATTCAAATAGCCCGTTGATCTTCAAGTTTTAAGTCTTCGTAAATTGGAATTAGCAATTACAGGTTGGTATTCTAATTCAATTTGCATAGAAATGTTTGTCTTCATATATTCTAGTCTTATTAAGGAGTTCCTGTTTTAGGGTTTTTGTGCATATTAATTTCAATTTTTGAAATTACCCTTCCGCTGCGTTGCACCGGAATCCTACAGACGTTGCCTCTGTGACAGCTCAGATCTTGTAGCCATTGCTAGGAGGCACACCCTGGAACCTTCACCAATCAGCTTCAGACATCCTTTTGTGAGCCACGTCTTCTAATCCTTACTGATCCTAGAACCGATCATCTGCCTATCAAGGAATCTGCTCTGGGAAATATTTCAACCATTGCCTTCTGTGACACTGATTCTCCAATGCAATATGTTGATATTGAAATTCCTGTAAACAACAAAGGAAATTCCAGCAATAGCTACCTCTACTGGTTGTTGGCTAGGATGGTTCTCCAGATGCATGGCACTATTGCTCCTGGGTACAAATGGGAAGTGATGGTCGATCTATTTTTCTACAGGATCCTAAGGAAGCTAAGGAACATGAAGAGAAAGCACTGTCATATCTACCAATGAACCTTTGGATTCTCAAAGATCTCAGCATTCATCTTTAAAAAAATATTTTAGCCAATGAATCATTGGAAGCTGAACAGGGAAAAGGAACACTGACATTCAATACACAGACAACTTCAAGTCATCGATCTTGGAAACTTGCTTCAGGACTCAAGGCCAAATCATTGTTAGAAATTTAAAATAGATCAAGTGAGCATGGCTATTGAGGTTCATTGATGAATAAGCTGGAGCCCGAGGATATCTGGAATTGTCCAAGATCTTTCGAGTAGCATCGAGCCTAACTCGATAGAGTCCAGTTCTCTGCACCTCAAGGGAATGATGGGGACATTGCTAGCATGGATCTCGGAGCAAGCACGAATCTTGGAGCAATGCGAATCTTGGAGCATATCCAGAATAAATTTAGGATTTATCTTTTTATTTGAAATTTGAAATAGGATTTGGTTGGTTAGGATTGAGATATGGATAGGCTTATCTTATCCTATCTTGTATTTGAATTTGAATCATCTCTATATTTATATCCTGTATTCAAATTCAAATGAGGGTTGGACAAGTCTATAAATACCACCCTCAGTCCTTTGTAAAAAAATAGTTTTTGGAGATAAAATTTAAGTTTCTAGAAGAGTGATTCTTCTTGCCTTCACCTTCGGGCATGGGCATGAGGCCCAAGTTATCCCCCTTCCCAACCCATTTTCTTTAACCCCTCATGACCTTTGAGATTCAACCTAGCACCTCCAAGTATCGAGGAGGGTGTAATGCCTTAGAGGTGAGAGGCCTCTTCGTTAGGATGAGTCCCAAAGTCCATGAGATTTAAATCCCTGTCTTCCATCCCCACTATTCCTTCACCATCCCTTAAAAAAAATACCAAAAAAAAAATGGTACCCTAATCTAGGTGACTTCTAGGCTCACCAACGATCCACCCATCTGTCCCCCATCAAAAAAGCAAGAAGAAAAGAGGGAACACAGGTTGAAAATGTTGGTGATGGGGGATCTTCTTGCTAGGCACCCAGATGGATCATCCAGATGGCATCCGAACTCGAAGATGGAAGATGGCTTGCATGGAAGAGATGGTAACTCAGGGCCTCACACCCCTTGAAGCCCGTAGGCGCAGGCGCTCCTTCATGGAGATCGACGTTCTAAAAGAATGAAGGCAACAAGCTAGAATAGCACTCAAACTCTTTTCTTTTTCATTTCATATTCATTAAAAATTCTTACAAGAGGGTTAGGGTCCTTTTATAAGCACCCAAGTCTACATTCAAAATTTGAAAAGGGGAGTTACAATGCTTGATTTGGGGGAGTGAAGAGAGGATGTTGTCTACATGAATCAAGGGGTGCCCATTTGAATTTTGAATTCCTCCTTCATGAAACTTGGCATCTATCTTTTGAATTTTGAATCTTTTCATGAAGCTTGATCTTGGTAGCTTGATTTGTGGAGTGGAGTGAGGATGTTGTTGGCTTGGATCAAGGGAAGGCTTGATATGGGGAGTGTTGTATGGATATTGTCTACTTGGATCAAGGGGAGATTAATGGTAGTCAAACATGAATTTGAATTTGAATTTTTCTTCTTGACTTGGCCACCCAAAGGAGCTTGGTGAAGTGGCACCTCCCCATGCCATGTGGCACTGATGATGTGGCACTCCTCATGAGCTAATGTGGCACCACCCGTGCCATGTGGCATTGATGATGTGGCACTCTAGTTGGCTACCCAACGAAGCTTGGTGAAGTGGGCCTCCCCTTCCATGTGGCATTGATGATGTGGCACTCCTAATGAGCTAAGGTGGTGCCTTCCATGCCATGTGGCACTGATGATGTGGCACTCTAGTTGGCACTCCTACATGGTGTGGAGGAGGTGGCTTGACTCATCTTCAATTGGGCTTGACTTGATTTCCTACTTGTGAACCCATCTTCAAACTAGCTTGAACCTATCTTCAAATTGACTTGAGCTTGTGGACCAACTTGGCTAATTACAGGACCAATTGACCCAAATTTGACCAAATTAGCCAAATTACAAGGCTAAACCAAAATTGAATTCTACTAGATGCTAATTACATAACTCAAAAACAAATTAATTAGGCTTTGAGGCTTATTACAGGACCCAAAATATTAAGAACCCTAATTAGAGACCCATAGAGGGTTGAGGAGCCTCTGTCTAATCCTGGTGCCCACACTAATTCTCTCGCGGTGGGAGGAACTCGACCTTGTCGAGTAAGGGTTGATTTGGCTTTGATACTTCTCTAGAAGGTCAGTGTCAAGGCGCTACAAGTCCTCCCATGTAATCCATGAATCATCGGACTCTAGTCAGCCTTGCCATTGGACCAAGTAACGTTGATAGCCTTTGCCCCAAGTGGTGATAGCTTGATCATCCAGGACATGCTCGATCCGCTCTCCTCTCTCAGGTAAAATTGGGGGTGGACAATCTGGGTTGGGTTCTCTCTTAAATCAAAGGTCAGGCCCAAATGGCTTGCTGGGTATGTTTGCTGGTTCCCTATACTCGACTAAGTCTGATATATTGAAAGTTGAGCTAATGCCATAATCCGGGGGTAGCTCAAGCACATAGGCATTAGGGCCAACTCTCCTTATCACTTTAAAGGGGCTAGGTCCACGAGCATGAAGTTTCTTAACTGTTTCTGGTGGAAACCATTTAAGCCTAAGACTAATCATTACAGAATCCCCAATTTCAAACCCTTTGACTCATTTCTGGGAATTAGCCAAATTATTTTAAAATTTGTATTTAATGCAGAATTCTAACATGATGCAAAATGCAGACTCAACTATGCATTCTTATTGAGAGAAATTTTATTGGACTTTCTAGGGCCTAAACCTAATAGACTATAAACTCTCTAGGTTTGACCCTGATCTGGTATGCACATGAAAAATTACCATGGATCCCTAGCAAATGCCATAAAGTATACCAGAAGTAGGTAGCAAATGGGATGGGCTCTAAGGATTCATGCAACCTAGTAATCTCAACAAAATATAACCCTATAGCTCTAAAAACATGAGAAGGCTCAAGGAAGGGTAGGAAATAGGAATTGAAGTCTTGGGGCAATCTATAGGAAGTATGAAACAAACCTTGGTTATTCAAGATGATCTTGAAATTTGGACATTGATCTATGGGTGTCATAAGGTCAAATTGATGGATGAAGAATTGGGTCATTATAAGAGCAGAATTTTCGTGAAAGGAAGACTTGGTCAGTTCCATAAAAAGATTATCAACTAGGGTTAGAAGAATGAACTCTTTATAAGGGAACTGAATGAGGTCTCGGGTTGAGGCTAAAGGAGTAGGCTCTTCTTGAGGGCATTGACTTGCAAGAACCGAGTCCTCACTAATTTCCTGTTGTTCTGATGTTTCAGGACTAGGCTCAACAATCTTATCTTCTACAAGGATTTCCTTAGGTAAGGTACTAGAGTTGTCCTCCTTGAAGTCTTCTCCTTCATATTCATCTACCAAACTCATGTCAGCCTCATATACTTCTATCATGGGTTCTAATTCTTCCTCCTTTAATTGTTCTTTCAGTATGGCTTCATTCTGGTCAACTAATCCTGGGTTGGCCATACCTAATTCTTTTTCAATGTCATCCTTCTGGGTTGGAGGTGATACAGATGAGGGTTGATCAACAAAAGTCTGGTTCATACTAGGTGTCGGACCAATGGGGATATGATTCAAGCTGGCAGAGGTCGGATTTAGGTCCAAAGTACTTGATTTAGCATGCCTCAAGGACCTCTCATAGTTTTGGGCTACTTGGTAGGCTTTCTCCAAACTATAGATATTATGTCTAAACAATTCTCTTTGGATATTTTCCCTCAAACCTTCTTCAAATCAGATTAGGATATCATATAGATCCATATTTACAATATAGCACATTAGATGGTCGAATCTATAAATATAATTATTGACTGATCCATTACCTTGGGTCAACCTCCCTAAGTGGTCTAGGAGATTTTGTTGAGAGGATGCAGGGATATACCTTTCATGAAGCTTGTTCTTCATTCCTTTCCAGGTCCTAATGGGTTCGTGTCTCTCATACACCCTCCTTCCCTGAACATTATTCCAATAAGACTCGGTTGGACCCTATAGATGCACTCGGGCAAACCTAACCTTTCCATCCTCAGACATTTCATTCCACTTAAAATAATCATCTATATCTTCCTCCCAGGCAATATAAACCCGAGGATCAAGACTACCTCAAAATGAGGGAGCTTCAGTCCTAATGTTCCTAATGGGTCTTTCCTCTGATTCAACTAAGTACGAGTATGGGCATCTAGGGTTAGACTCCATGACTCTACTGGGCTGGATGAGGATTGACGGGCTAATGGACTCCTAATCTAGACTAGACATGCAACATACATAGAACGGTGCTATGGTTTTGCTAGACCTAGGAGTTCAATCAGAATGGGTTAACATAGAAGACACACAGCACAACAACTAGCCCTTTCACCGGCCAGGTAAGAGTGGGAGTATGGGAGGCCCCCCTTGCTTTCGCAAGGACCCATGTAAAGAACCACAACACTGCTTAAGTCATTTGATGCTAGACCTCTTGCCTTAGACACCAGCTTCTGGGTACCAATTGAAGGGTTATATGCAACCAACTTCCCCAAAATGGTCAAACCTAACTCGTTGATGTCCCTAATCTATTAGGTTGCTACTAGATTTTAGATTAGGTTTGGGTTTGAAATGCAAGGGTGGTTGTTTTTGGGCTAAGGAAAGGTAATGACTTCCTTCCCTTATCTTATGATATTGGCGCCCTTAAGTTAATTATGAAAATGATGGCATACAAATGATCTAATGAAATATTTCTAAGTTCTTTTTTTTTTGTGTTTTGAATTTTTGATGTATGATAGTAGAAAATAAGATGCTGGAAATAACAAAATAAAAACCTAAATGCAAATTTAAACTATATGAAAAAATAAAAGTGTTATGAGATGCACTTGCTAGAAATTTAGAACAGATTTGTTCTCAGGTAGTATTCCAGTATGTAGAAATTCTATAGACTGTAATAAAATTTAAGAAAATTCTAAAAAAATACCTCCAAGTATATAGAATCTAGTAAAATAAAAATCATGAAAATCTGAGTTTCTTATAGGAAGAAACAACTAAAATAGAAGACTATGTCTAGGATTGCTGAATTTCTAAAATGCTGAAATCAAAGATGCAAAACTTTTTTTTTTCTTGTGGATCTAAACCTATCTCCTTGTGTTCCCTTTCAAGGGTCAATCACATCGGCACCCGTACATTCCATAGAAAATTCCCGTGGAATGGGATGTGAGGGTCTTGCAGCCCTTCTTTTTCCTATGACCGGACGGCCATAGTGAAGCACCCAATCCAAGTACTTAAGAATATGCTAAGTCCTAACCATGATTTGATACCAAACATGATGTGGGACTAACTAGATGCTAGGATGAGATGGATGATGCAAGTGGTTGTTCTTTTGTGATTTTTAGGTTTTTCAATGGAGTTAAGGATTCCCGAAGACAAGCAAGAGTAAATCTAGGGTTTCTATAATAATAAGAACTTCAAGCAAGCAAATAAGTTCCTAAACAAGGATAAGAAGAGAACCCCAGGATTAAGAAACCCCGTAGGACTTAGCTTTTGGATCAATACCAACTTAAGAGTTTAGGGTTGCAAACCTTGTAAAACTCTGATGTGCCCGATGCCAAGTTCACTCGCTCTCACGAATGCGGCCTGAAGGATCAAGCCTTCAACCTTTTGGATGCACCGGCTTTCTGTCCGAAGGTCACGAAGGCTAGGGAGACCAACTCCATTGTCCGTGGCACTTGGAGGACCTGCGAGCAACCAAGAGAAAGGTTAGGAGTCAACAAAAGCAAGAAGAAAAGAGGGAACAAAGGTTGAAAATGGTGGTGATGGGGGACTTCTTGCTAGGCACCCAGATGGCATCCGAACTCGAAGATGGAAGATGGCTTGCACAGAAGAGATGTAACTCAGGGCCTCACACCCCACGACACCCAAAGGCGAAGGCGCTCCCTTATGGAGATTAACATTCTAAAAGAATGAAGGCAACAAGCTAGAATAGCACTCAAACTCTTTTCTTTTTCATTTCATAAGCATTAAAAATTCTTACAAGAGAGTTAGGGTCCTTTTATAAGAACCCAAGTCTACATTCAAAATTAGAAAAGGGGAGTTACAAAGCTTGATTTGGGGGAGTGAAGAGAGGATGTTGTCTGCATAAATCAACGGGCACCCATTTGAATTTTGAATTCCTCCTTCATGAAACTTGGCATCTAACTTTTGAATTTTGAATCTTTTCATGATGCTTGATCTTAGTAGCTTGATTTGTGGAGTGGAGTGAGGATGTTGTTGGCTTGGATCAAGGAAAGGCTTGATATGGGGAGTGTTGTATGGATATTATCTACTTGGATCAAGGAGAGATTAATGGGAGTCAAACATGAATTTGAATTTGAATTTTTCATCTTGACTTGGCCGCCCAAAGGAGCTTGGTGAAGTGGAACCTCTCCATGCCATGTGGCACTCCTTATGAGCTGATGTGGCGCCTCCCGTGCCATGTGGCATTGATGATGTGGCACTCTAGTTGGCTGCCCAAAGGAGCTTGGTGAAGTGGGCCTCCCCATTCCATGTGGCAGTGATGATGTGGCACTCTAGTTGGCACTCCTACTTGGTGTAGATGAGGTGGCTTGACTCATCTTCAATTGGGCTTGACTTGATTGCCCACTTGTGATCCCATCTTCATACTAGCTTGAGCCCATCTTCAAATTGACTTGAGCTTGTGGACCAACTTGGCTAATTACAGGACCAATTGTCCCAAACTTGACCAAATTGGCCAAATTACAAGACTAAACCAAAATTAAAATCAACTAGATGCTAATTACATGACTCGAAAGCAAATTAATCAGGTTCTGAGCCTTATTACATGACCCAAACATTAAGAACCCTAATTAGAGATCCATAGAGGGTTGGGAGTCTTTATCTAATCCTGGTCCCACACCAGTTACCTATAAAAAACCTAAAATTAGTTGACCAAGTAGATACCCAGACTAAAGCAAATCCAGAATTAGTTGACCTAGTAGATACCCAAATAGAACCCATCTTGGAAGTACAGTCAAAGGAAGAGGACCATGAGGAACCTAATTGATGGGGACATCAAGTAGATCCTAGCCAGTCCAGATCCTAGCCAGTCCAGTCTAGATCTCGGTGCCAGCCCAGCATGAATCCTAAAGACATCAGTCAGCATGGATCTTGAAGATTTCAGCCAACACGAATCTTGATGGATTTTATGGGTGTACGAGGGATTTGGGATATCTCCGAATCGGAGATAAGTTTATTTTTCTATTTTGAATGTTTTGACTTATCTTATCAGTATTTTGTTTCGATTGTTTAGAATTTAGTTTATTAGGATTAGATCTTGGATCCTTACTTAAAGGATTGTAAACTTTTTCTGATGGTGACCAACATTTTTTTGAAAAGTAAAAGAAAACCTTTCTCTCTTCTCCGATCTCCTACCTCCCTGCTCCTCTGCTACTTTTGAAAGGGATATGCCCTACAAGCCAATCTATGTTGTATCTCCCAAACCATTGTAATTGACAATATTCTAATAAAGGCATTATTTTTCATCATATGCTGTGTTTATTATTATATGATGAACCCATAGATTAGGGCTATGATTTTAGGGTTATGATGAGATCATACCAGTGAGACCTAAAGTCTTAAAACCTTAATCTAAAATATTCCTAGTCAAAGGAACCCTGAGTAGGGGATCAGGGTTTTTCCGGTAAGACTAGCACATCCCATGTATACTAGAGAGGGTGACTGCTCTCACAGTCACTTGTGTATGACACTAATACTAGGATGTGGGTGCTCATTAGAGAATGAGTTCATTGATATGATCCAACTTGAGAACATCTAATGGAGTCTTAGCTACATATCAATAGAAGGTTCTCATAGTGGGAATGGTACAAGTAATCCTTTGATCTGAGACTGCCATAAGTACCTTATGTACATGAACCCATCCTTTGGTTCAATCCTATTCATGAAATTGAGTTATACACAGGATTGATACTGGGAATGGTGAATTGTATATGAAGGTAATTAGTAGGTCAACAAGGAATCGATCACTCTTAGTAAGAGGAGATTGCATCCAGCTAGTTATCAATCGGATGATGATTCAGGGAATTTTGATCAAAGTAAAGATATTAGAGATGGTTTCTAATATCAAGATAATTGAATCATCAATATAAGATTAAGCTAGAAACAAATATAATATTGGATTTGACATATAATCATATCCATAATTATATTTTGGGTGCAGGCTGATTGAAGGATTTAATTGTACGGTAACTTTCTACTGAAGGGTAGTTTTGGTATTTCACCAGAATTTCCACATCTTCCAGGTAGACATGACACATTGCTAGACGTCAATCTTGTCTTGTGGGTTGATCAAATTTATGATCTTTTATTAGGAAGAGTCCTAATTGATCAAAATCGGGTAAGCCCGATTTGACCTAAATCGATTAGAAAGAGTTCTAATCAAATTAGGTCAACTTGTATTCGAACCCACTACTGGCTAGATATGGAACCCAATGGATCACACACTTAAGAGAATTGATCAAGAGTCATTTGCATGAAGACACTCTAGGAAGTGTTGCAAATCCTAACTTCTATTCGAATTGGATTCGAATTAGGGTTCTGAATTGATTCAATTTGGGTTCTGATTGGATCTAATTAGACCCTAATTGAGGTTTTAGGGATTATGGCTAACCCAATTGGCTAACCAATTACTTAGGGTAGCATACCACCCACCCCTTAGCCCTTGCACGCCAAAAACACCAAGTGTCAATGCGCTTATGGACTCTTGGCGCGCCATATGGAGGAGTCCATGGGCGTATGGACTCTTGGGCGCCCACTTAAATCTCCGATGAATTAAGATGGGGCGGCATTCTTTCTCATTTTTAGCGCCTCACTTGTCATCCCTTGGATGGTAATCTAACTGGTGGTGGGGTTTTAAGAAAGAAAGAAAGCGTTATTTCTTCCCGGGTGCACGAAATCGTATCTCTTCGGAGATTCAAGTTTCGCGACTTCTTTCTCCCAATCGTCGCGACTTCTTCCTTTGAGAAAAGCTGTGAGAATTGATCTGGAAGGCCGTGAGAAGAAAGAAAGGGCATGAGAAGAAGGAAAAGGGCATGAGAAAAATGTTTACAGAGAGTTGTGAGGGCGCCTCTCTGAAAACTATATAAAGGAATGGAAATCATAACTTCGGTAATTCTAAAAAAAAAAAAAAATTATATTTTTATTCTTCTTCCTCTCCTAAAGACTCTTTCTCCCTTTTCTTGTTTTTGCATTGTTTCCTTTACAGAGTACACCTCTGTCAAAACTCTACTACTGAACAAGAACAAGAGCGAAAGTCTCCGACGGTAAAGGAAAGAAAGAGTTCTTTTTGTTCTTTCCTTTCTTTCTTACATTAAGACATTCTTGTATTAATTTCTCCTCTAATTTAAGACAAGCCTAAATCCCCTTAGGACAAAGTCTTATCTTTAAGACAAGAGTGTCTTAGAGGGTCAAGGTCTTAATTGAAGGAGGAGAAGAGATAAAAAAAAAAAAAAGGAAGAAGACACACCTTTGAGTGGAAGATTTCCAGCCATAATCCGAAGAATTGGGTTCTAGAAGAAGAACTCAATACGAGGAACTATTGGACAAGAAGTTAGTGTTCTTTGTCATTGCTCTGTGTGGATCACCATCGGAGGGCGGACACTTGGATGCCTGGTGCATTCAAATAGCCCGTTGATCTTCAAGTTTTAAGTCTTCATAAATTGGAATTAGCGATTACAGGTTGGTATTCTAATTCAATTTGCATAGAAATGTTTGTCTTCATATATTCAAGTCTTATTAAGGAGTTCCTGCTTTAGGATTTTTGGTGCATATTTAATTTCAATTTTTGAAATTACCCTTCTACTGCGTTGCACCGGATCCCAACAACTTTCACTCTTCCCGATTCTTCCTCTCTCTCCTCTCCCTCTCCTCTATGTTTTCCCTCCCCACTTCTTCTCTTTTCACAAGCTACTCGATCGAAGTATTACTCTGTGACTCTCACCATCATCATCACCCACCGGCACCACCGCTTCTCTACTTTTCGCCCACCATCACTGATGAACAAAGTTGACATCCTCCGTCGACCCAGCACCGCTTGTGAACCTCGTTGATGCCCCATCTTCTGCCGGATCTGTTGCTGCCAAGTCCCTGTTGGCCCTTCCAACGGCCACCGTCAAGCTCCAAAATCATGCCCTCGCCACCTATTTCCTATGCCATCGGATCTCCCTCCCTCCATTTGGTCTCGGCCTACCATCATCCATGAAGCCTCCCTGCTCCATCGCTAGTAGTCGACAACCGAGAATCCACCGATCATGCCTGACCACATCCAATCCTCCATTCATGATCATCGTCTCTGCCCGTGCAAGCTATCTCCTTCCTCTGTGGCTGAAGCTTCTAAGACTAGAGAGCCTCCACAGCCACCTGAGTCACCATTTCTTCGTGCCTTCCACCCCAAACCATAGGAATCCCCTATGCCGCAAACCTCCATGTGACGCCTCCCATCGAAACTCCTTCCTGTTGCCATCTCCAGCCACCTCCACTATGGCCACCACCATCCATTCCACCGTATCCGCCCAATGCCGACACCGGCAAATCCCTTCACAAGCCCTCCTCTAGTTATTTGTTGTTGATCCATGGAGAAGAAGTGGCTTAGCATGAACGTGAACCCTACTGCCAATTTCATAACTGCACAGATCTTAAAGTAGTTTCGAAGATCTGTAAAGCACAATTTCCAGAGTAGATTAAAACTAGCTCATAGATCTCAGAGCATTGGGTTTACTGGTTTCTATTTATTTTGTTTGATTTGGGATTAACAATATTATTTTTTTTTTGGTGATTCAGGTTCGACGGCATCTGATCCACCTCGCTCGAGAATCACTGGTCTGGGATTTTGACTACCTCTAGATGATATCACTCTTCCAGAATTCTTGATATTCCATGTTTCGGGTGAGACCACTCCGATAACTTAATATAGATCTAATTAATTGCTGGATTACTAAATGTCCTATCTTTTATTTAATTAGATCTAATTTTATTGAAATTGGACAGCCTTAACCTAGTGGTCGTTCCCTAACGATCAACGATCCAATATCTCGAATATTTTAACTATGCATGCCGATCGGGTCAATTCCTAGATTGGATCTTGATTTGTCTAGGATTATTTCTTAGTTTAAATTCTTAATTGCATTGATTATCTGTTAGTCTTTATCTTTAATTACTTTATTAATTATTTCACTGATCTCATTAAGGTCCTTAGGTCTAGGACTTATTGGTTCGTCCCGTATTAGTTTTGGTATTAGAGCAATAGGTTACGTAGGGTCAATCTCATTGAATTATTTGTATTAAAATTAAAATTCAAAATTAAAAATAAAAATAAAAATCTTGTGCATGACAACTAGGTCAGGAATCAAGTATCAATCAGAACCTTCTTCCTTAGATAACAAAATGGATCCCAGTTTAGAAGCTGCCCTTCAGGGAATCATTGGTAAACTTGAAGCAATTGATAGTAATTTAGGATTTTTAGATGCAAGGGTACGAACCCTTGAGGAGGAACAACTAGTGAACACAAATCACCCTATTAGGAACTCTTCATCAAGAGTTATAGATCCTAGAGACCCTAGAGACCGAAATGACTACCCGGGTTATGATGGTGGTCGTACTCATACCCTTCGACCTGACCCTAGGGATCGACAAGATTATCCAGGTTTCGATATAGCTAGTCATCAAACACTTCGACCTTATCGCAACCTAATTGATTAGGATGAACGAATCATGAGGAGTGTTAAGGTTGACACCCCGAGTTTCATAGGTTGCCTGGACCCCAAAGAATACATTGACTAGGAAGCTAATATGGATCATTATTTCACTTGGTATGACATGTCTGAGGATAGGAAAGTTAGGTTTGCCAAATGAGGTTGTTGGGTCAAGCCAAATTATATTGGCACAATGTCCAGAGATTAGCCACTCATAAGAGACAGGACCCCATTGGAACATGGGATGAGATGAAGGATAAGCTTCGTGAGAAGTATCTTTCTGCATCTTATCAACAGCGACTCCTGGACCAATGGCAAAGGTTGACCCAGGGAACTAGATCTGTAAATGATTACATTGATAAATTTGAGGAATATCTTATGCGATGTAATGTGAATGAAGACCCGTCTATCACTTTATCCCAGTTTAGAGATGGTCTGAGAGAGAATATTCAAAGAGAACTGTTTATGAGAGAGGTTTATAGTCTAGAGCAAGCATATCAATTAGCCCAGGACTATGAAAGATTCCAGAAGATGTCTATTACACATAGACCTGAACTTTCTAGACCAGAAATTTTAGGTCCAAGGCCTAGCATGAATCAAGCCCCAACTGGTCCACAACCTAACATGAGTCAGATCCCTGGTAGTTGACCCCCATCTACAACCCCACCATTAAGAGAGATAAGAAGGAAAAGTGATTATAGGAGAGACTTCCTGAGGAATTAGCTCTAAGATCCAATGCTTCAGGTGTAACGGAATAGGTCATATGGCTAGTCAATGTCCATCTAGAACATTGCATATAGGGGAACTTGAAGAACATCAAGATCTAGGTAATGTCCTTGAAGAAGAGGTTTACACTGCTGACCCAGGATTAGCCGATGCCTATGAAGAATATGACCATGAGGCTAGAGCTGAAGAATGATTAGGAGTGGTTAGGTGCATATTGACCCAACCCAAAAGTGAGGACTAGCGCAGGACCACTATCTTTCATACCTTTATTGGTCAAGGTGATAAGATATGTAAGGTAATCATTGATGATGGTAGTTGCATCAATGCTATCTCCATCGATACCATTTCGTGCAAAGGATTAGTACTTGTAGACCATCCGAGTCCGCATAATGTGGCCTGGGTAGATGCTTTATCTATCTCAATTAGACATAAGTGCCTTGTCCCGATTAAATTTCAATCATATCAAGATAAAATCTGGTGTGATGTATTACCAATGGAAGTGGGTAGCATTATTTTTGGCAGACCTTGGCTCTTCGATCATGATGTCACTCTTCATGGGTGATCTAATATCTGTACATTCATGTATCAGGAAAAAAGGGTTACTGTTTATCCTTCACATCCTAAAGCTACCAAGAAAGCTGTAGAAGTAAACCATAATCTTTAAAGGCAAAAGAAAAGTCTACACATAATCCATCTTTGTAATAATAGATCGATAAATAAATCTATTGGTGTGAGTCCATTTGAAGTTATTCATGGTTGTCATCCTAATGAGATCAATGGAAAAACTAATATAAGTAATCAAATGAATAAACGACTAGCAGATTCTCACTAGCAAGTTAAGGATTTTGCTGAGGGTGATCATGTCATAATTAAGGTTAGATTTGAACAGTTTCCATTAACAGGCCCATTCAAGATTTTTAAGAAAATTGGACTGAATACATATGTTATTGATCTACCATTTGATTATAGAAATTGTCCTACTTTCAATATTTTGGATCTAATTTAATATGAAGAACCAGCATTGACACCTAGTGATCCATTTGAGCGTGCACCTTCCTTTAAGAGTGACCCTCCTCTTGAGAGCCCACTAGCCCAAATGAGAGGAAAGCACGATACGATCAAACATATTTTGGACAAGCAGATCAAGTCTTCGAGGAGTCGAAACTGCTACCGCTACCTGGTTCACTAGCGAGGCAGGTCGAAGTCAGAGGATTCTTGGATTACTGAAGAGGAGCTACAGAAAATTGATCCAAATCTATTTGAGTACCTCTAGCCTGACTCGACAGAGTCGAGATCTCCCCACCCTAGGAAAAATGATGGGGACATCGAGCAGATCCTAGCCAGTCCAGATCCCAACCAGTCTAGTCCAGATCTCAGTGCCAGCCTAGCACGAATCCTAAAGACATCAATCAGCATGGATCTTGAAGATTTCATCCAACATGAATCTTGATGGATTTTATGGGTGTACGAGGGATTTGGGATATCTCCGAATCGGAGATAAGTTTATTTTTCTATTTTTATTGTTTTGACTTATCTTATCGGTATTTTGTTTTGATTGTTTAGAATTTAGTTTGTTAGGATTAGATCTTGGATTCTTACATAAAGGATTGTAAACCTCTTCTGATGGTGATCAGCATTTTTTTGAAAAGTAAATGAAAACCTCTCTCTTCTTCGATCTCCTGCCTCCCTGCCCCTCTTCTACTTTCCCTCTTCCCGGTTCTTCCTCTCTCTTCTCTCCCTCTCCTCTGTGTTTTCCCTCCCCACTTCTTCTTCTCCTTTCCCAAGCTAATCAACCGAAGTATTACTCTGTGACTCTCACCATCATCGTCACCCACCGGCACCGCCTCTCCTCTGCTTTCCGCCCACCATCGTCGGTGATCAAAGTAAACATCCTCCGCTGACCCAGCGCAGCTCATGAACCTTGCCGATGCCCCATCATTTGCTAGATCCATTGCTACCAAGACCCTGCCGGCCCTTCCAATGGCCACCATCAAGCTCCGGAATCAAGCCCTCACCACCTATTTCCTGTGCCACCGAATCTCCCTCCCTTCATCCGGTCTCCGCCTACTATCATTTGTGAAGCCTTCTTGCTCCATCGCTAGCAGCCGACAACTGGGAATCCATCGATTGTGCCTGACCACATCCGATCCTCCCTCCATTCGCAATCGTCGTCTCTACCCGTGCAAGCCATCTCCTTCTTCTATGGCCGAAGCTTCTCATACTAAAGAGCCTCCACAACTGCTTGAGTCACCATTTCTTCATGCCTTCCATCCCAAACCACAGGAATCCACTGTGACGCAAACCTCCATGTGACACCTCCCATCGAAACTCCTTCCTGTTGCCATCACCAGCCGCCTCCATCATGACCACCACCATCCGTTCCACCATATCCGCCCAATGCCGACATCGACAAATCTCTCCACAAGCCCTCCTCTGGTTTTCTGGTGTTGATCCATGGATAAGAAGTGGCTCAGCATGAACGTGAAAGCAATTCATGTCCCTGCTGCTGATTTCATAACTGCACAGATCTTAAAGCAGTTCTGAAGATCTGTAAAGCACAATTTCCAGAGTAGATTAAAACTAGCTCATGGATCTCAGAGCATTGGGTTTATTGGTTTCTTTTTATTTTGTTTGATTTGGGATTGACAATATTGTTTTTTTTTTTTTTGGTGATTCAGGTTCGACGGCTTCTGATCCACCTCGCTCGAGAATCGCTGGTTCAGGATTTTGACTACCTCTAAATGATATCACTCTTCCAGAATTCATGATATTCCATGTTTCGGGTGAGACCACTTCGATAACTTAATATAGATCTAATCAATTACTAGATTACTAAATGTCCTATCTTTTATTTAATTAGATCTAATTTTATTGAAATTGGACAGCCCTAACCTAGTGGTCGTTCCGTAATGATCAACGATCCAATATCTCGAATATTTTCATTATGCATGCCGATCGGGTAAATTCCTAGATTGGATCTTGATTTGACTAGGATTATTTCTTAGTTTAAATTCTTAATTGCATTGATTATCTGTTAGTCTTTATCTTTAATTACTTCATTAATTATTTCACTGATCTCATTAAGGTCCTTAGGTCTAGGATTTATTGGTCCATCCCGCATCACTAACCCTACTATTAGACTCTTACCTGAGGAGCCACTAGAAGAAAGCCCAATTACAGAGCCCAGTCCTAAGATCTAAGAACCAGAAGAATTTATTAAGGACCTGATCTCTTTAAATCAGTACTCTTAGGATGAAGTCACTCCTTTGACTCCAATTGATATCTTCCCTGAGATTAGTGACCCATTCTTCCATAAGATAAAATCTGTAGATAGACATCAACCCCATAAGGTCAACCTCATTAGTCTCGGATTAATCCCTGACACCCCTTCTTACATCCTATTCTATCCGATCGACCCCAACCCCTTTTCTTACTTTCCACCCTACCAAACTAACCCTGAATCTACTTCTTATTTTTTGCCCTTTTCTGAAGCTTCTCATGTTTATCTAACCACTAGATTGCATTTTGTCGAAGTAAGCATGTTGCATACATTTCTTGAGCATGTTAGGTTTGCATCATATTTCTGGTATACTTTATGGCATTTACTAGAAGTTCATTGTAAATTTTCATGTGCATGTCAAACTAGGGTCAAACCTAGAGAGCCTATATTCTATTAGGTTTAGGCCCAAAGAGTCTGATAAATTTCTTTTGATAGGAGTGCCAAATCGAGTATATTAGGTTTTGGTTTTGAGTCCAATAAGTCCACAGACCTAATCCCACCATTCACACATGCACAGCTCTCTACACAGCATCTGCATCAGGGCATTAGCATTAATTTGAACACTAGTAATAACATGACTAATTTCCGAAATCGAGCCAAAAAGTTAATGTTGAGGATTTTGTAGAGATTCTGTCTATACTTGAGTGGTTTCCTCTTGGAGCCCAAAGAAGCTACTTGTATGCATAGCTGGACCCCTTAAAGTGATAAAGAAAGTGGAACCAATGCCTATGTGCTTGATTTGCCTCTAGATTTAGGCATTAGCTCTACCTTCAATATCGCAAACTTGGTTGAGTATAGGGAACCAGTAGTGATTTCTAGTAAATTTTTGGACCTCACCCATCCTTTGAGAGAGAAACCTTACCTGAGTGTCTACTAAATTTGTCTAAGAGAGGAATACGGATCGAGCATATCCTAGATGATCAAGCTATCATGACCCAGGACCTCAGCTATCAACACTACCTGGTCTGATGGCAAGGTCGACTAGAATTCGATGATTCATGGATTACTAGAGAGGACCTACAGCGCCTCCACCTAGACATACTACCAGCACCAAACTACCCTAAACTCGACAGGGTCGACTTTCTCCCACCTTGAGAGAATTGATGGGGACATCAAGTCAACCCTAGTTTGCTATGGGTCCCTTAGTTTTGAGTCCTTTAGCCATGATTCCAATTTATCTTTAAGTCTAATAATCTAGCTGTGTTAGCCATTTGAGTCCTGTATTTAGGCCATGAGTTTTGTTTTTAGGCCTTGTTACATTTGAGTCATGTATTTAGAGTCATCCATATCATTAGGGTTTTGGATAAGTCAAGTCAAACTCAGTTGAGACATTTATTAGTTGGAGTCCTATAAGTTTCATTTTGAGTCCAGTCTAGTATGAAGACTCAAGACACTGATGGACCCAAGCTAGAGTTTGACAACTTCAAGGAGTCCCAGTCATAATTGGATGTGCTACCTTGGATTACATGAGATGGACCCTGAGATCACCACCATTGAAGACCAGATGGCAACAACATTAGCCCACTGGAAAGAAGGATAACCGAAAGAAACCATAGAATCAGCCCAGCATTGAAGTGGGCCGCCTAAAGCCCAAAGCCCAAGTCATCATGAAATTGGCGCCCCACCCTTAGGGTTACCTCCCTTTGGGCACCCCACTTATGGTCACCTCCCTTGGACCAAGTCAAAGAGAGGTGAAGTCCTAGTTGGGAGAGGAATTAAGAGTCCATTTGGAAGAAGAGATCTTCTATGTATCTGAGTAGGAAAAGGATTAGTGGGAATTCTCTTATATGCCCTTACTTGGACCCCACGTTTGTAAGCCTATATAAAGGACCCTCCTCTCATGTATATTTTAGATGTTATTGAATATGAAAATTTTCTTGAGTTCTTCTTAACTTTTGGTGTGAATTCTGAGTGAATTTTGTGTGATTAAGGATATCTTTGTGATCCCTCAAGGTTTCTGTGTGATCCCTATGCCTTGCCTCCAAGCCACCAGCCTTCTTCAACCTTTGGCGCCCCTCATCTAACCTCTTCCCCTTCTTCTACTTTCAGCTATCTAACTCTTTTTTTCCTTGCTTTCTAACCCTTGAATGGTAATTTGCAGGTCCCTCAGAGTTCATGAATCTAGGATTCAAATTGGTAAGCTTTCAGGCCACCAGATTGAAAGCCATGAATCTGCAAGGTCGATAGCTTTGTTTTCCAGGCCGCATCCGGGAGTGATGAGTGATCTCCTCATGGATTCTCCTTCAAAATCTCTAACAGGTACACTCCCTAGACTTCTCTGGTAGCAGTATTGCAGAAGAGCTAGTCCTAACCAGGGCTTCTTAGCCTTGGCGGTCCTATTTCTTTACTTTTATGGTTTTGTTCTACATGCCTATGCTTCAAAAAATTTTATAGAATTCCCTACTTAATAACTTGGATTGAAATTCGAGATACAAACTCCTAACTTAATACCTATTAATAGAAAAATAATTGGCATGCATAATTAGTCCTGCATCATCTTCTTTCTTCTTCCAAGCAAGTCCTAATCCCCTAGTGACTTCTACACTCACCAGCGATCCTACCCCGCATGCTGTCCCCCATCAATTTTGTATTAGAGCCAGAGGATTAAGGTTTTCTCTTCCTTCATGGCTCCACATCCTTCCTCCCATCTAGATCCCGTTGTGCAAGACTCCTTCTCAAACCATGCTCAGCTACCCCCCTCCATCTCCGGTCTGTCAACGGCCTGGCATCCGCTTCCCTCCTGTGACCCCCAATGCCCGCATGGGATGTCCTTGTTCTGAAGCCACGCCCAAGCATTACCATCAAGATCTCCCTCGCATGCCAGGATCCCCTGCACCGAGGACCTGGATCTCACCACGGTCTGCTCCATGCCCCGCCTCGTCAAGATCCACCTCGCCGACCCAGATCTCGTCGGATCAGCACCATGGTTGCAGTGCTAACCTGGGCCTCGCCGGTCCATTTCCAGCCTCGATCTACCTCATGGCTAGCCTCTCCTCACATTGATATGCCTCGCCTACACATCACTCTAGTCCTAGTCACGTCATCGGCCACCGGCTGCCCTATGATAGCGGAGTCTATGGCCACCTCTGCCGCTAGCCGACCATCGAGCAGTAGGACGTTCTCCATTCGACTCACTCTATTCGCCACTGATCATCCATCGAGTTGCCAACCGCACACTGACCCTTCACGAATCGAAGACGCCATCCCTTCCCCCTGACTCTCGATGCCACCCCCCGATGACCGCACGCGGTGAAGTCACCGCCTACCACACATGCCACATCACCCGGAGATCCCGCAAGAAAGAGCTATCCGCCTCTTAGCTGATCTCTCGACGTGAAGGAGAGAGATGAGCCAGACGACACTCTCCACTCCGGCCAGACTCCCTTCTCCATTGTCGCTATGTTGATGATGACCACCGCCACCCCGTCCCTACTGCCTAGCCCCATGGAATCTCCCCATGCTGACAAAGAGATTGCCTTTCGTTGCCGACTTCAAGGACATGCCGAATCTCCTCCAGGCCTCTCCCATTGATGATGCCAACGCACCCCGTCACTGCCCTGCTCCTTGGCCACACCCCCTCCGCTGCAACTGGAAACATCTGACTGATGCCGGACTCCACTGGATTGCCTCCCTTCTACTATTGATCACTGATCCCGTTCTTGCCGTCGTCTACGCCCACACGCACCAACACCGTGAAACCCCTCCACGAGCATCCCCTATTTTTGGTATTCGTCTATGAGAAGGAGAGTCCAGTGTGCAAACATGAATGCAACTTCCTTCCCTATTGCCGACTTCAGAGCTGCATAAATTTCAAGGAACACATATTTCAAAGCAGTCCAAGGATCTTTGAAGCACATTTTCAGAGCAGATTAAAATTAAAACATGGATATCAAAGCTGCACAAATTTTAGAGTTGCATGATTCTCAAAGCAGAGCCTCTTCTTTATTCCAAGCTTATTTGGGTATATTTGGATTTATTTGATTGGATCTATTTTATGGATTTGTCTCTTTGGACATGCTTGGTTTTGGTTACATCAAAGCCCTGCTGAGCCTGACTAAACGGAGTCGAGTTCTCCCCATTCCAGGGAAATGATGGGGATCCGAAAGTCTATTTGAGTCCATTAGTTCTAAGTCACTTGTACTAAAGTGAGCCAATTGAGTCTTGTAATAAAGTGAGACAACTGAGTCTAGTTGAGTCCACTTAGTCAGGTCCAGTCATTTTTAGTCCAGTCAAGTCCAATCGAGTCCATGTAGTTTTCATTCAAGTCATATTCAAGAGGAGAGTTACTAGACCAGGAGATTCACCAGGCCCCTCCAACTAGAGCTAGACTTTAGGCACCTAGGTCCTTTCATGCAACCAAGCCCACAAGGGAGTGCCCCCTCCAACCCATGAAGATGGCACTCCATTCCAAGCCGCCCCAGCCCAGCGTCCTAGCCCAAGACCAACACTTGAGGTTTCTTGGCCCTCAAGTCTAGGTTTTTGACCCTCAAGTCATGTAACCTGGGTGAATCTATAAATACCCCACCCCCTCTTGTATTTTTTTCATGCTATGGGTTAATAAATTTCTTAAGTTTTCTCAACTTACTATGTGATTGTTCTATGTGAGGGTATCTATGTGATCCCTATTGTTCTATGTGAAGGGTATCTGTATGATCCTTACTATTCCTAAGGATATCTGTGTGATCCCTTCGCTACCCCAGCCTCTTGCACCCTGCCTCCAAAGCTTCAATGAAACCCTAGCTGCCTCTTCTTTCTTCTTCGAAGCAAGCCCTAATCCCCTGGTGACTTCTATGCTTACTAGCGATCCTACCCCGCATGCTGTTCCCCATCAGATACTCTAGATAGTAGAGACTCAACAAAGTTGGTCACGTTCGATGCAATGTACACCTACACTCACCCATGCCATAAAAGTATCTCCACACTCTTTTGTTATGAGGACAATCAACCCATATGGCATATGACCTATGCTCGATAAATGTTGTCATTCTAGGTAACTACGTATCATTTAGTCACAAACATGTTTAAGAACTACTCGATAAATCCTCCTTTATCAAATTAAAGTAGTTTTAATGACTTTATCTCAAAAGAGTCCAAAGGAAGATGCAAAAAGAGATGAACTACCAAAAAATAACTTTTTGGTGCGGGCACCAGACTCAGAAGAAGACTTCAGAGCTCCATCTGGATCTCTGATTAACCTTGCCCAAAGAATTAGATTTTTTGGCTTGTAATAAGGGTTGACTTG
Organism: Areca catechu; assembly: GCA_021397845.1. NCBI lineage: Eukaryota > Viridiplantae > Streptophyta > Magnoliopsida > Arecales > Arecaceae > Areca > Areca catechu. The sequence goes on from CM038040.1 coordinate 135,587,107, forward strand.
ATCAACTCAATTTTAGCTTGAGTCTATATTACCTGCATTTTTATTTTGTTGAGTCATGTTGACTCAGTAGTGGACTAGGGCTTCAACCTGGGGTGTTACATTTTCTTCCAAGGCCAAGCAAGTGGGCGCCACACTCCCAGCCACTCCCAGCCATACGCCTGAGTCCAGGGGGTGCCACATCTCCATCCAGCAGGCTTTGGTCCCCACACCACAGATAGCAGCTCCCTTCTCTCATGCGCCAATTGAGGAAATCCACCAGGGGTCCACAAATCAAGGGGGCGGCAAGACTTTCCCAAAAGAACCAAACTATGAAAGGGAAGAAATTCTCTTGGAGAGAACTTCAAGGAGGCGCCCATTACCTGCCAGAAATATTCAAACAAAGTTAGAAGGAGCCATAACTTAGGGAGAAAGAAAAGGAGGTATCCAAAAAGGGTTGAGCCATGGAAGGAAGGAGATTTCTCTTGAAGAGCAAGGTTAGGAGGCGCCCTAATCATTCCAACTAAAGCCAGATATAAAAGGAAACAAATTTTCTCTTGGAGGGCAAGGTTAAGAGGCACCCAAACACTTCCAGATAAGGCCAAGCATAGAAGGAAAAAAATATTTTTCTTGGAGGTCAAGACAAGGAGGCGCCACCCACTTTCCTTTTTTTGAAGCCTCAATCATTTTTGGAATTATTTGGCCGGCCATATGAGTAGGGATTGATCCTACAATTCTAATTTGAAGATCCCCTCCTTTAGTCCCACATGGGAAGATGTAAAACCCTACTCTCTTGTAATGTCCTATAAATTAAAACCCTTTGTAAGTTCTAAGGAATCAGATGAATGAAACCAAATTTTTTTTTGTGAGCATACTTTGTGTTTTCTCTCTTCCGCACTTGCATCCAGGTGTTGAGCTCCATGAGGGAGTAAATCTGGGTTCCCCAGGAACCTTGAGGAGGTGTGAGATCTCCAAAAACCCAAACCCTAGGTTAGCCATCACTACTCTATCTCCAGCCGCCCACCATCCATCTCAATCCACCAAACCCTAGCCTATCCCCTTCTCACGGCCTCTCTCTCCAAGTCCAGGCCGACCACCAGCATCCAGCTACAATCCGGATACTTCAGATCCAAAGCTCTTTCCAGAGGGAGTCGAATCAACCTTCAAGAGAATCCGGATCTCAACGACATCAGCCTTCAAGTTCTACAAACTGGTAAATCCTTCCCCGAGTCTCTGAATCCATCACTTGTTTTTTTTCTTCTTCCCAGATCTTGAGTCCAGGAGAAGCCGATCCAGCCACGAGACCAGTATTGGAGGATCCATTGCGAAGATAGCCGAATCCGAGGATCCAACAATCTGCCCGAGAGAGTTCTTCCACCCAAATTCTGTGAAGATCACTGTCTGGTTGGTAACCCATCTCTCCTCTCTATTTCTGTCCTGTTGAAAGTTCAGAGCGAAACCCTAGGTCTGGGAGTTTCTCAACCCCCAGCGATCCGTTACTTCTGAACTACTCTGATAACTTAGCTTCTTCTAAATTGTGCTTTCAATCCTTACCTAGTTTCCATCAACTTAGTTTAATTTTACTTTGAGTCGAAGCCAATTTCTGAAATATAAAAAAAAATAAATAAATAATCTTAATTTTACTTCCGCATACGCTTCTTTGTTCTTTGTTCTGCATCACTTTTATTTTATCAATGATACATGTACACATTATAAAAACCTAACCATCTACAACCTAGATAAATGGCTATAGGACACATTTACTAACACTGGCTTTGAATTGGCTAGTCATTCTGAATGAAACTAGTTGGTAGGCAGGTCTTGCCACTAATCACCATGGGTGATGGGTTGTCAGCCTTGGTGCCTTAGGATCATCTACCTATTGAGTCATGCCAGGCTAGATATTGTAACTCGCCATGGATGGTGGTGCGCGTTCAATGGTCCAAGAAGTCTTCAAGTCTGTGTTAGTAGTTGCCACATCAAATAGTGTTCCCAACTTAATAAATAGAAGGTCAATATTAAAAAAATAGTGAGATCATAAAACATCATGATCATGATGTTTTTGGAAATAAAAGAAAATAGAGGCTTACTAGAGTAAAGATAGTTTGATTTTCATGAACAATATCTTATAGTTGAGTAATTACAATACTATAAAGATGATTGCTAGTTTGAAGTAAATAAAATATATAAAGCTGAAAGAGATTTGAGTATACATAATTCAATGCTATGGAATTGGAATGACAAGAGTTAAATAATAGGCTTGGAAATTAGCTAAGATATCAATTGGAGGATTTTAATATGCTCCATAAATTATTTTAACTATGAATGTTATTTTATATTTTAAGTGCAACGATATGCATTAGAGATTTGTGAACGATTGCCTGTATTTTTCATCCCATATTCAAAGTAGCATGAATGGTGAGAGAGTTATTAGCTAATGATAATAAATGGCATGAAATAGTAAATGAAGTTGTCTAGACCATGAGATGATAAAAGAAACATGCTTGGTTTGATGTTTATATTTTGTAATATAACTTCAGGAGACTTATAGTAATGGCTATTGGAGGAATACTAATTTTTTTATTAGTAGTTTAAGAAGGTAGATGCTTGATGATTCAACTAACCTTGATGATCAATGAATATATATGGCATTTTTGAAAACTGAGAAAATTAAATAGCAATAGAGCATCTTTGCATGATTTTCCATGATGCCCATTCATACGGAATAAGATGAACTACATTTCTAATAGATGTATATAAGAACTAGCTTATGATTCTAAGAGTACTACTAAAGAATTAGATCACTTGTTTGAGTAATGACCACTATTTTTATAATGTTGTGGTCTAATCATGTACACATACCTAGGAGATCTATTTTTTATTCACGGTAGGGTGGCACTAGGAAGCATTCATTTGAAAAAGGATCTAACGACTATGACTTCAGAATTATAGGAGCAAAGTATACAAATAAGAAATGAAGTTGAATAAAGGCTAAGATTTCATTATAGGTTTTCAGTTACAATTGCTTCAACTACAAAAAGGAGAAGTCCAATTACAAAAAGAAAAGTAGAAGTTACAAAATCTAGATGACTTCTTTAGCTAAAGGCTCCACTTCAGCTATGACTTCGATGATGGGCTCAAGGATGACCTCAATTTTAATGGTTATGGCAGGCTCGTTCAAGGGCACATCAGGGATTCAAGAGAAGCCAACATTCACACCATCTTGCTTAGCCTCATCATTAGAAACCTTGAGTACAACCTAAAAAGCAATGCCAACATTGGCACCATCTTCCTTAGCCTCATCTTTTGGACTCACTCCAAAGATGGTCTTGATGTTTGCACCATCTTTCTTAGCCTCATCTTCTCTCTCCTTAGGATTTAGGTAATCGACATCGACTCTAGGAATGATCCTGGCCAACTATGCCTTGCAAAGGTTGAAGCCATTGTTGGTGTGGACACCAAGGCTAGAAAATATCGACAGGTTGAACCCACATCCTTGTGGATCACATGTGAATAAAGCCCTGAACCCAACCCCTTTTACCATGTAAATATTTTATTTTAAATTCTGTTATTTTGGCTTAGTTAGGGTTAGCCCTTTTTACCAACTGTATTTAGGGTTTGTTTATTTAGCCTTTTGGGCTAAACCCTTTTTACCACATTGAGTCAAAATCCCATTGGGCCAAACCCTATTTACCAATTTATTCTTTTTTGTTACATGAGGTCTTGCCTATTGATCAAATTGGGTTCCAATTGATCAAGTGGGATTTAGTTTTTTGATTTTGAGTCTTGTAATAATTAGTTATTGAGTTTTGTAATACAAGGGAGACCCAATTGAAGACCCATGTTCTAGTCCAAGACAAGCCATGTGACTCCATGTGCTAGCCCAAGACAAGCCATGTGACTCCATGTGCTAGCCTAAGTCAGTTTATTTTTGGCACCACCTTTTCAAGAATTTGGACAACACCTGCCACATCATCAGGGGACATCAATACATGACATGTTTGGACATCCCTCGCCATATCACCCAGGGCATCCCACATGCCATGTCTTTACCTTTTGGTTGGCCACTTGAGAAGCAATTAGCGCCCACATAGGAAGAGATTTCACGCCAACTTATTTTAAGATGAGTAAATAAGAAGGACTCTTCCCATTTGGCACCATTCACTTCAAGAATTCCATGCCAAATCAAAGGAGTCGACCAAATGTTTTCTTACTTCAAGAGTTTTATCTCAAAGTGGGAGAAATCAACATTCAAATTTCAAGGAGTCCTCCAAAATGCAAATGAGATCATTTAAGAAAGATTAATGCCAAGAAGAAAGGAGATGAGATGCCATATGCATCTCAATTCTCAATTGTCACCAATTTCAAGTTAAGAAATATTTGTCGGTGATTTTAAGAGGAGTAAGCCAGAAAGACTCCTAAAATTATCGCCCATCTCACTTGATGCCCACCTATGGATTATTGTCGCGCAAGCTATGAAGACTATCTCTTGTTATTGCCTACTTGAAGAGAGGTCCACATCAGTCCAACAAGCAAGAGTCTAGGCCACCCAAAGCAGGATTCTAAGAGTTATAGTCCAAGGGAGAAAAAGTCTAGTCTTTGAACCCCTTACATCACTAGTTGAGGATCTATAAATACCCCATCAACCCTCCTTGTAATTATTATTATTATTATTATTCATTCATCAATAAAGACACTCTGTCGAATTTCTTCCTTTGCTATGTGCATCACGGGGTGTGAGGCCCTTTTCCTTTATTCTTCGAAACATCATGGTGTGTGAGGCCCTTTTCTTTATTCTTCGGAACATCACGGGATGCGAGGCCCTAGTTATATCCTACCTATCCAACTGACAAGAAATCCTTGCCACCTCTTCTAACTTTTTCCTTCCATTCTTTTTCCTTCCTTTACTACTTCCTAACTTAAGTTTTCATTGCTGAGTGTTTGCAGGTGATCTGGAATCAAAGACAGGTATTCTTGTCTCAGAATCGGCATCACACGAAAGATCAAAGCGCGGGATCGAGATCTTGAAACCCTGCCGTAGAATCTTGAGAGTCCAGCTAGATCTGCATTAGAGAGATGATGTACATTGGTAAAACTTAACCAATTCCCTTCTCTTTGATCTCTGAATAGTTGATAAGTAGAGCCTAGTTTCGGTGGTTTCTTAGCCACCAATCCTGCTTTTCTAGTTGCTTTGTAGGTTTACTTGTGGGTAAATACCTTGAACTAGTTTACTTTGTTGCATCTTTGAGTCTTCTTTAAAAATCTGAAAAAATATAAAAAAATTATTCTATGCTTTTCTCTGATAATTAAGTCATAATAATAGTAATTTAGTTTTATTATTTGTCCTGCATCAGTTTGGTATCAGAGCAGGTTAAACTAGGATTTAATCACTCTTGTACTGAATTTTTGCATACCAGGTTAGGACTTGGTTTCTCTTTAAGTACTCGGATCGGGTGCTTCACCATGACCATCGGGTCATAGAAAAATGTAGGGCTACAAGACCATCATATTCTATTCAAAAATAATTTCCTATGGCATGTAAGGGTGCCACTGTGATTGACCCTTGAAGAAGAAAATAAAGAGATAGGCATCTTTAGGGTTAATTTTTTATATCACATCCATTCCAGTACATAATCTATTATTTTAATTATTTCTACATGTAGGAAGATCAAAAAAAATTAATTTTTATTTTAATGGATTCTTTGTAATTGATAGTATTTATAAAAATTCTCTCATAATTTAATTCAGATTTTAAGTTATCTGAATCTTTGATTTACTGCTTGAGAACAGTTCTGCCCTGAATTTTTAGTAATTCTAGTTTCAGCATGTTTAGGGTTCATTTTGCATAAATTTTGTATATTTTAATTTTTTGCATAATTTCTGTATATTAGGTACATTTTTGCAAAATATATCTTTGCTAAATACAAAAAAAAACTTGGAAACCCTAATTGCATCTTCATATGCTTGTTATCATATGCATAACTTACTTTAAGGGCACTTGAGCATCTCAGATAAGGGAGGGATTTCATCACCCTTCCTTGGCCCACAACCACCACCTTTGCATCGATCCTAACCTAATTAAAATCAATTAGACTTAATTGCTCTAGTGAGCTAGGGACACCAACAGGTTGGGTTCCAAGTATTGTGTGTAAGCTAGTGCACCCAATCCTTTGATTATCACTTGAATCTGGTGTCTAAGGCTAGAGGTCTAGAGGCAAACGTCCTAAGCAGTTTCATGGTTTTTAATTAGGACCCTGCAAGAGCAGGGGAGCCTCCCATGACCCCACCTCTTACCTGGCTAATGGACAGGGTAATTACAAAATTGGCTGTAATTTAAGCTGACCCATTCTACTTGAGCTCTAGGTCTAGGAACCCTAGTCCGAGTCTAGTTCTATGTGATTGCATTGCATGATAACTAGATCAGGTACACCTTATTAAAATACCCAAACCTAATCCAATTTAACCATGGACCCCAATTTTGAAACCTTTCTGAGGTTCATGAATGATCAGTTTGCCCTGATAAACAATAAGTTTGACCGATTAGATGATCATCTAGGAACCTAGAGAAAACTCGTAAGACCAATCCTGAACCTAAATTTGAAACACACCCTGACCCATTCCTAGAGCCCAACCCTAGGATAGCCCCTCGCCATTACCCAATCTAGGAGACTAACCATAAGAGACCCAATTATGATTCCATAGACCAGGATGAGAGAGCCACTAGGAGTTTTAGGGTAGAAGAACCTAAATTTGGTGGTGATCTTGATCTTGAGGATTATTTAGGATAGAAGAACCTAAATTTGGTGGTGATCTTGATCTTGAGGATTATATCGATTGGGAAGAAGGTATGGATCTATATTTTGAGAGGAAACTAGTGACTAAGGAAAGAAAGTTTAAGATTGCTAAGCTTAAGTTAGTATGCCAGGCTAGAATTTATTGGGATGATGTCGAAAGAATGATTAGACGAAGAAGAGACATACCCATAACTACCTAGGGTGACATGAAACTTAACTTAGGAAGAAGTACCTACCAGATCATATGAACCTAGTTCCTGTGCACCCAGATCCTTTGAAACCAGCTCCTACGAACCCAGATCCATGACCTATAAATTTGATTCCATATCCTATGAGCAAGAGGAACCCATAGTCCATCAACCTGAATCCCATAGGATTAGTACCCCTAGGTATTAGCCAGGTTGCACTTAGTCAACCTGAACCTACTAGGTTAAGTGCACCTAGTCAAAATCCTAGAGCTAGCCAGTTGCCCCTTAACCGACCTACTCTTACTACTCCATTAGTCCACCAAGATGCCTTTGAAGAAGAAGTGTATGAAGCTGAGGTGAACTTAGTGGATGAGTTGAGGGAGTAGAGAAAATACATATGGCTGACCTAGAATCAGCTGACTCGGTAGGCACCCAGACTAAAGCCAGTCTAGAGTTAGTTGAGCATGATTATGCCCTGACTGAAGCTATACTGGTAGGACCCTTAGAAATAGAAATCCATTAGGAACCTAACCCTACTACTAGGACCTTACCTGAGGAAATAGTAGAAGAGACTCAAGTCATAGAGCTTAGTCCTGAAATCTAAGAAAAAGTGGTGCAGGCACCAGCATCATGAAGAGACTTCAACCAAACAGATTAAGCTAGATTTTTTATGGATGGAAGATTGAGAGTTTGAGTCCTGTAATAAGTCTTAATTAGGTTTATTAGTCCTATATTTATTTCATAATTGAGTCCTATATTTATTTTAATTGGGTTTTTATTACAATTGAGTCAAGTGGAGTTCAGTCCAAGTCCAATCTAGTTTCAGCACAACCAAATAAGGAAGGTGGGCGCATGGTAGGAAGCCACTTCACAACTCCACTTTGCCACATCACCAAGACACCTCACCATAAATTGGCGCCCAAGAGGAGAAGGAATTTGAATTTGAATGGGTCAATATTTTCCTCCACAATTACCTCCACTGTTATGAAGATACCCCATTATTCTCTCCTTTTATTTTGGTGTAGTTTGAATTTGAATTCAAATTTTGAAAAGGCTTGGTGGTCTATAAAACAAAAGGCTCCGAACCTTCTTGTAATGATGAAATGACAAATAAATGAAATGATTTTTTCTTGAAAGAAATTCCCTTGCTTGATTGCTTGGTCCCTTGTAAGAAGGTGGGCGTGAGGCCTAGAGTGACTACCTTTCCATCTCCACACATCCAACAAAGTTTCATCACTTCCCTCTTACAATCCATTCGGCCAACCAAAGGATCATTACTTTAGTCTATGCTTTGTCTTGATCCCCCTTAATCTCTAAAGAATCTAATCCGCCAAGGTGTTCTTCATACAATCGGACAAGGAGCTATCAATCCAAAGATGCTGTTGCCACTCTTCATCCTAAACCGGGCTCGGTGGACGTGCTGGAGGGCTCCTCGATCGGACAACCTGCAAGAAGTACCAAGATGCTGGAGGGGCTCTGGCGGGGGACACTCTGATGCTTAAGTTAGAGGAGGGTTGGAGCAATAGAACATGAAGAACTCGGGAAGAGAAAATCAGAGTGGTGAAGAACAACCTTTTTCCCTCCCCTCTCGGAGGTCCCTCGGGTGCCTTTTATAGGCACGGAGTGCTGCCAAATTCTATTGAAAAGTAGGCTGGGAAAGCCTGGATATGCCCCCAGTAGAATAGGCATGGTGGCGAGATTGTGGGTGGCGGCGTGCCAGGTGTGTCAGAGTAGTGGCCATGCGCTGAATTCATTACAGCAGAATGTCAGAACTGTCGGAGAGGAGAGGTTCCTAGAAACTTCGGCGATCGCTTCAGTAGTGGGTCGGCTGGCTCTCGTAAAGCCGACCGGGGCACTCAGTAGGATCTCTGGGAGCCGTCTGTGACAATTAAAGGGGCCGTCGCACGGGCGGTGAGGCGCCTGTCAGCCCTCAAAACCCCCGGGTCGGCTCTTTGAGAAAGCCGACCATGGAGTCAGATTCCACATGAGGACCAACCGACTGGATGCTGGGGGCCGGTCCAACCGGGGACTAGCTGAATGGGCGCATCAGTTGCCCCCCTGCTCCTGGGCGTTGAGGGGCCACGTGGCTCAAAAGGACAGGAGCATGATTGCGTGTGCCTGTGGAGGATTCCGGACCAAGGCATCGGGTCGCTTCGAATCCCCCTCGAATGGTGCTCTGGAAAGCTGTCAGCCGCTCGTTGGGCCGCAGGTGAGGTAGTTAATGCAAGTTAGGCACTATGATGAAAACCAAGCTATCCCGCATCGATCCTGGGTGAAGTCGTGCATTGCGCCATGTGGCAGCATCCAGCCGGTCAGTGCTTCCTCTCAGGTCTGTCTCGTACCGTTGATCCAGCACACACGCGGATCGCGATCCGCGTGAGAGGGTGTTCCAGTCAGTTCGATTCTCGCAACGCAAGCGGTTGTGGCTCTTGACGGGATGGCTGAGATGTGCCCGAGGTGGGCAATAACTTCTCCCCCCTCTCCCCCTCCCTCGAAGGCCTATAAAGGGGGAGGAGGCAGGGCGAGGGGGCTTTTCCTGCTGTGCATGTTCTTCGCGAGATCGAGTCCTCCCTTCATTTTTCTATGAAAACCGGCACCTAGAAGTCCACCCCAGGTTAGTCTCAACCATTCCTCTTCTTCTTCTAGCTTCCAATGGCGTCTAGCAGTAGGGATTCGTCCCATAGACCTAGGACCCAGGGCCGAGCGTAGTATCCTCGACCATGACCCAGGAACGGGTCGAAAACCTCAGGGCAGTATACGGTATCCCGTCCACCCTGCACCTCACTCTTCTAGGGTGAGAGGGGAGATCAAACAACCCATTAGGTCCAGGAACCCTTCCGATGTACGAGTCCCATCTTAAGCCCCTTAGGTTCCCACTGCATCCCCTGTTTATAGCCTTCTCAACCACTATAGGGTAACCCCGGTGCAGCTGACCCCGAACAGTATTCGGGTGATATGTTGCTTTATAGTACTCTATCATAGGGCCGGTTCGACCCCAGTCTGTCCCTCTTCGGTAACTTCTTTTACCTAAAGAGGGACTTTAGGAGCCGAGAGGGGTCCTATTCATCCCTCATCAAGGCTGAAAGATCTTGAAGTGCCTTCCGTCGGCCATCCACGGGTGGAAGGCTAGGTTCTTCTTCGTCAGCAGCCTTGAACCTGGGGGTTTTAGCCATTGTGGAGAGAGCCGCAGGAGAGGGTCTGCGAGGGGAGGTCGATATCGGCGGCGGACCTGGGCGTGTTCAATGTGCTTAGTAGAGCCAGCCCGTGGCGGCATTTGAGCTGTTGGGGGAAGAGACCCATCATCAGGTAGGGATCAGCCCCCAAAGATTCTTAAGCAAGGGTTGACCCCTCTTCTCAGTTCTCTTAATCTTTCCTTCTTCTCTCTCTAACCCTGGATGTTTGGTGACAGGAGGATGCAACGGATTGACAAGTCCAATGTCATCCGACAGGTGGTGCAGAAGCATGCCACTCCAGAATCAGCCCCCATGGGAGCCGCCGAGCGACAGAAGAAGAGGCGGGAGGAGGAGCGACTCGCCCCCATCGTTGATGTCGAGTCAGACGGGGATGACATCCCCGTCAGCGAGCATTGGGCGAGAAACGCAGCAGGGGCATCGGCCCACAAGAAGAGCCAGCCCCCCGGTCAGAGCAAGAGCATCTGGGGATGCCTGTCGCGGCACACCGCCGATCCAGAGGAGGTAGCCCCTCCAGTCGACAAGGATAAGGGATCGGCCGTTGAAGGGACGGCTGGTAGCGAGCTCGGGCTGTCGGAAGAGGAGGTACGCTAGGAGGAGTTTCAGCACTGGCATGCATTGGACCATCCCAGGCGGGCATGGAGCCTGGTGAGGGGGGCGATGACCGATGCTGACTGGAAGGTGTCGATCAAGAGGAACTTGGTCGACGTGACCGTGGAGAGCTACCGTGACCTCATGAGGGTAAGGATTTTATCTTGCTTCTTTACCCCACTACCTTTCCATTTTCAAGTAAAACACTAACTGAGTCATACTTCTGCAGCTCCTCCATGGCATCTCCCTCATGGACGACGCCATCTGCCAAGTAGTGCAGGCTGCTAAGACCTCTGCAAAGAGGGCCCAGGAGCTAGAGGTGGCCTAGGAGGCTGTAGTGGTGTCCCTGAAGTCGACCGAAGAGAACCTAGCGGTAGCCTAGGGGGAGACAGAGTCGACAAAGGCGGCTCTGAAGGAGGCCGAAAGCAGGCTGGCCAACCTCGAGACCAGACTAAAGAAGAAGAAGGAGAAGGCCAACTCTCTCACCCGCCGCCGGTGTGAGGAGGAAAAGCAGTCAGCAGAGGTCACGAGAGGGCTCAGGCCGGACGGGCAGTGACAGCACAGCTAGAGGCTCAGCTCAAGGAGTCCAAGGAGCTAGCCGCAAAGCAGGTCCAGCGGGCCGTGGTGGCATACAAGGCCTCCAGCACCTTTATCGAGGATGTGGAGGAGGTAGCGGCCGTCTTCTACAGGGAGGGTTACGATGATGCCTTGAAGAAGGTGGGTTTGCTGTTCCCGGAGCTAGACCTGGTAGACGCCGAGCTGCGAGACCCGTTCAAAGGAGAGGAGGCTGAAGCGGAGCCTCCAGCGGAGGGCGAGGTAAGAGCGGCCAGGGCCGAAGCTTTAGGGCCAGCCGGCGCGGAAGCAGTGGCCCTCCGGAGGAAGCCCCGGCCACCGTAGTCCCAGACGACCCTCCAATTATAGCCGATGGGGCTAAGGTTGTGGCCCCTAACGCATCTCTCGTGGGCCGGACCTAAGGGGCTTGTAAAGGTCCGACCCACCTCTTTTGTAAATACCACTTTTCAAAATGAATGAGTAGACCTATTTTTGGAACTTCTTCAATGTGTATAAAGCATCACTTTTTCAAAAATTCTTCTAAGTATCCATGGTCGGCTTTATGGGATTGTAGGGTCACGAGCTCCTTCAAAGCGACCGACGGGCACGGGACGGGTGTCTTGCTCCCGAAATCTCTCTAAGTACCCCCGTCGCCCATCTGAGCCAGGCACCGGCAGGGTAGTTGAGAACAGTAACTTAATTTGGGTCAGATACCTGGGCATTTGCACCAGGTCTCCATCCACGAGTCGTCTCGCACTGTGGCCCATCCTCATCGTAGTCCTGTGGGAGCTATCTTGAGATAGTTGCCGACCATGGTTGGACTTTTGGAAGCGGGCTGCCTTGGAGCCTCTGCCAACCGAAGTCGGACTTTCGGAAGAGGGCTACCTTAGAGCCTCTGTCGACCAAAGTCAGACTTTCGAAAGTGGGCTACCATGGAGCCTCTGCCGACCGGAGTCGGACTTTCGAAAGTGGGCTGCCTTGGAGCCTCTACCGACTGAAGTCGGACTTTCGGAAGTGGGTTGCCTTAGAGCTTCTGTCGATCGGAGTCGAACTTTCGGAAGTGGGCTACCTTGGAGCCTCTATCGATCGGAGTCAGACTTTTGGAAGAGGGCTGCCTTGGAGCCTCTGCAGACCGTAGTCGAACTTTCGGAAGTGGGCTGGAAAAAGTTGGAGAAGTTTGTAGACTTCATTGATAATATTTGCGAAGATTGTCTACATTCCACGGGCGCGCTATCTGTCGCCCGTCCAAGTTTGTTAGGCGGTAAGTTCCATCCCGGACTACCTCGATGACCCGATAGGGCCTCCCAATTGGGGGAGAGCTTACCCCGTTCGGTTGGCCTCGAAACCTCCATCTTCCACAGGACCAGATCCCCAACTTGGAAGGTACGCGCTTTAACCCATGAGTTGTAATATCTGGCCATCCTTTGATGGTAGGTCACCATCTTCATACTTGCCCGGAATCGGGTCTCATTTAGTAGATCTAGGTCAGCCCTTCATTGCTCTGAATTGGCTGGCTCGATGATTGATCAACCCATAGGGATAGTAGAGAAACCTCCACAGGGATGACCACCTAACTCCCATAAGTCAGGTTAAATAGAGTTTCTCCCGTTGCCGACCGTGCGGTCGTCCGGTATGCCCAGAGCACTGAATGAAGCTCTTCTGCCCAGAGCCCCTTGGCTTCATTTAGCCGGGTCTTCAGCCCTTGCAGGATCGTCCTATTGGTAACCTCGACCTCTCCATTGGACTGAGGGTGAGCGACCGACATAAGCCGATGGGAGATGTTATATTATTGACAGAAGTTCCAGAAATGGGAGTTGTCAAATTGCCTCCCATTGTCAGTGATGATCATCTTCGGGATCCCAAACTAGAAGATGATGCAGTTTCGGACAATGTTTTCTACCTTGGTCTCGGTTATCTTCACCAATGCCTCTGCCTCCACCCACTTAGTAAATAATCAATGGCCACGAGAAGGAATTTTCACTGACGGGAGGCCAAGGGAAAAGGTGACAGGATATCCATCCCCCATTAACCAAATGGCCAAGGCACCGTAAGAGGGGTCAGCTGGCTTGCTGGCCTCCTTTGGATGCCAGAGAACCTATGGCATGCATCGCAACTTGTACAAAGTCCAAGGCATCCTTCTGAATCTTAGGCCAATACCCCTGGTGAATGATTTTGTAAGCCAGGGACCTTCCTCCAAGATGATTGCCACAAATGCCTTCGTGCATCTCTCGAAGCGCGTAGTCTGCATCGGTCGACCCCAAGCATTTCAGTAATGGTTGGGAAAATGAGCGCTTATAGAGAATCCCATCAAGGATGACGTACTTAGAGGCCATTGAGCAGATGCGCCTGGCCTCCGTCGGGTCATCCGAAAGGGCTCCCTGCGCCAGGAATGCACGGATTGGGTCCATCCACGAGGCCTCTTGCTCAACCTGGTGGATGTCTGTCAGCTCCTCAGCAATGCTTGGGTGCCGGAGATGTTCCATGAAGGTTCGGTCAGAGGTGCCGACCGCAGCGGTGGCCAGCCGTGATAAAGCATCCACCGGGAGTTTTGTTACCGAGGTATATGAAGGATCTCAAAGAATTTAAGTTGTGACACCAGGTCCCGTACCTTGTCTAAGTATTTGGCCAGGGACGGATCCCTCGCTTCAAACTCACCCTTCACCTGGTTGACTACCAGCTAGGAGTCGGAGAAGGCACGGATCCTACCGACGCCTTGCTCATTTGCTATCTTTAGCCCCGCAAGTAGAGCTTCATACTCTGCCTGATTATTCGATACCTGGAATGCAAAATGTAGAGCGTACTCCAAACACTGCCCATCGGAGTCAGCTAGGATTAAGCCTGCACCGCACCCTGAGAGGTTGGAAGCTCCATCTACATGCAGGGTCTAGGCGGGCTTGGCTTCTTTCACTAGATTAGCCTCTCCCGCGGGCTCAGCTACGGACGTCTCGACTATTGTCGGGGTCGGCTCCACCCCCCAGGTACATTCTGTAATGAAATCAGCTATCACTTGGGCTTTTAAGGTCGACCATGGCTGGAAGGAGATGTCAGACTCGCTCAGCCTGACGGCTCATTTGGCGAGCCGTCCAGAGGTATCGGGGCTTCGGAGGATTGCCCTGAGGGGTTGATCCATCAGCACGACGATGGGATGCGCTTAGAAGTAAGGTCGGAGATGCTTTGCTGCTATAAGCAGCGAGTACACTAGCTTTTGCACCTTAGGATATCTGACCTCGGCATCATGGAGAACCTTGCTGATGTAGTACACGAGTCTCTATTGGCCACCTTCCTCCACCTGTGCAAGAACGGCGCTGATGGCCTCACTGGAAGCTGATAGGTACAAGTATAACACTTCCCCCTCCGTTGGTTTGGCCAGGAGCGGAGGGTTCCTTAAGTAGTCCTTCAAGGCTTCAAAGGCCGTCCGGCATTCATCAGTCCACTGGAAGCGATCTGATCGGTGCAAGGTCTTGAAGAACGGGAGGGATCTCTCGATCGACCGGAGATAAAGCGGTTGAGAGAGTGATGTGACCCGTAAGCTCTTGCACCCAACTTTTTATTGGTCGGATGGGTCATGTCAATGATGGCCTTGGATCGTTTCGGGGTTGACCTCGATGCCTCTTTGAGTAACAGGAAGCTTAGAAACTTTCCCGGAGGTCACCTGAAAGCTGAAGATGCACTTGGCGGGGTTCAGCTTCATCCTGTGGCACCTCAACGCATCAAAGAACTCCTGCAGGTCCTTGATGTGGTCGGTCCTATGGAGGCTTTTGACAATCATATCATCGACATATGCCTCCATGTTCTTCCCTAACTGATCTTTAAAGACTCGGTTGATCAACCTTTGGAAGGTGGTTCCCGCATTCTTCAGGCCGAAGGGCATCATTTTGTAGCAATACAGCCCCTGTCTGTGACAAAGGCTGTCTCTCCTCATCTTCGAATGCATCCTGATCTGGTTAATGCATCCATGACCTAGTAAGGAAGCTAAGAGTGACATTCGCCTACCAGCTGGTCAATTTTTGGCAAGGGGAAGTTGTCTTTGGGACACGCCTTGTTGAGGTCTGTGTAGTCCACACAGATCCTCCACTCCCACCAGCTTTCTTCACCATGATGACATTGGCCAGCCACTCCGGGTAGTGAGACTCCCTGATAAAGCCAGCATCAAGGCTTCTTCACTTCCTCCTCAATGGCCCTCTGCCTTTCGACAGCGAAGCTCCTCTTCTTTTGGCGGACGGGCTTGTGAGTAGGATCCATCCTAAGCTGATGGGTAATGATTTTTGCTGGGATGCCTGGCATATCGGACATCGACCAGGTGAAGACATCCACATTGCTCCTCAAGAAGCCGACCAGCTCTTGCATGGTGCCCTCATCCAGGGTGCTCCCTATTTGGAGGACCCTCGTAGGATCTTCCTCCCTTAGGGGCACAAATACGATCTTCTCGGCGGGCCGACCGTGGCCGTCGGCCTTGTCCCTGGGATCTAGCTGCTCGAACGTGGGGTGCCCATCCAACTGCTTGTTGTGGATAGCTAGGCATTGCCGGGCCATTCTACGGTCTCCCCTCAGCTCCCCAACTCCATCACGGGTCGAAACTTGGCCAGCAGGTGGTAGGTAGATACAATAATCGGAAACTTATTGAGGGCCTGCCGACCCAGAATTGCATTGTACACCGAGGTCGTACGGACGACTGCAAAGTTGACAGAGAAGGTTCGCTATTAGGTTCCGTTCCGAGGGTCACATGTAGGGTAATCTCCCCTTCAACTCCAATAGAATTCCCTCCGAAACCAGTGAGTGGCACCGCAGACTCCCGCAGTCTGGACTGGATAGGTTCATCTGGACGAATGCATCATACAATAAAACCTCCGCACAACTTCCATTATCGATAAGGATGCACTTTACATCATAATTGGCGATGACAGCCGACACAACCACATGGTCATCGCCCGGGAGAGGAGGCTCCAAGAGGTCCTCATCAGAAAAGCTAATTACATTGGATCCCCTGGACCTCTATACAATGTCCTGGTCCTCCTTCCACTTCCAGTCAGATCGTCGATGCAGCATGCCAATGCCTTCATCGGTTGGGTACTGATTGGGGAGCTCAGCCTTCCAGGGGGGTCTCTAACAGTTGAAGTCCCGGCCGGATCCCGGCGGGGTCGGACATATTTGTTCAAATATCCCCTATGGATGAGGTCCTCGATGGTGTCCTTTAGCTGGAGGCACTCCTCCGTGTCGTGCCCATGGTCCCTATGGAACCGGCAGTATTTGTTCTTATTTCTGGAGGTAGGAGGTCCTCTCATCGGGCGAGGTCTTCGGAAGAAGGCCTCATTCTCAATCTCCATCAGGATCTTCTCCCGCGGCAGGGAGAGGGGCGCATAGTTGTTGAACCGCTTGAGGTATCCCTCGGCTTGGGGCTCTGGCACCGGGTGGATCGGCCATCATTGTCGGGAGGTCAAACCATGGGGGCCTTATCGCCCCGCTTCCTTGGGGCCGACCTCCCCTCGGCCTGGCACCGACTCGCCGTTTGCTCTTCCGCCAAGGCATACTTGTGTGCCTTGGCCAGCAGATTGGTGTAGCTTGTAGGGAGCTTCTTGTCTAGGGAAAACAAGAACCTGGATAAGCGGAGCCTCCTCTTGAATGCCGACATGGCCACCGCTTCATTTAAGTCAGGGATCTCCATAGCAGTCGAGTTGAAGCGGGTCGTATAGTCCTGGAGGGTCTCTCCATCATTTGCTGGATAAGGAAGAGGCAGTTGGTGTTCTTCGGAGCCTGGCTGCAGGTCCTGAAATGAGAAAGAAAAAGGGTCTTGAGCTGGGAAAAAGAATGGATCGTACCTGGATGGATGGCAGAAAACCACATCCGTGTGGCCTTCTTCAGGGTCATTGGAAGGTGATGTAGTGGAGGGCATCGGACGTGCCCTGCACCATCATGTGGTCTTTGTAGGCGCCCAGGTGATCCAAGGGATCGGTGGTACCGTCGTAGGGGTCCACTTGCAAAATCTTGAAATGGCGGGGGATAGACTCCCCCAGAATCTTCACGGAGAAAGGCGGGCGGGTGTCATGCGCCAGCATTCCCTCAGCGTTCTGCCACTCGACTATCTCGGCAATGCGCTCCTCCATGCACATGATCTTGCTACTGTAGTCATGCGGGTCTGCAGTAGAGCACCGGCCGCCGGGATGAGCAGAGTCGGTGAAAGAGGGGGAGGCTGACCTCGCCCTCTTTCCTTCACGGGCCCTCATAGACCCCTGTGGTTCTGGGACTATGGGGGACGGTGGCGGAGGTGCGTCCGGCTGCTGGCTGACACTGGCGATCAGCTGATGATTGACGTAGGAAGCCGTTGATGGCTGCTGCTAGCAATCCGCCATCTCTTGAAGCGCTGGACCGCCGAGGTAAGCATCTCGATGTGGTTCACCAGTGTTTGGAACTGTTGCAGCCCCAGGTGATGGTGGGCTCGATGGTGGCGGCGATATTGCTCTCCACGGGGGCACGCTGGGCCCTTGGTCGGAGCATCCTCCCTCGTGGAGATGCTCTGGGTTCTTCCTCTTGCCATAGCTGGATCCTTCCCGTTAATCTCCCCTTTTAGAGTAAATAGCACAGCGAAGATTCAGGTGCCCCCTTCCTCTAGCACCAATCTGGTGCCACTCTTCCTCCTGAACCGGGCTCGGTGGATGCGCTGGAGGGCTCCTCGACCGGACAACCTGCAATAAGTCCCTAGATGCCAGAGGGGGCTCCAGCGGGGGACACTCCGATGCTTAAGTTAGAGGAGGGTTGGAGCAACAGAACGGGAAGAACTCGGGAAGAGAAAATCAGAGTGGTGAAGAAGAACCTTTTTTCCCTCCTCTCTCGGAGGTCCCTCGGGTGCCTTTTATAGGCATGGAGCACTGCCAAATTCTATTGGGAAGTAGGCTAGGAAGCCCGGATATGCCCCTAGTAGAATAGGTGTGGCGGCGAGATCGTGGTGGCGGCGTGCTAGTTGTGTCAGAGTAGTGGCCATGCGCTGGAGTTCGTTACAGCAGAATGTCAGAACTGTCGGAGAGGAGAGGTTCTTGGAAACTTCAGTGATCCCTTAGCAGTGGGTCGGCTGGCTCCCGTCAAGACGACCGGGGCACTCAGCAGGATCTCCAGAGCCGTCCATGGCAATTAAAGGGACCGTCGCACGGGCGGTGCGGTGCCTGTCAGCCCTCAAAACCCCCGGGTCGGCTCTTTAAGAAAGCCGACCGTGGAGTCAGATTCCACGTGAGGACTAGCCGACTGGATGTCGGGGGCCGGTCCGACTGGAGACTAGCCGAATGGGCGAATCAGATGCCATAGAAGATCCATGCCAAGACTACTCCATGCTTGCCTTCTCATTCCAAAGATTCTTCCCTTCCATTGCCCATTTCAATCTCTATCCATTAATCCCCTCTACATCTCTTTGTTGCAGGATCCCCAGGCTCCCAGGTTCCAAAGAAGAAGGTCTACCATGCCAAGAACCGGATACAAGAAGCTTTGCAACCTAGAGGAATCTCCTTGTCATCCAGAAACTTTTTCTTTGAGTGTTTCTAGTTCCAAACTTTAAAATATTGATTGCCGAGCGCCCCTCTTTAGAAAGGCTTTCATATTTGAAATATTAGATAAAACTTAGCCCTGATCTGAGTGGTTTCTTAACCACAAAGGTCCTCCTCTTATTTACTTTGAATGGTTTTATTTCAAGTCAAGTTTAACATTTAGATTCCTCTCATAGAAATTCTACTTCTTTACGTTGAATGGTTGCATATATTTACTTCATTATTTCATTTAGTCTTTACTAATTTCATTGAGGAAGCATCATTCCATCATCGTCCCCCATCATCTTGGTATCAGAGCATGGTAGGTTAAGGCTTAGCATCTTCTTCAGTACTTGGATTGGGTGCTTCACCATGGCTGTCCGGTTATAAAAAAAGGACTACAAGACCCTCACATCCCATTCAACGGGGATTTCCTATCACGTTTAGGGGTGCTGATTTGATTGACCCTTGAAGGGGAGCACAAGAAGATAAGTTTTAAATCCTAAAGAATAGTTTTGCATCATTGGAATCTAGCATCTTTAAAATTTCTGCTGTTCTGTCCTATTTGCATTGTCTAAGTTCCAGGATTGCCCAACATAGCAAAGATTTTATTTTTTAATTTCCTTTCATCTGGTAAATCATCTATGAGCTAAGAGAGTTCTATGATTTTTTCAGAATTTTCTGATACTAATACATAGCACTTCTCTGCCCCACTTCTGAATTGCAACACACAAAAATCTGCACCTGAATTTAGGGTTCATATGCATGTTTACACACATCTCATGATAAATCGATTTAAGAGCATCAATATGACATGGGAGCAGGATTTCATTGCCTGTCCTTAGGCCAAAACCATCACCCTACATAGCTAACCCAATCCTTAATTAAAACTGAGTAGTACTCTAATTCTTAGGGACACGCACAGGTCTAGTTCAAGTCATTCAGGAAAACTAGTGCACCCACTCCTGCATCTATTTCTGAAAGCTGGTGTCTAGGCTAGTGGTCAAGTGGCAAACACCCTAAGCAATTCTTGTGATTTTAATTAGGACCCAGCGAGAGCTGGGGAGCCTCCCACAGACCCACCTCTTACCTAGCCAGTGGACAGGATAGCTATTGATTTGGTTGTACTTAGTTGACTCACCTTACTTGAGCTACTAGGTCTAGCAAACCCCTAGCCCGAGTTTGAGTCTGTGTGTGCATGACAACTAGATTAGAGACACCCTACCAACAAACCCAAGCTCAATCAAGTATAACCTTGGATCAAAAATTGAGACCTTGATGAAAACCCTGAATGATCAAATGGCCCAACTGAACCAAAACCTGACTGACCAATTAGCCCAGACCAACAAAGCATGACTGATCAGATGGCCCAAGTAGAGGCACGAGCAGAAGCCCGCAAGGCCCATGCTAAGTTCAACTCCTCTAGGCCCAATTCCCTTGATCCAAGAGCTTATGATCATGATCTTATCTCTGAATCTAGCCCTAAGAGCCCATACCCATACTTGGTAGACTCCAAGGAGACACCCATTAGGAGCACCCAACCTTATGCACCCACTTTGATGGAAGACAAGAGGTGTATATCGATTGGGAGGAGAGCATGGATCACTATTTCGAGTACACTAGGATGTCAGAGTTAGAGAAATTTAGATTGGCCACATATAGGTTAACCCGATATGCTAAGTGGCATTGGGCACCTATTGAGGATGAATGTTATCAAAGAGGAGATAGAATATATAGTTGGAGAACCATGAGAAGTAGGCTAAGAGAAAAGTACCTAGGTAGATTTTATGAGCAAAGACTTTTAGACCAATGGTACAAACTGAGACAGGGTGATGGACCAGTGTCTGAGTATATCGAGGAATTCAAGGGGTTTGTCAGGAGATGTAACACAACTGAATCTAAGACCATAACCATATCTAGATTTTGAGGAGGCCTATGTAAGGACACCCAGGGGGAATTACTTCAATGGAAAATTCGTACTTTAGAGGAAGCTTATCGGATTGCTAGAGAATTCGAGTCTTATCAAAGAGAACTCATGAGCAGCCGACCTAAGCCTAACATGATTAGCACCTCTAGGCCAGTTCTTAGATAGATTCCTTCAAACCAGCCTACTACTCCTATCCCATTAGTTTGCAAGGGAAAGACCCCTGAACCCATTAGTGAGCCTGAGGAAGAAGTTTATGAGGCTGAACCGAGTTTAATTAATGGATATGAAGGGGATGAGGAAGAACCCATTGAAGAATTTTAAGGAGAAAAGGTTGAACCCATTAAGAATCTAGAGAAAGAAACTATTGAGTCCACTGAAGAATTCAAAGAAGACATCTATAAATCAAGTCTAGTGGAAGAGTATGATGAAGGTGGATGCAAGGTTGAGATCACTGAGAAACTAATAGAAAAGATCCTGAACCCACTATAGAATTTGAAAAAGGAGTGACTGAGCCAGGATCAAACATATCAAATGAAAGTGAGGGTTCACACGAGTTTGTCCAGAAAAGAGGTCCAGGAATAAGTCCCTAAGGAGCAACCCCAGGAAGTAGACATTATTTTAGAAGACTTTCAAGATAAACTCTCGAAGACCTTCCTGATGACCTTCCACCATCTCAGAGCATCCAGCCTACCCTAGATCTTACACCCATAGATCAACATTCAAATCTTAAGGTCATCTCGAGTAACCAGGGTCTATTTCATGTTTCCAATAGATTATCCGAAGACTTCAATTTTTATATCCTATCATATCCTAAGGCTTCCAATGTTCTCCAAACTATCAAATTACACTTTGTTGAGGTTGTTCAGTTGCACCAGTGCTGTGAGTATGTTAGGTTGTGACCTACTTCTGGAAGACCTTATGGCATTACTAGGGATCCACTGTAAATTTTCATGTGCTGCCAGACCAGGGTCAAACCTAGAGAATCTGTAGTCTGTTAGGTTTAGGCCTAGAGAGTCCAATAAAATTCCTCTTAATAAGAATGCCTAGTTAAGTCTGCATTTTGTAGGTGTCTGTTTAAGTCTTAGAGTCTGCAAAGTCATGTGCACAGCATATCAAGGAATTGCATAAGGAATTAGTAAAAAAGATTCAAATGAGCAATAAAGTCTATAAGCATATGGCTAATTCACGTAAACGAATGAAAGAATTTAATGAAGGGGACTCTGTATTGATTAAACTTAGACCTGAAAGGTTTCCACCAGGAACTATGAGAAACTGCATTCCCAGGGAGCTGGACCTTTCAAAGTAATTAAGAAATTTGGACCTAATGCATATGTGTTAGAGTTACCACCAGATTATGGCATTAGTTTAACATTTAATATTTCTGATCTAAAAGAATATAAAAAACTGGCATTAATTCCTAGTGAGCCTTTTGGGCTTATCCTACCTTTGAGAGCGAAACCCTACCGAGTGTCCACCAGCAATTCCACCAGAGCAGAGAGATAGAGTTGAACGTATCTTGGATGTCCAGGTGATTAACATTAGAAGTAAGGTCTATCAATGTTATCTAGTTCGTTGGCAAGGCCGACCAGAATCTGAGGAGTCCAGGATCACCCGAGAGGATCTGCAGCAAATTGACCCAGACCTACTAGAATGATATCACAGTCATGCCAATCCTTAGTGATGCAGAACGAAAGCTCTGATACCAAAATTGATGCAGAACGAAATGTGGAATGCGGAAGCAAATTAATGTATTTTTTTATTTATTTATTTTCAGAAGTCGGCTATGACTCAAAGGAAAGATAAACTAATGTTGAAAGAAACTAAGAAATGACAGAAAGCACAATTAAAAGGAGTGGATTATCAGAGTAACTCAGAAGTAGGATCGCTGGGGATTGAGAAACCCCCAGACCTAGGGTTTACTCCTCTTTCAAGAAACAGACGAAGAGAGAAGAGAAGGTTTTATACCTGACTGTGATATCTCTCGTTGCTTCAATTGAAGGACACTCTCGAGCAGATTGTAGGATCCTTGGAGATGGGGTATCTTCGTAATGGATCCTCGGATTATAGTCCTATGGCAAGGTTGGCCTTCTTCTCGAACTCAGGATCTGGAAGAAGAAGAACAAAAAAAAAAAAAAAACCAGAAACTCAAAGAAAGACACTGACCTGAGGACTTAATGAAGATTGTTGGATGTAGAAGTTCCGGAGATCTTGATACTGATCTGACTCTTCATTGAACTTGCTCTGTAGTTGAAATAGTTGATCTGAACCTGGATGCTGGTGGCCGGCCTCTATGTGGAAGAGAGGGGCCGTGGATGTAGATGGAAAATTAGGGTTTGGTGGTGGTGGAGTAGAGATGGGTGGACTAAGCTAGGGTTTGGGGTTGGAGATCTCACACCTCCTCAAGGTTCCTAGGGAACCCGGATTTACTCCCTCACGGAGCTCAACACCTGAATACAAGTGCGGAAGAGAGAAACATAAAGTTGCTCACAAAGAAATTGATTTCATTCATCATTTTTCAAGAGTTACATAGAGTTGAATATATAGACATAACAAAGAAATAAATTTCATACACTTCCCATGTGGGACTAATAGGACTAACCCACACTTTAGGCATCAAATTCTCTTTCCAAGACTCCTTCCATGAGTGGGCAGCCCAAAACTCCAAGAAAACTTGAAAATCAGCTCCAAATGGCAGGTTATGGGGGTGTCTCCTAGATCTCTCCATAAATCAAGGATTTTCCCTTCATGGTTTGGCTCTTTTGGACACCTCCTAGTCTTGCTCCACAAGTTTAGGCTTCTTCCTTTCTTGGCTTTGGCACTTTAGGAAACTTTTGGGTGCCTCCTTGATTTTCTCCCAAGACATGCTCTCTTCCCTTTATAACTTGGGTTTTTATGGAACATTGTGGGCACCTCCTTGATCCTCTCTTCAAGAAAAATTCTTGCCATCCTAGCTTGGGTTTATCTGGAAAGAAGTTGGCTCCTCCTTCGATTGAGGTATCTTGATGGATTTCTCCCCCAAGTGGCGCATGAAAGAAGGGACCTGCTTTCTTGTGGTGTGGGACCAAGGCACACTTGATGGAGAGTGTGGCACCTCCTGGACTCTGGCGTGTGGCTGGGAGTGTGGCGTCCACTTGCTTGGTCTTGGGAGAAAATGTAACACCTTGGAGAAGACCTAGACCACTACTAGGACTTGTATTGAGTCAACATGACTCAACAAAATTTAAATTGCAGGGAAATACAGACTCAAACTAAAATTGAGTTGACCAAGTCAACCCTTATTACAAAACCAGAAAACCCTAATTCTTCGGGCAATGTCAATCAGAGATCCAGATGGAGCCCTGAAGTCTTCTTCTGAGTCTGGTGCCCGCACCACTTAGTCGACAGGGTCGAGTTCCTTCCACCCAAGGAAAATTGGTGCGGGCACCAGGCTCAGGAAGAGACTTCAACCAATACAGATTAAGCTAGATTCTTTATGGATGGAAGATTGAGAGTTTGAGTCCTGTAAAAAGTCTTAATTAGGTTTATTAGTCTTGTATTTATTTCATAATTGAGTCCTGTATTTATTTCAATTGGGTTTTTATTGCAATTGAGTCAAGTGGAGTTCAGTCCAAGTCCAATCTGGTTTCAGCACAACCAAATAAGGAAGGTGATGGGGGATGAGAATAAAATGATGAATGGAGAGTTTTAGCAAGCTAACCAGCAAGCAAACTTGAGCAATTATTATCAAATAAATGTTCTAAACTAATCCAAAAAAATAATCTTCATAAGGAGACTAGTAGATCTAAGTTACAATACCCATAATGTATATCTAGTGAAAAATATAGATTAGGAAATTCATGGCAAGGAAACCATTACTACTTGGGCAAGTTAACCTTCAAATGATCAAATCTAATGATGCTTAGGAAGAGTTTTCCTACCAACAATGATGGCTAATTATTTGGTGGAAGAAGGAGCTCTCATCACTCAAAGATTGAGGTCTAAACCATAAGACTAGCACTCCCTGCTTTTAGGACTCACCTTGGCCATGATCCTTGGCTTGGAGACCATCATCTTGGACTTAAAAAATCAGAGAAAACCTGCATCAAATTAGAAGTTTGGCATGGAAGGAGAATTCAAACTTGGAATTGAAACAAGAAGAAGAGGATGGAAAACAAGGAAGTAGAAGTCGGCGCCTTCAAGGAATGATGCTTGGATCTTGGATAAAGCAAGGAGCACTCCACCTTTCAAACACTCAAGGGTATTCTACCCTTCAAACACTCATTCAATAACCTCACACTCTCTTCTCAAACCTATCTTCTAACTCTCAAACTCAAGAACTTCTCACTCCAAACAAGAGAACATAGGAAAACTAGAACAAGAAAGATAGCTTTCTTCATTTAACCCAAAAATAGAATGAATACAATGGGGGGCCTTAGACCCTATTTATAGCCTTCCATAACCCACATGGGTCAGCCAAAGAGAGAGAGGGAGTGGAGGTTAGGTCTAGCTAACTCTAGTTGGGTAGATTCAACTAGAATTAGTTTTCACACCCATTTATGGGTAGAAGGTTACAACCAATTGACATGTGACAATGACTTGGCTTAATTTGCTGTTGTAGAGCCCTATGTGTCATGTGATGTGGCATCCCACATGGCAGGTTAGTTGGATGGTTGTTGGGGTAATAGAACATGGCTTCAATCTCTCTATAAAACTCTTGATGTGGTGTCCTTCCTCCTCCCCAAAAGATGCTTGATGTGGTGTCAACCAACTGAGGAAATGGGCTTCAAGTAGATGGCGTCCAAGTGAGGGGAATGGGCTTCAAGTAGTTGGCATCCCAGTGAGGGACGTGGGCTTCAAATGGATGGTGCCAAGTGAGGAAAATGGGCATTGAAGAAATGGCCTCATACCCTACTTGAATTTAGGTTGAGTCGACTCATTAACATGAATCAGCTCAAGTATTTGCTGAAAGAGAAGATGGGCTCAAACCCTTTATTAGATTTGTCTATTTTAACTGCAAAACAAAAGTGAGTTAGTCTAGAAACTTCTTCTTTCTTGTTGATGTCCCCATCAATTTTTCCAGGGTGAAAAGAACTCGATTGTATCGAGTAAAAATAATCTGACTTTGGTGATACTCTAGTAGGTCTAGTCGATTCTTTGTAGGTCATCTCAAGTAATCCATGAGTCTTCAGAATCAGGGCATCTTTGCCAATGAACCAAGTAGCACTGATAGTCCCTGTTTCGGGTAGTGACAGTCTTATTGTCTAAGATTTGCTCAATCCTATCTTGCTGTTTGGTAATTTGGTTGGTGGACACTCATAGGTTAGCTCACTCTAAAAGATAGAATCATGCTCAAAAGGCTCACTAGGTATCATTGTTGGTTCCTTTATCCTCCTAGATCTGAATTGTTGAAGTGGAACAGATACCAAAGTCGGATGGTAATCTAGCACATATTAGGTCCAAATTTCCTTACTACTTTGAAAATGACCTACACCATGAGCATATAATTGTTCAAGTTTGGCCTTACAATGACATAGTCTCCTTCCTGAAATTCTTAGCGCTTTTATGTGAGTTAATCATATGCTTGTTAATTTCATTGCTCAAATTTTCTTACTAATCATGCTATGCATATGACTCTCGTCGTCATGGACACTTATGCATGGGAAGGTCAAATGATATCAGATGACAAAACATAAATGACACCAAAACAAAACAAGCTCTAATTAACTTTATTATCTATGAACTAAATTTTATTGCTAGGAAACAAAGTTCCTATTTCCAATATTCTCCTAAATGGCTTTGAAAACTCTGGCACACAACTTTAGGTGGGTGTAGTGAATCTTAATTTGGTGCCCAATAAATGCCATAATGTGTTCCAAAAGTAACTGTTGAATATTATTGGGACCTGATCAATGGTATGGTAGATGTCCCAGCTGGGTGGATTAGGATTGGGAATGTTCTAGAAGGGTAAATCAGGCTTAGGGCAATTATCAGGGAATACACTTTCCATCTTCCTTCTCTTACATTTTCATCTTTCAATTCCTACCATCTCTTCACTTCTAATCCTCATGTTAAATTCTTTACAGGCTCCATAATTTCTTGGGGTTGATACTTTGGAATTGGTTCTAGATTTTCTCTGATGGTCAATAACCCATTAGGTGATCCTTCATTAATCTCTAGATGTAAATCCTCAACATTGATTAATTTCAGGTCCTCTATTATCTCCTTGAATTGTTCTTCATAGCTTTGTTCTTGGACTTCATTTTGATCATCCCCGTTATTGATTTCTTTAGACTGGGTAATTGTTTTATCTTCAAGTAATTGTTTTATCCCCATCAATTCTCCCGGGATAAAAAGAACTCGATTATATTGAGTAAGAATTAATCTAACTCTGGTGATACTCTAGTAGGTCTGGTCGATTCTTTGTAGGTCTTGTCAAGTAATCCATGAGTCTTCAGAACCAGGGCATCCTTGCCAATGAACCAAGTAGCGTGATAGTCCCTATTCGGGTAGTGACAGTCTTATTGTCTATATGATTCGCTCAATCCTATCTTGCTTCTTTGGTAATTTGGCTGGTGGACACTCATAGGTTGGCTCACTCTCAAAGATAGAATCAGGTTCGAAAGGCTCACTAGGTATCATTGTTGGTTCCTTTATCCTCCTAGAT
Source organism: Areca catechu (assembly GCA_021397845.1). Lineage (NCBI taxonomy): Eukaryota > Viridiplantae > Streptophyta > Magnoliopsida > Arecales > Arecaceae > Areca > Areca catechu. The sequence continues at coordinate 135,614,477 of CM038040.1, forward strand.
CTGAATTGTTGAAAGTGGAACTAATACTAAAGTCGGATGGTAAATCTAGTATATTAGGTCCAAATTTTTCTTACTATTTTGAAAATGACCTACACCACGAGCATATAATTGTTCAAGTTTGGCCTTACCAAGACATAGTCTCCTTCCTGAAATTCTTTGGCTCTTTTATGTGAGTTAATCATATGCTTGTTAATTTCATTGCTTAAATTTTCTTACTAATCATGCTATGCATATGACTCTTGCAGTCATGGACACTTATGCATGGGACGGTCAAATGACATCAGATGATAAAACATAAATGACACCAAAATAAAACAAGATCTAATGGACTTTATTATCTATGAACTAAAATTTATTGCTAGGAATAAAAGTTCCTAATTTTCAATATTCTCTTAAAAGGCTTTGAAAACTCTGGCACACAACATTAGGTAGGTGGTGTGAATCTTAATTTGATGTCCAATAAATGCCATAATGTCTTCCAAAAGTTACCGTTGAATATTACTGGGACCTGATCAATGGTATGGTGGATGTCCTAGCTGGGTGGATTAGGATTGGGAATGTTCCAGAAGGGTGAATCAGGCTTAGGGCAATTATCAGGGAATACACTTTTCATCTTCCTTCTCTTATATTTCCATCTTTCAATTCCTTCCATCTCTTCACTTCTAATCCGCATGTTAAATTCTTTTGCATGCTCTATAATTCCTTAGGGTTGATCCTTTGGAATTGATTCTAGATTTTCTCTGATGGTCAGTACCCCATTAGGTTATCCTTCATTAATCTCTAGATGTAAATCCTCAACATTGATTAATTCCGGGTCCTCTATTATCTCCTCGAATTGTTCTTCATGGCTTTGTTCTTGGACTTCATTTTAATCATCCCCGTTGTTGATTTCTTTAGGCTGGGTAATTATTTATCTTCAAGTAATTATTTTATCCCCATCAATTCTCCCGGGGTGAAAAGAACTCAATTATATTGAGTAAGAATTAATCTGACTCTGGTGATACTCTAGTAGGTCTGGTTGATTCTTTGTAGGTCTTGTCAAGTAATCCATAAGTCTACAGAATCAGGGTATCCTTGCTAATGAACCAAGTAGCATTGACAGTCCCTGTTTTGGGTAGTGATAGTCTTATTGTCTAAGATTCGCTCAATCCTATCTTGCTGCTTTGGTAATTTGGCTGGTGGACACTCATAGGTTGGCTCACTCTCAAAGATAGAATTATGCTCGAAAGGCTCACTAGGTATTATTATTGGTTCCTTTATCCTCCTAGATCTGAATTATTGGAAGTGGAACTGATACCAAAGTCGGATGGTAAATCTAGCACATGTTAGGTCTAGATTTTTCTTACTATTTTGAAATGACCTACACCACGGGCATATAATTGTTCAAGTTTGCCTTACCATGACATAGTCTCCTTCCAGAAATTCTTTGGCTCTTTTATATGAGTTAGTATATGCTTGTTAATTTCATTGCTAAATTTTCTTACTAATCATGCTATGCATATGACTCTCGCAGTCATGGATACTTATGCATGGGATGGTCAAATGATATCAGATGACAAAACATAATGACACCAAAACAAAACAAGCTCTAATGGACTTTATTATCTATGAACTAAACTTTATTGCTAGGAAACAAAAGTTCCTAATTTCCAATATTTTCCTAAATGGCTTTGAAAACTCTGGCACACAACTTTAGGCAGGTGGCAGTGAATCTTAATTTGGTGCCCAATAAATTCCATAATGTCTTCCAAAAGTAACTGTTGAATATTACTGGGACTTGATCAATGGTATGGTGGATGTCCCAGCTGGGTGGATTAGGATTGGAAATGTTCCTGATCAGTGAATCAGGCTTAGGGCAATTATCAGGGAATACACTTTCCATCTTCCTTCTCTTACATTTCCATCTTTCAATTCCTACCATCTCTTCACTTCTAATCCTCATGTTAAATTCTTTTGCAGGCTTCACAATTTCTTGGGGTTGATCCTTTGGAATTGGATCTAGATTTTCTCTGATGGTCAATACTGATAGAAAAGTGCCCTAAGAGCCAATCATTGTAAGGGCCTTTTTTGTATTCTTCCAACTCTTGTATGACATTATATATGAATAAAGGCATCTATTTTTCATCATATACTGTTGTGTCTTATTTATGATTATGATGAACCCCATAGATTAGAGTAATGAAATTAGGATTATGATGAAGTTCATAATAGTGAGACCTAATTTCCTATAAACCCTAATCTAAAATGTTCCTAGTCATTGGACCATTGATTCGGGGATCAATGAATCCGGTAAGACTAGCTTATCCTATGTATGCTCAGATAATGAGAGTGGTTGGTCTCACAACCACTTATGTAGAGACACTAATACAAGGATAAGGGTGCTCATCATGGTATGAGTACACTGAACTGATTCGTACCGGGACTATCTTATGGAAGTCTTACTACTTGTCAAAAGATAGATCCCTGAGTAGGAGTTGTGCATGTGTTCTTTAGACCTGAGGTCACCATGGTTCCTTATGCACGCTAAGCCATATTTTGGTTCATACTCATTCATGCCATTACGACATGTATGGGGTGTTCTAGGTATGGTGAAAGGTGTATGGAGGATATGAGTGGACCAACAGGAATCGATCATTCCTAGTAAGAGGAATTGTTATCCTAAGCATTCTCTTTGATGAGTGACTTAAGGATCCTTTGATCAAAGTAGGATGAGTTTAGTGGAATCTAATCAGTCATCAGCTGAGTCCTCACTATCAAGTTGATATTTGATATGATTAAGTGTTAGCATTTAACATCTATCCATACTTATCACTTAATCGGAATAATGGGAGATCGAAAGATTGAATTGCACGGTAACTTACTACTGCAGGGTATTTTGATAATTTCTACCAAATTTCTCATCTTCCGGGTAGGCATGACACGTTGCTAGACATCATCTTATCTTGTAGGTATTCATGAACTAATTGGATTGGTTTCATGAGTCAATTCGATGGATGGTTCGAATTGGACAATTAGATGAGCTAGTTTGACCTATTTAGGTCAATCGGGTTCGATTGGATCGAATTGGCTCAAACCTAAACCTACTGCTGGCTAGATGTGGAACCCAATGGGTCACACACACTACAGAATTGGACAAGGAAGTCATTCATGATTTAATTAGGGTCATAGGATCCTAATTGGTTAGCTAGGTGACACACTAGCATGTGTATGCTAACCAAATTCCTAAACCCAATTGGATTGGTTCTGGTTGCTTGCTAAATGGACAAACCATTTTATGGGAGATCTAAATTGGGTTATGTTCTATGTAGGATGAATTTTTAGATTTTATCTGATATTTTTTGGAGGTTTTATCTCATAATTATGAAGAGTCCCTAAGGCATAGGACTCTTGGTTCCTAATGATATGTTGGCATTCAAAAGGGCCTAGAAGGGTCTATATTTCTCTGATCAGAAAAATTTTTATATGGTCGGAAACCTTATTAATACCCTTTCATTTGACACCCATATTGCAAATACTTTGACTTTGTCAAAGGTAGCATATGGCATGGAAAAGGTTGACCGAATTGTGAAGAGAAGCGACTCTTCATTTGGCGCGCAGAAAGGACCAAGAATCCTTTTGCATATGAGTTTCTTCTGTTGATTGGACTTCTTCTAATCTTTATCTTTATCTCCACACCCTTTCATGAAGGATTTGACTGGTTAATGATTTTTGAATTGGCGTGAAGAAGGAAATGATGAATGGTGCACATGAAAGGTTGCGACTTTTCATGAGAGGTGCACGGTTTGAAGCAGAGTCTTTCTACTTTCAGATCTCTTCGATTTTCTCCAACTTTTGGAAAATGAGAATGCCTCTTGGCTCTTTCAGAGACCAGTACATGCATGTGGCATGAGAAGTTTCATTTGGACATGAAGAGATTTCAGATAAGACTCTTGAATCCTAAAGAGTCTTATCAGATATGAAGATACATATCTGATAAGAGATTTTGGGATGTGTTTTATGTCCCTTAAGAAACTATTTAAAGGGTGTATGGTGGAATGAGATGATATTCAATTCAGTCATCTGAAATTGGAGTCTAGATTCTACCGTATTATCCATTTGAGTTTTTCTCTCTCCCTTTTCCTTTCTTTATGACAAGACTTGTCTTGTTAAGACAAGGTCTTTTTTATTAGGACAAGGCTTTGTTTTAGGATATAAGCCTAAGGGGTCCTAAAGGAGAGTTATCCTAAAACCAAGAGTGGTTTAGAATACTGTCCAAAGAGTCCTATAGTGGGATAGTGAGTCATACAAAGGCTAAAGTCTAAAAGGCTGCCGAAAGAGTCCTACCCGGGCAAGCAACTTCAAGAAGGAGTTCTTCCTTGTTTCAAATCTTATGTGGATCACCGTTGGAGGACTTACACTTGTGAGTCTAGTGGAAGAAGTAGAATATAGCACTTCAGGTATATTTCATTAACCGTCTTTTATGACATATTAGTTGTAATCGAATAAGGGATTTAGGGAATTAGGGTTTCTAACTGATAAAGTGTTATCTTTATGCATGAAATTTTATAATTCAGTTTTACTAAGTTGCATAATGATCTCCTTGAAACCCAACAGTGGTATCAGAGCCACCCTTAGTTTATTTCAACTATTTGTCATTTGTAATAAAGATGATCCTCCCAGGATTATGATTCAATGCATATTAGGGATCATATGTTTGGTCTCTACTTTATTATGAAAAATAGCATGTTATTATTTTATGTATATTGTAGATCAAATGCATTGTTATAACATGTTTTATTTTAATAGCTATTTAGGATTGGATTAGTCAGGCGGGGTATTTGAAATATCATGCTATGATATGATTGCTATGTACATCATGCAATGTTATGCATATGCTAGATTGATATGCCTTATGCTAGTCACTAGTTAGGGTTTTTTAACACTTAAACTCTAATCTTTAAATATGTCAAGATATTTTTTAGTCACATTCTGAAATAAGGTTGTCCTAACAAAATGGTGGATGTCTGTTATGTTGTAAGGTTGTCCTAGAATGATGACACACCTAGCATATATTTTGCATCATGTCATATATGTATGGTTTTCTGTTATAAGTACATTATGATATGTTAAATAGTATTATAATGTGTTTGAGACCATCAAAGCCCTCATTAAAATCATATTTAGTCTTAGTATCAAATTAATCATGATGCAGAACCAATTAGGGTTTGATCAGCCCATTGGTGTCTAGGCAGTGGTTCTGGGAAGGTAAAGTGATTGAGGTTTATTAATTGGTTCCGTTGTCTAACCTGGCCAATTTAATTGGTGTCTAAGAAAAGCAAGGGGGGGACCTCCTCACCCCTTTCACTTACCTGGCCAATTTGGTCATATCTAAACCTTAACTTGAGAATGCTAATTGATTATATATACTATAATTTGCCTTCTTTCATGCTAAGCCAAATTGGTGTAGAATGTAAAATGAAACTATGCAACCCTAATGGAGATTAGCAAATGATTAACCAAGCAATTCCCTATTTGCATATAAACAACTCAACATAAACTATCAAAGAGATCTAGTGAGAAGCTCGAAGGATCTACGTAAACCTAGTGATCGAGACTCTCAGAATAAGAAAGGAAGGACCAGAAGAGAACCACACAAGCCAAGATAGGTCTAATTTAACATTGCAGACTTAATCAACTCTAGACATACCTGACATTGGCCCTTCAATTAGAATAGATTCACTCTTGAAGAGGTCTCCCGGATGACATGAACATAATACCACTGAAGGCCCCTCTTATTTTCTGGATCTAAGGCAAGTAAACCTTCCTCTTGAAGCTGGAATCCCGGAGAATCCTGCAACAAAGAAACCCTAAGATAAGTGACTTAACAAGCAATCAACTAGAGAAAAGAAAAAGGGTGGAAGAGGCATTGAAGGAGATCCATCTTGGCATCATGGTGGAATGCTTGAAGTGGAGTTGGTTGGTCGCCTTGTGATGATCTTCTTGATTCACCCTTGAACGCTGGAGCTAGTTTGAAGTTATGAAAGAAGGAAGTCTTTGGTGTTGGGAATGGAAGAAGGAAAGATTAGGGTTGGCGTGGAGGAAGAGAAAGGCTAAGCTACCACATAGACACATAGGAAAAAAAACACATAGAAGAAAAAATACCAACTTCATTCATTAACCATCCTCTTCAATGGGGCATCCCATAGCTTAAATAGAAGCCTTACAACATTTTTAAAATTTGAAAACCCATAGGATTAGGAGGATTACAAGGGGGGGTTGGAGGATATGGTGGCATTTGTTGCTTGAAATGTGGGGGGTTGGAGGATATGGTGGCATTTGTTGCTTGAAATGTGGGGAGTTGGAGGATATGGTGGCTTTGTTGCTTGAAACTCTTTCAAAGCTTGACATGTGGCGCAAGGTGGGGACCACTTGATGAGGTGGTGGTGTCCTTTGGAGCTCTTGACATGTGGCATAAAGTGGGGACCATTTGTTGAGGTGGCGACATCCATTGGAGCTTTGACATGTGGCACAAGGTGGGGGTCACTTGATGAGGTGGCTTCTTCTTGTCTTGATGCTTCATGGACTCATGGATTGGGCTTGATTTAACTGGACCCAACTCTCAATTGCAGGGTTAACTAAGATATTAAACCAGACCCAACATGGACTCGAAATTAACTACAAGATTATTTAGACTCATAAAAAAGAAATTACAGGACTTCTCTTTTGCTACTCCAACCACAAGGATTCGGACTTGACCTGAATTGGTTGGAGTCTTTTCCTGATTCTAGTGCCCACATCACAAATTAATATCAAAATAATAGTAGGTTTGTTGTGTAACACAAGATCTACTCTAGGGTTTGATATGAAATTTGTATTGGTGCACTTAGTGCTTTATGGCATGGTTGAAATTGTTGCTTTGTTGTGTAACATAAGGGCAACAATCTTCAATTATAGCTATATAGAAATGAAGGTTTGACTAAACTAAAACATTATAGTTTGTTGTGTAACACAAGACTATAAGTGTCTTAGAGGCAAAGATAATTGTTGAGAATTGCAAGAGTTGCAATTGGAAAATAGGTCCTACCTTTGAACTTATTAGTGTTTGTTGTGTAACACAAGACACTAATGAGGAATTAGGATCTCAACCCCACTAAGGAAACCGGGAAGGTTTCTCATTTACCATAAAATTAGGGTTATGGTATTTGAAGAAAATAGTGGGAGACATAATTAGATAGTAAGTCCTTATCTAGTTATGAATGTCATTCTGAGTGGTCTGCTGATATTATTCTTTAATTAAATATAGGATATTTAATAATGGCTTTAAACTTATCACTGAGTGGCATCTTGGATGCTAATAAGTTAACCAGTTCAAACTATGTGGACTGGTTGAGTAGAAGGCTGATGAAGCCTGTTTCCATTGCAGCATGTTTGGGCAATGGAAGAAGGATTGCAAGACTTGTCTTGCAAATATGAAGCTAGATGCAAGTGGTGCATCTAAGGATTTGTACATGATACAAACCAATTTATCATTGAGTGAATCTATTTCTAATTCATGGTATTGGATACCGCATGTGGGTCACATATTTATAAATCTTTACAAGGACTCCACAGAATTAGAAATTTGAAGAAAGGTGGTGCGGGCACTAGGATCAGACAAAGACTTCAGGGTTCCATTCGGATCTCTGATTGACCTTGCCCGAGATAATTAGGGTTTCAAGTTTGTAATAAAGTTGACCTAGTCAACGTGAGGTTGTATTTTTATTTTTGAGTCTGTAGTCCTTTTGGGACCTTTGCATTTCAATTCATTAAGACATGTTGACTCAGTCTGTCATTTGTTTGAGTCATGGTCAAAGTCAAGAGGAGTATTTGAAGACCCTAGACAAGAGGCGCCATATCTCTTGCCCATGAGGCACCACATCCCTTGCCTAGTGTGCCTTAGTCCCCACACCATAAGAAAGCAGGTCCCTTCTTTCATTAGCCACTTGAGGAGAGATCAATCTAGGATCCTCAATCCAAGGGGGCGCCCAAACATTTCCATAAGAGCCAAGCTATGAAAAGAAAGGAGCAACACTGGGGAGCAAGACTAGGAGGCGCCCAAATACTTCCAAATAAAGCCAAGCATGGAAGGAAAATGCTTGTCTTAAGAGCAAGGCTAGGAGGCGCCATCTTCTTGCCATTTGGAGCCACCAATCAACATTTAAGGAAGCTTTTGGCCGGCCATTATGAGGAGGATTTGATTCTACATGCCTAATTTGAGAGTCCATCCCATTAGTCCCACATGGGAAGATGTAAAAACTTGATTTCTTGTAAAGGTCTATAAAATAGACCCCGCTTGTATGTTTTCAAAGAAAATGATGAATGAAATCAATTTCTTTGTGAGCAACTTTGTGTTTCTCTCTTCCGCACTTGTATTCAAGTGTTGAGCTCCGTGAGGGAGTGATTTCAGGTTCCACAGGAACCTTGAGGAGGTGTGAGATCTCCAAACCTTACCAAAACCTAAGTTAGCCACTTCAATTCCCAAACCCTAGCCGCCCATCATCTTTCCTCCAATCACCATCCAAACCCTAATTTTCCATCTATATCCCACAGCCCCTCTCTTCACATAGAGGCCGGCCACCAGCATCCAGGTTCAGATCAATTGTTTCAACTACAGAGCAAGTTCAAAGAAGAGTCAGATCAGTATTAGATATCCGGACTTCTACATCCAACAATCTTCATTAAGACCTCAGGTCAGTGTCTTTCTTTGAGTTTCTGGTTCTTCTTTTGTTCTTCTTCTTTCAGATCCTGAGTTCGAGAAGAAGGCCAACCTTGCCATAGGACTACAATCCGAGGATCCATTGCGAAGATACCCCGTCTCCAAGGATCCTACAATCTGCTCGAGAGTGTCCTTCAATTGAAGCAACGAGAGATACACAGTCAGGTATAAAACCTTCTCTTCTCTCTTCATCTATTTCTTGAAAGAGGAGTAAACCCTAGGTCTCGGGGTTTCTCAATCCTACGATTCTACTTCTGAGTTACTTGATATCCACTCCTTTTATTGTGCTTTCTGTCATTTCTTGGTTTCTTTCAACATTAGTTTATCTTCCTTTGAGTCAAAACCGACTTCTGAAATATATATATATATAACAAAAAAATAACATAATTTTAATTTTCATTTGCTTCCTGCATTCTACATATCCGTTTTGCATCATTTTAGTTGGTATCAGAGTTTTTTTTCTGCATCATTTTGGTATCAGAGCCTTGTCTAGGGTTCTTGCTTGTTTGATTATTTTTTTTTGTTCCTTTTTACTTTTGCTGCTTGGAGTAGACTCCCCTGGCCATCCGGTCCTAGGACAAGCGAGATGCAAGCCTCCTTTTTCCATTCCACGGGGGTTCCCAGGGCATGTAGGGGTGCCGCTGGGTTATAACTTCTAGGCAGGGATTGTAAACGGGACACACGTTCTATTTTCTGCCAGTAACTTCCTTGTTATTCGAATTGTTTCTCCCTGAAAAAAATCCTAAATTAAGTAATTCATGATTTTCTGGAACCAGTGTAATTGAAATTAATTTACATAAAATTTTCATGATTTATTAATTTCTGTAGATTTTCTGAGATCAATTTTACTTATGTTCTGCTTTTTATTTTCTGCAAGCTGTTTTTTTATTTGAGTGTGCATAAATTGAATCTATCTTAAGGGCACCGAAGTTGCAACATAAGGGAGGATTGAGACCCTCTCCTTAGCCCAAAACCACCTCCCGTGCATTCGAACCTAAGCCTTTAATCTTAAATTAATTAGACCTAACTTGCCCTAGTGGGCTAGGGACACCAACTGGTCGGGTCTAGGCTAGTGTTGAGTCAGTTTATCTAGTTACTCTGTGTGTGCTTTGTACTCAGTGTCTAGAACAGTGGTTCAGGGATTCTATCCCGAAGGGCTTGTTTGCTGGTCCGCCTACCTGGCCAATCACTGATTGGTGTCTAGGTTTGGCAATTAGGGACCTAACACTCCCCTTACACCGGCCTTGCTGAGTCCCGAGTTACTACAGGCTAGCTTGCCACTCTGATTGGGCATCTATTTGGGCTCTAGGTCTAGTTAGCCCGTAGTCATTTCAGTCGAGTCTCATTTGGTGTGCTTGCTTGCATCATCATGTCCCCCGAACGGAGTACCCTACCAACCTGGTCAAACCCAACCTAATTTAGAGGCCATGATTAGAACTCTTACCAAAAGTATGACCAAATTGAGTCAGGATATGAATGAGGGTTTTGCCCAGTTTAGAGACCGAGCCCAGGGGTAGACATCAAAATTGGACCCCTGATTCAAAATTTAATAGGCCCCAACCTCACCATGCCAGGAGCCTAGGAGGACCTTATACCATGATCCCGAGCATAACCCTAGGAGCCTATACCATACTTGGTTGACTCAGAGAAGGGACCCGTTAGGAACACCGAACATTATGCACCCACTTTGATGGAAGACAAGAGACATATATTAAGTGGGAAGAACAAATGGATCGGTATTTTGAGTGCACTAACATATCGGAATTAGGACAAGTTAGGTTGGCCAAAACCAAGTTCACCAAACATGCTAGGTCGCATTGGTATGCTATTGAGCGTGAGTGTTATCAAAGAAAAGAGAAATATATACTTGGAGAGATATGAGAAGTTAAGAGATAGGTACCTAGGTAGATCCTATGAGAAAAGACTTTTAGACCAATGGTACCAATTGTGACAAGGTAATGGGCCTGTGTCTAATATAGCAAGGACTTCCAGTGGTATGACATGAAATGCAATACCATTGAGACCGAAGCTCAGATCACATCGAGGTTTAGGGTTGGGTTACACCTAGACATTTATAGGAAGCTATGCCTTGAAAATACCAATAAGTTAGACCGAGCCTACCAAGAAGCCCAAGACTATGAGTGGTCTTTAAGATATACCAATCAAGTACTTTGGACTTAAAGCCAACCTCTACCAACTTGAGTCAAGTTCCAATTGATCCGACACCCGTAGTGAACCAGACTTTTGTTTGTCAATTCCCACTTGTGTCACCTCTTGACCAGAAGGATAACACTGAGAAGGAGTTAGGCATGGCCATCCCAAATTAGTTGACCTGACCAGAGCCGTACTTAAAGAGGAATCAAAAGAGAATAGATTAGAACCTTTCAGTGAGATTGAGGAAGAAATATATGCCTGACATAAGTTTGATAGATGAATATGAAGAAGAAGAATTTAAGGATATCTCTCCCGATAATTCAATTAACCAACTCCTACCTGATGGGGTTATTGAGGGACCCTTGCCACTCAAGGAATTCAGGAGCTAACCCTAAGAGAAGACCCTTTTGAGGAAGTTCAGGAAGAGGAAATTGCACCCAAGAGTTTAAGTGAGACCCCTGAACTCATTGAGGAATCCAAAGAAGACACCCCTGAGTCAAATCTGGTAGAGAAGTGTGAAGAAGGAAGGGGTTCACAAGAATTGCCCATTGAGAAGGTCCAAGAACAAGAAAAAGACAGTAGCTTAGAAGACTTTCTAGATAAACATTCCAAAGCCTTCCTGATAACCTTCTACCTTCTAAGAGCACCCATCCTACCCTAGAACTTGCACTTGTAGACCCTCCTAGAGCAAATCATGAGGTTTGGATGAGTGCACCTATAGAACAATGTCCTCGTTTTAAGGTCATCCTGAATAACCAAGGTATGTTTCTTGTTTCCTATAAGCTACCTCAAAACTCTGATTCTTATTTCCTACCCTTCCTGAATCTTCTCATGTTTCTAGAGCTATGGGATTACACTTTATTGAGATTTCTAGGTTGCAAGACTCCTTAGAACCTATTAGTGGGGGGACACCTAAGGCACCAGAATAAGACAGAGACTTTTCAACCCTCTGTAAATTGATCAATAATTTATGAGTCCATCTGTAATAAGGGCTTAGCTCATCTGAGTCCATTTTAGTTGTTATTTGAGTATTTTGAGATGTTATTTCAGTTCTGTACTAGTCAGCTCATGTTGAGCTAGTTCAGTCCAATGCTAGTCGGCTCATGTTGAGCTAATTTTATTTTTTTTTTCCTATACAAGCATTTGAAGACTCAAGACCACATCATACAAGTAAAGACCAAGTCCAACCAGATTGAAGACATGGAAGTTTAGCCCAAGTCCAACCCAGCTTGAAGATTTGAAGACCCCGGGAGGAAAATCAGAAACCCTGATTCCTTGCAGATGCCCTCCAGATGCCTAGATTTCCTTCCAGATGCCAAATATATTCATAGACCAAGGAATCCATGATTTTAGAGTCCATCTGCATCCTAGCCCAAAGAAATCAAGCCCAGGTGCCAAGCCCAAGCCCCTAAGAAGCAAGATACTAGGGAATATTCCTGCTACCTGGCTACCAGGCCCCCCAGCTTCCAGAGGCCTAAACCCATGCACCCGGCCCCTTTGGGCCAGCCCCTTACTGCTCTTAGAAGCCCAACACGCCCCCTAGGTGTCCTTGGAGTGTTGGCCAAGTCAAGAGAAAGTTTAGGGATTTTTTTCTACCTAATGTTTCCTTATTTTCTAGCTAGGGTTTGAGAGAGAAAAGGATTCTCATGTAAAGAGTAATGTGCCCTAACTTGGAGCCCAAGGTTAAGGGTCTATTTAAGGGACCCTAGCCTCTTGTATGAAGGAGAATTTTGATGAATGAAAACCTTGAGTTCTTCTATTGAGTTGTGTGATACCCTGTTGTGTGCATAAAGGGGTTTGCGAGAGTTTTTCTTCCCAGTGCTGCAATCATCTTCCTACTGCCAACAAGCATCTCAAATCCCTAGACGCCCACTCCAAAAGAAGCCTTCCCTTGCTATTTTTCTTTTGTTTTATTGTTCCTTTGTGAGTTTTCTAACCCCTGACAGGGCATTTACAGGTCCCTGAGTTTTTACGAATCCTACGACTGCAGCCAAGCCTCAATCGGATCACCGAGCAGAAAGCCAGGTATCCGCAGGTCTTTGGCTCGATTTTCCAGCCGCATCCATCGAGGAACGAGAGACCCTTTTGCTGTGATCTTCACAGACATTGTCAGGTACACCCCCTCTACCTCCAGTAGTTTTATTGTAGGAGAACTTGCCCTAACCGAGGCTTCTCAGCCCCGGCGATCCTTCTTTTCTACTTTTCTAGGTCCTAATCTGCATGCTGATCTTCTAAAATTCATATAAAATTCCCTACAACTTATTTTAATCTAAAATTTGGTAATTAATCACTCAACCTCAAATATAAAACATAAAAAAAAAATTGCATGCATATTAGTTCCCCATCATTTGGTATCAGAGCTTAGATTAGGGCTTGTTTTCTGCAATTTTCAATTCGTATATGCTCTGTTATTTAATTATTTCTTCTTGATAGAAACTCAAACAATTCTGAAGTGTTTTTTTATGGATTTATCATAATTCACAGTAATTTTAAAAACTTTTTCAGATTTTATTATGGCTTGTGAATTTTCTGCAAGCCGAAATACAGCCTATAAAATTTCGGCTCTATTTTTTTTCAGCAAGGCAAGTTGGAAGTTTTAGGGTTTTGATTAGCATCTTTTTTGCATATCTTTTAATTTTAGTTTATTTCCTGCATATTAAGGCATAAATTGCATGTTTTCTTATATTAAAAAAATACCAAAAAAAAAAAAAAATACATATTCTTCAAAAATACAAAAAAACATCTAACCCTAATTTGCATCCTCATCTGCCTGTCATCATTGCATAATTTACTTTTAAGGGCACTCTTGCTATATCAGATAAGGGAGGAGTTGATAACCTCTCCTTAGCCCAAAACCACATCCCTTGCATTCGATCCCAAGCCTTAACCTAAATTAATTAGACTTAATTTGCCCTAGTGGGCTAGGGACACCAACTAGTCGGGTCCGGCTAGTGTTAGATCACTATGTCAAGTTAACCTGTGTGTGCCTTGTGCTCAGTGTCTAGAACGTTGTTTAGGGATTCAATCCCAAAGGGCTTGTATGCTGGTCCGCCTACCTGGCCAATCTCTGATTGGTGTCTAGGATTGGCAATCAGGGACCTAACACTCCCCTTACACCTGCCTGGCTGAGTACGGGGTTACTATAGGCTAGTTTGCCACCCTGATTGAGCATCTAGTTTGGACTCTAGGTCTAGTCAGCTATAGTCGGTCTAATCGAGTCTTGCATGAGCACTAGATCAGGAGTTTCATATCACCCACCTCCTTCACAAATGTCTGAACCCATGAAAAATTTACAAGCCCAAATAAAAGCCCTAGCTGATCAAATGGCCCAGATGGCGACCCAGTTAACTCAATCTGGTATTCAAACCAATGATAGAATTGACCATCTTGCCAATAGGTTTGAGCAGTTAGAAGTCCGAGTAGGGACCCCAGGAAAAACCCATGGATCACAGTCTGAGCCAGATCCTAATTCCCTCAACCTAGGAGGACCCCAAACCCTAATCCATACCCTGAGTCCAATCCTAGGAGAACCCAATACTCTGACCCATATAGGGAGTCCAATCCTAGGAGAACCCAATACTCTGACCCATATAGAGAGCCTAATCCTAGGAGAACCCAATATTCTGACCCATATAAGGAGTCCAACCCTAGGAGAACCCAATATCCTGACCCCTATAGAGAGCCCAACCTTAGGAGGACCCCATACCATGATCCATCCTTAGAACCTGACCATAGAGCTGACCCAAATCCTATGACCCCAGATCTTATAATCCCATGACCCATAGATATGCACCCTTGTACTATGAGCTCAGAGAACCCATAACCCCTAGGTATCAATCTAGTACTAGTCAAGTTTTCCATAGTCAACTTGAACCCCATAGGATTAGCACCCCTAAATATGAGCCCAGTAGTGAGCCACTATCCTTAGGCAACTTGAACCTACTAGGATTAGTGACCATAATCAAAACTAGGACCTAGCCAATTTTCCCCTAGCCGACCTTCTCCAACCATTCCAGAGTTTGACAAGGCTTACATTAACGCGGAAGTGTATGAAGCTGATGCAAACTTAGTGGATGAGTATGAGGGAAAGAGGAGACACCTTTAGATGACCTAGAATTAGCTGACCCAATAGATACCCAGGTAGAAGCCAACCTAGAGTGATGCAGAACGAATACTCTGATACCAAAATGATGCATAAAGAAAGAAGAGATGATGCGATGCGGAAGTAAATTAATACTAATTCCTTTTTTTTTTATATATTTTTCAGAAGTCGGCTTTGACTCAAAGGAAAGTTAAACTAAATTGAAAGAAACTATGTAATAATTGAAAGCACAATTTAAAGAAACTAGGTTATCAGAGTAGTTCAGAAGTAAAGGATCGCTGGGGTTGAGAAACTCCCAGACCTAGGGTTTCGCTCTGAACTTTCAACATGACAGAAGTAAAGAGAAGAGAAGGGTTACCGACCAGGCAGTGATCTTCACAGAGTTTAGTGGAAGGACTATCTTGAGCAGATTGTTGGATCCCGGATTCAGATATCTTCATAATGGATCCTCCAATACTGATCCTTTGGCAGAGTTGGCTTCTCCTGAACTCAAGATCTGGGAAAAGAAGAACAATTTATGGAACCAGATACTCAAGGAAGGATTTACCAGATAGAAGAACTTGAAAGCTGATGTTGCTGAATTCCGGATTCTCCTGGAGGCTAATCTGACTTCCTCTGGGAATTGCTCTGAATCTGAAGTATCCAACTAGACCTGGATGTAGGTGGTCGGCCTTGACTTGGAGAGAGTGGCCGTGAGAGATGGGGTAGGCTAGGGTTTGGTGGAAAGAAGAGGATGATGGGCGGCTAGGGTTTGGAAGCGAAGTGGCTAACCTAGGTTTTGGGTTGGAGATCTCACACCTCCTCAAGGTTCCTGGGGAACCCGGATTTACTCCCTCACGAACCTCAACACCTAGATGCAAGTGCGGAAGAGAGAACACAAAGTTTGCTCACACATAAATTGGATTCATTCATCAGATGTTTCAAAACTTACAAGAGGGGTTTATTTTATAGGACTTTACAAGAGGTCATGGTTTTATCTCCCATGTGGGACTAATAGGATGGATCTTCAAATTAGGTTTGTAGAATCAATTCCTTCCCATATGGGCGGCCAAGAGGTTCCATAAATGTTGATTGAAAGCTTCAAATGATAAGTAGGTGGCGCCTCCTAGCCTTGCTCTTCAAGAAATATTTTTTTCTTCCATGGCTCAACTCTTTTGAACACCTCCTTTTCTTTCTCCCCAAGTCATGGCTCTTCCCAACTTTGCTTTAGGCTTTTTAGGCATGGATTGGGCACCCCTTAAAGTGCTCCCCAAGAAATGCCTCTTTCTCCTTTTGGTTGGCCTTTTAAGGTACATATGGGGCGCCTCCTTGATTTTGGCTTCAAGAAAATTTCTTGCTCCCTTGGGTGTGGGGACCAAGACACTGGGATGGATTTGTGGCACCTCCTGGACTCTGGCGTGTGGCTGGGAGTGTGGCTGGGAATGTGGCGCCCACTTGCTTGGGCTTGGAGAAAATGTGACCCCTGGAGAAGACCTAGAGCACTACTAGGACTTGAACTGAGTCAACATGACTCAACAAAATTTAAATTGCAGGGACATACAACTCAACTAAAATTGAGTTGACCAAGTCAACCCTTTTACAAACCAGAAAACCCTAATTCTTCGGGCAAGGTCAATCAGAGATCCAGATGGAGCCCTGAGTCTTCTTCTGAGTCTGGTGCCCGCACCAATTCTCCCGGGGTGGGAGGAACTCGACCCTGTCGAGTATGGAACAAGTTGGCTCTGGTATCTCTCCAAGAGGTCTGGGTCCAATTCTTGTAATTCTTCTCGAGAGATCCAAGAGTCATCAGAATCTGGCCTTCCTTGCCAGCGGACCAGGTATCTTTGGTATCCTCGATTACGAGTAGAGATAACCTGATCAACCAGGATCTTTTCAATCGCTCTTTCCTCACAGGCCAGTTTGTTGGTGGACACACAGGTTGGGTTCACTCTCAAGAGCAGGATTAATCTCAAAAGGCTCACTGGTAATCACAGCTGGCTCTCTATACTCTACTAGGTCTGTAAGTTGAAAGTGGAGCTAATGCCTAGTTCTGAAGGCAACTCGAGCACATAGGCATTGGACCCTACTCTCTTCACCACTCTAAATGGCCCAGCTCCTCTAGCATGTAACTTTCTAACGGTTCCAGGTGGAAAACGTTCAGGCCTTAACCTAATCATTACATAGTCTTCCTCAACAAAAGTTTTGACTCGCCTTTGAGAATCAGCCAACTTCTTATAAGTTTCATTACTTAAATTTATTTGGCATGAATTTCTTTATGCAAGTCTTTTATATGCTGTGCAAAACTTCAGCAGACTCGGAGACTCGTGTGTGGACTGGTAAAGGAGCTAGTTCAAGAGGTGTGTGAGGTTTGTAACCATGCACAATTTCAAATGGACTCTTACCTGTAGACCTATTGACCGAGTCATTGTATGCATTTCAGCCTGGACAAAATACAAATCCCAATTCCTGGTGCTCTCAATCAAACCAAAATCTAAGCCAAAGCCTAGTAAAGGGTCAAGAAAAACTAAACTAGACTGACGACGCATTCCTAAAGAATGGACTTTATTCCAAAGGAACCCTAGGTCTAAACCTAACAAACTACGGCTCTCTAGGTTTGACCTTGGGTCGGAGGATGGCATGCAGAGCATGAAAACTTATCATGGGTGCCTAGTAGTGCCATAAGGTCTTCCAAAAGTAGGTGGCAAACCTAGTAGGTTCTGACACGTGGTTCACTCTAAAGACTTCGACAAAGTATACTTGGATGGTGTAAGAAGAATTGGAAGTCCTAGAGAAAGGGAGGAAATATGAGGCAGAGTCACGAATTACCTGCTGACTAAAGGTGGTGACCTGAAGGTTTGAATGGTGATCTATGAGTGTCAACTAGTCATCCTTACGAAAGGAAAAGTTTGCTACTCCTAGGAATGGATCAAGAGATGGTTCGGGGAGTAGCCTAGGACATGTGATTGCAACAGTTAAAGTTTGTTCTCTAAGCAAATAATGATCCATTTTCTCAAGAACTGGATTGAAGAATGATTCATGGAAGGGCCTATGGATGATGACCTCAAGACTTGAAATTTGACATATACGGGCGGAAAGGTATACTCTATAGAAGGGTAGGTCAGTCATGCGAAGGAAGGAGTCTGGGTCATAAGGAGGACTTCTACAGAACTGGGTGAATCAATCCGCTCAAGATAAGGATGTTCAACTAAGATTACGGAGAGACCTTAGTGGCTGGGCATGGGACAAGGTCCAATTGTAAGAGGCTTGATTCAGTCATCCTAAGGAGAGGATCTACCATAGGGTGGGCAAACTTAAACAGTTCAGTGCAAAGATCTTCAATTGGTACTTGGGGAATGACTGTCATTAGAGGGTACGAACTGATAGCTCGGGCTAACACTATGAGTTCTTCCTGGGGGTATTTGACTAAAGGAACCTGATTCTCACAAATCTCTTGAATTTCTGAACTAGGTCCTACCACTTGGTTGCTCTCCAAGTCTCCTCAGGTAAGGAACCAATAGTATCGATGTCACATTCTTCAAGTTCTTCCCCCTCATATTCATCAACTAGACTCAAGCCATCATCATATACTTCCTCGATGCCATCTTTAATGGGTTTCGGGTCAGTGGTAATCGGGTCAACTGATTCTGGCTTGTCATACCTAACCTTTCTTCCTCATTGGTAGGCTTGGGTTCTCCCTCATTAATGTCATCCTTAGGATTCTTACCACTTAGCTGTGCACAAGCCAGTCCTATGCATGGGCACTGACTAGATTTATGGCCTCTTTCTCCACAAAACCAACATTCTTGCGATATAGGAACCTGGGTCACACTGGGTTTCAAGCTAGTAAAGACCTTACTTGGGCATGGGTGTGGATCTAAATGGTTTGATCTAGAAGACTTGGGTTGTTTAGTGACTGGTCTAGAATATTGTAAGGACCTCTCATAGACACGATCCACGCTATAGATATCATGGTTAGGCTTCCTAAGGTTTTGCTCGGGATCACGGTATAAGGTCCTCCTAGGCTCCTGGCATGGGTGAGGTTGGGGCCTATTAAATTTTGGATTAGGGGTCCAATTTTGATGTCTATGTTTCTCAACTACTTGGACTCGATCCCTAAGCTGGATAAAATTCTCATTCATATCCTGACTCAATTTGTTCATACTTTCAGTAAAAGCTCTAACCATGGCCTCTAAATCAGGTTGGGTCTGACCAGGTTGGTAGGGTACTCCATTCCGCGTAGACATGAAGATGCAAGCAAACACACCAAATGAGACTCGACTGAACGACTATGGGCTAACTAGACCTAGAGCCCAAACTAGATGCCCAATCAGAGTGGCAAGCTAGCCTGTAGTAACTCGGGACACAGCCAGGCAGTGTAAGGGGAGTGTTAGTCCCTAAATGCCAATCCTAGACACCAATCAGAGATTGGCCAGGTAGCGGACTAGCACAAAGCCCTCGGGATAGAATCCCTGATCCACCGTTCTAGACACTGAGTACAAAGCACACACAGAGTAACTAGACAAACTGACTCAACACTAGCCTAGACCCGACTTGTTGGTGTCCCTAGCCACAGCAAGGGCAATTAAGTCTAATAAATTTTAAAATTAGGCTTAGGATCATATGAATGGGTGGTGGTTTTGGGCTAAGGAGGTTATCAACTCCTACCCTTATCTTAGATGCTCAATCGCCCTTAAGATGAATTAGGAGATGATCACTCAAAAAATTGAATTGTAGAAACACAGAAACAGAGTTGCTGTAAATTAACTCTCAGAAATTTCACGGAAACCAATAAATCACAGTAAAATTATGAAAATAGTTTCAATTATACTGGTTTCAACAAAATAAAAATCATGTAATTTAGAGTTATCTACAATGAGAAACAATTCTTGCAACAGGATAGTTACAGACTGAAAATAGAATGCTTCCCCCGTTTACAATTCCTGCTACGAAGTTGTAACCCAGCGGATCCCCTACACGCCCTAGGAACACCCGTGGAATGGGAAGAGGAGGTTTGTACCTCACTTTCGTTCCTAGGACCGGACATCCTGGGGAGTCTACTTCGAGCAGACAAAGTAAAAAAAGAGACACTCAAAACATGCAAGCAAATCAGAAACCCTACAAAGCTCTGATACCAAAATTGATGCAGAATGATGCTCTGATACCAAAATGATGCAGAACGAAAGAGAGATGATGCGATGCGAAGTAAATTAAGACTAATTCTTTTTTTTTTTTTTAATATATTTTCAGAAGTCGGCTTGACTCAAAGGAAAGTTAAACTAAATTGAAAGAAACTATGTAATAATTGAAAGCACAATTTAAAGAAACTAGGTTATCAGAGTAGTTCAGAAGTAAAGGATCGCTGGGGGGGTTGAGAACTCCCAGACCTAGGGTTTCGCTCTGAACTTTCAACAGGACGGAAGTAAAGAGAAGAGAAGGGTTACCGACCAGGCAGTGATCTTCATAGAGTTTAGTGGAGGACTCTCTTGAGCAGATGTTGGATCCCCGGACTCAGATATCTTCGCAATGGATCCTCCAATACTGATCCTTTGGTAGAGTTGGCTTCTCCTGAACTCAAGATCTGGGAAAGAAGAAGAACAATTTATGGAACCATACTCAGGAAGGATTTACCAGATAGAAGAACTTGAAAGCTGATGTTGCTGAAATCCGATTCTCCTGGAGGCTGATCTGACTTCCTCTGGGAATTGCTCTGAATCTGAAGTATCCAGACTGGACATGGATGCAGGTGGTCGGCCTTGACTTGGAGAGAGTGGCTGTGAGAGATGGGGTAGGCTAGGTTTGGTAGAAAGAAGAAGATGATGGGCGGCTAGGGTTTGGAAGTGAAGTGGCTAACCTAGGGTTTTGGGGTTGGAGATCTCACACCTCCTCAAGGTTCCTGGGGAACCCGATTTACTCCCTCATGGAGCTCACACCTGGATGCAAGTGCAAAGAGAAACACAAAGTTTGCTCACCATAAATTGGATTCATTCATCATATGTTTCAAAACATACAAGAGGGGTTTATTTTATAGGACTTTACAAGAGGTCAGGGTTTTACATCTTCCCATATGGGACTAATAGGATGGATCTTCAATTAGGTTTGTAGAATCAATTCCTTCCCATATGGGCGGCCAAGAGGTTCCATAAATGTTGATTGAAATCTTCAAATGGTAAGTAGGTGGCGCCTCCTAGCCTTGCTCTTCAAGAAATATTTTTTTCCTTCCATGGGCTCAACTCTTTTGGACACCTCCTTTTCTTCTCCCCAAGTCATGGCTCTTCCCAACTTTGCTTTGGGCTTTTTAGGCATGGATTGGGCGCCCCCTTAAAGTGCTCCCCAAGAAATGCCTCTTT
Source organism: Areca catechu (assembly GCA_021397845.1). NCBI lineage: Eukaryota > Viridiplantae > Streptophyta > Magnoliopsida > Arecales > Arecaceae > Areca > Areca catechu. Next base: position 135,635,793 of record CM038040.1, read on the forward strand.
CCTCCTTTAGGTTGGCCTTTTATGGTACATATGGGGCGCCTCCTTTATTTTGGCTTCAAGAAAATTTCTTGCTCCCTTGGGTGTGGGGACCAAGACACTGGGATGGATTTGTGGCACCTCTTGGACTCTGGCGTGTGGCTGGGAGTGTGGCTGGGAGTGTGGCGCCCACTTGCTTGGGCTTGGGAGAAAATGTGACACCCTGAGAAGACCTAGAGCACTACTAGGACTTGAACTGAGTCAACATGACTCAACAAAATTTAAATTGCAGGGACATACAGACACAACTAAAATTGAGTTGACCAAGTTAACCCTTATTACAAAACCAGAAAACCCTAAATCTTCGGGCAAGGTCAATCAGAGATCCAGATGGAGCCCTAAAGTCTTCTTCTGAGTCTGGTGCCCGCACCAATTCTCCCGGGGTGGAGGAACTCGCCCTGTAGAGTATAGATCTATTGGCTCTGGTATCTCTCCAAGAGGTCTGGGTCCAATTCTTGTAATTCTTCTCGGAGATCCAGAGTCATCAGAATCTGGCCTTCCTTGCTAGCGGACCAGGTATCTTTGGTATCCTCGATTACGAGTAGAGATAACCTGATCATCCAGGATCTTTTCAATCTGCTCTTTCCTCACAGGCTAGTTTGTTGGTGGACACACAGGGTTGGTTCACTCTCAAGAGCAGGATTAGGCTCAAAAGGCTCACTGGTAATCACAGCTGGCTCTCTATACTCTACTAGGTCTGTAATGTTGAAAGTGGAGCTAATGCCTAGTTCTGAAGGCAACTCGAGCACATAGGCATTGGACCCTACTCTCTTCACCACTCTAAATGGTCCAGCTCCTCTAGCATGTAACTTTCTAACGGTTCCAGGAGGAAAACGTTCAGGCCTTAACCTAATCATTACATAGTCTCCCTCAACAAAAGTTTTGACTCGCTTTTGAGAATCAGCCAACTTCTTATAAGTTTCATTACTTAAATTTATTTTGGCATGAATTTCTTTATGCAAGTCTTTTATATGCTGTGCAAAAACTTCAGCAGACTCGGAGACTCGTGTGTGGACTGGTAAAGGAGCTAGGTCAAGGGGTGTGAGGTTTGTAACCATGCACAATTTCAAATGGACTCTTACCTGTAGACCTATTGACCGAGTCATTGTATGCAATTTCAGCCCTGGACAAAATACAAATCCCAATTCTTGGTGCTCTCAATCAACCAAAATCTGAGCCAAAGCCTAGTAAAGGTCAAGAAAAACTAAACTAGACTGACGACGCATTCCTAAAGATGGACTTTATTCCAAAGGAACCCTAGGTCTAACCCTAATAAACTACGGCTCTCTAGGTTTGACCTTGGGTCGAGATGGCATGCAGAGCATGTGAAAACTTATCATGGGTGCCTAGTAGGTGCCATAAGGTCTTCCAGAAGTAGGTGGCAAACCTAATAGTTCTGACACGTGGTTCACTCTAAAGACTTTGACAAAGTATACTTGGATGGTGTATAAGCTTTGGAAGTCCTAGAGAAAGGGAGGAATATGAGGCGGAGTCATGAATTACCTGCTGACTAAAGGTGGTGACCTGAAGGTTTGAATGGTGATCTATGATGTCAACTGGTCATCCTTACGAAAGAAAAGTTTGCTACTCCTAGGAATGGATCAAGAGATGGTTCGGGGAGTAGCCTAGGACATGTGATTGCAACAGTTAAAGTTTGTTCTCTAAGCAAATAATGATCCATTTTCCAAGAACTGGATTGAAGAATGATTCATGGAAGGGCCTATGGATAATGACCTCAAGACTTGAAATTTGACATATGGGTGCGGAAAGGTTATACTTATGGAAGGTAGGTCAGACATGCGAAGGAAGGGGTCTGGGGTCATAAGGAGGACTTCTACAGAACTGGGTGAATCAATCCGCTCAAGACAAGGATGTTCAACTGAGATTACGGAGAGACCTTAGTGGCTGGGCATGGGACAAGGTCCAATTGTAAGAGGCTTGATTCAGTCATCCTAAGGAGAGGATCTACCATAGGTGGGCAAACAAACATTCAGTGCAAAGATCTTCAATTGGTACTTGGGGAATGACTGTCATTAGAGGGTACGAACTGATAGCTCGGGCTAACACTATGAGTTCTTCTTAGGGTATTTGACTAAAGGAACCTGATTCTCACAATCTCTTGAATTTCTGAACTAGGTCCTAACCACTTGGTTGCTCTCCAAGGTCTCCTCAGGTAAGGACCAATAGTATCGATGTCACATTCTTCAAGTTCTTCCCCCTCATATTCTCAACTAGACTCAAGCCATCATCATATACTTTCTCGATGCCATCTTTAATGGGTTTCCGGGTCCGTGTAATGGGGTCAACTGATTCTGGGCGTGTCATACCTAACCTTTCTTCCTCATTGGTAGGCTTGGTTCTCCCTCATTAATGTCATCCTTGGCTTCTTACCACTTAGCTGTGCCAAGCCAGCCCTATGCATGGCACTGACTAGATTTAATGGCCTCTTTCTCACAAACCAACATTCTGCGATATATGAACCTGGGTCACACTGGGTTTCAAGCTAGATCGACATTACTTGGGCATGGTATGGATCTAAATGGTTTGATCTAGAAGACTTGGGTTGTTGAGTGACTGGTCTAGAATATTGTAAGGACCTCTCATAGACACGATCCACACTATAAATATCATGGTTAGGCTTCCTATGGTTATGCTCGGGATCATGGTATAAGGTCCTCCTAGGCTCCTGGCATGGGTGAGGTTGGGGCATATTAAATTTTGGATTAGGGGTCCAATTTTGATGTCTATGTTTCTTAACTACTTGGACTCGATCCCTAAGCTGGGTAAAATTCTCATTCATATCCTGACTCAATTTGTTCAAACTTTCAGTAAGAGCTCTAACCATGGCCTCTAAATCAGGTTGGGTCTGACCAGGTTGGTAGGGTACTCCATTCCGCGTAGACATGAAGATGCAAGCAAACACACCAAATGAGACTCGACTGAAACGACTACGGGCTAACTAGACCTAGAGCCCAAACTAGATGCCCAATCAGAGTGGCAAGCTAGCCTGTAGTAACTCGGGACTCAGCCAGGCAGGTGTAAGGGGAGTGTTAGGTCCCTAAATGCCAATCATAGACACCAATCAGAGATTGGCCAGGTAGGCGGACCAGCACACAAGCCCTTCGGGATAGAATCCCTGAACCACCGTTCTAGACACTGAGTACAAAGCACACACAGAGTAACTAGACAAACTGACTCAACACTAGCCTAGACCCGACTTGTTGGTGTCCCTAGCCCACTAGGGCAAATTAAGTCAAATAAATTTTAAAATTAGGCTTAAGATCGTATGAATGGGTGGTGGTTTTGGGCTAAGGAGAGGTTATCAACTCCTCCCCTTATCTTAGATGCTTAATCGCCCTTAAGATGAATTAGGAGATGATCACTCAAAAATTGAATTGTAGAAACATAGAAATTGAGTTGCTGTAAATTAACTCTCAGAAATTTCACGGAAATCAATAAATCACAGTAAAATGATGTAAAATAGTTCCAATTATACTGGTTTCAGAAAAACAAAAATCATGTTTTTGGAGTTATCTACAATGAGAAAAAAGTTCAGCAACAGGATAGTTACAGACTGAAAACAGAATGCTTCCCCCGTTTACAATTCCTGCTACGAAGTTGTAACCCAGCGGATCCCCTACACGCCCTAGGAACACCCCGTGGAATGGGAAGAGGAGGTTTGTACCTCGCTTCGTTCCTAGGACCGGATGTCCTGGGGAGTCTACTTCGAGCAGACAAAGTAAAAAAGAGAGACACTCAAAACATGCAAGCAAATCAGAAACCCTAGACAGAGCTCTGATACCAAAATTGATGCAGAACGAATGCTCTGATACCAAAATGATGCAAAACGAAATAAGAGATGATGCGATGCGGAAGTAAATTAAGAATAATTCTTTTTTTTTTTTTATATATATATTTTCAGAAGTCGGCTTTGACTCAAAGGAAAGTTAAACTAAATTGAAAGAAACTATGTAATAATTGAAAGCAAAATTTAAAGAAACAGGTTATCAGAGTAGTTCAGAAGTAAAAGATCGCTGGGGGTTGAGAAACTCTCAGACCTAGGGTTTCGCTCTGAACTTTCAACATGACAGAAGTAAAGAGAAGAGAATGGTTACCGACCAGGCAGTGATCTTCACAGAGTTTAGTGGAAGGACTCTCTTGAGTAGATTGTTGGATCCCCGGATTCAGATATCTTCGCAATGGATTCTCCAATACCAATCCTTTGGCAGAGTTGGCTTCTCCTGAACTCAAGATCTGGAAAGAAGAAGAACAATTTATTGAACCAGATACTCAAGGAAGGATTTACCAGATAGAAGAACTTGAAAGCTGATGTTGCTGAAATCCGGATTCTCCTGGAGGCTGATCTGACTTCCTTTGGGAATTGCTCTGAATCTGAAGTATCCAGACTAGATATGGATGCAGGTGGTCGGCCTTGACTTGGAGAGAGTGGCCATGAGAGATGGGGTAGGCTAGGGTTTGGTGGAAAGAAGAGAATGATGGGCGGCCAGGGTTTGGAAGTGAAGTGGCTAACCTAGGATTTTGGGGTTGGAGATCTCACACCTCCTCAAGGTTCCTGGGGAACCCGGATTTACTCCCTCACGGAGCTCAACACCTAGATGCAAGTGCGGAAGAGAGAAACACAAAGTTTGCTCACACATAAATTGGATTCATTCATCAGATGTTTCAAAACTTACAAGAGGGGTTTATTTTATAGGACTTTACAAGAGGTCAGGGTTTTACATCTTCCCATGTGGGACTAATAGGATGGATCTTCAAATTAGGTTTGTAGAATCAATTCCTTCCCATATGGGCGGCCAAGAGGTTCCATAAATGTTGATTGAAAGCTTCAAATGGTAAGTAGGTGGCGCCTCCTAGCCTTGCTCTTCAAGAAATATTTTTTCCTTCCATGGCTCAACTCTTTTGGACACCTCCTTTTCTTTCTCCCCAAGTCATGGCTCTTCCCAACTTTGCTTTGGGCTTTTTAGGCATGGATTGGGCGCCCCCTTAAAGTGCTCCCCAAGAAATGCCTCTTTCCTCCTTTAGGTTGGCCTTTTAAGGTACATATGGGGCATCTCCTTGATTTTGGCTTCAAGAAAATTTCTTGCTCCCTTGGGTGTGGGGACCAAGACACTGGGATGGATTTGTGGCACCTCCTGGACTCTGGCGTGTGGCTGGGAGTGTGGCTGGGAGTGTGGCGCCCACTTGCTTGGGCTTGGGAGAAAATGTGACACCCTGGAGAAGACCTAGAGTACTACTAGGACTTGAACTGAGTCAACATGACTCAATAAAATTTAAATTGCAGGGACATACAGACTCAACTAAAATTGAGTTGACCAAGTCAACCCTTATTACAAAACCAGAAAACCCTAATTCTTCGGGCAAGGTCAATTAGAGATCCAGATGGAGCCCTGAAGTCTTCTTCTGAGTCTGGTGGCCGCACCATAGAGGTAGTTGACCTTGACCACATCCAACCTAAAGCTATAACGGAAGAACAAATAGAGGAAGAGAACCTAGGTACTGCTACTAGAGCCTTACCTGAGGAAACCATAGAGGAGAGCCAAATTATAGAGTCTAGTCCTAAAATACAAGAACCAGAAGAATTTATTAAGGACTTGATCTCCTTGAATCAGTACCTTCAGGATGAGCCTCCTCCTATAGTTCCCATTAAGGACCTCTTCCCTGAGATTAGTAACCCATCATTCCATTATGCAAACCCCATAGATATACCGCAACCTCGTAGGGTTAGCCTCATTAGTCTAGGATTAGTCCCTGACATGCCTTCTTTTATCGAACTTTATCCAACTAACCTTGAACCTTGTTCCCTACCCTACCAAACTACTTCTAAACCCACTTCCTATTTTCTACCCTTTCCTGACACCTCCAGCATTTCTAGGATCATTAGATTGCATTTAGCTGAGATTAGCATACTGCCTGCATTCATCACGCATGTTAGGTTTGCATCTTACTTCTGGCATACTCTTTGGAATTTGCTAGGAGTTCACTGTAAATTTTCATGTGCATTTCAAGCTAGGATCAAACCTAGAGAACCTATAATCTATTAGGTTTAGATCCAAAGAGTTCAATAAAATTTCCTTCGATAGGAATGCATAGTCGAGTCTTTAGGTGTCAGTATGAGTCCTTTGCATCATCTTGTTAGGAGTCTGCATGTGCCCAGCATGTTCACCACCTGCACTAATTTTGAAACAACTGGCTAATTCCCGAAGATGGATTAAAGAATTTGATGTAGTGGATTCTATCTTGGTTAGGCTTAGGCCTAAAAGAAGCTTCATGCTCACAGAGCCGGACCTTTTAAAGTGATAGAGAAGGTTGGATCAAATGCCTAGGTGTTAGAATTGCCTTCGGATTTGGGCATTAGTTCTACCTTCAATATTACAGACCTGGTTGAGTATAGGGAACCGGCAGTGACACCTAGTGAGGCCTTTGGACCTATTCCTTTTCATTGTGAGTGACCCTAACCTAGAGTGTCCACAAACAAATTTGGCCTGAGAGGAGAACGGATCGAGCGTATCCTGGACGATCAAGCCATCACGACCCAGGGCCATGACTATCAACGCTTCGTGGTCCGATGGCAAGGCCGACCAGAGTCGGACGATTCATGGATTTCTCGAGAGGACTTGCAACGCCTCAACCCAGACCTTCTCAAGAGATATGTGAGCCAGTCTGACCTTCACTTGACAGGGTCAAGTTCCTCCCACCCCGGGAGAATTGGTGGGGACACCTGAGGCACCAGAATAAGACAGAGACTTTTCAACCCTCTATAAATTGATCAATAATTTATGAGTCCATCTGTAATAAGGGCTTAGCTCATCTGAGTCCATTTTAGTTGTTATTTGAGTATTTTGAGTTGTTATTTCAGTTCTGTACTAGTCAGCTCATATTGAGCTAGTTCAGTCCAATGCTAGTCAACTCATGTTGAGCTAATTTTATTTTTTTGAGTCCTATCCAAGCATACTGAAGACTCAAGACCACATCATACAAGTAAATACCAAGTCCAACCAGATTGAAGACATGGAAGTTTAGCCCAAGTCTAACCCAGCTTGAAGATTTGAAGATGCCAGGAGGAAAATCAGAAACCCTGATTCCTTGCAGATGCCCTCTAGATGCCCAGATTTCCTTCCAGATGCCAAAATATATTCATAGACCAAGGCATCTATGATTTTAGAGGTCCATTTGCATCCTAGGCCAAAGAAATCAAGCCCAGGCGCCAAGCTCAAGCCCCTAAGAAGCAAGATACCAGGGAATATTCCTGCTACCTGGCTACCAGGCCACCCCAGCTTCCAGAGGGCCAAACCCATGCACCTGGGTCCCTTTGGGCCGGCCCTTGCTGCTCTTAGAAGCCCAACACGCCCCCTAGGTGTCCTTGGAGTGTTGTCCAAGTCAAGAGAAATTTTAGGGATTTTTTCTACCTAATGTTTCCTTATTTTCTAGTTAGGGTTTGAGAGGGAAAAGGATTCTCATGTAAAGACTAATGTGCCCATACTTGGAGCCCAAGGTTAAGGGTCTATTTAAGGGACCCTAGCCTCTTGTATAAAGGGAGAATTTTGATGAATGAAAACCTTGAGTTCTTCTATTAAGTTGTGTGATACCCTGCTATGTGCATAAAGGGGTTTGCGAGAGTTTTTCTTCCCAGTGCTGCAATCATCTTCCTACTGCCAACAAGCATCTCAGATCCCTGGATGCCCACTCCGAAAGAAGCCTTCTCTTGCTGTTTTTCCTTTGTTTTCTTGTTCCTTTGTGAGTTTTCTAACCCCTAACAGGTTGTTTACAAGTCCCCGAGTTCCTACGAATCCAACGACTCCAGCCAAGCCTCAATCGGATCACCGAGCAGAAAGCCGGGTAACCGCGGGTCTTTGGCTTGGTTTTCCAGGCCGCATCCATCGAGGAACGAGAGATTGTTTTGCTGCGATCTTCACAGACATTGTCAGGTACACCCCCTCTACCTCCAGTAGTTTTATTGTAGGAGAACTTGCCCTAACCGAGGCTTCTCAGCCCCGGCGATCCTTCTTTTCTACTTTTCTAGGTCCTAATCTGCATGCTGATCTTCTAAAATTCATATAAAATTCCCTATAACTTATTTTAATCTGAAATTTGGTAATTAATCACTCAACCCCACATATAAAACATACAAGAAACGTTGCATGCATATTAGTTCCCCATCAATTAGGTTTGCCACCTACTTCTGGAAGACCTTATGGCACCTACTAGGCATCCATGATAAGTTTTCATGCTCTGCATGCCATCCTCCGACCCAAGGTCAAACCTAGAGAGCCTTAGTTTGTTAGGTTTAGACCTAGGGTTCCTTTGAATAAAGTCCATTCTTTAGGAATGCATCGTCAGTCGAGTTTAGGACATTAACTCAGATTTTGGTTGAGTGAGAATACCAGGAATTAGGATTTGTATTTACCCAGGGCTGAATTTGCATATAATGACTTGGTCAATAGGTCTATAGGTAAAAGCCCTTTTGAGATTGTTCATGGGTACAAGCCTCACACGCCACCTAACCTAGTTCCTTTGCCAGTCCACACACGAGTCTCCGAGTCTGCTGAAGACTTTGCACAGCATGTAAAGAACTTGCATAAAGAAATTCATGCCAAAATAACTTTAAGTAATGAAACTTATAAGAAGTTGGCTGATTCTCAAAGGTGAGTCAAAACATTTGTTGAGGGAGACTATGTAATGATTAGGTTAAGGCCTGAGCGGTTTCCTCCTAGACCCGTTAGAAAGCTACATGCTAGAAAAGCTGGACCATTTAGAGTGATGAAGAGAGTGGGACCCAATGCCTATGTGCTTAAGTTGTTTCCAGAGCTAAGCATTAGCTCCACTTTCAACATTATAGACCTAGTAGAGTACAGGGAGCTAGCTGTGATTCCCAGTGAGCCTTTTGAACCTAATCCTGTTATTGAGAGTGATCCCGACCCTGTGTGTCCACCAACAAACTGGCCTGTGAGGAAAGAGCAGATTGAAAAGATCCTGGATGATCAGGTTATCTCTACTCATAATCAAGGATACCAAAGATACCTGGTCCGCTGGCAAGGAAGGCCAGATTCTGATGACTCTTGGATCTCCCGAGAAAATTACAAGAATTGGACCCAGACCTCTTGGAGAGATACCAGCGCCAGCTTGATCCATACTCGACAGGGTCGAGTTCCTCCCACCCCGGGAGAATTGGTGCAGGCACCAGGATCAGACGAAGACTTCAGGGTTCCATTCGGATCTCCGATTGACCATGCCTGAGAAAATTAGGGTTTCAAGTTTTGTAATAAAGTTGACCTGGTCAATGTGAGGTTGTATTTTTATTTTTGAGTCTGTAGTCCTTTTGGGACCTTTGCATTTCAATTCAATTGAGTCATGTTGACTCAGTCTGTCATTTGTTTGAGTCATAGTCAAAGTCAAGAGGGCTATTTGAAGACCCAAGACAAGAGGCACCATATCTCTTGCCCATGAGGCACCACATCCCTTGCCTAGTGTGCCTTGGTCCCCATACCACAAGAAAGCAGGTCCCTTCTTTCATGGGCCACTTAAGGAGAGATCAATCTAGGATCCTCAATCCAAGGGGGTGCCCAAAACATTTTCCATAAGAGCCAAGCTATGAAAAGAAATGAGCAACACTTGGGGAGCAAGACTAGGAGGCGCCCAAATACTTCCAAATAAAACCAAGCATAGAAGGAAAATGCTTGTCTTGAAGAGCAAGACTAGGAGGCGCCATCTTCTTGCCATTTGCAGCCACCAATCAACATTTAAGGAAGCTTTTGGCTGGCCATTATGAGGAGGATTTGATTCTACACGCCTAATTTGAGAGTCCATCCCATTAGTCCCACATGGGAAGATGTAAAAACTTGATTTCTTGTAAAGGTCTATAAAATAGACCCCTCTTGTAAGTTTTCAAAGAATAATGATGAATGAAATCAATTTCTTTATGAGCAACTTTGTGTTTCTCTCTTCCGCACTTGTATTCAAGTGTTGAGCTCCGTGAGGGAGTGATTCCGGGTTTCACAGGAACCTTGAGGAGGTGTGAGATCTCCAAACCTTACCAAAACCCTAAGTTAGCCACTTCAATTTCCAAACCCTAGCCGCCCATCATCTTTCCTCCAATCACCATCCAAACCCTAATTTTCCATCTATATCCCACGGCCCCTCTCTTCCACATAGAGGCCGGCCACCAGCATCCAGGTTCAGATCAACTGTTTCAACTACAGAGCAAGTTCAAAGAAGAGTCAGATCAGTATCAAGATCTCCGGAACTTCTACATCCAACAATCTTCATTAAGTCCTCAGGTCAGTGTCTTTCTTTGAGTTTCTGGTTCTTCTTTTGTTCTTCTTCTTTCAGATCCTGAGTTCGAGAAGAAGGCCAATCTTGCCATAGGACTACAATCCGAGGATCCATTGCGAAGATACCCCATCTCCAAGGATCCTACAATCTGCTCGAGAGTGTCCTTCAATTGAAACAACGAGAGATATCACAGTCAGGTATAAAACCTTCTCTTCTCTCTTCGTCTGTTTCTTGAAAGAGGAGTAAACCCTAGGTCTGGGGGTTTCTCAATCCCCAGCGATCCTACTTCTGAGTTACTCTGATAATCCACTCCTTTTAATTGTACTTTCTGTCATTTCTTAGTTTCTTTCAACATTAGTTTATCTTTCCTTTGAGTCAAAGCTGACTTCTGAAAATATATATATATATATATATATATATATTAATTTTAATTTGCTTCCGCATTCCACATATTCGTTCTGCATCATTTTTGGTATCAGAGTTTTTTTTCTGCATCAAAAGGTGACTTCAAATTATATGGGGCAAGTGGAGAACCCATATATGCTGAAGCTGTAGGCACCTATCTTCTGTTATTACCCTCGGGTAATATCATAAGGTTGGAAGAATGCTACTATGTGCCAAATATTGTAAGAAACATTATTTATATATCCTTGTTGTTATAATAAGGATATAAAATACGTGTAAAGAGCAGTGGCTGCTCTATTCTTCATAATAATACAATATTTGGGCATGGTTGCTTTATGAATGGTCTTCTAACTTTAGTACTCAATGATGAAATACTTCTTGTAGATGACAAGAAAAGAAAAAGAGATAATGACAATGTCACATATCTCTGGCACTACCGATTAGGTCATATCAGTGAGTCAAGAATAAACAAGTTAGTCAAAGATAATTACTTTGACTCTAATGATTTCTAAACATTAGGAACTTGTGAATCTTGTCTCAAAGGAAAGATGACTTAGTATCCATTCACTGGACATGGAGAAAGAGCAACTGAATTTTTAGGTCTTATACATACTGATGTGTGTGGACCTATGTCAACTCAGGCCAGAGAAGGATATTCTTATTTCATCACTTTTATTGATGATTTATCAAGGTTCGGTTATGTGTATCTTATGAAACACAAGTCTGAAGCTTTTGATAGGTTTAAAGAATATCAAAGTATGGTTGAAAAATAAATTGGACTTAGTATTAAAACTCTTCGTTCTGATCGAGGAGGTGAATACTTGTCTAGTGAGTTTTTGAACTATCTCAAAGACAAAGGCATTATTTCTATATGGACTCCTCCTTATGCACCCCAGTTAAATGGAGTGGCAGAAAGGAGAAATTGCACCTTATTAGATATGGTGAGTTCTATGATGAGCTTCATAGATATTTCCATTTCCTTTTGTGGACATGCCCTGGAAACTACTGCATATATATTAAACAGGGTTCCATCTAAGTCAGTAAGTAGCACTCCATATGAGTTATGGAATGGCAAGAGACCAAATCTTAAATACTTAAAGATTTGGGGTTGCCACGCTTATGTCAAGAACAATTTTGGACATAAGATAAGTGCTAGGGCTGACAAATGTAGGTTTGTTGGTTATCCAAAAGTGGGTGTTGGATACCTCTTTTATAATACTACTGAGCAAAAGATAATTGTTAGTAGGCATGTTACATTCTTGGAGCAAGAATTTATCCAAGAAAGAAGTAGTAATTCTTCACTTGAGTTATGTGAAGAACTGAACCAACAAACTGATGAGCCTTTAAGAGATATTCATCAACCAAAAGTTCTTGAGGATCAAGAACAGCCACAATACACACCTCCTCTCTGAAGGTCAGAGAGGGTGCGGGGAGCACCTCTTAGATATGGCTTTGTCGTCGGAGATGACAATGAAGCCAGTATCATACAGAATGATGATCCTGTGACCTATTCGGAAGCTATCGAGAGTAGAGACTCCAACAAATGGCTAAGTGCCATGAAATCTGAAATGGACTCCATGTATTTCAATCAGGTTTGGACTTTGGTAGATCTACCTGAAGGAATTAACCCAGTAGGGTGTAAATGGGTTTTCAAGAAAAAGATTGGAGCAGATGGTCAAATTGAGACCTACAAGGCTAGACTGGTAACAAAAGGTTTCAAACAAAAACATGGTATAGACTATGATGAAACTTTTTCTCTAGTAGCCATGCTCAAGTCCATTCGGATAATGCTTGCCATAGTAGCATACCATGACTATGAGATCTGGCAGATGGATGTAAAGACTGTTTTCCTCAATAGAAACCTTGAGGAAGAATATATGTCACAGCTAGAGGGTTTTGTCTCAAGTGGGAGACCAAATCAAGTATGCAAATTAAAGAAGTCTATTTATGGACTTAAGCAAGCATCGAGGAGTTGGAACATCCATTTTGATGAAACAATTAAAGGATTTGGTTTTATCAAAAATGTGGATGAACCATGTGTGTATAAGAAGATAAGTGGGAGTGCATCAGTGACTGAACCACCATTCGACATCTTGGAGTTGTAGATGGCACAAGACACTTTGTACCGTTCTACATCATTCGGGGTGCTGAAGGATTCCTTCAACTTTTGAAGGATTTCATCAGGTTGGGCCTCCTCGAATTTGCGACGACTGAACTCGTCGTTCATCGCTGCTAACATAATGCATCGGACAGTAGTCCGATCAGAGACCCACTTCAGATAAGCATCTCTGACCGCACTCCGTGCATTAGCGAGAGGGATTTCAGGTGCCGGATTCGTTATCACATATAGGATCCGTTCATGCTCCAGAACGATTCTTAATCTTCGATACCAACTATCGAAGTTGTGACCCTTTAACTTCTCATTATCGAGAAGTGACCGGAGCGATAAATTAGAAGACATATGAAAAGAAAATAAGACCAAATTAGTGTATGAATTAATAATTTTAACCAAAAGACTTGGACTTTAGTCTAAAGGTTTCTCCCACTAATTTTTCAGATTGGTAGCCTTTAACTCCAATCCGTGAAAACACATTTTCAAGTGGGTACTGAAATCCAATAGGCCTCGCATGAGATCGACTATGGCCAGCTCACCCATACAAGCCTAAAGGTAGGTTCGTAAACCAATTGTTTTCTTAAACAATTTTTAGTATTTTATTTTGCCCCAGAGAATACCCCAATCGGCCTAGGGGCCTCCTATTGCGGGTCTCTGGTTAGGTCCAACCATTAAAATGACAAATCCAATGCTTCCAGCTGACTAAAGACCAAGCCCGACTATGGCCAGCCCACCTGGTCCCGTTAAGGAGGTTGCACTGAACCATCATCAATCAGATAGAAATTTCAGTCGCCAGATGTACACCCGTTCTATGGAACTGCCGATGCACACCAAGCTAGTGGACACATTTCTATCCAACTTAATGGGAGGCTAAGACACTGTCAACTCTTTGACTTAGTCTTTTTAAGGACCTAATAATTTTAGAGGAATTTTAGTTATGACAGAAGAAAAGACAAGGACATGGATCAACCTCTCACTGAATCAATTAGATTTCAAGAGGGTTGAAATAAATCAACAAATGATCCATGGGCACCTATAGATCAGTCAGACCGATCAACCAGGGTGACATGGGTTAACTCGAGTCATTGAGCTTTTCCAATCAGTTCTGGTCGACTCGACTAGCCATGTAGGTGAGATCATGGGTGAGTATCCGCCATTAACCATCTTTCCTAGACACCAACCAAGTTGGCAAGGAAAGAGGTAGCCTCATATAACCATGATCACACTGCCAAACCTACCTTGACACCAGTCGGTTTACCAGACTCGATCAGACTAGCCTAAAGACTCGGGCATCCACTGAGCCACTAATTGGATCCATTTTAGATGAATGGATCAACCACTCTAACTATTAGATAGTTCTAAAGAAGGGCCTTAAACAACTTTTGTTTAATCTTCTTGTTATCCGGTTCAACTAAACTTAGGTCTAACCTACTTATGGACCCAATTATACAGCTAACCCAATTAACCCAATTGGCTTATTTAAATGACATTAGATTTCATAAACCCTAAAATAACTTGTCATTTAATTAATCATACAATTCAAAATTGTTTGAATATAAGCCAATCATTTTAATTAAAACAATTTTAATTAAAAACATGTAAAACTCCTTTTACATATCCACTGATGCATCATATCAAGATTATTCTTTTATAAACATTACATTGACCAAAAGAAAAATATCAGATATGCCAAACAAGTATTTGAATTAAAACAATTTTAATTCCAAGATTTTCTTAAAGGATCCTTCTGAAGAGGCCAACACAGACGATCCGCATCGTGTCAAAGACACACGGTCATGGTGAAGGTCTCAACTAGGTTCCTAAAAGTACTCTCTAATCATACCTTATGATTTACAATACAAAAGATTAAACATTTTAATCAATTATACATGCAATCAAGAAATGCTACATCTGAACTTGGCTCCAATACCACTAAAAGAAAACTGCACGGGTATTGCAGGTGCCTACACTAAGCATGAAACAGCAGGGAGCAGGTATGTATTTTAAAACTATTTTAAAATAACAGCGGAAACTACCTACTCCACACATGATCTAACATATTCTGGATGCATGTATAGGCAAAACTAGGCATGAACAAGGGCATGTAATATTTATAAACAATTATATAAACCTAGATCTAGGCATGCATGGAAAATAAAACTAGAAATAATTACCTTATTCCTACTAGAATAACCCTAGGATATCTGCTGGAATTGCTGGGATAACAGGTATAAATTTATTCCTATTTTCTTCTTCTTCCAGCACATTAAAATGGTGTTCTCTTTTCCTCTAAAAACTGCAGCAAAGCAAAACAAAAATGGCCAACTTCTTGGTCTCACTTCCAGCACCAAAAGCAAGGGAACTTCTTGCTTGTTCTTCCTTCAAGGGAGTGCAAATGGATCGATCATCCAACATCGTTTGGATTGATTCTTCCTCTCTTCAAAATTCTGCAACAGGAATTTCTACAACCTGAAAAACAAAGCAACAAACCAGCAGCTATGGATGATTAACCAGCTCTCAGGTGTTCACGTGAACACCCTCTAGAGGGGGGACACACCTTGGGCTCCTCTGATCTGGCCTCTCACACGATGCTAGTTAACAGAAACCTTGGAACGGTGGGAGGAAGTGCAAGAACAGAACACAGAATTCTGTCACTATTTTCTCCAAAACAGCTTTGCTTTTTCCTCTGATTGAGCATAAATTAGAACATGAAATTAAGGAGTTTTCTCTCCCAAACTCTCACCAATACCCAGACCTCAAAGTCGCTGGTGGAAGGGTAGTGGAAGTTCTCCAAGGAAGAAGCACGAAGAACAAGTTCTCACCCTCTCAAAAAGAAGAACTCCCTTGTTAGTTTCCTCTCTTCTCACGGTAAAAAATTGGCTGCTGAAACAGGGCTACAGAGGGTTTATAAATAGACAGCAGGGAAGATAACGGAGAGACAGGAAGAGGAAGAAAACCCGGCTGCGTTTCACCCATTAAAATAGCAATAAACAAAGGAGGAATGGCAGCGGGTGGAAGGAGAGGAAGGGACAATGCCCAGCGACGATTGGCCTTCTTCGGATGCATGGTTTTTCTCCCAGCATTTTACCGTGTAAAACGGTCCAAGTGGAGAAAAAACCACCGGTTCAAACCCAAAACTGGTCAACCCCTATTTAAACCTCTTGGTTCAATCCAATTGAACCGGTTCAAACCCAATTAAAATTGGTTCAAGGGATTAAAATTGGTTCACAACCAATTGAAGGCCGAAACGAGCTCCGAATCAGTTCAAAACTGATTCAGAAAAATCCTGGTGCATTCCAGGTCAGAGCCCGGAACAAATTTCGGTTGACACGGACAATGGCAAGTCGGGGAAAAGAGTGCTCAAAAAAATATCGTGACCTTAAAATCTAGATGATTCTCAATCGTAATCGGTATCCGGATCAGAGAGTAATCCTCTGCTGCATGAGACCTCATAGGTTCGAACCTAAACGGTAGCACTAGAACAATTCTAGTACTAGCATAGGAAACCATCTAGCAATGGGTCCCGGCGTCCGGATAGGTCGAAGATGCGGGAGCAAACTATCGAACCTCTGGCATATGGTTACCGTATAATTCATCCCTTTGACCTCTAATGCTCAGGATGACTGATATTGTGCTACCAACCCAGACTGAGTCAGTCGACTACGTATCTCAACCTTGCAAGCCCAGTGACTCTTCACTAGGAGTACCCCGGCCGAGGATTTGCTAAATTGAGATACTGCGAGACATTCGATCCAAACTATTTGGATAGGTCAATTCCATCTTGGTCCATCACTGCTCCATAAGTACTTGCCTGTACCTAGAAACCTTCCATCACCGGATTAAAAATCCGGGTAGTTCGGTACCAAAGCATAGAGAGTTGCTTGCAAGCTACCGTGATGACCTCAAGTCGGAGGGACACATATATCCATATCCAATCGTGAGTATCCCTTTGGCAGAAAGGGGCTGCACGGAGTCACGTTCAATAAGATATCACATATCCCACTTGTAGATCACATCAGTGTCACCACACTCATTTGGTCAAGAGGACAACCAAACGATGTGAACTACAACAACCTATACTTGATATATTGCCATCCAGTACAATATATCCTTTGGTTGTGAACAGAGTTTAAGGACCGCTCGATACATCCTCTCTGTATCGAAGTCAGTGTAGTCCTAAGGACTTCATCACATGGAAAGAGTTCATTTCAGGGAAATTTAGTATGTGATGAGCTACCAAAAAATATATTTTATTAATTCAAAGAAAAAGTACAATACTTAGTTCAACCGCCTACAACCCAGGCGATTGGCTTTGGGACACAATTCCAAACAATTATCTCCTCGAATTGTTCTTCATGGCTTTGTTCTTGGACTTCATTTTGATCATCCCCGTTGTTGATTTCTTTAGGATGGTTAATTGTTTTATCTTCAAGTAATTGTTCTTGATCATATTCGTCCATAAGGTTAAACCCAGCTTCATAAACTTCTTCCTTAGGTTCTTCAATGGGTTTAGGATTTTCTCTTTCTAGCCCTTCATCTAGACAAGACTTTGATTCTATTTCATCCTTAAATTCTTCAATAGGTTTAGGAGATTTTTTCTCTAATTTTTTTATTGGTTTAGTCTCTTCTTCATCTCCCTCATACTTTTTGAATTTGACAATATAATCAGATATGGTTGTATCATCTTGTCTCATTTTGTTCCATTGGTCTAAAAGTTTTTGCTCATAATATTTACCTAGGTACTTTTCTCTCAGTTTACTCTTCATTTCTCTCCAAGTATTTATTTTATTCCCACTATAATAATTTTTTCGCTCAACTTCTCCCCAATATGCTTTAGCATGTCGGACTAACTTTGATTTGGCAAATTAACACTTTGTAACTTCCGACATTTCATCAAATTCAAGGTATGGATCCATTTTCTTTTCCCAGTCGACATACACCTCAGGGTTTCCATCAAAAGTGGGTGCATAGGATCGATTGCTCCTAAATACTTTCTTCTCCTAATCTATAAAGTCTTGGTAGGGATATCTAGGGTTATACTCAAGAGTGAGATCATGATATTGGGCTCTTGGATCAAGGGGAGGTGGATTAGGTGATTCTGGCTCAGCATGGATCCTATGGGCTTCTTTTATGAAGTCATGGTGAAGTCATCTTGTATTGTATTCAGTAGTGAATTCATGATGATGGACTCTTGGACCTCGAGGAATTGACCTAAGTGACTCAGGTTTGGTGGGGGTCATTGGGGTCTCTTCAAGTGTCCCAACATGGTCCTTTACTTGACCTAATTCCTTTCTCATTTGCCCTAATTACCCATTTATGGTATCAAACTTTTTAGACAGGGTTCTCAAAAAGAATTCAAGATTAGGATCCATGGATAAAAACAGACTGAGTGTGGGACTATTGGTATGGAGCTTCAAAACAAGCAGTACAAACCTAACTTTTAAGGCTCCTAGGCCTAAAAGTTCAAAATACAGGAATTGACTAAGTACTAGTTAAAGTTGTAATTATCTTTTCCACTAGCCAGGTAAGAGGTGGGGTTGCGGGAGGCTCCCCTCACTTTCACGAGGTCCTAATTAAAAACCGTATGTCCACTTAAGGCATTTGCCATTGGACCTCTTGCCTTAGACACCAATTTCAAGAAGTACAAACTCAACTAATATTTGGTCTCATCTTGCACTTGAACTCGACTTGTGGGTGTCCCTAGTTTTAGGTTCCTACTCGATTTTAATTATGGTTTAGGTCAATGCAAATGTGGGTGATTGTTTTGGCCTAAGGAAAGGTAATGACCTCCTTCCATTATGTTATGATTGAATGTCCTTAATTAGATTTAGGAATGGATGCACAAACAATTCACCAACTAGTTAACACAACAACTAGTATTAGCACAAACATGTGATTCAAACCCGAATTTTAAAAAATTAAAATTAAAAAAATTAAATTAAAAAATTTAAATTTTAAAGTCCAGATTTCAGAAATCAAATTTTAAAATTTAAATCTTGAATTAGGATTAAAAATTCATTCTAGAAGTTAGAGTTGTTGCGAGATGGTTTCAGCCCTAACAACTTCTAGTCAACTAGTTTTAAAAAAATTGAAATTAAAGTTTTAAAATTTCAAAAGATTAAAATTAAAATTTGAATTGTTATATCCCTCATTAAAGATTCTAGATTCTAAGTTTTGAAATTTAATTCCTATATTTGGTTAAGAAATTCGTTTTGAAAGCTAGTTGTAAAAAAAATTTCAGCAGGGAACAACTTTCAACTAGCTAGTTTTGAAAATTCAGAATTTAATCTATTTAAGAACCAAAAATTCAAAATAAAATTAATTTGGTTAACTCTTAGATCATAATTTCAGATTTTAAAGTTTTGACTTCAGATTAACTCGAATTTTGATTGAGAAGGCAGTTTGAAAACATTTTCTAGAAGGTTCTAGCAGTTTAGCTAACTCTTAATAACCTGAATTCAAATTTCAAATTTCTAACTCTAGATCATTCTAAAATTCAAAATTCTAGTGGTAAATAACAAAAATTGAAGTTTGGATCTCAGATCTGAAAACTAAAAAGCTGGAAAAAATATTTTTATATTTTTTTGAAAATTACATGAAATGGAAGGCAGAAACAAAATTCTGGACAGAATTTCAGAAATGATCTAATAACTTGTATTTTTAAGTCTATAAATAAATGTAAAATATTTTTTTGAATTTTATATTTAGAATCATAGAACACTAAGGTACTGGAAAAGTATTGTTTTGAATTTTTTTACAATGTGAAAAAGCTGCTAAAATTTGTGAAAAATTTGGGTGAATACTAGAATAAAAATTTCAGTAATCAAATACTTGACCTAGTAGAACCATAAGCTCTGATATCAAAAATTTGATGGGGATGAGAATAAAATGATGAATGGAGAGTTTTAGCAAGCTAACCAGCAAAAAAACTTGAGCAATTAATTATCAAATAATTTTTTTAAATTAATCCAAGAAAATAATCTTCATAAGGAGACTAGCTGATCTAAGTTACAATATCCATAATGTAGATCTAGTATAAAATAGAGATTAGGATCTTCTTGACAAGGAAACCATCACTACTAGGGCAAGTTAACCTTAAAATGATCAAATTTAATGAATCTTAGGAAGAGTTTTCCTACCAACAATGAAGGCTAATTATTTGGTGGAAGAAGGAGCTCTCATCACTCAAGGATTAAGGTCTAAACCATAAGACTAGCACTCCCTAATTTTAGGACTCACCTTGGCCATGATCCTTGGCTTGGAGACCTTCATCTTGGACTTGGAAAATCAAAGAAAACCTGCATCAAATCAGAAGTTAGGCATGGAAGGAGAATTCAAACTTGGAATTGAAATAAGAAGAAGAATGAAGGAAAACAAGGAAGTAGAAGTCGGTGCCTTCAATGAATGATGCTTGGATCTTGGATCAAGCAAGGAGCACTCCACCTTTGAAACACTCAAGGGTATTCTACCCTTTAAACACTCATTCAAGAACCTCACACTCTCTTCTCAAACCTATCTTCTAACTCTCAAACTCTAGAACTTCTCACTCCAAACAAGAGAATGTAGGGGAACTAGAACAAGAAAGATAGTTTTCTTCATTTAATCCAAAAATAGAAAGAATACAATGGGGGGGCTTGGGTCCTATTTATAGCCTTCCATAACCTACATGGGTCAACCAAGGAGAGAGAGGGAGTGGAGGTTAGGTCTAGCTAACTCTAGTTGGGTAGTTTCAACTAGAATTAGTTTTTACAACCATTTGTGGGTAGAAGGTTACAACCAATTGACATGTGGTAATGACTTGGCTTAATTTGCTGATGTAGAGCACTATGTGTCATGTGATGTGGCATCCCATATGGCAAGTTAGTTGGAGGGTTGTTGGGATAATAGAAAATGGCTTCAATCTCCCCATAAAATTCTTGATGTGGTGTCCTTCCTCCTCCCCAAAAAGGTGCTTGATGTGGTGTCAACCAATTGAGAGAAATGGGCTTCAAGTAGATGATGTCCAAGTGAGGGGAATGGGCTTCAAGTAGATGGCATCCCAGTGAGGGAAGTGGGCTTCAAATGGATGGTGCCAAGTGAGAAAAATGGGCATTGAAGAAATGGCCTCATACCCTGCTTGAATTTAGGTTGAGTCAACTCATTAACATGAATCGGCTCAAGTATTTTCTGAAAAAGAAGATGGGCTCAAACCCTTTATTAGATTTGTCTATTTTAATTGTTGTTCTCAGTGATAATTGAGTTGTAGTTGTTGGCATTGCAAATGGCACGGCACATGGCACGACACAAATATGTTAGTACAGTGCACAGATGTGTTGATATGAAATGATTACCCAAGTTGGGTATGCAGGTGTATGGTTACTATGATTTATCTCAAAAGGGGAGATTATAGTGTAGCATCTGTTTAATCAATGGAAATTGCATCAGTGAAGACTGTAGAGTGACAGCAGAAAAATTTCAGAACACAGTAATCTTTAAATGATCATATCTTTCAACATAGAGCTCAGTTTTAGCTGTTCTTAGGCTTTTTGGAAAGACCATTCAAAGGTGTACAACTTCTCTGTTGGTTATAAGATCAAATTCTACTGATTTAAAAGGTGAATTGATGGTTAAAGGTAAATCAGTTTTTTCCACTGGTACATTTCGTTCTAGGTTACTGTCATTTTCAAATGATCATATCTTTCTGTATAGAGCTCCGTTTCTGCTGTTCTTAGGCTTGTTGGAAAGCTCTTTCAAAGGTCTATAAGTTTTCTATTGATGAAAAGATCAATTTTGATTGTTCTAAAAGGTAAACTGAAGGTTGAAGGAAAATAGTTATTTTTACGATAGGGGATCCAGTCAGCTCGGTGAAATTCCAGTCAGCTAGATTTGACAGTCTAGAATCCTGTGGTCTGGAAGAGTCAACTGGGTGAAATTCCAGTTAGCTGGATTTGACAGTCTGGAATCCTTTGGTTTGGAAGAGTCGGCTGGGTGAAATTCCAGTCAGCTGGATTTGATAGTCTAGAATCCTGTGGTCTGAAAGAGTCGGCTCGGATGATGGGTAGGCTATTTTAACGGTGCCAGCTAGAGGTAGTTTTATGGGGTTCTCGGTCACATGGGGCTGAAGTATATATATTGGAACTTCATAGAGAACATTGGAGGTTGGAGAACGAACTCTACTTGAGAATAAAAAAAAAAAGGGAAGAAAAATAGCTGAGGAGAAGAAATGAAAAAAGGAGCTGGGCTGTGCTAAAAAAGAAGAGATTGAGCAGAATTCAGAAATGAGAGATGATGCTGAAATTGCTGTTGATGAGAGCTGAGGGTGTGGTTTTTAGATTCAACTTTAAAGATTGAAGAGATGATTTACATTGATTGAGAAGAGATGCTTCAGTGAGGAGCAGATCAACAAAAATCATTGGTGATTGCAAATCTATTTCAGCAACAATAGGTGTGTGGTATTCTTTCAGCAGTGATCTGAAATTGGTAAGATCCCCTTCATCCATTTCTTTACAGTTCATTGGTTATGGGATGAATTATGTTGTTTGATCTGTGAGATCAAAGGGGGATATCTTATTCTTGATTCATGATCTATCTTGAACGGTGTTTCAATTGGTAAGACCTCAAATAAGAGGCAACTGTGTATGTATCAATGAGAAGTAAACTCTGTAAGATCAGTGAGATCAAAAGAACTCTAGTGAAGAGTAGATCTTGAAGATCATGAGCTTCATTGAGGAGCAGATCTTCTAGATCATTTTTTTGCTCAGTGAGAGCCACCCAGTGAGGGTGATCGTTTGTGGACATAGGCTATGGCCGAACCACGGTAAAATTTTTGTTTGTATTTTGATTGATCTATATCTAGAGATATGTTGTGTTGTGGAGAGCCTACCGGGTTGACTCCACTTTCCTGAGATCAGTACAGGGAAGAGCAAAGGAGTGGTAGTGCTGTTGCTTGCAGGTTGTACAGTTTTTGTTATAGGTTCAGCAGTTATAATTTGATAAAAAGATTTGGGAGTCACTGATTCTCCCCCCCTCTCAGTGCCCTGGGAATTTCAATTGGTATCAGAGCAGGTTACCCAGAATTGATTTGACAGTCAAGGTTACGATATCAGAGAGGTTCAGATGGCTCACTCCAGCAAGATCCCATTCTTTGAAGGAACAGATTATCATGGATGGAGTAACAGGATGGATCAATATTTGATGTCTCTTGGATATTTAGTTTGGAATATGATTAATGTTCAATTCATTCCATCCTTGACTGAAGTAACATATGAAAGAGAAATGAAGCATCATGAAAATAATGCCAAGGCAGCCAATGCTTTGTTGAGCGCTCTTTCTCCACATGAATACACACGTGTGATGAACTTGAAATTAGCCAAACATATTTGGGACTGAAAGGTTTATGCCCTATAAGCCAATATTTGTATCTCCCAGACCATTGTAAATTGACAAGTTAATAAAGGCAATATTTTTCCATCATTCGCTGTGTCATTATATGATGAACCCCATAGATTAGGGCTATGGTCCTAGGGCTATGATGAGATCATACCAGTGAGATCTAAGGCCTTAAAACCCTAATCTAGAATATTCCTAGTCATAGGAACCCTGAGTTGGGGATCAGGGTTTCCGGTTAGACTGGCACATCCTATGTATGCTGAAAAGGGTGACTGCTCTCACAGTCACTTGTGTGGGACACTAATACAAGGATGTGGGTGCTCATTAGCGAATGAGTTCACTGAATAGATCCAGTTTGAGAACATCTAATGGAGCCTTAGCTGCATGTCAATAGATTTTTCTCATAGTGGGAGTTGTACAAGTAGTCCTATGACCTGAGACTGCCATAATACCTTATGTACATGAACCCATGCTTTGGTTCAATCTCAATCATGACACTGGGTCATGCACGAGGTTGATGCTGGGTGTGGTGAATTGTATATGAAGGTAATAAGTAGGTCAATAAGGAATTGATCACTCCTAGTAGGAGGAGATTGCATCCAGCCAAATTAGGTCAGATGATGATTCAGGAAATCTTTGATCAAAGTACAGATATTAGAAATGATTTCTAATATCGAATTAATTGAATCATTAGTGTATGACTGAGCTGGGAATGAGTATAAGCTGGTTTTGACATGTTTCCATATCCATAGTTATATTCGGGATGCAAGATGATTGAAGGATCGAATTGTACGGGAACTTTCCACTGAAGGGTAGTTTTGGAATTTCACCAGAATTTCCATATCTTCTGGGTAGACATGACACGTTGCTAGACGTCAATCTTGTCTTGTGGGTTGATCAAATTAAATGGTTTAATTGGATCACTAATTAGGAGGAGTCCTAATTGACTAACTCGAGTTAGCTCGATTTGACCTAAATCGATTAGAATGAGTTCTGATCAAATTAGGTCAACTTGCACTCGGACCCACTGCTGGCTAGGTATGGAACCCAATGGGTCACACACTTAGGACAGATAATCAAGGATTTAATTTGGAATTAAATCTCGTTTGCAGATGAACACACTAGCATGTGTTGCAAACCATGGCTTCTACTTGAATCGGATTCGAGTTAGGGTTCCGATTTGGTCTTTTTTAGATCCAAATTCATTCCGGTTTGAATCTAATTGAAGATTCAAGCCATTGGGCTAATAATAGGCTAGCAATTGGGCTAACCTAAAAGGCTAAACCCCTTTCCCACATCGCCTAAGCCGCTTCCCTTCTTTTCCCACACGCGCGCGCAAGGAGAAGAGTCCACGCGCGCGTGGACTCTCTCCAAGCGGCGTTTTTGCGTGAGAAAAGAAAAAAAAAAAGGGGGGTCGGTGTTTTGAAGAGGCGTGGAAGAGAGTCCACCTAGGCGTGGACTCTTCAAAAAATGGGATTACCATGAAAGAAAAGAAAAAACCGAAGGGGCGCGACTCTTCTCTTCTGCGCGCGCCCTTCTGTGTTTTTCGCGACTCTTTCCTGCGTCTTCCCATCCCAAAGGCCGTGAGATTAATTCAAGGGCCGTGAGATGAAAGGGAAAGGATGTGAGAAGGGAGAGAGGGGCGTGAGAGGGTGATTACAGATGGGTAGGCGCCTCTCTGTCGCCTATTTAAGGAGAAGACTTCACCGTAAAATCATTCTAGTTTTTCTACAGCGAAGCCTTGCCTCCTTTTTTTTTTTCTCCCTCTCCAGAAGATTGTTTCCCCCTCCTCTCTTTCCTCTTTGATTCCTTTACAGAGCCTTGGCTCTGTCGAATCTCAGAACAGAAGGAGAGTCAGAGAGAAACTCTCCGACGGTAAAGGAAGAAGGCGCCTCTCCTTTCTTTCTTGCATTAAGACAATCTTGTCTTAATTTTCTTCTCCCTCCAAGACAAGCCTTGTCTCATTTTAGGACAAGGGCTTATTCTTAAGACAAGAGTGTCTTAAGGGGCCAAAGTTACTAGAAGACAAGGAGAAGGGTAAGAGAGAAGGTTTAGTCCCAGTTTGGCTAGAGGAGTCCTAGCCAATAGCCCATATATCAAGTTCTTAGGGTAGAACTTGATTGGAAGGAACCCAATTAAGGAGTCAGTGTCTTGATCATCTGCCCGTGTGGATCACCATCGGAGGGCGGACAAGTGGACGCCTGGTGTGTTCAAGAGGCTGCTCAATTTGGAGTTCATTTCTGCATCAGACTGGTAATAGCAATCTGAGGTTAGTATTTAAACAATGTTTAAATTTGGACATGCATGTAGTCATAATTTTTAATTGCTAATAAGGAGATTTGGGATTAGGGTTCGGACCTGGTTTCATAAATTTTTGAAATCCACGCTTCCCCACTAGTTACCGAACCCAACAGTCGTATCAGAGCCACCTTATTAGGATTAAAACTTATGCAGTTCAATTCATGTTTTATTAAATGATGTAGTATCATGTTAAAGTTTTTATATTGATGCACAATGCATGTCTTTGATTGAACATGAGTTTGATGATTGCCACCAGTTAGGGTTTTCCACTGAAACCCTAATTGTCTTAGAGATATGATTAGCCCTGGAGCCATCATACTGAAATAAGGTTGCCCTGGCATAATGGTGTATCCATTATGTGGTAAATGGTTGTCCTAGTATGATGGCACACATTTCACATATTTGCTTAGTTTAAAGCATGTATTAATATATGTGATAGCTTTTAATTGAATGTGCTGGCATTGCATAAATCCCTCTTAAAATTATATTAAGTGGTAGTATATTTAACCGATAAGCATTATTAGTCATGATGGATAATTAGTCATTTCGGTGTCTAGAAAGGTGGTTCTGGGAAGGTAAAGGGAATCGTGGTTTTTAATTGGTTCCGTTGTCTGACCTGGCCAATTTTAAATTGGTGTCTAGGAAAGCAACGGGGGGACCCCCACATCTCTTCCACTAGCCTGGCCGATCTTATTGATTTAATTCTTGACTAACATGCTTGGTGTTAAAATACTATTATTGGCCTTCCTTCATGATAGGTCATTATTGTGTTACGATCTATACTAGGTTTGTTGTGTACACACAAGACCTAATATGGTGACTAACACAATTTTTGGCCTAATACAATTATTTGTTTATGGCATGATTTAATGTAATATTTTGTTGTGTACACACAAGGGTATTACTATTAAAGTCATGACTATATGGCTATGGAGGGTCTTACTTAACTGAAATATTATAGTTTGTTGTGTATACACAAGGCTATTAATATTTTAGAGGCCGGGATAAGTTGAGAATTGTACGGGTTACAATTGGAGAGAGTTTTCCTACCTATGAACTTATATAAGATTTGTTGTGTACACACAAGGTCTTTTATAAGGGATTGGGATCTCAACCCCACTAAGAAAAACTAATTAGGGTTTTTCTCGATCATCGTATAGAGGGTTATGATGCTCGATAAAATAGTGGGAGACATAATTAAATTAAAGTCCTAATTTAATTATGTATTGTTATTTCATGGTTGTTTGCTTATGTATTGTTCTTTGTTTAAATGTAGATAAATGGCCTCTTCACTCTCACTCCGTAGTATTTTAGATGCCAACAAATTGACTGGGCCTAATTATGTTGATTGGCTGAGAAATTTAAAAATAGTACTCAGTCAAGAAAGAATTTCCTATATTCTTGATACCCCAATTTTGGAACCACCAAGGGAAGATGCCTCGCAAGAGGAGAAGACCACATATAATATGTGGCAAAATGACTCACTTACTGTCAAGTGTGTTATGCTTGCCTCTATGACTAATGAGTTGCAGAGGCAGCATGATAGCATGGATACTAACTCCATACTGCTCAATTTAAAAGAGCTTTATGGAGAACACAGTAGAACTGCTAGATATGAAATATCTAAGCAGTTGTTCCATGCAAGGATGATAGAAGGTACATCAGTACAAGACCATGTATTAAAGATAATTGATCTAATCACTCGATTAGGTCAATTAGGTTTTGTAATGGATGGGGAGTTGAATCAAGACTTGATCTTGCAATCACTCCCAGAGTCATTTTCATAGTTTGTTCTTAATTACCATATGAACAAACTTAATTCTTCCTTGCCTGAGCTGTTGAATATGTTGAAGACAGCAGAGAGCCATGTAAAGAAAAATAAGGCTCCAGTTCTTCTTGTGGATAAGAAGAAGACAGGCAAAAAGGGTTCCAGTAAGAGGATGAATCCCAAAGGGGGCATTAAGAAGAAGAAAGGAAAGAAGGCCTCCGGACAGATGACCTGCTTTCATTGTGGCAAGCCGGGTCATTGGAAAAGGAACTGCAAGGTTTACCTTGCAAGTGTGAAGCCTGGTGCATCAGAGGCACCAAAAGGTATGAAAGAAGTTCATACTATTTTGTCATTGGATTCTTCCATTTCAAATACTTGGGTGTTGGATACCGCCTGTGGTCATAACATCTGCAAATCATTGCAGGGACTTCAGGGGCTTAAAGTATTGAAGGAAGGTAACTTTGAGCTCTACGGTGCTGGTGGGGACCCAATCCAAGCAGAAGCTGTAGGGACTTATATTTTGAAGTTACCTTTAGGGAAGATCTTGGAGCTAAGGAATTGTTACTATATGCCAAAAATCATTAGAAATATCATATCTGTACCCTTGTTACTTAAACAAGGATATACTATGAATGTAATGAGCAGTGGCTGCTCAATTTCTTTATCTAATGAAATTATATGTTATGGCATATTCTGCAATGGTCTATTAACTCTTTCCACTAATGACAATATTTTTCATGTTTCTAACAAATGGAAAAGAGATGATGTAAACAATACCTTACTTTGGCATTGTCGACTTGGACATATTAGTGAGACTAGGATTAACAAGTTATACAAAGAAAATTTCTTTGATCCTTATGACTATGAGTCATTAGGAACTTGTGAATCATGTCTCATGGGTAAGATGACCAAGA
This sequence comes from Areca catechu, assembly GCA_021397845.1. Lineage (NCBI taxonomy): Eukaryota > Viridiplantae > Streptophyta > Magnoliopsida > Arecales > Arecaceae > Areca > Areca catechu. The sequence goes on from CM038040.1 coordinate 135,663,988, forward strand.
CTCCATTTAGTGGACATGGAGAAAGGACAAAAGAGTTATTGGGACTCATACACACAGATGTATGTGGGCCTATGACAACTCAAGCCTATGGAGGATACTCATACTTCATCACATTTACTGATGATTTTTCAAGGTATGGATTTGTGTATCTAATGAAACATAAGTCCGAGGCTTTTGAAAAATTTTTAGAGTATCAAAGTATGGTAGAGAAACAGACAGGAAAAAGTATAAAGATCCTCCGATCAGATAGAGTAGGTGAGTACTTAACCACTGAGTTTCTTGATCACCTTAAAGATAAGGGGATCATCTCTGAATGGACTCCTCCTTACACACCACAATTAAATGGTGTTGCTGAAAGGAGGAATCGTACTTTATTGGATATGGTACGGTCCATGATGTGCTTCACGGAGTTACCTTTTTCTTTCTAGGGATATGCTTTGGAAACAGCAACTTATATCTTGAATAGAGTACCATCTAAAACTGTCTCTAGCACTCCATATGAATTATGGAGAGGTAAGAAGCCCAATCTTAAGTATATTAAGATATGGGGATGTCCAGCCTATGTAAAAAGAAATTTTGGACATAAACTAGATGCTAGAGCAGACAAATGTCTATTTATGGGATATCCTAGAGATAGTATAGGATATCTGTTCTACCACCCTACTGAACAAAAGGTTTTGGTCAGTAGGCATGCCACTTTTATGGAAAAGGAATTCATCCTACAAAAGGGCACTGGTAGAAATATCGAACTTAATGAGATTCAACAAATAGACACTTCTCAGTCAAGTAACAACATAGTTAATATAGAACCTGAACATACTCCTATCCGTAGGTCTGATAGGGTGCGACAGGCACCTGAGAGGTATGGGTTCATAATTGAAAATAATGAAGCCCAAATCATTCAAAATGATGAGCCTCTAACCTATACGGAAGCAGTCATGAGTAGAGACTCAGACAGATGGCTGGAAGCCATGAGATCCGAGATGGACTCCATGTATGTCAACCAAGTATGGTCTTTGGTTGATGCACCAGAGGGTATTAACCCTATTGGGTGTAAATGGGTCTATAAAAGGAAGATTGGGGCAGATGGCCAAGTTGAAACTTATAAAGCCAGATTGGTGGCTAAGGGTTTCAGACAAAAACAGGGAATAGATTATGATGAAACATTTTCCCCTGTTGCCATGCTCAAATCTACTCGGATTATGCTTGCTATAGCAGCATATCATGATTATGAGATCTGGCAAATGGATGTAAAAACTGCATTCCTTAATGGTTTCCTTAAGGAAGAGGTTTATATGTCACAGCCAGAAGGTTTTGTCTTGGAGACTAAACCTAATCAGGTATGTAGGCTAAAGAAATCCATTTATGGATTAAAGCAAGCATCCAGGAGTTGGAACATCCGATTTGATAAAACAGTCAAAGAATTTGATTTTTTCAAAAATGAGGATGAACCTTGTGTGTACAAGAAGACTAGTGGGAGTGCCATAGTTTTCTTAGTTCTATATGTTGATGATATTCTTATCCCAATGTTACAATCAGTCAAAGTGTGGTTATCGAAACAGTTTTCCATGAAAGACTTGGGAGAAGCATCCTATATACTGGGTATAAAGATCTATAGAGAAAGATCAAGAAGGATGCTAGGCTTATCCCAGTCTAGGTACATTGACCAGGTGCTAAAGAGATTTAGCATGAAGGAAAGTAAAAGAGGTTACTTACCTATTGGTCATGGCATACGTCTTTCTAAGAGAATGTCTCCTAAGACACCTGAAGAAAGAAATAGAATGAGTTCTATACCTTATGCTTCGGCTATAGGGTCGATTATGTATGCTATGTTATGTACCAGGCCTGATGTGGCATATGCCTTGGGTGTAGCCAGTAGATTTCAGGCTGATCCAGGAGAGGATCACTGGAAGGCTGTGAAAAATATTCTTAAGTACCTGAGAAGGACTAAGGATATTTTCTTATATACGGAGGGTCTGATCTTAAACTAGAAGCCTATTCAGACTCTAGTTTTCAATCAGACCCAGATGATAGTAAATCCATTTCAGGGTATGTCTTTACCTTGAATGGTGGAGCAGTAAGTTGGAAGAGCACTAAACAGCAGACTGTAGCTGACTCAACAACCGAGGCAGAGTACATAGCTGTCAGTGAAGCCACCAAGGAAGCTGTCTGGATGAAGAAATTCATCACAGAGTTGGGAGTAGTTCCTGAGATTGAGAGCCCGGTGCCACTCTATTGTGATAACACTGGAGCAGTTGCTCAAGCTAAGGAACCGAGAGCCCATCACAAGTCCAAGCACATTCTGAGACGCTTCCATCTTGTCCGAGAGATAATCGAGAGACAAGAAGTCTGCATCAATAGAGTGGATACAAAGAACAACATAGCAGACCCGTTCACTAAGGCTCTACCACAGCGGGAGTTTGATCGCCACCTCGATTGTATGGGGTTAAAGAATAAGAGCGATTGGCTTTAGTGCAAGTGGGAGATTGAAAGGTTTATGCCCTATAAGCCAATATTTGTATCTCCCAGACCATTGTAAATTGACAAGTTAATAAAGGCAATATTTTTTCATCATTCACTGTGTCATTATATGATGAACCCCATAGATTAGGGCTATGGTCCTAGGGCTATGATGAGATCATACCAGTGAGATCTAAGGCCTTAAAACCCTAATCTAGAATATTCCTAGTCATAGGAACCCTGAGTTGGGGATCAGGGTTTCCGGTTAGACTAGCACATCCTATGTATGCTGAAAAGGGTGACTGCTCTCACAGTCACTTGTGTGGGACACTAATACAAGGATGTGGGTGCTCATTAGCGAATGAGTTCACTGAATAGATCCAGTTTGAGAACATCTAATGGAGCCTTAGCTGCATGTCAATAGATTTTTCTTATAGTGGGAGTTGTACAAGTAGTCCTATGACCTGAGACTGCCATAATACCTTATGTACATGAACCCATGCTTTGGTTCAATCTCAATCATGACACTGGGTCATGCACGAGGTTGATGCTGGGTGTGGTGAATTGTATATGAAGGTAATGAGTAGGTCAACAAGGAATTGATCACTCCTAGTAGGAGGAGATTGCATCCAGCCAAATTAGGTCAGATGATGATTCAGGAAATCTTTGATCAAAGTACAGATATTAGAAATGATTTCTAATATCGAATTAATTGAATCATTAGTGTATGACTGAGCTGGGAATGAGTATAAGCTGGTTTTGACATGTTTCCATATCCATAGTTATATTCGGGATGCAAGATGATTGAAGGATCGAATTGTACGGGAACTTTCCACTGAAGGGTAGTTTTGGAATTTCACCAGAATTTCCATATCTTCCGGGTAGACATGACACGTTGCTAGACGTCAATCTTGTCTTGTGGGTTGATCAAATTAAATGGTTTAATTGGATCACTAATTAGGAGGAGTCCTAATTGACTAACTCGAGTTAGCTCGATTTGACCTAAATCGATTAGAATGAGTTCTGATCAAATTAGGTCAACTTGCACTCGGACCCACTGCTGGCTAGGTATGGAACCCAATGGGTCACACACTTAGGACAGATAATCAAGGATTTAATTTGGAATTAAATCTCGTTTGCAGATGAACACACTAGTATGTGTTGCAAACCATGGCTTCTACTTGAATCGGATTCGAGTTAGGGTTCCGATTTGGTCTTTGTTAGATCCAAATTCATTCCGGTTTGAATCTAATTGAAGATTCAAGCCATTGGGCTAATAATAGGCTAGCAATTGGGCTAACCTAAGAGGCTAAACCCCTTTCCCACATCGCCTAAGCCCCTTCCCCTCTCTTCCCACGCACGCGCGCAAGGAGAAGAGTCCACGCGCGCGTGGACTCTCTCCAAGCGGCGTTTTTGCGTGAGAAAAGAAAAAAAAAGGGGGGTCGGTGTTTTGAAGAGGCGTGGAAGAGAGTCCACCTAGGCGTGGACTCTTCAAAAAACGGGATTACCGTGAAAGAAAAGAAAAAAACACCGAAGGGGCGCGACTCTTCTCTTCTGCGCGCGCCCTTCTGTGTTTTTCGCGACTCTTTCCTGCGTCTTCCCATTCCAAAGGCCGTGAGATTAATTCAAGGGTCGTGAGATGAAAGGGAAAGGACGTGAGAAGGGAGAGAGGGGCGTGAGAGGGTGATTACAGATGGGTAGGCGCCTCTCTGTCGCCTATTTAAGGAGAAGACTTCACCGTAAAATCATTCTAGTTTTTCTACAGCGAAGCCTTGCCTCTTTTTTTTTTTCTCTCTCTCCAGAAGATTGTTTCCCCCTCCTCTCTTTCCTCTTTGATTCCTTTACAGAGCCTTGGCTCTGTCGAATCTCAGAACAGAAGGAGAGTCAGAGAGAAACTCTCCGACGGTAAAGGAAGAAGGCGCCTCTCCTTTCTTTCTTGCATTAAGACAATCTTGTCTTAATTTTCTTCTCCCTCCAAGACAAGCCTTGTCTCATTTTAGGACAAGGGCTTATTCTTAAGACAAGAGTGTCTTAAGGGGCCAAAGTTACTAGAAGACAAGGAGAAGGGTAAGAGAGAAGGTTTAGTCCCAGTTTGGCTAGAGGAGTCCTAGCCAATAGCCCATATATCAAGTTCTTAGGGTAGAACTTGATTGGAAGGAACCCAATTAAGGAGTCAGTGTCTTGATCATCTGCCCGTGTGGATCACCATCGGAGGGCGGACAAGTGGACGCCTGGTGTGTTCAAGAGGCTGCTCAATTTGGAGTTCATTTATGCATCAGACTGGTAATAGCAATCTGAGGTTAGTATTTAAACAATGTTTAAATTTGGACATGCATGTAGTCATAGTTTTTAATTGCTAATAAGGAGATTTGGGATTTGGGTTCGGACCTGGTTTCATAAATTTTTGAAATCCACGCTTCCGCACTGGTTACCGAACCCAACAGGGACAAACTCAGAAGTTTTCATGAAGGTGATGTTAAGATCAAAGAAGCCAAACTTCAAGTACATCGTAGTGAATATGATGCTTTGAGGATGTCAAGTAATGAGAACTTTCAAGGCTACATGAATAGAGTGTTTAAGGTAGTAAATGCCATTAGAATCCTTGGTGAGGATATTCCAAAGATAATTGTTGTAAAGAAGATTCTTAGATCTTTACCTCCTATATACAATCCAAAGGTTTCAGTGTTGGAAGACAAGGACTTGAGTACAGTTAGTCTTGATGAATTGCAAAGCACCATGGTAGCATATGAGATGCGCATGGAGATGCCTAGTTCAATTAAATCTAACAAGGAGGTGGCATTTTAAACCATGGAGAAGTTAAAGTTGTCTGATGAGGATGCTTATGATTCTGATGATGAGAGAAAAGAATTTCTAGCATATATCTCAAAAGGTCTGAAGAAAGGTAAAGGAAAGTTCAATGGTACTCTCCCCTTAATTTGTTTTAGATGTGGTGATATAGGCCATTTTGCTGCTAAGTGCAAAAAGAAGAAGAAAGGTGATAATTCAGATGATGATGATAAGAAAAGGAAGAAATCTTTCAATGATAAGAATAGAAAATTCTCTAAGTTGAAGAAGATTGAAAAGTACATAAAGAAAAACTTAATGTCAATGGAGAATGATGATTCTTCAAATGAAGATTTTTCAAGTGATAATAAAATTTCAGATGAAGATAGTATGATGTCTGAAAAGAAAATTGTAAAGAACAAGTCTTCTAGGGAGAAATATGTCTTTATGGAAAAGAACTCTTCACGCAAAAAGAGTGTTAAACAAAAAGAGTATGTTGAAGAAGTGACTAGTGATGATGAGTCTGATGCTCAAGGAGTAATTAACTATGAGAAAGAGCTAGTTGTGGCTCTTGATTACCTTGATAAGGAGACAAAGAAGAGAAAGGAGTTTGCTAAGCTCCTAAAGAAAACTGAGAAACAAGTTATTGAATTAAAAGAGCAACTAAGAAATGTTGAAAACTTGTAAAGTGAAAAAGATGAATGTCTTCTAGACAAGGTAAAGGAAATGGAACATTTGAAAAGCCTTGACATAGCAAGTGAAATAAGCATGGACTATGTCAAACATTTGAAAGTTTCAGAATATCAAGTAATTCATTTGAAGACTAGTTTGGAGGAAATGAAGATAATTATTGAAGAAAAGGATAATGCTAATGCCAAAAGTGCTAGTCAGATTCAGGAGCTTGAAAATCAGATAGTGTTTCTACGAGCAGAAGTTGATAGAGTACATGAGATTCTAGAAGAAGAACCTTCAGCATCTTCAAATGTGAAAGAATGTTTGAATTGTGCCAAGATGCAAGAATCATAGAAGAACCTTGGAATACTCATTGAATCACAAAAAGCTCATAAGGGAAAAGCTAGCCTTGGATATTGCCCTAGTATTGAAAAAGCTAAGGGTAAGGGATTAGTAGAAGAGCTTAAAGTAATTGAAAAGAAGAAGAGCTCATCTCAAATCAAAGATGTCCAGAAAAAGAACATTCAACAAAAGTTTCAACAGAAAATTAGAATGCAGAGGTTCAATGGTTATTTCTTGAAGTGCAATACTTATGGTCACAAAGCATCTAACTGCAGAGTGATTAAGAAAATTGAAGGAATATCTACAAATAATAGATTTGCTGTTCTTGAGAACAAAGAAGTTGAATGCTTTCGATGTGGCATGATTGGACATATAGCAAAGAAGTGTATGGAAGATATCAGCATAGAATGTTTTAAATGCAGAAAATTGGGACACTATGCTTGGAATTGTATGCAACAAAATTGGATAGAATGTTATAGATGTCATATCTTTGGACACATTGCTAGAGATTGCAGAACTATATTGCCTTCACAGAAAATTCAGAAGAAGATTCCTCTCAAAAAAGTTGCAAAGAAAATCAAAGATAAACAAAGAAATCAGATTGTTGATAGATAAAGTCTACCTAAGCCCATGACAATTGCTAAAAAGGCTGTTTGGAGAGTGAAAAGTAAATCTTTGTTGGTGCAAGCTGCTTTGAAAGTGCAAACAAAGAAAACATCTTGGATTCTTGATAGTGGATGTACATCGCATATGACAGGGGACAAGACCAAATTAAGTGACATGAATAATTTCAATGGTGGGTCGGTCAAGTTTGGCAACAATGATGATTCTAAGATTGTGGGAAAAGGATATGTGAGTTTAAATGGTGGCAAAATCCTATGTGACAATGTGCTTTATGTTGAGGGTCTGAAGCACAATCTGTTGAGTGTAAGCCAATTGTGTAAAGATGGTCACAATGTGGTATTTTCAAATAAAGGCTGTGTTATCAGAAATATTGAAACAGGCAAGCAGATTAGTAAGGGAAAGAGAACTTGCAATAATTTGTATGTGCTGAATGAAAAGAACAATAATGAATGTTTGCTAACAAGGGATGATGAAGTAAAGCTATGGCATAAGAGGTTGGGTCATATTTGTGACAAGAATTTAGCCAAGCTATGTAATTGGCATAGAGTTAGAGATCTTCCAGATGTGAAGAGATTGAGAGATGAAGTTTGTGGTTCATGTCAAAAAGGCAAACAAACTGTGAGTCATCACAAGCTTAAAGAATTTTATTCTAGAAGGCCATTAGATCTCATCCATACGGACTTATGTGGTCCTATGAGAACTCAGGCTACAAATGGAGAATATTATTTGATGTTATTCATTGATGATTTTACTAGAATGACTTGGGTTTCATTTTTGAAGAAGAAGGATGAGACACTTGAATGTTTGAAGAATTTTAGAAGACAAATAGAGAATTCCATTGGCAAGAGAATTAAGTCTATTAGAGCTGATCAAGGAAGTGAATTTACTTGGAGTGAATTCTCTGGATATTGTAAGAAGCATGGGATTCAACTTCAATACTCATGTGTGAGGACTCCACAACAAAATGGAGTTGTTGAAAGGAAGAATAAAGCAGTGGCTGAAATGGCAAGAACAATGATGATAAAAAATAATATAAGTCATAAGTTTTGGAAAGAAGCAGTTGGAACAGCAGTGCATATTCAGAATCGCTGTCTTTTCAGACCTCACACTCACAAGACTCCCTATGAATTATGGTTTGGTAGAAAACCAACAGTTAAATACTTTAAAGTGTTTGGAAGTAAGTGCTTTATCAAAAACAGGAATGCAAATTTGGGAAAATCTGAAGATAAAGCAGATGAGGGTATTTTTCTTGGATACTCAACTAAAAGCAGGGGTTACAAGTGCTATAACAAGAAGCTAAAGAAGATAGTTGAAAGCACAGATGTAAAAGTGGCTGAACATGGTGTGTATGCCTCTGATGATGATTCAAATGTGGAAGATACTGAAATTGATGAAAGTCAAGTGCATGAGCAAGATGATATTTCTCCTGAGCTCTCAAAGAAAAGTGCAGCAGATGATTATAATACAGAAACAGATTTTAGACCAAGAAATGCTATATTTTAAAGGGATCATCCCTAAGATCAGATTATTGGAAATCCTAATGCTGGTATTCAGACACGCAGAATGAAGAGTGTGTACTCTTTGTTGTCTCAAGTAGAGCCTAGAAGTGTAGCTAAAGCTGCAAAAGATGAAAATTGGGTTAAAGCCATGAATGAAGAGCTTGATCAAATTGAGAAAAACCAAACATGGGAACTTGTTCCAAGACCATCACAAAATAATGTCATTGGTACTAAGTGGGTTTTTAGAAACAAGTTGGATGAGAATGGAAAAATCATTAGAAATAAGGCTCATTTGGTATGCAAAGGTTATGCTCAGATAGAAGGAATTGACTTTGGCGAGACATTTGCACCTGTTGCTAGATTGGAGTCTATTCGTATGTTTCTTGCTCTAGCAGTGTACAAAAGTTTCAAGATTTATCAGATGGATGTGAAGTCAGCTTTCTTAAATGGTAATCTTGAAGAAGAAGTGTTCATAGAGCAGCCTGATGGATTAATACTCGGTGATGATCCAAATATAGTGTGTTGATTGAGGAAAGCTTTATATGGACTGAAGTAGGCACCAAGGGCATGGTATTCACGATTGGACACATATCTTCATCAGATTGGCTTCAGAAGAGGATTAGTTGACAGCAATCTATATATTTTTACAGAAAAGAATAAACAATTGATTGTCGTTGTATATGTAGATGATATCATCTTTGGAGGTGATAGTGAAGAGATGTGTGAGAAGTTTGCCACTGTTATAAAACAAGAATTTGAGATGTCTATGTTAGGAGAATTATCCTTCTTCCTTGGGTTACAAGTTCATCAAAAGAGAGATGGAATTTTTTTATCTCAACATAAATATGTAGGAGAAATACTCAGTAAGTTTCAGATGCATGATTGTAGACTTGTGAGTACTCCTATGGTGACCGGATGCAAGCTTAGCAAGGACGAAAACAGTCCTAAAGTTGATCAGACACTATATAAATCAATGATAGGAAGCCTTCTATACCTCACAGCATCACGGCCAGATATCTTACAGTCAGTATGTCTCGTAGCTCGGTATCAAGCAGATCCTAGAGAGGCACACATGATGGCAGTAAAAAGAATTCTGAGATATTTGAAGGGTAATGTGAATTTTGGGCTTTGGTATATCAAATATGAGAATTTTACATTAGTTGCATACTCAGATGTAGATTGGGCAGGATGTGTGGATGATAGGAAAAGCACAAGTGGAGGTGCTTTCTATCTTGGATAGAATTTGGTATCATGGCATAGCAAGAAGCAAAAGTCAGTTGCATTGTCTACTGCAGAAGCAGAATTTATTGCAACTACAGTGTCTTGACACAAGTTATCTGGATGAAAAGATAGATTGAAGATTTAAGAATTCAGTGTCAAAGTCCCATAATCATCAAGTGTGATAATAGTAGTGCCATTAATATATCTAAGAATCCTGTGCAACACTCCAGAACAAAGGATATAGATATCATATATCACTTTCTAAAGGATCAGGTAGCTCAGAATGAAGTGAAGCTTGAATTTATACCCACAGCTGATCAGGTTGCAGACATCTTCACCAAGCCTCTGGTGAAGGATGTGTTTGAGAGGCTTAGGACTCTTTTAGAGGTTGTACCATCTTATTGATCAGAAATGGAAATATCACCTGCAGGGTATCATTGCTGCAGGGGGAGCGAGTAGAGGTGAAAAGTTTGCTTTGACTATTCACTCTCAATTGCCTAAGATTCAGGGAGAGTTAAGTTTCAGGGGGAGTTTCCTTTGGTTTTGTTGTCAAAGGGGGAGAAATTTATGCATGCTTGGTATCAGATGCATGGTGGTTACCTTTGCATAGTAGTTGCATAGTAGTTGCCAACAACTCCAAAGGGGGAGATTGTTGTTCTCAGTGATGATTGAGTTGTAGTTGTTGGCATTGCAAATGGCACGACACATGGCACGGCACAAATATGTTAGTACAGTGCACAGATGTATTGACATGAAATGATTACCCAAGTTGGGTATGCAGGTATATGGTTACTATGATTTATCTCAAAAGGGGGAGATTATAGTGTAGCATCTGTTTAATCAGTGGAAATTGCATCAGTGAAGACCGTAGAGTGACAGCAGAAAAATTTTAGAACACAGTAATCTTTAAATGATCATATCTTTCAACATAGAGCTCAGTTTTAGTTGTTCGTAGGCTTTTTAGAAAGCTCTTTCAAAGGTCCATAACTTCTCTGTTGATTATAAGATCAAATTCTATTGATTTAGAAGGTGAATTGATGGTTAAAGGTAAATCAGTTTTTTCCGCTGGTACATTTCATTCGAGGTTGCTGTCATCTTTAAATGATCATATATTTCTGTATAGAGCTCTGTTTCTACTGTTCTTAGGCTTGACGGAAATCTCTTTCAAAGATCTATAAGTTCTGTATTGATGACAAGATCAATTTCTACTGTTTTAAAAGGTAAACTGATAGTTGAAGGAAAATAGTTTTTTTTAGAACAGGGTATCCAGTCAGCTCGATGAAATTCCAGTCAGCTGGATTTGACAGTCTAGAACCCTGTGGTCTAGAAGAGTCGGCTGGGTGAAATTCCAGTCAGCTAGATTTGATAGTTTGGAATCCTGTGGTCTAGAAGAGTCGGCTGGGTGAAATTTTAGTCAGCTGGATTTGACAGTATGGAATCCTGTGGTCTGGAAGAGTCGGCTCGGTGAAATTCCAGTCAGCTCGGATGAAGGGTAGGCTATTTTAACGATGCTAGCTGGAGGTAGTTTTATGGGGTTCTCGGTCACATGGGGCTGAAGTATATATATTAGAACTTCATAGAGAACGTCGGAGGTTGGAGAACGAACTCTTCTTGAGAATAAAAAAAAAAGGGAAGAAAAATAGCTGAGGAGAAGAAATGAAAAAAGGAGCTGGGCTGTGCTAAAAAAGAAGAGATTGAGCAGAATTCAGAAATGAGAGATGATGCTGAAATTGCTGTTGATAAGAGCTGAGGTTGTGGTTTTTAGATTCAGCTTTAAAGATTAAAGAGATGATTTCCATTGATTGAGAAGAGATGCTTCAGTGAGGAGCAGATCAACAAAAATCTTTGGTGATTGCAAATCTATTTCAGCAACAGCAAGTGTGTGGTATTCTTTCAGCAGTGATATGAAATTGGTAAGATCCCCTTCATTCATTTCTTTACTGTTCATTGTTATGGGATGAATTATGTTGTTTGATCTGTGAGATCAAAGGGGGATATCTTGTTCTTGATTCTTGATCTGTCTTGAACGGTATTTCAATTGGTAAGACCTCAAATAAGAGGAAACTGTGTACGTATCAATGAGAAGTAAACTCTGTAAGATCAGTGAGATCAAAAGAACTCTAGTGTAGAGTTGATCTTGAAGATCATGAGCTTCAGTGAGGAGCAGATCTTCTAGATCATTTTTTTTGCTCAGTGAGAGCCACCCAGTGAGGGTGATCATTTATGGATGTAGGCTACGGCCGAACCATGGTAAAATTTTTGTTTGTATTGTAATTGATCTCTATCTGGAGATATGTTGTGTTGTGGAGAGCCTACCGGGTTGACTCCGCTTTCCTAAGATCAGTACAGGGAAGAGCAGAGGAGTGGTAGTGCTGTTGCTTGCAGGTTGTATAGTTTTTGTTACAGGTTCAGCAATTATAATTTGATAAAAAGATTTGGGAGTCACTGATTCACCCCCCCTCTCAGTGCCCTAAGAATTTCATTAATTGCAAAACAAAAATGAGTTAGTCCAAAAAACTTCTTTCTTGTTGATGTCCCCATCAGAAGGTGGCATGGGATCACCAACTTGGAAGCCACTTCATCACTCCACTTTGCCACATCACCAAGACACCTCACCATAAATTGACACCCAAGTGGAGAAGGAATTTGAATTTGAATGGGTTCACATTTTCCTCCATAATCATCTCCCCTGTTCATGAGGACGCCCCATTATTCTCTCCTTTTATTTTGGTGTAGTTTGAATTTGAATTCAAAGTTTGAAAAGGCTTGGTGGTCTATAAAACAAAGGGCTCCAAACCTTCTTGTAATGATAAAATGACTAATGAATGAAATGAAGTTTTCTTGAAAGTAATTCTCTTGCTTGATTGCTTGGTCCCTTGTGAGAAGGTGGGCATGAGGCCTAGAGTGACTACCTTTCCATCTCCACACATCCAACAAAGTTTCATCCCTTCCCTCTTACAATCCATTCGACCAACCAAAGGATCATTACTTTAGTCTATGCTTAGTCTTGATCCCCCTCCATCTCCAAAAAATCCAATTCGCCAAGGTGTTCTTCATACAATCCGACAAGGAGCTATCAATCCAAAGATGCCATAGAAGATCCATGCCATGACTACTCCAAGCTTGCCTTCTCATTTCAAAGATTCTTCCCCTCTATTTCCCATTTCAATCTCTATCCTCTAATCCCCTCTACATCTCTTTGTTGCAGGATCCCCAGGCTGCCAGGTTCCAAAGAAGAAAGTCTACCATGTCAAGAATTGGATACAAGAAGTTTACAACCTAGAAAAATCTCCTTGTCATCCAGGAACTTCCTCTTTGAGTGTTTCCAGTTCCAAACTTTAAAATATTGATTGCCGGGTACACCTCTTTAGAAAGGCTTTCAGATTTGAAATATTAGATTAAACTTAGCCCTAATCTGAGTGGTTTCTTAGCCACAAAGGTCCTCCTCTTATTTACTTTGAATGATTTTATTTCAAGTCAAGTTTAACATTTAGATTCCTCTCATAGAAATTATACTTCTTTACATTGAATGGTTGCATCTATTTACTTCATTATTTCATTTAGTCTTTACTGATTCCATTGAGGATGCATCATTCCATCATCGTCCCCCATCAATAAGAGGAAATTGGTAAGGACTTGGCTTATTTAGTCCAATACCCTCAGGAAGACTTCACCACTTTGACTCCAATTGAAGATCTTTTTCCTAAGATTAGTGACCCATTTTTCCATCAAGTGGACCTTTTATTCCTTGTAGGTATGAATCAATGTCAAACCCTTAAGGTCAATCCCGTTAGTCTAGGACAAATCCCTGAACCCTTTTCTTTTTTCCTACCCTGCTAAGTCAACCCCGAATCTACTTCTTATTTTCTATCCTTCCCTAATGTTTCCTATGTTTCTAGAACCATTAGGTTACACCTTGTTGAAGTTAGTAAGTTTCATCGGTCCTTTGACCTTGTTAGATTTGCCACTTATTTCTGGAGAACCTTATGGCATCTATTATGAGTGCATGTTAAATTCTCATCTGCATGTCACTTATCAACCAAGGGTCAAGTACAGAATTGAAATTAAGGACTTAAAAAGACAAAAATGAAAAAATACAAATACAAATAAATAAATAAAATAAATAAATTTTCTTCACTAGTAATGCATTGTAAGTCTATTAGACATTTAAAGAGTCATATGCACAACACATTAAAGAATTGCATAAGAAACATATGGCTGAACTAAGAGAAGACTCAAGGAATACAATGAAAGAGACTTTGTTATGGTTAAACTATGACCTGAATGATTCCCACCTAGAACCATGAAAAAGTTACATGCCCGTAGTAGTGGACCATACAAAGTGATTAGGAAAATTGGGTCTAATGCCTATGTGCTCGAGTTACCACCTGAACTCGGTATTAGTCCAACTTTCAACGTTTCAGACCTCATGGAGTATAGGAAGCGAACATTGATTCCTAGTGAGCCATTTAGGTTTAATCCAATCCTTGAGAGTGAACCAACCCAAGCGTGTCCACCTGCCATACCAATAGCTCGGAGAGACAAGATCGAGCAGATCTTGGATGATAAGATCATCACTACCCGGAGCAAAGATTACCAATGATACCTGGTTCATTGGCAAGGATGACCTGAGACTGATGATTCTTGGATCCCCAGAGAGGACTTACAAAGAGTTGACCCAGACTTACCAGAGCGCTATTTTAGCAAAGTTGACCCATACTCGACAGGGTCGAGTTTCTCCCACCCAGGGAGAATTGGTATGGACACCAGGGCTAAAAAATATCGACAGGTTGAACCCACATCCCTGTGGATCACCTGTGAATAAAGTCTTGAACCCAACCCCGTTTATCATGTAAATATTTTATTTTAAATTCTGTTATTTTGGCTTACTTAGGGTTAGCCCTTTTTATCATCTGTAATTAGGATTTTATTTATTTAGCCTTTTGGGCTAAATCCTTTTTACCACATTGAGTCAAAACCCCATTGGGCCAAACCCTATTTACCAATTTATTTTTTTTGTTACATAAGGTCTTGCCTATTGATCAAATTGGGTTCCAATTGATCAAGTGGGATTTAGTTAATTGGTTTTGAGTCTTGTAATAATTAGTTATTGAGTCCTGTAATACAAGGGGGACCTAATTGAAGAACCATGTGCTAGTCTAAGACAAGCCATGTGACTCCATGTGCTAACCCAAGACAAGCCATGTGACTCCATGTACTAGCCCAAGTAAGTTTATTTTTGGCACCACCTTTTTAAGAATTTGGACAACACCTGCCACATCATCAAGGGACATCAACACATGACATGTATGGACATCCCTCGCCACGTCACCCAGGACATCCCACATGCCATGTCTTTGCCTTTTTGGTGTGGACACCATAAGCCGAAAGAAACTTCACTCCAACAAGGTTAGCCTTATCCCAATTTGGATCGAAGATAATTAGGTTACCTTGTATCCTTTAGTTCAAAAATATTTTATTTTCAAGAGTCATTTCCTTTTAAAGAGTCCTGTAATTAATTTTGAGTTTCAAATCAAGAGTGTTTATTGAGTACTGTAATTACTTTTAAAATTTTATTTCCTGTAAGTCCATTTCAAGTTTTAAAGTCTAGGTCAGTCAAGTCAGTTCAGTTGAGTTAAGTCTAATTCAGTTGAGTTAAGTCTAATCAAGTCTTAAAGCCATGAAAGCCAGCAACAAGACTCAAATTCTAGACCCCAGAATTTGACCACATGAAGAAGAGAAGACACATCAACCAAGCAAGAGAAAAGGACCATCAACTAGGACCACTGGGCGCCACATGTCATTCTTATCCAAGTAGAAGACCACCACACCATGCCACATCATCAGGTGCCACTTTACCAGCCACCTCATCACCTTTTGGGCGCCAACAAGGGAGATTCAAATTCAAGGAGGTTGGCCACATCCCTCCAAGTCCTCCACCAAATCCTCCAACCCCCCCCCACATCCCTCCAAACTCTCCACCAAATCCTCCAACCCCCCTTGTAATCCTCCTCGATTTGGGAAGTTTTTAAATTTCAAAAGCTAGCTTTGTGAGGCTATTAAAAGCCTTGGACGCCCATTGTATAAGGAATTGATTTTGAAAATGAATGAAGTTTGAAGTGAAGTTGTCTTGAGTTTTATGTGTGAAATTTTTCCTATCTTCTTCTTCCACGCCCAAAGCCACTCTCTTCCCTAGCAATTCATCATCCAAGCTCAAGGCAAAGGCATTGGAGTCGGCCAGATCTTCTCAATTATCTTTTCTTTGTTCACAAGTTCTCCCATCCCTTCTTTATGTTTGCATCCTTCAACCTTAACTTTGATCTTCATTGCAGGGTCCTTCGAAGTCCTTGAGTTGTGAACAGGGTTCCCCTTGACAATGAACCAACAAGCTGAAGCCCAAGTCCAGGGTTCTGATCGCTGTTATCCAAGTTCTCCAGTCCAGAGCATCAGTAGTTTCAAGTTTTGAATCATAGGAAGGTTGGAAAACTCATCAAGGTAAGTCCTCAATCATTAGCCCCTATTGTCTAGATCTTCTTCCTTCTTAGTTTTAGAGTGTGTCTAATCATGTAATAGTCCCTTTTCATATAATCCTTAAATCTTATTAAGATGAGTACAATGCTAAGTATAATTAGGTTTCATTGCTCTACAAACCCCATATTCAAAACATTAATCATATGCGTGCCGCATCAAATTGGTATCAGAGCATGGTTGCATTAGGGTAGAATAGTTTTCTTTAAATCCAAGCAAGATCTAAAATTCACGCCTCCTGAGCGGGTGTACTCCAGTACACTGTCACGACCCATGGGAATAATGAGCCCCTGGCCAGACGTGAGTTTTTAGATTGAAGTTTTGGGTAAGCCATTGCACTTGTTTGATTAGGTTCTGTTTTCTGAAAATTTGCATCTGTTTACAGTAATCCGTCTGCAGCTCCAAAGGCAAGTCACTGATTTTTTATTGAAATATTTTTTTTCTTGTTCCTTTTTAAGTCAGTTATCACCATATTAAATTTCATCATCAGAAAAAAATTATAAAAAAAATAAAAATTTCTGCAGTTCGATACTGTCATTAGGGTTATGTTCTGTCCTTTTTATTTATCTTCATTTGTAGGATCTGCTTAGATTAGTATAGATTTTAGTTTTAAAATTCCTTTCATCTACATTGAAACATATAAGTTAGGAATCCTCTGTGAGTTTTTCGGAATTTTTGGACATTTTTTTTATCACATTTTCCACACCACTTTCAAATTGCAACACACTTCTGCAGCACCTTTGCATTTCATTCATCTCATGAGAAATCAAATTAAGGGCATCAATTTGACATAGGGTCAGGGTTTCATCACCTGTCCCTAGCCCAAAAATCACCAACCAGCATATCGATCCCAGCCCATTAATTAAAATTGAGTAGAACGTTAATTGCCTTAGTGGGTTAGGGACACCAACAAGTTGAGTTCAGGTTAGGGTCAAGTTAACTGTGTCAGCTAATTGGTGTGTGCTTACAGGCTTGGTGTCTAGGATTGGTGCATCAGGGCTTGTGATTTGGTCCGCCTACCTGGCCAATCTCAGATTGGTGTCTAAGGTTGGCAATCAGGGACCGTCACTCCCCTCCACCTACCTGGCTAAGTCTCATAAGTACTACTAGCTAGTTGGTTCACTTAATTAGACTTCTAATTTGTGCTCTAGGTCCAGGAAACCTTAGCTCGAGCTTGAGTCTACTTGCATGCATGAAAACTAGATCAGGAGCCTCATATTCACCAGTCCAGACCCAGTCCAGTGTAGCCATGGACCCGAATCTTGAAACCATGCTGAGAGGCCTAAATGATCTAATGGCCCAATTGAACCAAATGCTGGCTAAACAATTTTCCTTAGACCAACCAACTCCTACTATCCCATTAGCTCATATGAATGATAGGAGTAAGAACCCTGAAGTACAAGTTGAGTTCATGAATACTCAAGACTTAGGGTATCCTCAAACTGAAGGGCTAGGGAAGGAAGAAGGCAAATTTGAACCTAGTAAATATGTGTATGAGACTGACATAAGTTTAATAGATGAATATGAAGGGGAAGACTGTGAAGAGAATAACTTTAGTACCTTACCTGAGGAAACCTTTGGTAAAGAAAAGATCAGAACAACCAAAATTTAGTGAGGACTTGGTTCCTGTAAGACAATGCCCTCAGGAAGAACCCAATACTTTAGCTTCGACACAAGAACTCCTTCAGGTACCTGAGAAGAACCCAATCATTATTTTAGAAGACTTTCCTGACGACCTTCAACTACCTAGAGGCATCCCGCCTGTAGATCAAAATTCTAATCTTAAGGTCATCATGAGTAACCAAGGTCTGTTTCAAGATTCCCCTAAATTATCCCAAGACTCGGATTCCTATTTCCTGCATTTCCTTAAGTCTTATCCTAATTTTAGAGCCATTAAGTTTCATTTTGATGAGATTACTAGGTTGCATGAGCCTTTAAAGCCTATTCCTTTTGCTACCTACTTTTGGAAAACCTTATGGCATTTGCTAGGAACCCATGGTAAATTCTCATGTACATACCAGACCAGGGTCAAACCTAGAGAGTCATTAATCTGTTAGGTTTAGGCCCTAGAGAGTCCAATAAAATTCCTCTTAATAAAGATGCCTAGTTCAGTCTGCATTTCGTAAGTACTTGTGTAAGTTTCTGAGTCTGCTGAGTCTTTTGCACAGCATGTCACAAATCTGCATTAAGAAATCAGTAATAAGATCAACCTGAGCAATGAAACTTATAAACACTTAGCTGACTCACATAAGAGGACTAAAGAATTATGTGAAGGGGATTATGCGATGATTAGGCTCAACCCTGAACGGTTTCCCCCTGGAACCATAAAGAAGCTGCATGCCCGCGGAGCGGGACCTTTTAAGATCTTAAAGAAAATAGGGCCTAATGCATATGTTTTGGAACTTTCACCTAATATGGGTATTAGTACAACCTTCAATATTTTAGACCTAGTAGAATACAAAGAACCACTACTAATACCTAGTGAGCCTTTTGAGCCAGAAACTTTCATTGAGAGTGAACATATTTCCGAGTGTCCACCACCAACCTTACCTGAGCAGAGAGAGAGGATTGAGAGAATCCTGGATGACAAGATCATTACTACCAGGAATAAGGACTATCAGCGATACCTGGTTCAATGGCAAGGTTGACCTGAGTCCGACAACTCTTGGATTACTCGAGAGGGCCTGCAAAGACTTAACCCAGACTTGTTCGAGCATTACCAGGGCAAAACTGAACCATACTCGACTGGGTCGAGTTCTGCCCACCCCAGGAGAATTGGTGTGGACACCATAAGCCGAAAGAAACTTCACTCCAACAAGGTTAGCCTTATCCCAATTTGGATCGAAGATAATTAGGTTACCTTGTATCCTTTAGTTCAAAAATATTTTATTTTCAAGAGTCATTTCCTTTTCAAGAGTCCTGTAATTAATTTTGAGTTTCAAATCAAGAGTGTTTATTGAGTCCTGTAATTACTTTTAAAATTTCATTTCCTGTAAGTCCATTTCAAGTTTTAAAGTCTAGGTCAGTCAAGTCAGTTCAGTTGAGTTAAGTCTAATTCAGTTGAGTTAAGTCTAATCAAGTCTTAAAGCCATGAAAGCCAGCAACAAGACTCAAATTCTAGACCCCAGAATTTGACCACATGAAGAAGAGAAGACACATCAACCAAGCAAGAGAAAAGGACCATCAACTAGGACCACTGGGCGCCACATGTCATTCTTATCCAAGTAGAAGACCACCACACCATGCCACGTCATCAGGTGCCACTTTACCAGCCACCTCATCACCTTTTGTGCGCCAACAAGGGAGATTCAAATTCAAGGAGGTTGGCCACATCCCTCCAAGTCCTCCACCAAATCCTCCAACCCCCCCACATCCCTCCAAACTCTCCACCAAATCCTCCAACCTCCCTTGTAATCCTCCTCGATTTGGGGAGTTTTTAAATTTCAAAAGCTAGCTTTGTGAGGCTATTAAAAGCCTTGGACGCCCATTGTATAAGGAATTGATTTTGAAAATGAATGAAGTTTGAAGTGAAGTTGTCTTGAGTTTTATGTGTGAAATTTTTCCTATCTTCTTCTTCCACGCCCAAAGCCACTCTCTTCCCTAGCAATTCATCATCCAAGCTCAAGGCAAAGGCATTGGAGTCGGCCAGATCTTCTCAATTATCTTTTCTTTGTTCACAAGTTCTCCCATCCCTTCTTTATGTTTGCATCCTTCAACCTTAACTTTGATCTTCATTGCAGGGTCCTTCGAAGTCCTTGAGTTGTGAACAGGGTTCCCCTTGATAATGAACCAACAAGCTGAAGCCCAAGTCCAGGGTTCTGATCACTGTTATCCAAGTTCTCCAGTCCAGAGCATCAGTAGTTTCAAGTTTTGAATCATAGGAAGGTTGGAAAACTCATCAAGGTAAGTCCTCAATCATTAGCCCCTATTGTCTAGATCTTCTTCCTTCTTAGTTTTAGAGTGTGTCTAATCATGTAATAGTCCCTTTTCATATAATCCTTAAATCTTATTAAGATGAGTACAATGCTAAGTATAATTAGGTTTCATTGCTCTACAAACCCCATATTCAAAACATTAATCATATGCGTGCCGCATCACTTTTGGTCAGCCACTTGAGAAGCATTTAGTACCCACATGAGAAGAGATTTCAATCCAACTTATTTTAAGATAAGTAACTAAGAAGGACTCTTCCCATTTGGTGCCATTCACTTCAATAATTCCAAGCGAAATCAAAGGAGTTGGCCAAGTGTTTTCTTACTTCAAGAGTTTTATCTCAAAGGGGGAGCAATCAACATTCAAATTTTGAGTCCTCCTAAATTTAAATGAGATCATTTAAGAAAGATTAATGCCAAGAAGGAAGGAGATGAGATGCCATATGCATCTCAATTCTCAATTGTCACCAATTTCAAGTTAAAAAATATTTGTTGGTGATTTTAAAAGGAGTAAGCCAGAAAGACTACTCAAAATTGTCGCCCATCTCAATTGACACCCACCTATCGATTGTTGTCGCCCAAGCTATGAAGACTATCTCTTGTTATTGCCTACTTGAAGAGAGGTCCAAATCAGCCAAACAAGCAAGAGTCCTGGCCACCCAGAGCATGATTCTAGGAGTTGTAGTGGTGCGGGCACCAGACTCAGAAGAAGACTTCAGATCTCCATCTGGATCTCTGATTAACCTTGCCCGAAGAATTAGGGTTTTTTTTTGGCTTGTAATAAGGGTTGACTTGATCAACTCAATTTTAGCTTGAGTCTGTATTACCTGCATTTTATTTTGTTGAGTCATGTTGACTCAGTAGTGATCTAGGACTTCAACCTGGGGTATCACATTTTCTCCAAGGCCAAGCAAGTGGGCGCCACACTCCCAGCCACACTCCCAGCCACACGCCTGAGTCCAGGGGGCGCCATATCTTCATCCAGTAGACTTTGGTCCCCACACCACAGATAGCAGCTCCCTTCTTTCATGCGCCAATTGAGGAGAAAGCAACCAAGGATCCACAAAACAAGGGGGCGGCCCAAGACTTTCCATAAGAGCCAAACTATGAATGGGAAGAAAGTTTCTTGGAGAGAACTTCAAGGAGGCGCCCATTACCTGCCAAAAATATCCAAAACAAAGAATGGAAGGACCTTGACTTAGGGAGAAAGAAAAGGAGGAATCCAAAAGAGTTGAGCCATGGAAGGAAAGAAATCCTCTCTTGAAGAACCAAGCATGAAGGCGCCATCTACCTTCCTTTTAAAACCCAAATCAATTTTTTTTGGAACCTTGGCCGGCCATATGTGTATGGATTATCCTGATTTGTAGATCCCCTCCTTTAGTCCCACATGGGAAGATGTAAAACCCTACTCTCTTGTAAAGTCCTATAAATTAAACCCCTCTTGTAAGTTTAAATCAATCTGATGAATGAAACCAACTTTTTTTTGTGAGCAAACTCTGTGTTTTCTCTCTTCCACACTTGCATCCAGGTGTTGAGCTCCATGAGGGAGTAAATCCGGGTTCCCCAGGAACCTTGAGGAGGTGTGAGATCTCCAAACCCAAACCTTAGGTTAGCCACTTCACTCCCAAACCCTAGCCGCCCATCATCTTTCTCTTTCCACCAAGCCCTAGCATACCCCACCTCTCACGGCCATCCTCTCCAAGTCCAGGCCGACCACCAGCATCCAGCTCCAGTCCGAATACTTCACCATATCTCTTTCCAGAGGGAGTCGAATCAGCCTTCAAGAGAATCCGGATCTCAGCGACATCAGCCTTTAAGTTCTTCAAACTGGTAAATCCTTCCCTGAGTCTCTGAATCCATCACTTGTTTTGCTTCTTCCCAGATCTTGAGTTCAGGAGAAGCCGACCTAGCCACGAGACCAGTATTGGAGGATCCATTGCGAAGATAGCCGAATCCGAGGATCCAACAATCTGCTCGAGAGAGTTCTTCCACCCAAATTCTGTGAAGATCACTGTCTGGTTGGTAAACCATCTCTTCTCTTTATTTTTGTCCTGTTGAAAGTTCAGAGCGAAACCCTAGGTCTGGGAGTTTCTCAACCCCCAGCGATCCGTTACTTCTAAACTACTCTGATAACTTAGCTTCTTCTAAATTGTGCTTTCAATCCTTACCTAGTTTCCATCAACTTAGTTTAACTTTACTTTGAGTCGAAGCCAATTTCTGAAATATAAAAAAAAAAAAAAGGATTAATCTTAAATTTACTTCTGCATACATTTCTTTGTTCTTTGTTCTGCATCATTTTTGGTATCAGAGCCCTGTCTAGGGTTTCTGTGTCGATTGCTTGCTTGAGTCTCTCTCTTTTTACTTTGTCTGCTCGAAGTAGACTCCCCAGGACATCCGGTCCTAGGAACGAAGCGAGGTGCAAACCTCCTCTTCCCATTCCATGGGGTGTTCCTAGGGCGTGTAGGGGATCCGTTGGGTTACAACTTCGTAGCAGGAATTGTAAACGAGGAAGTACTCTGTTTTCATCCTGTAATTGCCTTATTGCAGGAATTATTTCTCACTACAGGTAAAGCCAAATTCAGTGATTTTTATTTTTCTGAAACAAGTATAATTGAAACTATTTTGCATAATTTTCCTGTGATTTATTGGTTTCCGTGAGATTTCTGAGAATTAAATTACTGCAACTCTATTTTTGTATTTCTGCAATTCAATTATTTTCGAGTGATCATCTCTTAATTCATCTTAAGGGCATTTGAGCATCTAAGATAAGGGGAGGAGTTGATAACCTCTCCTTAGCCCAAAACCACCACCCACTCATTCGAACCTAAGCCTTTAATCTTAAAATTAATTAGACCTAATTTGCCCTAGTGGGCTAGGAACATCAACAAGTCGGGTCAAGGCTAGTGTTGAGTCAGTTTGTCTGGTTACTCTGTGTGTGCTTTGTACTCAGTGTCTAGAACGGTGGTTCAGGGATTCCATCCCGAAGGGCTTGTGTGCTGGTCCGCCTACCTGGCCAATCACTGATTGGTGTCTAGGATTGGCATCTAGGGACCTAACACTCCCCTTACACCTACCTGGCTGAGTCCTGAGTTACTACAAGTTAGCTTGCCACTCTGATTGGGCATCTAGTTTGGGCTCTAGGTCTAGTTAGCCCGTAGTCGTTCAGTTGAGTCTCATTTTGTGTGTTTGCTTGCATCATGTCTACCCGGAATGGAGTGCCCTACCAACCTGGTCAAACCCAACCTGATTTAGAGGCCATGGTTAGAGCTCTTACTGAGAGTATGAACAAACTGAGTCAGGATGTGACTACCACTGTTGCCCAGTTTAAAGAACAAGTCCATGAGGATTTTGCCCAGCTTAGGGATCGAGTCCAAGTGCTAGAGGAACCTAGGCATCGAATTGGACTCCTGATCCAGATTTTAATGTGCCTCAACCTCACCCAAACCAAGAGCCTAGAAGACCTTTATACCGAGATCCTGAACCTAATCATAGGAAGCCTGACCCAGAACCTGAGGATAGAGATGATAGGTTCATTCGAAACATCAAGTTAGATGCACCCACTTTTGATGGTAGTTTAAACCCTAAGGTGTATTCTGATTGGGAGGGTGAAATGGACCAGTACTTTAAGTGGTATGCCATGTCTGAGGAGAGGAAATTCAAGTTTGCCAAGATGAAGTTAGTATGTCAAGCTAGGTTATACTGGGAGAATATTGAGCTGACCACTAGAAGACGAAATGTAGAGCCCATAACCACTTGGCAGGGTATGAAAGAGAAGCTTAGAGACAAGTACCTACCCATTTCATACCAGCAAAATCTGTTAGACCAATGACAGACTTTGAAACAAGGGAACCGATCTGTATCAGACTACATAACCACCTTTGATGAGTACCTGATGAGATGTGATGTGAGTGAAGCCCATGAGGTCACTTTGTCTAGATTTAGGGCTGGACTTAGGGAAGACATTAAGAGAGAGTTATTTCTGAGAGAGGTTACTGACCTAGACCAAGCCTATCAGATTACACTGAACACTGAGAAGTTTCAGAGAGGACCCATGCCTTCTAGGATTAGTGCCCCAATCACAAGAAATGGACCTAGCCAGGTTACCCCTAGCAAGCCTAATCAGGGTATTCCCACCCCTAGGCCTATGGACAAAGGTAAGGCACCTGACACCCAGAGAACCCCTAGTATCATCTGTTTTAAGTGCTAGAAGCCCGGTCATATCTCCAACCAGTGCACAGCCATAGCTTGTTTTAAGTGCCATAAGGTAGGTCATGTTTCTAGCCAGTGCCCTCGTAGATCCCTGTATATAGAAGAGGGAGGAGAAGAGAATTCCGAGCCCAATGAGGAGTTTGAAGAAGAAGTTTATGAGGCCGGAATGAATTTGGTCGATGAGTATGAAGGAGAGGAAGAAACCACAGAGTCTGACCAATTAGGGGTTGTAAGATGCATCCTGTCCCAGACTAAAGTTCAGGAAGATTGGCGTAGGACTAACATCCTGCAGACTTTCCTTAAACTAGGGGATAAGGTATGTAAAATCATCATAGATAGTGGGAGCTGTGTGAATGCCATTTCTACTAGCACTGTCAAAATGTTAGGCTTAACCCCAGTTCCCCACCCCAACCCCTATAAGGTTTCTTGGGTAGACTCTACCTCTATACCCATCCAATCTAGATGTCAGGTCCAAATCCAAATGCAATCCTATCAAGAGAAGATTTGGTATAATGTCTTGCCCATGGGGGTGAGCAGTATAATTCTTGGAAGACCTTGGTTGTATGATCATGATGCCACCCTCTTAAGAAAATCCAACACCTGTGTCTTTAGTTTCAATGGGAAGAAAATCACAATCCATTCAGTCCCTCCTAAGGACAAGGTAGCTAAAGGAACCAGTAAGGTCAGTGAAATGAAGACTGGAGTGAACCTAATTAGTGCCAAGGATCTAGAACAAGAAATTCATAGTGGCTCACCCATTTGGATGTTGACTGCTAAGGAACTTAGGACTCCTACACCCTCAGAGCCTCCTCAGGAAGTCAAGCCTTTATTAGAAGAATTTGAGGATGTTTTTCCCGAGGATCTGCCAGACCACCTTCCACCTCTTAGGGATATTCAGCATTCCATAGATTTAGTCCCAGGAGCTACTTTACCCAACTTGCCCCATTATAGGATGAATCCATCTAAGCATAAAGAACTGCAAAAGCAGGTTGGCGAATTGTTGAGGAAGGGGTTCATTAGAGAGAGTCTTAGCCCTTGTGCAGTCCCTGCACTTCTAACCCCGAAGAAGGATGGCACGTGGAGGATGTGTGTTGATAGTTGTGCCATCAATAAAATCATAATCAAGTATAGGTTCCCCATCTCTAGACTAGATGATATGCTAGATATGATGGCCGGTGCCATGGTTTTTTCTAAAATTGATCTCAAGAGCGGCTATCATCAGGTTAGGATTAGACCAGGGGATGAGTGGAAAACCGCCTTCAAAACTAAGGATGGTCTCTTTGAATGGGTTGTTATGCCTTTTGGGTTGTGCAATGCCCCTAGTACTTTCATGAGGATTATGACCCAGGTACTTAGAGCTTTCATAGGGAAGTTTGCAGTGGTCTATTTTGATGACATCCTGATCTATAGTAAGACCCCTGCAGATCACCTAGGCCACCTTAGACAAGTCTGCCAAGTTTTGAGGAATGATAGTCTCTACGGTAATCTCAAAAAGTGTGAATTTATGACCAGTAGAATTATCTTCCTTGGTTTTGTTGTAACCCCTGATGGCGTGGCTGCCGATCCTGAAAAGATTAGGTCCATTGTAGAATGGCCAGAGCCGACCAGTGTGCATGAAGTCAGAAGTTTCCATGGCTTGGCTACCTTCTATAGGCGATTCATCAAGGGGTTTAGTACTGTAGTTGCTCCTATCACAGACTGTATTAGGAAGGGAGAATTTCAGTGGACCAAAGCAGCCAATAAAGCCTTCCTAAATCTTAAGGATAGGATGACCCAGGCACCCATTTTGAGGTTACCGGACATTTCAAAGGTATTTGAGGTTGCCTGTGATGCTTCAGGAGTAGGTATAGGTGGAGTCCTAAGCCAAGAGAACCATCCCGTAGCATTCTTTAGTGAAAAACTTAATGATGCTAAGCTTAGGTATTCTACCTATGATAAGGAATTTTATGCAGTAGTGCAAGCTTTGCGTTACTGGAGACATTATTTGCTACCGCAAGAATTTGTGCTGTTTTCGGACCACGAGGCTCTTAGATTCTTAAATTCCTAGAAGAAGCTTAACCCTAGGCATGCTAAGTGGGTAGAGTATATCCAGTCCTATACTTTTGTTTTGAAGCATAAGGCTGGGTCTGAAAATAAGGTAGCTGATGCCCTTAGTCGTCGAGCTTTGTTGTTGAATTCTGTTAGGGCTGAAGTCATAGGGTTTGAGTAAATCAAAGAAGAATATGAGTCATGTCCGGATTTTAAGATTGTGTACCAGGATCTAACTCAAGGACCATCTAGTGAACATAAGGATTATTCCCTTTTAGATGGCTTTCTGTTCTTTAAGAATAGGCTTTGCATCCCTAGAACCTCTCTTAGGGAATTTTTGATTTGGGAAACTCATGCTGGAGGTTTAGCTGGCCATTTCGGAAAAGATAAGACCACCCTGGCTATTAAAGACCATTTTTTCTGGCCTAACTTAAAAAGAGATGTAGCACACATTGTGGCTAGGTGTCGGACCTGCGCTGTTGCCAAACAGCAAAAACAGAACACCGGCCTTTATACCCCACTCCCTGTCCCAGATCGTCCTTGGCAAGATGTGAGGATGGACTTTGTGTTAGGATTGCCTAAGACCCAGAGGAGGCATGACTCCATCTGTGTTGTAGTAGACCGATTTTCCAAGATGGCCCATTTCTTGCCTTGTTCCCAAACATTTGATGCGTCTAAGGTAGCCACCCTGTTCTTTAATGAGATAGTTCGACTCCATGGCCTACCCAAGCCCATTGTTTCAGATAGGGATGTCCGGTTCACCAGCTATTTCTGGAAAACCCTTTGGCATAAGTTAGGGACAAAACTTAAGTTTTCAACTGCCTATCATCCCCAGACTGATGGCCAAACCGAAGTAGTGAACCGTAGTTTGGGCAATCTATTAAGGTGTCTTGTTGGTGAAAACATTAGGAACTGGGATTTGTACTTACCTAGAGCTGAATTTGCAAACAATGACTCAGTCAATAGGTCTACAGGTAAGAGTCCATTTGAAATTGTGCATGGTTACAAACCTCACACACCTCTTGACCTAGCTCCTTTACCAGTCCACACACGAGTCTCCGAGTCTGCCGAAGTTTTTGCACAACATATAAAAGACTTGCATAAAGAAATTCATGCCAAAATAAATTTAAGTAATGAAACTTATAAGAAGTTGGCTGATTCTCAAAGGCGAGTCAAAACTTTTAATGAGGGAGACTATGTAATGATTAAGTTAAGGCCTGAACGATTTCCTCCCAGAACCGTTAAAAAGTTACATGCTAGAGGAGCTAGACCATTTAGAGTAGTGAAGAGAGTAGGATCCAATGCCTATGTGCTCGAGTTGCCTCCAGAACTAGGTATTAGCTCCACTTTCAACATTACAGACCTAGTAGAGTATAGAGAGCCAGCAGTGATTCCTAGTGAGGCTTTTGAACCTAATCCTGCTCTTGAGAGTGAACCCAACCCTGTGTGTCCACCAACAAACTGGCCTGTGAGGAAAGAGCAGATTGAAAAGATCCTGGATGATCAGGTTATCTCTACTCGTAATAGAGGATACCAAAGATACCTGGTCCGCTGGCAAGGAAGGCCAGATTCTGATGACTCTTGGCTCTCCCGAGAAGAATTACAAGAATTGGACCCAGACCTCTTGGAGAGATACCATAGCCAACTTGATCCATACTCGACATGGTCGAGTTCCTCCCATCTTGGGAGAATTGGTGCGGGCACCAGACTCAGAAGAAGACTTCAGAGCTCCATCTGGATCTCTGATTAACCTTGCCCGAAGAATTAGGGTTTTTTTTGGCTTGTAATAAGGGTTGACTTGATCAACTCAATTTTAGCTTGAGTCTGTATTACCTGCATTTTATTTTGTTGAGTCATGTTGACTCAGTAGTGGTCTAGGACTTCAACCTGGGGTGTCACATTTTCTCCAAGGCCAAGCAAGTGGGCACCACACTCCCAGCCACACTCCCAGCCACACGCCTGAGTCCAGGGGGCGCCATATCTTCATCCAGTAGACTTTGGTCCCTACACCACAGATAGCAGCTCCCTTCTTTCATGCGCCAATTGAGGAGAAAGCAACCAAGGATCCACAAAACAAGGGGGCGGCCCAAGACTTTCCATAAGAGCCAAACTATAAATGGGAAGAAAGTTTCTTAGAGAGAACTTCAAGGAGGCGCCCATTACCTGCCAAAAATATCCAAAACAAAGATGGGAAGGACCTTGACTTAGGGAGAAAGAAAAGGAGGAATCCAAAAGAGTTGAGCCATGGAAGGAAAGAAATCCTCTCTTGAAGAACCAAGCATGAAGGTGCCATCTACCTTCCTTTTAAAACCCAAATCAATTTTTTTTGGAACCTTGGCCGGCCATATGTGTATGGATTATCCTGATTTGTAGATCCCCTCCTTTAGTCCCACATGGGAAGATGTAAAACCCTACTCTCTTGTAAAGTCCTATAAATTAAACCCCTCTTGTAAGTTTAAATCAATCTGATGAATGAAACCAACTTTTTTTTGTGAGCAAACTCTGTGTTTTCTCTCTTCCGCACTTGCATCCAGGTGTTGAGCTCCATGAGGGAGTAAATCCGGGTTCCCCAGGAACCTTGAGGAGGTGTGATATCTCCAAACCCCAAACCCTAGGTTAGCCACTTCACTCCCAAACCCTAGCCGCCCATCATCTTTCTCTTTCCACCAAGCCCTAGCATACCCCACCTCTCACGGCCATCCTCTCCAAGTCCAGGCCGACCACCAGCATCCAGCTCCAGTCCGGATACTTCAGATCCATATCTCTTTCCAGAGGGAGTCGAATCAGCCTTCAAGAGAATCCGGATCTCACCGACATCAGCCTTCAAGTTCTTCGAACTAGTAAATCCTTCCCTGAGTCTCTAAATCCATCACTTGTTTTGCTTCTTCCCAGATCTTGAGTTCAGGAGAAGCCGACCTAGCCACGAGACCAGTATTGGAGGATCCATTGCGAAGATAGCCGAATCCGAGGATCCAACAATCTGCTCGAGAGAGTTCTTCCACCCAAATTCTGTGAAGATCACTGTCTGGTTGGTAAACCATCTCTTCTCTTATTTCTGTCCTGTTGAAAGTTCATAGCGAAACTTTAGGTCTGGGAGTTTCTCAACCCCCAGCGATCCGTTACTTCTGAACTACTCTGATAACTTAGCTTCTTCTAAATTGTGCTTTCAATCCTTACCTAGTTTCCATCAACTTAGTTTAACTATACTTTGAGTCGAAGCCAATTTTGAAATATAAAAAAAAAAAAAGGATTAATCTTAAATTTACTTCCGCATACATTTCTTTGTTCTTTGTTCTGCATCATGTAGTCCAAGGGAGAAAAAGTCTAGTCTTTGAATCCCTTACACCACTGGTTGAGGGTCTATAAATACCCCATCAACCCCCCTTGTAATTATTATTATTATTATTCATTCATTAATAAAGACACTCTATCGAATTTCTTCCTTTGCTATGTGCATCGCAAGGTGTGAGGCCCTTTTTCTTTGTTCTTCGAAATATCGCGGGGTGTGAGGCCCTTTTTCTTTGTTCTTCGGAACATCACGGGGTACGAGACCCTAGTTATCCTACCTATACAGCTGACAAGAAATCCTAGCCAACTCTTCTAACCTTTTCCTTTCATTCTTTTTCCTTCCTTTGCTGCTTCCTAACTTAAGTTTTCATTACTGAGTGTTTGTAGGTGATCTGGAATCAAAGACAGATATTCTTGCCTCGAAACTGGAATTGCACGGAAGATTGGAGCCTGGGATCGACATCTTGAAACCCTGTCACAGAATCTTGAGAGTCCAGCCAGATCTACATCAGAGAGACAATCTACATTAGTAAAACTTAACCTATTCCCTTCTCTTTGATCTGTGAATAGTTAATAAGTAGACCCTAGTTTCGATGAGTTTTGATAGTTATTAAAATTATGACAATTAATCTAATTTTATTTAATTGAAATTAATACTTTTATATGGTATTTTATAGCAATTGACTTTATAAATGTGTAGAGCTCGAATTATGGAATCCAACGGTGCAAACCAGACCCAAATCGGAGTTCATATGAGCCCACAATCAATTTTAGAAGAATTTAGCATGGTTTTCAAAGCAGAACAATTTTTGAAATTATTATAGTCGGTTCACCATGGACTGGTTGATTGGTCCACAGATTTCCCGCCAGTCCATGGCCTCCATGTCCAGTGGTCCACGGAGTAGGACCGTGGACCACAAAGCTCTATTTGCACCTAAACTCATCGGAGAGATGCCCCTGCTGCCGCCCAAGCCGCCGCCAACCTTCATGATGGCCAGAGTGGCCTTTTTTGGCCAGAAAATTATCGAAAAATGATCAGCCATCCACCATCAGTCGGAGAAGATGTCGGTACCAGTTCTCTCACTGGTAAAGGGATTCCACGGTCGAAAAAATCACCGCCTACTCCTCCCAAGGGTTCCTCCCTGCCGCCAGGACTTCCTGCCTTCCCTCTCATCGCTGGAGAAGCTCCATAGCACCAGGAAAATCCCTTTTTCCTCACTGCCATTTTCAAGCTACCGAGAAGCTTTTTGCTGTCAATTGCAAAGCCCGTCTCCGTTGGGCTCTCTCACGGTCACCATCTTCTCTTCATCTCCATTGCCTTCTTTTGTTCAGTTCTTCGGTCACCCAAAGCTAGTCATCCATCTGCTCCCTGGTGCCGTCCCTTGTTGGTTTGTGATCACAGGATACTTTTTGGGAATGGACCAGGATGTCCGAAGAAGAGGAATGCCGGAAGTATAGGAAGGATTGATGGAATGGAATGAGAAGATAGGAATGCAGAGTTCGTGGACATGGAGTTTGTTAGTTTGGAAGATTGAATCGACAGGTGCACAATCATTGCCAGGGATTATGCAAGCCGGTGCGAGGATAGGGATGTAGAATTGAGATGGTTGGGCAGATTAAGATAAGAAACCATCGTGGTTCCCATGCGAGCCCGACACGATGCATCCCATCTATAAATCTCTCGACCATTGTCCACTCCGGGGATTATTCTGGATACTTCACTTTTCCTTGCCCCACTTTCATTCAACTGACTTCCCATTCCATTACATATCTCCACCTCCATCTCACTCGATTGCCCTTCTAACATCTTTCCATACTATCCACCTCTATTTCTCAGGATCTTGACTCGCCGCTTCCACCACTCCAGATCAGAAAAGGGAAAGAGGGACCCTTGTTCCCTTGATTCATTTACTTTTAATGTACTTTAGTTGTTATGAAATAAATGCTTTTCATCATATTAATTTGTGTTTTTTTTTTTATCTTAGTTTAAATGCTGGAACGAGTTATGATAAAGTTATGGAGCTTTTGAGGTAAGTTATTTCCTATTCAAGTGAAGGTCTTGACTGATCTATACCTAAGGGATGGGCCATGATCCATGGGTACGGGCCGTACTCTTAAGATAGATCATATCTTGGTTGTGTTCATGGGTAATTAGTTTCTTATCTCCATTATTTGTATTAGTTTATTTTAGTTTATTTTTTAAAAAAAGAAAATTCTTTTTTTTGAAATAACCTGAAAGTCCTTGTGGGTTCTTCCCTTACTCTCACTATTCTACTTAAGAGTAGTGGATTTAAGGTTTTAAATTGGTGCATAACGACGTGCACTAGTTTTTTAGCCACCAATCCTGCTTTTCTAGTTACTTTGTAGGTTTACTTGCGGGTAAATACCTAGAACTAGTTTACTTTGTTACATACTTTGAGTCTTCTTTAAAAATCTGAAAAAATATAAAAAATTATTCTCTGCTTTTCTTTGATAATTAGGTCTTAATAATAGTAATTTAGTTTTAATTATTTATCCCGCATCAATAGTGAAGGTTGAGGTTGAGCCATCTAAGATCTCTGCCTTGAAAGTCTTGAAGGCCTTATACTCCTCTACTGCTCGAAGCCTAGCCTTATCGATGGCTACCAATCTCTTAATAGTGGCCCTTGCCTTGGCTTGTCTAGTCACGTCCTCAGCTGCTAGCCAAGATGCTTCGTTGGCCTCCAGCCTCCTCTCCAACTTGATGATTGTTCCCTGCTAGAGATTGACTATCATCCTCTTGAAGGCAACCTCCCCATCAAGGAGCTCCTTCTCATTGAGGGCACTTTGGAGATTGGAGCAGGCTCAAGAAGCCTCCTTAGCTACCTTCTTCGCCTGTTTCTTGATGGCTTAAGTCCATACTTTGATGGCATGACCAGATCATCCAAATCCCATCCCAGATTATGGAAGTCGAGGACTCCCTCATTAAGGATGGAGAATTTATGGATGAGCTAGAAAAAAATAAAGAAAATGCTAAGTTCATGATGTCGGAAACAAACCAAAGAGCATGTCAAAAGAAAACTCACTGAAAGAAGCCCAATGTAGCCTAAGCTGACCACCTTGTCAACATGGTGATCTTAACTAGTTGAACAGTGGATCGACAGGAGCACCATTTATAGTAGCTCTTAAGCGAGCTACTTATCTTGTAGTCTAGAGTCGAACCTCTAGGTAGTTTTCATCAAGGTAATAAACCCTTCCTTAATCTTGGACAAGGAGGGGCTGGCATTGGCTCATGGAGTTGATGAGCTCAAAGCAAGAGAGGACAAAGGAGTCCTCATCAAAGGGATGAGGACTAGTAGGGGAGACCAACCTTGGTGCACCACCAAGCTTGGTGCTCGACTAAAATCAAGAGAGGTTAGGGAAGTCATCCTTAATGGAACCATAGTGATGATTTCCAATTTATTGTTAATGTCAACTGGCTCGGTGCTAGAGGATCCAGGAGTTAATGTTGGTGCAGGAGAGGAAATCTTGACCCTTATTATTCTTCTTCTTGGATGATGAGGCCTTGCTGCTAGAGGATCCTGACCTTTTTTTCTAAGGCAGATCATAAGGACTCTAAGGTTTGCCATAATACTACAAAATCGAGTACAAAGAGTTAGTCAAAAGAAGAAGAAGAAGAAGAAGAAGAAGAAGAAGAAGAAGAAGAAGAAGAAAAAGAAGACCAAGAAGAAGTCAAGGAAGTTGGCCATACCCCGATGACACACTAAGCATATCTTGGCATCATATAGAGCTCGATCAGTTATCAATTTTTTAGACGGTGGTGCTTCAGCATCATATAGCTTCCTGAAGTGCTCCTTGTTCTCGGGGAGTGGCTTCCATATTTATTTTGGAGGAACCAAGGGATGGCTCTAGACCCAACTAAAGCCCTACGTGAGATCAAAAGAGATGAAGAATAAAATAGCTTTTCTAGTCATGAATAGAAGAAGGTAGCTCCATGTTACTCTTTGAGGCTTTGAAAATTTCTCTTTAGTAATTAAGAAGGTTTTGTATGATTGTAGTTGATGTTCTCTTGATGGCTCAATCAATGAAAGCTCTTAAATTCACTCAATTTGACTTGCTCAAGGAATTTAATGCTCTCACCAAGAATTTATGTTTTTCTCTTTTCTTCTCTCTTGGATTGCTTCCTAATTGAATCTTTGGCCTTAAATAACCTTAATCCTGATAAGAGGAAGCGTACTAGCTATTGAAAAGGTAAAACTAGCCATTGGAGTAGAAATTTGCCCATTGAGAGCTTACAAAAAAAAAAAAGCTGTTAGGCTATTAGTCATAATCAAGTCGACTCGGATTGGCTTAGAGTCAACTCTAGCTATCATTGGTTAACTCATATTTCTATGAAGTTGACTTGAGTCAGGTTTTCAAAAATATCACTACTGGTGCCAAAATTCATCAAGCACTAGAAGGAGAGCTAGAGTGGGTGCTAGAGTTGGTGGTGAAAGCTGGTCTTCTGGAAGAGGTACCTATAGAAACGCCCCATCAGGATGGCCCTAGTGATGGCACTCCGATGCTCAAGTCAGTATGGATACCAATAAGAGTGTGAGCAGGAAGGCTTGCCTTACCGTAGGGATTCTCCAGGAACTTTTTTATAGGCCATGACACATGGTACAATCTAGTCTTGAAAAAGATTCCACTAGATCTCACAAAGGATGGTGGACCCTTCCATGTGTTGTGTGGAGCTTTCTTTCGAGTCAATGGTGACCCATTTCTTTAAATGCATTCTTGTTGCTAATATTCAATGTGGCACGCCTCATTAAATGATGGTTTGAAATATAAGGAACTCAGACATGCCATCCCCATTCGCCTAGATTTAGCCTTGATTGGGAATTTTGGGGATGTGATAAAGGGTTATCCACATGGTACGAGTTGTAGCGATGAATGCTTGGATGTTATTTCTCCGGGACTTGAGATGGGTATGCTGCTAGGGCCTTGCATGTCGAAGTGCTCGTGGGATGTTTGAGGCCTAGGAACTAATGGCCAAGTGTCCTTGGAGTTGGTGATGTTCGCTGATGTCCTGGGATATAGGAGTTGGCCTTTACCATCACCCACTCATGATTGAATGCCTTCAAAGTGGTTGGCGAGGCTCACTGATATCTTGGGGCATAGGAGTTGGCTTCTACCATCACCCACATAGGGGTGGTGACTAAATGCCTCTAGAATGGTTAATGAGGCTTGTTGATATCTTGGAGAATAGGAGTTGGCCTCTACCATCATCCACTCGAGAGTGGTGATTGAACACCTCCAGAGCGGTCGGTGAGGCTTGCTAATGCCTTGGGGCATAAGAGTTAGCTTTTGCTATCACCCACTCAGGAATGGTGACTGAACACCTCTAGAGTAATTGGTGAGGCTCATTGATATCTTGGGGCATAGGAGTTGACCTTTGTCATCACCCAATTGGGGAGGGTAATTGAAGGCCTCTGGGGTAGTCAGTGAGGCTCGCTGATGCCTTGGGATATAAGAGTTGGCCTTTACCATCACCCACTCAAGAGTGGTGACTGAACACCTTTAGAGCAGTCAGCAAGACTCGTTGATGCCTTGGGGTATAGGAGTTGGTCCTTTCTATCACCCACTTAGGAGTGGTGACTGAACACCTCTGGAGCAGTCGGCGAGGCTCACTGATGCCTTGGCATATGGTTTATAGCTTATGCTAGCGATTAGGCCATCGGGCCATCTTTACTATCCTAGGCCTTAGCTCTCTAGTTTGACCACATTTTCTACTAACAAATATTCCCCTACTTTCTAATCCAAACCTCGAACGGGTCTTGAAAATATTTAAAAGAAAAAGGAGGGCAAGGGGTATAGGAACTTTCTTTTTGATCGAGGGCTTGCAATTTTTGAGATGAATCCAGATAGATGGGACAATCATACACCTCACTTTGTATTTGCTGATGGTGCTTTGTAGAGCATGTCGCATTTACTCTAGGTGACAAAGCATCCACAACTCACCAATTTCAAGGTTCCAAGAGGCAGTTGCCAATCATGCTTCTATATTTGAAAAGATAGAATTGATCATTCTTCCACCTTTTTCTTTACCTTTGCATTAAGTGGCTCCATTTTTTCCTAGGGCATTTTTCTCATCTTCTTTCTTCTATCTATCTTCTGCTTCTGCTTGATCACGTCTTCCTTCTTGGATTTTTTTCCAAGAAGTATGTTGTTCTCGAACTCCCATTCCTCCCCATTCCTAGGTTAGCCCTTCTTTTCTTCTTTTTCATTCTCTCTTTTCCCTGGGTGCTTAGTCCATAGTGGGTCATAAGAAAGGAAAGTCACCTAGGAAAGATGTTGGAGATGGGAAATCAAAGGACCCCATTGCCCCGTGCTCGGAGCATGCTCAGTAGGCATCCGATGGCCCATAGGCATATCGATCTTCACTGGACTATGAGGACTTATCTCTTGTTCGCATCAGATATTATGTCCCTAGGGATTATGAAATTTAGCTCCATGGACTAGATGCTCAGATAGATAGCCCTCCTCTTGGTAGGTTGGGGGTCTATGAAGATGCATTTGAGGTGAGACTTAGGTTTCCTCTTCATCCATTTATTCTTGAACTCCTTAGGGCCTATAGCATATCTCTAAGTATCTTGACCCCGAACTCTATTAGACATAAAATAGGATTTATGGAGTTGTATTTTTTAGCCAAAATTTAGCCATTTTTGTTCTATGTTGTTCCTTTTTCACTGCCCAGAGGCACCCATATGCTAAGGTATGGTGGTATCTCATGGCTCAAAGGAGGGTCAAACCCTTAATTTTGGGTGCTCCTTTTACCATCAAGGGGTGGAAGGAGTACTTTTATTTTGTATCATCTTCTTTGGTGGATGATTGGGGTCTGCCAAATTAGGGTAAACTAGTTGATTTTTTTATGAGTGCTCCTAAATTAAGTGCCAAGGAGGAGGAAAATTTTGAAGCCCTTAATAGATTTGTGGTCCTCAACTTGGAGTGGCTCTTATCAAAAGAGTCCCTCCAAAGGGCGGGGCTTAGCAGGCTCGCTGAAGGTGTTTGAAAGCCTTATATTCTTTTCTTTATTCTGATCCATCCTTTCTTTATTCTTGATTGGTCGGTTGATTTGCTAGTATGAGGCTCGAGGACTTCAAGGCCATGAGGTTAAAGTTGGCCCAGAAGAGAAAGGGCTGAACTTCCTCCAGGAGCTTCAAGAAGGCTAGACTTTTCAAGCTTGAGCCTGGGCCCACAAAGGTTCCACCCAAATTTGATCAACCCAAGGTGATTGGTTCCTCCTCAACGATCATCTCTGACCCCCTAGAGGCACCGGTCAATCCCTTGGAGCCAACTGATCGCCTGCCTGCTCCCTCTAGCTATAGGGGAATCAGGGACCCTTATCGATCATAAGGCATAGGGGTCCTCAGGATGTGCAGATTATCAATCATGGGAGGTTGGCCAAGAGGTCTTCGAAAGAAGCCTTTTCCTAGAAGAGCTAGATGAGCTCAAGGGGATGTGCATGATGATTTAGAGAAGTGGGTGATTTTGTCAACATAATAGGTATTTCAAGTTCCATTTTCACTTTTAGTTTTTGACTGATCGATCTCTAATCTAGCTATTATTGTAGTTTATTCATTATATAGTTGATACTAAACTAGGATTTTGATAGCAGGAGCACTATCAGAAAGTTGAAAAAAAATATTATAGAGGCTTGATAGAAGGTTGAGGTGGCGGACATAGCATCTAAGTGGTTAGAGGTAGTGCTCTCCGAGATG
Source organism: Areca catechu (assembly GCA_021397845.1). Lineage (NCBI taxonomy): Eukaryota > Viridiplantae > Streptophyta > Magnoliopsida > Arecales > Arecaceae > Areca > Areca catechu. The sequence continues at coordinate 135,701,293 of CM038040.1, forward strand.
AAGGCTAAATTGGACAAGCTACAAGCATATTGGGCTCAGGAGAAGGAGATAGCATAGTCAGAGTTGGCGAAGGCCAATAACGAAGTAGCTGAGGTAGTAGGAAAGTTCAAGGCTTCTGAAGACTTTGCAATAGAAAGGGCATGGGCCATGGCTGATTTCAAGAAGTCGGTGGAGTTCTTTGCTCTCTATTGAGACTTTGGCCAGGAGTCTTATGAATAGGGCTTCAACAGAGAATAGGAGCTTTAGGAAGCTATTATGGATCATTTTTGGGAAATAAAGCTTGACATCTTGGATGCAGGTGAGGAGTCCGAAGGTGGGCTTATTGGTGCATCTGCTAAAACTCCTCCTGCCAAGCCCATCCTGAGCCTGCCAATCTGATTATTGCTAATCCCATCCAGGTTGATCCCATCTTTTCCATTAGGCATGTTTTTGCTGATCCTCCCTCCTGGGCGGAGCCTTTTTCTGTTGCCACCGATCCTAATGAGGAGGTTGGGAACTGTTGGAATATGTCGGTCCAAGCTCATATCGACCACTGGTTCGACCGGATGATGACTTTTCTCCCGAACCATGCACTCCGAATCAAATTGTTCGGAAGGAGCCGAAGAGTTGACAGACAAGCCAAATCCGAAGAGTCAACTTTTCGCCTCTACTGAAGATGACACCTCCCACCCAGACTGAAGACAAGATCTTTAGTACCAGCTGAAGGTGAGGTCTTCTGCTTACATTGTAGTCTTCGACCTACATTATAGTCTTCGTCTACATCATAGTCAAGACCAGATCCCCAATAGGTCCCAAAGGAACTGAAGATGAAGGCGCCCCTCCAATTCAGCTATGAACACTCTTAAAATAGAAGCCTGAAGATAGACCTTCGACTTATTTCAAATCCCTACGAACATGGTGGATAACGGTCATCGCCAACTATCTTAGCTACCTTAAAAGCACGTGATCGTTAATTCCTACGACAATGTCTCCGGCCTAGCCAGAACCATTCAGTAACTGTCCACGATTCCAAATGAGGAGGAATGAATTAACTCCCCCCATCATAATCGCTGGAGGGAGAACGTAACCACAGGCCAGACCAATCAATATAAATACTGGTAAGAGGGGACACTCCAGGTAAGGCATAAGATACTTCTGAAATTCATAGAGTCCTTTCTTCTTTGTTTGATCCTCCTTAGAATCTTCCCCATTCTGTGGTTAGAGCCCGCCTCTGACTTTGGCATCGAAGTGTCCCCCACCGAAGCAACTCCAGCTAGGGATTTGTTTTGCAGATGAACCAGGGAGTGGACCTGCGATCTGATAGCTCTGTCTGGTTGGAAAAGGGACTCTACACCAATAGATTGGCATACCAGGAAAAGGGGGTAATGCCATTTTAACATCCATTATTAAGCTCCCTTCCATGACAAAGGGGAAGTACAGAAAATTTTCCATGGCAAGAGGAAAGACTCAGATTGCCTTAGCCAGTCAAAGTCATGCTCCTTCCCAAGGGAGAAAACCCCCTGTGGAGAACGACATTCTACCTCCCACACTTGTTATGGGACAACAACAATTCAAACATCTCCTGAACCAGGTCAACACTCTCACGGCCATGGTTCAGGACTTCCAGAATAAAGCTTTTCAGGTAGGGCATCCACCAGCCACCTCCAAACACAGCTCTCAATCCCGGAGGAAAAGAGCCCCTCGAGAGGGGTCCGCTCATCTTTCCCTCCACCCTTAACCCTCCCCTGAGGGTTGAAGTTCACAAATGCCTAGGCCCACTGATTCCTTATGGAGAGGGAAAAGGTCTAGGCTGGCTCCCTCTTATTCTTCTGAAGACTTCCCTCCTGTGGAGATTTCGCTGAAGTAGACTCTTCCCGATTATGATGGAATGTTTGAAGCCATCAAATCGGAGATGGCAAGAATCCGGGAGTAGAGGGAACACAACAACCTAATGGTGTGTGATCTGCTCTATCCTTACACTGACTGTATCATGGCTAAAGCTGTTCTTCGGCACTTCAGGGTTTCTCAGATGGAACCCTACGATGGCCCCTCTGATCCTTATGATCACCTGGACAGTTTCAAGGCCCACATGATGATCCAAGGAGCTTCAGACACAATGTACTACCTTTCATTCCCGGCCACCTTGAAGAAGGCCGCTCGGATGAGGTACTCAAGCATACACCCAGGTACCATCGATTCTTTCTCTGAGTTAGAGAAATTATTTATCTTATATTTCAGGACCTACTGCAAGACCCCCCGCAATACGGACACTTTATTCCTCCTTCACCAGAACAAAGGAGAAAGCCTGCAAGATTACATCTCCGGTTTAATTCGGCTACACTCAAGATCCCCGATCTCAACGAGCACATAGCCATGTCAGCACTGAAGAAGGGGCTTTGTACATCCAGGCTTACCTTTTTCCTAGATAAGAAGTTCCCCAAAAGCTATGCTGAGCTCCTATCGAGAGCTCAAAAATATGCTGATGCCGAAGAGCAAGCGGCAAACCGACGATTGATTGAAGGGAAGCCCCCTTCAAAGAAGAAGTGCAACAAGCGGCAAGGTCCCGCTGCTTCCAACAACAACAACAACAACAATAACAGATACACTAATCGACGACGGAGTCCTAGGCCCAAAGCATTGGGCAGGAGACTCAACTCCAATACACCACTCAACCTCCCTCGAGAAAAGATCCTCATGGAGATAGAAAAAGAAAGCTATCTCCAACGGCCACGCCCTATGAAGGCATCCTCTTTTGCAAGGAATAAAAACAAATATTGTCGATTCCACCGGGACCACGATCATAATACTGAAGAATGCATCCAATTGAGAGATGCTATTGAGAATCTTATCAAAAGAGGATATCTGGGGTGATACATTGGTCATCAAGGACCTCGATCAGAAGCTAGAATTCCCTAGAGGGCCCCTGAAGAGGCTGAACTGCCGAACCAGAGACCTACCAACGGGGACGTAGGGATGATACATCGGCCTACCTATTGAAAAGGAGCCGAAGACAATGTCCCGAAGTGACTCAAGGACAGCAATGATATTCTATTCTCTGATGAAGACCTCTTGGGGGTTCGACTCTCGCATGATGATCCCGTTGTAATCTCAGCCGTAGTGGCCAACTATGATGTAAAACGAATATTGGTTGATAATAGAAGCTCAACTGATGTCTTACCCTACGATGCATTCTCTTGGATGTGCTTTCCTAAAAATAAATTACAAAGATCTCCTATACCACTTACTAGCTTTGGGGGTAACCAAGTCGATGTCGAGGGAGAAATGGTGCTACCTGTGACCCTCGGCACTGAACCCCGGCAGAAGATACTTTCCATCAACTTCACGGTGGTCCGAAATCCTTCAGCTTACAACATGATTTTGGGACAGCCCGTCCTGAACAAATTTCAGGCCATTGTATCGACTTACTACCTCCTAGTGCATTTTCCCACCAGGAATGGCATCGGAGAGGCCAGGGGAGATCAGAGAATAGCACAACAATGCTTGATAATTCATGACAAGCATTCCAATAATCCCACAACTTGGGATTAACTAGATCCAAGGGATCCAACCATGGACTCCGATGAGCCCATGGAGAGAACTATCTCAGTGCTGTTGACTGAAGACGACCCTACCAGGGTCATTCAAATTAGAAGTATACTTGATGAGACAACCAAAGCAGAGCTGATCCATTTCCTCAGAAACAATGCAGATATCTTTGCCTGGTCAGCTTTGGACATGCCAGGAATTTTGATCGATATAATCACTCATCGATTGGAAGTTGCTCCTGAATAAAAGCCAATCTGGCAAAAGAAAAAGTGTTTCGCCCCTGAAAGATAGAAGGCAATAGATGAAAAAGTAAGCAAGCTCTTCAAGGCAAGGTTCATTCAGGAAGTCCATTATCCTGAATGGTTGGCCAATGTGGTAATGGTGAAGAAAGCTAATGGCAAGTGGAGGATCTGCATTGACTACACAGATCTCAATAAGGCTTGCCCAAAAGATAGCTTCCCTCTCCCAAAGATCGACCAACTAGTTGACGCCACCGCCGGACATCAACTGTTAAGCTTCATGGATGCATTCTCTAGATACAACTAGACTCGGATGGATCCCCAAGATGAAGAGAAGATAGTCTTCATCATCGACAAAGGTCTATATTGTTATAAAATGATGCCATTTGGGCTCAAAAATGACGGGATGACATTTCAAAGGTTGATCAACAAGGTATTCAAGGAGCAGTTAGGAAGAAACATGGAAGCCTAAGTTGACGACATGATCATCAAAAGCCTCCTAAAGAATAATCACATTAAGGACCTGGAAGAATCTTTCGATGCCTTGCGACGCCACCGTATGAAGTTGAATTCGACAGAGTGTGCCTTCGAGGTGACTTCGAGTAAGTTCTTAGGGTTTATCATCACCAAATGGGGAATTAAAGCAAATCCTGAAAAGATCCAGGCTCTTAAGGATATGAGGCATCCATCCTACAAGGAGGTGCAACAACTGACCGAGAGGATCACCTCCTTAAGCAGGTTCATCTCCCGGTCAACCAAAAAATACCTTCCTTTCTTCAAGGTACTTCGACAATCTTGGTGGTACGGGAACCAGACTCAGAAGAAGACTTCAGGGCTCCATCTGGATCTCTGATTGACCTTGCCCGAAGAATTAGGATTTTCTAGTTTTGTAATAAGGGTTGACTTGGTCAACTCAATTTTAGTCTTGAGTCTGTATTTCTCTGCAATTTAATTTTGTTGAGTCATGTTGACTCAGTACAAGTCCTAGTAGTGGTCTAGGTCTTCTCCAGGTTGGTGCCACTTTTTTTTTCAGTCAAGTCAAGGTCCTGGGTGCCACATTTTTTCTCCCAGGCCCAAGCAAGTGGGCGCCACACTCCCAGCCACATGCCAGAGTCCAGGAGGCGCCACATCTCCATCCAGTGTTTTTGGTCCATACACCACAAGAAATAAACCCAAGCTAGGATGGCAAGAATTTTTCTTGAAGAGAGGATCAAGGAGGTGCCCCACAATGTTCCATAAAAATCCAAGTTATATAAGGGAAGAGAGCATGTCTTGGGGAGGAATTCAAGGAGGTTCCCAAAAGTTTCCAAAAGTGCCAAAGCCATGAAAGGAAGAAGCCTAAACTTGTGGAGCAAGACTAGGAGGTGTCCAAATGAGCCAAACCATGAAGGGAAAATCCTTGATTCATGGAGAGATACTAGGAGACACCCCCATAACCTGCCATTTGGAGCTGAATTTCAAGTTTTCTTGGAGTTTTTGGGATGCCCACTCATGGAAGGAGTCTTGGGAAGAGAATTTGATGCCTAAAGTATGGGTTAGTCCTATTAGTCCCACATGGGAAATGTATAAAATTTTATTTCTTTGTTATGTCTATATATTCAACTCTATGTAACTCTTGAATTTAATGATGAATGAAATCAATTTCTTTGTGAGCAACTTTGTGTTTCTCTCTTCCTCACTTGTGTTCAGGTGTTGAGTTCCGTGAGGGAGTAAATCCGGGTTCCCTAGGAACCTTGAGGAGGTGTGAGATCTCCAACCCCAAAACCCTATCAAAACCCTAGGTTAGCCACTTCAATTCCAAACCCTAGCCTCCCATCATCTTCTTCATTCCACCAATCATCCAAACCCTAATCTACCTCATCATCTCACGGCCCCTCTCTTCCAAGTAGAGGCCGACCACCAACATCCAGGTCCAGATCGGCTACTTCGAATACAGAGCAAATCCCAGAGGAAGTCAGATCACCATCCAGGAGAATCAGGATTTCAGCAACATCAATTTTTTTTACGTTCTTATCTGGTAAATCCTTTCTTTGAGTATCTGGTTCCTTAACTTGTTCTTCTTCTTTCCCAGATCCTGAGTTCAGGAGAAGCCAACTCTGCCAAAGGGCCAGTATTGGAGGATCCATTGCGAAGATATCCGAATCCGAGGATCCAACAATCTGCTCGAGAGAGTCCTTCCACCAAACTCTGTGAAGATCACTGCCTAGTACATAACCCTTCCCTTCTCTTTATTTCTGTCCTGTTGAAAGTTCAGAGCGAAACCCTAGGACTGGGAGTTTCTCAACCCCCAGCGATCCTTTACTTCTGAACTACTCTGATAATCTAGTTTCTTTGAATTGTGCTTTCAATTATTATATAGTTTCTTTCAATTTAGTTTAACTTTCCTTTGAGTCAAAGCCGACTTCTGAAAATATATATAAAAATAATAATAATAATAAATACATTAATTTTAATTTACTTTCGCATCACATCATCTTTTTTGTTCTGCATCAATTTTGGTATCAAAGCTTTCGTTCTGCATCAATTTTGGTATCAGAGCCCTATCTAGGGTTTCTGACTTGCTTGCATGTTTTGAGTGTCTCTCTATTTTTTTTACTTTGTCTGCTCGAAGTAGACTCCCCAGGATGTCCGGTCGTAGGAACGAAGTGAGGTGCAAGCCTCCTCTTCCCATTCCATGGGGTGTTCCTAGGGCATGTAGGGGATCCACTGGGTTACAACTTCGTAGCAAGAATTGTAAACGGGGAAAGCATTCTATTTTCATCTATAACTGCCATTTTGTAGGAATTGTTTCTCATTGCAGGTAACTCCAAATTGTGTTATTTTTATTTTTCTGGAACCAATATAATTGAAACTATTTTACATAATTTTACTGTAATTTATTGGTTTCTGTGAAATTTCTGAGAGTTAAATTACAGCAATTTTGTTTTTGTGTTTCTGCAATTCAATTTTTTTTTTTTGAGTGATCATCTCCTAATTCATCTTAAGGGCTATTGAGCATCTAAGATAAGGGGAGGAGTTGATAACCTCTTTTTAGCCCAAAACCACCACCCATTCATTCGATCCTAAGCCTAATTTTAAAGTTTATTAGACTTAATTTGCCCTAGTGGGCTAGGAACACCAACTGGTCAGGTCCAGCCTAGGGTTTAGTCAGTTTGTCTGGTTACTCTGTGTGTGCTTTGTACTCAGTGTCTAGAACGGTGATTTAGGGACTACATCCCAAAGGGCTTGTGTGCTGGTCCGTCTACCTGGCCAATCACTGATCGGTGTCTATGATTGGCAATTAGGGACCTAACACTCCCCTTACACCTGCCTGGCTGAGTCCTGAGTTACTACAAGCTAGCTTGCCACTCTGATTGGGCATCTAGTTTGGGCTCTAGGTCTAGTTATTCCGTAGTCATTTCAGTCGAGTCTCATTGGTTTGCTTGCTTGCATCATCATGTCCACCCGGAACGGAGTACCCTACCAACCTGGTCAAACCAAGCCTGATTTAGAGGCCATGATTAGAACTCTTACCAAAAGTATGACCAAATTGAGTCAGGATATGAATGAGGGTTTTGCCCAGTTTAGAAACCGAGCCCAGGGACTTGAGAAACGTAGACATCAAAATTGGACCCCTGATCCAAAATTTAATAGGCCCCAACCTCACCCATGCCAGGAGCCTAGGAGGACCTTATACCATGATCCCGAGCATAACCCTAGGAGCCTATATCCATACTTGGTTGACTCAGAAAAGGGACCCGTTAGGAACACCGAACCTTATGCACCCACTTTTGATGGAAGACAAGAGACATATATTAAGTGGGAAGAACAAATGGATCGGTATTTTGAGTGCACTAACATATCGGAATTAGGACAAGTTAGGTTGCCCAAAACCAAGTTCACCAAACATGCTAGGTCGCATTGGTATGCTATTGAGCGTGAGTGTTATCAAAGAAAAGAGGAAATATATACTTGGAGAGATATGAGAAGTAAGTTGAGAGATAGGTACCTAGGTAGATCCTATGAGAAAAGACTTTTAGACCAATGGTACCAATTACGACAAGGTAATAGGCCTGTGTCTAAATATATCGAGGACTTCCAGTGGTATGACATGAAATGCAATACTATTGAGACCGAAGCTCAGATCACATCGAGGTTAGGGTTGGGTTACACCCAGACATTTATAGGAAGCTATGCCTTGAAAAGACCAATAAGTTAGACCGAGCCTACCAAGAAGCCCAAGACTATGAGTGGTCTTTAAGATATAACCAATCAAGTTCTTTGGACTTAAAGCCAACCTCTACCAACTTGAGTCAAGTTTCGATTGATCCGACACCCATAGTGAACCAGACTTTTGTTAGTCAAATCCCACTTGTGTCACCTCTTGACCAGAAGGATAACACTGAGAAAGAGTTAGGCATGGCCATCCCAAAATTAGTTGACCTGACCAGAGCCGTACTTAAAGAGGAATCAAAGGAGAATAGATTAGAACCTTTCAGTGAGATTGAGGAAGAAATATATGAGCCTGACATAAGTTTGATAGATGAATATGAAGAAGAAGAATTTGAGGATATCTCTCCCGATAATTCAATTAACCAACTCCTACCTGATGGGGTTATTGAGGGGACCCCTTCCACTCAAGGAATTCAGGAGCTAACCCTAAGAGAAGACCCTTTTAAGGAAGTTCAGGAAGAGGAAATTGCACCCAATGAGAGTTTAAGTGAGAATACCCCTGAACTCTTCGAGGAATCCAAAGAAGACACCCCTGAGTCAAATCTGGTAGAGAAGTGTGAAGAAGGAAGGGGTTCACAAGAATTGCCCATTGAGAAGGTCCAAGAACAAGAAAAAGACAGTAGCTTAGAAGACTTTCTAGATAAACATTCCAAAGACCTTCCTGATAACCTTCCACCTTCTAGGAGCGCCCAGCCTACCCTAGAACTTGCACTTGTAGACCCTCTTAGAGCAAATCATGAGGTTTGGATGAGTGCACCTATAGAATAATGTCCTCATTTTAAGGTCGTCCTGAATAACCAAGGTATGTTTCTTGTTTCCTATAAGCCACCTCAAAACTCTGATTCTTATTTCCTACCCTTCCCTGAATCTTCTCATGTTACTAGAGCTATGGGATTACACTTTACTGAGATATCTAGGTTGCAAGACTCCTTAGAACCTATTAGGTTTGCCACCTACTTCTGGAAGACCTTATGGCACCTACTAGGCATCCATAATAAGTTTTCATGCTCTGCATGCCCTCCTCCGACCCAAGGTCAAACCTAGAGAGCCTTAGTTTGTTAGGTTTAGACCTAGGGTTCCTTTGGAATAAAGTCCATTCTTTAGGAATGTGTCGTCAGTCTAGTTTAGTTTTTCTTGACCCTTTACTAGGCTTTGGCTCAGATTTTGGTTTGATTGAGAGCACCAGGATTGGGATTTGTATTTTGTCCAGGGCTGAAATTGCATTCAATGTTTCGATTAATAGGTCTATAGGCTAGAGTCGCTTTGAAATTGTTTATGGATACAAGCCTCACACACCACTTGATTTGATTTCACTATTAGCCCACACACACAAGTCTCTTGATGCACTTGCATAGCATGTAAAGGACTTGCATAAAGAAATTCATGCCAAAATAACTTTAAGTAATGAAACTTATAAGAAGTTGGCTGATTCTCAAAGACGAGTCAAAACTTTTGTTGAGAGAGACTATGTAATGATTAGGTTAAGGCCTGAGTGGTTTTTTCCTGGAACCGTTAGAAAGTTACATGCTAAAGGAGCTGGACCATTTAGAGTAGTGAAGAGAGTAGGATCCAATGCCTATGTGCTTGAGTTGCCTCCAGAACTAGGCAATAGCTCTACTTTCAACATTACAGACTTAGTAGAGTATAGGGAGCCAGCTGTGATTCCTAGTAAGCCTTTAAAAACTAATCCTGTTATTGAGAGTGATCCCGACCCTGTGTGTCCACCAACAAACTGGCCTGTGAGGAAAGAGCAGATTGAAAAGATCCTGGATGATCAGGTTATCTCTACTCGTAATCGAGGATACCAAAGATACTTGGTCCGTTGGCAAGGAAGGTCAGATTCTGATGACTCTTGGATCTCTCGAGAAGAATTACACGAATTGGACCCAGACCTCTTGGAGAGATACCAGAGCCAGCTTGATCCATACTCGACAGGGTCGAGTTCCTCCCATCCCGGGAGAATTGGTGCGGGCACCAGACTCAGAAGAAGACTTCAGGGCTCCATCTGGATCTTTGATTGACCTTGCCCGAAGAATTAGGGTTTTCTGGTTTTGTAATAAGGGTTGACTTGGTCAACTCAATTTTAGTCTTGAGTCTATATTTCCCTGCAATTTAATTTTGTTGAGTCATGTTGACTCAGTACAAGTCCTAGTAGTGGTCTAGGTCTTCTCCAAGTTGGTGCCACTTTTTTTTTCAGTCAAGTCAAGGTCCAGGGAGCCACATTTTTTCTCCCAGGCCCAAGAAAGTGGGCGCCACACTCCCAGCCACATGCCAGAGTCCAGGAGGTGCCATATCTCCATCCAGTGTCTTTCGTCCTTACACCACAAGAAATAAATCCAAGCCAGGATGGCAAGAATTTTTCTTGAAGAGAGGATCAAGGAGGTGTCCCACAATGTTCCATAAAAATCCAAGTTATAAAAGGGAAGAGAGCATGTCTTGGGGAGGAATTCAAGGAGGTTCCCAAAAGTTTCCAAAAGTGCCAAAGCCATGAAAGGAAGAAGCCTAAACTTGTGGAGCAAGACTAGGAGGTGTCCAAATGAGCCAAACCATGAAGGAAAAATCCTTGATTCATGGAGAGATACTAGGAGACACCCCCATAACCTGCCATTTGGAGCTGATTTTCAAGTTTTCTTGGAGTTTTTGGACTGCCCACTCATGGAAGGAGTCTTGGGAAGAGAATTTGATGCCTAAAGTGTGGGTTAGTCCTATTAGTCCCACATGGGAAATGTATAAAATTTTATTTCTTTGTTATGTCTATATATTCAACTCTATGTAACTCTTGAATTTAATGATGAATGAAATCAATTTCTTTGTGAGCAACTTTGTGTTTCTCTCTTCTGCACTTGTGTTCAGGTGTTGAGCTCCGTGAGGGAGTAAATCTGGGTTCCCTAGAAACCTTGAGGAGGTGTGAGATCTCCAACCCCAAAACCCTACCAAAACCCTAGGTTAGCCACTTCACTTCCAAACCCTAGCCGCCCATCATCTTCTTTATTCCACCAATCATCCAAACCCTAATCTACCTCATCATCTCACGGCCCCTCTCTTCCAAGTAGAGGCCGACCACCAACATCCAGGTCCAGATCGGCTACTTCGAATACAGAGCAAATCCCAGAGAAAGTCAGATCAGCATCCAGGAGAATCAGGATTTCAGCAACATCAATTTTTTTAAGTTCTTCTTATCTGGTAAATCCTTTCTTTGAGTATCTGGTTCCTTAACTTGTTCTTCTTCTTTCCCAGATCCTGAGTTCAGGAGAAGCCAACTCTGCCAAAGGGCCAGTATTGGAGGATCCATTGCGAAGATATCCGAATCCGAGGATCCAACAATCTGCTCAAGAGAGTCCTTCCACCAAACTCTGTGAAGATCACTGCCTGGTACATAACCCTTCCCTTCTCTTTATTTCTATCATGTTGAAAGTTCAGAGTGAAACCCTATGTCTGGGAGTTTCTCAACCCCAGTGATCCTTTATTTCTGAACTACTCTGATAATCTAGTTTCTTTGAATTGTGCTTTCAATTATTATATAGTTTCTTTCAATTTAGTTTAACTTTCCTTTGAGTCAAAGCCAACTTCTGAAAATATATATAAAAATAAATAAATAAATAAATACATTAATTTTAATTTACTTCCGCATCGCATCATCTTTTTGTTCTGCATCAATTTTGGTATCAGAGCTTTCGTTCTGCATCACTTGGAGCATTGAGTGGATCGAAGACTACCGCACTACATTTGAAGAATTGAAGAAGTACTTGGAGACCCCGCCTTTGCTTTCTAAACCTCAAGAGAGGGAAACACTTTACTTGTACCTTTCTGCTTTGGACGAAGCAGTCAGTTCGGTCCTCATTCGAAGAGAAGATGACGACTTCCATAAGCTGATTTATTACATCAGTAAAGTCCTGCATGATGCTGAATAAGGTATTCAAAAATGCAGAAGCTGATTTACTCTTTAATAATTATGGCAAAGCGATTACGGCCTTGCTTCCATGCCCATGCCATTGTGGTGCTGACTGATAAACCACTTAAGGCACTTCAAAGCCCTGATACTTTGAGAAGAATAGCTAAATGGGCTATGAAGTTAAGTGAGTTCGATATTAGTTTCCAGCCTCGATCGGCTATGAAGGCCCAAGTGCTATCCGATTTCTTGGCTAAATGCACCTGGAAGTCCGAAGATGAAGTACATCCAGCTGAAGAAGAAATGTCAAAGGATATGGAGTCTACATGGGTACTCCATGTGGATGGAGCTTCCAAATCTACTGGATGTGGGGCTGGTCTCATACTAGCTAAACCAGAGGGACACACAGTAGAGTATGCACTCCGATTTCCTTCCATGCTTCGAACAACCAGGTCGAATACGAAGCCTTACTTGCAGGACTTCAGATCGTCAAAAGCTTAGGAGTTTGAAAGCTCCAGGCCTTTTCAGATTCCTAGTTGGTGGTGAACCAGGTCAAAGGAGAATATGAAGCTAGAGATCCTATTGTTGGGGTATCCCAATCCAAGTACGAATCGAACACCAGTTTTGCTCGCCAAAGACCTTTTCTCTAGACCAGACTTCGGACCAGGAAAGGTCAGGCCAACTACAAGCAACCCAAGGCTTCTCACCGGTCTACGACATCTAAAGGCCAGATCTTCGGATGATGTCTTCGACCCTAACTGAAGACCAGGACTCTTGTCGACTTCCAAGGACACGCTCTTCAGTTCCTGTCGGAGACATAATCTCTGGCTCTGGGTAGACACCAAGTCTTCGACCCATGCAAAGGATGGAATCTCCGACCGAGAATCTCCCTAAACAAGGAAAATCTGAAGATGGGACCACAATCTAGCCCAGATAGGCAACAGTAACCAACGGTTACTATCGACAATCTCCATGCCACGATCATGGCTCGTAACTCCAGCTGCCATGCCTCCGGTCTGACCGGAACCGCTCAATGATAACCCACGATCACCAATCATGGAGAGAAATTAACTCTCCATAATCGCGGGGGAAGAGCGGGGCCGTGGCCCGGAGGCCTCCTTTTAAATAGCGGTAAGAGGAATTGCTCGAGGGGGTACAGACACATACTCATACACTCATGCATACTCTAAGAGCCTTCCCCTCTCGTTCCCAATATTCTTCCCCATTCTATGGCTGGGATCCGCCTCTGACTTAGGCATCGAAGTGTACCCCGCAGGAACGACTCCGGCAAGAGACCTGTTTTGCAAGTGAACCAGCGAGCGATCCTGTGGTGTAGCAGCTCCGACCGACCGATACAGGAACTCCACGCCAACAGATTGGCGTGCCAGGTTGGGGGCAACACAGCACTCTTTGGGCTCCATCCTAAACAAGGGAAAGTAAGAGGTTCTTGATGGCGAGAGGAAAGACTCAGATAGCCTCCACAAGTTGAAGTCATGCTCCATCCCAAAGGGGCACACCCTCGGGAGAGAACAACATCCCGCCTTCCATAGTTGTTGTGGGTTTACAGCAATTCGAAGCCCTTGTGAACCAGGTCACCAACCTCACAGCCATGGTTCAGGACTTCCAGAATAGAGCTTTTCTGATGGGAAACCCACCGGCCGCCTCCAGACATAGCTCTCGGTCCCGAAGGAAGAGAGCCCCACGGGAGGATCCCACACATCTCTCCCCTGTTCTCGGCCCTCTCCTGAAAGACAAACTTTGAGACAGCCTAGGTCCGCCGATTCCCTTCAGAAAGGAAAAAGGCCTAGGCAAACTCCCTCACCCTCCTCCGAAGACTCTACTTCAGTAGAGAGGGTGCCGAAATAGACTCCCGACTATGACGAGAGATTTAGAGCCATTGAATCGGAAATGGCGAGGGCGCGGGAGTAGAGAATGCGGGATCTGAAGGATCCTGACGATTTGATTGTGGGTGATCTACGCCAACCCTACACCGACCTATCATGGCCGAAGTCATTCCTCGGCACTTCAAGATTCCCTAGATGGAATCCTATGATGTTACCTCCGATCCCCTCGACCACTTTGGCAATTTCAAGGCCCATATGATGATCCAAGGAGCTTCAGACGTGATGTACTGCCTCGCATTCCTGGCTACTTTAAAGAAAGCTGCTCGGATGTGGTACTCGAGCCTGCACCCAGGTACCATCGATTCTTTTTTCGAGTTAGAGAAATTGTTTGTCTTGCATTTCAGGACCTACCGCAAGACTCCCCGGAATATTGACACATTGTTCCTCCTTCACCAGAATGAAGGAGAAAGCCTGCGAGACTACATCTCCAGGTTTAATGCGGCCACACTTGAGATCCCCAATCTCAACGAGCATGTGGCCATGTCTGCATTGAAGAAGGGACTTCATACATCCAGGCTTACCTTTTCCCTGGATAAGAAGTTTCCTAAAAGCTATGCTGAGCTCTTGTCAAGGGCTCAAAAATACGCCGATGCTGAAGAGCAGGCGGCTAACCGATGACTGATTGAAGGGAATCCCTCTTCAAAAAAGAAGAACAACAGGGGACAAGGTCCCTCAACTTCCAATAACAATAACATTAAATATACTGACCGTAGAAGAAGTCCTCCCAGGCCCAAAGCATTGGAAGGAAGATTCGACTCCTACACCCCCCTCAACCTTCCTCGAGAAAAGATCCTCATGAAGATAGAGAAGGAAAATTATCTCCAGCGGCCCCGTCCCATGAAGGCTTCCTCTTCCGTAAGGAAAAGGAACAAATATTGCCGATTCCACCGGGACCACGGCCACAACACTGAAGAGTGCATCCAGCTGAAGGATGCAATTAAGGATCTCATCAAGAGAGATTATTTGGGGTGGTACATTGGTTGCCAATGACCCCGGTCAGAGGCTACTGTTCCCCAGCCACCTCCTGAAGAGGCCGAATTGCCTAATCAAAGGCCCACCAATGGAGGAGTAGGGATGATACACCGACCTATCGACTGGAGAAGGGATGAGGATGATGCCCCAAAGTGACTCAAGGACAATAATGCTATTCTCTTCTTCGACGATGACCTTGCAGGAGTCCGGCTCCTGCATGATGATCCCCTTGTAATCTCGACCATTGTGGCCAACTATGATGTATAGCAAATCCTTATTGATAATGGAAGTTCGACTGATGTCTTGATTTATGATGCATTCTCTAAAATATGTTTTCCTAGACATCAACTACGAAGGTCTCCCATATCGCTTACTGGTTTCGGGGGCAATCAAGTTCATGCCAAGAGAGAAATAGTGTTGCCTGTGATCCTTGGCACTGAACCTCGATAAAAGACATTACTGATCAACTTCATGGTGGTCCAGACCCCCTCGGCTAACATCATTCTGGGGTGGCCCGCCTTGAATAGGTTTCGAACCATGATCTCCTCTCATTATCTCCTGGTATGTTTCTCCACCAAGAATGGTGTCGGAGAAGCTAGAGGAGACCAGAGGGCAGCATGGCAGTGCCTGATGATTCAAGACAGGCACTTCAATGACTCTGCAACCTTGGATCAGCTGGATCTAAGGGATACAACTACAAGCTACGGTGAACCCATGGAGAAAACTGTCTTGGTACCTTTGATAAAGGAAGACCCTACCAGAGTTGTGCAGATCGGGAGTACACTTGATGAGAAAACCAAAATAGAGCTGATCCATTTCCTTAGAGACAACGTCAATGTCTTCGCCTGGTCGACTTCGGATATGCTTGGGATTCCTGCTGAAGTGATCACTCATCGGCTGGAAGTTACCCCTAGGTATAAACCAATACGGTAGAAGAAAAGGAGTTTCACTCTTAAAAGATAGAAAGCTGTGGACTAAGAAGTCGGCAAGCTCCTTAAAGCAGGGTTCATCCGAGAGGCCCACTACCCCGAGTGGTAATGGTGAAGAAAGCTAGCGGCAAGTGGAGTATCTGCATCGATTACACAGATCTCAACAAGGCTTGCCCAAAAGATAGCTTCTCTCTTCCAAAGATTGATCTGCTGGTCGACTCCACTACTGGCCACCAACTGCTAAGATTCATGGATGCTTTTCTTGGTTATAATCAAATTAGGATGGATCCGCAAGATGAGGAGAAGACGGCCTTCATCACCGACAAAGGTCTCTACTATTACAAGATGATGCCATTCGGCCTTAAGAATGCCGGGGCAACATTTCAAAGACTAATCAACGAGGTGTTCGAAAAGCAACTAGGGAGAAAAATGGAGGCCTACGTTGATGACATGATCATCAAAAGCCTCCTCCGAAAAGATCTTATCCACGATTTGGAAGAGTCATTCAATGCTTTGCGATGCTACCGCATGAAGCTAAACCTGGCAAAGTATGCCTTTGGAATCACTTCGGGTAAGTTCTTGGGCTTTCTTATCACCAGACAGGGGATTGAGGCAAATCCTGAGAAGATCAAAGCCCTGAAGGATATGAGACATCCCTCTTGAAAAAAGGAGGTACAGCAGTTAACAAGGAGAATCGCCTCCTTAAGCAGATTCATTTCCCTGTCAGTCGAGAAATGTCTCCTGTTCTTCAAGGTACTTCGGCAATCAAAGGGCTTTGAATGGTCCAAAGACTGTCACACTACCTTTGAGGAGTTGAAGAAGTACCTAGAAACCCTGCCACTACTCTCCAAACCATAAGAAGGCGAGGAACTCTACCTATACCTCTCTGCTTCAGATGAAGCAATTAGCTCGATCCTTGTCTGGAGAGATGAAGACGGATCCCACAAGCCGATCTACTACATCAGCAAAGTCCTGCATGATGCCGAAACACGATATGCGAGGATGCAGAAGCTGATCTACTCTCTGGTAATTGCGATGAAGCGACTACAGCTATACTTCCATGCCCATGCTATTGTGGTGCTGATCGATCAGCCCCTCAAAGCCATTCTCCGATCTCCGGATACCTTTGGAAGGATAGCCAAGTGGGCTATAAAATTGAGTGAATACGATATCAGCTTTCAGCCCCGATCGGCTATGAAGGCCCAGGTGCTCTCCGATTTCTTGGCTGAATGCACCTGGAGGTCCGAAGATGAAGCATCTTTGGTAGAAGATGAAGTCCTGAAGGAGACGAAGTTCATTTGGGTGCTTCATGTAGATAAAGCTTCCAATGCTACTGGATGTGGGGCTGGACTTATGTTGGCTGAACCTGACAGTCATACCATAGAGTTCGTGCTTCGGTTCTCTTTCCATGCTTCTAACAACCAGGCCGAATACGAAGCCTTGCTCGCCGGACTTCGGATCGCCAAAAACTTGGGAGTTAGGCAACTCCGGGCCTTCTCAGACTCCTAGCTGGTTGTAAATCAAATTAAAGAAGAATATGCAGCCAAGGATCCAACCATGATATAGTACCTAGAGAAGGTACAGGCCTTATCCTTTCAACTAGAACATTTTGAGATCATCCATGTCCCATGATCAGAGAATTCCCGGGCAGACGCATTGTCTCGACTAGCAACTACAATATCGAAATCTCTCGGGTGCACCTTTGTTGAACATCTTGAAACTCCAAGCATAGCCGAAGAGGCTATGGAGGTGCGCCAGATCGACGCTGAGCCCAGCTGGATGGATCCTATCATCAAATTTCTAAACGAGGGTGTACTACCAGAAGACAAGGCGAAGGCCAAGAAAATCCACTAGATGGCATCCCAGTATGTCATCTTAGACGGGACCCTCTATAAGAGATCATTCTCTCAACCACTACTGAAATGCTTGGGACCGACAGATGTGAATTATGCCCTGAGAGAGGTCCACGAGGGCATATGCGCTAATCACTTGGGAGGTAGGTCTCTGGCATACAACATCACTCGACAAGGGTATTACTGGCCCTCCATCCAGAAGGATTTGGCTGACTTTGTGCGAAGGTGTGACCAGTGCCAGAGGTACGCCAATGTTCAGAGACAGCCTGCAAGTCACCTGACCCAACTGCAGCCCCATGACCTTTTGCCCAATAGGAAATGGACATCCTTGTCCCATTCCTGCCGGCATCAAGGCAAAGAAAGTTCCTTCTTTTGGCCATCAACTACTTTACAAAGTGGGTAGAAACCGAACCATTGGCCCAGATCACGGAGGGCAAGATGAAGAATTTTTAAAAAATTCCATCATATTCAGGTTCGGCATCCCACATGTCATAATCATGGACAAGGGAGACAATTCAATAATCTGAAGTTCAAGGACTTCTATGCTCGGTATCATGTTCAGCATCGACTGACCTCCGTTGCCCACCCCCAGTCCAATGGAGAAGCCGAAGCCACTAATCGGACCATTCTCCATGGTCTGAAGATGAGGCTGAACACCACCAAAGGGCTTTGGGCCGAAGAGCTGACCTCTGTTCTTTGGGCATACCGAACTATCCCAAGAACGGCCACCGGTGAGTCTCCATTCAACCTGGCATACAGTACCGAAGCTGTACTACCTATTGAAGTCTCTTTGCAGTCCCTAAGGATTGACAACTACGAAGAGCCTGGGAACTCTGATCATAGAAGGATCGACCTGGATCTGCTGCCAAGCGCCAGACTTCAGGCCCAGATAAGAATGGTGGCATACCAACAAAAGGTCGCCAAATACTACAACTCAAGAGTGTAGGAGCAAACGTTTCATATAGGGGACATGGTATTGTGAAGGACGTAAGTATCCAGGCCAGCAGAATAGGGTAAACTCTCCCCCAACTGGGAAGGCCCATATCAAGTTGAAGAAGTTATTCGATCAGGAGCATATCGACTCAAGACCCTGGATGGGAAGACTCTATCCCGGCCATGGAATGTACAAAACTTTCATAAGTATTATCAATAAACGAGTTCCTAAATTTCCTATGCAAAATTGCTCAATCCTACTCAACTCAGAATGGCTTATTGCATCGACTGAATGATAACAGCCTAAGCGACCCAATCTGAAAATCGATCAACTGCGCAAAGGAGAGTCTGATCCACTCACCTTATCAGTATGCCCGACGAGCGCAGCGGATGGCCCAGTCAGGCCACCAAGAAGATCAAAGATGTAGGGATGGTTTTTGTAACCTACCCTATGGTAAACCCGAAGACGTGCCGGGGCGGGCCTGAACAGCCTACCTTGATCATGACAGAAGTGCATAGGGACGGTGTAGACACCATACCTTATGGTAAATCCGAAAACATGCCTAAAAGGATCACTGTCATCCTTTCTTTCGACAACAGACATTCCAAGAACGGTCCAACTGACCTCACTTCTTCCTTATAGATCGAAAATGGTCCGAGAAATTTACATTCCAGACAAAACAAGATACAACATATTGCAAGAAACACATGGGAAGACGTAAGAGAAAGATATTTCATTTCATTTTTTGATTTTTATAAAAAAAAAAGAAGAAGAAACTCTCATAAAGAGAGAACAAAATAAAGAGACTCTTAAAAAGAGAGACCAAAAAAAAAAAAAAGAGAGGTAGTAGCAGAGAGGTTGCGGGAAATTTTTCAATAGCCTCCGGCCGACTTTTTCCCGTACCAGCTGGGGGAGATCCAGAGGGACGATGAAGGTGCCTCGAGGTTCCTATCCGAACCAGAATCCGATCCCTCATCTGAGTTGGAATCAAATTCATGCCCGAAAAAGGGAATGGAGGGCTTGATGTTGTCCAGGCCCTTCAAGTCATAGAACTTGAAGGCCTTCCTCCTGCATTCCCGGAACCCTTGATGGAAGGAGTCCAGAGCTGCATCGATGACCTCCTCCTTGAAGGCAGCAGACGTCCTGAAGTCCGAGATGGCATTCGCCGCCTCCTTCTTGGCCTCCTCCACCTCCACGATTACCGTCACAACTTGGGCCCTGGCCTCCCTCAGTTGAGCCTCTGGTGCGGGCACCAGACTCAGAAGAAGACTTCAGAGCTCCATCTGGATCTCTGATTAACCTTGCCCGAAAAAATTAGGGTTTTTGGTTTGTAATAAGAGTTGACTAGATCAACTCAATTTAGCTTGAGTCTACATTACCTGAATTTTATTTTGTTGAGTCATGTTGACTCAGTAGTGGACTAGGGTTTCAACCTGGGATGTTACATTTTCTCCCAAGACCAAGCAAGTGGAGACCACACTCCCAGCCACACTCCCAGTCCAAGGGGTGCCATATCTACATCCAGCAGCCTTTGGTCCCCACTCCACAGATGGCAACTTCCTTCTCTCATGCGCCAGATAAAGAGAAGTCCACCAAGAGACCACAAATCAAGGGGGCGGCCAAGACTTTCCCAAGACATCCAAAGCAAAAATGGGAAGAAATTCTCTTGGAAGAGAACTTCAAGGGGGCACCCACTACCTGCCAAAAACATCCAAAACAAAGATGGGAAGGACCTTGACTTAGGGAGGAAGAAAATGAGGAGTCCAAAAGAGTTGATCCAGGGAAGGAAGAAAATTTTTCTTGAAGATCCAAGCAAGGAGGCGCCATCTACCTGCCTTTTATAACCCAAATCCAATTTTTTTGGTACCTTGGCCGACCATATGTGAAGGATTTGCCCTAATTTGTAAATCCCCTCCTTTAGTCCCACATGGGAAGATGTGAAACCCTCCTCCCTTGTAAAGCCTTATAAATTAAACCCCTCTTGTAAGTTTAAATCGATCAGATGAATGAAAGAAATTTTTTTATGAGCAAACTTGTGTTTTCTCTTTTCCGCACTTGCTTCTAGGTGTTGAGCTCCGTGAGGGAGTAAATCCGGGTTCCCCTGGAACCTTGAGGAGGTGAGAGATCTCCAAAACCCCAAACCCTAGGTTAGCCACTCCACTCCCAAACCCTAGCCGCCATCACCCTTCTCTTTCCACCAAGCCCTAATCTATTCCACTTCTCACGGCCACCCTCTCCAAGTCCAGGCCGGCCACCAGCATCCAGCTCCAGTCCAGATACTTCAGATCTACAGCAGTTCTAAGAGGAAGTCAGATCGGCCTCCAGGAGAATCCTGATTTCAGCAACTTCGGCTTTCAAGTTCTTCAACCTGGTAAAATCTTTTCTTGAGTTTCTGAATTCCATCATTTGTTCCTCTTCTTTCCCAGATCTTGAGTCCAGAAGAAGCCGACCAAACCACGAGACCAGTATTAGAGGATCCATTGCGAAGTTAGCCGACTCCGAGGATCCCACAGTCTGCTCGAGAGAGTTCTTCCACCAAAATCCTGAGAAGATCACTGTCTGGTTAGTAAACCATCTCTCCTCTCTATTTCTGTTCTGTTGAAAGTTCAGAGCGAAACCCTAGGTCTGGGAGTTTCTCAACCCCCAGCGATCCGTTACTTCTGAACTACTCTAATAATTTAGTTTCATCTAAATTGTGCTTTCAATCCTTACCTAGTTTCCTTCAACTTAGTTTAGCTTTACTTTGAGTCAAAGCCAATTTTTGAAATAAAAAAATAAAAAAAAAAAAATTAATCTTAAATTTACTTCCGCATACGCTTCTTTGTTCTTTGTTCTGCATCATTTTTGGTATCAGAGCCCTGTCTAGGGTTTCTGTTTGATTGCTTGTTTGAGTCCCTCTCTTTTTACTTTGTCTGCTCGAAGTAGACTCCCCAGGACGTTCGGTCCTAGGAACGAAGCGAGGTGCAAACCTCCTCTTCCCATTCCACGGGGTGTTCCTAGGGCGTGTAGGGGATCCGTTGGGTTACAACTTCGTAGCAGAAATTGTAAACGGGGAAGTGCTCTGTTTTCAGCCCGTAATTGCCCTGTTACAGGAATTATTTCTCAATGCAGGTAACTCCAAATTCAGTGATTTCTATTTTTCTGAAACCATTATAATTGAAACTAATTTTCATAATTTTCTCATGATTTATTGGTTTCCATGCAATTTCTGAGAATTAAATTACTGCAACTCTATATTTGTGTTCTGCAATCCATTTATTTTTGAGTGTTCATCTCTTAATTCAAGTTAAGGGCATTTGAGCATCTAAGATAAGGGGAGGAGTTGATAACCTCTCCTTAGCCCAAAACCACCACCCCTTCATTCGAACCTAAGCCTTAAATCTAAAATTGATTAGACCTAATTTGCCCTAGTGGGCTAGGGACATCAACAAGTCGGGTCAAGGCTAGTGTTGAGTCAGTTTGTCTGGTTACTCTGTGTGTACTTTGTACTCAGTGTCTAGAACGGTGGTTCAGGGATTCCATCCCGAAGGGCTTGTGTGATGGTCCACCTACCTGGCCAATCTCTGATTGGTGTCTAGGATTGGCATTCAGGGACCTAACACTCCCCTTACACCTGCCTGGCTGAGTCCTGAGTTACTACAGGCTAGCTTGCCACTCTGATTGGGCATCTAGTTTGGGCTCTAGGTCTAGTTAGCCCGTAGTCGTTCAGTTGAGTCTCATTTTGTGTGCCTGATTGCATCATGTCTACCCGGAATGGAGTACCCTACCAACCTGGTCAAACCCAACCTGATTTAGAGGCCATGGTTAAAGCTCTTACTGAGAGTATGAACAAATTAAGTCAGGATATGAATGAGAATTTTGCCCAGCTTAGGGATCGAGTCCAAGTACTTGAGGAACCTAGGCATCGGAATTGGACTCCTGATCCAGATTTTAATGTGCCTCAACCTCACCCACACCAAGAGCCTAGAAGACCTTTATACCGTGATCCTGAACCTAATCATAGGAGGCCTGACCCAGAACCTGAGGATAGAGATAATAGGTTCATTCGGAACATCAAGTTAGATGCACCCACTTTTGATGGTAGTTTAAATCCTAAGGTGTATTCTGATTGGGAGGGTGAGATGGACCAGTACTTTGAGTGGTATGCTATGTCTGAGGAGAGGAAATTCAAGTTTGCCAAAATGAAATTAATACGTCAAGCTAGGTTATACTGGGGGAACATTGAGCTGACCACTAGAAGACGAAATGTAGAGCCCATAACCACTTGGCAGGGTATGAAAGAGAAACTTAGAGACAAGTGCCTACCCATTTCATACCAGCAAAATCTGTTAGACCAATGGCAGACTTTGAAACAAGGGAACCGATCTGTTTTAGACTACATAACCACCTTTGATGAATACCTGATGAGATGTGATGTGAGTGAAGCCCATGAGGTCACTTTGTCTAGATTTAGGACTGGACTTAGGGAAGATATTAAGAGAGAGTTGTTTCTGAGAGAGGTTACTGACCTAGACCAAGCCTATCAGATTGCACTGAACACTGAGAAATTTCAGAGAGGACCCATGCCATCTAGGGTTAGTGCCCCAATCCCAAGAAATGGACCTAGCCAGGTTAACCCTAGCAAGCCTAATCAGGGTATCCCCACCCCTAGGCCCATGGACAAAGGTAAGGCACCTGACACCCAGAGAACCCCTAGTATCATCTGTTTTAAGTGCCAGAAGCCCGGTCATATCTCCACCCAGTGCACAGCCATAGCTTGTTTTAAGTGTCATAAGGTAGGTCATGTCTCTAGCCAGTGCCCTCGTAGATCCCTATATATAGAAGAGGGAGGAGAAGAGAATTCCGAGCCTAATGAAGAGTTTGAAGAAGAAGTTTATGAGGCCGGAATGAATTTGGTTGATGAGTATGAAGGAGAGGAAGAATCCACTGAATCTGACCACTTAGGGGTTGTAAGATGCATCCTGTCCCAGACTAAAGTTCAGGAAGATTGGCGTAGGACCAACATCCTACAGACTTTCCTTAAACTAGGGGATAAGGTTTGTAAAATCATCATAGATAGTGGGAGCTGTGTGAATGCCATTTCTACTAGCACTGTCAAAATGTTAGGCTTAACCCCAGTCCCCCACCCCAACCCCTATAAGGTTTCTTGGGTAGACTCTACCTCTATACCCATCCAGTCTAGATGTCAGGTCCAAATCCAAATGCAATCCTATTAAGAAAAGATTTGGTGTGATGTCTTGCCCATGGGGGTGAGCAGTATAATTCTTGGAAGACCTTGGTTGTATGATCATGATGCCACCCTCTTAGGAAAATCCAACACCTGTGTCTTTAGTTTCAATGGGAAGAAAATCACAATCCATTCAGTCCCTCCTAAGGACAAGGTAGCTAAAGGAACTAGTAAGGTCAGAGAAATGAAGACTGGAGTGAACCTAATTAGTGCCAAGGATCTAGAACAAGAGATTCATAATGGTTCACCCATTTGGATGTTGACTGCTAAGGAACTTAGGACTCCTACACCCTCAGAGCCTCCTCAGGAAGTTAAGCCTTTATTAGAAGAATTTGAGGATGTTTTTCCCGAGGATCTGCCAGACCACCTCCCACCTCTTAGGGATATTCAGCATTTCATAGATTTAGTCCCAGGAGCTACTTTACCCAACTTGCCCCATTATAGGATGAATCCATCGGAGCATAAAGAACTGCAAAAGCAGGTTGGCAAATTGTTGAGGAAGGGGTTCATTAGAGAGAGTCTTAGCCCTTGTGCAGTCCCTGCACTTCTAACCCGAAGAAGGATGGCACGTGGAGGATGTGTGTTGACAGTCGTGCCATCAATAAAATCACAATCAAGTATAGGTCCCCATCCCTAGACTAGATGACATGCTTGATATGATGGCCGGTGCCATGGTTTTTTCTAAAATTGATCTCAAGAGCGGCTATCATCAGGTTAGAATTAGACCAGGGGATGAGTGGAAAATCGCCTTCAAAACTAAGGATGGTCTCTATGAATGGGTTGTTATGCCTTTTGGGTTGTCCAATGCCCCTAGTACTTTCATGAGGATTATGACCCAGGTACTTAGAGCTTTCATAGGGAAGTTTGTAGTGGTCTATTTTGATGATATCCTGATCTATAGTAAGACCCCTGCAGATCACCTAGGCCACCTTAGACAAGTCTGTCAAGTTTTGAGGAATGATAGTCTCTACGGTAATCTCAAAAAGTGTGAATTTATGACCAGAAGGATTATCTTCCTTGGATTTGTTGTAACCCCTGACGGCGTGGCTGCCGATCCTGAAAAGATTAGGTCCATAGTAGAATGGCCAGAGCCGACCAGTGTGCATGAAGTCAGAAGTTTCCATGGCTTGGCTACCTTCTATAGGCGATTCATCAAGGGGTTTAGTACCGTAGTTGCTCCTATCACAGACTGCATCAGGAAGGAAAATTTCAGTGGACCAAAGCAGCCTATAAAGCCTTCCTAGATCTTAAGGATAGGATGACCCAGGCACCCATTTTGAGACTACCGGACTTTTCAAAGGTATTTGAGGTTGCCTGTGATGCTTCAGGAGTAGGTATAGGTGGAGTCCTAAGCCAAGAGAACCATCCCGTAGCATTCTTTAGTGAAAAACTTAATGATGCTAAGCTTAGGTATTCTACCTATGATAAGGAATTTTACGCGGTAGTGCAAGCTTTGCGTTACTGGAGACATTATTTACTACCGCAAGAATTTGTGCTGTTTTCGGACCATGAGGCTCTTAGATTCTTGAATTCTCAGAAGAAGCTTAACCCTAGGCATGCTAAGTGGGTAGAGTATATCCAGTCCTATACTTTTGTTTTGAAGCATAAGGCTGGGTCTGAAAATAAGGTAGCTGATGCCCTTAGTCGTCGATCTTTGTTGTTGAATTCTGTTAGGGCTGAAGTCATAGGGTTTGAGCAAATCAAAGAAGAATATGAGTCGTGTCCGGATTTCAAGACTGTATACCAGGATCTAACTCAAGGACCATCTAGTGAACATAAGGATTATTCCCTTTTAGATGGCTTTCTATTCTTTAAGAATAGGCTTTGCATCCCTAGAACCTCTCTTAGGGAATTCTTGATTTGGGAAACTCATGCTGGAGGTTTAGCTGGCCATTTCGGAAAAGATAAGACCACCCTGGCTATTGAAGACCATTTTTCTGGCCTAGCTTAAAAAGAGATGTAGCACACATTGTGGCTAGGTGTCGGACCTGCGCTGTTGCCAAACAACGAAAACAGAACACCGGCCTTTATACCCCACTCCCTATCCCAGATCGTCCTTGGCAAGATGTGAGCATGGACTTTGTGTTAGGTTTGCCTAAGACCCAGAGGAGGCATGACTCTATCTGTGTTGTAGTAGATCGATTTTCCAAGATGGCCCATTTCTTGCCTTGTTCCCAAACATTTGATGCGTCTAAGGTAGCCACCCTGTTCTTTAATGAGATAGTTCGACTCCATGGCCTACCCAAGACCATTGTTTCAGATAGGGATGTTCGGTTCACCAGCTATTTCTGGAAAACCCTTTGGCATAAGTTAGGGACGAAACTTAAGTTTTCAACTGCCTATCATCCCCAGACTGACGGCCAAACCAAAGTAGTGAACCGTAGTTTAGGAAATCTGCTAAGGTGTCTTGTTGGTGAAAACATTAGGAACTGGGATTTGTACTTACCTAGAGCTGAATTTGCATATTATGACTCGGTCAATAGGTCTACGGGTAAGAGTCCATTTGAAATTGTGCATGGTTACAAACCCCACACACCTCTTGACCTAGCTCCTTTACCAGTCGACACACGGGTCTCCGAGTCTGCCGAAGTTTTTGCACAGCATACAAAAGACTTGCATAAAGAAATTCAAGCCAAAAAAAATTTAAGTAATGAAACTTATAAGAAATTGGCTGATTTTCAAAGGCGAGTCAAAACTTTTGACGAAGGAGACTATGTAATGATTAGGTTAAGGCCTGAACGGTTTCCTCCTGGAACTGTTAGAAAGTTACATGCTAGGGGAGCTGGGCCATTTAGAGTGGTAAAGAGAGTAGGATCCAATGCCTATGTGCTCGAGTTGCCTCCAGAACTAGGCATTAGCTCCACTTTCAACATTACAGACCTAGTAGAGTATAGGGAGCCAGCTGTGATTTCCATTGAGGCTTTTGAACCTAATCCTGCTCTTGAGAGTGAACCTGACCCTGTGTGTCCACCAACAAATTGGCCTGTGAGGAAAGAGCAGATTGAAAAGATCCTGGATGATCAGGTTATCTCTACTCGTAATCGAGGATACCAAAGATACCTGGTCCACTGGCTAGGAAGGCCAGATTCTGATGACTCTTGGATCTCCCGAGAAGAGTTACAAGAGCTGGACCCAGACCTCTTGGAGAGATACCAGAGCCAACTGGATCCATACTCGACAAGGTCGAGTTCCTCCCACCCTGGGAGAATTGGTGCGGGCACCAGACTCAGAAGAAGACTTCAGAGCTCCATCTAGATCTCTGATTAACCTTGCCCGGAAAAATTAGGGTTTTTGGTTTGTAATAAGAGTTGACTAGATCAACTCAATTTAGCTTGAGTCTACATTACCTGCATTTTATTTTGTTGAGTCATGTTGACTCAGTAGTGGACTAGGGTTTCAACCTGGGATGTTACATTTTCTCCCAAGACCAAGCAAGTGGACACCACACTCCCAGCCACACTCCCAGTCCAAGGGGCGCCATATCTACATCCAGCAGCCTTTGGTCCCCACTCCACAGATGGCAACTTCCTTCTCTCATGCGCCAGATAAAGAGAAGTCCACCAAGAGACTACAAATCAAGGGGGCGGCCAAGACTTTCCCAAGACATCCAAAGCAAAAATGGGAAGAAATTCTCTTGGAAGAGAACTTCAAGGGGGCGCCCACTACCTGCCAAAAACATCCAAAACAAAGATGGGAAGGACCTTGACTTAGGGAGGAAGAAAAGGAGGAGTCCAAAAGAGTTGATCCAGGGAAGGAAGAAAATTTTTCTTGAAGATCCAAGCAAGGAGGCGCCATCTACCTGCCTTTTATAACCCAAATCCAATTTTTTTGGTACCTTGGCTGACCATATGTGAAGGATTTGCCCTAATTTGTAGATCCCCTCCTTTAGTCCCACATGGGAAGATGTGAAACCCTCCTCCCTTGTAAAGCCTTATAAATTAAACCCCTCTTGTAAGTTTAAATCGATCAGATGAATGAAAGAAATTTTTTTATGAGCAAACTTGTGTTTTCTCTTTTCCGCACTTGCTTCCAGGTGTTGAGCTCCATGAGGGAGTAAATCCGGGTTCCCATGGAACCTTGAGGAGGTGAGAGATCTCCAAAACCCCAAACCCTAGGTTAGCCACTCCACTCCCAAACCCTAGCCGCCATCACCCTTCTCTTTCCACCAAGCCCTAATCTATTCCACTTCTCACGGCCACCCTCTCCAAGTCCAGGCCGGCCACCAGCATCCAGCTCCAGTCCAGATACTTCAGATCTACAGCAGTTCTAAGAGGAAGTCAGATCGGCCTCCAGGAGAATCCTGATTTCAGCAACTTCGGCTTTCAAGTTCTTCAACCTGGTAAAATCTTTTCTTGAGTTTCTGAATTCCATCATTTGTTCCTCTTCTTTCCCAGATCTTGAGTCCAGAAGAAGTCGACCAAACCACGAGACCAGTATTAAAGGATCCATTGCGAAGTTAGCCGACTCCGAGGATCCCACAGTCTGCTCGAGAGAGTTCTTCCACCAAAATCCTGAGAAGATCACTGTCTGGTTAGTAAACCATCTCTCCTCTCTATTTCTGTTCTGTTGAAAGTTCAGAGCGAAACCCTAGGTCTGGGAGTTTCTCAACCCCAGCGATCCGTTACTTCTGAACTACTCTGATAATTTAGTTTCATCTAAATTATGCTTTCAATCCTTACCTAGTTTCCTTCAACTTAGTTTAGCTTTACTTTGAGTCAAAGCCAATTTCTGAAAAAAAAAAAAAAAAAAAAAAAAATTAATCTTAAATTTACTTCCGCATACGCTTCTTTGTTCTTTGTTCTGCATCAGCCTCCAACAGGCGGACCTTCTTCTCCAAACGGTCCACGAGAGGCTCATCATCATCCCCCAGTTCGAAGAACTCCAGACTCCTCTTCCTCTTTAGATCGACAACCCTCCTCTTCGCAGCCCAATGAAGGTCGAAAGTGCTGAACCTCATTTTCAATTGGAAGGAGTCTACGAGAGTAGTGGCCCTTGACAGCAGAAGGCAAGGTCCTATTTATAGAGACCCAACACCACATGACTGAAGCAACTTGTCAACCTGTGCAGAAAGGATCTCATCAATTTGGGCCGGGGCCGGAGAACCTTCAGCTTGGACTCCCCCAGCCTGAACCTCCTCCTGAACCAGGATCGAAGTTGGGGTCACCCCCAGACTTTGACTGATGCAGAGGCCTCCTCACCCGGGCATGGCGCCTCTTCGGTCTCTACTGCGACTTCGGCCTCCTCTTCCTTCTCCTCTTCTTCTTCGGCTATGTCGAAGGGAGGGATGCCAGAAAGATCAAGATGGGGGAAGGCCTCCCTTACCTTGGAAAGTCCATCATTAAAGTCATGCTGGTAGATATACAAAGATGCTTCATTCATTTCCTCTTGAAATTGTGAAGACTTCTTGAAGTATGCTACAGCATCGTCCACCCGCTTTCTTGGGGATACAGACTCTCTCTTGGCCACTTTGGACTCCAGAATTTCCTCTTCGACCCTCCTGGCAGCCTCCTCCACTTCCTTGGTCAAACTCTCTATCTTCTCCTGATTCTTCCTGGCAGCTTGCTCCAAGGAGTCAACTTGTTTTCTGCTTTTCCTCCACCCTGCCCCTTGCTCCGCTATTATCAGATGGGCACTCTTTAATTCTCCCTTCAATCAATGAACCTCATCGTTCACCCGGACAAGGCGGTCCTCCATAGACTATCTCAACTCTTCGACTACTTCTTTTGTGGCCCTGGCCGTATGGAGCTCCTTCTTGAGGCCATGGATGAGGCCATCAACATTTCCAAGGCCCTCCTCCATAAAGGTAAGGTCATAGACCAACTGCATCAAAAATATGAAGTCATGGATCAAATAATTCTCAAAACAAAGGAGATGGCAAGGACCATACCTGTTTCAGGGCGGAGAAGGCAGAATCGGACACCCTGGGAAGGTTCCGATTTCGAAGAATTGCCAAGTCATGAGGTAGCAGCGTGCTTTTCAGCGCCTGCCTAGCTATGGCAAGGACCAATAGTCCCCCCGTAGGTGAAAGCTCCGAAGAGTTTGCTGAACGGCTTCTAGCTAGGGAAGTCCCGTGAGTGGACTGTTCCTCGACTTGCCGTGCTTTTCCCCTATCAACCGCAGGGGGGCAAAATGGTGGCACATCCATCACCTGAGGTGAACTCCCCGTTGTGCGAACCGGGGAAGTAGCCACCGGTGGAGTTTCGACTGGACAAGGTCTCGACGGGGCCCCTTCCGTGGGTGCCACATCTTTCCCTGAGGTTCCCTAGGATGATGAAGTGCTCCGGTCCCCCTCAAGACCGTCCCTTCGAGCCTTCTTCCGAACCGCCAACCTTGTGAGAGGGGCTTGTGCTACCCTCTTCTCAGAAGTCTGACGGAGCCAACTCACACTGAGCTTCATTTCACCACCTACAAGCAGAAGAACTCCTTTCAGTCGACTGAGCTACAACAAAATCGGAGGAAAGCGAGCAAAAATTTCCGTCACTATACCTAATGCAGGGAATTTGCTAATTCCCACAAGATGGAGATTTCTCTCCTCCAACAACTTCCGGATATGGGTGACTTTTGAATTAACCAAGAGATCGTAGTTCGACAGATTAGCCACCAAGACCTTCTTTCCATCATTGGCGGTTAAGCGAGGCTTCTTCCAAACAGTGTTGAAGCCCCATGGATTAAAGGACAGTACAAACACAAAAATGGGTTTCCACCCATGGATGGCACTGGGCATGTCCTTGATGACCTTGTGGCCCGGTCAAGGGCTGATCACCCACCATCCATTGCTATGGAAGTCCCTCTTGAGTACAAAAAGGGATGTGAATAAATTGGTCCTAGGTTTTATGTTTGCAATGCTACACAGGACCAGAAATCTATAGATGTTCTGGATGCTATTCGGGGTCAACTGCACTGGCACCACTTGGTACAGACGAAAGATTTTGATGAAGAAAGGATGCAGGGGAAATCGAAGGCTAGCCTTCAAATGATCTTCATGCATAGCAAGGCACCCGGGGGGAGGTTCGTTCACCTGTTCCTCGGGTGCGGGAAGGACAAAAGGGAAAACCTCAGAGGAGTGATAGCATTCCCGAAGAAGGGCCATCTTCCCTTGAGAAACCGAACCAGGGATCGACCCTGGACCTACTATGTCACTGGCCCTCGAGGGCCCTACTTGTTCCCCCTGGCTCTCTACAGTTTCTTTCATTACAAAAGAATGAAACAAAGGGGCAGAAGGAAGATTCTACCAGTGGAATAGACTGGTAGTCTAGAACAAGGAAAGCTGAGCGAAGAATGAGGCGAGGTTGAAGAAGCTTCTTTAGCCAGGCCTTCTCCCTTTTCCAAGAAGAAACCAGAGGTCTCTGAAGTCCCACCAGGTTGGTTTGACCAAAGGTTACCCAGGGAGGTAACCCAGCTTCAACTAACCGCCAGGATCAAGCGCATCCATCATCCAATGGACAGGGAGAAGCCACCACAACCATCCAAATCTCAACCAAAAGATTGGTTGAACTATCACGCAACAGAAAAAAGAGAGACGGTCCCAGGGCCGCCTGCTCTTTCCCTCTCCCCCAACTAGGGAGTGACAGCTGTCCACCACCTGATTCCCAAATTGCTCAGCAACCATGATGGGTAGTCCAATCAGAGATCATGTAATCATCCACTACACTATTTCCTGGGAGGAAAATGACAAAGCATTAGTACTCTCACTTCTCGAGGCAAACCTTTGCTTTAAAAACTGAGAGTAGGGGGGCAACTGTTGGGGTATCCCAGTCCAAGTATGAACCGAACACCAGTTTGACTGGCCGAAGACCTTTTCTCTGGACCATTGACTTCGGACCAGGAAAGTTCAGGCCAATAACAGGCAATCCAAGGCTTCTCACCGGTCTACGACATCCGAAGGCCAGATCTTCGGATGATGTCTTCGGCCCTAACCGAAGACCAGGCCTCTCGTCAACTTCTGAATACACGCTCTTCGATTCTTGTCGGAGACACGATCTCTGGCTCTGGGTAGACACCAATTCTTTGACCCATGTAGAGGATGGAATCTCTAACCGAGAATCGCCCTTAAAAGGGGAAATCTGAAGATGGGACCTCAATCTGGCCCAGATAGGCAATAGTAACCAATGGTTACTATCAACATTCTCCATGCCATGATCATGGCACGCAACTCTAGCTGCCATGCCTCCGGTCTGGCCGGAACCGCTCAATAACAACCCACGATCGCCTATCATGGAGAGAAATTAACTCTCCATAATCGCCGGGAGAAGAGCGGGGCCGTGACCCGGAGGCCTCCTTTTAAATAGCGGTAAGAGGAATTGCTCGAGGGGATACAGACACATACTCATACACTCACGCATACTCTAAGAGCCTTCCCCTCTCGTTCCCAATATTCTTTCCCATTCTGTGGCTGGGATCCGCCTCTGACTTAGGCATCAGAGTGTTCCCCGCCGGAACGACTCCGGCAAGGGACCTATTTTGCAGGTGAATCAGGGAGCGGTCCTGTGGTGCAGCAGCTCTGACCAGTCGATACAGGGACTCCACGCCAACACCTACCATGGTACAATACCTAGAAAAGGTACAAGCCATATCTTTTCAACTGGAGTTCTTTGATATCATGCATGTACCTCGATCAGAGAATTCCTGGATGGATGCATTATCCAGACTTACTACAACCACTCCGGAATCCCTTGGTCGCACCTTCATTGAGCACCTCAAAACTCCAAGCATAGTTGAAGAAACTTTGGAGGTGCACCAAATCATGTCCGAACCAAGTTGGATGGATCCCATCCTTAAGTTCTTAAATGAGGGCGTATTGTCAGAAGATAAAGCGGAGGCCAAAAAGATCTACTGGATGGCATCACAATACTTCGTGTTAGATGGAACCCTATACAAAAGATCATTTTCTCAGCCTCTGCTGAAATGTTTGGGACGTCGGATGCCGACTATGCCTTGAGGGAGGTCCATGAAGGAATATGTGGTGATCACCTGGGGGCAGATCTCTGGCATACAAAATAATATGCCAAGGATACTATTGACCTTCCATCCAGAAAGACTCAGCCGACTTCGTACAAAGGTGTGACCAATGCCAGAGGTATGCTAATGTACAGAGATAGCTAGTTAGTTATTTGACCCAGCTGACGGCACCCTGGCCCTTCTCCCAATGGGGGATGGACATCCTCAGACCATTTCCATCGACCTCTGAGCAAAGGAAATTCCTCATTGTAGCAATCAACTACTTCACCAAGTGGGTCGAAGCCAAACCATTAGCTCACATCATAGAAGGCAAGGTCGAGAACTTTGTCAAAATTTCATCATATTTCAGTTCAGAATTCCATATACAATCATCATGGACAACAGGAGACAGTTCGACAATCTGAAGTTCCAAGACTTCTATGCTCGGTACCACGTGTAACATAGGCTAACTTTTGTTGCCCATCCACAGCCCAATGGAAAAGCCGAAGTGACCAATCGGACCATTTTCCATGGTTTGAAGACAAGGTTGAATGCTGCCAAAGGACTATGGGCTGAAGAGCTGACCTCCATTCTTTGGGCCTGTAAAATGACCCCGAGAACCACTATTGGCAAGTCTCCATTCAACATGGCATATGGTATTGAGGTCATCCTCCCCATCGAGGTCTCCTTTCAATCTTTGAGGATTGATAAGTACGAAGAGCCTGAAAACTCTGATCACAGAAGAGTTGATTTCGATTTGCTATCAAGCACCAGGCTCCAGGCCCAAATAAAAATGGTGACGTATCAGCAAAAAGTCGCCAAATATTACAACTCCCAAGTAAAAGAATGGATCTTCCGCACAAGGGACATGGTGCTTCGAAGAACTGAAGTATCCAGGCCAACGGAACAAGGCAAGCTTTCTCCCAACTGGGAAGGACCATACCAAGTTGAAGAAGTCATACATCCAAGAACGTATCGACTCAAGATATTGGATGGCAGAACTCTGTCCCGGCCATGGAATGTACAAAATCTTCGCAAGTACTATCAATAAATAAACCACAGAATCTTTTGTGCAAATCTATTCAACTCTGAATGGCATGTTGCATGAATAGGGTGGCAACAGTTTTGATGGCCCAATCAAAATAATCAGTCAATGGTGCATAGGGGAGTCTGATCCACTCACCTTATCGGTATGCCCGACAAGCGCAATGGACGGCCCAATCAAGCTGCCAAAATGATCAAGGGCACAGGGATGGTTCGTATAACCTACCCTATGGTAAATCCAAAAATGTGCCATGGCGGGCCTAATCGGCCTACCTTACACCAAAGAAGGTGCAGGGATGGTTTACATAACCTACCATACCGTAAACCCGAAGACGTGCCAGGACGGGCCTAAATAGCCTACCTTAATCATGATAGGGATGCATAGGGATGGCTTAGATGCCCTACCCTATGGTAAATCCGAAGACGTGTTGAAGTGAATCTACATCACTCACCCTGTCAGTAACAGAACACTTGATGAGACGGCATGACCGATACCATCCCACTTGCAAACCCCAAGTGGGTCAATAAAATTTGCACTCCTGACATCTACACTTCATAGTATGATAGGACATATCATTCATGGAGGAAGAAGAAATGTGAAAAAAGTTGGATCTTTTCATTTAATTTTCATGTTTTTTTTTAAAAAAAGAGAGAGAAAGAAAGAAAGAAAGAGGTGCAGATAGCGGAAAGCAGATTTAATGACCACCCGCCGGCCCTTTCCCATGCCAGCAGGAGGTGTCCAAGTCTCGGAAAGAGGATGGAGAGGCCCCGGAGTTCCCTTCGGAGTCGGACTCTGACTCTTCTTCAATGTTGGAGTCAAACTCATGACCAAGGAAGGGAACAGAGGGCCTAATATTTTCCAAGCCCTTCAAACTGAAGTACTTGAAAGCCTTGGCTTGATGGTCTCGGAACCCCGGTCGTACGAGTCCAGGACCGTCTTGACAACCTCATCCTTGTAGGCAGGAGAAGCCATGAAGCCTGAGATAGCCTCCACCACCTTCTTCCTGGCCTCCTCCACCTCTACAACGGCCACCGCGACCCATGCCCTGGCCTCCTCCAAGCGAGCCTCAAAAATTCGGATCTTCCTCTCCAAGCGAGCAACGACTCCC
This sequence comes from Areca catechu, assembly GCA_021397845.1. Taxonomy (NCBI): domain Eukaryota; kingdom Viridiplantae; phylum Streptophyta; class Magnoliopsida; order Arecales; family Arecaceae; genus Areca; species Areca catechu. The sequence continues at coordinate 135,736,067 of CM038040.1, forward strand.
TATGGGTCATCACTGTCGCTTTTCCAGGGAGCCATCGCACAAGGCTCCCCCTCCGCTTGATTGTTGGAGGCCCTCTTCATGGCCGCCTTCCTGAGGTTCGAGATGCTAAACTTCATTCTATTGGTATGCTAAGAGAAGAAAGACAGTTTTCAGGTGGGAGTATGAATTTTTGATGGCCTGCAGCAGGGGGAGGCAGGGTCCTATTTAAAAGGACCCTACATCCATGAACGGTCATAAGGAAACGTGCTCCACGCCTCTCCCTAGGAGTACCAAAAGGTGCCACGTGTTGAGACAATGCCTCGAAACCCAGGTGGCCGCCTGGGAATGGTGTGATCATCAATAACTACTCTCGGGGATGGAGACCATCAATGTTTAGGGCTCAGAATAATCTTCCTCGAACAGTTACAACATTAATGGTCTTCTCTCGAAAAGGGAAGATATGGCGGCACCCAGGATGCACGAGGATGTGACCGTTCGAATATCTATGCACTTGACATGGACAGCAAAAATTATGCTTAATGTTCCTCGACCTGGGGCCAATGGGAAAATGACACCTGTCTGCAACGTCCTTTCCAGAATAGAAGGAATAATTATGATGGGCAACTGACAACTGTCTAGCTTAATCAAGGTCAGTCATTTACTCCGACATTCTGATCTTATTTTGGAATTCATCCTCGGCCAAGTCAAGGATATCCACCTCAACGATCTTCGGCTTACTCATCAACCAGAAAGAATCAACCCAAAAAGTTAAGAAACAGTTTGAAAGAAATTAGTCATTTATTTCGGGAATGGGAAATCTCATCCAAAAGGAAGACATTATAAGTAGCCAAGGAAAATGAAAATACAACAAGATTATCCCTTGCCAATCTCTTTGGCAAACGAAGCAGGAGTAGGGGTTGACCTTGTTTCGGGCTGAACTGAAGGAACTTCCGACTTATACTCCAGAATGGCAAGCAAGGAGAAGTCCATGCTGGGATAAACACTCCTAATTTTATCCAGATAATCGGCGTAACCTAAAGAGTATCCTCTCGAGGTAGCTTCGAAAGACTTCTCTTTGGATTGCACAGCCCTCTGGTTGGCCACTAAAAGGCTTATCTCCAGCTCTTCGATCCTCCTCTTCAACTCGACCAGACGAGACTTCGACTCTTCAGCATCCTGCAGAGTTTCTCCCAATAACAATTCAAGGGAAATCACTTTATTTCTCCTCTCCCGAGCAATGATTGCCACTTCACCCGCCTGTGCCTGAATGGTGCCCATCTGTCTTCTTATGATATTGTTCGAGGCAACCATGTTGTCCCTTTCTTCCTCTACAATAGCCCGAAGCTTTTTGGCAACATCCTTTTCAATTATAGCTGAAGCCATACGGCTTCGAAGATCTTTGCTATAGCCGATAGATTCATGAGTACCTTTCTCCAACAGAGAAAGGTCATGAGAAACCCATGGAATGAAGAATACATTCAAAATCAGTTCAATCAACAAATGTGGATAGGTAACATGCATACCGAAGGCCACCTGTTGTATCCCAAGGACGATAGCAGGCAAGGGATTCTCGGATCCCTGCCTCCTAGCTCCAGTGACAGGGGCATAACACCCCGCCAAATTCCTTTCTCCTATGACCAGAGTCACAAGATTGACACCTACAACACATGGGGAAGCCCCCTCAACTTTCCATGGGCTCGACCTCTCAAATGGCTCAACTGGCACGGCTTTCCCGGGAGAAACCCGTTCCTCCCCAGAGGAAGAACCTATCTCAATGGGATCAATGCTCTTGGCCTTGGCGCATGGTAACACCAACATGTATCTTCGCCTTTGATCTGATCTCCTCACTTGGAAACCTCTTATCAGTTTCCCCTTGGCTGCTCGCCTGAGCAGTACTAGGTTCGGCCTCATTTTACAACAAACCAGAGCGACATAAGGCGGAGGAAACAAAAATGGCGTTGCCAGGGACTAATGGCAATCGGTCCAAGGAAACTCCTTTCCTTATACCGAGAATAGCAGAATTCAAAAACCCTCATCCGCAACCGACTCCCAGGCACACCACGTGTGATCTTCCTAACGAATCAAGGGCTCAACTAATGTGCTGGTAGGGACCACCAAAAGGCTGCAGCCATGATGATCCCTATCCCAATGCACAAACATTATGGACTCGATCGTCACCATCGATTTGAATGACGACATAGCGGTCACTACACCCCTGGTAAGCCAGTGAATTAAAGTTCTCCTTATATTCCCTTTTATTTATTTTGCAGAGAGAAACTTACATTTGCAAGGATAGAATCCGCAAAAAGTGACGTGGTCTAGTCTATCACCAAAATCAATAGTTCTACCCAAACTAAGTTCAAAAAATGCAACATTTGGAAAGCATCGGAGTATATACAAAAAGGGAAAATGCCCATTGATTCAGGAGAGTCTTCCGGTTACACATATCAAAGAAAGGAAAAGAAAAGATACAGTGCCCAGAGCCAAATGAATCCTTAAGGGTCAGTTGAGAGAGATCCAGCATCACAAGATTGGAGTATCCTATCGATCTAGACGGAAAGGGTTTCCTTCACTTGGGTTAGCTCTGAAGAGTCTTCAGCCAGGACACCATCTTCAGCCTGAACCCCCTCTCCAGCCTGAGTTTCCTCTTCGGCCTGGACCAGAATTGTATCCAGGTCCTCGGCTACATTTGGGATTTCTTCTCTCAGGCTTGGTGTTTCCTCGGCCTCCTCAGCCTCGGCGTCTCCTCAACCTCCTCAGCCTCTTCAGCATGGACTAGAATTACATCCTGGTCCTCGACTATGGTTGGGACTTCTTCACTCTGGCATGGCACCTTTTCAATCTCCTCAACGTCTCCCATCTTCTCCTCCTCTTCCACCTCGATGTCAAACGCAGGAATCCTAGAAATATCAAAATCAGGGAAGATAGCATTGACCTTGGCAAGTCCATCATTAAAGCCATGTTGATAGCTATACAGGGTTGCTTCATTCGTTTCCATCTGGAATTCAGAAGACTTCTTGAAATCTGTAACAGCTCTGGCCTCTTGTTCCATCATGGCACCAGACTCCTTCTTGGCTGCTTCGGCCTCCAAGGCCACCTCTTCGGCTCTTAGAGATGCTTCTCTAGCTCTCAAAGATGCCTCTTCGGCCTTCTTGGTTGCCTCCTCAACTGCCTTGATCAAGTCTTCAATCTTCTCCTGACTCTCCTGGGTAGAGTGTTCCAAGAAGTCAATTCTCTTCTTATTTTTCCTCAACTCTGCCCCCTGCCCTGCAATCATCAAAGGGGTGTTCTTTAGTTCGCCCTTCAGACCACAAACTTCGGCATCCGTGTGAGTGAGCCAATTCTCCATGGACTGCCTCTGTTCCTCGGTCACGTCCCTTTCGGCCTTGGCCACATGGAGTTCTTCTTTCAAGCCATGAGTAAGGCAATCGACGTTCTCCAGGCCCTCTTCCATGAAAGTATGTCGTAAACCAACTGTATCAACAAAACAAGGTCACAAACTGAATAACTGATACAGAATGACTCTAAGATTGCTAAACATTTAGGAAAAATAGTAAAATAATTTTTTTGTGATTTTTATAATTTAGTTTATAAGCTAAATTTCCAAATAAAAATAAGAACTAGCAAGAAGAAGAGCAATGCATAAATCATCGTATCATAGGCAAACTCAAGCAAAATAATAAATTCCAGGACCCGAGAATTGAGAAACTCCTAGATTAGGATAGCTTATCTTCATCAAATCAGAAATTAAAAGAAGGGAAGGATGTTACCGATTAGTAATTTGAAGAATGTCAAATGAAGAGATCACACAGCACTCTGATTGGAATCTGGATGATGAAGTTCGGTTCTCTTGCTTAGATGGCTGATTTGGATGGTTTTGGATGCAAGGAAACCCTCCTCTGGGGAGGTGAAACACTTTGGGGATCCTGCAAAATGTCAAGGGTCAATCAAAATAGCAAGTAAGAAAAAGAAAGGGGATTTGGTTTAGAAGGAATCAAGTTAGGGTTTAGAGGCGGGGCGACTTGAAGCTTGATGAAGATCTCCTTGCTTGGTGGCCTAGGGCACTCCTTCTTGGATATGTGAAGGCTTGGATGGCAGTGAGTTAGGGTGTGGAAGGATGCTAGGACAGCAAGGAAAAACAAACACAAACCAAAGAACCAAAAAACAAAGTAACACAATCTCGCAAGCTCAAAATAAATTCACCGGGGTTTTGATATCATGAATAAAAGTTGATTACAAGAGGGGAAGGGATGGGGTATTTATAGAGTTCCCATGCCCTCACTAACCATGGTTACACTTGGGTTCAAGTCCTCTTCCAAATTGGAATACAAGTCCTTTCCTAGCTAGGTTAGAAAACAAATCCCCATTAGGTTAGGAATTGACCTAGTCTTCTCCTTTTTCCTTCATGCTTTGACTATTCCACTCATGGACACCTCTTGGACTTGGTCAACACTTCAAGGATGCTTAGGAGGGCGTGTTGGGATTCTAGGGCAGCAAGGGGCCAGCCCAAAGGGGCTTGGGTGCATGGGTTTGTGCCTCTGGAAGCTGGGGTGGCCTGGTAGCCTGGTAGCAGGAATATTCCACAGAATCTTGCTTCTTTAGGTCTTGGGCTTGGCACTTGGACTTGATTTCATTGGGCTAGGATGTAGAGGGACCTTTGGAATTATGGATGCCCTTGTTTGGGAATATGCTCTGGCATATGGACTGGAATCTGGGCATCTGGAAAGAATCAGGGTTTTTGGAAGCATCTTGGATCCTGGGTTGTCACACAAGATCCAATGGATTGATGTAGCGGTCTCTGACTCCTGGATGTGGCCTGGTAGAACTCCAAAATAGGGTGACCTCCTCTCTTGTACAAAAATTAGGCTCATACTGGACTCATAATTGATGTATAGGACTCAAAATACTTACTAGGTTGAGGGTTGAGACAAATCAACTAACCTCAACTTATTACAGGACTCGATCTTAACTGATTAGAAAATTTCAAAACTTTAACACATGACTAATTAAACCATATGGGATCCAGGGATCTGTGTCTGATCCTGGTGTCCCCACCAATAGTCCATTAGGCAAAGAAAAGACAATGAAGATCTTACCTGTTGCAGGGTGGAGAATGCAGAATCATATATCTTGCAAGGCTTCGACCTTGGATGACTGCCAAGTCATGAGGCAACAATGTGTTTTTCAGTGCCTGCCTTGCCATGGCAGGAACCAAAAGACCCCCTGTAGGGGAAAGCTTTGAAGAGCCCCCAGGATAGCTCCTACCTAGAGAAACCTCCCAGATGGACTCTCCCTCAACTTGCGGTGCCTTGCCCCTATCTACCACAGGGGAGCAAGGCAGTGGCACATCAATCACCGAAGATGGGCTCTCCCTTTTTTGAATTGGAGAGCTAGTTGCCGGTAAAGACTCAACTATTTGAGGGCCAACCGGGGTCTCCCTCATCGACACCCCATTTCCCCTAGAGGTCACTCTGGAGGAGGAGGTGCTTCCACTCCTCTCAGGCTCATCCCTCCGGACCTTCTTTCGGACTGCTGATCTGGAAGGAGGAGCCTAAGCTGTCCTCTTTGCAGAAGATTGATGAAGATAGCCCAAATTAGGCTTCATTCCACCACCTGCAGACCAAAAAGCACTTCTAAGTCAACCGAACTACAAAGCATTAAGAGGAAAAAATTGAAAACCTCCACCGTTTATACCAAACATGGGAACTCGCTAATCCCCGCAAGATGGAGATTCCTTTCCTCTAATAGCTCGCAGATGGGAACAGCAACTGAACCAGTCAGTAAGGCATAGTCGGATTGATCGGCATCCAAAACCTTCTTTCCATCATTGGCAACTAGGTGTGGCTCCCTCCACTTGCTACTGAAACCCCAAGGTTTGGTAGACGACACAAAAACAAAATTGGGTTTCCACCCGTGGATGGAGCTGGGCATATCCATTATGATCTTGCGACCAGGCCGAGGACCGATCACCCACCATCTGTGACCATGAAAATCTCTCTTGGGGACAAAAAGAGTGGTGAACAAATGAGTTATGAGAATCACATTGGCTATGTGACACCAAGAATCCGTAGTTGTTTCAAATGCTATTCAGAGTTAACTGCATGGGCACTATGTGGTATATACGGAAGACCTTGATGAAGAAGGGATGCAAAGGAAATCAAAGACCGGCCTTAAAATGATCTTCGTATATGGCAAGACAACCGACGGGAGGCTTGTGCACCTGCTCTTCGGGTATATGAAGCACCAGAGGAAACCCCTCGGGAACGTGATAACACTCCTGAAGGTAGGTAACCTTCCACAGTGATACAGAATTGGAAACCAACACTGGACTCACAACATCATCGATCCCAGAGGACCCAACTTCTCCCCTTGGCTTCCTACGATTTTGGCCATAACAGGGAAGTGGAATAACAAAACAAAAGGGAAATTTTACCTATGAAAGGGGCCGGCAGCTAAAAATAGAGAAAGCTGAGCCAAAACTGAAGGTACGCGAGGATGAAGAGGCTTCCTATACCACACATTTTCTCCTTCTCGTAAAGGGACAAGGAAACTCCAAAGCAACATCTCGATAGGGGAACCATCTCCTCAAATCTGCTACGGATGCTTGGAGAGAGTGCGCAACCCCAAACATCCCTAAACTAATTTGACATGGAATGTGATGCGTGTCGTAATGCACCAATTTAGAACCTTAATTCCACTACTCTAAAGGATAGAATAGCGGGAGTAAGGGTCGATCCCACAGGGACTTTGGGGTTATCTTGAAAAAGTATTTTCTTTTGACTTAAAATAAACTAAAATAAACTAGACTAATGCAAGAATTAAATGCAAATAATAAATCTATGAAAATATTTAGATATGACCTATCTCAAGAGTACGGCCCGTATCCGTGGATCACGGCCCGTCCCTTAGGTATAGGTCAGTCAAAACTAATTCACTACGACTTACCTTAGACGCTAATCCAACATGACTCCAGCATGACTAAAATAAAAAAAGCAAACATGGATTAATATAAAGTAAATAAATTTTATTGCATAAAATTGGAGTACAGAAAAAAAAAAAGTAAGGGAACAAGGGTCCCTTTCTCCCTTTTTATCCGACTCTGACTCTCTGACACAGCAACAGTGGAACTACGGACAGCAAGTGGAACCTCCCAAAAATTCCTCTCCTCAGAAGAGAATCACCGAGGTATTTATAGCTAAAAAATACCGTGTCGGGTCCGTGTGGAAAGCGCGGTGATTTCTTCATCTCAATCCGATCTCCTTATCTGATTTTTTTACGATCATCCCCATCTCAAAAATTAAATTCAAAAATTCTATCGCACAATCCCGCGTCCATTCAGCGTCGTCCGACATCTCTTCTCGTTCCCATGCTTCCTTGTTTTCGGACATCCGGTCTGAACGACGGTGACAAGGGCAGACGGCACTGCGGCAGAGAGGCGCGACTGGGGTGGAGACGGACACGGCAGCGGGCGGACGTGGCGCAGGAACGGACGGGCGGACTAAGGTGCTGCAGCGGACGGTGGCGTGGCTCGCGAACTTGGGCGTGGACGGCAGCAGCTGCAGGCTGGACGGCACGGCTCCGGGCGGCTTGCGGCTGGAGCTCGGCGGACACTCGGTATCGCCGTGGGCGTGGCGCATAGGAGGCTTGGGTGGGCGGACGCGGAGGGCAGACGGCGCAGCGGCTTGCGGCTGGGCGGACTTGGCGCAGGGGCGGACGGGCGTGGACGGCTGGGCGGCAGCGTGGCGGGCGGCATCGCGGACGGCTGGGCGGCGGGCGGACGGCTGGGCGCGGGCGGGACGGCTGGGCGGCTGGGTGACGTCGCGGCCGGCTGGGCGGAGTCGCGGACGGCTGGCGGAGTCACGGCCGACTGGCGTGGGCGGAGGGCTGCAGAGGGGGCTGCGGCGGCTTGCGACGCAGGGGCGGACGGGCAGCATGGCCGTGGGCGTGGGCGGAGGGCGGACGGCGCGGCGGCGGCGTGGCTCGCGTGGGCGACGGCAGCATGCTTGGAGCTTGGGCGGAGCCGACTTCCGGCCATTTTTTCGGCCGAACGAAAGCTCTCCGGCCGGCGGGAAGGTTATTGGCGGCTTCGGCGGCGCCGGGGGAAGCTCTCCGGCAAGTTTCGGCGCGATCGGAGCATGGTGGTCCACGGCTCCGCCCGTGGACCGGCAGCAATGGCTGTCGTGGACCGACAGCTCATGCGGTGGACCATTGAGCCGGTCCACCGTGAGCCAAACAAAAGTTTTTAAGGGCGCTCCAAAAATCGTGCGGCTTTGAAATCCGTGCTAAAACCTTCTAAAATCTATTTCGGGCCCGTTTGAAGTCCGAATTACATTCCGTTTGCGTCGTTGGATTCCTAAAATCAAGATCTACATGTTTATGGAGTCAATTCCTGCAAAGTATCACAAAAAGTATCAATTTTAATCAAATAAAGTTGGGTTAATTTTCATTATTCTAATGTCTAACACACCCCCCAACTTAAACTTTGCTCGTCCTCGAGTAAAAAATGGATGAGTTTTGTGTACTAAGATGGTCCATGAAATGAAAATTATCGTACTAACCCTAAAATCAAAGGATACATGGTTAGACTATTAAAAAGGTACTTCATTGGATTACCAATTCCTCCCATTTAGTAGTAGAATAAAGTCCATAGAAGTTTTAAGAGTTTTCGTTCCCAACTTTCTATCTCACTATCTAAATCTCCAACTTAGTTTGGTTTTGATGCAATATTTATTTAGTCCCACTTTTTTTCTTTTTTTTTTAAATTTTTTTTTTTTTTAATTTTTTTTTTTTTTTAATGTAAAGTCAGTGCAATGTCCTGACACCTTGCTTTCTAATTAACCTTGTAGCGAGCTTTAAGCCAATGACTCCCAACCAGTTGGCTTTAGGGCATTAGGTGTAAAACACCCCTCGGGCTTACTGACTCGAGTTAAAAAGGCTAAGTTAAGACTAACTCTACGAAAGATTTCGTTACATCCTCACCTTTTGACGCGAACAACAACGCTTACTTAGGCGAAGGGGTCCGTTACTCAGTGAGAGATGCTAAAAATCTTTATTAACCTCAGAAATTTTTTAACTGGGGACTTTTTATAATGCCTATACCAAAATAAGTAAGATTCATTATTAAGATCAATAGCCGAAGGGTCTGGAATTACTCTTCTAAAATTTCTGGACTACACTACCACTTATAGGTTTTTCTTGATAAATCATCTCTCAGTATCTCTAAAATTTTCTAAACCATTAATCACTCCTCATTTAGTGAGCTTGATTATTTCAATTCGAGACGAATTCTTGTACACAAAACTAATTAAAATTTTACTCGAGGATTTGATTTAATTAATTACCTCACCCCCCAACTTAATTTCCATTGTCCCTAATGGAAGAGAATATTAAAAGTAATGGCATGGAAGGATACAACCTGGTAGGGTATAGAATTTGACGTCCTTCTATCACCATGTTCCCGAAATCTTCTTTTATTACTCCATTTATTCTAAGAACTAGAAATTAAATCTTAAAGCAAAAACTAAAGAAAGAGCTGGGCTGCCTCCAGTAGCGCTAAGTTTATAGTCTTCAGCCAGACTAAGTCCAAGGAGAAATGGTGCTAAACTTGGGTGGCTCTAACAAAGCATTCACTTCATTTGTATATTCTTCAACATCAAAATCATCAGTTCCAAAATATGTCAAACATGCTTGCAAGGGATCCAAATCAAACAATACAGGAAGATTCCTATTTACTACTTCTTCAATAATGTTTACTTCATCATGATCATAAGAGGGTGGTCCTTGGCATGCATTAAAAATATTCAACCGCATTTTCTTATTCCCAAAGAGACGTCCATAACCCCTGTTCTGCAATTTATGCAAGCATTAGCGGTAGCTAGGAAAGGTCTTCCAAGAATGATGGGTATCTGACTAGGGTTACCGCTAGATTCCATGTCCAAAACAAGAAAATCAACCGGGAAGTAGAACTCATCTACTTTTACCAACACATCCTCGAGCATTCCACGGGTGCCTTGACGGATCGATCAGCTAACTGTAAGGTCACCGTCGTGGGTTTTAATTCTCCGAATTTAAACAGATCATACATTGATCCTGGGAGAAGGTTTACACTCGCACCTAAATCTAACAAGGCTTTCTTGATTGTAAGGTCCCCTATGACACAAGAGATAATTGGGGTACCTGGGTCTTTGAGTTTAGATGGAGCTATTTGCTGAAAAACTGAGCTGGCTTGCTCAGTTAAGAGGATTTTCTTAGGGATATGTGCCTTAGATTTTCGTTTTTGAGTGCACAAATCCTTAAGAAATTTGGCATAAGCCGGTACTTGCTTGATGGCATCGAGGAGAGGTAAATTGATTTGGACTTGCTTGAATAATTCAAGCATCTCATTCATTTTTAAATTTTTCTTATCCAATGGTAAAGGTGACTCCAAAGCACTAGGGAATGGAGCCTTAGGTACAGGTGCTTTACCAATGGATTCCTTCTCCTCTTCATTCTTTTTCTCTGGCTTAGCCAGTTCTACTTCTTGGGTCGGGTCAGGTTGATCTAATGTTTTTCCACTTCTTAAGGTGATAACAGATTTAGCGTGTTCAGGAAAATTTTCAGGTCCAGTGGAACTCTCAGCCATGTATTGACCCTTGGGGTTGATAATGGGCTGACTAGGCAACTTACCTTCTTCTCTCCGATTAAAAGCTGTAGCTAGCTGACCTATCTGAGTCTCTAGCTTGGCAATGGATTGGGTATGGGAGTGAAGGATTTGGGTATTCATGTTCAGCCCCTCCTTCAAAGTTTGAAGGATCTTTTCTTGAAAGGAAGGATCAAGATTGTTTGGCGGAGGTTGTGGAGGCTGTGGGCATTTTGATATTGAGGAAATTGCATGCTTTGAAATTTGGTCTCCTGATAGTTTGGCCTAACGGAAGAATTGATTCCGGATTGGGGTTTCCAAGAAAAATTCGGGTGATTGCGCCAGCCGGGATTGTATGTGTTCGAATAAGGATCGTTTCCTGGTCTAGGAGCCATTCGGGTTTGAGCTTGATGAGCTTGCTCCTGAAGAAGCTCAGGAAATTGGTAAGCTGATGGACAATCACCTAAGGTGTGGTGGAACTCGAGCAGATAATACAGACTTCATGAGTAGGATGAGATGAGGAGGAATTATTTCCAGCTTGCAAAAGTTGGTCGAGCTTCTGAGATAGCTCATCAACCTTGCTGTAGATGTCTACAGCACGACCAACTTCATACATACCTCCTCTCTTAGGTTCTACAGGTCCTGGGGGAGGATCTCTACGGGCAGCTGACATATGATGTAGAGAATTTTCACTTAACGTTTCAAACAACTGCCATGCCTCATGTTCATTTTTAAGCATGAACGTTCCTCCACATGAGGCATCCACCATTTGCCGGTGCCTTTCAGACAAACCGTCATAGAAGCACTGGACTAATTGCCATTTGGGTATGGCATGGTGAGGACATTTTCTAATTAGCTCTTTCAATCTCTCCCAGGTTGCATGAAACATTTCTCCATCTAATTGGGAAAAACTAGTAATGGCTTTTCTAATTTGATTCGTCTTTCCTATGGGAAAATATTTCTTAAGGAACTCTCTCTGAAGTTGATCCCAAGTTGAAATTGTCACGGTGTCTAGGGAATTCAACCAATATTTGGCTTTATCTTTCAGAGAAAAAGGGAATAACCTAAGTCTTAAAGCATCGTCGGAGAAATTTTGGATCTTAACAGTGGAACAGATTTCTAGAAATTCATCTAGATGTTTATATGGGTCTTCAGTCGCAAGTCCATAAAAAGAGGGTAACATCTGAATCACACTGAACTTGATTTCGTACTGAATGGCATCTACAGGGGTACTTGGATACAAGGTGAATAAGTGTATTTTGAATGAGTAAAGTACTCCTTCAGCGGAGGGTCAATTCCTTGATTAGGATCCATAGTACCTGGGCTGGTTGCTCTACTGGAGCCTTCGATTTTCGAATCTAGGGATATATGTTTAGGTTCTCGAAATCGGCACCTAGAATATACTAACATACACCCTCCCTTCTAAAGCAAAGAGCAATAAAAGATTTTTTAAAATTTTTTTTAATTGGAAAGCGGAAGAATGAGAAGAGGTCTAAAGAAAAGTTCCTAAGAGAGTCCTAAAGAGAAGAAAGTTAATTAATTATTTTTTATTTTTTAATCAAACAAGTGAAACAAATCAAAATCACTATCCTAGGGTTAACCTGGATCTAGACAGCTCCTAACTGATCCAAGGTTACCTTCGAGCACTCCAAGCCCAAGATCAATTAACTGACTTGGCCAGGTAAGTGTAAGGTGGGTGAAGGTTCCCTTATCGCTTGCCTTAGACACCAATTATAAATTGGCCAGGTAAGCGGAACCAACTCACGTCCCTTCGGGCTCTAGTCCCTGAACCACTTTCCTTAGACACCAAGGAATTAAATGATCTGAACCCGGTCCAACTCTAGGGTTTCCTTGTCCTATTGAGCTCGAATCCTTAGGGTTGACGTCTAATTAATTTTAAAATTAAAGGCTTGGGTCAATGCAGATGCTGGATTGATGATTTGTGGGCTAAGGAAGGGTATTGATCTCCCCACCTTATCTGGTTAATGGGTTGTGCCCTTAAGATATATTATGAAATTATGAAATGCAACAGCTAAGATGTCCAAAAAGTTATAAACAAACAAAATTAAACTTAATTTTTTTTAATTTTGATGATTAAGTATCTGATCCTAATAAATTATGAAATGTCTGTGTAATATTTTTTTTGGTTTTGCAAAAAAAATAAATTTACCTAAGTGAATCTAAATTTCTTTTTTTGTGTGTTCTAAAATTTTTTTGTGTGTTCAACCTTTTTGTACCCTAGGACAACCATTCAACATAACCTCCCAGTTATGCCAGGGCAACCTTATGTCAGGGCACTCAAGATCAAAAATTGAAAATTGGAATGTAAAATTTTGAAAATTGAATTTTTTTTTTTTTTTTTTGTTGTGAATTTTTGGATTGTTGAATTTTTTTTTTCAGAATAACACCAAAAGTCCCCGGCAACGGCGCCAAAAATCTGATGTGTGTCATAATGCACCGATTTAGAACCTTAATTCCACTACTCTAAAGGATAGAATAGCGGGAGTAAGGGTCGATCCCACAGGGACTTTGGGGTTATCTTGAAAAAGTATTTTCTTTTGGCTTAAAATAAACTAAAATAAACTAGACTAATGCAAGAATTAAATGCATATAATAAATCTGTGAAAATAATTTAGATATGACCTATCTCAAGAGTACGGCCCGTATCCGTGGATCACGGCCCGTCCCTTAGGTATAGGTCAGTCAAAACTAATTCACTACGACTTACCTTAGACGCTAATCCAACATGACTCCAGCATGACTAAAATAAAAATAAGCAAACATGGATTAATATAAAGCAAATAAATTTTATTGCATAAAAATTGGAGTACAGAAAAAAAATAAAAGTAAGGGAACAAGGGTCCCTTTCTCCCTTTTTATCCGACTCTGACTCTCTGACACAGCAACAGGTGGAACTACGGACAGCAAGTGGAACCTCCCAAAAATTCCTCTCCTCAGAAGAGAATCACCGAGGTATTTATAGCTGAAAAATACCGTGTCGGGTCCGTGTGGAAAGCGCGGTGATTTCTTCATCTCAATCCGATCTCCTTATCTGATTTGTTTATGATCATCCCCATCTCAAAAATTAAATTCAAAAACTCTATCGCACAATCCCGCGTCCATTCAGCGTCGTCCGACATCTCTTCTCGTTCCCATGCTTCCTTGTTTTCGAACATCCCGGTCTGAACGACGGTGACAAGGGCAGACGGCACTGCGGCAGAGAGGCACGACTGGGGTGGAGACAGACACGGCAGCGGGCGGACGTGGCGCAGGGACGGACGGGCGGACTAAGGTGCTGCAGCGGACGGTGGCGTGGCTCGCGAACTTGGGCGTGGACAGCAGCAGCTGCAGGCTGGACGGCACGGCTCCGGGCGGCTTGCGGCTGGAGCTCGGCGGACACTCGGTATCACCGTGGGCATGGCGTAGAGGCGGCTCGGGTGGGCGGACGTGGAGGGCAGATGGCGCAGTGGCTTGCAGCTGGGCGGACTTGGCGCAGGGGCGGACTTGGCGCAGGGGCGGACGGGCGCGGACGGCTGGGCGGCAGCGTGGCGGGCGGCATCGCGGACGGCTGGGCGGCGGGCGCGGACGGCTGGGCGGCGGGTGCGGACGGCTGGGCGGCTGGGCGACGTCGCGGCCGGCTGGGTGGAGTCGCGGACGGCTGGGCGGAGTCACGGCCGGCTGGGCGTGGGCGGAGGGCGGCAGAGGGGGCTGCGTGGCTTGCGGCGCAGGGGCGGACGGGCAGCATGGCCGTGGGCGTGGGCGGAGGGCGGACGGCGCGGCGGCGGCGTGGCTCGCGTGGGCGACGGTAGCATGCTTGGAGCTTGGGCAGCCGCCTTCCGGCCATTTTTCGGCCGAACGGAAGCTCTCCGGCCGGCGGGAAGGTTACCGGCGGCTTCGGCGGCGCCGGTGGAAGCTCTCCGGCAAGTTTCGGCGCGATCGGAGCATGGTGGTCCACGGCTCCGCCCGTGGACCGGCAGCAAAGGCTGCCGTGGACCGACAGCTCATGCGGTGGACCATTGAGCCGGTCCACCGTGAGCCAAACAAAAGTTTTTAAGGGCGCTCCAAAAATCGTGTGGCTCTGAAATCCGTGCTAAAACCTTCTAAAATCTATTTCGGGCCCGTTTGAAGTCCGAATTACATTCCGTTTGCGTTGTTGGATTCCTAAAATCAAGATCTACATGTTTATGGAGTCAATTCCTGCAAAGTATCACAAAAAGTATCAATTTTAATCAAATAAAGTTGGGTTAATTTTCATTATTCTAATGTCTAACACACCCCCCAACTTAAACTTTTCTCGTCCTCGAGTAAAAGAAATGGATGAGTTTGTGTACTAAGATGGTCCATGAAATGAAAATTATCGTACTAACCCTAAAATCAAAGGATACATGGTTAGACTATTAAAAAGGTACTTCATTGGATTACCAATTCCTCCCATTTAGTAGTAGAATAAAGTCCATAGAAGTTTTAAGAGTTTTCGTTCCCAACTTTCTATCTCACTATCTAAATCTTCCAACTTAGTTTGGTTTTGATGCAATATTTATTTAGTCCCCACTTTTTTTTTAATTTTTTTTTTTTAATTTTTTTTTTTTTTTAATGTAAAGTCAGTGCAATGTCCTGACACCTTGCTTTCTAATTAACCCTTGTAGCGAGCTTTAAGCCAATGACTCCCAAACCAGTTGGCTTTAGGGCATTAGGTGTAAAACACCCCTCGGGCTTACTGACTCGAGTTAAAAAGGCTAAGTTAAGACTAACTCTACGAAAGATTTCGTTACATCCTCACCTTTTGACGCGAACAACACGCTTACTTAGGCGAAGGGGTCCGGTTACTCAGTGAGAGATGCTAAAAATCTTTATTAACCTCAGAAATTTTTTAACTGGGGACTTTTTATAATGCCTATACCAAAATAAGTAAGATTCATTATTAAGATCAATAGGCCGAAGGGTCTGGAATTACTCTTCTAAAATTTTCTGGACTACACTCTACCACTTATAGGGTTTTCTTGATAAATCATCCCTCAGTATCTCTAAAATTTTCTAAACCATTAATCACTCCTCATTTAGTGAGCTTGATTATTTTCAATTCGAGACGAATTCTTGTACACAAAACTAATTAAAATTTTACTCGAGGATTTGATTTAATTAATTACCTCACCCCCCAACTTAATTTCCATTGTCCCTAATGGAAGAGAATATTAAAAATGTAATGGCATAGAAAGATACAACCTGGTAGGGTATAGAATTTGACGTCCTTCTATCACCATGTTCCCGAAATCTTCTTTTATTACTCCATTTATTGTAAGAACTAGAAATTAAAATCTTAAAGCAAAAACTAAAGAAAGAGCTGGGCTGCCTCCCAGTAGCGCTAAGTTTATAGTCTTCAGCCAGACTAAGTCCAAGGAGAAATGGTGCTAAACTTGGGTGGCTCTAACAAAGCATTCACTTCATTTGTATATTCTTCAACATCAAAATCATCAGTTCCAAAATATGTCAAACATGCTTGCAAGGGATCCAAATCAAGCAATACAGGAAGATTCCTATTTACTACTTCTTCAATAATGTTTACTTCATCATGATCATAAGAGGGTGGTCCTTGGCATGCATTAAAAATATTCAACCGCATTTTCTTATTCCCAAAAGAGACGTCCATAACCCCTGTTCTGCAATTTATGCAAGCATTAGCGGTAGCTAGGAAAGGTCTTCCAAGAATGATGGGTATCTGACTAGGGTTACCGCTAGATTCCATGTCCAAAACAAGAAAATCAACCGGGAAGTAGAACTCATCTACTTTTACCAACACATCCTCAAGCATTCCACGGGGTGCCTTGACGGATCGATCAGCTAACTGTAAGGTCACCGTCGTGGGTTTTAATTCTCCGAATTTAAACAGATCATACATTGATCCTTGGAGAAGGTTTACACTCGCACCTAAATCTAACAAGGCTTTCTTGATTGTAAGGTCCCCTATGACACAAGAGATAATTGGGGTACCTGGGTCTTTGAGTTTAGGTGGAGCTATTTGCTGAAAAACTGAGCTGGCTTGCTCAGTTAAGAGGATTTTCTTAGGGATATGTGCCTTAGATTTTCGTTTTTGAGTGCACAAATCCTTAAGAAATTTGGCATAAGCCGGTACTTGCTTGATGGCATCGAGGAGAGGTAAATTGATTTGGACTTGCTTGAATAATTCAAGCATCTCATTCATTTTTAAATTTTTCTTATCCAATGGTAAAGGTGACTCCAAAGCACTAGGGAATGGAGCCTTAGGTACAGGTGCTTTACCAATGGATTCCTTCTCCTCTTCATTCTTTTTCTCTGGCTTAGCCAGTTCTACTTCTTGGGTCGGGTCAGGTTGATCTAATGTTTTTCCACTTCTTAAGGTGATAACAGATTTAGCGTGTTCAGGAAAATTTTCTGGTCCAGTGGAACTCTCAGCCATGTATTGACCCTTGGGGTTGATAATGGGCTGACTAGGCAACTTACCTTCTTCTCTCCGATTAAAAGCTGTAGCTAGCTGACCTATCTGAGTCTCTAGCTTGGCAATGGATTGGGTATGGGAGTGAAGGATTTGGGTATTCATGTTCAGCCCCTCCTTCAAAGTTTGAAGGATCTTTTCTTGAAAGGAAGGATCAAGATTGTTCGGCGGAGGTTGTGGAGGCTGTGGGGCATTTTGATATTGAGGAAATTGCATGCTTTAAAATTTGGTCTCCTGATAGTTTGGCCTAACGGAAGAATTGATTCTGGATTGGGGTTTCCAAGAAAAATTCGGGTGATTGCGCCAGCCGGGATTGTATGTGTTCGAATAAGGATCGTTTCCTGGTCTAGGAGCCATTCGGGTTTGAGCTTGATGAGCTTGCTCCTGAAGAAGCTCAGGAAATTGGTAAGCTGATGGACAATCACCTAAGGTGTGGGTGGAACTCGAGCAGATAATACAGACTTCATGAGTAGGATGAGATGAGGAGGAATTATTTCCAGCTTGCAAAAGTTGGTTGAGCTTCTGAGATAGCTCATCAACCTTGCTGTAGATGTCTACAGCACGACCAACTTCATACATACCTCCTCTCTTAGGTTCTACAGGTCCTGGGGGAGGATCTCTACGGGCAGCTGACATATGATGTAGAGAATTTTCACTTAACGTTTCAAACAACTGCTATGCCTCATGTTCATTTTTAAGCATGAACGTTCCTCCACATGAGGCATCCACCATTTGCCGGTGCCTTTCTGACAAACCGTCATAGAAGCACTGGACTAATTGCCATTTGGGTATGGCATGGTGAGGACATTTTCTAATTAGCTCTTTCAATCTCTCCCAGGTTGCATGAAACATTTCTCCATCTAATTGGGAAAAACTAGTAATGGCTTTTCTAATTTGATTCGTCTTTCCTATGGGAAAATATTTCTTAAGGAACTCCCTCTGAAGTTGATCCCAAGTTGAAATTGTCACGGTGTCTAGGGAATTCAACCAATATTTGGCTTTATCTTTTAGAGAAAAAGGGAATAACCTAAGTCTTAAAGCATCGTCGGAGAAATTTTGGATCTTAACAGTGGAACAGATTTCTAGAAATTCATCTAGATGTTTATATGGGTCTTCAGTCGCAAGTCCGTAAAAAGAGGGTAACATCTGAATCACACTGGACTTGATTTCGTACTGAATGGCATCTACAGGGGGTACTTGGATACAAGGTGAATAAGTGTATTTTGAAGGAGTAAAGTACTCCTTCAGCGGAGGGTCAATTCCTTGATTAGGATCCATA
Organism: Areca catechu; assembly: GCA_021397845.1. Taxonomy (NCBI): domain Eukaryota; kingdom Viridiplantae; phylum Streptophyta; class Magnoliopsida; order Arecales; family Arecaceae; genus Areca; species Areca catechu. The sequence goes on from CM038040.1 coordinate 135,754,412, forward strand.
GTACTTGGGCTGGTTGCTCTACTGGAGCCTTCGATTTTCGGATCTAGGGATATATGTTTAGGTTCTCGAAATCGGCGCCTAGAATATACTAACATACACCCTCCCTTCTAAAGCAAAGAGCAATAAAAGATTTTTTAAATTTTTTTTAATTGGAAAGCGGAAGAATGAGAAGAGGTCTAAAGAAAAGTTCCTAAGAGAGTCCTAAAGAGAAGAAAGTTAATTAATTATTTTATTATTTTTTAATCAAACAAGTGAAACAAATCAAAATCACTATCCTAGGGTTAACCTGGATCTAGACAGCTCCTAACTGATCCAAGGTTACCTTCGAGCACTCCAAGCCCAAGATCAATTAACTGACTTGGCCAGGTAAGTGTAAGATGGGTGAAGGTTCCCTTATCGCTTGCCTTAGACACCAATTATAAATTGGCCAGGTAAGCGGAACCAACTCACGTCCCTTCGGGCTCTAGTCCCTGAACCACTTTCCTTAGACACCAAGGAATTAAATGATCTGAACCCGGTCCAACTCTAGGGTTTCCTTGTCCTATTGAGCTCGAAATCCTTAGGGTTGACGTCTAATTAATTTTAAAATTAAAGGCTTGGGTCAATGCAGATGCTGGATTGATGATTTGTGGGCTAAGGAAGGGTATTGATCTCCCCACCTTATCTGGTTAATGGTTGTGCCCTTAAGATATATTATGAAATTATGAAATGCAACAACTAAGGTCTCCAAAAAGTTATAAACAAACAAAATTAAACTTAATTTTTTTTAATTTTGATGATTAAGTATCTGATCCTAATAAATTATGAAATGTCTGTGTAATATTTTTTTGGTTTTGCAAAAAAAATAAATTTACCTAAGTGAATCTAAATTTCTTTTTTTGTCTGTTCTAAAATTTTTTGTGTGTTCAACCTTTTTGTACCCTAGGACAACCATTCAACATAACCTCCCAGTTATGCCAGGGCAACCTTATGTCAGGGCACTCAAGATCGAAAATTGAAAATTGGAATGTAAAATTTTGAAAATTGAATTTTTTTTTTTTTTTTTTTGTTGTGAATTTTTGGATTGTTGAATTTTTTTTTTCAGAATCACACCAAAAGTCCCCGGCAACGGCGCCAAAAATCTGATGCGTGTCGTAATGCACCGATTTAGAACCTTAATTCCACTACTCTAAAGGATAGAATAGCGGGAGTAAGGGTCGATCCCACAGGAACTTTGGGGTTATCTTGAAAAATATTTTCTTTTGACTTAAAATAAACTAAAATAAACTAGACTAATGCAAGAATTAAATGCAAATAATAAATCTGTGAAAATAATTTAGATATGACCTATCTCAAGAGTACGGCCCGTATCCGTGGATCACGGCCCGTCCCTTAGTATAGGTCAGTCAAAACTAATTCACTACGACTTACCTTAGACGCTAATCCAACATGACTCCAGCATGACTAAAATAAAAATAAGCAAACATGGATTAATATAAAGCAAATAAATTTTATTGCATAAAAATTGGAGTACAGAAAAAAAATAAAAGTAAGGGAACAAGGGTCCCTTTCTCCCTTTTTATCCGACTCTGACTCTCTGACACAGCAACAGGTGGAACTACGGACAGCAAGTGGAACCTCCCAAAAATTCCTCTCCTCAGAAGAGAATCACCGAGGTATTTATAGCTGAAAAATACCGTGTCGGGTCCGTGTGGAAAGCGCGGTGATTTCTTCATCTCAATCCGATCTCCTTATCTGATGTTTTTACGATCATCCCCATCTCAAAAATTAAATTCAAAATTCTATCGCACAATCCCGCGTCCATTCAGCGTCGTCCGACATCTCTTCTCGTTCCCATGCTTCCTTGTTTTCGGACATCCCGGTCTGAACGACGGTGACAAGGGCAGACGGCACTGCGGCAGAGAGGCGCGACTGGGGTGGAGACGGACACGGCAGCGGGCGGACGTGGCGCAGGGACGAACGGGCGGACTAAGGTGCTGCAGCGGATGGTGGCGTGGCTCGCGAACTTGGGCGTGGACGGCAGCAGCTGCAGGCTGGACGGCACGGCTCCGGGCGGCTTGCGGCTGGAGCTCGGCGGACACTCGGTATCGCCGTGGGCGTGGCGCAGAGGCAGCTCGGGTGGGCGGACGCGGAGGGCAGACGGCGCAGCGGCTTGCGGCTGGGCTGACTTGGCGCAGGGCGGACGGGCGCGGACGGCTGGGCGGCAGCGTGGCGGGCGGCATCACGGACGGCTGGGCGGCGGGCGCGGACGGCTGGGCGGCGGGCGCGGACGGCTGGGCGGCGGGCGCGGATGGCTGGGCGACGGGCGCGGACGGCTGGGCGACGTCGCGGCCGGCTGGGCGGAGTCGCGGACGGCTGGGCGGAGTCACGGCCGGCTGGGCGTGGGCGGAGGGCGGCAGAGGGGGCTGCGGCGGCTTGCGGCGCAGGGGCGGACGGGCAGCATGGCCGTGGGCGTGGGCGGAGGGCGGACGGCGCGGCGGCGACGTGGCTCGCGTGGGCGACGGCAGCATGCTTGGAGCTTGGGCGGAGCCGACTTCCGGCCATTTTTCGGCCGAACGGAAGCTCTCCGGCCGGCGGGAAGGTTACCGGCGGCTTCGGCGGCGCCGGGGGAAGCTCTCCGGCAAGTTTCGGCGCGATCGAAGCATGGTGGTCCATGGCTCCGCCCGTGGACCGGCAGCAATGGCTGCCGTGGACCGACAGCTCATGCGGTGGACCCTTGAGCCGGTCCACCGTGAGCCAAACAAAAGTTTTTAAGGGCGCTCCAAAAATCGTGCAGCTCTGAAATCCGTGCTAAAACCTTCTAAAATCTATTTCGGGCCCATTTGAAGTCCGAATTATATTCCGTTTGCGTCGTTGGATTCCTAAAATCAAGATCTACATGTTTATGGAGTCAATTCCTGCAAAGTATCACAAAAAGTATCAATTTTAATCAAATAAAGTTGGGTTAATTTTCATTATTCTAATGTCTAACACACCCCCCAACTTAAACTTTGCTCGTCCTCGAGTAAAAGAAATGGATGAGTTTTGTGTACTAAGATGGTCCATGAAATGAAAATTATCGTACTAACCCTAAAATCAAAGGATACATGGTTAGACTATTAAAAAGGTACTTCATTGGATTACCAATTCCTCCCATTTAGTAGTAGAATAAAGTCCATAGAAGTTTTAAGAGTTTTCGTTCCCAACTTTCTATCTCACTATCTAAATCTTCCAACTTAGTTTGGTTTTGATGCAATATTTATTTAGTCCCCACTTTTTTTTTTTTTTTTTTTTAATTGTTTTTTTTTAATTTTTTTTTTTTTTTAATGTAAAGTCAGTGCAATGTCCTGACACCTTGCTTTCTAATTAACCCTTGTAGCGAGCTTTAAGCCAATGACTCCCAAACCAGTTGGCTTTAGGGCATTAGGTGTAAAACACCCCTCGGGCTTACTGACTCGAGTTAAAAAGGCTAAGTTAAGACTAACTCTACGAAAGATTTCGTTACATCCTCACCTTTTGACGCGAACAACAACGCTTACTTAGGCGAAGGGGTCCGGTTACTCAGTGAGAGATGCTAAAAATCTTTATTAACCTCAGAAATTTTTTAACTGGGGACTTTTTATAATGCCTATACCAAAATAAGTAAGATTCATTATTAAGATCAATAGGCCGAAGGGTCTGGAATTACTCTTCTAAAATTTTCTGGACTACACTCTACCACTTATAGGGTTTTCTTGATAAATCATCCCTCAGTATCTCTAAAATTTTCTAAACCATTAATCACTCCTCATTTAGTGAGCTTGATTATTTTCAATTCGAAATGAATTCTTGTACACAAAACTAATTAAAATTTTACTCGAGGATTTGATTTAATTAATTACCTCACCCCCCAACTTAATTTCCATTGTCCCTAATGGAAGAGAATATTAAAAATGTAATGGCATGGAAGGATACAACCTGGTAGGGTATAGAATTTGACGTCCTTCTATCACCACGTTCCCGAAATCTTCTTTTATTACTCCATTTATTGTAAGAACTAGAAATTAAAATCTTAAAGCAAAAACTAAAGAAAGAGCTGGGCTGCCTCCCAGTAGCGCTAAGTTTATAGTCTTCAGCCAGACTAAGTCCAAGGAGAAATGGTGCTAAACTTGGGTGGCTCTAACAAAGCATTCACTTCATTTGTATATTCTTCAACATCAAAATCATCAGTTCCAAAATATGTCAAACATGCTTGCAAGGGATCCAAATCAAGCAATACAGGAAGATTCCTATTTACTACTTCTTCAATAATGTTTACTTCATCATGATCATAAGAGGGTGATCCTTGGCATGCATTAAAAATATTCAACCGCATTTTCTTATTCCCAAAAGAGACGTCCATAACCCCTGTTCTGCAATTTATGCAAGCATTAGCGGTAGCTAGGAAAGGTCTTCCAAGAATGATGGGTATCTGACTAGGGTTACCGCTAGATTCCATGTCCAAAACAAGAAAATCAACCGGGAAGTAGAACTCATCTACTTTTACCAACACATCCTCGAGCATTCCACGGGGTGCCTTGACGGATCGATCAGCTAACTGTAAGGTCACCGTCGTGGGTTTTAATTCTCCGAATTTAAAAAGATCATACATTGATCCTGGGAGAAGGTTTACACTCGCACCTAAATCTAACAAGGCTTTCTTGATTGTAAGGTCCCCTATGACACAAGAGATAATTGGGGTACCTGGGTCTTTGAGTTTAGGTGGAGCTATTTGCTGAAAAACTGAGCTGGCTTGCTCAGTTAAGAGGATTTTCTTAGGGATATGTGCCTTAGATTTTCATTTTTGAGTGCACAAATCCTTAAGAAATTTGGCATAAGCCGGTACTTGCTTGATGGCATCGAGGAGAGGTAAATTGATTTGAACTTGCTTGAATAATTCAAGCATCTCATTCATTTTTAAATTTTTCTTATCCAATGGTAAAGGTGACTCCAAAGCACTAGGGAATGGAGCCTTAGGTACAGGTGCTTTACCAATGGATTCCTTCTCCTCTTCATTCTTTTTCTCTGGCTTAGCCAGTTCTACTTCTTGGGTCGGGTCAGGTTGATCTAATGTTTTTCCACTTCTTAAGGTGATAACAGATTTAGCGTGTTCAGAAAATTTTCAGGTCCAGTGGAACTCTCAGCCATGTATTGACCCTTGGGGTTGATAATGGGTTGACTAGGCAACTTACCTTCTTCTCTCCGATTAAAAGCTATAGCTAGCTGACCTATCTGAGTCTCTAGCTTGGCAATGGATTGGGTATGGGAGTGAAGGATTTGGGTATTCATGTTCAGCCCCTCCTTCAAAGTTTGAAGGATCTTTTCTTGAAAGGAAGGATCAAGATTGTTCGGCGGAGGTTGTGGAGGCTGTGGGGCATTTTGATATTGAGGAAATTGCATGCTTTGAAATTTGGTCTCCTGATAGTTTGGCCTAACGGAAGAATTGATTCCGGATTGGGGTTTCCAAGAAAAATTCGGGTGATTGCGCCAGCCGGGATTGTATGTGTTCGAATAAGGATCGTTTCCTGGTCTAGGAGCCATTCGGGTTTGAGCTTGATGAGCTTGCTCCTGAAGAAGCTCAGGAAATTGGTAAGCTGATGGACAATCACCTAAGGTATGGGTGGAACTCGAGCAGATAATACAGACTTCATGAGTAGGATGAGATGAGGAGGAATTATTTCCAGCTTGCAAAAGTTGGTCGAGCTTCTGAGATAGCTCATCAACCTTGCTGTAGATGTCTACAGCACGACCAACTTCATACATACCTCCTCTCTTAGGTTCTACAGGTCCTGGGGGAGGATCTCTACGGGCAGCTGACATATGATGTAGAGAATTTTCACTTAACGTTTCAAACAACTGCCATGCCTCATGTTCATTTTTAAGCATGAACGTTCCTCCACATGAGGCATCCACCATTTGCCGGTGCCTTTCTGACAAACCGTCATAGAAGCACTGGACTAATTGCCATTTGGGTATGGCATGGTGAGGACATTTTCTAATTAGCTCTTTCAATCTCTCCCAGGTTGCATGAAACATTTCTCCATCTAATTGGGAAAAACTAGTAATGGCTTTTCTAATTTGATTCGTCTTTCCTATGGGAAAATATTTCTTAAGGAACTCCCTCTGAAGTTGATCCCAAGTTGAAATTGTCACGGTGTCTAGGGAATTCAACCAATATTTGGCTTTATCTTTCAGAGAAAAAGGGAATAACCTAAGTCTTAAAGCATCGTCGGAGAAATTTTGGATCTTAACAGTGGAACAGATTTCTAGAAATTCATCTAGATGTTTATATGGGTCTTCAGTCGCAAGTCCGTAAAAAGAGGGTAACATCTGAATCACACTGGACTTGATTTCGTACTGAATGGCATCTACAGGGGGTACTTGGATACAAGGTGAATAAGTGTATTTTGAATGAGTAAAGTACTCCTTCAGCGGAGGGTCAATTCCTTGATTAGGATCCATAGTACCTGGGCTGGTTGCTCTACTGGAGCCTTCGATTTTCGGATCTAGGGATATATGTTTAGGTTCTCAAAATCGGCGCCTAGAATATACTAACATACACCCTCCCTTCTAAAGCAAAGAGCAATAAAAGATTTTTTAAAATTTTTTTTAATTGGAAAGCGGAAGAATGAGAAGAGGTCTAAAGAAAGTTCTTAAGAGAGTCCTAAAGAGAAGAAAGTTAATTAATTATTTTATTATTTTTTAATCAAACAAGTGAAACAAATCAAAATCACTATCCTAGGGTTAACCTGGATCTAGACAGCTCCTAACTGATCCAAGGTTACCTTCGAGCACTCCAAGCCCAAGATCAATTAACTGACTTGGCCAGGTAAGTGTAAGGTGGGTGAAGGTTCCCTTATCGCTTGCCTTAGACACCAATTATAAATTGGCCAGGTAAGCGGAACCAACTCACGTCCCTTCGGGCTCTAGTCCCTGAACCACTTTCCTTAGACACCAAGGAATTAAATGATCTGAACCCGGTCCAACTCTAGGGTTTCCTTGTCCTATTGAGCTCGAAATCCTTAGGGTTGACGTCTAATTAATTTTAAAATTAAAGGCTTGGGTCAATGCAGATGCTGGATTGATGATTTGTGGGCTAAGGAAGGGTATTGATCTCCCCACCTTATCTGGTTAATGGGTTGTGCCCTTAAGATATATTATGAAATTATGAAATGCAACAGCTAAGGTGTCCAAAAAGTTATAAACAAACAAAATTAAACTTAATTTTTTTTAATTTTGATGATTAAGTATCTGATCCTAATAAATTATGAAATGTCTGTGTAATATTTTTTTGGTTTTGCAAAAAAAATAAATTTACCTAAGTGAATCTAAATTTCTTTTTTTGTGTGTTCTAAAATTTTTTTGTGTGTTCAACCTTTTTGTACCCTAGGACAACCATTCAACATAACCTCCCAGTTATGCCAGGGCAACCTTATGTCAGGGCACTCAAGATCGAAAATTGAAAATTGGAATGTAAAATTTTGAAAATTGAATTTTTTTTTTTTTTGTTGTGAATTTTTGGATTGTTGAATTTTTTTTTTCAGAATAACACCAAAAGTCCCCGGCAACGGCGCCAAAAATCTGATGCGTGTCGTAATGCACCGATTTAGAACCTTAATTCCACTACTCTAAAGGATAGAATAGCGGAGTAAGGGTCGATCCCACAGGGACTTTGGGGTTATCTTGAAAAAGTATTTTCTTTTGACTTAAAATAAACTAAAATAAACTAGACTAATGCAAGAATTAAATGCAAATAATAAATCTGTGAAAATAATTTAGATATGACCTATCTCAAGAGTACGGCCCATATCCGTGGATCACGGCCCATCCCTTAGGTATAGGTCAGTCAAAACTAATTTACTACGACTTACCTTAGACGCTAATCCAACATGACTCCAGCATGACTAAAATAAAAATAAGCAAACATGGATTAATATAAAGCAAATAAATTTTATTGCATAAAAATTGGAGTACAGAAAAAAAAAAAGTAAGGGAACAAGGGTCCCTTTCTCCCTTTTTATCCGACTCTGACTCTCTGACACAGCAACAGGTGGAACTACGGATAGCAAGTGGAACCTCCCAAAAATTCCTCTCCTCAGAAGAGAATCACCGAGGTATTTATAGCTGAAAAATACCGTGTCGGGTCCGTGTGGAAAGCGCGGTGATTTCTTCATCTCAATCCGATCTCCTTATCTGATTTTTTTACGATCATCCCCATCTCAAAAATTAAATTCAAAAATTCTATCGCACAATCCCGTGTCCATTCAGCGTCATCCGACATCTCTTCTCGTTCCCATGCTTCCTTGTTTTCGGACATCCCGGTCTGAACGACGGTGACAAGGGCAGACGGCACTGCGGCAGAGAGGCGCGACTGGGGTGGAGACGGACACGGCAGCGGGCGGACGTGGCGCAGGGACAGACGGGCGGACTAAGGTGCTGCAGCGGACGGTGGCGTGGCTCGCGAACTTGGGCGTGTACGGCAGCAGCTGCAGGCTGGACGGCACGGCTCCGGGCGGCTTGCGGCTGGAGCTCGGCGGACACTCGGTATCGCCGTGGGCGTGGCGCAGAGGCGGCTTGGGTGGGCGGACGCGGAGGGCAGACGGCGCAGCGGCTTGCGGCTGGGCGGACTTGGCGCAGGGGCGGACGGGCGCGGACGGCTGGGCGGCGGGCGCGGATGGCTGGGCGGCGGGCGCGGACGGCTGGGCGGCGGGCGCGGACGGCTGGGCGACGTCACGGCCGGCTGGGCGGAGTCGCGGACGGCTGGGCGGAGTCACGGCCGGCTGGGCGTGGGCGGTGGACGGCAGAGGGGGCTACGGCGGCTTGCGGCGCAAGGGCGGACGGGCAGCATGGCCGTGGGCGTGGGCGGAGGGCGGACGGTGCGGCGGCGGTGTGGCTCGCATGGGCGACGGCAGCATGCTTGGAGCTTGGGCGGAGCCGACTTTCGGCCATTTTCCGGCCGAACGGAAGCTCTCCGGCCGGCGGGAAGGTTACCGGCGGCTTCGGCGGCGCCGGGGGAAGCTCTCCGGCAAGTTTCGGCGCGATCGGAGCATGGTGGTCCACGGCTTCGCCCGTGGACCTGCAGCAATGGCTGCCGTGGACCGACAGCTCATGCGGTGGACCATTGAGCCGGTCCACCGTGAGCCAAACAAAAGTTTTTAAGGGCGCTCCAAAATTCGTGCAGCTCTGAAATCTGTGCTAAAACCTTCTAAAATCTATTTTGGGCCCGTTTGAAGTCCGAATTACATTCCGTTTGCGTCGTTGGATTCCTAAAATCAAGATCTACATGTTTATGGAGTCAATTCCTGCAAAGTATCACAAAAAGTATCAATTTTAATCAAATAAAGTTGGGTTAATTTTCATTATTCTAATGTCTAACAGAATGGACCAAAGGTCATAATCTGTAAAAATCAAATGGCTAAAATGGAACGTGCTTCTCATCCAAAGGATATGAGGAAGCCACGACTTTCTCCCAAATCCCAACAAAAAGATTGGCTGAACCGTCGCACAACAGAAAAAGGAGGAGTAGTCCCAGGTCCGTCCATTCCTTTTTACTCCCCAATCAGGCGATGACAACTATCCGTCACTAGACCCACAAATCAACCAGTAGTTATGGCAGATAGTCTAATCAAAGATTTCTCAATCATTCGTCGCACTATTCCCCGAGGGAAAATGATAATCCAGCAATACTCTCACTCTTAGAGGCAAATCCTCGCTTCGAAAACTGAGAGTGGGGGACAACTGTTGGGATATGTCTGTCCATGTTCAAATCGACCACCGGTTTGACTGGCTGATGACTTTTCTCTCAAACCATGCACTCCGAATCAAAGTGTCCAGAAGGAACCGAAGAGTTGATGGACAAGCCAAATTCAAAGAGTCAACTTTCTGCCTCTGCTGAAGACGACACCTCCCGCCCGGATTGAAGACAAGATCTTCAGTACTAGCTGAAGGTGAGGTCTTCGGCTTACATTGTAGTCTTCGGCCTACGTTATAGTCTTTAGCCTACGTCATAGTCAAGACCAGATCCCCAATCAGTCCCAAAGGAATCGAAGATGAAGGCACCCCTCCAATTCAGCTATGAACACTCCTAAAGAAGAAGCCTGAAGATAGACCCTCAACTTATTTCAAATCCCCATGAACATGGCGGATAACGGTCATCGCCAACTATCTAAGCTACCTTAAAAGCACGTGATCGTTAATTCCTACGACAATGTCTCCAGCCTAGCTGGGACTGTTCAGTAACTATCCATGATTATGAATGAAAAGGAATGAATTAACTCCCCCCATCGTAACCGCTGGAGGGAGAATGGAACTGCAGGCTAGACCAATCAATATAAATACTTGTAAGAGGGGACACTCCTACTAAGGCATAAGATACTTCTAAAAATCGTAGAGTCCTTTCCTCTTTGTTTGATCCTCCTCAGAATCTTCCCCATTCTATGGCAGGAGCCTGCCTCTGACTTTGGCATCGAAGTATCCCCCGTCAGAGCAACTCCGGCCAGGGATTTGTTTTGCAGGTGAACCAGGGAGCGGACCTGCGATATAGTAGCTCCGTCTGGTTGGAAAAGGGACTCTACGCCAATAGGAACTAAAACTATATATCTTTTGTTTCATTTCCTTTAGGCTTGGAGCTTCTTGGGTTTTGTAGCTTTCTTTCAAACAATGAAAGAGAACTTTTTTTTGAAAGTAATGAAATGAGAAGTTATTTCTTTCACTTTCTGCACTTTAGATTTTTTATTTATAACTTCCCTCAAGGTACCCTTTTGTTGTTGAAACCGTTGATGCCCACCAAGTGCCTCTGCCATGCCATTGACATCAGGATGTATGTTTCTAAACAAGAGGTCCATGCTGATGCTATGAAGCAAAAAGTTTATGATCAGAAAAAGTGGCTATTAAAGATGCACAAGGCACTGAAGAGAGCCCATGAGAAAGTGGATCACTATCGCTTAAAATGTACTGGCTACATTTTTTGAGAGAACTACACTTAAAATTGCTTTTGCCGAGATATGGGGAAAGCTATTGGAGAGAATTTCTCAAATTTCTTAGGTGCTGCTCTTAGGATATCTCGACTGCAAGATAAACTTGCCTTTGCTTATAGAGAAATTTCAGGTTTGAACTCACTGCTCACATCTAGGAACTCTTGTTGGGAGATCAATGCCCGATTGATCTTCAGGACAAACTCTACTAGACTAGAGGGTAGATTTCCAGCCTTGAGCAGTCTTCAAAGGGCAAGGGTGTAGTGGTTGATCCGAAGTTTGGGTGGCCACCTTTGGCCATTATCCCCGTATCAGTCAGGCTGCACATAATAGAGTCATGCCTATCACCACCCTAAGAGGGGATGTAGAATGCTCCTAATGCCAGCACCATGGGGAGTTGCTGGACGAGATCTTGGCATTGGTCGACACCATCTCACCGATCCAATCAATGGTCCAGATCATGTAGCCACCGTCTATCAAGCTATTGATCTTGATCATGGGGCCATCACTCTTTTGGCCATTGGTCATACTCAAAGGAATGCCATCATGCAGTTGGAGCTTAAGAAAAACAAGGGAGTGAGGCCATGGAGTAATTGATATTCGATTGGGGTCATCTGGTGGGATATAGCAACTGTATGGACCTAATATGGGTCCTCTACCCAACCATTGATTTTCATCACTTGCCTCCTTCAGGTATGAGCATAGGCAAGTTAATTATGGAACTTGCGATGGACTCATGTCCTCCCTGAGAAGAAGAATATGGCACTTCTCATCAAGGGATATTGCTTCCATCGAGAGATCCTTCGGAGAGCTCCATGGTTGAAAGGGATCCATCATCTACCATAAGGGGGCTCATAGATCTAAAGAATGATGAAGGCCAATCATCAAAGGTGGGCTCTTGGAGTGATGACGATGATCAATCATTGCCTAAGGCGGGCATCATGGACCCCAATGCTAGGAAGGCCCAATCATGTTTTAGTTTGTTTTATCTTGATGCTTATACTTCTTTTTTATAGCCTTCAAGCATTCTATTTAAAAAGTAATAGAATATTCTTTCTTTGCAATCCTTGCTTATGCTCGAATGATCTGTCAAATCATCTTTCCCTTCAAGCCTATTATGGGTCCATGTGTAACCTAGGTTGTAGTTGGCAGCTACTTCTCAGGTCCCACTCATCTGTGGGTTGGTTGCATAGTATCATGGCCTTTCAAATTTTCTAGGATCCATGTCAATTGAGAGTTGGTTTGAACTTGACAATTAGTCATCGGGGGACTTGACCTATCTAAGGTCAATTGGAGTCATTGGATGCTGAATGCTTGAGAGCTCTGACTGATCAAAGGTCAATTGGAGCTAATGGCCACTGATCACTTAAGGGCTTTGACTGAGTGCTACTCAATCACTTGGAGCTAGTGGGTACTGATCGCCTAAGGATTTTGTCTAAGCACTACTCGATAACTTAAAGTTAGTGGGCACTGATTGCTTGAGGGCTTTGATCGAGCACTACTTGCTCACTTGAAGTTAATGGATGCTGATCACTTGAGAGCTTTGACTAAGCTCTACTCAATCACTTGGAGCTAGTGGGTGCTGACCTTTTGAGAGCTCTGACCGAGCACTACTCGGTTACTTGGAGCTAGTGGGGCTAATCGATTGAGGGCTTTGACCGAGTGCTACTCGGTCACTTGGAGCTAGTAGACGTTGAACACCTAAAGACTCTAATTGAGTGCTTCTTGGTCACTTAAAGCTAATGGGCACTGATCACCTGAGGGCCTTGATCAAGGGCTACTCGATCACTTGGAGTTAGTGAGAGCTGATTGCTTGAGGGGTCTGATTGAGCACTACTCAGTCACTTGGAGCTAATAGGCATTAATCACCTCAATTTTGTCATCCTTCAAGAATCTCCCATCTGCCAAGAAGCACCACTTGGCATGATGGTTGATTTTTGAGGAGTTTTGATTGGTGATGCTATAATGATAGATCTTCCATGTATAATTTATGAGGAGATGAAAGCCAGGGAAACTCATTGTTGCCTCAATTGCTCCTTCTCGATGATGCCCATCTTCCAAGAAGATGACATTTGCCAGACCTCAACTGGTTGTTAAGGTAGTCGGTCACCTACCAGGTTCACTATAAAAGGATGACTAAGGGGCTTCGAGCCTTTGTGCCATCTCTCCCCTACTAATATGCTGCCTAGAACTTCTTGGAAGCCATTATAGCCAACCCTTGGTGGAGGTGCCAGAGTTGCTGGGTTACTCTTCTCAAAAGAGGGGTTCTCTCTAAAAGGAGGACATCATGGCTATATGGCACTGTTGCTAGACCACCACCATTACAGTGATTTGTGGACTTAATGGTTGGCTATCAAGCTACATCACTATAGCTACAATCGATCAATAGACTTAACACAAGTCAGAGGGCTCATACTCAATATTGCTTCACCTGCACCTTCCTCGGGGAGCTACTTTGCTTCACTAGAGAGATAGACTGGAAGCTCTCCCCCGAGGTTATGGGCATCGAGAGTAGCATGAGGATGTATTGGGAATAATTTTTCAATTTCCCAGCCAATCTCCACCCACCCTTGAGCTTCCTCCTTCTAGCAGTAAGATGCATTGCTGAATGCTACCTTGTGGCCCTGCTTCCACCTTGTCCTCCTCACTAACGTGCTAGGTGTGCTCTTCATCATACTAGTTATTTTCTAGAGGAGGATGGTGTGCCCATGCCCTTAGTCACTTCCTGTCTTCCCGATCATCCTATCGAGGGTGCTGGTGCACTTTGCTCCTTAGAGGGCAATCCTAGCTTCATGGAAGAGCTTGAGATTCTTGAAAACATCTACTTTAGTGGGCATTGCTATATTTTTTATACTTTAGAAGTCTAAGAATCAATGTTGTTAGCCGGGAGGCTTTAAATCCATGTAACTTGGCTACAAGGCCACATATGTGTAACCTCATCTTTATCGATGAAAAACAGTTTTGACATTTTTGTGCTTGTGTTGCAACTATTATCTTTTGAACTACATTTTTTTGTTGTATGATTTTAGAGTTGTATCCAATCAGAGATCTGGGTGATCGGTCATAGTATCTCCAATTATAACTCCTTCAACTTCCTTAAGCTATGGTGGGCTATGGGCTTTTGGTTATCTTCTATCCAATTGCTAGAGCCTATGAGCTTCTGATCACTTTTTCCTGATCACTAGAGCCTACGAGCTTCTGATCATTTTCTTACCAATCATAAGAGCCTATGGGCTTTCTATCATTTTCTTTCTGATCAGAAGAGCCTATGGACTTTCAATCATTTTCTTCTCTATCGCAGGATCCTATGGGCTTCCGATCATTTTCTTCCTAATCATAGGAGCCCATGGGCTTTCAATCATTTTCTTTCCGATCGTAGGAGCCCATGGGCTTCTGATCATAGGAGCCCATGGGCTTACTATCATTTTCTTTCCAATCATAGGAGCCCATGGGCTTCTGATCGTCTCTTACACACTACAGGAGCCCATGGGCTTTTGATTATTTTCTTACTGATTGCAGGAGTCCATGGATTTCTGATCGCTACTAGTGATTTTACTTTTGAATAAGGATCCTTCGCATCAGTCTTTTAAGGGCGAATCCCATAGGCAAATGGGTTCCTAAGCCTTCTGACATGGGATCTCGGCCTTGCAAGTAGCTTAACTCTTAACCAAAAGCTATCTTAGATGAATTCTTGTAGATCTCATTTGGCCTAAGGAATTCACATTCGGGGGACTTTTGCCAAAGGACTCTCTTAACCATAGACATCGACAAGGGAAAGAACTTTTATTTGATGGAGAGAGGGTATATTACTGATAATAAATTTGCAGATTTGCAGAGTTCCATGGTGGAAGTAGTGGAGTTTTGTTTAGTTGTTTCAATTGGTAGGATCATGGCTTGATGATCTCTTCTACCTAGTATGGTCTCTCCTAGTTTATGAAAGCTTGCCTCTTTGGTCAAGTTGAGAAACTTCCGCTCGATGTAGAACCAAATCGTTGACTTTGAAAACTTTGTCCCAGACCTTGGCATTGAAGCAACGGGCAACCCTATGCTGGTATGATGCTATTTTGATGTGTGCCTTCTCCCGAAATTGTCTACCAAGTCCAGGTCTGTAAGTCACCTTTCAGGTTTATTTGCTCATTCTAATGAGTGACTTATGCCAAGGGTATTTCAATTTTGACTGATATCATTTCTTTAGTACCAAAAGCCAGACTAAAAGGCATGCCTAAAATTGAAACCCTCAGTGTGGTTCAATATGCCCAAAGCACAAGGTGAAGCTCATCAACCCATGACCCTTTGGCCTTGCTGAGCCTCTTTTTAATTCCTTATAGGAGGGTTCGATTCATGACCTCAACTTGATGTAGGAACATTAGGAGCAGACTAGGATTTCAAGGTTCCAATTTCTAATTTATGTGTTGGGTAATTAGTCACTTGTAAGTTGAGTCCATCAGGATAAATTGAGTCCTGTAGTGAAGTCTAATTTTTGAGCCCTGTAATAAGGTGAGCTGATTGAGTTCACTAAGTCAAGAGTCTTGTGAGTTTCAGTTTAGTCACATGAGTCTTATAAATTTTGGTTTTCACTCAAGTCATGTTCAAAAGGAGGATCATCAGATCAGGAGAGTCACCGGGCCCTAAAGAATGAGGCATCATGCATCCAACCAGGCCTCCACTCAAGCCACCCCAACCTAGGCCCCTGGTCCACACTCATGACGCCCAAGGTCCTAAGCATTGGTACCCCTGGCCCAAAGCCCATTCATGGTTGGTGCCCAGGCTTTGACCCAGTCCAAGATACCCAAGGCCTTTGACCCAGTTCAAGAGGATTTCATCCTAGCCCAGCAAGGAGTCAAGCAGCCCAAGCCCAAGAGGAGTCAATGTCCAAGTTCTACAGGGAGTTCAATATTCAAGTTCTACCAGGACTTTAGTCTCCAAATCCCACTCAAACCTTGTACTCCTTGTCCCATACAAACTTGTAATCCCACTTTGACAAGGAAAGAGCCCTGGGCAAGTCTATAAATACCCACCCCTCCCCTTCTTGTAATGAATAATCTTTTCATGAATGAAATTCTACATTGCTTTGTTTCCTCCAATTGGAGTGGGTGTAAGACCCATTAGCCTTTCTTCTCCAGAATATTGAGGGGTGTGAGGCCCTAGTTATCAAACAAACCCTAGCCCTAGCCGCCCCTCATCACTCCATCCATAGGCCGTCCCCACCTCCTCTCATCTAGGACACCCCTTCACCTTCTTTCTCTTGGCCGGCCCATACAACCTTCATCTAGGCCGCCACCATGCACTCCTCCACAAACCCTAAAGCCAACCACCTCTCCCCTTCTAGGCTGCCATCCAAGGAAGCCCTCAGGCACCCTCTTCATCAAGCCCCAGGTTGCCCTCCAAGGATCCAGGCATCCATCATCCATCAGCCTTCGATCTACCCCGGCAATCCTCCCACTTCTCCTTCTTTTCCAAATCTTCCATTCTATATTTTTTCCATCATACTTGACACTAACACTTGATTTTTGCAAGATCCCTCAGAAGAAACGGACCTTGGATGAAGTTCACCTCGCCTTCGAATCGATCTGATAAAAAGTCGATGGATCCATGAGAAAGTGACTTCTTCATTCAAGCACCGATCCGAGAGGAACGAACCCTTCTATTGCTTCAAGATCATCATTGCTAGGTAACACTAACCCTTCCTACCTCTCTTTGTCTGATTTTTGAAGATTGAACATGCACCTAATAGACCTTCTTAGTCCTAGGATCCTTTATTTGCTTTATCTCTTTGATAGTTCTAGCATGTGGATAGGATTTTAACCGTTACTAGAAATCCCTAACCTAGTCTTGACCTGTTTCAAGAATTTAATCATAATAAAATCTGAAATTAATTTGCTGCCTATTTTATGTTCCTCCCTTGCATCCTCATCCTACATCATGTTAGAATCCTGTCCCTCATCATGACTTCTCCATTGGCTTGGGGTGTGCCATTGAGGTGAGTTGATGTGAGATTCCTTAATCTTCATAAAATTTCTCAAAATGGGCTCTAACAAATTACCATCCATTATTGGTGATTAATACTCATGGGATATAAAAGTGATAGCTAATGGCTCTCCACATGAAGTCTACTACTTTAGATTTGGTGATGTGGGCCAATGGCTCAGCCTCTTCCCATCTTGTAAAGTAATTGACAATAACTACCAAAAACTTGCATTGTCCGGAGACTGGGGGGAATGGACCAAGGATATCCATCCCCCACTATGTAAAAAGCATGGGGTGCATAAGGGAGTGATCAATGCCACCAGGAGATGCTAAATGTTGTGTTCCTCTGACAAGCATCACACTTCATTATAAACCTACTACATGGTTAGCTAGTAATAGCCCTATCATAGCAACTTGTATGCGAGGGCTCTTTTCCTAATATTGTCTCCGTAGATCCCTTCATGAACCTCCTTAAATGCAAATTTTGCCATAGGCATCAAAGGAGGGGTAGGGAAAATGATTGCTTGGAGAACTTCCCCTCATGCACTAAATAGTTGGAGGATTTATACTAGATCTTATGGGCCACCTTTCGATTTGCAAGGCGTTGACCATCCCTCAAGAAGTCAATCAATGGATCAATTTAGCATGGCTCGTCATCGAGCTTTATGACTTCTGATGATTCAATGGTCAACTTTTTAATTTGCTAAAAATAGGCTCCTCGAGGAAGTGCCATAGGTATAATAGTTACTGCTTTGGCTAACAAGTCTACCTAGAAGTTATCTTCCCTTGGAATCTGTCTGATCTCAAAACTTCAGAGCCCATTAATCAATTCCTTGACTTTTTGAAGGTATTTGATCATATTTTCCTCCTATGCCTTGGTGTTGCTCTTGACATGGCCAATAACTAATTGGAAATCACTATAGACTCTTAGGTCTTAAACACCCAACTCCTTGGTGATATCGAGTCTCACTATCAAGGCCTCATATTCGGCCTCATTGTTAGTTACAGGGAATTCAAGGCATAGGCCATGCTCGATGATGACTCCTTCTAGGATGGCAATGACCACTCTTGCCCCTGATCCTTCAAGGTTGGATAATCTATCTACATATATCTCCCAAGTATCATTTAGGCTTGAGAAAGTGTTCAATGCAGATTTTAATTGCTCTATTGCCTCTGGCTCAATTGGCTCATTAGGCATATTATATTCAACTAAAAAGTTAGCCAGTATTTGGGCTTTGATTGATGGCCTGGGTTGATACATAATATCAAAATCTGAGAGCTTGATCACCCATTTGGCTATGCAACTAGACTTATCGGGCCAACAGAGGATGTTCTTTATAGGCTAATCGGTTAGTAAGATGATGGTGTGAGCTTGGAAATTTGGGCAGAGTTTTTGAGCAGCAATAAAGAGAGCATATACTAGCTTCTCTAGCTTCAAATACTGGGTCTCTACATCTTTTAAAATTTTGCTAACATAGTAAATGGGTTTCTAGACCTTTCTTCTCTTGAATCAGCACTGCACTCATCGCCGAGGGGTAGGTTACCAAATATAGGAATATGTCTTCACTAAGGTTTGATCTCCCTAGTAGTGGAGCGGAGCAGAGATAACTCTTGAAATCATCAAAGGCTTTCTGGCATCCCTCCATCCAATGAAAGTCCTTCAAGTTATCAGGGTTTGGAATAATGGGAGGCAATGCTCAGTTGATTTAGAAATGAACCTACTGAGGGTTGCTATCCTTCCAACGAGGTATTGGACATCATTGACCATCTTTGGTAGGCTTATATCATAGATGGCTATAATTTTCTATTGGGTTACGGTTGCACATCGGAAGACCAAATTTCAAGAATTTTAATCTTTGAAACCCTAGTCAATTGAAATCCTAAACCTAGGATCCCTTTGATCATATTAATTAAGAAGGCAAAATATTAGTAAATAGAAGAATACTTATAAAGTAAATATCCTTTATTCCACTAGGCATACAAGTGTATGCCCTCTAGAGGTGATCCACATAGGAACTAGATCAAGGAAGCACTCTTCTTGCTTGCTTGACTCTTCTCGGTAGCCTTTCTTCTTTCAACAACTTCTTCTCTCTTCTAGGATCATTTTCCTTTGAAGAGCACTTCAAAATATCTCCAAAGACTCTTTTAGTATCCTATTGTCCTTTCTAATTTTCTTCGTAAGTTCTCTTAAAATGGTGGACTTGTCTTAAAATAAAAGACTTGTCCTAAAAAGGAAAGGAAGAGAGTTGTTAGGACAAACTTTGGATACTTTGGTTTCAATCACTGAAGCCTTTAAATAGAAAGAGAGGAGACACCTAAAATATCCTTTCATCAGCCCTTAACTTGATATTTAACATATCAAATAAGGCCATTTAACCAAAAGGAGTCTCTAGATAGAAAGGTGCTAAGTGAAACATTGTTTCACAAACATTTAGTGCCAAGAGTGGTGTGGACACCAGGGCTAGAAAGAAACGACAGGTTAATCCCAGCTCCTTGTGGATCACCTGTGAATAAGCCCCAAACCCTAATTTCAATTGAGTCCTGTATATACAAGCCTAAATCCCAATTTAAATTGAGTTCTGTTTATACAAGTGATGGGGGACAAGGCTAGGAGGATCGTTGGAGAGCTGAGAAGTCTCCTGGAATTAGGGTCAAAAAGGGAAAACTAGGACCTCACACCCCACGATGTTTCGAAGAATAAAGGAAAAGGGCCTCACACCCCGCGATGCTCGAAAGTGAAGGAATAGGGTCTCACACCCCACGATGCTTGAAAGTGAAGGAATAGGGTCTCACACCCCTCGTCTTCCAATGGCGAAGGAATAGAGTCTCACACCCCTCGACGGGCCTCACACCCTCTCCATGCGGGGCGAATGAAAAGAATCTCTTTTCTAAAGAATCATCTTTATTCACTAATTTTTTATAAATGACAGAGGGTAGTATTTATAGACTTTCCAACCCTCTTACAAAATAAAGATGAAACCTATCCCAATCCTATCAAACTTTAAACAGATGAAACCTAATCTAAAATAAACTTGAAATACTTGAAACTAAAACGAATTCAAACTATTCAATACATCCAGTTTAAAAAAAATTAAAATAAATAAAATATAATCCAAATTTATCAAGATTCATGATGAGTTGCTCTGAAATCTGTATAGACTTCAGATAACATAAAGCTTCTTGCTCTGAGAAGCATGCAACTTTGAGAACCATGCAAAGTTGTTTCAGCTGCTCTGAGATCTGTGTAGAAAAATTTCTCTCTATGACCATGGAACAGAGGAAGGTGTAGTGGAGGTCGCAACGGGGATCGACGGAATGGCGGGCGACGGAGTCAGAGATCCAGACGTCGGACTTGTGACCGAGGTAGCGCACCAGTGGTTCTAGTGGAGGAGCTTGCGGTGGACGATGTTGGGGAGGGCATCGTGCCAGCAGACGAATGGGCTTACGGAGGACGTCCACGGTGGTCGGATCCGTTGTGAGTTTGGTCCACAGATCTAGCCCCTGGAAGATCTCTGTTCCCTCGGCCTCGACCCCATCCTTCCTTCTAGGATTTTGCTCTCCCTCGCATATCAGCGGAGGTCATGATGAGCAACGACAAGCCACAAGACAAACTTAACCTCTGCGATCTCACTTTGAGCGCGGAGGACCGGGCTGGCCTTGCTAACGCTCTGAAGAACAAGCTCCAGAGCCTGGCAGGGAAGCACTCCAATGTGTTGGAGACCCTCTTGCCTAAGGTCAGGAAGCGTGTTGAGGTGTTGAGGGAGATCCAGAGCCAACATGATGAACTTGAGGAAAAAAAATCTTTGAGGACAGAGCTGCACTTGAAGCTAAATATCAGAAACTTTATGGCCCACTTTACAGCAAGAGATATGAGATTGTGAATGGTTTGGTTGAAGGTGTTACAAATGAACCTGCGGAGGAAAACCCAACAGAAGATAAAGCTACTGAGGAAAAAGGTGATATGGGCAACGGATAGAGGAAGAAGATAGGAATATGTGAAGGATAATTAAGAATAAAATGGGAATAGTGAGAATAGGTGGAATAGCTAGGATAAAAAATATAAAATAAAAAAAAATTTAGGAGAAAAAGAAAAAAATTCGATGGATTTTGATATCCCCATCATTCTCCTGGGATGGAAAAAACTCGACTCCGTTGAGTGAGGCTCGATGCTGCAACTCTCTCTTTTTTTTTTTTTCTTTTTCTCTAACCCTAATACTCTCCTGCTTTGATAGCAAATTGATGTGAGACAAGATTAGGAGGATCGTTAGAGAGTTGAGAAGTCTCATGAGATTAGGGTCAAAAAGGGAATAACTAGAGTCTCACACCTCGCGATGTTCCGAATAACAAAGGAAAAGGGCCTCACATCCCGCGATGCTCAAAAGCGAAGGAATAGGATCTCACACCTCACGATGCTCGAAAGTAAAGGAATAGGGTCTCATACCCCTTGACGCCTAATGGTGAAGGAATGAGGTCTCACACCCCTCGACGCTCAATGGCGAAAAAAAATCGGGCCTCACACCCTCTTCATGCGGGGCGAATAAAAAAATCTCTTTTCTAAATAATCATCTTTATTCACCAATTTATCAATTTTTTACAAATAACTGAGAATGGTATTTATAGACTTTCCAACCCTCTTACAAGATAAAGATGCAACCTATCCCAATCCTAACAAACTTCAAACAGATGAAACCTAATCTAAAATAAACTTGAAATACTTGAAACTAAAACAGATTCAAACTAATCAATACATCCAGATTAAAAAAAATTAAAATAAATAAAATATAATCCAAATTTATCAAGATCAATACTGAGTTGCTCTAAAATCTATGCAGACTTGATAGCAGAAAACTTCTTACTTTGAGAAGCATGCAACTTTGAGATCCATGCAAAATTATTTTGGCTACTCTGAGATCTATGCAAAAATTTTTTCTCTATGATCGTGGAACAGAGGGAGGTGTAGTGGAGGTCACGGCAGGGGTCGGCAGAATGGCGGGCGATGGAGTTGGAGATCCAGACATTGGACTTGCGACCGAGGTAGCGCACCAGGCGTTGTAATGGAGGAGCTTGCGACAGACGATGGCGAGGAGGGCGTCGTGCCAGCGGACGAACGAGCTTGCGGTGGTCGCCCACGGTGGTCGGATCCACCGTGAGCTTGGCCCCCTGGAAGATCTCTGTTCCCTCAGCCTCGCCCCCCATCCTTCCTTCTAGGATTTTGCTCTCCCTCACATATTGGCGGAGGTCACGATGAGCAACGACAAGCCACAAGACAAACTCAACCTCTGCGATCCCTCTTTAAGCGCGGAGGACTAGGCTGGCCTTGTTAATGCTTTGAGGAACAAGCTCCAGAGCCTGGCAGGGAAGCACTCCGATGTGTTGGAGACCCTCTCGCCTAAGGTCAGGAAGTGCATTGAGGTGCTGAGGGAGATCCAGAGCCAACATGATGAACTCGAGGAAAAATTTTTTTTGAGGACAGAGCTGCACTTGAAGCTAAATATCAGAAACTTTATGGCCCACTTTACAGTAAGAGATATGAGATTGTGAATGGTTTGGTTGAAGGTGTTACAAATGAACCTGCGGAGGAAAACCCAATAGAAGATAAAGCTACTGAGGAAAAAGGTGATCTGGGCAACAGATTGATGAAGAAGATGATAGGAATAAGTCAAGAATAAGTCAAGGATATTTAAAAAAAAGTGGGAATAAAGAGAATAGGTGGAATAGTTGGGATAACAAATATAAAATAAAATAAAATAAATCTAGGAGAAAAAGAAAAAAATCCCGATGGATTTTGATGTCCCCATCAACAAGCCTAGTCAATTTTATTTTTGTTTTGTCTTGTTATGTCTTAGTCATGTAATTTGGTCAAATTGGATTCAATTTAATCAAGCTGGGCAAAGTTCATTTCAATTGGGTTTTGTAATTAGTTAGGGGGTTCATTAGTATCTTGAATGTAAGCCAAGAAGGGACTCAATTCATGATGCCACATTGTTGACTCTGGTCTTGATTTTGATGATTGACAAAATGATTAAGTATATATGAGTACTAATTGTATTTTAAGTATATTTTTCAGATCTTAGTACTCAACCATGTTGAATGAAGAAATGCTTGTATTTCAGCTGAAAAAGTCCTTAAATTAATGAAAAATCAAGTTATAAGGACTTTGGAATATAAAGAAGATTTGGAAGGACTTAAAGTTTAATTTTGAAGAAGTTTCAGTACTGGCTCAACCGAGTGTCGACACCTAAAGATCAAGTGTTGACACTTGCAGGTCAAGTGTTGACACTTGCAGGTCAAGTGCTGACACTTGTAGACCAAGTGTCGACACCTGAAATCCAAGCGTCGACACTTGGAGGTCAAGTGTCGACACTTGACTGTAACGGCTAGTTTTCAAAAGCTGCAGAACTTCTCCAACTTGCTTCAAATGGCCATATCTTTATCCCCAACGGTCATAAACGGTCATCTATGATTTGGAGAGCTATATAAACATCAAAAATCAAATAGGGAAGTAATCCTTTGGTGAGTTTTTTGAATATTCTTCAAGGATTCAAGAGTTGAGTGATTCAAAGCCTTCAAGCTTCCAAGTTTCAAAGAGAGCATTCAAAGTCTACATCTAAAAGCATCAATCAAAGGCTTCATCAACTTGAAGACAAGATCTTCATCAACAATCAAGGGCTTCAAAAAGATATTTACTTTATTTTAGAAAGCTTTTATTGTACTCATTTATACTTGCTCTTACATTGTTTTACTTAAGGTTTTTGGTGAGCCTTGGAAAACCAAAGAGGTTTTTGGTAAGCCTTGAAAACCAAAGTGATTGTTGGTAAGCCTTGAAACCAACTAGGATTTTACTTGTGAGCCCGAAGCCAAAATAAGTTGTTTAGGTTCTTGGTTATCCCGTAAAACCAAGGGTGGTTGTTGGTGAGCCTTGAAACCAACTAGGGTTTGACTTGTCAGCCCGAAGATAAAACAAGTTGTAAAGGTTGTTGGTGAGCCTAAGTTATAAAACCAAACTTAGTGAAATTTTCAAGGGATTCTTGGAGAGTGGATGTATGTGCTTGGTTGGCACCGAACCACTATAAATCTTTGTGTTTGTGTGATTGTTCTCTTTATACTTTTATTTCTTTATTTCCGCTGCATTTATTAGAAATATACAAGCACTTGAATTGCATTAGCACATACTTGCTTTAGTTCACACTTTGCAAATAGTATAAAAGTTTTATAAAATCCAATTCACCCTCCCTCTTGGGTTGCCTACCTGAGCCTACAATTGGTATCAGAGCTCGGTGCTCTAATTGAAAATCTAACGATTTTGGGTTAAAGATTATGACAACCCTTGTTGGTATTAGTGTTAGACCACTGTTTTTCAATGGCATAAATTACACATTTTGGAAAACTCGCATGCGCATCCATATTCAATCTATTAGTTATCATCTTTGAAAAATCATAGTTAGTGGTCCTCATATTCTTTCCATTTTGGTTAATGGCATTTCCATTCCAAAGCTCGAAGAGGATTGGAATGAATATGACATTAAACAAATTGAACTCAATGCTAAAGCAATGAACTTGCTTTATTGTGCATTGAACTTAAATGAATTTAATAGAATTTCTATATGCACATCGACGAAGGAAATATGAGACACACTTGAAGTTACTCATGAGGGTACTCTTCAAGTGAAGAATGCTAAAATTAATTTGCTTGTACATTCTTTTGAAATTTTTAAAATGATGCATTATGAATCTATATCTAATATGTTTTCAAGATTTATGACTATTATTAATGAATTAAAAAGTCTTGGCAAAATATATACTAATGCTGATTTGGTGAACAAAATTCTTAGATCCTTGCCAAAATCATGGGATCCAAAGGTGACGGCGATCTAAGAAGCTAAAGATGTAGAAACCTTACCTTTAGAGGAGCTTATCGGTTCACTCATGACCTATGAGTTGAACTTATGGCAAAGGATAGTAGAAGCTGATACAGAAAAGAAGATAATGGCTTTCAAAGCCAAAAAGAAATTCAAGGCAATGATGGCAACTTGGAGTGATAGCGAAGATTCAAGTACGGATGATGAAGTTGCCCATCTTTGTTTCATGGCAAATGAGAAAAAGGTATATACTAAAAATGATTATAATTTTACCTTTGATGAACTACATGATGCATCTAATGATCTTGAGCATGAATATAGATTGCTAAAAATTGAGCACAAGAAATTAAATAGGCATGTAGATTCATTTTCTCTTGACAACACCAATCTTGCAAATAAAAATGGTGATTTAAATGCCAAGATTGATATTTTGAAAAATGAAAAGAATAATTTTTCTAAAGAAAAAAAATTTTTAGAAAAAGAAAATATTGTTCTGAAAGATTTATGTGATAAAGTTTTGAATAAGAAAAATATTTTGGTTGAGAAAAAGAAGCAAAAACTTTTGAAGAATTTTTCTATTTTTGCTTCTTTCAATTTATCTTATAAATATGGTTTTAATGCTTATCCTTCTAGATTAAGAAAAGTTTGGGTTCCAAAAGGAACCATAATTACTAATCATAAAGGACCCAAGAAAGTTTGGGTATCAAAAATGTCCACTTAATTTGTTTTGCAGGAATGTCTTGCAACCCAACATGAAGAAAGGAAGTTCTTGAAAGAGGTTGTATAAGATAATTTAAAGAAGTAGACAAGCTACATTTTGAACTAAATGATAAAATGAAGGACTTTGTATATTGGTAAATTCTAAACATCTCCTTCCATAATTAAAAATATAGATTAATTTTTATTACATCAATTACTTTGAAAAATTATTTTAAATAGTTAATTAGAATCAAGTTTGGACTTATCATCATTGGCTATGATCATGAACTTTTTGGTATTGATGAATTTCATGCTATCATGATTAAACTTATGATTGTAAGACCTTCACTTGATTTTGATTAATGTATTTCATGAAAAATACTTTTAAAAATGCATATTGATTTGAAAAATATTTTAATTGATTAATTAGAATCAAGCTTAGACTAATAATCATTAGTTGTGATCGTGACTATTTTGATGTAAATGGATTTCATGCTCTCATGATTTCAACTTATGATTATTAGACTTTTACTTGATTTTGATTAATACAGTTTTTGAATTATATCAAGTGAAATGTTACGATTTATGTGCTTTCATTGTTGGCATCTATGCTTAAGTTATAATTGATTCGAATCAAGTATAGAACTGGTAGTTAAGGGTTATATTTAAGAAGAATTTATGCATATTGACAAACCCTTGCTCTAGTAGCTAGACTTGATATCAATTACTTATAGCATTTGTATGGATATCAAATCATCTTAAAATGAATTTAAAATCATACTAAAAGTTTTTAAGTGAAATAAATGCTTTGTATTTTGAAAATCATGAATATCTTGAAAATTTCAAATCCTTGATTTCAGACTTAGAATTTATGTTTATATCTTAAAATTATTTGAAATTATATTGCATGTGCTTTCATGTTCTTGTTCCTCAAATGAATGCATATTTTTAAGGGGGAATAACATTCAGGGGGAGCATCCAAAGATTTGTTATCATATTTGATGCTTTGAATATCTTGCTTGATATCATGCTGTACTTATATTGCTTTTATACTCCTTATTTTCAAATCTAATTTTTTGAGGGGAGTTACATTCAAATTGTGTCATGTTCAATTTGTATCATAATTATTTGATTTCATGCATTAATTTTGATGACCTACTTGCTATTCTTTCCGACTTCATTCTCACTTTGTATTGTCTTTCACCCTTTTTCATGATGTCAAAAAGGGGGAGAAAATTGTTAAGTATGAAAAGGGGAAGATTGGATAAATATGAAAAATCATTTGAGAAATGAAAGAAAGTGCAAAAGGGGAGAAGAATGCAAAATGTTTTTATCTAAAGGGAAGAATTAGCAAGAAGAAATATTAAAAATTTGAAAATTTTGAATATTTTGAAAAATATTTTTGAAGATTTTTTGGATCATATTTTGAGGGGGAGCTTGGTGCTTATTATTTTGAGCTTACATGTTTATCTTATTGCTAATCATTTTAAGCTTACCCTATTCATATACTTAAAGATTTTGTCATCATCAAAAAGGGGGAGATTGTTGACTCTGGTCTTGATTTTGATGATTGACAAAATGTTTAAGTATATATGAGTACTAATTATATTTTAAGTGTATTTTTCAGATCTTAGTACTCAACCATGTTGAATGAAGAAATGCTTGTATTTTAGTTGAAAAAGTCCTTAAATTAATGAAAAATCAAGTTATAAGGACTTTGGAATATAAGGAAGACTTGGAAGGACTTAAAGTTTAATTTTGAAGAAGTTTCAGTACTGGCTCAACCGAGTGTCGACACCTAAAGATCAAGTGTTGACACTTGCAGAACTAAGTGCTGACACTTGCAGACCAAGTGTCGACACCTGGGAACCAAGTGTCGACACTTGGAGGTCAAGTGTCGACACTTGACTATAATGGCTAGTTTTTAAAAGCTGCAAAATTTCTCCAACTTGCTTCAAACGGCCATATCTTCATCCTCAATGGTCATAAACGGTCATCTATGGTTTGGAGAGCTATATAAACATCAAAAATCAAATGGGAAAGTAATCCTTTGGTGAGTATTTTGAATATTCTTCAAGGATTCAAGAGTTGAGTGATTCAAAGCCTTCAAGCTTCCAAGTTTCAAAGAGAGCATTCAAAGTCTACATCTACAAGCATCAATCAAAGACTTCATCAACTTGAAGACAAGATCTTCATCAACAATCAAGTGCTTCAAAAAGATATTTGCTTTATTTTAGAAAGTTTTATTGTATTCATTTATACTTGCTCTTACATTGTTTTACTTAAGGTTTTTGGTGAACTTTGGAAAACCAAAGAGGTTTTTGGTAAGCCTTGAAAACTAAAGTGGTTGTTGGTGAGCCTTGAAACCAACTAGGGTTTTTCTTGTGAGCCCGAAGCCAAAACAAGTTGTTTAGGTTCTTGGTTATCCCGTAAAATCAAGGGTGGTTGTTGGTGAGCCTTGAAACCAACTAGGGTTTGACTTGTGAGCCCGAAGATAAAACAAGTTGTAAAAGGTTGTTGGTGAGCCTAAGTTATAAAACCAAACTTAGTAGAATTTCCAAGGGGTTCTTGGGGAGTGGATGTAGGTGCTTGGTTGGCACCGAACTACTATAAATCTTTGTGTTTGTGTGATTGTTCTCCTTGTACTTTTATTTCTTTATTTCTGCTGCATTTATTTGAAATACACAAGCACTTGAATTGCATTAGCACATACTTGCTTTAGTTCACACTTTGCAAATAGTACAAAAGTTTTATAAAATCCAATTCACCCCCCCTCTTGGGTTGCCTACCTAAGCCTACACACATCATCTTGGGTGCCTCATCACATGCCACATCATCTTGGATGCCTCATTTTGCCATGCCACCATGTCATGCCATGTCACATGCCATGTCATCCTTTTGGTGAGCCACAATGATTTAATTTGGATGCCCATCAAGAAGCCAAGTTCAAGGGAGTTTCATGTTTCAAGAATCTAAGAAATCAAGAAATCAAGGAGTCCTACAAATTCAAGAGTTCCTTATAATTTAAATTCAAGAATCCATCTTGGATGCTCAACCAAAGACTCATCTTGGCCGCCCATCATCAATTCAACCAAGAATCCATTTATAGAAGCAAGGGGTCTTTGTCACCCACCTCATCTCAAGTCTTGTCGCCCAAATGGATGAAGCCTTTCAAGTTCTGTTGCCCAAATGGGTGAAGTTCAAGAAGTCATGACACCTAGAGTGGTCAATGCCCAAGGGAAGCCACTTCCATGGAGATTCTTGCCCTTCCAACAAAAACTCAAGAAGTTGTAGCCCTTACTTTTCTAGCTTGTAGTTTATGAGGGTCTATAAATACCACCCTCAAAACCCTTGTATTCAATTAGTTTTACATGAAATAAAGTTGAGTTTTTCTCTTTAATCCTTTGCTGTGAGAGCATTGAACTCCAAGAGGAAGCCGACATGAGGTCCTTAGGCATGAGGCCTAGTTATCAATCCTCCATCCATCCAAGAAACCCTAAATCACCATCCTTCCTCCTCTTCTTTCTTTCTTCCAATCTTCTCCACTTTCCATGCCATCTAACCTTTTTCTTTGACTGATTTCAGGTGATCAAGATCTAAAGTGAAGGTTTCTTTGCCTTGGAACCAACTACGTTGAAGATCGGAACTCGAAGATCGATAATCTTGAAGTTCTGCCATGAATCCTAGAGTGCTAAAATTGATCTTCATCAAGAGAGCTTCAAATCTTTGTTGGTAAGTGAAACCACTCCTCAACTCTTTAGTTCTGATCCTCAAAAGCATTAATCCTAGTTAGGATGATTTCTTAATTATCGGATCCTATTTTCTTAATTAGTTCTTGTGAATCTACATTGCGGGTATCGTACTAGTTGCCTAGTTGATTTCATTTAGGTTCTTTGTGTCCTTTATTCTGAGATTTGCTGAAAATAATTGATCATTGATCACATTTAAAAAACTTTAGGATTGTTAGAATTAGTTTGCATCTCTCATCCCGCATCATCTTTGGTATCAGAGCAAGTTAAACTAAAATTTAATTGCTAGTTCTTGAAATTTCTGCATATTGAAATCTGCATACTAATCTAAACCAAGGACTGAAATCTCATCAAAATCTTGATGTTTTTCATTTAGTTTTGTATCCATCCATCACATATTTAGTCATATTAAATTCAGCAATTTTCTAGAATTTTTCAGATCTGAAAAAATAGAAAAAAAAAATTGCAAAAGAAAACCCTAAAAATATTTACATTGCTGAAATTTCTGCAACACTAAAATAGGGTTGAAATTTACCTTACCATAAAACCTTTAAACCCTAATTTTCTTTCCATTTAACTTACTGATATTAATCTATATTACATCTGCCATCTGCATAAAAAAAAAAAATTATTTTATTTTCTGCAATGTTTTGATCTTAATTTCATGCATTAGGGTTTCATGTGCATGCATCATAATTGAAATCAAATTAAGGGCACTTTTACTCTGTCAGATAAAGGAAGGATTTCAGCACCTTTCCTTGGCCCAAAACAACCACCCTGCATTCAAACCCAAGCCTAACTAAAATCAATTAGAAACCTAAAGCAGCTTAGGGACATGCACAAGGTCGGGATCTAGGTATTATAGGAAAACTAGTGCACCCAATCCTTCGGTTATCTCTTGAATATGGTGTCTAAGGCTAGAGGTCCAGAGCCAAACATCCTAAGTGGACTTGTGGTTTTTAATTAGGACCCTGTGAGAGTAGGGGGAGCCTCCCAAAATCTCACCTCTTACTTGGCCAGTGGACAAGGTAATTGTTGAATTGGCTGTAATTTGAGTTGACTCATTCTACTTGAGCTTTAAGTCTAGTAGCCCTAGAAGCTAGGATTGCATTACATGGCCACTAGATCAAGAACTCCATATTGTCATTTCCAAACCCAACCCAATCCTATCATGGACCCTAATATTGAGGTTTTAATGAGATCTGATGTGGCGAGACTGCTGACGTGGGAGTTGATGGGCACCACATTGAGGAGGCCACCATGGCGGACGCCAAGGCGATGCCCCAGCCCGGATTGCTTTGCCGAGCTGAGCTGAGCTCCCAGCCTCTAGACCGGGTCCATCCTCTGCCCTCCAGAGCGAGACCCTCGGAGGCTAGTGACCTGTGGTCGAGGTCGAGCTCAGCACTCACTCGCCGATGTGGAGCCTCTTCGAGTGCGCGCCCTTTGGACTGGGTCCATCCTCTGCCCTCCAGAGCGAGACCCTCGGAGGCTAGTGCTCTACGGTCAAGGTCAATCCAAGAGCTCACCTATCGATGTGGAGCCTCTCCGAGCACACGCCCTCTAGACCGGGTCCATCTTCCGCCCTCTAGAGCGAGACCCTCAGAGGCTAGTGCCCTGCGGTCGAGGTCGAGCCAAGAGCTCACCCGCCAATGTGGAGCCTCTCCGAGCGCGCGCACTTTGGACTGGGCCCATCTTCCAACCTCAAGAGTGAGACCCTGGAGGCTAGTGACTTGCAGTCGAGGTCGAGCCAAGAGCTCACTTGCCGATATGGAGCCTCTCCGAGCGCGCGCCCTCTAGACCGGGTCCGTCTTCCGCCCTCCAGAGCGAGACCCTCGGTGATGGGGAACTAATATGCATGCAATTTTTTTGTATGTTTTACATGTTGAGTTAGGTGATTAATTCTCAAATTTCAGATCAAAATTATTTGTAGGGAATCTTGTATGAATTTTTGAAGATCAGCATGCAGATTAGGACCTAGAAAAATAGCAAAGAAGGACCGCCGGGGCTGAGAAGCCTCGGTTAGGGCAAGTTCTCCTACAATAAAACTACTGGAGGTAGAGGGGTGTACCTGACAACGTCTGTGAAGATCACAGCGAAGGGGTCTCTCGTTCCTCGACGGATGCGGCCTGGAAAACCGAGCCAAAGAACCGCGGATACCCGGCTTTCTGCTCGGTGATCCGATTGAGGCTTGGCTGGAGTCGTTGGATTCGTAGGAACTCAGGGACCTGCAAACGACCTGTCAGGGGTTAGAAAGCTCACAAAGGAACAAGAAAACAAAGTAAAAATAGCAAGGGAAGGTTTCTTTTGGAGTGGGCGTCCAGGGATCTGGAGGGTTTGTTGGCAGCAGGAAGATGATTGCAAACACCGGGAAGAAGAACTCTCACAAACCCCTTTATGCACACAGCAGGGTATCACACCACTCAATAGAAGAACTCAAGGTTTTCATTCATCAAAAATTCTCCTTCATACAAGAGGCTAGGGTCCCTTAAATAGACCCTTAACCTTGGGCTCCAAGTAAGGGTACATAAGTCTTTACATAAGAATCCTTTTCCCTCTCAAACCCTAGCTAGAAAATAAGGAAATATTAGGTAGAAAAGTACCTAAAAATTTTCTTGACTTGGTCAAGACTCCAAGGATGCCTAGGGGGGCGTGTTGGGCTTCTAGGAGCAGCAAAAGGCCAGCCCAAAGGGGCTTGGGTGCATGGGTTTGGGCCTCTGGAAGCTGGGGTGGCCTGGTAGCCAGGTAGCAGGAATATTCCCTGGTATCTTGCTTCTTAGGGGCTTGGGCTTGGCACCTGGGCTTGATTTCTTTGGGCTAGGATGCAGATGGACCTCTGGAATCATGGATGACCTTATCTATAAATATACTTTGGCATCTGGAAGGGAATCTGGGCATCTGGAGGGCATATGCAAGAAATCAGGGTTTTCTGAATTTTCCTCCGGGGTCTTCAAATCTTCAAGCTGGGTTGGACTTGTGCTATACTTCCATGTCTTCAATCTAGTTGGACTTGGTCTTCACTTGTATGATATAGTCTTGAGTCTTCAGTATGCTTGGACAGGACTCAAAAAAATAAAATAAGCTCAACATGAGCTGACTAGCATTGGACTGAACTAGCTCAACATGAGCTGACTAGTACAGAACTGAAATAACAACTAAAAATACTCAAATAACAACTAAAATGGACTCAGATGAGCTAAGCCCTTATTACAGATGAACTCATAAATTATTGATCAATTTACAGAGGGTTGAAAAAGCCTCTGTCTTATTCTGGTGCCTCAGGTGTCCCCACCAATTATCCCGGGTGGGAGGAACTCGACCCGTCGAGTGAAGGTTAGACTGGCTCACATATCTCTCGAGAAGGTCTGGGTTGAGGCGTTGCAAGTCCTCTCGAGAAATCCACGAATCATCCGACTCTGGCCGGCCTTGCCATCGGACCAGGAAGCGTTGATAGTCATGGCCCTGGGTCGTGATGGCTTGATTGTCCAGGATACGCTCGATCCATTCTCCTCTCTCAGGCCAAATTTGTTTATGGACACTCTAGGTTAGGGTCACTCACAATGAAAAGGAATAGGTCCAAAGGCCTCACTAGGTAGCGCTGCCGGTTCCCTATACTCAACCAGGTCTGTAATATTGAAGGTAGAACTAATGCCCAAATCCGAAGGCAAGTCTAACACCTAGGTATTTGATCCAACCTTCTCTATCACTTTAAAAGGTCCGGCTCTGCGAGCATGAAGCTTCTTTTAGGCCTAAGCCTAACCAAGATAGAATCCACTACATCAAATTCTTTGACCCTTCTTCGGGAATTAGCTAGTTGTTTTAAGATTAGTGCGGGTGGTGAACATGCTAGGCACATGCAGACTTCTAACAAATGATGCAAAGGACTCATACTGACACCTAACAGACTCGACTATGCATTCCTATCGAAGGAAATTTTATTGAACTCTTTGGATCTAAACCTAATAGATTATAGGTTCTCTAGGTTTGATCCTAGCTTGACATGCACATGAAAATTTACAGTGAACTTCTAGCAAATTCCAAAGAGTATGCCAGAAGTAAGATGCAAACCTAACATGCGTGATGAATGCATGCAGTATGCTAATCTCAGCTAAATGCAATCTAATGATCCTAGAAATGCTGGAGGTGTCAGGAAAGGGCAGAAAATAGGAAGTGGGTTCAGAATTAGTTTGGTAAGGTAGAGAAAAAGGTTCATGGTTAGTTGGATAAAGTAGGATAAAAGATGGGGTGTCAGGAACTAATCCTATACTAATGAGGTTAACCTTACGAGGTTGAGCTATATCTACAGGGTTTGCATAATGGAAGGATGGGTCGCCAATTTCGGGGAAGAGGTCCTTAATGGGAACTATAGGAGGGGACTCATCTTGAAGGTATTGATTCAAAGAGATCAGGTTCTTAATAAATTCTTCTGGTTCTTGTATTTTTGGACTAGACTCTGTAATTTGGCTCTCCTCTATGGTTTCCTCAGGTAAGGCTCTAGCAGCAGTACCTAGGTTCTCTTCCTCTATTTATTCTTCCATTATAGCTTTAGGTTGGATGTGGTCAAGGTCAACTACCTCTAGGTTGGCTTCTACCTGGGTATCTATTAGGTCAGCTAATTCTAGGTCATCTAAAGGTGTCTCGTCTTCTCCTTCATACTCATCCACTAGGCTAGCATCAGCTTCATACACTTCCGCGTTAATGTAAGCCTTGTCAATCTCAGGAATGGTTGGAGAAGGTCGGTTAGGAAAAAATTGGCTAAGTCCTGGTTTCTGATTATGGACACTAATCCTAGTAGGTTCAGGTTGTCTAAGGGGTAGTGGCTCACTACTGGGCTCATATTTAGGGGTGCTAATCCTATGGGGTTCAAGTTGACTATGGAAAACCTGACTAGTACTAGATTGATATCTAGGGATTATGGGCTCCCTAGACTCATAGGATAAGGGAGCAGATCTATGGGTCACGGGATCATAAGATCTGGGGTTATAGGATTTGGGTTCAGCTCTATGGGTCTTGGGTCTACTGGACTCATGGGATATGGGTTCGTAGATTTTAGAGTCAGAGGATTTGAAGTCATAAGATCTATAGGTTGTGGGTATACTAGGCTTATAGGATGTGGGTAAATAGGATCTAGAGTCATAGGATCTAGGTTCAGTATCATAGTATGGGTCAGGCTGAGTGGCTCTCCTAGGTTCAACCTCACGATATGGTTCAGGGTTTGGGGTCCTCCTAGGTTTAGGATTATAGTATGGGTCAGGCTGAGGGGCTCTCCTAGGTTCAACCTCTCAGTATGGATCAGGGTTTGGGGTCCTCCTAGGTTGAGGATTGTTGTACGGGTAAGGATAAGGGGCTCTCCTAGGTTCGACCTCATGGTATAGATCAGGGTTTGGGGTTCTCCTAGGTTGAGGGGACTCAGGATCTGGCTCAGATCGTGACCCATGGGTTCTTGCTATGGTCCCTACACGGCCTCCTAACTGGTCAAACCTATTGGCAAGATGGTCAATTCTATTGTTGGTTTGGGTAGCAGACTGAGTTAACTGGGTAGTCATATGGGCCATTTGATCAGCTAGGACTTTTATTTGGGCTTGTAAATTTTCCATGGGTTCAGACATTTGTGAAGGAGGTGGGTGATATGAAACTCCTAATCTAGTGCTCATGCAAGACTCGATCATACCGACTATAGCTGACTAGACCTAGAGTCCAAGCTAGATGCTTAATCAGGGTGGCAAACTAGCCTCTAGTAACCCTGTACTTAGCCAGGCAAGTGTAAGGGAGTGTTAGGTCACTGATTGCCAATCCTAGGCACCAATCAGAGATTGGCCAGGTAGGCAGACCAGCACACAAGCCCTTCAGGATTGAATCCCTGAACCACTGTTCTAGACACTGAGCACAAGGCACACATAGGTTAACTTAACACGGTGATCTAACACTAGCCCGGACTCAACCAGTTTGTGTCCCTAGCCCACTAGGGCAAATTAAGTCTAGTTAATTTTTAGGTTAAGGCTTGAGACTGAATGCAAGGGATGTGGTTTTGGTCTAAGGAGAGATTATCAACTCCTCCCCTTTTCTGATATAGCAAGAGTGCCCTTAAAAGTAAATTATGCAATGATGGCAGGCAGATGAGGATGCAAATTAGGGTTTAGATGTTTTTGGTATTTTTGGAGAATATGTAATTTTTTTTTTTTGTATTTTCTTAAATAGAAGAAAACTTTCAAATCATGGCCTAATATGCTGGAAATATACTAAAATTAAAAGATATGCAAAAGATGCTAAACAAAACCCTAAAACTTCCAAACTTGTCTTGCTGAAAAAAATAGAGCCAAAAATTTGCAGGCACTATTTCGGCTTGCAGAAAATTCACAGGACATAATAAAATCTGGAAAAATTTTTAAAATTATTTCGAATTATGATAAATCCACGAAAATAAATTTCAGAATTTTTGGAGTTTTTAACAGGGAGAAATAATTAAAATAACAGAGTATATACGGATTGAAAAATTGCAGAAAACAAGCCCTAATCTAAGCTCTGATACCAAATGATAGGGAACTAATATACATGCAATTTTTTTTTTATGTTTTACATGTTGAGTTAGGTGATTAATTCCCAAATTTCAGATCAAAATTATTTATAGAGAATCTTGTATGAATTTTTGAAGATCAGCATGCAGATTAGGACCTAGAAAAGTAGCAAAGAATGACCGCCGGGGCTGAGAAGCCTTGGTTAGGGCAAGTTCTCCTACAATAAAACTACTGGAGGTAGAGGGGTGTACCTGACAACGTCTGTGAAGATCGCAGTGAAGGGGTCTCTCATTCCTCGACGGATGCGGCCTGGAAAACCGAGCCAAAGACCCGCGGATACCCGGCTTTCTGCTCGGTGATCCGATTGAGGCTTGGCTGGAGTCGTTGGATTCGTAGGAACTCAGGGACCTGCAAACGACCTATCAGGGGTTAGAAAGCTCACAAAGGAACAAGAAAACAAAGTAAAAATAGCAAGGGAAGGCTTCTTTTGGAGTGGGCGTCCAGGGATCTGGAGGGTTTGTTGGCAGCAGGAAGATGATTGCAAACACCGGAAAGAAGAACTCTCACAAACCCCTTTATGCACACAGCAGGGTATCACACCACTCAATAGAAGAACTCAAGGTTTTCATTCATCAAAAACTCTCCTTCATACAAGAGGCTAGGGTCCCTTAAATAGACCCTTAACCTTGGGCTCCAAGTAAGGGTACATAAGTCTTTACATAAGAATCCTTTTCCCTCTCAAACCCTAGCTAGAAAATAAGGAAATATTAGGTAGAAAAATCCCTAAAAATTTTCTTGACTTGGTCAAGACTCCAAGGACGCCTAGGGGGGCGTGTTGGGCTTCTAGGAGCAGCAAAAGGCCGGAAAAAAAGGGACTTGGGTGCATGGGTTTGGGCCTCTGGAAGCTGCGGTGGCCTGGTAGCCAGGTAGCAGGAATATTCCCTGGTATCTTGCTTCTTAGGGGCTTGGGCTTGGCACCTGGGCTTGATTTCTTTGGGCTAGGATGCAGATGCACCTCTGGAATCATGGATGACCTTATCTATAAATATACTTTGGCATCTGGAAGGGAATCTGGGCATCTGGGGGGCATCTGCAAGAAATCAGGGTTTTCTGAATTTTCCTCCTGGGGTCTTCAAATCTTCAAGCTGGGTTGGACTTGTGCTATACTTCCATGTCTTCAATCTAGTTGGACTTGGTCTTCACTTGTATGATATAGTCTTGAGTCTTCAGTATGCTTGGACAGGACTCAAAAAAATAAAATTAGCTCAACATGAGCTGACTAGCATTGGACTGAACTAGCTCAACATGAGCTGACTAGTACAGAACTAAATAACAACTAAGAATACTCAAATAACAACTAAAATGGACTCAGATGAGCTAAGCCCTTATTACAAATGGACTCATAAATTATTGATCAATTTACAGAGGGTTGAAAAAGCCTCTGTCTTATTCTGGTGCCTCAGGTGTCCCCACCACTCGGAGGTTAGTGCCCTGCGGTCGAGGTCGAGCCAAGAGCTCACCCGCCGATGTGGAGCCTCTCCGAGCGCGCGCCTTCTGGACCAGGCCCGCACTCTTCCATTCTCCACCAAGGTGACCGCACGAGCTCGGAGTGCCCAGACCGGAGCAGTCCCTGCCATCCCAGGACGCTGGCGAGCCACTCGAGGACCACGGAACGGCACCCCCCATGCCTCCATAACTACCTGTTCGGCCATACTTCCAAGGGATGTGCCAGCCAGAGAGCACGCACCCCTAGGACGTGGCCCCTTGATCGAGGCTCTGCCAAGCTTCCCGGAATGGAGCGACCGAAGAGGATGTCAGAAGGAATGGAAGCTTCCCCTACCACCTATTAGGAAAGGTATCCCGTCCACGGCACGGAACCCTGCCTCACGCACCTGCCAACCCATCGAGGATCCCGAGGCGGGCTCCAAACGTCCAATTTTCAACTACAAAGAATGATTGGCACTCCCAAAGAGGGGGAGGTAACAACCAAAAAAACACACTAGTAGCAACAAACAACAATCCACCACCAACACAAGCGCAAGCTCGATAGAGAGAGCAAAGCACCACCACCAACACCATAGTTGAGAGAGAACCACCAGGAAACAAGGAGAAGCGGAGGAACAGGGAACCCCTCTGTCCCCGCTATCACTCTCCCCCTGCTGTGTTTCTCCTTCATTAACACAACTTCCACTCCTCCTAGTGCGGAGTCCATCAAGAGGGGCTCGACCAGTAGGATCTGTTCTCCTAGATCATCACTGACTTGATCGTCGGAGTGCCCCCATCGGAAATCCCGGCCCGGGTCACTAACCCCTATTTCGCAGGTCCAGGAGCAGAGGACTGGTAGGCAGCAAAAAAAGCACACTCCGGCACCGGCAGCAGCTACGGGCCATGACGGTCTTGGCGGCAACAGATTGGCATGCCAGGTAGAGGCGACAAACCCTTCATCTCTTCACAGATAAGCCAGGCAGGAGGATGGCGATGACAAGGGCAAGGGAGTCTTCCAACAGCCATGCCGGGGACTCCCCCTCTCGGGGAAACTCACACCACCAAGAAGCAGAGCCGCCTATTCTGATCCAGCCACCTCCACCAGAAGCTCAGCTGGCTGCACTTGCCCATAGATGCAGGTTCTTGCCATGGTGGTGCACCAGCTTCAACACCAGCACCGGTCCATGGCTACCTAGCAACAGCCAGGGACCCCGGCGACCCATGCAGTAGCTCACCGTGATAGCCTGCGCTCCTTCCAAGGAAGGCCATCGCAGCCGTGGGCCACCACTCACAACCGGGGCAACCACCAAGCTCTGGCGAAAAGACAACGAGCAAGCTCTGTTGATAGAGAGAGCCACATGCCAAACCTCGGGCGGAAGGTGCTTAGACCCCACCGAGGCAAGAAAAGCAAGACCCCCCACCATGGGTGCATGCACCCATGTCACCTTCTCTGTCTCCTTCGGTGGAGGGGTCTATTGATGAAGCCGTCCAGCGCACGACGGAAAGGTGCCTGGAAGAACATGAATGCAAGCTGGCGGAGTTTGCCTGCCAGTTTGCCAACATGCCGGGCTCCGCTAGCGAGCCACTGGGCTACAACACTCATCCCCTATTCTCCCAAGAAATCCAAGCAGAGCCGATCCTACATTGATTCCAGATGCCGCAGGTGGATCCTTACGATGGGACCACTGACCCCCTGGACCACCTGGAGAGCTACCGGACTCTCATGAGGGTCCAGGGGGCCACCGATGCTCTCCATTGCATCGCTTTTCCTGCTACTCTCCAGAAGGTAGCCCGGGTGTGGTTCACCCGTCTGGAGCCAGAGAGCATCACTTCCTTTTCCCAACTAGGGCAGAAGTTCGTGGCTCACTTCGATGCTTGCAGGAAGTTGCCATGAAAGGTAGACAGCCTCTTCTCCATCTGGCAGCAGGATCGCGAGCCCCTGTGGGACTACGTGGCCCGTTTCAAGGCCACCGCATTGGAGATCTACAACCTTGAAGAGCCAGTCGCCATGCTGGCACTAGATTAAGGGCTCAGGACCTCCCTCCTGACCTATTCGCTGGATAAGAAGCTCCCAAGACTTACTCCGAGCTTCTTCTCCGGGCCCAAAAGTATATCCGCGTCGAGGAGGCGGACCGTACGAGGAAGGAGCTCGACGGTGGACCCCTGAAGAAATCGGCCCCTATTAAAATATCTGGGACTCGGAAGCCAGCACCCCAGGCTTAGAGCTCCCGGAGGGACCGGCCAAGACTGAGAGCGACCCCCATCCCAGAGGGGAGCTACACCCCTCTCCTCGCCCCGAGGACAAAATCCTTATGGAGATCGAGGGCGAGGATTATCTAAGGCGCCCGCCTCCATTGAAACCTTTCGCTGGTCGTGACAAGACGAAGTACTGCCACTTCCACCGCGACCATGGCCACGACACTGAGGAATGCTGCAACCTCAAGTGGGAGATTGAGGAACTCATCAAGAGAGGCTACCTCAAGAAATTTGTGGGGGGTAGACCATAAGTGGAGTTCCAGGTGCTCGTTGCTCTCCCGCCAGCTCCAGCCATCAACAACTGCCCCACCGAGAAGCCAGTGGGCTTGATTTCCTGGGGAGCGGCACACGCATCCAAGAAGGCCCGGGGGCAGGGGACTCTGAGAATGTACTTCCCTTTATGAGGGAAGGGGAAGACGGGAGAAAAAATGTATATAATGATGCCGTGGTCGTCGAAATGATGATCGCGAAGCACCCTGTAAAGCTCATCATGGTTGATGGTAGAAGCTCCATAGATGTGTTTTTTTATGATGCCTTCTTTAGAATGAATCTTTCTCCCGATCGGCTTAGGCCCGTGCACACACCCCTTATCGGTTTCATGGGCGATTATGTGAGAGTAGAAGGAAAAATCACTCTCCTGGTCACTACCGGAACCCCACCTCGGCAGATTACCATCATGATGACTTTCATGATTGCAAGGCTCTCTTCCACCTACAACGTGATATTGGGTCGACCCGGGCTCAACTTGCTTGACGTCGTTGTCTCCACCAAAAGGCTTCTTGTACAATTCCCAACTCCCTATGGTGTTGGGGAGATGAGAGGGGCGCCTCAATAGGTGCAGCATTGTTTCCAAACTCTCCCTGGGGCCAAGGTCCCTTAGGATGACCCCAACGCGGATGACCTCAACCAAAGGGCCCAAGACCCCAGAGGAGGCCCAGTCGAGCGTCTACTTTCCTATCCGCTTGGAGAGATCTTGCAAAGACGGTGCAGATCGGAGCCCAGTTGCCCGAGGAGGAGAGGGCCCAATTGCTGGGTTTCCTGCGGGCGAATGCGGATGTGTTCACATGGATAGTGGCAGATATGCCAGGTATTCCCCCTGACATCATTACTCATATATTGAGTGTCGACCCAAAGGACAAGCCAGTTCAGCAGAAGAAAAGGAGTTTTGCCCGGAGAGACAGGCATCCATCAAGGAAGAGGTAGATAAACTCCTAGCTGCTGGTTTCGTTCGAGAGGTCCAGTATCCGAGCTGGCTGGCGAATATGGTGATGGTCAAGAAAAATAATGACAAATGGAGGATCTGTGCGGACTACACCGACCTAAACAAAGCTTCTCCAAAGGATAGCTTTCCTCTCCCGAAGATTGACCAACGGTGGATGCCACCTCGGGCCACCGGCTGCTTTCCATCATGGATGTGTTCTCCAGGTACAATCAAATCTGCATGCATCCGGAGGACGAGGAGTACACTGCCTTCATCACCGACCAGGAGACATACTGCTATAGGATGATTGATGTGGGACTAATATGCATGAAATTATTTTTGTATGTTTTATATGTGGGGTTAGGTGATTAATTCCCAAATTTCAGATCAAATTAGTTGTAAAAAATCTTGTATGAATTTTTGAAGCCAAGCATGCAGATTAGAACCTATAAAAGTACCAAAGAAGGATCGCCGGGGCTAAGAAGCCTCGGTTAGGGCAAGTTCTTCTACAATAATAAGACTGGAGGTAGATGGGGTGTACCTGACAACATCTGAAGTACCCGGTGAAGATCGCAGTGAAGAGATCTCTCGTTCCTCGATGGTTGCGGCCTAGAAAATCGAGCCAAAGACCCGTGGATACCTGACTTTCTGCTCGATGGTCCGATTGAGGCGTGGCTGGAGTCGTTGGATTCGTAGAAACTCGGGGACCTGCAAATGACCTGTCAGGGGTTAGAAAACTCAAAGGAGATCAAGAAAATAAAATAAAAATAGCAAAGGGAAGAAAGTTTTGGAGGGGCTGGAAGGATGGTTGGCAGCAGGAAGATGGTTGCAAACACTGGGAAGAAGAACTCTCAAACCCCTTTATGCACACAGCAGGGTAATCACACAAAACAATATAAGAACTCAAGGTTTATTTCATATATCAAAATCTCTCTTCATACAAGAGGCTAGGGTCCTTTAAATAGACCCTTAACCACGGGCTCCAAGTAAAGGCACATTAGTCTTTACATAAGAATCCTTTTCCCTCTCAAACC
Source organism: Areca catechu (assembly GCA_021397845.1). Lineage (NCBI taxonomy): Eukaryota > Viridiplantae > Streptophyta > Magnoliopsida > Arecales > Arecaceae > Areca > Areca catechu. The sequence goes on from CM038040.1 coordinate 135,796,144, forward strand.
CTAGCTAGAAAATAAGGAAATATTAGGTAGAAAAATTCCTAGAAATTCTCTTGACTTGGCCAACACTCCAAGGATTCCTAGGGGGGCGTGTTGGGCTTCTAGGAGTAGCAAGAGGCCGGCCCAAAAGGGCTCGGGTGCATGGGTTTGGGCCTCTGGAAGCTAGGGTGGCCTGGTAGCCGTGTAGCAGGAATATTCCCTGGTATCTTGCTTCTTTAGGGCTTGGGCATGGCACCTGGGCTTGATTTCTTTGGGCTAGGATGCAGATGGACCTCTAGAATCATGGATGCCCTGGTCTATGAATATACTTTGGCATCTGGAAGGGAATCTGGGCATCTGGAGGGCATTTGCAAGGAATCAGGGTTTTCTGAATTTTCCTCCTGGGGTTTTCAAATCTTCAAGCTGGGTTGAACTTGGGCTATACTTCTATATCTTCAATCTAGTTGGACTTGGTCTTCACTTGTATGATATAGTCTTGAGTCTTCAGTATGCTTGGACAGGACTCAAAAAAATAAAATTAGCTCAACATGAGCTGACTAATACTGAACTGAACTAGCTCAACATGAGCTGACTAATTACAGGATTTAAATAAAATAGCTAATCTTTATTACAATGGACTTGAATGTCAATTAAGTGATCCACAGAGAGTTGAGTAGCCTGTACCTTATTCTGGTGCCTTTGGTGTCCGCACCAATGATGCCCTTTGGTCTGAAGAATGCGGGGTCCACCTATCAGTGCCTGGTCAGCAAGGTCTTCAAGGACCAAATTGGTCGCAACATGCAGGTGTATGTGGATGACATGCTCGTCATGAGCAGGCCGGGCTCGAGCCACGTAGCTGACCTCGCCGAGTCCTTCCACAACCTGCGACAGCATCAGATGAAGCTGAACCTGGTGAAGTGTGCCTTCGGGGTTGCAGCAAGAAAATTCCTGGGCTTCATAGTCACCCAAAGGGGCATCGAAGCAAACCCAGAGAAGGTGCAGGCCATCATCGATATGGAACACCCAACCTCCAAGAAGCAGGTCCAACGCTTGACGGGACGCATCGCCACCCTTAGTAGATTCATCTCAAGGTCGGCTGATCGTTGCCTGCCATTTTTCAAGGTGCTGCACAAGATGCACGACTTCACCTAGACCGAGGAGTGCAGGACAACCTTTGAAGAGCTGAAGAACTTCCTCGCCTCCGCTTCGCTGCCCTCCAGGTCGGAGGAGGGAGAGGAGCTCTTGTTGTACCTGGTGGTGACACCAGGAGCGGTAAGCTCAGTCCTCGTCCGCACAGAGAAGGACAAATCTCAGAAGCCGGTGTGCTACACTAGCAAAATCCTCCATGACTCGGAGATCAAGTATACTCGCTCCGAAAAACTCATTTTTGTACTAATAATGTCTACTAAGCGTCTCATGCCCTATTTTCAAGCACACCCAATAGTGGTGATGACGGACCAGCTGCTGAGGACTATCCTCACCCGACCCGAGACATCCAGGAGGTTGGCTAAGTGGTCCTTGCTGCTCAGCAAATTCGACATAGCGTACCGACCGAGGTCATCACAAAAGGCCCAAGTCCTGGTCGACTTCGTGGTCGAGTGCACTGGGTTCACCGAGGAGCCAGAGCAAACAGCAACGGAGCCTGGGCTAGGAGAAGAGCCCTGGATCCTCCATGTAGATGGCGCATCCAATTCCAGCGGGAGCGGAGCAAGCCTCATCCTGACCAATTGTGATGGGGTTGTGGCGGAATGCACCTTCGCTTCAAGTTCGCCGCAACCAATAACCAGGTGGAGTACGAGGCACTCCTCGTGGCCTAAGAATCTGATGGGGAACTAATATGCATGCAATTTTTTTTATATGTTTTACATGTTGAGTTAGGTGATTAATTTCCAAATTTCAGATCAAAATTATTTGTAGGGAATTTTTTATGAATTTTTGAAGATCAGCATGCAGATTAGGACCTAGAAAAGTAGCAAAGAAGGACCGCCGGGGTTAAGAAGCCTCGGTTAGGGCAAGTTCTCCTACAATAAAACTACTGGAGGTAGAGGGGTGTACCTGACAATATCTGTGAAGATCGCAGCGAAGGGGTCTCTCGTTCCTCGATGGATGCGGCCTGGAAAATCGAGCCAAAGACCCGCGGATACCCGGCTTTCTGCTCGGTGATCCGATTGAGGCTTGGCTGGAGTCGTTGGATTCGTAGGAACTCAGGGACCTACAAACGACCTGTCAGGGGTTAGAAAGCTCACAAAGGAACAAGAAAACAAAGTAAAAACAACAAGGGAAGGCTTCTTTTGGAGTGAGCATCCAGGGATCTGGAGGGTTTGTTAGCAGCAGGAAGATGATTGCAAACACCGGGAAGAAGAACTCTCACAAACCCCTTTATGCACACAGCAGGGTATCACACCACTCAATAGAAGAACTCAAGGTTTTCATTCATCAAAAATTCTCCTCATACAAGAGGCTAGGGTCCCTTAAATAGACCCTTAACCTTGGGCTCCAAGTAAGGGTACATAAGTCTTTACATAAGAATCCTTTTCCCTCTCAAACCCTAGCTAGAAAATAAGGAAATATTAGGTAGAAAAATCCCTAAAAATTTTCTTGACTTGGTCAAGACTCCAAGCACACCTAGGGGGGCGTGTTGGGCTTCTAGGAGCAGTAAAAGGCCGGCCCAAAGGGGCTCGGGTGCATGGGTTTGGGCCTCTGGAAGCTGGGGTGGCCTGGTAGCCAGATAGCAGGAATATTCCTTGGTATCTTGCTTCTTAGGGGCTTGGGCTTGGCACCTGGGCTTGATTTCTTTGGACTAGGATGCAGATGGACCTCTGGAATCATGGATGCCATTATCTATGAATATACTTTGGCATCTGGAAGGGAATCTGGGCATCTGGAGGGCATCTGCAAGAAATCAGGGTTTTCTGAATTTTCCTCCTGGGGTCTTCAAATCTTCAAGCTGGGTTGGACTTATGCTATACTTTCATGTCTTCAATCTAGTTGGACTTGGTCTTCACTTGTATGATATAGTCTTGAGTCTTCAGTATGCTTGGACAGGACTCAAAAAAATAAAATTAGCTCAACATGAGCTGACTAGCATTGGACTGAACTAGCTCAACATGAGCTGACTAGTACAGAACTGAAATAACAACTAAAAAAACTCAAATAACAACTAAAATGGACTCAGATGAGCTAAGCCCTTATTACAGATGGACTCATAAATTATTGATCAATTTACAGAGGGTTGAAAAAGCCTATGTCTTATTCTGGTGCCTCCGGTGTCCCCACCAATTCTCCCGGGGTGGGAGGAACTCGACCCTGTCGAGTGAAGGTCAGACTGGCTCACATATCTCTCGAGAAGGTCTGGGTTGAGGCATTGCAAGTCCTCTCGAGAAATCCACGAATCGTCCGACTCTGGCCGGCCTTGCCATCGGACCAGGAAGCGTTGATAGTCATGGCCCTGGGTTGTGATGGCTTGATCATCCAGGATACGCTCGATCCGTTCTCCTCTCTCAGGCCAAATTTGTTTGTGGACAATCTAGGTTAGGGTCACTCACAATGAAAAGGTCCAAAGGCCTCACTAGGTATCACTGCCGGTTCCCTATACTCAACCAGGTCCGTAATAATGAAGGTAGAACTAACGCCCAATTCCGAAGGCAATTCTAACACCTAGGCATTTGATCCAACCTTCTCTATCACTTTAAAAGGTCCGGCTCTGCGAGCATGAAACTTCTTTTAGGCCTAAGCCTAACCAAGATAGAATCCACTACATCAAATTCTTTGACCCTTATTCGGGAATTAGCCAATTGTTTTAAGATTAGTGCGGGTGGTGAACATGCTAGGCACATGTAGAATCCTAACAAATGATGCAAAGGACTCATACTGACACCTAACAGACTCGACTATGCATTCCTATTGAAGGAAATTTTATTGAACTCTTTGGATCTAAACCTAATAGATTATAGGTTCTCTAGGTTTGATCCTAGCTTGACATGCACATGAGAATTTACAGTGAACTCCTAGCAAATTCCAAAGAGTATGCCAGAAGTAAGATGCAAACCTAACATGCGTGATGAATGCATGCAGTATGCTAATCTCAGCTAAATGCAATCTAATGATCCTAGAAATGCTGGAGGTGTTAGGAAAGGGTAGAAAATAGGAAGTGGGTTTAGAAGTAGTTTGGTAGGGTAGGGAAAAAGGTTCAAGGTTAGTTGGATAAAGTTCAATAAAAGAAGGCATGTCAGGGACTATTCCTAGACTAATGAGGCTAATCTTACGAGATTGTGGAATTTCTATGGGCATGAAAAGGTCCATGCTATGGAAGGATGGGTCAACAATTTCTGGGATGAGATCTTCAATAGGAATGGCAGGAAGGGATTCATCCTGAGGGCAATGGGTTAAGTAAGCCAAATCCTGAATAAAGTCTTCTTGTTCATGCAATTTAGGAATAGGCTCTACAATTAGATCCTTTTCTAGAGTTTCCTCAGGTAAAATCCTAGTATCATAGTTCTCTTCCTCTAATTGTTCTTCCACTATAGCTTTAGGTTGGATGTGGTCAAGGTCAACTAGCTCTAGGGTGGTTTCTACCTGGGTATCTACTGGGTCAGCTAATTCTAGGTCTACTAAAGGTGTCTCCTCTTCTCCTTCATACTCATCCACTAGGCTCGCATCAGCTTCATACACTTCCGCATTAATGTAAGCCTTGTCAATCTCAGGAATGGTTGGAGAAGGTCGGCTAGGAAAAAATTGGCTAGGTCCTGGTTTCTGATTATGGGCACTACTCCCAGTAGGTTCAGGTTGTATAAGGGGTAGTGGCTCACTACTGGGTTCATATTTAGGGACACTAATCCTATGGGGTTCAGGTTGACTAGAAGAAGCATGACTAGTACTAGGTTGATACTTAGGGGTTATGGGTTCTCTAGGCTCATAGGACAAAGGTGCAGATCTATGGGTCATGGGATTATAGGATCTGGGGTCATAGGATTTTGGGTCAGCTCTATGATCAGGTTCCAAGGATGGATCATGGTATGGGGTCCTCCTAAGGATGGGCTTCCTATATGGGTCAGGATATTGGGTTCTCCTAGGGTTGGACTCCCTATATGGGTCAGAATATTGGGTTCTCCTAGGGTTGGACTCCCTATATGGGTCAGAGTATTGGGTTCTCCTAGGGTTGGGCTCTCTATATGGGTCAGAGTATTGGGTTCTCCTAGGATTGGACTCCCTATATGGGTCAGAGTATTGGGTTCTCCTGGGTTCAGTATCATAATAATGGTCACGGTAAGGGGTTCTTCTAGGTTCAGTATCATAATAAGGGTCATGGTAAGGGGTTCTTCTAGGTTCAGTATTATTGTATGGGTCAGGCTGAGGGGCTCTCCTAGGTTCAATCTCTCGGTATGGATCAGGGTTTGGGGTCCTCCTAGGTTGAGGATTGTAGTACGGGTCAGAATAAGGGGATCTCCTAGGTTCGACCTCATGGTATAGATCAGGGTTTGGGGTTCTCCTAGGTTGAGGGGACTCAGGATCTGGCTCAGATTGTGACCCATGGGTTCTTGCTATGGTCCCTACACGGCCTCCTAACTGGTCAAACCTTTTGGCAAGATGGTCAATTCTATTGTTGGTTTGGGTACCAGACTGAGTTAACTGGGTAGTCATCTGGGCCATTTGATCAGCTAGGGCTTTTATTTGGGCTTGTAAGTTTTCCATGGGTTCAGACATTTGTGAAGGAGGTGGGTGATATGAAACTCCTGATCTAGTGCTCATACAAGACTCGATTAGACCGACTATAGCTGACTAGACCTAGAGTCCAAACTAGATGCTCAATCAGGGTGGCAAACTAGCCTATAGTAACCCTGTACTCAGCCAGGCAGGTGTAAGGGGAGTGTTAGGTCCCTGATTGCCAATCCTAGACATCAATCAGAGATTGGCCAGGTAGGCGGACCAGCACACAAGCCCTTCGGGATTGAATCCCTAAACCACCATTCTAGACACTGAGCACAAGGCACACACAGGTTAACTTGACACAGTGATCTAACACTAGCCCGGACCCGACCAGTTGTTGTCCCTAGCCCACTAGGGCAAATTAAGTCTAATTAATTTTAGGTTAAGGCTTGGGACCGAATGCAAGGGATGTGGTTTTGGGCTATGGAGAGGTTATCAACTCCTCCCCCCATCTGATATAGCAAGAGTGCCCTTAAAAGTAGATTATGCAATGATGGCAGGCAAATGATGCAAATTAGGGTTAGATGTTTTTGGTATTTTTGGAGAATATGTAATTTTATTTATTTTTTTTTGATATTTTATTAAATAGAAGAAAACTTACAAATTATTGCCTAATATTCAGGAAATATACTAAAATTAAAAGATATGCAAAAAATGCTAAACAAAACCCTAAAACTTCCAAACTTGTCTTGCTAAAAAAAACAGAGCCGAAAACTTGCAGGCCCTATTTCGGCTTACAGAAAATTTTTCACAAGCCATAATAAAATCTGAAAAAATCTTTAAAATTACTGTGAATTATGATAAATCCATTAAAATAAATTTCAGAATTTTTTGAGTTTTTAAAATGGAGAAATAATTAAAATAATAGAGTATATACGGACTGAAAAATTACAGAAAACAAGCCCTAATCTAAGCTCTGATACCAAATGATGGGGAACTAATATGCTTGCAATTTTTTTTGTATGTTTTAAATTTTGCGTTAGGTGATTAATTCCCAAATTTCAGATCAAAATTATTTGTAGGGAATTTTTTATGAATTTTTGAAGATCAGCATGCAGATTAGGACCTAGAAAAGTAGCAAAGAAGGACCGCCGGGGCTGAGAAGCCTCGGTTAGGGCAAGTTCTCCTACAATAAAACTACTGGAGGTAGAGGGGTGTACCTGACAACATCTGTGAAGATTGCAGCAAAGGGGTCTCTCGTTCCTCGATGGATGCGGCCTGGAAAACTGAGCCAAAGACCCATGGATACCCGGCTTTCTGCTCGGTGATCCGATTGAGGCTTGGCTGGAGTCGTTGGATTCGTAGGAACTCAGGGACCTGCAAACGACCTGTCAGGGGTTAGAAAGCTCATAAAGGAACAAGAAAACAAAGTAAAAACAGCAAGGGAAGGCTTCTTTTGGAGTGGGCGTCCAGGGATCTGGAGGGTTTGTTGGCAGCAGGAAGATGATTGCAAACACCGGGAAGAAGAACTCTCACAAACCCCTTTATGCACACAGTAGGGTATCACACCACTCAATAGAAGAACTCAAGGTTTTCATTCATCAAAAATTCTCCTCATACAAGAGGCTAGGGTCCCTTAAATAGACCCTTAACCTTGGGCTCCAAGTAAGGGTACATAAGTCTTTACATAAGAATCCTTTTCCCTCTCAAACCCTAGCTAGAAAATAAGGAAATATTAGCTAGAAAAATCCCTACGAATTTTCTTGACTTGGTCAAGACTCCAAGGATGCCTAGGGGGGCGTGTTGGGCTTCTAGGAGCAGCAAAAGGCCGGCCCAAAGGGGCTCGGGTGCATGGGTTTGGGCCTCTGGAAGCTGGGGTGGCCTGGTAGCCAGGTAGCAGGAATATTCCCTGGTATCTTGCTTCTTAGGGGCTTGGGCTTGGCACCTGGGCTTGATTTCTTTGGGCTAGGATGCAGATGGACCTCTGGAATCATGGATGCCATTATCTATGAATATACTTTGGCATCTGGAAGGGAATCTGGGCATCTGGAGGGCATCTGCAAGAAATCAGGATTTTCTGAATTTTCCTCCTGGGGTCTTCAAATCTTCAAGCTGGGTTGGACTTGTGCTATACTTCCATGTCTTCAATCTAGTTGGACTTGGTCTTCACTTGTATGATATAGTCTTGAGTCTTCAGTATGCTTGGACAGGACTCAAAAAAATAAAATTAGCTCAACATGAGCTGACTAGCATTGGACTGAACTAGCTCAACATGAGCTGACTAGTACAGAACTGAAATAACAACTAAAAATACTCAAATAATAACTAAAATGGACTCAGATGAGCTAAGCCCTTATTACAGATGGACTCATAAATTATTGATCAATTTACAGAGGGTTGAAAAAGCCTCTGTCTTATTCTGGTGCCTCCGGTGTCCCCACCAGAATCTCCCACGAGCTGGGTGAGCAGGACTTGAAAGTCTTCATCGACTCCCAACTGGTCGCTGGATAAGTATCCGGGGAGTATGAAGCAAGGGATGCCCAGATGATGAAGTATCTGGAGCATGTACGCACGAGCGCGGTAGGCCTCCAGCGCTTCAGCATTTTCCACATCCCCCGAGGAGAGAATGCATGCACGGATGCGTTGTCCAGACTTGCGACTATGTCGAACTCTTCATTGGGACATGCCTACATCGAGCACCTTGAAAGTCCCAGCTATGAGAACTCGACGGAGGTACATCAAGTCACCCCCGAGCCGAGCTGGATGGACAAGTATATCCAGTACATCACTGACGGCACCCTACTGAAGGACCGCACAGAAGCCACCCTCGTCAGGAAGAAAGCCTCCCCGTTCATCCTGATGGAGGGCCAACTCTTTCACCGATCTTACCCTACCCACTCTTAAGATGCCTCAAGCCCGCTGAGGCGACCTTTGTGCTCCAAGAGATACATGAAGGCCTCTGCGGGAATCATGTGGGAGGAAGGACACTAGCTTACGAAGCTCTCCGCCAGGGGTACTTTTGGGAGACCATGAGGGAGACGTAGCTGACTTCATCAAGAGGTGCGACAAATGTCAGCGCCATGCCAACATACAGCATCAGCCAACGGCGCCGATCTCCTAGCTCTCAGCCCCTTGGCCCTTTGCTCAGTGGGGGATGGACATCTTAGGACCATTCCCCCCATCATCCAGGCAGCGAAAGTTCTTGATAGTGGCGATCGACTACTTCACCAAGTGGGTCGAGGTAGAGCCATTAGCTCAGATCGTGGAAGCCAATGTCCGCCGGTTCTTTTGGAAGTCAATCATTTGTCGCTTCGGGCTCCCCCGTTGCATCATCACCTATAACAGGCGACAGTTCGATAATCGCAAGTTCAAAGGATTCTGTGTAGCCCACGGCATCCAACACCGGTTCACCTCGATAGCTCACCCCCAAACAAATGGGGAAGCCAAGGTGACCAACCAGACCATCCTCCAAGGGCTCCAGACCAGACTGGACCAAGCTAAGGGCATGTGGGCAGAAGAGCTCCCGAGCGTCCTGTGGGCCTACCACACAACACCCAGGATGGCGACCAATGAAATGCCTTTCAGCCTCGCCTTCGGTGCCGAAGCAGTTATCCCCGTCGAGCTCGGCATGCCTACGTTGCGGGTGCAGCAGTATGATGAAGCGCGGAACTCGGCACACCTCCTGCTCAACCTGGACCTTCTTGAAGAGCAAGGGACAAAGCCCACCTACGAATGGCGGCCTACCGACAAAGAGTAGCCCGGTACTACAACGCCCGTGTCCGGACAAAAGCTTTCAAGCCCGGAGACCTGGTGCTGCGGCGGGCGGAGGAGTCCCAGCCTAGGGAGTGCGACAAGCTCTCCCCGAACTAGGAGGGCCCCTACAAAGTAGCTGAAGCCCTCTCACAAGGGCCCTATTACGTCGAAGATCTTGATGGCGTCAGGTTTCCCATGACATGGAATGCCTGCATCTTGCAGAAATATTATCAATAATGTAAGGTTTCCCAACAATGATATAACAATGGTTTTTCCTTGCACAAGTGTCTATCTGTCTTGCAGGAGAATACCAACGATGCCCTCGAGCCCAACTCCAGGACGTCAAAGAATCATCGAGCCAAGTAGCTTCTAATTCAAAGCATCCCCGAGCCCAGCTCCAGGATGTAGAAGGATATTCGAGCCATGTAGCTCTCCAACTCCAAGCATCCACGGGCCCAGCTATAGGACGTAGAGGGATATTCGAGCCACGTAGCTCTCCAACTCCAAGCATTCCCGTGCCTAGCTCCAGGACGTAGAAGGATATTCGAGCCACGTAGCTCTCCAACTCAAAGCATCCCCAAGCCCAGCTCTAGGACATAGAAGGATATTCGAGCCATGTAGCTCTCCAACTCCAATCATCCCCGAGCCCAGCTCCAGGACGTAGAAGGATATTCGAGCCACGTAGCTCTCCAACTCCAAGCATCCCCGAGCCCAGCTCCAGGACGTAGAAGGATATTCGAGCCACGTAGCTCTCCAACTCCAAGCATCCCCAAGCCCAACTCCAGGACGTAGAAGGATCTTCGAGCCATGTAGCTCTCCAATTCCATGTGTCCCTGAGCCCAGCTCCAGGATGCCAAACCAAGACCGGAGCTCAGATCTCCAGTCAAGGAATCACAGAGCCAAGCAGCTCTTCATCTCAAACATCTCTGAGCCCAGCTCTGGGATGCCAAGAGATCATGGGGCCACATAGCTCCCATCAACGCCTCGAGCTTAGCTCCAAGGTGCCAAAGACCTGAGCCAAGATCTCAGGCAATCCCTGGGCCCAAGCCTAGCTCCATGTCCAGGAAGGCCTCGAGCCTAGCTCCAAGACAATCAAGACCGGTAACCCCCCTTCTCTGATCTCCCCACTCAAAAAGAAGATGAGAGGGGAAGGAAAGAAAGAGAACAAACTGGGGGTACAGCCAGCATCCTCTCCTCTGATCTCCACACTCCAAAAAAAAAAAAAATGAAAAGTGAAAATGATGAATGAATGATGAAAAGATGAATGAAAAATGAATGAGAGAAGAGTGGGGAAGGAAAAAAAGAGAGAACGAGAAGAAAATACAACATCATCGAAGTTACAACCATCCACATCCTCGAGCCCAACTCCAGGATGCCAGCTCAAGACCGGAGCTCAGACCTTTGGCCAAGAGATCCTCGAGCCACGAACTCTCAACCATCCACGTCCTCGAGCCCAGCTCCAGGATGCCAGCTTAAGACCAGAGCTCAGACCTCTGGCCAAGAGACCCTCAAGCCACGCAGCTCTCAACCATCCAAGTCCCCGAGCCCAGCTCCAGGATGCCAGCTCAAGACCGGAGCTCAGACCTTCGGCCAAGAGATCCTCGAGCCACGCAGCTCTCAACCATCCATGTCCTCGAGCCTAGCTACAAGATGCCAGCTCAATATCAGAGCTCAAACCTCCGGCCAAGAGATCCTCGAGCCACGCAGCTCTTAACCATCCATGTATGGTGGGGACACCGAAGGCACCAGAATAAGATAGAGACTTTTCAACCCTCTGTGAATTGATCAATAATTTATGAGTCCATCTGTAATAAGGGCTTAGCCCATCTGAGACCATTTTAGTTGTTATTTCAGTCTTTTGAGTATCAGTTCTGTACTAGTCAGCTCATGTTGAGCTAGTTCAGTCTAGTGTTAGTCATCTCATGTCGAGCTAATTTTATTTTTTTGAGTCCTATTCAACCATATTGAAGACTCAAGACCACATCATACAAGTGAAGACCAAGTCCAACTAGATTGAAGACATGGAAGTATAGCCCAAGCCCAACCCAGTTTGAAGATTTGAAGACCCCAGGAGGAAAATTCAGAAAATCCTGAATCCTTGCAGATGCCCTCTAGATGCCCAGATTCCCTTCCAGATGCCAGAATATATTCATAGACTAGGGCATCCTTGATTCCAGAGGTCCACTTGCAACCTAGCACAAAGAAATCAAGCCCAGGCGCCAAGCCTAAGCCCCTAAGAAGCAAGATACCAAGGAATATTCCTACTACCTGGCTACCAGGCCACCCCAGCTTCCAGAGGCCCAAGCTCATGCACCCAAGCCCCTTTGGGCCGGCCCCTTACTGCTCTTAGAAGCCCAACACACCCCCTAGGTGTCCTTGGAGTGTTGGCCAAGTCAAGAGAATTTTTAGGGAATTTTCTACCTAATGTTTCCTTACTTTCTAGCTAGGGTTTGAGAGAGAAAAGGATTCTTATGTAAAGACTTATGTGCCCTTACTTGGAGCCCAAGGTTAAGGGTCTATTTAAAGGACCCTAGCCTCTTGTATGAAGGGAGATTTTGATATATGAAATAAACCTTGAGTTCTTCAATTGCTTTGTGTGATTACCCTGCTGTGTGCATAAAGGGGTTTGAGAGTTCTTCTTCCCGGTGTTTGCAACCATCTTCCTGCCGCCAACCATCCTTCCAGCCCCCTCCAAAACTTTCTTCCCTTTGCTGTTTTCCACTATTTTCTTGATCTCCTTTGAGTTTTCTAACCACTGAAAGGTCGTTTGCAGGTCCCCGAGTTCCTACGAATCCAACGACTCCAGCTAAGCCTCAATCGGACCACCGAGCAGAAAGCCGGGTATTCGCGGGTCATTGGCTTGGTTTTCCAGGCCACATCCATCGAGGAACAAGAGATCCCTTCACTGCGATCTTCATCGGGTGCTTTAGACGTTGTCAGGTACACCCCCTCTACCTCCAGTAATTATATTGTAGGAGAACTTGCCCTAACCGAGGCTTCTCAGCCCCGGCGATCCTTCTTTAGTACTTTTCTAGGTCCTAATCTGCATGTGTGGCTTCAAAAATTCATACAAAATTTTCTATAACTAATTTTGATCTGAAAATCGAGAATTAATCACCTAACCCCATATATAAAACATACAAAAAGAATTGCATGCATATTAGTCCCGCATCAACGTCCCCGAGCCCAGCTCCAGGATGCCAGCTCAAGATTGGAGCTCAGACCTCTAACCTAGAGACCGTCGAGCTCAGCAGCTCTCAGGTACCCTCTCTAATCTCCCCATACATTAAAAGAAAGACAAAAGAAGAAGGGGAGTAAAGGAGAGGAGCCAGACAAGAAAATCAATTGCAAGAAAGTTTGCATTTCATTATTTGGGTGTCAATTACAAGTATCCTATGGGCCCCCGACATGCCGAGTGGCCCTGCTAAATACAGAAGAAGAAGCAAAGAGTGACTATCTGCTAGACTGGTTGCTGGACCGAGAGTCTCCATCAGCACGGGCTTCTGGCTGCGCGGTTTCAGGCTCAGCTGGCGCGGCCCCCTCAACGCCCTCCTCTTGATCTGAAGTACCGGGATAGTCAAGGCAGTTGCGGCCTTCGGCCAAGATGAACTCCTCGACCAGGCAGTGCAGGTACATGAAGCCTTTGAAGAAGGAGTCTGACACCGTCTGCTGGATCTCGGTGAGGAACACCTCCGTGGCCTTGTACCTTTCCACCACCTCTGCAGTTTCCTTCCTTACTGCGGCCACCTCGTGCTTGGCATCCACGACCGACTTGGCCGCCTCATCTGCTGCCCTCTGAGCCATGACGGACTTCTCCTCCTCTGCCATCAGTCGAGCTTGGAAGGACTGGGCGGTCCTCTTCTGCCGGGCCACCTCGGTGATGACCATGCCCAACCTCCACTCGGAGTCGGCTAGCTCCCCAATCCTCTTCCTTGACTCCTCCTGCTCGCAGTCGAGATCCTCTTGGAGCTCCTTCACTTGCCCCTCAGAGTCGACGAGCTGCTTCTCGAGGTCCTTGACTCGCTAGCCAAGCACTCCTTCAGAGTTAGCCCTCCTCTCCAGGTCGGCCTTCAGTGACTTGATCTCTGTCGCCTGCTGCTGCACAGCCTGCTCCCAGTTTTGGTAGCAGCTCCTGATAAAGAGGGCCTCGACACCCATCTGCATTACATGGGAAGTCAAAAAAAAAAAGAAAGAAAAGAGAAGAGAGAAAGAGAAGATGAGGCTGCTTATTGTGTAGAGATGGGGAAAAATGCTGTTGATCACGGCTCCAACCGGCAGCCCATCCATCTCCTCCCGGTCGCATGGCTGGATAGAAAAGTCCATCATGCGGTAGGCTAGGGCATGGTTGTCGGCCTAGGAGATCTCCGGCCCCAGCTTGAATGGGAGGCGGTGCCTCGCCTCGTCTCTCCTGCTCTCCCGAGGGGTAGATGCACCCGCCCCTCCAATGGCAGGACCCCCAGGAACTGGCCTGGGATCCGGCACCATCATGGCCAGAACCTCCATCACCAGAGGATCTCTAGGGCGGACCTCTCCTCCCTCAACTTCGGCCATCTCCGAACCTGGAGGGCAGTGTGGAGCAGCGGTAGCAACAGCATTGGCCGGGACAGCCACCACCAGCTCCAAGGTAAGGAGTTCGGCATCGGCCCGGACGGTCGCCGTAGGCTCCAAGATAGGAAGTTCCGCCTATGGCTCTGCCCGTCGTGCAGGGGCTCCCATAACCTCCTTTCCTTTCGAGGCGGTCGGCACGGCAGGAGCAGACATTGGCATCCCCTCAACTCGGGCCCGCCTCGAGGGAGGCTCGGCAGCCACCTTGGTGGATGGCCTCTTCTTGGAGACCGGTAACGGCTCATCCTCTGGAAGGATCAACCCTGCATACAAGAGCTTGGAAAGTCAGCCTGAAATGGAGAAAAGAGAAAATGCATACAGAAGAAGGAGCTAAACTTACCTAGCCCCGTCGATGAGTCGACCCTGGCATCAAGAAGGTTCTGCTCCGATAGCAGGACCTCCAAAGAGGGGATCTGAGCGGTGCGAAGCTGATCGTAATCATCCTGATCGGCTGCTTCGACTGTAGATATTTGGTTTGGGGACCGGTCCGGCTCGCTCCAAGCCCAGTCGACCCCCTTGACGTCTGCAAAGAAGAACCTGCTCTTCCAACCCTTGATGGAAGAGGGGAGCTCGAACTTGATGCCCTTTGGGCGAGAAGATAGGGACCACCACCCGTCCTCGGTCGGGTGGCATTTCAGGGTGAAGAATGCCCTGAACAGGGAGAACCGGGCAAAGAACTTGTGGACCTGACAGAGTATGATGAAGGAGAAGATCACCCTGATGGCGTTCGGCACCAACTTGGCAGGGACCAGACGATAATTAGTCAGGTCGGATAAGAAGAAAGGATGGAAGGGAAATCGGAGACCCCGAGAGAAGGTCCCCTCATAGAAGGCGAGACGCCCCAGGCCACTGGAAGTGACCCACTCCCCAGGTCGGGGGACCATGAGTCGAATGGAAGACAGGATCCCATAGGCATCCCGGTGGCTTCCAGCTCCACGGCAGAAATCGTCGAAGCGACCCCGCCCGAACCTGTTGACCAGACAGACTCAGGGGCTGGTTCAAGTAGAAGAGGAGGACCGGTAGGAAGGGAAGGAACGACTTCTAGCACCCTGATGGACACAGGGGGACAGGAAGGTCCGGTCTCATGCTAATCCTAAACTACTCCCCCTCTGACTCCTCATCGGAGGAGGAGAGCACCACCCTCCGAGCGAAAGACTCCGGACGAGACATGCTGAAATGTGAAGGAAAAAGCCTACCCCTAGAGGAGAGAAGAACGGATGCAGGTCGTGGAGGAAGAAAGGTCTGGACACTGCAACGAGCATGAAGGATTTGAAAGAAAGGGAATTCTGGATGAGAAATTTTTTCTTTTCACTTCGAAAGGGCCCATCAAATATGCGCTGTTATGACCGCCTCGCCAACGGATCTACGCCACGTGCTGCCCCTCGATGAAAAAGGAGTCCCATCTGCTCGAAATTCTGTGCCAACATTAACTGCCCCTCGGACGTGGCCATGCGGCACCCCCGCACTAGCTGACGGGGCCTTCCCTCGAAGCGCCAGCGACTACGGTCATCATTGCACCGGATTTTCGCCTCTCCATATCAGCACTACAGCTACTCCCTTCGCCCCGAGCGTCATGCACTAACGAGCCTCGAGAGTTGGGGGCAAATGATGTGGTGAGATCGCTGACGTGGATAGCTGACATGCACCACATTGAGGAGGTCGCCATGGCAGACGCCAAGGCGATGCCCTAGCCTGGATCGCTTTGCTGAGCTGAGCTCCTACCAGGCCACAAGCTGAGCTCCATCCTCCGCCAGGTCATGCCCGTGAGCTTGGGGTGCCTAGGCCAAAGCCATCCTCCACCCTCGGAGGTTAGTGCCCTGCGGTCGAGGTCGAGCCAAGAGCTCACCCATCGATGTGGAGCCTCTTCGAATGCATTCCCTCTAGACCGGGTCCGTCCTCCGCCTTCTAGAGTGAGACCATCGGAAGCTAGTGCCCTGCGGTCGAGGTCGAGCTTAGCGCTCACTCCCCGATGTGAAGCCTCTCCGAGTGCACGCCCTCTGGATCGGGTCAGTCCTCTACCCTCCAGAGTGAGACCCTCAAAGGCTAGTGCCCTGTGGTCGAGGTCAAGCCAAGAGCTCACCCACTGATGTGGAGCCTCTCCGAGCACGTGCCCTCTGGGCCAAGTCCGTCTTCCACCCTCCAGAGTGAGACCCTCGGAGGCTAGTGCCCTATGGTCGAGGTTGAGCCAAGAGCTTACCCACCGATGTGGAGCCTCTTCGAGCGCGCGCCCTCTGGACCGGGTCCGTCTTCCGACCTCCAGAGCGAGACCCTCAAAGGTTAGTGCCCTACAGTCGAGGTCGAGCCAAGAGCTCACCTACCGATGTGGAGCCTCTCCGAGCATGCACCCTCTGGACCGGGCCCGCACTCTTCCCTTCTCCACCAAGGTGACCGCACGAGCTCAAAGCACCCAGACCGGAGTAGACCCTGCCATCCCAGGATGCCGGCGAGCTACTCGAGGACCATGGAACGGCGCCCCCGATGCTACCATAACTACCTGTCCGGCCGTACTTCTAGGAGATGGGCCAGCCAGAGAGCACGCACCCCTAGGGCGGCGGCCCCCAGATTGAGGCTCTGCTAGGCTTTTCAGAATGGAGTGACCGGAGAGGATGTCAGAAGGAATGGAAGCTTCCCCTATCACCTGTCAGGAAAGGCATCACGTCCATGGCATGGAACCCTACCACACGCGCCTGCCAACCCAGCGAGGATCCCGAGGCAGGCTCCAAACGGCCAATTTCCAACTATAAAAAATGATCAGCACCCCTAAAGAGGAGGAGGTAACAATAGAAAAAACACACCAGTAGCAACAAACAACAATCCACCACCAACACAAGCACAAGCTCGACAGAGAGAGCAAAGCGCCACCACCAACACCATAGTTGAGGAAAAACCACCAGGAAACAAGGAGAAGCGAAGGAACATGGAACCCCTCTATCCTCGCTATCACTCTCCCCCTGCTGCGTTTCTCCTTCACTAACACATCTTCCACTCCTCCTAGTGCAGAGTCCATCAAGAGGGGCCCTACCAGGATGATCTGTTTTCCTGGATCGTCACTGACTTGATCGTCAGAGTGCCCCCACCGGAAACCCCGGCCCAGGTCACTAACCCCTGTTTCGCAGGTCCAGGATCAGAGGACCGGCAAGCAGCGAAAGGAGCGCACTCCAGCACCGGCAGTAGCTATGGGCCACGACGGTTTTGGCGGCAACAAGATCTATGATTGAACAATTTAGGCAACTAAATATTAGGTTTGACCAAGTGGAAGAGAGGCTGGGTAACCTTGAAGAATCCCATATGACCCATCCAGAGCCTGAAACACCTAGACCCACTCCCCTAGGTCCGAGAGCCCAACGTAGGGAACTCACCCCTGAACCTAATCCTAGGTGCCAAATCAAGGATGTTAATGATCAGGAAGAAAGAATCCAAAAAAATATATGACTTGATGCACCCATCTTTGATGAAAGTTTAGACCCTAAGGTATATACTGATTGGGAGAGTGACATGGACCAGTACTTTGAATGGTATGAAATGTCGGAAGAGAGAAAATTTAAGTTTGCTAAACTTAGGTTAGTTCGACAGGCTAGATTGTATAGGAAAAATGTGGAACGACTTAATCAACAAAGAGGAGATTTGCCGATAGTCACATGGAGATCTATGAAAATTAAACTTAGGGAGAAATACCTACCCTTGTCCTATGAGCAAAAATTGCTAGATTAGTGGCAAAAGTTGACTTAAGGCAACAAATCTGTGTCTGAATATATAGCTAAATTCAATGAATTTGTTATGAGGTGTAGTGTAGTTGAGTTGGAAGCTATCACCCTATCTAGGTTTAGAGTAGGCTTACTTGAGGATATCCAGAGGGAATTGTTCCTGAGAGAAGTTCATGATTTAGAGCAAGCCTACCAGATTGCTAGGGATTGCGAGAGATTTCAAAGAGGACCCATTACTCATCAACCTGAGCCTAGCATGTTTAGTATGCCTAGAAGTAGACCTTGTATGAGTCGATTTCCAAATAATTGACCCAATCTTCCTACCCCACCATCTTATAAGGATGACAAAGGTAAGAAACCCAAAGTTCAAAAGGATAGGAACCAAATGGCACCATGTTTTAGGTATCATAAAGTTGGCCATTATGCTGCTCAGTGCCCCATACGAGCCTTACATATAGGAGAGCTTGAGAAAGAGAACCCAGAAAATATTGAAGAGTGAGAGGAAGAAGTATATGAAGTTGAGAAAAATTTGGTGGATGAATATGAAGGAGATAAGGAACCCATAAAGTCATCTGACGAACTAGGAGTAGTTAGATGTATTTTGACTCAGACCAAGAAGAATGAGGACTGGTGTAGGACTAATATCCTACAAACCTTTATTAAACTAGGGGACAAATATTACAAAATTATCATAGATAGTGGGAGCTATGTTAATGCCATCTCTACAAATACTATTAAGAACTTAGGCTTACCTACAGTACCACATTCCAGTCTCTATAAGGTATCTTGGATCGATGCAACATCTACTCCCATTAAGCTACAACGCCAGGTCCCAGTCCAAATTAAATCATACCAAGAGAAAGTATGGTGTGATATTATTCCAATGGAGGTTAGCAGTATTATTTTAGGCAGACCCTGGTTGTATGACTATGATGCTATCCTTTTTGTCCGAACCAACACATGTTCCTTTAACCCCCATGGAAAGAGGATTGTCATCAATTTGACCCCACCTAAGGACAACATCAAAAGAGGGTCTAGTAATTTGAGGGAGAAGGAACCAGGATTAAGCCTAATCACTACCAAGGAATTAGTGCACAAGATTACTAAGGGTTCACCAGTTTGGATTTTGACAGCCAAGAAAGTTCATGACCAACCCCAAAAGGAATATCCTCAAGAGATTTTAGAGTTTTTGAAGGAGTTTAATGATGTGTTCCCTGAAGACCTCTCTGATCACCTATCACCATTAAGGGACATACAACACGTAATAGATCTAGTCCCAGGAGCGAGCCACCTTGCCAAATCTACTGCACTATAGGTGAACCCTACTGAACATCTAGAGTTACAAAGGCAAGTAAAGGATCTTCTCAAAAAAGGATTTATTAGAGAAAGCTTGAGTCCATGTGCTGTTCCAGCCCTTTTGATCCCTAAGAAAGATGGCACTTGGAGGATATGTGTTGATAGTCGAGCCATCAACAAGATCCTAGTGAAATATCGATTTTCTATACCCCATCTTGATGACATGCTAGATATGATGGTCGGTGCTACCATCTTTTCAAAAATTGACCTAAAGAGCTGCTATCGCTAAGTTAGGATTAGACCTAGTGATGAATGAAAAACCACTTTTAAGACCAAGGATGGCTTATATGAATGGTTAGTGATGCCTTTTGGTCTGTCCAATGCTCTTAGTACTTTTATAAGGATTATGACTCAAGTTCTAAAAGCTTTTATTAAAAATTTTGTAGTGGTTTATTTTGATGATATCCTTATATATAGTAAAACTAAGAAGGATCACTTAGACCATCTTCGACAAGTGTGTCAAGCCCTTATGGAGGATAATCTTTATGCTAACTTGAAGAAATGTAGTTTCATGACCCCAAGGATTATTTTTCTAGGTTTTGTAGTAACTGCTGAAGAAGTGTCTACTGATCTTGAGAAAATCAAGTCCATAGTTAAGTGGCCCATACCCAAAAACATACATGATGTTCGTAGCTTCCATGGATTAGCCACTTCTATAGGAGATTTATTCGAGGGTTTTGTATAATTGTCACACCCATTACTGATTTCCTTACGAAGGGAACCTTTCAGTGAACCAAGAACACCAATAGAGCCTTCCTAGAAATCAAGGACAAGATGACCTAATCCCCAATTCTAAGGTTACCCCACTTTTCAAAAGATTTTGAAGTTGCTTATGATGCCTCAGGAGTTGGAATTGGAGGAGTCTTGAGTCAGGAAAATCACGTGGTAGCTTTGTTTAGTGAAAAGTTGAATGATGTTAAATTAAAATATTCAACTTATGATAAGGAATTATACACGGGAGTCCAAGCCCTAAGATATTGGATGATGTGGCACGGGGGGGTAGGATCATTGATGAGCCTAGAAGTCACCTATATTGGGGTATCATATTTTTTGGATATTTTTTTCCTAAGGATGGTGAAGGAACAATGGGGATGGAAGCTTTAGGTTTTGGAACTCATGGACTTTGGGAGTCGCACTAACGAAGAGACCTCTCACCTCTAGGGAATTCCACCCTCCTCGATACTTGGAGGCATTAGGGTGAATCTCAAAGGTCATGAGGGGATAAAAGAAATGGAATGGGAAGGGGGATAACTAGGGCCTTTCGTCCACTCCTAACGGAGGTAGAACCAAGAACACTTTTCTTTCAAAAATTCATATTCTTCATTTTTTTTCAATACAAGAGATGGGTCCTTATATAGGGACCAATTACTTAAGAAGCAAGTAAAGAAAATATATGCACCATAATCCTTCTTGATTTGCTGAATGATAACATGGAAGGTTTTATACAATTTCCAAAAAAACTCAAGAAAAATAAGGAAAGAAGAGGGGGACCATGGGGGGACCATGTGGGGTACCAAACACCTTCTCTTTTGAGCTTTTGAGGGACCACATCTTTCCTTAGCTGCTTGGCATGAATCAGGGGATTCATGCTTATCCACTTAACCTTCCTTTCTCACTTGATGGCGTGTAGAGTTGATGTGCCTGGAGGGTGGAAGGGGAGTGCTGGCATGTGGTCATGCACAGGCTGTCTTCATGTGTCCTCCATATAATCCTAAGTAGCGCAATCCAGGATGTAACTGGGACTCCACATGGCTGCTGAGGTGGCTGGGCTCTCGGGTCTCCATCATTCCCCTAGAGTAGGGAGAACTCGACTCCGTCGAGTTTGAACATGACTTGGGTGAAACTGAAACCCATTATTTGAAGTCTATGCAGTACTCGATGATTTTTTTTTTTGACAGCCCTGCTCTGAGATCTATGGAGCTTTGAGATGCATGTAGCTATGAGATCGATGCAGCTTTGAAATCAGTGTAACTTTGAAATGTGTGCAGCTCTGAAACTTATGCAGGACCTGAAGTCGGCAACCGGAACGTGAAGTGCTTTCACGTTCATGTAACTGGGTTTCTTCTCCATGGACCAAAGGGGAACAGAGAGCGTCTTCATGAAGATCTGCATTTTGCCAGCGGGGAGACGACGATGGAGGAACAGGTGGCCGATGGGAAGCATTGTGTTGATCTGGCAAAAGGGGAAGAGATTGACAAGGGAGTGAAGGCTGTACGCGTCATCGACGGACGTGGTCAAGATGACCAGAAGCCCTTCGGGCTTCAGCTTCTGCTCAATTTCCATGATGAGATTTTGGTGGGTGGAGGCGGCGGACGGGAAAGAGGGAGCTGGGGGTGCACATGAGGGCAAATAGTATGGCATTGGTGGCGAAGATGGTGGCTTTGTTTTCTATCCTTGTCTACTTGTTTGGTGATTTCCATTGGGATTCCAGTTCCCAAATCAAGCTCCGATGGCAATCATGGGCCAGGCAGCGTCCTCTTCCGATCTAAAAAAGTGAAGAAGGATTTTAGCATAGCGATTCTCTAGTGGAAGAAGGCGCTGAACCGGCTGATTATCCTCCTTCTTGATGAGAAGCGATGCAGCCTGGGCAAGATCGGCATGGCTGATGGAGATTTGGACATCGTTGGTGAAGCTCCGATGGTTGAGGGGATCGTAGTGAGCGATGGATCAGATCCGACGAGGGCGGTGATCACCGTGGCAATAGTGTGGTGGTATAGGCGATCGACGGGGAGTAGGGAGGAGATGGAACAGGGCATCTGGCATCTTGATAGCAGGGGATTCTGACGGGAGATGGGGTGTCAAGCAGGTCCAGTGGAGACATCGATCGAATCTGGGCGGTCCGGATAGGAGGCTTCATGGAAGGGATGGTGGCACGGCCGTGGCTCAATGGTGGTGCTGGTGAGCCGGCAATGGAGATGGTGGTGGATGGATCAAGGAAGGAGATGATGGGAATAACTCGAGGATAAATTGGGGATAAGTAGAGGATAGCTAGAATAATAGGAATAAGATGGGACAAAAAAAGGAAATAATGTATACCCTAAACTCTAGGCTTGGATACCAAGTTGATGTGGCACAAGGGGGGGTAGGATCGTTGGTGAGCCGAGAAGTCACCTAGATTAGGGTATCAAATTTTTTGGATTTTTTTTTCTAGGGATGGTGAAGGAACAATGGGGATGGAAGCCTTAGGGTTTGGAACTCATGGACATTGGGACTCATACTAACGAAGAGACCTCTCACCTCTAGGACATTCCACCCTCCTCGATACTTGGAGGTGTTAGGGTGAATCTCAAAGGTCATGAGGGGATAAAGAAAATGGAATCGGAAGGGGGATAACTAGGGCCTCTTGCCCACTCCTAACAGAGGTAGAACCAAGATCACTTTTCTTTCAAAAGTTCATATTCATCATTTTTTTTCAATACAAAAGAGGGGTCCTTATATAGGGACCAATTACTTAGGAAGCAAGTAAAAAAAATATATGCACCACAATCCTTCCTGATTTGCTGAATGACAACATGGAAGGTTTTATACAATTTCCAAAAAAACTCAAGAAAAATAAGGAAATAAGAGGGGGACCATGTGGGGCACCAAACACCCACTCTTTTGGGCTTGTGGGGGACCACATCTTTCCTTAGCTGCTTGGCATGAATTAGGGGATTCTTGCTTATCCACTTGACCTTCCTTTCTCACTTAATGGCATGTGGAGTTGATGTGCCTGGAGGGTGGAAGGGGTGTGCTGGCATGTGGTCATGCACAAGCTGTCTTCATGTGATCCTCCATGTAATCCTAAGTAGTGCAATCCAGGATGTGACTGGGACTCCACATGGCTACTGAGGTGGCTGGGCTGTCGGGTTCCCATCATTGGAGACACTATTTGTTGCCGCAGGAGTTTGTTCTTTATTCGGATCATGAAGCACTTCGATTCCTTAACTCGCAAAAGAAATTAAACCCTCGGCATGGTAAATGGGTAGAATATATCAAAGCCTATACTTTTGTTCTAAAACACCAATCGGGTATTGATAACCAGGTTGCCGATGCACTTAGCCGATGCTTTATGCTTTTGAATTGTGTTAGTACTAAAGTTGTAGGATTTGATAAGCTAAAGGATGAATTTGAGAATTGTCCCAACTTTAGTGAGGTTTACAAAGTAGTAAAATAAGGACTGTCTAGTTTGTTTAGTGAATATACTCTTCATGATGGTTACATTTTTAAGGAAAGTAAGCTATGTATTCCTAGTACTTCCCTTAAAAACTTCCTAATTTGGAAAACACCTGCACAAGGTTTACCTGGATATTTCGATAGAAATAAGACCATTTTAGCGGTTGAAGACCAATTCTATTAGCCAAATCTTAAAAGGAATGTTGCCCAAATTGTGGCTAGATGTCAAACTTGTGCTGTTGCTAAGCAGCAAAAGTAAAACACTGGCTTATATACTCCTCTTCCAGTACCGAATTGTCCTTGGCAAGATCTTAGCATGGATTTTGTTCTTGGATTACCTAAGACCATGCGAAGACATGATTCTATTTTTATTGTGGTCGATAGGTTCTCAAAGATGGCACACTTTCTACCCTGTTCTCAAACCTATGATACCTCTAAGGTAGCAAAGCTTTTTCTAAATAAAGTAGTTAGACTATATGGTTTACCTAGAACCATAGTATTCGATAGAGATGTACGATTCACCAGTTATTTCTGAAAAACTCTCTGGCACATGTTATGGTGCGGGCACCAGGATCTGATGAAGATTACTGAGCTCATTATGGTTTTCCTGATTAGGGTTTTTGAGTCATGTAGTCCATTAGTCCTATGTCACTTGTATTAAAGTGAGCCAAGTAAGTCTGTTGAGTCCAGTAATAACTTGAGACAAGAAAGTCCAGTTGAGCCTAGTGAGTCCCTTGTCTCAATCTCATGAGTCCTGTAATTTTGGTATAAGAGGAGGGCCACCAGACCGAGAGATTCACCAGCACCCCTTCCAGGTCCATAGCTAGTAGGCACCCTTCAAGCCCATCAGTGCCCCAGGCCCATCAAGGTTGGCGCCCCTACTCCAGGCCCTTGGCACCCACAAATTCTCATGATTGGTGCCCCCCAGCCCAAGTCCATCAAGCTGGTGCCTGGCCCAAGAAGAAGCCTGCAGTTGACCAAGTCCAATAGGGTTTCTTGGCACTCAAGTCATGTAACCTAGGTGAATCTATAAATACTCACCCCTCCACCTCTTGTAATCATCTCTTTTCATGAAATAAAATTTGAGTGATTCAGTTAATTGTTGCCTCCGAAAGGAGTGGGTGTGAGACCCGTGTTCTCTGTTCTTGTGTGCAAACCCTAGCCACCCCTGCTTCCCTCTCTCCTCCATCAAACCCTAGCCACCCTCTAGCCCTTCTCAAAACCCTAAGATGCCCTTCCTTCTTCCCAGACCAAGGCCGCCACCCTCTCTCCCTTTTTCCACCAAACTGCCAACACCAAGTCTCTCCAACTCTTGGCCACCCTAGCCCCTCTCTTCCAGACATCCCCTAGCCTCCAGGTTGCTAGGGACTTTGGCCCCAGCACCTTCACCAATAGCCAGGCCGCCCTTAACAATCCAAGCATCCTCCCAAGCATCAAGCCGCCAGCCCCTGCAACACCAACCTCCAATCCTCCTTCAACCTGATCCTCTATTTTATATTTTTCTCATCTTCTTTCTGTCTAACCCCTAATGTGTGCAGGATCCTTCTAGTACAACTATCCATAGAAGAGGCCTTCCTGGACTTTGAGACCAGCTGATAAAAAGCCAGCTGATCCAAGGGAAAGAGACCTTATCATCCAAGTACCGACTAGGAGTGCAGAGCGACCCCTTCTACATTGAAGACAACATCGTTGCCAGGTAATAGCCCAAAACCCTTCTCATAGTTTTGTTTTATTGAAGATAATTATCTTAATAGGGGGTTTCTTAACCCTTGTGGTCTTGATTTTTATCTCTTTGATTGCTCTTATCTGCGGGTATAGTAGTTCAATCTTTACATCATATCCTACTAGTTCTTTTCATTCTTTACGGGAACATAGCCATAAAACAAAAATCTAAAGATCAAATAAAAATTAGTTTGCTATTATTTCCTGCATTTTCACCCCTTACACTACATCCCATATCAGTTTGGTATCAGAGCTTAGGATTAGAGCAGTTTT
The DNA here is from genome assembly GCA_021397845.1 of Areca catechu. NCBI lineage: Eukaryota > Viridiplantae > Streptophyta > Magnoliopsida > Arecales > Arecaceae > Areca > Areca catechu. The sequence continues at coordinate 135,821,334 of CM038040.1, forward strand.
GGAATAGGATTAGAGCAGTTTTGCATTTTCCATAGAACACAAAACATCACACAAAAAAATCTGCATGCTGTTTTCTGCACTTGGTGTCCAAAAATAGGCATGGTTTTCCATCTTAGCCTTACTATCCTTGTCTAGTTATTGCACTGATTATTCTCTAATTTGTCCTATGATTTATTTCTATTTCTACTAGATTTTACGGTTCATGAAAACCAAAAAAAATCTGCATATATAAAAACCCTGACAAAAAAAATAGCTTGTTGAAATTTTCTGCATGTTAACCTAGGCTAAAATTAATTTACATCCAAACCCCCCCAACCCAAGCCAAATTTGTTTGCTCACCTAATCAACTTAGAATTTAGTTTGCCACCTCATAAAACACAAAAAATATAAAATATCTTTTCTCTGATTTTCTGATTTTAGACTGCATTAGGGCTTTATCAAGTGTGCATCATCCTGCATTAACCTAATTTAAGGGCACTTCTACTTTATCAGATCAGGACAGGATTTCATCACCTATCTTGGGCCTAAAACCACCAACCTACATTCGAATCCAAGCTTAATTAAAATTAACTAGAAACCTAACTGATTTAGGGACACCAACAGGTCAAGTTTGAGTCTTATGGGAAAACTAGTGCACTCAACCCTCCACTTATTACTGGAAGCTGGTGTCTATGGCTAAAGGTCTAGAGGCAAACACCCTAAGTGGACTGGTGGTTTTTAGTTAAGACCCTATGACAAGCAGGGGGAGCCTCCCACCACCCCACATCTTACCTAGCAAGTGGAAGGATTAAGCATTGAGTTGGGTGTAAGTTGAGTTGACCCACTCTACTTGAGCTCTAGGTCTAGCAAAATCCTTGATCGTCCAAGTCTTGAATGCCTGTTGCATGACAACCAGATCAGGAACCCAGTACCATCAGTGATGTGGGATGAACCTAGGACTGATGCAAAATAGTAAACTAATTTTTTTATAATTTTTTTAAACATTAATTCAGTGGCTAAAGACCTGAAAATAAGTAAAGAATTAGCATGATGACTAGTAATACTTGAACTATCATACCCGCAAAAACTCATACAGAATAATAAATAGCTAGGACCAGAGAGTTGAGAAACTCCTGGTTTAGGATAGCATACCTGTCATCAGATCAGAACTCAAGAGGGAGAAGGCTTTTACTAGGCAGCGATTGTAGTTTCTTCGATGAAGAGGTCTCTCAGCCTAAGGATCGCACCTGGAAGAACAAGCCTTTGGTTCCTGAATCAGAAGGTGATCTGGACTCGATCTAAAGGCAAGAAAAGCCTCCTCTGGGGAGGGGAATCATCTCGGGGATCTGCAAAATGTCAAGGTTAGGCACGAATCAGGTAATCAAAGAAAAAAATAATAAGATGAAACAAGGAAGGAAAGGGATTAGGGCAAAGGGCTGGCGGCAAGGAAGCAGAAAGAGCTCTTGATTTAGGCATCTTCAAGGCTACTTTTCTTGGGCATGGCTGATGCTTGGAGATCTGATTTGCTACTTGGGGCGTAGAGGATTGAAATGATAGAGGTCGGCCAACACAAGAGAACAAAAACTAGAACCCAAAAATACAAGAACACCAATCTTAAAAATAATTCAGCAGAGTTTAATTCATAAGAGTTGATTGATTACAAGAGAAGGAGGGGTGGGGTATTTATAGAGCTCCATGCCCTCCCCTAAAGGGATTACAAGTCTTCTCCTAGTTAGAAGAGGTTTGCATAATTTAAGTGGGAGAAAGACTATAAAATAAACCTAGAACTAGGAGTATACTAGTTGAATAGAATAAGAACTAGGTTTCCTTCTTCCATTTGAATTCCTCCTTCTTAGCTTTGACCAAGTCAACACTTTGGATGTATTGGGCTTCATGGGGGCCAGCAAGGGATGTCCAAGGATGGGTTGGGCGCATGGGCTTTGGGCCCTGGAGGCCTAGGATGCCTGGAGCAGGAATATTCCAGGTATCTTGGTTATGGGCTGAAATATACCTAGAATCTTGGTTCTTCATGGACCTGGGCCTTGCATTCACTTGGGCTGGGGCACAAGTAAGTCTTTGGGAACATGTTATGACCTGGTTTGGGAATATACTCTAGCATCAAGAGAAAATCTGGGCATCCAGAAAATATTTGGAAGGAATCAGGGTATCTAGAAAGGCATCTTGGATCCTGGGGTGTCTCATAAAATCTAATAAGCTGATGTAGTGGCCTCCGACTCCTGGATGAGGCCTGGTGGAACTCGAAAATAGTGTAACATCCTCTCTTGTACAAAAATTAGACTCATCTGGACTTATACTGAAATACATGACTCGGTACTAGACTGGGTAGCCTCAACTTATTACAGGACTTAATCTTGATTGATTACAAAATTATGACACATGATAAAAACCCTAACCAGTAAACCATATGAGATCCAGTGATCTGTGTCTGATCTTGGTGTCCCTACCAATTCTCTAGGGATGGAAGGAACTCGACCCCATCGAGTAAGGGTCAATTTGGCTGCTCAAGGAGGGTCTGGGTTAAGGCGCTGCAGATCCGCACCAACATTCTGCAAGTCCTCAGATTCTGCTGACCTTGCCATCTGACCAAATACCTTTGATAACCTTTGTCTCAGGTATTGATTGCTTGATCATCCAGGATTCGCTCACTCCTTTCCTCACTTATTGGCCAAATTGTATGTGGACACTTTGGGGTGGGTTCACTCACAAAGGAAGGAATTGGCTCAAGGTGCTTGCTAGGTATCACTGCTGGCTCCCTGTGCTCCATAAGGTCTGAAAGGTTGAAGGTTGGGCTAATTCCTAAATTAGGTAGCATCTCATGCACATAGGCATTGGGTCCACTACTTTTCATTAGTCTGAATGGGCCAGCTTTGCGAGCAAAAAATTTCTTTACAATTACATAATCCTCTGCAGAAAATTCTTTATCTTTCTTTCGGGAATTAGCCAAGTTGTTATTTAGTTCATTATTTTTTTTTAACTTTTGACTAATATCCTGATGCAAATGCTATGTAGAGGTCAGTGCATGTGTGGACAGATGAATCAGGGTTGTAAATTTATTGGACTCAAGACTAATACCTAATAGACTCCATTAGACTTCCCTATCAAAGGAAATTTATTGGACTCTTTGGGTCTAGACCTAAAACACTATAGACTCTTTAGGTTTGACCCTAGCATGGCATGCACATGAGAATTTACTATGTACTCTTACTAGGTGCCATAGGGTTCTCCTAAATTAAGATGCAAACATTATAAACTCAACGAATGAATGCAACATGCGAATCTCTATAAAATGCATATGAATGGTTAAAGAAACATAAGAAACTTCAGAAAAGGGTAGAAACTAAGGTGTAGGTCTAGGGTTAGTTTGGTAGTAAAAGGGTTCGAGATTGATTGGATAGAATAGAATGCATGAAGGTGTGTCAAGAATTAGTCCTAGACTAATAAGGTTTACCTTATGGGTTTGGGGTATTCCTATAGGGTCTATAGTATGAAATAATGGATCACTAATTTCAGGAAATAGATTGTCAATGGGAACTACAGGATGAGATTCTTCCTGAGGGTACTGATAAGCCAAATCCTTAATAAAGTCATCTGGTTCAAGAAATTTAGGACTAGGCTCTACAATTGGTTCCTCTTCTAAAGTTTCCTCAGGTGGTGCTCTAGTAATAGGATCTGGGTTTCCTTCCTCTAATTGCTCTTCCATTATTTCCTGGATGTGATCTGGGCCATCTAACTCTAGGTCGACTACTATGTGGGTATTGTCAGGGTCAACTGATTCTAGGGTGGCTTCTACCTAGGTATCTATTGATTCAACTAGCTTTAAGTCTTCTATGGGGAACTCCTATTCTTCCTCATACTCGTTCACTAGGCTCTCATCAACTTCATATATTTCCTTTTCAAGGTCATCTTGGTGAACCAATGGGGTGGTAAGAGGGGATTGACTAAGGAAAAATGGATCAATACTAGGCTCACAGCTAGGGGTACTAATCTTATAGGGTTCATGTTGATTGGGGAATAGTGGGTTACTACTGGGTTCATATCTAGGGACCATGGGTTCCTAGAGCTCATAAGGCTAGGGTTCAATTCTATGGGTCTTGCCTAGGGTTCCTAACTAATCTCCTACTTGGTCAAAACTATGGATTGCTTGATTACTTGATTGGATAGTTGGTCAAGCTTAATATTAATTTGGGTATTGAATTGGTTTTGTTGGGCAAACTAGTTTTGGGATTGGAGGGTCAATTGGGAGATAATTTGATCACTCATGGCCTTCATGATGGCCTCAAAATTAGAATCCATGGCTGAGTCAGTTTGGGGTTTAGACTTCTAATATTAGGTTCCTAATCTAGTGGTCATATAATCAAGCAAACAATCAAGGTGAAATGATGCAGTCAAGCATGCAAAAAGAAAAAGGTTAGTACAATATAGGGTGTCCTAGACCTAGGGCCAAAACTGAATGGGTCAGCTCAACTTACACTTAATCCAGTAGCTAATTTTTCCTCTGGCCATGTAGAGGGTGGGAGTGTGGGAGGCCCCCCTACTTTCATAGGGACCCAATTAAAAACCACAACACCACTTAGGTCGATTGACTCTGGACCCTCATCCTTAGACACCAGATTTTAGTAATAGCCACAGGATTAAATGCACTAGTTGGCCCACATAATTCGGACCTGACCTGTTGGGTGTCACCTAGCCCACTAGGGCAAATTAAGTCTAGTTAATTTTAATTAAGGTTTGGATGAGAATGCAAGGAGATTGTTTTGGGCCCTGGACAAGTTATGACCTCCTGCCCTAATCTGAGATAGAGAAAGTGCCCTTAAGATTAGGTTGATCAAATGATGCACATTCAATGAGTCCTAATGCAAACTAAAACAATCAAAAAAATAAAATATTTTTATGTATTTTATGATGTGGCAAGTTAGTTTTGAATTGATTAGGTTAGTAATCAAATTGGGCTTGGGATGTGGTGTGTGGAAGTTGGTTAGGTTTGGTCAAGTAAGTGCAGAAATAGCAGAATTCAAGAAATTAGGGTTTCATAAGATGCTAGATTTGACATAGTTGTCGATGCAAAAAAAAAACAAAAAAATTACAAAATTGAGGATGGACAGTGTTGATGAACTCTACCAAATTTAATGCAAAAAAAAAAATCAAATAATGATGCAAATCCTAGGATTTTTAGACTGCAGTAGAAATCTCAGTTTTTTAGTTAGGATTTCTAATATGCCAAATTTTAGTGAATTAGTTTTCTATAGAATTAATTAAAAATTTTGAAAAAATAGAGAACACAACAAAGACAATTCATGCAAATTTTATGAAAAAATAAAATTCCTAGGTGGTCAAAATCAGATGACAAACAGACACCTAATGTAGCTAGCAGGATCCATAAATTAGGATTTGCGATCCTAATGCAGATGAATGTTATCCTAAATCCACTCTGATACCAAAACTGAAGCAGGATGAACCTAGGACTAATGCAAAATAGTAAACTAATTTTTTTATAATTTTTTTAGACATTAATTCAGTGGCTAAAGATCCAAAAATAAGTAAAGAATTAGCATGATGACTAGTAATGCTAGAAACTATCATATCCACAAAAACTCATGTAGAATAATAAATAGCCATGATCCAAGAGTTGAGAAACTCCCATTTAGGATAGCGTACCTATCATCAGATCAGAACTCAAGAGGGAGAAGGCTTTTACTAGGCAGCGATTGTAGTTTCTTTGATGAAGAGATCTCTCAGCCTAAGGATGGTGCCAGGAAGAACAAGCCTTTGGTTCCCAAATCTAAAGGCGATATGGACCTAGTCTGAAGGCAAAGAAAGCCTCCTATGGGAAAGGAAAACACCTTGGAGATCTGCAGAACATCACAAGGTTAGGCATGAATCAAGTAATCAAAGAAAAAAATAACAAGATGAAACAAGGAAGGAAAGGGATTATGGCAAAGGGCTGGCGGCAAGGAAGCAGAAAGAGCTCTTGATCTGAGCATCTTCAAGGCTGCTTTTCTTGGGCATGGATGATGCTTGGAGATCTGGTTTTCTGCTTGGGGCATGGAGGATTGCAATGATAGAGGTCAGCCAACACAAGAGAACAAAAACTAGAACCCAAAAACATAAGAACACCAATCTTAAAAACAATTCAACAGAGTTTAATTCATAAGAGTTGATTGATTACAAGAGAAGGAGGGGTGGAATATTTATAAAGCTCCATGCCCTCTCCTAAAGGGATTATAGGTCTTCTCCTAGTTAGAAGAGGTTTGCACAATTTAAGTGGGAGAAAGACTACAAATTAAACCTAGAACTAGGAGTATACTAGTTGAATAGAATAAGAACTAGGTTTCCTTCTTCCATTTGAATTCCTGCTTCTTAGCTTTGACCAAGTCAACACTTTGGACGTGTTGGGCTTCATGGGGGGCAGCTAGGGGCAGCCAAGGATGGGTTGGTTGCATGGGCTTTGGGCCCTGGAGGCCTGGGACGCCTGGAGCAAGAATATTCTAGGTATCTTGGTTATGGGCTGGAATATACCTAGAATCTTGGTTCTTCATGGACCTGGGCCTTGCATTCACTTGGGCTGGGGTGCAGGTAAGTCTTTGGGATCATGTTATGACCTGGTACAGGAATATACTCTAGCATCTGGAGAAAATCTGGGCATCCAAAAAACATCTGGAAGGAATCAGGGTATCTGGAAAGGCATCTTGGATCCTAGGGTGTCTCATAAAATCCAATAAGCTGAAGTAGTGGCCTTTGACTCCTGGATGAGGCCTGGTGGAACTCCAAAATAGGGTAACCTCCTCTCTTGTATAAAAACTAGACTCATATTGGACTTATACTAAAATACAGGACTCAATACTGGACTGGGGTTGAGGCAAATCAATTAGCCTCAACTTATTACAGGACTCAATCTTAATTGATTACAAAATTATGATACATGACTAAAACCTTAATCAGTAAACCATATGGGATCTAGTGATCTATGTCTGATCCTGGTGTCCCCACCAATCAGTCTCAATCCCAACCCAGTTCAACTATGGAACCCAATCTTAAGACCTTCATGAGGACCATTATTGAACAACTAGCCCAACTGAACCATAAGTATGACCAATTGACCCAGGCCAATACCCAAACAACCAATAGGCTTGACCAAATGAACCTCAGGTTTGATCGAGTGGAGGGTCAGTTGGGAACCATAGAGAGAACCCAAGAATCCAACACTGAACCCGAGCTTGAGTCATCCCTTCCCACACCTCCTAACCCTAGGAGAGCCCAATACCTTGACCCATTCCTGGAGCCCAACCCTAGGAGAGCCCCACATCCTGACCCTTTTCTGGAGCCCAACCTTAGGAGGCCCAATCATGAATTCTTGGACCAGGATGAAAGAGGCATTAGGAACATTAGGCTAGAGGCACCCATATTCAATGGTAGCCTAGATCCTAAGACCTACATAGATTGGGAAGGAGACATGGAACAATATTTTGAATGGTATGGATGAGTGAGGAGAGGAAGAGTAAATTTGCCAAGCTAAGGTTAGTCAGCTAGGCTATGCTATACTGGAAAAATGTAGAGTGCATAATCAGATAATGAGAAGATCTTCTTATAGACACCTGGATGGCCATGAAGCTGAAACTTAAAGAAAAATACCTTCCCACGTTCTACCATCAGAGACTCCTAGACCAATGACAGAGGTTAAATCAAAGAAATAGGACTGTATCAGAATACATAGCCAAGTTTGATGAGCTTGCCTAAGGTGTAGCATAAAAGAAGATGAATCAGTGATCCTATCTAGTTTAGGGCTGGACTTCGAGATAACATCCACAGAGAGCTATTTTTAAGGGAGGTCAATAACCTTGAGCAAGCCTACTATATAGCCAGAAACTATGAGAGATTCTAGAGGGGACCCATGTACCATCGACCTGAGCCCATTAGGAACAGTACCCCTATTTCCAGACCAAGTCCCAACCAAGTGTACCCGAGCTAACCCAACCCCAATCCGAGTTGGACCAACCCTAATCCGAGCTGACCCAACCCTAATCTGAGCCGACCTAGTCCTAGTAACCCCAGTAACCCCTAGGGATGACAAGGGTATGGCACCTGAAACCCAGAGGAACTCGAGTCCCAACCCTAATGCTTGTTTTAGATGTTGAAAGATGAGACACTTTACTAGCCAATGCCCAACCTGATCCGTACACATAGGAGGACTAGAAGAAGAAGACCATGAACCCATAGATGATGTCGAGGAAGAAGTGTATGAGGGCAAGCTGCCCTGCTCACCTCTAAGAAAGATAGCACGTGGCGAATGTGTGTAGACAGTCATGCCATAAATAAAATCATAGTAAAATATTGGTTCCCCATTCCCCGTTTGGATGATATGTTAGATATGATGGCCAGTGTAACCATCTTCTCAAATATTGACCTTAAGAGTGGCTATCATCAGGTTAGGATCAGATCTGGGGATGATTGGAAGACTGCTTTCAAAACTAAGGATGGTCTTTATGAATGCGTAGTGATGCCTTTCGGTTTGTCCAATGCTCCTAGGACCTTTATGAGGATCATGACCCAAGTCCTACGTGTTTTATAGGAAAATTCGTAGTGGTTTACTTTGATGACATCCTAATCTACAATAGGACTAAAGAAGGCCACCTGAATCACCTTAGACAAGTTTGTCAAACCCTTAGGAAGGAGAATCTCTATGCGAATCTAAAGAAGTGTGATTTCATGACCCATAGAGTCATCTTCCTAGGATTCGTCGTCACCCCCGAAGGATTTTTAGCTGACCCTGACAAGGTTAAATCCATAGTTGAGTGGCCAGTACCTACTAGCATTCATGATGTGCATAGTTTTCATGGTCTAGCTACCTTCTATAGGAGATTTATTCGAGGATTTAGTACCATTGTAGCATCCATCATAGACTATATTAGGAAGAAAAATTTTGAATGGACCAAAGCTGCTAACAGAGCTTTCCTAGAGATTAAGGAGAAGATGACCCAAGCACCCATCTTGAGATTACCTGATTTCTCCAAAGTTTTTGAGGTTGCTTGTGATGCTTCAGGAATAGGCATAGGCAGAGTATTGAGCTAAGAGAATCATCCTTGTTGACTCCGTTATTGATTTTTGTTGGCTCCACCTTGTGATTTTGATGAATAACAAAATGTTGAGTACATATTATGTACTAATATTTATTTCTAGTTGTGAGTTTTCAGGAAACAAGCATCTATGGTGCGGGCACCAGACTCAGAAGAAGACTTCAGGGCTCCATCTGGATCTCTGATTGACCTTGCCCGAAGAATTAGGGTTTTCTGATTTTGTAATAAGGGTTGACTTGGTCAACTCAATTTTAGTCTTGAGTCTGTATTTCCCTGCAATTTAAATTTTGTTGAGTCATGTTGTCCTAGTAGGGGTCTAGGTCTTCTCCAGGTTGGTGCCACTTTTTTTTCAGTCAAGTCAAGGTCCAGGGTGCCACATTTTTTCTCCCAGGCCCAAGCAAGTGGGCACCACACTCCCAGCCACACGCCAGAGTCCAGGAGGTGCCACATCTCCATCCAGTGTCTTTGGTCCCTACACCACAAGAAGTAAGTTCCTTTTTTTCTTGCAACACTTAGGAGAGAAATCCATCAATATACCTCAATCCAAGGATGAGCCAATTTCTTTCCAGATAAACCCAAGCCAGGATGGCAAGAATTTTTCTTGAAGAGATGATAAAGGAGGTGCCCCACAATGTTCCATAAAAATCCAAGTTATAAAAGGGAAGAGAGCATGTCTTGGGGAGGAATTCAAGGAGGTTCCCAAAAGTTTCCAAAAGTGTCAAAGCCATGAAAGGAAGAAGCCTAAACTTGTGGAGCAAGACTAGGAGGTGTCCAAATGAGCCAAACCATGAAGGGAAAATCCTTGATTCATGAAGAGATATTAGGAGACACCCCCATAACCTGCCATTTGGAGCTGATTTTCAAGTTTTCTTGGAGTTTTTGGGCTGCCCACTCATGGAAAGAGTCTTGGGAAGAGAATTTGATGCCTAAAGTGTGGGTTAGTCCTATTAGTCCCACATGAAAAATGTATAAAATTTTATTTCTTTGTTATGTCTATATATTCAACTCTATGTAACTCTTGAATTTAATGATGAATGAAATCAATTTCTTTGTGAGCAACTTTGTGTTTCTCTCTTCCGCACTTGTGTTCAGGTGTTGAGCTCCGTGAGGGAGTAAATACGATTTTCCTAGGAACCTTGAGGAGGTGTGAGATCTCCAACCCCAAAACCCTACCAAAATCCTAGGTTAGCCACTTCAATTCCAAACCCTAGCCGCCCATCATCTTCTTCATTCCACCAATCATCCAAACCCTAATCTACCTCATCATCTCACGGCCCTTCTTTTCCAAGTAGAGGCCGACCACCAACATCCAGGTCCAGATCGGCTACTTCGAATATAGAGCAAATCCCAGAGAAAGTCAGATCAGCATCCAAGAGAATCAAGATTTCAGCAACATCAATTTTTTCAAGTTCTTCTTATCTGGTAAATCCTTTCTTTGAGTATCTGGTTCCTTAACTTGTTCTTCTTCTTTCCCAGATCCTGAGTTCAGAAGAAGCCAACTCTGCCAAAGGGCCAGTATTGGAGGATCCATTGCGAAGATATCCGAATCCGAGGATCCAATAATCTGCTCGAGAGAGTCCTTCCACCAAACTTTGTGAAGATGACTGCCTGGTACATAACCCTTCCCTTTTCTTTATTTCTGTCCTGTTGAAAGTTCAGAGCGAAATCCTAGGTCTGGGAGTTTCTCAACCCCCAGCGATTCTTTACTTCTGAACTACTCTGATAATCTAGTTTCTTTGAATTGTGTTTTCAATTATTATATAGTTTCTTTCAATTTAGTTTAACTTTCCTTTGAGTCAAAGCCGACTTCAGAAAATATATATATAAAAAAAAATAATAAATACATTAATTTTAATTTACTTCCACATCGCATCATTTTTTTTTGTTCTGCATCAATTTTGGTATCAGAGCTTTTGTTCTGCATCAATTTTGGTATCAGAGCCCTGTCTAGGGTTTCTGACTTGTTTGCATGTTTTGAGTGTCTCTCTTTTTTACTTTGTCTGCTCGAAGTAGACTCCCCAGGACATCCGGTCCTAGGAATGAAGTGAGGTGCAAGCCTCCCCTTCCCATTCCATGGCGTGTTCCTAGGGCGTGTAGGGGATCCGCTGGGTTACAACTTCGTAGCAGGAATTGTAAACGGGGGAAGCATTCTATTTTCAGTCTGTAACTACCTTGTTGCAAGAATTGTTTCTCATTGCAGATAACTCCAAATTACATGATTTTTATTTTTCTGGAACCAGTATAATTGAAACTATTTTACATAATTTTACTATAATTTATTGGTTTCTGTGGAATTTTTGAGAGTTAAATTACAGTAATTCTGTTTCTGTGTTTCTGCAATTCAATTTTTTGAGTGATCATCTCCTAAATCATCTTAAGGGAAATTGAGCATCTAAGATAAAGGGAGGAGTTGATAACCTCTCCTTAGCCCAAAATCATCACCTACTCATTCGATCCTAAGCCTAATTTTAAAATTTATTAGACTTAATTTGCCCTAGTGGGCTAGGAACACCAACTGGTCAGGTCCAGCCTAAGGTTTAGTCAATTTGTTTGGTTACTCTGTGTGTGCTTTGTACTCAGTGTCTAGAATGGTGATTCAGGGACAACGTCCCTAAGGGCTTGTGTGCTGGTCCGCCTACCTGGCCAATCACTGATTGGTGTCTAGGATTGGCAATTAGGGACCTAACACTCCCCTTACACCTGCCTAGCTGAGTCCCAAGTTACTACAGGCTAGCTTGCCACTCTGATTGGGCATCTAGTTTGGACTCTAGGTCTAGTGAGCCAGTAGTCGCTTTAGTCTAGTCACATTCTGTGTGCTTGCTTGCATCATCATGTCCACCCGGAATGGAGTACCCTCCCAACCTGGTCAAACCCAACCTGATTTAGAGGCCATGGTTAGAACTCTTATCGAAAGTATGAACAAATTGAGTCAGGATATGACTGCTACTGTTGCCCAGTATAGGGAACAAGTCCATGAGGATCTTACCCAGCTTAGGGATCGAGTCCAAGTACTTGGGGAACCTAGACATCAGAATTGGACTCCTGACCCAGATTTTAATGTCCCTCAACCTCACCCACACCAGGAGCCTAGGAGGACCTTATACCGTGATCCCGAGCATAACCCTAGGAAGCCTAACCATGATATCTATAGTGTGGATCGTGTCTATGCGAGGTCCTTACAATATTCTAGACCAGTCACTCAACAACCCAAGTCTTCTAGATCAAACCATTTAGATCCACACCCATGCCCAAGTAAGGTCTCTACTAGCTTGAAACCCAGTGTGACCCAGGTTCCTATATCGCAAGAATGTTGGTTTTGTGGAGAAAGAGACCATAAATCTAGTCAGTGCCCATGCATAGGACTGGCTTGTGCACAGCTAAGTGGTGAGAATCCTAAGGATGACATTAATGAGGGAGAACCCAAGCCTACCAATGAGGAAGAAAGGTTAGGTATGACAAGCCCAGAATCAGTTGACCTGATTACCACTGACCCGAAACCCATTGAAGATGGCATCGAGGAAGTATATGATGCTGGCTTGAGTCTAGTTGATGAATATGAGGGGAAAGAACTTGAAGAATGTGATATCGATACTATTGGTTCCTTACCTGTGGAGACCTTGGAGAGCAACCAAGTGGTAGGACCTAGTTTAGAAATTCAAGAGATTTGTGAGAACCAGGTTCCTTTAGTCAAATACCCCCAGGAAGAACTCATAGTGTTAGCCCGAGCTATCAGTTCGTATCCTCTAATGACAATCATTCCCCAAGTACCAATTGAAGATCTTTGCGCCGAACTATTTAAGTTTGCCCACCCTATGGTAGATCCTCTCCTTAGCATGACTGAATCAAGCCTCTTACAATTGGACCTTGTCCCATGCCCAGCCAATAAGGTCTCTCCCGTAATCTCAGTTGAACATCCTTGTCTTGAGCGGATTGATTCACCCAGTCCTGTAGAAGTCCTCCTTATGGCCCCGACCCCTTCCTTCGCATGACTGACCTACCCTTCTATAGAGTATACCTTTCTGCACCCATAGGTCAAATTTCAAGTCTTGAGGTCGTCATCCATAGGCCCTTCCATGAATCATTCTCTAATCCATTTCTTGAGAAAGTGGATCATTATTTGCTTAGAGAACAAACCTTAACTGTTGCAATCACATGTCCTAGGCTACTTCCCGAACCATCTCTTGATCCATTCCTGGGAGTAGCAAACTTTTCCTTTCGTAAGGATGACCAGTTGACACTCATAGATCACCATTCAAACCTTCAGGTCACCACCTTTAGTCAGCAGGTAATTCGAGACTCCACCTCATATTTCCTCCCTTTCTCTAGGACTTCCACTGCTTCTTACACCATCGAAGTATACATTGTCGAAGTCTTTAGAATGAACCACGTGTCAGAACCTATTAGGTTTGCCACCTACTTCTGGAAGACCTTATGGCACCTACTAGGCACCCATGATAAGTTTTCATGCTCTACATGCCATCCTCCGACCCAAGGTCAAACCTAGAGAGCCTTAGTTTGTTAGGTTTAGACCTAGGGTTCCTTTGGAATAAAGTCCATTCTTTAGGAATGCGTCGTCAGTCTAGTTTAGTTTTTCTTGACCCTTTACTAGGCTTTGGCTCAAATTTTGGTTTGATTGAGAGCACCAGGAATTGGGATTTGTATTTTGTCCAGGGCTGAAATTGCATTCAATGTTACGATCAATAGGTCTATAGGCTAGAGTCCCTTTGAAATTGTTCATGGATACAAGCCTCACACACCACTTGATCTGATTTCACTATTAGCCCACACACACAAGTCTCTTGATGCACTTGCATAGCATGTAAAGGACTTGCATAAAGAAAATTCATGCCAAAATAACATTAAGTAATGAACCTTATAAGAAGTTGGCTGATTCTCAAAGACGAGTCAAAACATTTGTTGAGAGAGACTATGTAATGATTAGGTTAAGACCTGAGCGGTTTTTTCCTGGAACTGTTAGAAAGTTACATGCTAAAGGAGCTGGATCATTTAGAGTAGTGAAGAGAGTAGGATCCAATGCCTATGTGCTCGAGTTGCCTCCAGAACTAGGTAATAGCTCTACTTTCAACATTACAGACTTAGTAGAGTATAAGGAGCCAGCTGTGATTCCTAGTAAGCCTTTGAAACCTAATCCTGTTATTGAGAGTGATCCCGACCCTTTGTGTCCACCAACAAACTGGCCTGTGAGGAAAGAGCAGATTGAAAAGATCCTGGATGATCAGGTTATCTCTACTCGTAATCGAGGATACCAAAGATACCTGGTCCGCTGGCAAGGAAGGCCAGATTCTGATGACTCTTGGATCTCCTGAGAAGAATTACAAGAATTGGACCCAGACCTCTTGGAGAGATACCAGAGCCAGCTTGATCCATACTCGACAGGGTCGAGTTCCTCCCACCCCGGGAGAATTGGTGCGGGCACCAGACTCAGAAGAAGACTTCAGGGCTCCATCTGGATCTCTGATTGACCTTGCCCGAAGAATTAGGGTTTTCTGGTTTTGTAATAAGGGTTGACTTGGTCAACTCAATTTTAGTCTTGAGTATGTATTTCCCTGTAATTTAAATTTTGTTGAGTCATGTTGACTCAGTACAAGTCCTAGTAGGGGTCTAGGTCTTCTCCAGGTTGGTGCCACTTTTTTTCAGTCAAGTCAAGGTCCAGGGTGCCACATTTTTTCTCCCAGGCCCAAGCAAGTGGGCGCCAAACTCCCAGCCACACGCTAGAGTCCAGGAGGCGCCACATCTCCATCTAGTGTCTTTGGTCCCTACACCACAAGAAGTAAGTTCCTTTTTTCTTGCACCACTTGGGAGAGAAATCCATCAAGATACCTCAATCCAAGGATGAGCCAATTTCTTTCCAGATAAACCCAAACCAGGATGGCAAGAATTTTTCTTGAAGAAAGGATCAAGGAGGTGCCCCACAATGTTCCATAAAAATCCAAGTTATAAAAGGGAAGAGAGCATGTCTTGGGGAGGAATTCAAGGAGGTTCCCAAAAGTTTCCAAAAGTGTCAAAGCCATGAAAGGAAGAAGCCTAAACTTGTGGAGCAAGACTAGGAGGTGTCCAAATGAGCCAAACCATGAAGGGAAAATCCTTGATTCATGAAGAGATATTAGGAGACACCCCCATAACCTGCCATTTGGAGCTGATTTTCAAGTTTTCTTGGAGTTTTTGGGCTGCCCACTCATGGAAAGAGTCTTGGGAAGAGAATTTGATGCCTAAAGTGTGGGTTAGTCCTATTAGTCCCACATGAAAAATGTATAAAATTTTATTTCTTTGTTATGTCTATATATTCAACTCTATGTAACTCTTGAATTTAATGATGAATGATATCAATTTCTTTGTGAGCAACTTTGTGTTTCTCTCTTCCGCACTTGTGTTCAGGTGTTGAGCTCCGTGAGGGAGTAAATACGATTTTCCTAGGAACCTTGAGGAGGTGTGAGATCTCCAACCCCAAAACCCTACCAAAATCCTAGGTTAGCCACTTCAATTCCAAACCCTAGCCGCCCATCATCTTCTTCATTCCACCAATCATCCAAATCCTAATCTACCTCATCATCTCACGGCCCTTCTCTTCCAAGTAGAGGCCGACCACCAACATCCAGGTCCAGATCGGCTACTTCGAATATAGAGCAAATCCCAGAGAAAGTCAGATCAGCATCCAAGAGAATCAAGATTTCAGCAACATCAATTTTTTCAAGTTCTTCTTATCTGGTAAATCCTTTCTTTGAGTATCTGGTTCCTTAACTTGTTCTTCTTCTTTCCCAGATCCTGAGTTCAGGAGAAGCCAACTCTACCAAAGGGCCAGTATTGGAGGATCCATTGCGAAGATACCCGAATCCGAGGATCCAACAATCTGCTCGAGTGAGTCCTTCCACCAAACTCTGTGAAGATCACTGCCTGGTACATAACCCTTCCATTCTCTTTATTTCTGTCCTGTTGAAAGTTCAGAGCGAAATCCTAGGTCTGGGAGTTTCTCAACCCCTAGCGATCCTTTACTTCTGAACTACTCTGATAATCTAGTTTCTTTGAATTGTGCTTTCAATTATTATATAGTTTCTTTCAATTTAGTTTAACTTTCCTTTGAGTCAAAGCCGACTTCTGAAAATATATATAAAAAAATAATAATAATAAATACATTAATTTTAATTTACTTCCGCATCGCATCATTTTTTTTTGTTCTGCATCAATCTAAAATTCTCAAAATTAAAGTATCATGGCATGCTATGGCACGAAGCATTTTTCGTAATTTGAGAAGTCTTTTCCATGCAAAAAGGGCTTAAAAGAGTTTATTTATTGTTTATTTACATTGGATTTAAGTTTTATTTTCAATACTTGTATTTTTGGCTTAAATTGTACTAATTATGAATTTTGAAGAACCAAGTGTCGACATGATGGGGGACCCAAATCCCACCCGCATTTTCTTTATATTTTTTTTAGATTTTTTTTTATTTTTTAGTTTAAAAATACTTATCCCAACTATTCCTCTTATTCCCGTTATCCTTACCTTATCCTGATGTTATTCCCAACTTATTCCAATCTATTCCTATCTTCTTCAACCTCCAGGAAATCATAGAGAGTTCATTTTTTCTATTTTTTTTGCCCCACTGGTCCCCGATCCGCCGTGCTCGACCCCCGGCCACCACCACCGAATCGCCGCCGATGCTCGCCGGCCCCCGCCCTCACCGGAGAAGCCGCCACAGTAGCCCATGCCCATGGGAAGACGAACAAACACGGGAGGCGTCCGTCCGCCCACCTACAGTCGTGCCACCCTGCACCATCGCCGGCCTGCTACCCGTCGCTGTTCCCGTCGCCCGCCAGCCCCGCCCCAGCTGTCGGTGGGGTCCGTCGTCGCCTACGCCCGTGGGAAGATGAACGAACACGGGAGGCGTCCATCCACCCCGTGCATCCGTGTGACGCCGCCGCCGTGCCGCCCCGCCATCGCCGCCGTGCCGCCCCATCGTCACCTGCTAGGCCGGCCGCCGGAGATCGCCCCCCCCCAAGTGGCTCAGCCGAGAGAAGCTTTGGCATGCTTCTCAAAGCACCCCAAGGAAAGGCTATTCTACACGATTTCTTGGAGCTACACGATTTCAGAGCAGCACGATCTTCAGGGCCGCACGATTTCCAGAGCAGAGGGAGATTTCAAAATTCAAATAATAGGGATTTATTTGGTATTTTTTCATGATTGTAATGTGGGTTTAAAATGGAAATTTGGGATTTGAGTTTTGAATTTGAATTCAAATCATTTTGAATTTAATTCAAATCTAGGGAGGATTTCAGGGGATTTTATTTTTGAATTTCAAAAGGGATATGGGCATCTATAAATATCCATACTCCTCTTGTAATAAACTAGTTGAAAAAATAAATTTTTGAAAGTATTTTTCACTTGTTCTGGTTCTGGGCTGAGGCCCGTTTGCCTTCGTCCTTCGGGACGTCGAGGGGTGTGAGGCCCCAACTTGCCTTCGTCCTTTAGGATGTTGAGGGGTGTGAGGCCTAGGTATCTCCATTATACCTCCCTCCTTAGTGTCTTCCCCTCATGGCCTTGAGATCCATCATAGAGCCTCCAAGTATCGAGGAGGGCGTAATGCCTTAGAGGTGGATGGTCTCTTCGTTAGGGTGAGTCCCAAGGTCCATGAGTTCTAGTCCCCAGTCTCCCATCTCCATCTTTCCTTCGCCACCTCTGCCAAGAAAACTTGAAAACCAAAAGAGTCCAGCCATTTTAGGATTTTCAGGGGTCGTTCTATCCTAGTCCCGGGAGACTTCTTAGCCCTCCCACGATCCTTGGTTTGCTTTAGGTCTTTCCCTTTTCCAAATAACCATGGGTTCTTCGTCGTCATCCCACATCATGGCACCTGGAAAGTCAAGTGTCGACACTTCAGCATTTGGCACGTAGAAAAACTCCTCGGCATGCCAAGTATCGACACCCAGAATTTAAGTGTCGACACCTGAAACTCAAGTGTCGACACTTAAGTTCCCAAGTGTCGACTCAAGGCCTGAGACTTTTTGAAAATCCAGAACATGGACATTGGAGTGTTTTTGTGTCAAGTGTCGACACCTACATGTTAAGTGTTGACACTTGAAAGTTCAAGTGTCGACACCTAGAAGTCAAGTGTCGACACTTGACAGCCAAGTGTCGACACCTGACAAACCAAGTGTCGACACTCGAGTTTTGACAGCCCTAACAGATTTATTTTTTTGACTTGCAGAAACATCTTTTCGAGGTCCCAACAGCTAGATTCGAGGTTCAAATGGTCACAAACCATTTTTTTAATGTTTTTCTTTATATTTAAGCTTCACCAACCTCATTCTTGAGATATTGAAGTCCATTGAAAGCTAAAAAGCTAAGATTCCCTCAAGAACTTCACTTCAAGAGCCATTTAAAGAGTGATTCCCTAAAAAAGCCTACAAGCCTATCATTTCAACATTCCAGAAGAAGAGCTTAAAGAATATTCTAAGGAGAAGACAAAAGAAGCATCAATTAGAACCTCAAAGCTTCCATTCTACTCTTGAAGAGAGTTTGTCTTGTTTATTTAAATTGTATATCTGAAATTCTCTTGTGATTTGACCTTGCTTTCAAGGGTGTCTTGAAAGAAGGTTGTTGTGGTTTGTTGGTGAGCCAAAGGGACAAAACTAACTAGGGTTAACTTGTGAGCCCGAAGACAAAACAAGTATAAAGGTTTGTTGCTGAGCCTAGGTGACAAAACCAACATAGATTTTGACTTGTGAGCCTTTGGAAAAACAAGTCGGCTGTAATCTTAGAGAAATTATAGTAGAATTCCCAAGGGTGGCTTAGGGAGTGGATGTAGGTGCTAGATTTGCACCGAACCACTATAAACCTTGTGTTTGTATGTGATTGTCTCTTGCTCTTTACTTCTTACACTCTATTTATTGCTTTCCACTACATATAATCTAGTGCATCAATTTTATAACTCACAAACACCACAAGGCCTGCACATTATTGCTTTAAATTTTTAAAAGACCCAATTCACCCATCCTCTTGGGCTTCATTTCTGGGCAACAAGTGGTATCAGAGCTCCGGTATTCTCTTGTAGGTCCAAGGATCTTGAGTAAAAGATCATGGCAGCCCCAATTGGAATGGGTGTTGTTGAAGGTCAATCTTCAAACCGTCCCCCACTTTTTAATGGCACGAATTAAACCTATTGAAAAACTTGTATGCGCATATTCATTCAAGCAATTGATTATAATCTTTAGAGGATAATCATAAAATGTCCTCATTAGCCTACTATGTTGGTTAATGGCATTCTCACTCCAAAAATGGAAGATGATTGGGATGAGAATGATATTAAGCAAATAGAGCTTAATGCGAAGGCTATGAATCTATTATTTTGCTCTCTTGATCCGAGTGAATTCAATAGAATATCTAATTGTCTCTCCTCTAAGAAGATATGGGACACACTTGAGGTTATCCATGAGGGTACACACCAAGCGAAAACTACTAAAGTTAACATGCTCATTCAAACATATGAAATGTTTAAGATGGAACCTACTGAATCTATTAGTGAGATGTATACTAGGTTCACAAATATTGTGAATGGCATGAGAAGCTTGGGAAAGATTGTATCCAATGGTGAACTTATAAATAAACTTCTCAGGTCTCTTCCAGCTTCATGGGATGCCAAGGTAACGGCCATAGAGGAAGCCAAGGATGTCAATACTCTACCCCTCGAGCAACTATTGGGCTCATTGATGACTTATGAGCTTTCCTTAAAACAAAAGAACGTGGATGTAGAAAAGAAGAAGAAAGTCATCACTTTCAAATCCACCGCAAGAGAAGAGTCAAGTGATGAATCCAAAGAAGAAGATGAAGATGATGAGATGGCTCTTATGTCAAAAGAGTTCAGAAGGTTCATGAGAAAAATGAAGTACAATTTCAAGAAGAAACCTCTGAAAGGTGAGCCAAGCAAAGAAAAAGAAAAGGAGAAAGACAAGGAGCAGCCCACATGCTTTGAATGTAAGAAACCGGGCCATTTCAAGATAAACTACCCCTTACTCAAGAAAAGTAGGAGAAAACTAAGAAAGAAGGCCATGATGGCAACCTGGAGTGACAGCAAAGACTCCAGCTTCAAAGAAGAACAGCAAGAAGTCGCAAACTTCTGTTTAGTGGCAGATCATGATAAGGTACAATCTGAAACTAAAAATGAATTTATATTTGATGAACTGCATGAAGTTTTCGATGAGTTAGTTATAGAATTTCAAAAACTAAAATCAAAACATAAAGAACTAAAAAGATAAAATCTAGATTTAGTCAAAGCTAATGATAAATTTTCAAATGAAAATGATTGCCTACTACTTCAAAATAAAAAGTTAAATGATAAGATTATTGTTCTTGAAAAAGAAAAGGAAGTTTTGAAAAAGAAGAACATTTCTGTTTCAAATGAAAATTTTTCAAATCAGAACAAGAAAATTTTGGATGAAAATAAAAATATAAAGAAGAAATTGATAAGTTAAAACCTTTTGTTGATAAATTTACATACAATTCTAAAAAATTAAATATGCTTTTAAATAATCAAAGAACTGTTTTTGATAAAGTCAGTTTAGGTTTTAGAACTCAAAAGAAATAAAATTAAATTTCTTTATGCCTGCATCATCATCCATTACTTGTTATGCTTGTGGTACTATGGGGCATAAATCTTACATGTGCAATAAGAGAAAATTAAGTAATGTTAAGAAAATTTGGGTTCCAAAAGGAACCATTACCACTAACCTAAAAGGACCCAAGATGACTTGGGTACCAAAAGTCTCTACCTGATTTTTATTGCAGGTATGCCTTGCAACCAATAAGAAAAGAATGTGGTACCTCGATAGTAGTTGCTCAAGACATATGACTAGAGATGTGAAGCAGTTCTCATCACTTGTATATCAAAATGATGGTAATGTGACATTTGGTGATAATGGAAAGGGCAAAATTATCAGAATTGGTAAAGTCCATATCACCTCTTCTACTTACATTGACAATGTTTTGTATGTTGATGGATTGAAACATAACTTGCTTAGCATTAGTCAATTTTATGACAAAGATTTCAAGGTTGTTTTTGAATCTTCTTTGTGTATTATTTCTAGCTTAGATGACAATGGCATCAAGTTCATTGGTCATAGGCATGGAAATATTTATATGGTTGATCTTGATGATCTTCCTATTCAAAATGGGCATTACCTAGTGGCAAAGGAAGCCAGGATCAATGAAACTAGTTGGCTTTGGCATCGTAGGCTAGGACATGCAAGCATGCATTTGATTTCAAAACTTAGCAAAAATAATTTGATAAAAGATTTATCAAAAATTAGTTTTGAAAAAGATAAGATTTGTAGTGCTTGCCAACTTGGAAAACAACCAAATCATCTTTTAAACTAAAAGGAGTAATCTCTACATCTAGTCCTTTAGAGTTGGTTCATATGGACCTCTTTGGGCCAACTAGAACATCTAGTTTGGGAGGTAAGAAGTACGGTCTAATCATTGTAGATGATTTCTCACATTTTACTTGGGTCATGTTTTTAGTACACAAAGATGAAACGTTTTCTGAATTCATTAGATTTCATAAAAGAGTTTCAAATGAAAAGGGTGTTTCAATTATATCTTTGAGAAGTGATCATGGAACCGAATTTGAAAATTCTGATTTTGACAAATTCTGTATTGAAAATGGCATTCATCATAATTTTTCAGTACCTAGGACACCTTAACAAAATGGGGTGGTAGAAAGGAAAAATAGAACTCTTAAAGAAATGGCACGCACCATGCTTTATGAAAATGACCTACCTAGATATTTTTGGGCGGAAGTCATAAACACTGCATGCTATGTTTTAAACCGTGTTTTAATCTGACCGATTTTAAAGAAAACACCGTATGAGCTTTGGAAGGGTAGAAAACCTTCAATTCGATATTTTCATGTTTTTGGATGCCGTTGTTTCATCTTAAACAATGGTAAAGACAACTTAAGAAAATTTGATGCCAAGTCAGATAAGGGTGTCTTTCTAGGTTACTCTACATCTAGCAAGTTATACAGGGTTTTCAATAGAAGAACACTTGTTGTCGAAGAATCCATACATATAGTATTTGATGAGTCTGACCAGAAATCTTCTAGAAAAGAAGATATGCTTTCTGATGAAACAGGTACCAAGAAAACTGAAGATGTGAATAACAGTGAAGAGCTTACCAAGGAACAAGAAGATGATCAAAACACTTAAGGAGATCAAGCACAAGGTTATGAAAACACATCTACTATTGATCCTCTACCTAAAGAATGGAGGTATGCTCATGGACACCCAAAAGAACTAATCATTGGTGATCCATCTAAAGGTGTAAGTACTCGATCATCTCTTAGTAATATTTGTGATTACTTAGCATTTGTATCTCAAATTGAACCTAAGACTATTTAAGAAGCTAAAAATGATAGTAATTGGATAAATGCTATGCAAGACGAACTTAATCAATTTTAAAAAAACAATGTTTAGACTTTAGTCGATAGGCCTTCAAATATTTCAATTATTAGCACTAAATGGGTTTTTAGAAACAAACTTAATGAAAATGGTATTGTTATAAGAAATAAGGCTAGACTAGTTGTCAAAGGATACATTCAGGAGGAAGGGATTGATTTTGATGAAACCTTTGCTCCTGTGGCTAGACTTGAGAAAATTAGGATATTGTTGGCTTTTGCTTGTTTTATGAATTTTAAATTATTTCAAATGGATGTTAAAAGTACCTTTTTGAATTATTTTATCGAAGAAGAGGTTTATGTTGAACAACTGCCTAGTTTTGAAAATCCTGAA
Source organism: Areca catechu (assembly GCA_021397845.1). NCBI lineage: Eukaryota > Viridiplantae > Streptophyta > Magnoliopsida > Arecales > Arecaceae > Areca > Areca catechu. The sequence goes on from CM038040.1 coordinate 135,844,199, forward strand.
TTTCCAAATCATGTTTTCAAACTTCATAAAGCTTTGTATGGTTTGTGTTAGCGTAGAGTCCCTGGATCAGCCGGTCGGAGCCGCTGCGTCGCAGGATCGCTCCCTGGTTCACCTGCAAAACATGTTCCTTGCCGGAGTTGTTCTGGCGGAGGACACTCCAATGCCTAAGTCAGTGGTGGATTCCAACCATAGAATGGAGAAGGTGTCGAGAAAGAGTGGAAGAGAAAAGGCTCTTGGGGATTGAAAGTGTATGTGTGCGAGATTGTTCGTGTACCTCTTGAGCTATCCTTCTTACCCATATTTAAAAGATGGCCTTCGATCTGTGGCCCGCTCTTTTTTCGGTGATCATGGGGAGCCAATCTCTTCCATGATTAGCGATCGTGGGTTTTTAATGAGCAGTTCTGGCCAGATCAGAAGCGTGGCTGCAGGAGTTGCGCACCATGATCATGGCATGATGAGTGTCGATTGTAACCATTAGTTACAGTTTCTTTTCTGGAACAGATTGTGGTTCAAGCTTCGGGTTTTCTCTTGCGTGGACCGAAGACATGGTATTTCCCCGAGGCCGAAGATCGTGTCTATGGCGGGGACCGAAGTACGTATCTTCGAAAGTCGATGAGTAGTTCATACTTTAGCCAGGGCCGAAGGTGCTACATGAAGGACTGGCCTCCGGATGTTGTAGTCCGGTGTGAAGCCTTGGGTTGCTTGCAGTTGGCCTATCCTTCGCTTAGTCCGAAGTCCGTAGTCCAGAGAAACGAGCTTCGATAAGTCAAACCAGAGTTTGGTTTGTAGCTGAACCAGGATATCCCAACAGTTTCCCCCTACTCTTAGTTATCGAAGCGAAGATCTGCCTCAAGAAGTGAGAGTATTATGGCCTTATCATTTTCCTCCAGAGAGACCGTGCAGTGAATGATTACGGGACCCTTATTGGGCTGTCCATCATGATCTGAGAATCAGATGATGGACAGGTGCCATTCCTGGATTAGGGAAAAGTAGGTGGCCCTGGGGCTATCTCTTCTTGTCCCGTTGCACGGTGGTTGAGGCAATCTTTTGGTTGGGATTTGGATAGTTGTGGTGGCTGTCCTCCGTCCGTTAGATGAAGGATAGATCTTATCTTGGCGGTCAGTCGCAAGTGGGTTACCTCCCAGGGTAACCTTGAGTCAAAACAACCATCGGTGGGGGTCCAGAGACCCTTACATTTCTTTTGGGGAAGGGCGAAGGTCTGGGCAAGGATGCTTCTTCAACCTCATCTCATTCTCTGCCCAAACAATTCTGGACTACCAGTCTATTCTCCAGGTAGAAACTTCTTTCTACTCCTTTGCTTCATTCCTTTGTCATGGAAGAGACCGTTGAGAGTCAGGGGGAAAAGGTTGGGCCCTCGGGGGCCGGAGATATAGTAGGTCCGGAGTCGGTCCCCAGCTCGGTTTCTCAGAGCAAGGCAGCCCTTCTTTGGGAACGCTACCGCATTCCTGAGGAGTTTCCCTTTGTCCTCCCTATGCCCGAAGAGTGGGCGAATGAAGCTCTCCCTGGGTGCCTAACAGTATACGAAGATCACCTGAAGGCTGGTCTTCGGTTTCCCCTGCACCTCTTCTTTGTTTAGATTTTTCGCTTATACCAAGTGGTGCCAGCGCAGTTGATCCCAAACAGCATCAGGAACATCTGCGGGTTCCTGGTTATGTGCAGCATTGCCAATGTAGAACCTAGGACCAACTTGTTCACGGCCCTTTTCATTCTCAAGAGGGACTTCCACAGCAACGGATGGTGGGTGATCGGCCCCAGATCGGGCCGCAGGATGATCAAGGACATGCCCAGCGCCATCCACACATGGAAACCCGTCTTTGTATTTGTGTTGTCTTTTGACCCATGGGGCTTCAACACTGTGTGGAAGAAGCCTCGCCTGACCGCCAATGACGGAAAGAAAGTCTTGGCGGCCGATCAGTCGGATTATGATCTTCTGGTTAACTCCGAAGTTGCCCCCATCCGGGAGCTGTTGGAGGAGAGGAATCTCCATCGGGCGGGAATCAGTAAATTCCCCTCACTAGGTATAGCGGTAGAAATTTCTGCCCCTCTACATCAGGTTTTATTGTAACTCATTTAACTGAGGTGATCCTCTTTGCCTGCAGGTGGTGGGATGAAGCACGATTTGAGCTGGCTTCACCAGACTTCGGGGAAGAGGGTTGCACAGGCCCCTTCCACCAGGTCTGCGGTTTGGAAGAAAGCTTGGAGGGATGGCCCCGAAGGGGACCAAAGCACTTCGTCCTCCTGAGGCGCCTCCGGGGAAGATGTAGTGGCTGTGGAAGGGGCTCCGACAAGACCCTGTCTAGTCAAAACTCTACCGGCGGTCGCCTTCCCAATCGACACAATGGGAGCCCGCCTCAAGGAGTGGATGTGCCGCCAGTTTGTCCCCCTGCCGCTGATAGGGGCAAAGCATGGCAAGTCGAAGGAGAGTCCATCTATGGGGCTTCTTCAGCCAGAGGTCGTTCGATGAACACCTCGGAGCTCCCGCCTATGGGGGGACTGCTGGTCCCGGCCGAAGCCAGGTAGGTGTTGAAGGATATAATACTGCCCCATAACCTGGCAATTCTCCGGAACCGGAGCTTTCTCAAAGTGTCTGATTCCGGCTTTGCCACCCTGCAACAGGTATGACTATCACCGCCACCTTTGCCTTGGGAGTTATTTGATCCTCAATTCTTCTTTTTTGATGTAGTTGGTCTATGATTTTACCTTCATGTAGAAAGGCCTGGGGAACGTGGACAGCCTCATCCACGGCCTCAAGGAGGAGCTTCAGACTGCTAGGGCTGCTAGGGAAGTAGCTGAAGAGCTGAACCAATCCATGGAGGACCGTCCTATTCGGGTAACTGATGAAGTTCACGAACTGAAAAGTGAACTGAAAGGTGCCCACTCAAGGATAACGGGACAAGAGGCAGGGTGGAAGAGGAGCTGGAAGCAAGTTAAGTCCTTGGAGCAGGCTGCCAGGGAGAATCAGGAGAAGATGAAAAGTTTGTCCAAGGTGGCAGAGGAGGCTTCTAGGAGGGTCGAAGAGGCGATCATGGAATCTGAAGCTGCTAAGAGGGAGGCCGAAGCCGCCAAGAGGGAGTCCAAAGCCTTGAGGAAGCGGATAGACAATGCCGTGGCTGACTTCAAGATGTCTTTGCAATTTCAGATAGAGATTGATGAAGCGTCATTGTATGCCTACCAGCACAGCTTCAACGATGGACTCTCCAAGGTAAAGGAGACCCTCCCTCACCTCGACCTTTCGAGCATTCCCTCCTACAACATAATTGGAGAGGAAGGAGAAGAAGTGGAGGAGGCCGAAGCGGTATGGGAGTTTTTCGAGGAGTCTCCATGTTTGGAGGAGGAGGCTGCTACCCTAGTCGAAGATCTGGAGGTGATCCCAGCTCCGATCCTGGCCCAGGAGGTAACTCAGGATGGAGGAGTCCAAGCTGAAGGTTCTCCTATCCTGGCTCAGATTGACGAGGTCCTCTCAGAGCAAATCGATAAGGTACTCCAGTCTTGTGGTGTTGAGCCTTCTTCCGCTGATGTTGAGTGACTTGGGTCACTCTAGATGTATTTTCCACCTTTCTTTTTTGCTTAATCAACGAGCTTTGTATAATAACTTTTCTAAATTTCAGAATGAGTTTTCCTTTGCATATATTGTTGTGCTTCATGTGTAGCTCGAAATGGTTTTACCATTCTTTCTTCCACTTAGTCGAATAGCCATAGCCGAAGGCCATTCGATCAGCGGGTACGAACTCTGGAACGGACCCGAACTTGGTTGCTGAAGACCGTCGCATTACTTCGGATGTCAAATTTGTCCGTTGGGGTGGGCAAGAGCCATTTCCCCACCAATCAGCGATCAGGGAGATCTGATTGTGATCGTTGCTGTCCATGTGGCATGTCGATATTTGTACAATCGCGATTTCTAGTGCCTTACGAGCCGTCGGGTCTCTTTTTTCCAAAAAGGAGCCATTAAAGATGCTGTTGCACGATGAGGATTTCTCCGGATTCGAAGCGATGGCAGTTGTTGTCCCAGAGATGGCTCCGAGCAACTTTTCTGATTCTCGAAGCATCGCTCGGACACATGGCACCTTCTCATGTAGCTGGGAAGGACGTGGGACATGCCTCCCCGCATTCGGTCGTGGGTGCAGAGTTTCTATTAATAGGACCCTGCCCTCTGCTGTCAAAGGCCATCATTTCTGTAGGCTTCTTCCCTCCATTAGCCATGAGGTTCAGCACTTCTGAGCTCCGCCGAGTGACAAAATGGAGGGCTATTGACCTCAAGAGGAAGTGAAGTCCGGAGTCACCTGGGCCAGGAGGCGAAGAGGAGGAGCCTCTAGTGGACCATCTCGAGAAGAAGGTCCACCTTCTGGAGGCTCAGTTGAGGGAGGCCTGGGCTCAAGTCACGGTGGGGACTGTTGGGTTCGGGAACCAATGCGGAAGCGTGGATTTCAAAATTTATGAAACCAGGTCCGAACCCTAATCCCAAATCACCTTATAAGCAATTAAAACTATGACTACATGCATGTCCAAATTTAAACATTGTTTAAATACTAACCTCAGATCGCTATTACCAGTCTGATGGAGAAATGAACTCCAAATTGAGTAGCCTCTTGGACACACCAGGCGTCCACTTGTCCGCCCTCCGATGGTGATCCACACGGGCAGATGATCAAGATACTGACTCCTTAATTGGGTTCCTTCCAATCAAGTTCTACCCCAAGAACTTGATATATGGGCTATTGGCTAGGACTCCTCTAGCCAAACTGGGACTAAACCTTCTCTCTTACCCTTTTCCTTGTCTTTTAGCAACTTTGGCCCCTTAAGACACTCTTGTCTTAAGAATAAGCCCTTGTCCTAAAATGAGACAAGGCTTGTCTTGGAGTGAGAAGAAAATTAAGACAAGATTGTCTTAATGTAAGAAAGAAAGGAGAGGCGCCTTCTTCCTTTACCGTCGGAGAGTTTCTCTCTGACTCTCCTTCTGTTCTGAGATTCGACAGAGCCAAGGCCCTGTAAAGGAATCAAAGAGGAAAGAGAGGAGGGGGAAACAATCTTCTGGAGAGGGAGAGGGAAAATAGAAGCAAGACATCGCTGTAGAAAAAATCTGAAAAAATCTTATTTTTTACGGTGAAGTCTTCTCCTTAAATAGGCGACAGAGAGGCACCTACCCATCTGCAATCACCCTCTCATGCCCCTCTCTCCCTTCTCACGTCCTTTCCCTTCATCTCACGGCCCTTGATTTAATCTCACGGCCTTTGGGATGGGAAGACGCAAGAAAGAGTCGCGAGAAAACACAGAAGGGCGCGCGCAGAAGAGAGGAGTCGCGCCCCTTCGGTGTTTTCTTTCTTTCTTTCACGGTAATTCCCCTTTATGAAGAGTCCACGCCTATGTGGACTCTCTTCCACGCCCTTTCAGCCAAAAAACGCCGACCCCTTTTCCCTTTTCAGGCAAAGACGCCACTTGGAAAGAGTCCACGCGCGCGTGGACTCTTCTCCTTGCGCACGCGCGTGGGAAAAGAGGGGGAGGGACTTAGGCGATGTGGGAAAGGGGTTTAGCCTCTTAGGTTAGCCCAATTGCTAGCCTACTATTAGCCCAATGTCTTGAATCTTCAATTAGATTCAAACCGGAATGAATTTGGATCTAAAAAAGACCAAATCAGAACCCTAACTCGAATCCGATTCAAGTAGAAGCCATGGTTTGCAACACATGCTAGTGTGTTCATCTGCAAACGAGATTTAATTTCAAATTAAATCCTTGATTATCTGTCCTAAGTGTGTGACCCATTGGGTTCCATACCTAGCCAGCAGTGGGTCCGAGTGCAAGTTGACCTAATTTGATCAGAACTCATTCTAATCGATTTAGGTCAAATCGAGCTAACTCGAGTTAGTCAATTAGGACTCCTCCTAATTGGTGATCCAATTAAACCATTTAATTTGATCAACCCACAAGACAAGATTGACGTCTAGCAACGTGTCATGTCTACCCGGAAGATATGGAAATTCTAGTGAAATTCCAAACTACCCTTCAGTGGAAAGTTCCCGTACAATTCGATCCTTTAATCATCTTGCATCCCGAATATAACTATGGATATGGAAACATGTCAAAACCAGCTTATACTCATCCCCAGCTCAGTCATACACTAATGATTCAATTAATTCGATATTAGAAATCATTTCTAATATCTGTACTTTGATCAAAGATTTCCTGAATCATCATCTGACCTAATTTGGCTGGATGCAATCTCCTCCTACTAGGAGTGATCAATTCCTTGTTGACTTGCTCATTACCTTCATATACAATTCACCATGCCCAGCATCAACCTCGTGCATGACCCAGTGTCATGATTGAGATTGAACCAAAGCATGGGTTCATGTACATAAGGTATTATGGCAGTCTCAGGTCATAGGACTACTTGTACAACTCCCACTATGAGAAACATCTATTGACATGCAGCTAAGGCTCCATTAGATGTTCTCAAACTGGATCTATTCAGTGAACTCATTCGCTAATGAGCACCCACATCCTTGTATTAGTGTCCCACACAAGTGACTGTGAGAGCAGTCACCCTTTTCAGCATACATAGGATGTGCCAGTCTAACCGGAAACCCTGATCCCCAACTCAGGGTTCCTATGACTAGGAATATTCTAGATTTGGGTTTTAAGGCCTTAGATCTCACTAGTATGATCTCATCATAGCCCTACAACCATAGCCCTAATCTATGGGGTTCATCATATAATGACACAGCGAATGATGAAAAATTATTGCCTTTATTAACTTGTCAATTTACAATGGTCTGGGAGATACAAATATTGGCTTATAGGGCATAATCCTTTCAATCTCCCACTTGCACTAAAGCCAATCGCTCTTATTCTTTAACCCCATACTATCGAGGTGGCGATCAAACTCCCGCTGTGGTAGAGCCTTAGTGAACGGGTCTGCTATGTTGTTCTTTGTATCCACTCTATTGATGCAGACTTCTTGTCTCTCGATTATCTCTCGGACAAGATGGAAGCGTCTCAGAATGTGCTTGGACTTGTGATGGGCTCTCGGTTCCTTAGCTTGAGCAACTACTCCAGTGTTATCACAATAGAGTGGCACCGGGCTCTCAATCTCAGGAACTACTCCTAACTCTGTGATGAATTTCTTCATCCAGACAGCTTCCTTGGCGGCTTCACTGACAGCTATGTACTCTGCCTCGGTAGTTGAGTCAGCTACAGTCTGCTGTTTAGTGCTCTTCCAACTTACTGCTCCACCATTCAAGGTAAAGACATACCCTGAAATGGATTTACTATCATCTGGGTCTGATTGAAAACTAGAGTCTGAATAGGCTTCTAGTTTAAGATCAGACCCTCCGTATATAAGAAAAATATCCTTAGTCCTTCTCAGGTACTTAAGAATATTTTTCACAGCCTTCCAGTGATCCTCTCCTGGATCAGCCTGAAATCTACTGGCTACACCCAAGGCATATGCCACATCAGGCCTGGTACATAACATAGCATACATAATCGACCCTATAGCCGAAGCATAAGGTATAGAACTCATTCTATTTCTTTCTTCAGGTGTCTTAGGAGACATCCTCTTAGAAAGACGTATGCCATGACCAATAGGTAAGTAACCTCTTTTACTTTTCTCCATGCTAAATCTCTTTAGCACCTGGTCAATGTACCTAGACTGGGATAAGCCTAGCATCCTTCTTGATCTTTCTCTATAGATCTTTATACCCAGTATATAGGATGCTTCTCCCAAGTCTTTCATGGAAAACTGTTTTGATAACCACACTTTGACTGATTGTAACATTGGGATATCATTCCCAATAAGAAGTATATCATCAACATATAGAACTAAGAAAACTATGGCACTCCCACTAGTCTTCTTGTACACACAAGGTTCATCCTCATTTTTGAAAAAATCAAATTCTTTGACTGTTTTATCAAATCGGATGTTCCAACTCCTGGATGCTTGCTTTAATCCATAAATGGATTTCTTTAGCCTACATACCTGATTAGGTTTAGTCTCCAAGACAAAACCTTCTGGCTGTGACATATAAACCTCTTCCTCAAGGAAACCATTGAGGAATGCAGTTTTTACATCCATTTGACAGATCTCATAATCATGATATGCTGCTATAGCAAGCATAATCCGAATAGATTTGAGCATGGCAACAGGGGAAAATGTTTCATCATAATCTATTCCCTGTTTTTGTCTGAAACCCTTAGCCACCAATCTGGCTTTATAAGTTTCAACTTGGCCATCTGCCCCAATCTTCCTTTTATAGACCCATTTACACCCAATAGGGTTAATACCCTCTGGTGCATCAACCAAAGACCATACTTGGTTGACATACATGGAGTCCATCTCGGATCTCATGGCTTCCAGCCATTTGTCTGAGTCTCTACTCATGACTGCTTCCGTATAGGTTAGAGGCTCATCATTTTGAATGATTTGGGCTTCATTATTTTCAATTATGAACCCATACCTCTCAGGTGCCTGTCGCACCCTATCAGACCTACAGATAGGAGTGTGTTCAGGTTCTATATTAACTATGTTGTTACTTGACTGAGAAGTGTCTATTTGTTGAATCTCATTAAGTTCGATATTTCTACCAGTGCCCTTTTGTAGGATGAATTCCTTTTCCATAAAAGTGGCATGCCTACTGACCAAAACCTTTTGTTCAGTAGGGTGGTAGAACAGATATCCTATACTATCTCTAGGATATCCCATAAATAGACATTTGTCTGCTCTAGCATCTAGTTTATGTCCAAAATTTCTTTTTACATAGGCTGGACATCCCTATATCTTAATATACTTAAGATTGGGCTTCTTACCTCTCCATAATTCATATGGAGTGCTAGAGAAAGTTTTAGATGGTACTCTATTCAAGATATAAGTTGCTGTTTCCAAAGCATATCCCCAGAAAGAAAAAGGTAACTCCGTGAAGCACATCATGGACCGTACCATATCCAATAAAGTACGATTCCTCCTTTCAGCAACACCATTTAATTATGGTGTGTAAGGAGGAGTCCATTCAGAGATGATCCCCTTATCTTTAAGGTGATCAAGAAACTCAGTGGATAAGTACTCACCTCCTCTATCTGATCGGAGGATCTTTATACTTTTTCCTGTCTGTTTCTCTACCATACTTTGATACTCTAAAAATTTTTCAAAAGCCTCGGACTTATGTTTCATTAGATACACAAATCCATACCTTGAAAAATCATCAGTAAATGTGATGAAGTATGAGTATCCACCATAGGCTTGAGTTGTCATAGGCCCACATACATCTGTGTGTATGAGTCCCAATAACTCTTTTGTCCTTTCTCCATGTCCACTAAATGGAGTCTTGGTCATCTTACCCATGAGACATGATTCACAAGTTCCTAGTGACTCATAGTCATAAGGATCAAAGAAACTTTCTTTGTATAACTTGTTAATCCTAGTCTCACTAATATGTCCAAGTCGACAATGCCAAAGTAAGGTATTGTTTACATCATCTCTTTTCCGTTTGTTAGAAACATGAAAAATATTGTCATTAGTGGAAAGAGTTAATAGACCATTGCAGAATATGCCATAACATATAATTTCATTAGATAAAGAAATTGAGCAGCCACTGCTCATTACATTCATAGTATATCCTTGTTTAAGTAACAAGGGTACAGATATGATATTTCTAATGATTTTTGGCATATAGTAACAATTCCTTAGCTCCAAGATCTTCCCTGAAGGTAACTTCAAAATATAAGTCCCTACAGCTTCTGCTTGGATGGGGTCCCCTCCAGCACCGTAGAGCTCAAAGTTACCTTCCTTCAATACTTTAAGCCCCTGAAGTCCCTGCAATGATTTGCAGATGTTATGACCATAGGCGGTATCCAACACCCAAGTATTTGAAATGGAAGAATCCAATGACAAAATAGTATGAACTTCTTTCATACCTTTTGGTGCCTCTGATGCACCAGGCTTCACACTTGCAAGGTAAACCTTGCAGTTCCTTTTCCAATGACCCGGCTTGCCACAATGAAAGCAGGTCATCTGTCCGGAGGCCTTCTTTCCTTTCTTCTTCTTAATGCCCCCTTTGGGATTCATCCTTTTACTGGAACCCCTTTTGCCTGTCTTCTTCTTATCCACAAGAAGAACTGGAGCCTTATTTTTCTTTACATGGCTCTCTGCTGTCTTCAACATATTCAACAGCTCAGGCAAGGAAGAATTAAGTTTGTTCATATGGTAATTAAGAACAAACTGTGAAAATGACTCTGGGAGTGATTGCAAGATCAAGTCTTGATTCAACTCCCCATCCATTACAAAACCTAATTGACCTAATCGAGTGATTAGATCAATTACCTTTAATACATGGTCTTGTACTGATGTACCTTCTATCATCCTTGCACGGAACAACTGCTTAGATATTTCATATCTAGCAGTTCTACTGTGTTCTCCATAAAGCTCTTTTAAATTGAGCAGTATGGAGTTAGTATCCATGCTATCATGCTGCCTCTGCAACTCATTAGTCATAGAGGCAAGCATAACGCACTTGACAGTAAGTGAGTCATTTTGCCACATATTGTATGTGGTCTTCTCCTCTTGCGAGGCATCTTCCCTTGGTGGTTCCAAAATCGGGGTATCAAGAATATAAGAAATTCTTTCTTGACTGAGTACTATTTTTAAATTTCTCAGCCAATCAACATAATTAGGCCCAGTCAATTTGTTGGCATCTAAAATACTACGGAGTGAGAGTGAAGAGGCCATTTATCTACATTTAAACAAAGAACAATACATAAGCAAACAACCATGAAATGACAACACATAATTAAATTAGGACTTTAATTTAATTATGTCTCCCACTATTTTATCGAGCATCATAACTCTCTATACGATGATCGAGAGAACCCTAATTAGTCTTTCTTAGTGGGGATGAGATCCCAATCCCATATAAAAGACCTTGTGTGTACACAACAAATCTTATATAAGTTCATAGGTAGGAAAACTCTTTCCAATTGTAACCCGTACAATTCTCAACTTATCCCAGCCTCTAAAATATTAATAGCCTTGTGTATACACAACAAACTATAATATTTTAGTTAAGTAAGACCCTTCATAGCCATATAGTCATGACTTTAATAGTAATACCCTTGTGTGTACACAACAAAATATTACTTTAAATCATGCCATAAACAAATAATTGTATTAGGCCAAAAATTGTGTTAGTCACCATATTAGGTCTTGTGTGTACACAACAAACCTAGTATAGATCGTAACACAATAATGACCTATCATGAAGGAAGGCCAATAATAGTATTTTAACACCAAGCATGTTAGTCAAGAATTAAATCAATCAGATCGGCCAGGCTAGTGGAAGAGATGTGGGGGTCCCCCCGTTGCTTTCCTAGACACCAATTTAAAATTGGCCAGGTCAGTCAACGGAACCAATTAAAAACCACGATTCCCTTTACCTTCCCAGAACCACCTTTCTAGACACCGAAATGACTAATTATCCATCATGACTAATAATGCTTGTCGGTTAACTATACTACCACTTAATATAATTTTAAGAGGGATTCATGCAATGCCAGCACATTCAATTAAAAGCTATCACATATCTTAATACATGCTTTAAACTAAGCAAATATGTGAAATGTGTGCCATCATACTAGGACAACCATTTACCACATAATGGATACACCATTATGCCAGGGCAACCTTATTTCAGTATGATGGCTCCAGGGCTAATCATATCTCTAAGACAATTAGGGTTTCAGTGGAAAACCCTAACTGGTGGCAATCATCAAACTCATGTATTGTGCATCAATATAAAAACTTTAACATGATACAACATCATGAATTGAACTGCATAAGTTTTAATCCTAATAAGGAGGCTCTGATACCACTGTTGGGTTCGGGAACCAGTGCGGAAGCGTGGATTTCAAAATTTATGAAACCAGTTCCGAACCCTAATCCCAAATCACCTTATAAGCAATTAAAACTATGACTACATGCATGTCCAAATTTAAACATTGTTTAAATACTAACCTCAGATCGCTATTACCAGTCTGATGGAGAAATGAACTCCAAATTGAGTAGCCTCTTGGACACACCAGGCGTCCACTTGTCCGCCCTCCGATGGTGATCCACACGGGCAGATGATCAAGATACTGACTCCTTAATTGGGTTCCTTCCAATCAAGTTCTACCCCAAGAACTTGATATATGGGCTATTGGCTAGGACTCCTCTAGCCAAACTGGGACTAAACCTTCTCTCTTACCCTTTTTCTTGTCTTTTAGCAACTTTGGCCCCTTAAGACACTCTTGTCTTAAGAATAAGCCCTTGTCCTAAAATGAGACAAGGCTTGTCTTGGAGTGAGAAGAAAATTAAGACAAGATTGTCTTAATGTAAGAAAGAAAGGAGAGGCACCTTCTTCCTTTACCGTCGGAGAGTTTCTCTCTGACTCTCCTTCTGTTCTGAGATTCGACAGAGCCAAGGCCCTGTAAAGGAATCAAAGAGGAAAGAGAGGAGGGGGAAACAATCTTCTGGAGAGGGAGAGGGAAAATAGAAGCAAGACTTCGCTGTAGAAAAAATTTGAAAAATCTTATTTTTTACGGTGAAGTCTTCTCCTTAAATAGGCGACAGAGAGGCGCCTACCCATCTGCAATCACCCTCTCACGCCCCTCTCTCCCTTCTCACGTCCTTTCCCTTCATCTCATGGCCCTTGATTTAATCTCACGGCCTTTGGGATGGGAAGACGCAAGAAAGAGTCGCGAGAAAACACAGAAGGGCGCGCGCAGAAGAGAGGAGTCGCGCCCCTTCGGTGTTTTCTTTCTTTCTTTCACGGTAATTCCCCTTTATGAAGAGTCCACGCCTAGGTGGACTCTCTTCCATGCCCTTTCAGCCAAAAAACGCCGACCCCTTTTCCCTTTTCACGCAAAGACGCCACTTGGAAAGAGTCCACGCGCGCGTGGACTCTTCTCCTTGCGCGCGCGCGTAGGAAAAGAGGGGGAGGGACTTAGGCGATGTGGGAAAGGGGTTTAGCCTCTTAGGTTAGCCCAATTGCCAGCCTACTATTAGCCCAATGTCTTGAATCTTCAATTAGATTCAAACCGGAATGAATTTGGATCTAAAAAAGACCAAATCGGAACCCTAACTCGAATCCGATTCAAGTATAAGCCATGGTTTGCAACACATGCTAGTGTGTTCATCTGCAAACGAGATTTAATTCCAAATTAAATCCTTGATTATCTGTCCTAAGTGTGTGACCCATTGGGTTCCATACCTAGCCAGCAGTGGGTCCGAGTACAAGTTGACCTAATTTGATCAGAACTCATTCTAATCGATTTAGGTCAAATCGAGCTAACTCGAGTTAGTCAATTAGGACTCCTCCTAATTGGTGATCCAATTAAACCATTTAATTTGATCAACCCACAAGACAAGATTGACGTCTAGCAATGTGTCATGTCTACCCGGAAGATATGAAAATTCTGGTGAAATTCCAAAACTACCCTTCAGTGGAAAGTTCCCGTACAATTCGATCCTTTAATCATCTTGCATCCCGAATATAACTATGGATATGGAAACATGTCAAAACCAGCTTATACTCATTCCCAGCTCAGTCATACACTAATGATTCAATTAATTCGATATTAGAAATCATTTCTAATATTTGTACTTTGATCAAAGATTTCCTGAATCATCATCTGACCTAATTTGGCTGGATGCAATCTCCTCCTACTAGGAGTGATCAATTCCTTGTTGACTTGCTCATTACCTTCATATACAATTCACCATGCCCAGCATCAACCTCGTGCATGACCCAGTGTCATGATTGAGATTGAACCAAAGCATGGGTTCATGTACATAAGGTATTATGGCAGTCTCAGGTCATAGGACTACTTGTACAACTCCCACTATGAGAAACATCTATTGACATGCAGCTAAGGCTCCATTAGATGTTCTCAAACTGGATCTATTCAGTGAACTCATTCACTAATGAGCACCCACATCTTTGTATTAGTGTCCTACACAAGTGACTGTGAGAGCAGTCACCCTTTTCAGCATACATAGGATGTGCCAGTCTAAATGATCCCCAACTCAGGGTTCCTATTATTAACTTGTCTCAATTTACAATAGTCTCATATAATGGGAATGATGACCTTTATTAACTTGTCAATTGGGGAGATACAAATTTGGCTTATAGGGCATAATCCTTTCAGCGACCACAACGACAGAGGAGGCAAAGAAGGTGGTGGCAGATGCCATCGCAAACTTTAGAGCTTCTGCCGCCTTCAAGGATGAGCTCACCAGGGTGGCCCTGGACTCCTTCGATCGGGGTTTTGGGAGTGCCAGAGGAAAGCCTCCAAGTTTTATAACTTGAAGGGCTTGGATAATATCAAACCCTCCGTTCCCTTCCCCGGCCACAAGTTTGATTCTAACTCCGATGAGGGGTCAGACTCGAGTTCGGACTGGAACTCCGGGGGCCCTTCGTCGTCCCATCTGGTCTCTCCCTGACGGTATGGGAAAAAACCCGTCGGGGAGTTATTAAAATTTTCCAAATTCTGCTGCTGCTGCTCTTCTTTTTTTTTTTTTTACATCTCTCATTAGGAGAGTTTCTATTCCTTTTTCTCACTCTCTTTTTAGGAGAGTTTCTTTCTTTCTTTTCTCTTTCTTTTTTTTTTGTGTAAAAAATTTGAAAGAAATGAAAGATCTTTTTTGTTACCTTTTTCTGCGTACTTTTTACGATGTGTTACATTACAATTTGTTTGTAATGTAGACTCTGTAGACTACTTTCGGTCTATAGGGAAGAAGCGAGGTCAATTGGACCGTTCTAAGAATGTTTGTTGTTGATAGAGAGGGCAATAATGGTCCTTTTAGGCACGTGTTCGGATTTTCCATAGTGTAAGGTATTTACACCGTCCCTGTGCACTTTCTGTCTTGATTAAGGTAGGCTATTCAGGCCCGTCTCGGTGCGTGTTCGGATTCAATGTAGGGTAGGTTATCAAAACCATCCCTGTGCCTTTGATCTTTTTGGTGGCCTGGTTAGACCATCCATTGAGCTCGTCGGGCATATCGATACGGTGAGTGGATCAGGCTCTCCTTTGCGTAGTTGATCAATTTTTCAGATCGGGTCATTCAGGATGTTGTCGTTCAGTCGATGCAACTAGCCATTCTGAGTTGAGTAGGTTTGAGGAGCTTTGTACAGGAGTTTTTTGGAAGTTTGTCATTAATAGTATTTGTGAAGGTTTTGTACATTCCATGGCTGGGATAGGGTCTTTCCCTCCAGGGTCATGAGTCGATATGTCCCTGGTCGAATGACTTCTTCAACTTGATAGGGCCTTTCTAGTTAGGGGAGGGTTTACCCTGTTCCATTGGCCTGGACACTTCTGCTCTTCGCAATACCATATCCCCCGTGCGGAAAGTTTGCTCCTTCACCCTTGAGTTGTAGTACTTGGCGACTTTTTGCTGGTATGCCACCATTCTTATCTGGGCCTGTAGCCTGGTGCTTGATAGCAAATCTAGATCAATCCTTCTGCGATCGGAATTCTCAGGCTCTTCAAAGTTGTCAATTCTCAAAGATTGTAGGGAGACTTCGATGGATAGTACGGCTTTGGTACCGTAGGCCAGGTTGAACGGAGATTTACCGGTGGCCGTTCTTGGGGTAGTTCGGTTTGCCCACAGAACGGAGGTCAGCTCTTCAGCCTAAAATCCCTTGGCGGCATTCAACCTCATCTTCAAACCATGAAGGATGGTTCGGTTGGTGAATTCGGCTTCCCTGTTGGACTGCGGATGAGCTACGGATGTCAGCTGATGCTGGATATGGTACCGAGCACAGAAGTCCTTGAACTTCGAATTGTCGAATTGTCCCTCGTTGTCCATGATGATGACTTATGGGATGTCAAACCTGAAGATGATGGAATTTTTCACAAAATTTTTCACTTTGCCCTCTGTGATCTGGGCCAATGGTTTGGCTTCCACCCACTTCACGAAATAGTCGATGGCCACTAGGAAAAACTTTCTATCCCTTGATGCTTGTGGGAATAAGCCAAGAATGTCCATCCCCCACTGGGCAAAAGGCCATGGGGCTGCCCACTGAGTCAGGTGACTCGCAGGTTGTCTCTGCACATTGGCATACCTCTGGCATTGGTCACACTTACGCACAAAATCAGCTGAGTCCTTCTGGATGGAGGGCCAGTAATATCCCTGTTGAATAATCTTGTATGCTAGAGTCCTGCCATCCAAGGGATCTCCATATATGCCCTCGTGGACCTCTCTCAAAGCATAATCTGCATTGGTGGGTCCTAGGCATTTTAGCAATGGTTGGGAGACCGATCTCTTGTAGAGGGTTCCGTCTATGATGGCGTATTGAGATGCCATCCAGCGGATCTTCTTGGCCTCCACCTTATCTTCAGGCAGTTTTCCTTCATTCAGGAATATGATGACGGGATCCATCCAGCTTGGCTCAGTATCAATCTGGCACACCTCTGCAGCCTCTTCGGCAATGCTTGGAGTTTCAAGATGTTCAACAAAGGTGCACCCGAGAGACTCTAGTGCTGTAGTTGCCAGTTGAGAAAGTGCATCCGCCCGGGAGTTCTCTGATCGGAGAACATGGATAATTTCAAAATGTTCCAGTTGGGAGGATAAAGCCTGAACCTTCTCCAAGTATTGCACCATGGTTAGATCTTTGGCTGCGTATTCTCCGTTGACTTGATTCACAACTAGTTGAGAATCAGAGAAGGTTAGGAGTTGCCGGACTCCCAGAACTTTGGCGATCTGAAGTCCGGCGAGTAGAGCCTCATATTCAACTTGATTATTGGAGGCATGGAAGGAGAAACGGAGTGCATACTCTATGGTATGGCCGTCAGGTTCGGCCAACATGAGTCTAGCCCCGCACTCGGTAGCATTGGAAGCTCCATCCACATGAAGCACCCAAACGGACCTCGTCTCCTTCGGGGCTTCTTCTTCTTCCGAAGAGGCTTCATCTTTGGACTTCCAGGTGCACTCAGCCAGAAAATCAGAGAGCACTTGGGCCTTCATTGCCGCTCGGGGCTGGAAGCTGATGTCAAATTCACTTAGCTTCACAGCCCACTTGGCTATCCTTCCAAAAGTATTCGGAGATCGGAGAATGGCCTTGAGAGGTTGATCAGTCAGCACCACAATAGCGTGGGCCTGGAAGTATGGCCGTAGTCGCTTTGCCGCAATCACTAAAGAGTAGATCAGCTTCTGCATCCTTGCATATCGTGTTTCTGCGTTATGCAGGACCTTGCTGATGTAGTAAATCGGCTTGTGGGACCCATCTTCTTCCTTCTGGACAAGAACCAAACTCATTGCTTCGTCTGAAGCAAAGAGGTACAGGTAGAGGACCTCGCCTTCTTTTATCTTGGAGAGCAATGGCGGGGTCTCCAAATACTTCTTCAATTCCTTAAAAGCACTGCGACAGTCTTCGGACCATTCGAAACCCTTTGATTACCGAAGTACCATGAAGAATGGAAAACATTTCTCGGCTGACCGAGAGATAAATCTGCTTAGGAAGGCAATCCTCCCTATCAACTGTTGGACTTCCTTTTTGCTATAGGGATGTCTAATATCTTTCAAGGCTTGAATCTTCTCAGGGTTCGTCTCAATTCCTCGTTTGGTGACAAGGAAGCCCAGGAATTTATCTAACGTGACCCTGATGGCACACTTTGCTGGGTTTAACTTCATATGGTAGCACCAGAGGGCGCTAAATGACTCCTCCAAGTCATGGATGTGATCTCTCTGGTGGAGGCTCTTGACGATCATGTCATCAACATAGGCCTCCATATTTTTCCCCAGTTGCTTTTCGAACACCATATTGATGAGTCTTTGAAATGTCGTTCTGGTGTTCTTGAAGCCGAACGGCATCATCTTGTAGCAGTAGAGACCTTTGTCAGTGATGAATGCCATCTTCTCCTCATCTTGTGGATCCATTCTGATTTGGTTGTAGCCAGAGAAGGTGTCCATGAAGCTCAGCAACTGGTGGCCGGCGGTAGCGTCGACTAATTGATCAATCTTTGGGAGAGGGAAGCTATCCTTTGGGCAAGCCTTGTTGAGTCTGTATAGTCGATAAAAATCCTGCACTTGCCACTAGCTGATGTAGGCATCAGGGTTTGACTTGAGCCCTTCAACCTTCGGGGGATCTCAAATTAGGGTTCTACCCATTAAGTCCTGTAATAAGGCTTCAAGCCTTTAATTTTGTAATTATCTTTGCTTTGAGCCAAGTCTAAATCTTGTACCTTGACCAATTGGATCAAGATTAGGTCAACTCGAGTCCTGTAATTTATTTTAATCCAAGTCTGGGTCTGCCTGAACTTCGGGTCCCAACCCAATGAGAGAAAACTTGTCCTTTGGGTCAAGCCCATTTTAGTGGACCAAGCTTTGACTTGACACTGCCACTTCATCAGCTGCATGGTGCCACATCAATGCCACCTATGCACCCAAGAATGGAAGCAAGGAGGCACCCCATAAGCATTCCACACGCCTCCATTATCCCCTCCCCATATCAGGCCATGAGCCATCATATTTGGGTTGTAGAAGATTCAAGCCACAAAGCAAGCCCTCCAAACAAGTCCTCTTCCTAAAATATTCATGCAAGAAAGGAAGACCAAGGAGCACACTTCCATGCCAAGCCATCAAATGTGCAACGCCCAATCTTCTTCTCCCTTGGTCGGCCAAGGATCAAGCCTAGAAGAAATTTTGGAGGACACATTCCACCAAGCTTGCCTCCATCCAAGCTTCTTTCCAAAACTATGCACACAAGGAAGGAAGGCCAAGCATCAAGCCCCCTCTTCAAGCCAAGCATCAAGCCATACCCAATCTTCTTCTCTCTTGGTCGGCCATGAATCACTCCATCTAGGTATGGAAGAAGACTCCAAAGGGGACACATCCCTCCAAGCTTGCCCTACTTCAAGTTTTCTACCAAACTAAGCAAGCAAATAAGGAAGTCAAAAGGACAAACTTTCCTCCCCAAGCCTTGTATCTTGCCATGCCATTATTCTCCCCTCTTGGTCAGCCTTGAAGAACTCCGTCCAAAGCTTTGGGTGCCACTTTTATTTGGATTGTATTTTGGGTTCAAAATTTGAATGGTTTTTTTATTTGAAATTTGAATTTACTCTAGGGTGTCTATAAAAGGGGACCCAATCTCTCCTTGTAGGGAGGATTGATGATTAATGAAAGAAAGCTTGTGTGTTATATCCTCTTCTTCAATCCTTGTCTCTTAGGCTAGGTTGAGTGAGAGCTTCCTTCGTCCTCCGGGACGTCGCATGGTGAGAGGCCACATTTCTTCTCCTGAGGGCGTCGTGTGGTGAGAGGCCACATTCCTTCGCCTGAGGGCGTCGCGTGGTGAGAGGCCACATTCCTTCGCCTGAGGGTGTCGCGTGGTGAGTGGCCACATTCCTTTGTCCTCCAGGACGTCGCGGTGTGCGAGGCCCCAAGCTATCCTTTCGACTTCAGATCCCTCCAGGCACCGGGCTCGAAACCTTCCCTAACCCTAACCCTACTTCTACTTCACTACTCCTCAACTCTCCATTGATTCTGTCGTGGATTTGTTTTCAGGTCTTTCCAGGTACCACGGGCATCGGAGACGGTTCACTTCACCTTCACGATCACGTAACCTGGAGGCTGGCACTATCGAGGGTACCAACTGCTCGGGCATCCAGGCCGCATCCGCCAAGTGAGAGCGATCTCGTCATCGGGTGCGACAAGCATGGAGGTTCATGCCTATTTCTCCCAGGTAAGGTATTGTTTGGCGAGCTAGTCCTACCGGGGTTTCTCAATCCCGGGGTCCTGTTCTCCATCCCTACTCTCTAGAGATTCTACCTGTTGGCATTGGTTTCGTTTTTACAATTTATCCTATGTTTTCCCCTTTGTTCGTCTTCGGGAATCAAGATAAAACCCTAAAAGAAAACAAGATATAACCACCTTTGCATCATCCGTGCTAGCATCATCTTCATCCTTTTTTTCCGCATCATTCTTGGTATTAGAGCTTTCGTTCTGCATCATCTTGGTATCAGAGCCTAGGCTAGGACTAGTGCTCTTGCTTTTAGATTTCTGCATTCTGTCTAGCCCATATATCGTCTGCTATTTTAATTTTCTCTCTTTGTAGAAATCTCCGTTTTATTTGATTTTTCTTTTGCTGGATCTGTTGTATTTATAGGATTTTTCTACTCTTTTCTCAGATTTTATTTCAGCCTGTAGAAATTCTACAAGCCGAAATACCACCTGAGAAAATCTCAGGCCTGCAGTTTTAGCAAGCATCTCTTTCTTGTCTCATTTAGTTAGTTCATGTATTTAGTTCATGTTTAGATTTTTACAATTTGCTTAGCATCCATACATCTGAAAGACACAAAAATATATATAAAAAAAAAAAAATTAATCATTTTCTTAGACATTTGTGTGCATACATTGTTCATAATATACCTAAGGGCGACAAGTTAACATAGGGTCAGGAGTTCATAACCTGTCCCTAGCCCAAAAACCACCACCCGGCATTTCGAACCCTAGCCATTAACTAAAATCAATTAGACATTAATCTGCTCTAGTGAGCTAGGGACACCCATGAAGTTGGGTCAACCCAAGTGTTGGGCTAAGCTAGATTGCTTGGAAGTGTGTGCTTGTGTAGCTGGTGTCTAGGCAAGCGGTTCAGGGACTAGATCCCGAAGGGAAGTGGGTTGGTTCGCTTACCTGGCCAATTGCAAGATTGGTGTCTAGGCAAGCAAAGAGGAACCTCCACTAACCTTACGCTTACCTGGCCAGGTGCCAAGTTACTACTACCAGGTTCGTCTTCTTGACTTTTCATTTGGTGAGATCTCCTAGGTCTAGCACACCGTAGTACCGTTTTGTGTGCTTGCATGTGCACTAGATCAGGAGCCCTTTTTCACCCACCATCTCCAACCCCTATCGAAGACATGGACCAACTTCGTGTTGAGCTTGCAGCCATGAACAAATCCCTGACTCGAGCCATAACTCAATTAAGCACCCTGTTAGATGATAGGCTTGACCAAGTAGAGGCGAGACTCATTCCTTTAGAAGAAAATGCTAAGCCCCAATCTGAAGCCGGTCCTGCATCCCCTCACCCTAGGAGGATCCCACAACAAGACCCTTTCTTTGAGGATGAGTTTGGAAGAAACCCCACCCCCTTTGTGAATACTCACCCCAGAAGAGCCCATCTAGAGGACCCTGAGGAGAGAGCCATTAGAAGTATTAAACTTGAAGCACCCACCTTTGACGGGAGTCTAGATCCCAGGGTATATGAAGATTGGGAGTCTGCAATGGAGGAATATTTGGATTGGTATTCCATGACTGATAGAACCAAGTTTAAGTTTTCCAAACTTAGGTTGGTTAAGCATGCTAGGTTGTTCTGGAATAGTGTTGAGAACTACATGGAGCAGAGAGGTCATTTGCCTGTAACAGACTAGAGGGAGATGAAAGAAAAGCTTAGGAGAAAGTATTTACCCCAATCCTACACCGAGAGATTATTGGACCAATGGCAAACCCTGACTCAAGGAAGTAAGAGTGTGGCTGAGTACATCGAGAAGTTCGACGAATATGTTATGCGGTGTAAGGTTATCGAGTCACCTGATGTAACCCTGTCTAGGTTTAGGGATGGCCTTCACCCAGACATCCAGAGAGAACTTTACTTTAGGTCGACCGGAACCTTAGAAGAAGCCTACCAAATCGCTAGGACCTGTGAGCGATTCCAGAGAGCTCCCACCTATAGAAGACCTGAGACCTTTAGGAGCCAGAACCGACCTAGCCCAGCCTAAGGATACAACCCGACCTACCCAAGTCGACCAGGACCAACCCGATCTGATCCAAATCAATCTAGCCTAGCTCGACCTGGTCCCAGTCGTCCTAGCCCAAGTCGACCCCAATACAGTAGAGAAGACAAGGGTAAGGCTGTTGAAGTCCAGAGAAGACCTAACCCCCAGGGTAACTATTTTAGGTGCTATAAACCTGGACACTTTGCTAGTCAGTGCACCACCCCTGCCCTTTTCATAGAAGAACCGACTGAGCCAGAACCAGAACCCACTGTTGAGCCAGAAGAGGACGTCTATGACCCTGAGAACCAATTATTGAAAGAATATGAGGGAGAGGAAGAGTTCTGTGAGACAGAAGACCATCTAGGAGTTGTAAGGTGCATCCTAGCCCAAAATGTAGTACAGGAGGACTGGCGTAGGACCAATATCCTACAGACCCTGATTAAGCTAGGAGATAAAGTGTGTAAGGTCATCATAGATAGTGGAAGCTGTGTCAATGCCCTTTCCCTGAACACTGTCAGATCCCTAGGACTAACCACAGTTCCCCATCCCAGTCCTTACAAAGTCACCTGGATAGATTCGACCTCCATCCCAATCAAATCTAGGTACCAAATCAAGATCAAGATGAGTTCATATGAAGAAATGATTTGGTGTGACGTCTTACCTATGGGTGTGGGTAGCATTATTTTAGGGCGACCCTGGCTCTTCGACCATGATGCCACTCTTTATGATTGATCCAATACCTGTGTCTTCTTCCACCAAGGGAAGAAGGTTACCATCAACCCAGTCCAACCCAAGGACCCAGTCAAGAAGGGATCTAGCAGCCTTAAGGAAAAGAAGACTGGAGTCAATCTGATTTCTTCCAAAGACCTTCACAAAAGCTCTCCACTATCTAGGAGCATCCCGCCTACCCGAGCACTTGCACCTATCGATCCTCCTAGTACTGACCATGAGGTTAAGATGAGCATGCCTGTAGACCTACATTCACATATTAAGGTCAGTAGCCTAAACCTTGAACCAGTCCTTGAGTCTCCTCCTTATTTCCTACCCTTCCCCGAACCTTCGCACATTTCTAGGGCTATGAGTGCACTTTTTGTTTAGATTATCATTTTGCATGACTCCTTAGAACCAATCCCATTTGCCCTCTACTTCTGGCATACTTTATGGCATCTGTTAGGGATCCTTAAAAGTTTTTCTTGTGCATACCAGGCTAGGGTCAAGCCTAGAGAACCAATGGTCTAGTAGGTTTAGGCCCTAGGACCCCAATAAATTCCTCTTACTAGGAATACCTAGTTTAGATTACTTTTGTGTCTAGTTAAGTATCATAATATGCATGATCACTTGCATTGCATACTAGGGACACGAAAATTAATTTAAATAGTTAAAGTTTGGTCATTCCCGAAAGCAAGCTAAGTAGAGAATTGGGGATTCTGAAATAATAAAGAAGTTTCTATGCTCGATGAATTGGTCCCTTAGAGTGATAGGAGAGTGACCCTAATACCCTGATTTGGGACATTAGCTCGACTCTCAATATCTTGCACCTAGTTGAGTATAGGGAACCAGCAAACCACCTAGCGAGTGATTTGAGCCTAATCCTTTTTGGAGAGAAAACCAAACCCGAGAGTCCACTTCCAATTTGACCTGAGTAAGAAGTACGGATCAAGCGTGTCCTGGATGGTCGAGCTACCACAGCCCAGGATAATGGCTTTCAGATTTCTTGGTCCGTTAGCAAGGTCGACCCAAATATGATGATTCGTGGATCACCCAGGAGGACCGGCCATGCATCAACCCACTGAAGAAGTACCAAAGCTAAATCAACCTCCACTCGACAGGGTTGAGTTTCTCCCACCCCGGGAGAATTGATGTGGGCATCAGGGTTTGACTTGAGCCCTTCAACCTTCGGGGGATCTCTAATTAGGGTTATACCCATTGAGTCCTGTAATAAGGCTTCAAGCCTTTAATTTTGTAATTATCTTTGCTTTGAGCCAAGTCTAAATCTTGCACCTTGACCAATTGGGTCAAAATTAGGTCAACTCGAGTCCTGTAATTTATTTTAATCCAAGTCTGGGTCTGCCTGAACTTCGGGTCCCAACCCAATGAGAGAAAACTTGTCCTTTGGGTCAAGCCCATTTTAGTGGACCAAGCTTTAACTTGACACTGCCACTTCATCAGCTGCATGGCAACACATCAATGCCACCTGTGCACCAAAGATTGGAAGCAAGGAGGCGCCCCATAAGCATTCCACACGCCTCCATTATCCCCTCCCCATATCATGCCATGAGCCATCATATTTGGGTTGTTGAAGATTCAAGCCACAAAGCAAGCCCTCCAATCAAGTCCTCTTCCTAAAATATTCATGCAAGAAAGGAAGACCAAGGAGCACACTCCCCATGCCAAGCCATCAAATGTGCAACGCCCAATCTTCTTCTCCCTTGGTCGGCCAAGGATCAAGCCTAGAAGAAATTTTGGAGGACACATTCCACCAAGCTAGCCTCCATCCAAGCTTCTTTCCAAAACTATGCACACAAGGAAGGAAGGCCAAGCATCAAGCCCCCTCTTCAAGCCAAGCATCAAGCCATACCCAATCTTCTTCTCCCTTGGTCGGCCACGAATCACTCCATCTAGGTATGGAAGAAGACTCCAAAGGGGACACATCCCTCCAAGCTTGCCCTACTTCAAGTTTTCTACCAAACTGAGCAAGCAAATAAGGAAGTCAAAAGGACAAACTCCCCTCCCCAAGCCTTGTATCTTGCCATGCCATTATTCTCCCCTCTTGGTCGGCCTTGAAGAACTCCCTCCAAAGCTTTGGTCACCACTTTTATTTGGATTGTATTTTGGGTTCAAAATTTGAATGGTTTTTTCATTTGAAATTTGAATGTACTCTAGGGTGTCTATAAAAGGGGACCCAATCTCTCCTTGTCGGGAGGATTGATGATTAATGAAAGAAAGCTTGTGTGTTCTATCCTCTTCTTCAATCCTTGTCTCTTAGGCTACGTTGAGTGAGAGCTTCCTTCGTCCTCCAGGACGTCGCGTGGTGAGAGGCCACATTCCTTTGCCTGAGGGCGTCGCATGGTGAGAGGCCACATTCCTTCGCCTGAGGTCGTCGCGTGGTGAAAGGCCACATTCCTTCGCCTGAGGGCGTCACGTGGTGAGAGGCCACATTCCTTCATCCTCTGGTTCATCGTGGCATGCGAGGCCCCAAGCTATCCTTTCGACTTCGGATCCCTCCAGGCGCTGGGCTCGAATCCTTCCCTAACCCTAACCCTATTTCTACTTCACTACTCCTCAACTCTCCATTGATTCTGTCGCAGATTTGTTTTCAGGTCTTTCCAGGTACCATGGGCATCGAAGACGGTTCACTTCACCTTCACGATCATGTAACCTAGAGGCTGGGACCATCACGGGTACCGACTGCTCGGGCATCCAGGCCGCATCCACCAAGTGAGAGCGATCTCGTCATCGGGTGTGACAAGCATGGAGGTTCATGCCTATTTCTCCCAGGTAAGGTATTGTTTGGCGAGCTAGTCCTACCGGGGTCCTGTTCTCCATCCCTACTCTCTAGAGATTCTACCTGCTGGCATTGGTTTCATTGTTACAATTTATCCTATGTTTGCCCCTTTGTTCGTCTTCGGGAATCAAGATAAAACCCTAAAAGAAAACAAGATATAACCACCTTTGCATCATCCATGCTAGCATCATCTTCATCCTTTTTTTCTGCATCATTCTTGGTATCAGAGCTTTTTTTCTGCATCATCTTGGTATCTGAGCCTAGGCTTGGACTAGTGCTCTTGCATTTAGATTTCTGCATTCTGTCTAGCCCATATATAGTCTACTATTTTAATTTTCTCTCTTTGTAGGAACCTTCGTTTTATTTTATTTTTCTTTTGCTGGATCTGTTGCATTTGGAGGAATTTTCTACTCTTTTCTCAGATTTTATTTCAGCCTTTATAAATTCTACAAGCCGAAATACCACCTGAGAAAATCTCAGGCCTGCAGTTTTAGCAAGCATCTCTTTCTTGTCTCATTTAGTTAGTTCATGTATTTAGTTCATGTTTAGATTTTTACATTTTTGTTAGCATCCATACATCTGAAAGACACAAAAATATAAAAACAAAAAAATAAAAAATAAAAAAAATAATCATTTTCTTAGACATTTGTGTGCATACATTGTTCATAATACACCTAAGGGCGACAAGTTAATCATTTTCTTCACCATCACTATATTGGCCAACCACTCGAGGTAGCAGGCCTCTCTGATGAACCCTGCCTTGAGGAGCTTGCCAACCTCTTCATCTACAGCTTGCTGTCTTTCTGGGGTGAAGCTCCTCTTTTTCTACCGCACTAGCTGTACCCAGGGGTTACTTCCAGTCGATGAGTGATTACTTCGACGAGAATCCCGGGCATGTCCAATGCTGACCAGGAGAAGACATCGGCGTTGTCCCTGAGGAAACGGATCAGCTCCGTTTCGGTTTCCTCATCAAGGGTGCTCCCGATCTGTACAACTCTAGAGGGATCCTCCTCTTTCAAAGGAACCGGGATGGTCCTTTCCATGGGTTCACCAAGATTTGTGGTTGTATCCCTTGGATCCAGTTAATCTGGAGTAGTCGAATCCTTGAAATGCCTATCTTCAACCATCAGACATTGCCATGCCATCATCTAGTTTCCTCTAACTTCTCCAACACCATTTCTGGTGGGGAAGCGTACTAAGAGGTAGTGAGAGGAGATCACAGTCCGGAACCTGTTCAAGGTAGGCCTCCCCAAAATAATGTTGTATGCTGAGGGGATCTGGACCACCGTGAAGTTGATCGGCAATGTCCTTTGTCGAGGCTTGGTGCCGAGGGTTATAGGCAACACTATCTGCACCTCGGCATAAACTTGGTTGCCCCCGAAACTGGAGAGTGGTATGGGGGATCTTTGCAGTTGATGTCTAGGCAAACACATTTTGGAGAATGCATCGTACATCAACACATCAGTCAAACTTCCATCATCAATAAGAACTCACTGTACATTATAATTGGCTACTACGGCCGAAATTACAAGAGGGTCGTCATGTGGGAGCCGAACTCCTGCAAGGTCATCATCGGAGAAGAGGATGGAGTTATTATCTTTCAGTCGCTTTGAAGCTTCATCTTCATCCCTTCTCCAATTGGTGGGCCGGTGTATCATCCCTACACCTCCGTTGGTGGGCCTTTGATTTGGCAATTCGGCCTCTTTGGAAGGTGGCTGGGGAACAGTTGCTTCCGACTGGGATCCCTGGAGACCGATGTACCACCCCAGGTATCCTCTCTTGATGAGATCCTCGATTGCATCCCTCAGCTAGATGCACTCTTCTATGTTGTGGCCGTGGTCCTGGTGGAATCGGCAGAATTTGTTCCTGTTCCTTGTGGAAGAGGAGACCTTCATGGGACGGGGCCGTTGGAGATAGTTTTCTTTCTCTATCTCCATGAGGATCTTCTCTCAGGGGAGGTAGAGGAGGATGTATGAGTCGAATCTTCCTCCTAGCGCTCTAGGCTTGGGAGGACTTCTTTGGTGGTCCATATATCTGCCGCCGTTGTTATTATTGGAGGTTTGGAGACCTTGTCTTTTACTATTCTTCTTTTTTGAAGGGGATTTCCCTTCAACCAGTCGTCGATTCACTACCTGCTCTTCGGCATCGACATATTTCTGAGCCCTCGATAGGATCTCAGCGTAGCTTTTAGGGAACTTCTTGTCCAGGGAAAAAGTAAGCTTGGAGGTTCGAAACCCCTTCTTCAGTGCTGACATGGCCACATGTTCGTTGAGATCTGGGATCTCAAGCGTGGCCGCATTAAACCTGGAGATATAATCCTAAAAGAAAAGTGCACGGGTGTTGGAGGTGCCTACACTAAGCATGCAACAGTAGGGAGCAGGTATGTATTTTAAAACTATTTTAAAATAACAGCGGAAACTACCTACTCCGCACAGGATTTAACATATTCCGGATGCATGTATAGGCACAACTAGGCATGAATAAGGGCATGTAATATTTATAAACAATTATATAAACCTAGATCTAGGCATGCATGAAAAGTAAAACTAGAAATAATTACTTTATTCCTGCTGGAATAACCCTAGGATATCTGCTGGAATTGCTGGGATAACAGGAATAAATTTATTCCTGTCTTCTTCTTCTTCCAGCGTGTTAAAATGGTGTTCTCTTTTCCTCCAAAATCTGCAGCAAACCAAAACAAAATTGGCCAACTTCTTGGTCTCACTTCCAGCACCAAAAGCAAGGGAACTTCTTGCTTGTTCTTCCTTCAAGGGAGTGCAAATGGATCGATCATCCAACGTCATTTGGATTGATTCTTCCTCTCTTCAAAATTCTGCAACCTGAAAAATAGAGCAACAAACCAGCAGCTATGGATGATCAACCAGCTCTTAGGTGTTCATGTGAACACCCTCTAGAGGGGAGACACGCCTGGGGCTTCTCAGATCCAGCCTCTCGCGCGATGCTAGTCACCGAAAACCTTGGAACGCTGGGAGGGAAGAATAAGTTTCAGAACACTCTGTTCTGAATTCTGTTTTCTCCAAAATAGATTTGAATTCCTTCCACCAATTGAGCACTTCAAACAATGGGGAATCAAGATGAGTTTCTCTTCCAATTACTCAACCAAACCCAGCCCTCAAAATCACTGGTGGAAGGGTAGTGGAAGTTCTCCAAGGAAGAAGCACGAAGAGCATTTTTTTAGCCTCTCAAAAGGAAGAACTCCCTGGTTTGTTTCCTCTCTTCTCATGATGAAAAAAAAAAATTTTTTTTGCTACTGAAATAGGGCTGTAGTGGGTTTATAAAGGCAACAGGGGAAGAGGGAAAAGGAGAGGCGGGGAGGCCAAAAGACGCCGGCTGCCATTCTACCAATAAACAGCCATTAACAAAGATTTTAAAACAAACCGGTGGGAGGATGAAAGGATGCCCAGCAGGAGGACGTTCGGCCTTCTCAGCGCAAGGAAAAACTCAACGTCAAAACCGCGTAAACCGGTCCAAGGAAAGAAAAACCACCGGTTCAAAACCGGTCCAACCAAAACCGGTCAACCCCTTTTTAAACCTCTTGGTTCAATCCAATTGAACCGGTTCAAACCCAATTAAAATTGGTTCAAGAGATTAAAATTGGTTCACAACCAATTGAAGGCCGAAACGAGCTCCGAATTAGTTCAAAACTGATTCAGAAAAAACCTGGTGCAGTCCTGGTCAGCCCGGAATAAATTTTTGGTTGACATGGACAAGGGCAAGTCGGGGAAAAGAGTGCTTAAAAAATACCGTGACTTTTAAAACCGAGACGATTCTCAATCGTAATCGATATCCGGATCAGAGAGTAATCCTCTGTGGGTTGTCAATGAGCGATTCTGGCCAGATCGGAGGCATGGCTGCAGGAGTTGCGTGCCATGATCATGGCATGATGAGTGTCGATTGTAACTGTTGGTTACAGTTTCCTTTCTAGAACAGATTATGGTTCAAGCTTCGGGTTTCCCCTTGCATGCGCCGAAGACTTGGTATTTCCCCGAGGTCGGAGATTGTGTCTACGACGGGGACCGAAGTACGTGTCTTCGAAAGTCGATGAGTAGTTCAGACTTCAACGGGGGCCGAAGATGCTACCTGAAGGACTGGCCTCCGGATGTTGTAGTCCAATGTGAAGCCTTGGGTTGCTTGCAGTTGGCCTGTCCTTCACTTAGTTTGAAGTTCGTAGTCTAGAGAAACGGGCCTCGATAAGTCAAACCGGAGTTTGGTTTGTAGCTGAACCAGGATATCCCAATAGTTTGAAACAAGCTCCTAGAGCTTGGTATGATTGTTTAAGTTCTTTCTTGCTTAAAAATGATTTTACTAGAGGTAATGTTGACAAAACTTTATTTTTGAAGAAAAAGAATGATGATCTCTTAGTAGTACAAATATATGTGGATGATATCATATTCGATGCTACTAACGAATCTTTTTGTAAAGAGTTTGCAAGGTTAATGCAGGGTGAGTTCGAGATGAGCATGATGGGAGAACTGAACTTCTTTCTCAGACTCCAAATAAAGCAAACCAAAGAGGGGATCTTCATCAACCAAGCCAAGTACTCAAAAGAAATACTCAAGAAGTTTGGGATGGAGAGCACCAAGCCATTAGGTACCCTTATGAGCTCCTCTTGTAGACTTGACAAGGATGAATCAGGTAAATCTGTAAACCAAAAATTATATCATGGCATGATTGGTTCATTATTATATCTTACTGCCAGTAGGCCAGATATCATGTTTTGTGTTTGTATGTGTGCTAGATATCAGTCTAATCCTAAAGAGTCTTATCTTTTGGCTATTAAACGCATACTTAGATATCTATCTGGCTTAATTGAAATTGGTCTTTGGTACTCTAGAGATTCTTCATTCGAATTGATTGCTTATTCTGATACTGACTTTGCTAGGTATAAACTTGATTGTAAAAGTACTAGTGGAACTTGTCAGTTTCTTGAAGTAAATTTGATCTCATGGAGCAGCAAGAAACAGAATTCAGTTGCTCTATCTATGGCAGAAGCCGAATATATAGTAGTTGGATGTTGTTGTGCTCAACTCCTATGGATCAAACAACAACTCGAAGACTTTGACATTAAACTAATTAAGACACCCATAAGATGTGACAATACTAGTGCAATCAATCTAACAAAGAATCCTATGCAACATTCAAGAAGTAAACACACTGAAATAAGACATCATTTCACAAGAGATCATGTACAAAACTCTAATGTAGTACTTAAATTTGTGTATACTGATGATTAATTAGCTGATGTGTTTACCAAACCATTGAGTGAAGAGAGATTTTGTTTGATTAGAAGAGAGTTAGGTATCATTGATCCATTCTCCTAGAACTCTCTCAAATTTTATCTTACCCAAGTTGTTTTAACTCAAAAATTACTTGTGTTAAGTCCTAAAAGTTTTTAAAAACATCCTTGAATTTTTGAAGATTTTTACAATTTTTTTTGGGATTTTCTTGGCCAAGTGTCGACACTTGGATTTTGCGAAGTGTCGACACCTAACCAAGTGTCGACACTTGAGAAATCCCATGTGTCGACACTCGCAAAAAAATTCTGTCATTTTTGGGTAGACTGAATCTTTTGTAATTTGTTTTTCTCCATTTTCTCCCGAGCTCCAGTGGTCCCCCAAGCTCCTCTACCTTCCAAATCTACTCTTTCCCCTTTTGCCCCGACTAAAATCAGGTATTTTCCTCTCATTTTTCTCATTTTGTAAATTGTGTAACCCAGGATTTGCATTTTTCATCTATTTTAATGAATTATAATCTGATTTTTTAGAGTTTTTAGCCATTTGGAAGTTTCCATCTAGAGGGAATCATGTTTGAACATTTTTATCTTGGATTTCCTAGGGATATTTGGCTGATTTCTCACATATTCCATCAGTTTTTGCTATTTTCACTATTACATTGGGTTTTTGGCTGAAATGTTCAAGGGTTTCCATGTAAATTCAGATTTCCTAGCTATTTATTGCTAGTTCCCAAATTTCATTCTTGTGGGAAGAGAATTTGCATCGATTTCCTTGCATTTTACTCTTCATTTCACTGTTTTGTTGGTTGATTTCTTGGTTTTGACCTAAAACCCAAATGTATTTTGTTTTTAAACCATAGGTTTATATTATATATTTTGATTTATATAAGGTTACTAATTTTATGAACTTGAAAAATGTGTTTTAACCAAAGTATATTATATTTGATGGGATTAGTTTTATAACCCTAAAATATCCTTATAACCCTCAATTCCTTGTATTTAAAGGTATTTTACCCTCGATTTCTTGTATTTTACAACTCAGATTTGTTTAATCCCAGTTTTCAAAACTTATTCTAGCTTCTCTTAAAAGTCAGTATCCCTCTTTTAGGAAGACATAGTCTCCTTAAGCCTAAGTTCTCAATCTGATTGAAACCAATACTACCTAGGTTATTGATCTTCTTCCCTTCTTGCTCAGCTTTATTGTGATGGGTCCGAGAAAGAGATTAGCTATTAGGAGTAGGACTGGACATGGGTCTGAAAGGAGAATAAAAGCCAGACATGATACAGGAGAGGCCAGTAGTTCAGCTGCCCAGGTTCCCTTGTAGAGAGGATGGCAGGGAAGGCTATAGCTTCAGGATGATGGATAGATCTTGAGTTCTTCGATAGATAGCATTTCCAGATCAGACAAACACTCACTGATGCAGGACTGGTACCCTTCTACACCATGCAGGAGAGGTATTACACCCATCTAGTGCATGAGTTTTATGGCACTATGGATTGCCATCGCTTACTGTGGAGGACTTCTGTCAGGGGTGTAGAGATATCTTTGACTAAGGAGCTTCTGAGCAAAGTATGGGAGATTCCCCATTGAGGCATTAGTGTATTCTCTATGGAGGATAGAGAGGCTGCCTTCAGGTGCATCCTTGAGCATGAGGACGTTCGTGGAGTGACGGTGGTCATCGCGAACCAGCTTTCAGTGGAGATGCACCTTCTGCACCATATCACAGCTTGGATATTACTTTCGAAGACTTGATGCTTCGGTTTCATCACCGAGAGAGAGCTGATGCTTATGGTATGTATGACTCAGAGGACTCAAGTTGATATACCATCCTTGATGCTAGTTCAGATGAGAGATGCTGTGACACAGCGACGACACTGTTTACCATATGGTATGGCATTGACCAGATTATTTAGAGCTTATGGAGTATCTTTGGAGGGGGAGATCCCCAAGGAGATTCTGCATACAGACATCTACGATGAGAGGTCGCTACACCGCATGGGATATAGATTGGTCACAGGTCAGTGGGTTTGGAGAGAGTCTGGCCAGGAGCCAAATGAGGAGGACGAGATTCGAGAGGCAGAGGCAGGGCCATCAGGGCCAGTTAGTTCACCTCCTCAGGCTGCTCCTGCAGCAGAGGCATAGCCGATGATCCTGACAGCTACATCTTCGGGTCCTCCTCCACCTTCTATGGACATATCTTTTGTGGAGCACGTGAGACAGCAGTTCACAGATCTTAGGAGTGAGATGATTGGATTGGGTGTCAGCACGACCCAGTTATGCATTGAGATTGAGGGTCTTCGAGCACACACTACCATGGAGCATGCTACGATTCGTCAGACTATGGAGGAGGGTTTTGCTCATATCGAGGACTTACTGAGATCCCTTCTACCTCCAGCAGCACCTGCAGCTCCATTCCTGATGCTGTTGATGATGATGATGCCGATGACCACCAGGATGGACATGATGACACTATTGATGGTGGTGACCATGCTGATGGGATTGAAGACAGAGATACTGATGTTATTGATGATGACAGTGATAGTGACAGTGGTGATGGTGCAGATGGATATGAGGTAGTCAGCCGAGAGCCGTAGTCTCCTATTGTTCCTCCTGCTGATTCGACTGGCTCACCTGTCTCCACTGATCCAATTTTTGTCACTCCTGCTGAGACTCTTCCCCTTCCCTCTACTAGAGCTTCTAAGGTTGTACCCTGCTTTGGACCTTCTACTAGGACTCAAAGTCGTGGTATTTTGAAGACTCCTAGAGGTCTAGCCCATAGGTCTAAGATTACAGGTCCTATATCTTTTGAGATCCCATCTGATGAGGATTAGCCTCACAGATGTTTATTATGTTGTATGCTATTTATGACTCATGTTATTTATGACTTATGTCTCATGATGTAGTTTGTTTGTTTTAGTGTTGCTGATGAGTCAGCAAATTTTGTACTGAAAACATTACTTGACAGATATATATATATGCATTTCAGCTTGATGTTTACAATTTGTGCATCACTATGATTGATTTTGACAGCTTAATTGTTTACATTTACTTGATAGATATATATTTTGGCTTTGATACCTGTTAACTCTTGAAAAACTGTTTCTTGTATCAACTCTGATACTCTACTACTTTTTATCTCCATGCTCATTTTGAGGGGAGCTTACTTCCTTTTTCTAATGTTTGACAAAAAGGGGGAGTAGAATTATCTTTATTTTTATGAATTTTAAATTTGATCTGATACCAATACTGCATAGATCTGATACCAATATTGCATACTGCTTGTTCTGATTAGAATTGTCTAACTAAGGGAAAGATTCATCCTTCTTAAGTATGCAAGTTATGGATGTATTAGCTTGAAATCATATTCATGAATTATCAAATCTAAAATTTGAAATTAAATGTTGAGATACTCAAGGTTTTGTCATCATCAAAAAGGGAAAGATTGTTGGCTCCACCTAGTGATTTTGATGAATAACAAAACATTGAGTACATATTGTGCACTAATGTTTATTCTAGTTATGAGTTTTCAGGAAATAAGCACCTTAAATTCTCAAAATTAAAGTATCATGGCATGCTGTGGCATGAAGCATTTTTTACAATTTGAGGAGTCTTCTCCATGCAAAAAGGGCTTAAAAGATTTCATTTATTGTTTATTTACATTGGATTTAAGTTTTATTTTCAACACTTGTGTTTTTGGCTTAAATTATACTTAATTATGAATTTTGTAGAACCAAGTATCGACACTTGGAAAGTCAAGTATCGACACTTCAGCATTTGGCACGCAAAAAAACTCCTTGGCACGCCATGTGTCGACACCCAGAATTCAAGTGTCAACACCTGGAACTCAAGTGTTGACACTTAAGTTCCCAAGTGTTGACTCAAGGCCTGAGACTTTTTGAAAATCCAGAACATGGCCATTGGAGTGTTTTTGTGTCAAGTATCAACACCTGAATGTCAAGTGTCGATGCTTGAAAGTTCAAGTGTCAACACTTGGAAGTCAAGTGTCGACACCTGACAGCCAAGTGTCGACACCTGACAAACCAAGTGTCGACACTCGAGTTCTGACAGCCCTAACGGATCTATTTTTCTGACTTGCAGAAATATATTTTCAAGCTCCCAATGGTTAGATTCGAGGCTCAAATGGTCACAAAACATTTTTTGAAAGTTTTTCTTTATATTTAAGCTTCACCAACCTCATTCTTGAGATATTGAAGTCTATTGAAAGGTAAAAAGTAAAGATTCTCTCAAGAACTTCACTTCAAGAGCCATTTAAAGAGTAATTCCCTGAAAAAGTCTACAAGCCTATCATTTCAACATTCCAAAAGAAGAGCTTGAAGAATATTCCAAGGAGAAGATAAGAAAAGCATCAATTAGAGCCTCCAAGCTTCCATTCTACTCTTGAAGAGAGTTTGTCTTGTTTATTTAAATTATATTTCTGAAATTCTTTTATGATTTGACCTTGCTTTTAAGGGTGTCTTGAAAGAAGGTTGTTGTGGTTTGTTGGTGAGCCAAAGGGACAAAACCAATTAGGGTTAACTTATGATCCTTTGGAAAAACAAGTCGGTTGTAATCTTGGAGAGATTATAGTGAAATTCCCAAGGGTGGCTTGGGGAGTGGATGTAGGTGCTAGGTTTGCACAAAACCACTATAAACCTTATGTTTGTGTGTGATTGTCTCTTCTATCTCTTTCTCTTTACTTCTCGCACTCTATTTATTACTTTATGTTGCATATAATCTAGTGCATCAATTTCGTAACTCACAAACACCACAAGGCTTGCACATTATTGCTTTAAATTTTTAAAAGATCCAATTCACCCCCCTTCTTGGGATCAATTTCTGGGCAACAATTTTGATGATAAGCAAAATGATTAAGTATAAGTTGAGGACTAATGATTTCTTTGAAGTATATTTTTATTGAAAAAGGTGCTCACAAATTTGAAGAAGCTTATCTGTTTGAAGAAGCCAAGTTTGAATGAAAAAGATTGCTCAAAGAGAACTTGGAAACTCAAGAATTGCTTGATTGGATGGTTAAGTGGAAATGTATTTCAGCTCAAGTTCAGACCTTTCTGTGAAGTTTTTAGTAAAGTATCGACTCAAAGTGTCGACACATGACACCAAGTGTCGACACATGGAAGTGAAGTGTCGACTCAGGCTGGTATGCAAGAATGTTTCAGATGGCATGGATGAAGTGTCAATACATGAACCTGAAGTGTCGATACATGGATCAACATATCGCCTGAGATTTTCAAGCCATAGAACTTGCTAAAAATAAAGAACAACTGAAGTGTCGACACATGGAAGCAAGGTGTCGACTCAAGGTGTCGACTCAACTGAGTAAGTATCGACATATCTAAGATTTCCAGAGAACCAATTTGGAGATATTTGAATTAAGTGTTAACTCAAGAAGTTCAAGTGTTGACCTCATGTGTCTACTCATAGCCTGAAGTGTCGACACATGCAATTCTGACAATAGTAATGGCTAGTTTTTCAAGCTCAGAACTCGCCCATTTTGCCCTCCAACGGCTAGTTTTTCAAGACTAATGGCTAGAAATGGGATTTGAGGGATTTGAGAAGTATTTATATGCTCCAAATCAAATCAAAACCATAGCTATTGAAGACCATTAAAGAGTTTTGAGAAGAGAAAAGAAAAGTGAGCTTTAACTCCTATTCTTTGAAGATTCAACCACTCTCAAGCAAAAGCAAGCCTCCAAGAATTCAAGAGCATTGAAGATCATCCATTCTTGAGCATTCAAGAGGCTTCAACAAGTTCAAAGCACTTGTACATCAAGATTCAAAGAGATACCCGCTTTGTTTTAGAAAGCTTACTTTGTTTCATTACTTCTAAACCTTATTTGTTGTAAGGGTTCTTGGTTAGCCTATTGTAAAACCATGTGAGATTATTGGTGAGCCTTGGAAAATCAATTAGGTTGGTGGTTAGCCCGCAAAACCACTTAGGTTCTTGGTTAGCCCTGAAAACTAAGGGAGGTTATTGGTTAGCCTTTGAAAACCAATTAGGTTCTTGGTTAGCCCGTAAAACCAAGTGAGGTTTTGACTTGTTGGCTTTATGAAAACAAGTTGAGTTTTTGATTAGTGAGCCCGCAAAAGTAATCAACTGTAATTGGTGTAATTATAGTAAATTCCCAAGGGGATCTTAGGAAGTGGATATAGGTGCATTGGATAGCACCGAACCACTATATTTCTTGGTCTTTGTGGTTGATTGATCTCTCTCTCTTGCTTATTATTTATTGCTCTTTATTTTTGCTGCATATTTATTTAAGAGCATTTTAATTGAATATTTTAATACCTTGCTTATTTAATTGTTGAATTGGATAGCTTTGCATCAAGTAAAGTAAACTAAAGTTTTAATTTTTAGAGACCCAATTCACCCCTCCTTTTGGGTTGCTTACCGGGCAACAAGTGATATCAGAGCCCTGTTCTCAGTGTATAGGCTTTACCGCCTTAAGTAAAGATCTATGGCAGCCCCAATTGGTACTAGCATAGTTGATGTGGAACAAGGGGGTAGGGCTAGGGATGCTAGATGCTAGTAAGGATGCTTACGATGCAAAGGAATTCTTTTTAGGGTTGATGAGTTTTTTTTATGTTTCTTGTTGTTTGTTTTTT
The DNA here is from genome assembly GCA_021397845.1 of Areca catechu. Classification (NCBI taxonomy): domain Eukaryota; kingdom Viridiplantae; phylum Streptophyta; class Magnoliopsida; order Arecales; family Arecaceae; genus Areca; species Areca catechu. The sequence goes on from CM038040.1 coordinate 135,881,330, forward strand.
TATTAGGATTTCGATTCCCGATCACAAGCAAAGGTAAGAAATACGAAAGAAGAGTAATGTAAGCTTATGCTAGTAGTTCAAAGCCCTACAAGTGAAAACGAGAACAGGACCCCGGGATTAAGAAACCCCGGTAGGACTAGCTCAACATACAATACCTACTTAGGAGATAGAGAAAAAGCAAACCTCACACTTCTGAAGCGCACGGTGCAGAGATCGCTCAACTCGACGGATGCGGCCTGGATGCCCGAGCAGTCGAACCCGTGGAAGCACTGGCATTGGGTTGGGAGGTCGCGATGGCAAAGCTGACTGTCTCCGATGCCCGAGATGCCAGGGAGGACCTGTAGGCAAACAAAAGAAGGATCAGCGAGATGTGGAGATGCACGGTAAGGAATTGAGAGGGAGTTGAGAAGGGGCTTCGAGCCCGGTGTCCGGCTGGATTCCGAAGTTGAAGTTGGAGATAACTTGGGACCTCGCACCCCGCGACGTCACGGAGGATGAAGGAATGTGGCCTCACACCACTCGACGTCCAGGAGGACGAAGGACTCGCGACGCCCTGGGGCGACGGACAGGAGGCCTCACACCACTCAACATCCCTGGAGACGAAGGCAACTTCACTCAAACCTAGTCTAGGAGGCAATGGTTGGAGGATAGAAAACTCAATCTCTTTTTCATTAATCATTCAATCATTCAATAATTCTACAAGGGAGGGTTTGGGTCCTTTAAATAGGCACCCAAGGCCCATTTGAAATTCAAATGAAACCAAATTACAAGCTTTCATGGGTGACGCCCAAAATTTTCATCTTCTCCTATCTTTGGCCGACCAAAAGACTTGGATTGGGCGTGGCATGTTGGAAGGCTTGGAGAGGGGGATTGGTCCTTGACTTCCTTCATTAGCATGCTCATTTTGGGAAGAAAGAGTGGGGCATGGCTTGCTTGAAGGGATGTGTTCCTTGGACTCTTCAACGCCATTTCTTGGATTGATTCAAGGCTGACCAAATGGAGAGCTCCTTGGGCATTGCATAGTTGAGGGCTTGGAGAGGGGAGTGTGTCCTTTGACCTTCCATCCTTGCATGAACACTTTGGGAAGAAGGCTTGGAAGGGGGCTTGCTTTGTGGCTTGGTCTCTTCAAGGATCTTCAACGCCCCTCTTTTGATGGAACAGGGCATGATGTGGGGGAGGGAAGAGGGGGATGGTGTTTCTTCCTTCCAACGTCGTCCAAGAGAAAAAGGCAAGGGGATGGCATGTGGAAAGCATGAGGGTGCCATCTTGTTTCCCTCCTTGGATGCCCAAGTGGCAACTGATGTGGCACCACGTTGGTAGCTGAGGTGGCACCTGAGTTGGCATTATTCCAAGTGGAAGGGGTGGGTTGGCCCACCAGGATCTGACTTGGTTATGAAAGGCAGGGTGACTTCAATTGGGCTTGGGCCCAGTCCAAACTCAGACTCGAACAAATACAGGACTCATGACCTAACTTGACCCAAATTGGTCAAGGTACAGGACTACACAAATTTTGACAAGAAATTATGAAATTGCTTTGGCTCAAGGCCTTATTATATGATGCAGAACAAATAAAGGGATGCGATGCGGAAGTAAATTAAGATTAACTAATTTTTTGTTGTTTTTATAGGTTTGTAGAAGTTGGCTTCAAATCAAAGAAAAGTTAACCTAACATTGAAAGATACTAATATGATAATTGAAAGCACAATTTTAAGGAAACTAAATTATCAGAGTAGTTTAGAAGCAACGGATCGCTGGGGGTTGAGAAACTCCCAGACCTAGGGTTTCACTCCGAGCTTTCAACAAAACAGAAATAAAGAGAAGGGAAGGTTTATCTAACCAGACAATGATCTTCACAGATTTTGGTGGAAGAACTCTCCCGAGCAGATTGTTGGATCCTCGGAGTTGGATATCTTCGTAATGGATCCTCCAATACTGGTCCTTTGGCGGGTTGGCTTCTCTTGAACTCAAGATCTGGAAGAGAAGAAAAACAATTGATGGAATCAGAGAGTCAAGGAAAAGATTTACCAGGTTGATGAACTTGAAGATCGAAATTGCTGAAAACTGGATTCTCCTGGATGCTGATGTGATTTTCCTTGGAACTTGCTCTGGATCTGAAGTAGCCGGACTGGATCTGGATGAAGGTGGACGGCCTGGACTTGTAGAGAGAGAGGCCGTGGGAGATGGATGGATCTAGGGTTTGGTGGATGGAAAATAATGAAAGGTGGCTAGGGTTTTGGAATTTCAAGTGGCTAACCTAGGGTTTTGGATAAAGATGGAGATCTCTCACCTCCTCAAGGCTCCAATGGAACCCGGATTACCCCCTCACGGAGCTCAACACTTAGAATAGTGCGGAAGAAGAGAAACCTAGGTTGCTCAACACAAGAGAATAGCAAAAATAATTTTTCTTCATTGATTTTTTTAAAGTTACAAAGAGAGGTCTATTATATAGACCTAAAATTTTCTCCTAGCTTGTACAAATTCCCATGTGGGACTAAACTCTTCCAACCCCTAGATTAGGTAGAAAATCCTCTCCCTTGGCCGACCAAGAGTCCAAAAAAAATTGGGACGGCCATAAAGGAATTGTTTTGGAACTTTTATGGCACCTCCTTTGGAGTTGGATTTGGATTTGGAGTCCTCTTCTTCTTATGGTATTTCTTCTTTTCTTCCACTCCAAGTTAAGCTCTTTGATTTTGATTTGAACTTCAATTAGGAGTAGGTTGGATGTCCTTCTTTGATTTCTTCTCCAAGAGAAGTTTTCTTCCTTCTTTGCTTAGGTAAATTAGGCAGGTGTGGGCGCCTCCTTTAATTTAGCCTCCAATTTGATTTTTTCTTCTTTGGATGTGGGGACCATGACACTGGGATGCCTCTATGGCGCCTCCTGGACTCTGGCGTGTGCTCGGAGTGTGGCTGGGCGTGTGGCTTGGAGTGTGGCCTCCACTTGCTTGAACCTTGAGTTGATTGGAAGAGAAATGTGGCACCATTTTGGACCAAATTGAAATCACATTGGGACTTGCACCGAGTCAACATGATTCAACAAAATTTAAATGGTGACTCAAGAAATAAATAAAATAAATAAACTGGTTGACCAGGTCAACCTTTATTACAAACCCTAATTTCTCGGGCAATGTCAATCAGAGATCCAAATGGAGCTCTGAAGTCTTCTTCTGAGTCTGGTGCCCGCACCAATTCTCCCAGGGTGGGAGGAACTCGACCCTGTCGAGTAAGGCTCAAGTTGGCTCTGGTATCTCTCCAAGAGGTCTGGGTCCAATTCTTGTAATTCTTCTCGGGAGATCCAAGAGTCATCAGAATCTGGCCTTCCTTGCCAGCGGACCAGGTACCTTTGGTATCCTCGATTACGAGTAGAGATAACCTGATCATCCAGGATCTTTTCAATCTGCTCTTTCCTCACAGGCCAGTTTGTTGGTGGACACACAGGATCGGGATCACTCTCAATGATAGGGTTAGGCTCAAAAGGCTCACTAGGAATCACAGCTGGCTCCCTGTACTCTACTAAGTCTGTAATGTTGAAAGTAGAGCTAATGCCTAGTTCTGGAGGCAACTCGAGCACATAGGCATTGGATCCTACTCTCTTTACCACTCTAAATGGTCCAGCTCCCCTAGCATGTAACTTTCTAACAGTTCCAGGAGGAAACCGTTCAGGCCTTAACCTAATCATCACATAGTCTCCCTCAACAAAAGATTTGACTCGCCTTTGAGTATCAGCCAACTTCTTATAAGTTTCATTACTTAAATTTATTTTGGCATGAATTTCTTTATGCAAGTCTTTTATATGCTGTGCAAAATTCTCAGCAGATTCGGAGACTCGAGTGTGGACAGGTAAAGGGACTAGGTCAAGAGGTGTGTGAGGTTTGTACCCATGTACAATTTCAAATGGACTCTTACCCGTAGACCTATTGACCGAGTCGTTGTACGCAAATTCTGCCCTTGGTAGGTATAAATCCCAATTTTTGGTATTTTCACCAACAAGACATCTCAGCAGATTTCCTAGGCTACGGTTCACTACTTCAGTTTGGCCATCAGTTTGGGGATGATAGGCAGTTGAAAACTTAAGTTTTGTCCCTAACTTATGCCAAAGGGTCTTCCAAAAGTAACTGGTGAACCGGACATCCCTATCTGAAACGATTGTCTTAGGTAGGCCATGGAGTCTAACTATCTCATTGAAGAAAAGCGTGGCTACCTTAGACGCATCAAAGGTTTGGGAACAAGGCAAGAAGTGGGCCATTTTAGAGAATCGGTCGACTACGACACAGATAGAATCATGTCTCCTCTGGGTCTTAGGTAAACCTAACACAAAATCCATACTCACATCTTGCCAAGGACGATCTGGGACAGGGAGTGGGGTATAAAGGCCAGTGTTTTGTTTTCGCTGTTTGGCAACAGCGCAGGTTCGACATCTAGCTACAATATTAGCTACATCCCTTTTCAAGCTAGGCCAGAAAAAGTGGTCTTCAATAGCTAGAATGGTCTTGTCTTTTCCAAAATGGCCGGCTAAACCTCCAGCATGGATTTCCCAAATCAAAAATTCTCTAAGAGAAGTTCTAGGGATGCAAAGCCTATTTTTGAAAAACAAAAAACCATCTACAAGGGTATAATCCTGGTGATTACTAGATGGTCCTTGAACTAGATCCTGATACACAGTTGTGAAATCCGGACAAGACTCATATTCCTCTTTGATTTGCTCAAACCCTATGACCTCAGTTCTAACAGAAGTTAATAACAGGGATCGGCGACTAAGGGCATCAGCTACCTTATTCTCAACTCCAGCCTTATGTTTCAGGACAAAAGTATAGGACTGGATATATTCTACCCACTTAGCATGCCTAGGGTTAAGCTTCTTTTGGGAGTTCAGAAATCTAAGAGCCTCATGGTCCGAAAATAGTACAAATTCCTGCGGTAGCAAATAATGTCTCCAGTAACGCAAAGCTTGCACCACCGCATAAAATTCCTTATCATAGGTAGAATACCTAAGCTTAGCATCATTAAGTTTTTCACTAAAGAATGCTATGGGATGATTCTCTTGGCTTAGGACTCCACCTATTCCTACACCTGAAGCATCACAGGCAACCTCAAATACTTTAGAAAAATCAGGTAATCTCAGAATGGGTGCCTGGGTCATTTTATCCTTAAGATCTAGGAAGGCTTTATGGGCTGACTTAGTCCAATGAAATTCTCCCTTCCTAATACAATCAGTGATAGGAGCAGCTAAAGTACTAAACCCTTTGATGAATCGCCTATAGAAGGTAGCCAAGCCGTGGAAACTTCTAACTTCATGCACATTGGTTGGCTCTGGCCAGTCTACTATGGACCTAATTTTCTCAGGATCGGCCGCCACGCCGTCAAGGGTTACTACAAAACCAAGAAAGATAACTCTACTAGTCATGAATTCACACTTCTTAAGATTACCGTAGAGTCTCTCATTCCTCAAAACTTGGCAGACTGCTCTAAGGTGGCCTAGGTGATCTGCTGGGGTCTTACTATAGATCAGGATGTCATCAAAATAGACCACCACAAATTTTCCTATGAAAGCTCTAAGTACCTGGGTCATAATTCTCATGAAGGTACTAGGGGCATTGGACAACCCAAAAGGCATAACAACCCATTCATAAAGACCATCCTTAGTTTTGAAAGCAGTTTTCCATTCATCCCCGGGTCTAATCCTAACCTGATGATAGCCGCTTTTGAGATCAATCTTAGAAAAAACCATTGCACCAGCCATCATATCAAGCATGTCATCTAGTCTAGGGATGGGAAACCTATATTTGATTGTAATTTTATTGATGGCACGACTGTCAACACACATCCTCCACGTGCCATCTTTCTTTGGGGTCAGTAAGGCTGGGACTGCACAAGGGCTAAGACTTTCTCTAATAAACCCTTTCCTCAATAATTCTCCAACCTGCTTTTGCAGTTCTTCATGCTCAGATGGATTCATCCTGTAATGGGGCAAGTTGGGCAAAGTCGCTCCTGGGATTAGATCTATGGCATGCTGGATATCCCTAAGAGGTGGAAGGTGGTCTGGCAAATCCTCGGGAAAGACATCCTCAAATTCTTTTAACACAGGTTTAACTTCTTGAGGAGGCTCTGAGGGTTCCGAAGTTCTAAGTTCCTTAGCAGTCAACATCCAGATGGGTGAACCACTATGAATTTCTTGTTCTAGATCCTTAGCACTGATTAGGTTCACTCCAGTTTTCATCTCCTTAACCTTACCGGCTCCTTTAGTTACCTTGTCCTTAGGGGGAACGGAATGGATCGTAATCTTCTTCCCATTGAAACTAAAGACACAGGTATTGGATTTTCCTAAGAGGGTGGCATCATGATCATACAACCAAGGTCTTCCGAGAATTATACTGCTCACCCCCATGGGTAAAACATCGCACCAAATCTTTTCGTGATAAGATTGCATTTGGATTTGGACTTGACATCTAGATTGGATGGGTATGGAGGTAGAATCTACCCAAGAAACCTTATAGGGGTTGGGATGGGGAACTGGGATTAAGCCTAACATCTTGACAGTGCTAGTAGAGATGGCATTTACACAGCTCCCACTATCTATGATGATCTTACATACCTTATCCCCTAATTTAAGAAAAGTTTGTAGGATGTTAGTCCTACGCCAATCCTCTTGAACTAGATTCTGGGATAGGATGCATCTTACAACTCCTAATTGGTCAGATTCATTGGGTTCCTCCTCTCCTTCATACTCCTCAACCAAATTCATTCCGGCCTCATAAACTTCTTCTTCAAATTCCTCACTGGGCTTGGAATTATCATTCTCTCCCTCTTCTATGTAAAGGGATCTCCGTGGGCACTGGCTAGCAACATGACCTACCTTATGACACTTGAAACAGGCTATGGCAGTACACTGACTGGAAATGTGACCTGGTTTCTGACACTTAAAACAGGTGATATTTGAACTAGGGGTTCTCTAGGTGTCAGGTGCCTTACCTTTGTCCATGGGCCTAGGGGTAGAAGTATCCTGAAAAGGTTTACTAGGGATAACTTGGCTAGGTCCATTCCTTGGGATTGGGGCACTAACCCTAGAAGGTATAGGTCCTCTCTGAAATTTCTCAGTGTTCAGTGCAATCTGGTAGGCTTGGTCTAGATCAGAAATAATTCTCTCTTGATATCTTCCCTCAGTCCAGCCCTAAATCTAGACAAAGTGACTTCTTGGGCTTCACTCACATCACATCTCATTAGGTATTCATCAAAAGTAGTTATGTAGTCTGAGACAGATCGGTTTCCTTGTTTCAGGTTTTGCCATTGGTCTAACAGGTTTTGCTGGTATGAAATGGGTAGGTATTTATCTCTCAATTTTTCTTTCATACCCTGCCAAGTGGTTATGGGCTCAACATTCCGTCTCCTAGTGGTTAGCTCAATGTTCCCCCAGTATAACCTAGCTTGACGCACTAATTTCATCTTGGCAAACTTGTATTTCCTCTCCTCAGACATAGCATACCACTCAAAGTATTGATCCATCTCACCCTCCCAATCAGAATACACCTTAGGGTTCAGACTACCATCAAAAGTGGGTGCATCTAATTTGATGTTCCTGATGAACCTATCATCTCTATCTTCAGGCTCTGGGTCAGGCCTCCTATGATTAGGTTCGGGATCTCTATATAAAGGCCTTCTAGGCTCTTGATGTGGGTGAGGTTGAGGCACATTAAAATCGGGGTCAGGGGTCCAATTCCGATGTCTAGGTTCTTCAAGTACTTGGACTCGGTCCCTAAGTTGGGTAAGATCCTCATGAATTTGTGCGCTAAACTGGGCCACAGTGTTTGTCATATCCTGATTCATTTTAGCCATACTTTCAGTAAGAGTTCTGATCATGGCCTCTAAATCAGGTTGGGTTTGACCAGGTTGATATGGCACTCCATTTCTGGTAGACATGATGATTCAAGCAAGCACACAAAATGAGACTAGACTAAATCGACTACTGGATCACTAGACCTAGAGTCCAAACTAGATGCCCAATCAGAGTGGCAAGCTAGCCTGTAGTAACTCAGGACTCAGCCAGGCAGGTGTAAGGGGAGTGTTAGGTCCCTGATCGCCAATCCTAGACACCAATCAGTGATTGGCCAGGTAGGCGGACCAGCACACAAGCCCTTCGGGACGTAGTCCCTGAACCACCGTTCTAGACACTGAGTGCTAAGCACACACAGAATAACTCAGCAAACTGACTCAACACTAGCCTAGACCAGACCAATTGGTGTCCCTAGCCCACTAGGGCAAATTAGGTCTAACTGATTTTAAATTAGGTCTAGGTTCGAATGATTGGATGGTGGTTTTGGGCTAAGAAGAGGTAATCAACTCCTCCCCTTATCTTAGATGCTCAATTGCCCTTAAGTAAATTATGAGATGATCACTCCAAAAAAGAATTGAATTGCAGAACACAAAAACAGAGTTGCTGTATTTTAATTCTCAGAGTTTTTACCGAAACCAATAAATCGCAGAAAAATTATGGAAAATAGGTTCAATTATAGTGGTTTCAACGAAGCAAAAATCATGCAATTCGGAGTTTTATGCAGGGAGAAATAATTTAGATAACAGGGCAATTACGGGCTGCAACTAGATTGTCTTCCCCGTTTATAATCCCTGCTACGAAGTTATAACCCAATGGATCCCCTACACGCCCTAGGAACACCCCGTGGAATGGGAGGAGGAGGCTTGCGCCTCGCTTAGTTCCTAGGACCGGACGTCCTGGGGAGTCTACTTCGAGCAGACAAAATAAAAAGAGAACAATCAAAACAAGCAAGCAAGCAAATCAGAAACCCTAGACTGGGCTCTGATACCAAAAATGATGCAGAACAAATAAAGGGATGCGATGCGGAAGTAAATTAAGATTAACTAATTTTTTTGTTGTTTTTATAGGTTTGTAGAAGTTGGCTTCAAATCAAAGAAAAGTTAACCTAACATTGAAAGATACTAATATGATAATTGAAAGCACAATTTTAAGGAAACTAAATTATCAGAGTAGTTTAGAAGCAACGGATCGCTGGGGGTTGAGAAACTCCCAGACCTAGGGTTTCACTCCGAGCTTTCAACAAAACAGAAATAAAGAGAAGGGAAGGTTTATCTAACCAGACAATGATCTTCACAGATTTTGGTGGAAGAACTCTCCTGAGCAGATTGTTGGATCCTCGGAGTTGGATATCTTCGTAATGGATCCTCCAATACTGGTCCTTTGGCGGGTTGGCTTCTCCTAAACTCAAGATCTGGAAGAGAAGAAAAACAATTGATGGAATCAGAGAGTCAAGGAAAAGATTTACCAGGTTGATGAACTTGAAGATCGAAATTGCTGAAAACTGGATTCTCCTGGATGCTGATGTGATTTTCCTTGGAACTTGCTCTGGATCTGAAGTAGCCGGACTGGATCTGGATGAAGGTGGACGGCCTGGACTTGTAGAGAGAGAGGCCGTGGGAGATGGATGGATCTAGGGTTTGGTGGATGGAAAATAATGAAAGGTGGCTAGGGTTTTGGAATTTCAAGTGGCTAACCTAGGGTTTTGGATAAAGATGGAGATCTCTCACCTCCTCAAGGCTCCAATGGAACCCGGATTACCCCCTCATGGAGCTCAACACTTAGAATAGTGCGGAAGAAGAGAAACCTAGGTTGCTCAACACAAGAGAATAGCAAAAATAATTTTTCTTCATTGATTTTTTTAAAGTTACAAAGAGAGGTCTATTATATAGACCTAAAATTTTCTCCTAGCTTGTACAAATTCCCATGTGGGACTAAACTCTTCCAACCCCTAGATTAGGTAGAAAATCCTCTCCCTTGGCCGACCAAGAGTCCAAAAAAAATTGGGACGGCCATAAAGGAATTGTTTTGGAACTTTTATGGCACCTCCTTTGGAGTTGGATTTGGATTTGGAGTCCTCTTCTTCTTATGGTATTTCTTCTTTTCTTCCACTCCAAGTTAAGCTCTTTGATTTTGATTTGAACTTCAATTAGGAGTAGGTTGGATGTCCTTCTTTGATTTCTTCTCCAAGAGAAGTTTTCTTCCTTCTTTGCTTAGGTAAATTAGGCAGGTGTGGGCGCCTCCTTTAATTTAGCCTCCAATTTGATTTTTTCTTCTTTGGATGTGGGGACCATGACACTGGGATGCCTCTATGGCGCCTCCTGGACTCTGGCGTGTGCTCGGAGTGTGGCTGGGCGTGTGGCTTGGAGTGTGGCCTCCACTTGCTTGAACCTTGAGTTGATTGGAAGAGAAATGTGGCACCATTTTGGACCAAATTGAAACCACATTGGGACTTGCACCGAGTCAACATGATTCAACAAAATTTAAATGGTGACTCAAGAAATAAATAAAATAAATAAACTGGTTGACCAGGTCAACCTTTATTACAAACCCTAATTTCTCGGGCAATGTCAATCAGAGATCCAAATGGAGCTCTGAAGTCTTCTTTTGAGTCTGGTGCCCGCACCATTATAGGACTCATAGAAGGGGAACCCTAATCTGAGATCCACAGAGGGTTGAGGAGCCTCTGTCGGATCATGGTGCCCACACCAGTAGTTGAGGGTCAAGCCTCAAATAGACCTCCATTTTTCAATGAATCAAATTATACTTATTGAAAAACTAGGATGAGAATTTATATGCACTCTATTTATTACAATTTGTGGAGAGTGGTAGATAAGGGTCCTTATATTCTTTCAGTAGTGGTTAATGGTATTTCCATCCCAAAGCTCGAAGAGGATTGGGATGAAAATGACATTAAGAAATCCAAGATCAATGCTAAGGCAATGAATCTCCTCTATTATGCATTAGATCCTAGTGAATTTAATAAGATATCTACATGCATGTCTGCTAAAGAAATATGGGATATACTTGAAGTATCCATGAGGGTACCGATCAAGTGAAAAACACTAAAGTAAATATGTTAGTGCACACTTATGAGATGTTCCGAATGGAATCTAATGAATCAATCACTAATATGTACACAAGATTCACTAATATTGTAAATGGAATGAGAAGTCTTGGAAAAGTTATGTCTAACGCTGATCTTGTGAATAAAATTCTCAGGTCACTTCCAACATCATGGGATCTGAAGGTGACCGCAATCCAAGAAACCAAGAATGTTGACAAATTACCTCTAGAGCAACTAATTGGATCGCTCATGACTTATGAGCTTAATCTGAAATAAAAATCAATGGACATGGATAAGAAGAAGAAGGGGATTGCTTTCAAATCAAATATACAAGAATAATCCTCAATAGATGAGTCCGAAGATGAAGAAGAAGATGAAGGTGAAGAAGCCCTCCTTGCATGAAAATTTAGAAGATTCATGAAGAGGAGAAAATTTCTTTACAAAAAAAAATATCAATTAAAGGAAAAAGGAAAAGAAAAGAGAGGAAAAAGAAAAGGAAAAGGAGAAGGAAATACCTACATGCTTCGAATGCAAGAAGCCGGGTCACTACAAGTTCGATTGTCCTCTTCTTAAGAAGTCTAGGAAGAAATTAAGAAAGAAAGTAATGATGGCCACCTGGAGTGACAGTGAAGACTCTAGTTCTGAAGAAGAGCAGACCGAAGTTGCAAATCTCTGCTTAATGGCACATCAAGATAATGATGAGGTAAATTCCGATATCGAGATCAATTTTATATTTGATGAACTTAGGAATGCCGTTGATGAACTCATGCATGATTATTAACTAATTTTAAGTGAAAATAAAAAGTTGAAAAAGCATGCAAATAGTTTTTCTTTTGAAAACAATTCTTTGCTAAATGAAGTTAATGATTTGAAATCTAAATTAGATGTTCTTGAAAAGAAAAATAATGCATTGTTAATGGAAAATGAAGTTTTGAAAAGATCTAAGAATGTTTTTTCAAACAATGATCTTTTGAAGAAAAACAAAGATTTAGAACTTGAAAATGTTAAGTACAAAAATGAACTTGAAAAGATAAAACCTTTTGTTGAAAAATTTACTTATAGTTTAGAAAAATTAAACCTACTCTTAAATAGTCAAAGAGCAGTTTTCAATAAGGCAGGTTTAGGTTTTAGACCATAAAAAAAACAAAAGTATTTCAAAAACTTTTTTGTTCATACATCTTCTAGTATAACTTGTTTTTCTTGCAAAAAGTTAGGTCATAAATCATTTCAATGCAATTTAAGAAAAATCGATTCTTTTGGTAAAGTGTGGGTTCCAAAAGGAACCATTTTGAATGCTAACCCTAAAGGACCCAAGTTGGCTTGGGTACCTAAAAACAAAGCTTGATTTTATTGCAGCTGTGTCTTGCAACCAAGGAGAACAAAAGACTTTGGTATCTTAATAGTGGTTACTCAAGGTACATGACTGGAGATGTGAAGCAATTCACTTCTTTTGAAGCTTTGAATGGAGGGAGTGTGACCTTTGGTGATAATGGTAAAGGAAATCATTGGTATTGGTAAGGTTCATATAACTCCTTCTAGTAGTATTAGTAATGTACTTTTAGTCGATGGTTTGAAATATAATCTTTTAAGCATTAGTTAGTTTTGCGATAAAGGTTTTCAAGTAGCTTTTACATGATCATATTACATGATTGCTAGTCCGGATATAAATGGAGTACAATTCATTAGAAAAAGGCATGGAAATGTTTATTTGGTAGACCTAGATAATCTATGTTTGCCTAATGGAGAATGCCTTGTGCAGTGAATTCTACTAAGGATGAGACTAGTTGGCTTTGGCATAGAAGATTAGGGCATGCTAGTATGTATCTTCTTTCAAAACTTTGCAAAAAATATTTAGCTAAAAATTTACCTGAACTTTGTTTTGAAAAAGATAGAATTTGTCAAGCATGTCAATTTGGTAAGAAAGTTGAAACTTCTTTTAAACCAAAAGATTTTGTAACTACTAGTAGGCCACTAGAACTACTTCATATGGATCTCTTTGGACCAGCTAGAACATCAAGTCTAGGAGGTAAGAGATATGGATTAGTCATAGTGGATGATTTTTCGAGATTTACATGGGTTTTCTTTTAGCGCAAAAAGATGAATCATTTTCAGCATTCATAAAGTTTTATCGAAAAGTTTCAAACAAAAAAGGTGTTTTAGTTGTTTGCATTCGTAGTGATATGGAACTAAATTTGAAAATCAAGATTTCAAAAACTTTTGTAATGAAAAAGGAATAGAACATAATTTTTCTGCACCTAGGACATCTCAGCAAAATGTAATAGTAGAAAGAAAAAATCGTACTTTGGAAGAAATGGCATGCACTATGCTGTGTAAAAACATTTTACCGAGATATTTTGGGGCTGAAGCTATTAATACTGTATGTTATATTTTAAATCAAGTTTTAATCCACCCTATTTTGAAGAAAACTTCATATGAACTTTGGAACCAAAGAAAACCGACTTTAAAATATTTTCTAGTTTTTTGTTGCAAATATTTTATTTTAAATAATGGAAAAGATAATCTTGGAAAGTTTGATGCCAAGTCTGATGAAGGTATCTTTTTAGGATACTCGACATCAAGCAGGGCATACAGAGTTTTCAATAAAAGAACTTTGGTTGTAGAAGAGTCAATACATATTGTTTTTAAAGAATCTACTAACAAATCCTCTAGAAAAGAGGTTACATCTAACGAATGTGCAAGTCCTAACAAGCTTCAAAAGCTAACACTGAATGATCAACCTCAGCCAAGTGAAGAACATCAAGACAAGAATGAAAAAGGTGATGACACTCCAAAGCATCAAGATCTACCTAAAGAGTGGAGGTATACTCATGCACATCCTAAGGAATTAATCCTAGGTGATCCATCTAAAGGGATAAGAACTCGAGCCTCAATTAGAAATGAATGTGATTATATAGCTTTTGTATCTCAAGTAGAGCCTAAATGTCATGAAGAAGCTGAAAAAGACCCTAATTGGATTAATGCCAAGCAAGATGAACTAATTTAGTTTGATAGAATAATGTATGGATATTAATAGAAAGACCATCTAATGTTTCTATTATTGGCACTAAATGGATATTTAGGAATAAATTAGATGAAAATAGAATTGTTGTTAGAAATAAAGCTAGGCTAGTTGCTAAAGGCTACAACCAGGAGGAAGGGATTGATTTTGATGAAACGTTTGCTCCTATTGCTAGACTTGAAGCAATTAGACTATTATTAGCATTTGCTTGTTTTATGAATTTCAAACTATTCCAAATGGATGTTAAGAGTGCTTGTCTAAATGGTTTTATAACTGAAAAGGTTTTTGTTGAACAACCACCTAGATTCGAAAACCATGCACACCTGATCATGTTTTTAAATTGCACAAAGCACTTTATGGATTAAAGCAAGCACCTCGAGCCTGGTATGAAAGACTCAGCAAGTTTTTAATTGAAAATAAATTTTCTAGAGGCAATGTTGATAAAACACTATTTTTGAAAAAGGAAGATAATGATTTATTAGTAGTACAAATATATGTTGATGATATCATTTTCGGTGCTACTAATGAAATTCTTTGTTAAGAGTTTGCTAAGTTAATGCAGGGTGAGTTCGAGATGAGCATGATGGGAGAACTTAATTTCTTCCTCGAACTCCAGATCAAGCAAACTACAGATGGTATCTTCATCAACCAAGCTAAGTATACAAGAGAAATTATCAAGAAGTTTGGGATGGAGACTACTAAAGCAATATGTATGCCTATGAGCCCCTCTTGTAGACTTGATAAAGATGAACATGGTAAATCAGTAGACCAAAAGTTATATAGAGATATGATTGGCTCTTTACTGTACTTAACTACTAGTAGACCATATATAATATTCAGTATATGCATGTGTGCTAGATATCAGTCTGAACCTAAAAAATCATATATTTTGGCTGTTAAGCGTATTATTAGATATCTATCTGGTACTATTGATATTGGTTGTGGTATTCTAGAAATTTATCCACTGAATTGATTGGATATTCTGATGCAGATTTTGCTGGTTGTAAATTGGATAGAATGAGTACTAGTGGTACTTGCCAATTTCTTGGAGTTAACTTAATCTCCTGGTTTAGCAAGAAACAAACTTCAGTTGCACTCTTCATAGTTGAGGCTGAGTATATTGCAGCAGGAAGTTATTGTGCTCAAATCTTGTGGATTAAGCAATAACTTGAAGATTTTGGAATCAAGTTGGCTAGTACACCTATTAAATATGATAATGCCAATGCTATTGACTAAAAATCTTGTTCAACATTCTAGGAGTAAATACATTGAAATTAGACATCATTTTATTAGAGATCATGTAGAAAATAATGATGTTATGCTTGAGTTTATTAGTACTGAATTTCGATTAGCTGATATTTTGACAAAACCTCTTCTGGAAGATCGATTTTGTATGATTAGAAGAGAACTCGGGATCATTAATCTGTTTGATTAAATTTTTCATATATTTAACTCAAATTAGATCAATTCGACACTGATCATGATCAATCATACTCAATCATTGTTGTTTTCTCTTTAAATTTATCATATTTCTAGTGATTTTGATCAATGCTTGAATCCCTTAAATTTTGGTTTTTAAGTCGATGTGTCGACACATCGATGTGTCGACACCTGAATGTGTCAACACATTCATGAGTCGACACTTGAACGGTAGCAGACCGAGAATAAATGGTTTTTCGAATGGTTTTCTTCCCATTTCATTCTCTCCTTCGAGCCAACACAAGTTCTAAGGTACTTCTCACTATTCCCATTCTCAGTTTTGTGTTTTAAGCCCACTGATTCTTCATTTTGGACATTCGGTTGTTTGGATTTCATTGGATTTCTCCTTGCATTTGGATTATAAGCTCTAGAAACCCTAGGTTTCAACTAAAACCTTGCCCAATTCTTTAATCCAAGCAATGGGACCCCGAAAGTAAGTTGTCCGTCGACCTCATCAGTCAAATTAGGAAGAAGAGCGAAGGATGAATTTCATACATGAGGCTAGAGCACCTGATATGCCCGCACGACCACTTTTTGTACCTTCTAGCTGGATGAGCTCGAAGACCATCGTTGGAGGACGGCGAGTGGACTTTACATTTGTCGACCAGCAGTACTTTAGGATCGGACACTGGATTCGACAGGTTGGTCTGACTTTATTTTGTTCACTCAGCGAGAGGTATTACCTCGGGCTTATGTGAGAGTTTTATAGATCACTCGCCCGTGGGACAGATGGATGGTTAGCACAAGTGAGAGGCCAGGATATCCCTGTTACTTTAGAGGTTCTAAGCAGAGTATGGGATATATCGATGACTGGATCGGTGGTGGACAGTTTGATGGATAGAGTCAATGGACTTCAGTGCATCTTTGAGTCTAATATTCTGCTTGAGGGAGCCACTGTACCAGCATCCTGATTATCTGTAGAGATGAGACTGTTGCATCATATCATTGCCCGAATACTTCTGTCGAAGACTGGACGTTTCAATTATATCACTGAGCGGGAGTTGCTAGTGATGGTCTCTTTGGTTTAGTGCATGCCCTTCTGCATTCCAGTGCTTATGGTTCACTATATGATGGAGGCGTCGACTAGCCAGTGACTCTGCCCGCCATATGGTATGAGATTGACTGTATTATTCAGGGAGTATGGCATCAGCTTTGAGGACGAGCCCAACCGCATGCTACTTTATACTGATGTGTATGACATCAAGTCATTACACCGGATGGGCTATCATTTGTTCCGAGGCTAGAGGACTCGCAAGATATTTGGTTAGGCCTAAGATAGAGCTGATGATGATGCTGCAGTAGAGGAGTACATCCTCTCTGACGAGGTAGGACCTAGCGAGAGTTAGCCTGAGGCAACGGCATATCCAGCAGTTGTATCTCAGTTTGAGCCTACTACTTTAGCACAGCCTTAGCCAGCTCAAACGGAGACTCTAGATGCTTTTGATAGCTTATTGGATAGAGTCAGATGCATCGAGATTGATGTTTTTATCATGAGATAGCATCTTGACTATTTCATAGCTGAGACCAGAGAGAGCCATCTGGACTTAGTGATGGCATCTCTGCTATATTGACTGCACTATCCAGACCTTCAGCGAGTACTCTAGTTGCTGATTCTGCTCTTGCACCTGCTCCTGCACCTATTAATGATATTGTTGGAGATGTTGTTGGAGATGTTGATGGAGATGACGAGGAGACTGACTTCGACAGACTTGATTTTATAGATCTTACTTCAAAGCCAGTAGCGGAGGTGACGGCAGACTTGCCCAGGACTCCTGTTCATGACCCTTCTTGTTCACCTACCCAGCTCCAGTTCCATCCTCTCCTTCCAAATCGGATGATCACATTCCTGTTCCCATTCCTATTATGACACTTATTATTGATTCCCTAGTTATTGATATTCCTATTATACACACACCTATTATTGAGACCCCCATTATTGATACACCGATTATAGACCTACCAGTTCATTCTTCAGCTAATACTTCTATTCTTGATACACCTATCGTATCTCTAGCTGATATCCTAGTTTTTGACACACCTATTATTGATACTCCTACTATTCACACATCCTCACTTATCCGAGAGCTTGGATTTTATACACCTGGCTTTCAGTATCTTGACTCGGGTCCTTCTTTTGATCGCACACCTCTTCCCACAGATGCAGAGGCTGTCGACCCGATAAGTTCCATTCCTGTGGAGGACATTGCTTCTACCTCTACTACTCCAGCTAGAGGTCAGACATATGCTCATCACAGAGGATGTGATCATCGTACTCCTCCACGGTTGACCAGGACCAGACTTAGAGATCTCAGATTATTGTGGCCTTGAGCTCAATTTTTTACTGATACAGGACCGATTGAGATCGGTTCATCTTCTGATGATACTGATGATATGGATGAGGATTAGGACACTTATGTATTTTTAGATAGTTTATTTTATGCTTCTATGTACTTTTGTCTTTGTTGATTACTCTTATGTATCCTTTGTATGTCTTACTATGGTACAAGTTCTAAACTTAAATGAAACACTATGTTGTTCTTCATCTTTATGCCTTTGACAGAAATGAATGAAATATCTTAAATTGCTCTTAGTTCTTCATTCTCTTCACTCTTGAATAAATGAATTTCAAATTCAATGCAATATATAAAGGGAGAGTAGAATAATTCAATGCTATATCTTGACTGTTCAACCTATTTGTGTTCCTACCTTTTTAATGATAACAAAAAGGGAGAGTAGAATAATGAGATTTAAGTATAAATGCAATATATTTGTGGTATGCAAGGGGTAAACAAATTTTGAAAACTTGAATTGAAAAATGATTACAAAATTCTTTAAGAAAGGGGGAGATACACTTTGTTTTCATTGAAAATTCTTTTAAAGTGAATTTCATCTTAAAACCCCTCTTTAATTGTTTGAAAACTATTCTATGGATCATCAATTCAGGGGGAGCTTTGATCATTGCTGAAATTCTCTTGTAGAGTATCTTGACACATGTCTTCTATGTCTTAAATGTATCCCAAAGATCTGACACTCTTAATCATTATAACAAGCTCTGACACTATTACTTTTACTCTGAAATGTCATATCAATATTGCAAATTACATTGATACATTTATTGCATCTAGTTTTATGCACCTTAATGAATTCTTTTAAATGCTTTTTAAGCAATTTATACTTAAGGATTTTGTCATCATCAAAAAGGGAGAGATTGTTGACTCCGTTATTGATTTTGATGATAAGCAAAACGATTAAGTATAAGTTAAGGACTAATGATTTCTTTGAAGTGTGTTTTTGTAGAAAAAGGTGCTCACAAATTTGAAGAAGTTTATCTGTTTGAAGAAGCCAAGTTTGAATGAAAAAGATTGCTCAAAGAGGACTTGGAAACTCAAGAGCTGCTTGATTGGATGGTTAAGTTAAGTGGAAATGTGTTTCAGCTCAAGTTCAGACCTTTCTGTGAAGTTTTCAGTGAAGTGTCGACTCAAAGTGTCGACACATGATACCAAGTGTCGACACATGGAAGTGAAGTGTCGACTCAAGCCAGTATGCAAGAATGTTTCAGATGGCATGGAAGAAGTATCAACACATGGACCTGAAGTGTCGACTCAAAGTGTCGACACATGGATCAACACATTGCCTGAGATTTTGAAGCCATAGAACTTGCTGAAAATAAAGAACAGCTGAAGTATCGACACATGGAAGCAAGGTGTTGACTCAAGGTGTCGACTCAACTGAGTAAGTGTTGACACATCTAAGATTTCTAGAGAGCCAGTTTGGAGATATCTGAATTAAATGTTGACTCAAGAAGTTCAAGTGTCGACCTTATATGTCGACTCACAGCCTGAAGTGTCGACACAAGCAGTTCTGATAATAGTAACAACTAGTTTTTCAAGCACGGAACTCACCCATTTTTCCCTCCAACGGCTAGTTTTTCAAGACTAACGGCTAGAAACAGGATTTGGGGGTTTGGAAAGTATTTATATGCTCCAAATCAAATCAAAACCAAAACTATTGAAGACCATTAAAGAGTTTTGAGAAGAGAGAAGAAAAGTGAGCTTTAACTCCTATTCTTTGAAGATTCAACCACTCTCAAGCAAAAGCAACCCTCCAAGCATTCAAGAGCATTGAAGATCATCCATTCTTGATCATTCAAGAGGCTTCAACAAGTTCAAAGCACTTCTGCATCGAGCTTCAAAGAGATACCCGCTTTGTTTTAAAAACCTTACTTTGTTTCATTACTTCTAAACCTTATTTGTTGTAAGGATTCTTGGTTAGCATATTGTAAAACCATGTGAGGTTATTGGTGAGCCTTGGAAAATCAATTAGGTTGGTGGTTAGCCCGCAAAACCACTTAGATTCTTGGTTAGCCCGAAAAACCAAGGGAGGTTATTGGTTAGCCTTTGAAAACCAATTAGGTTCTTGGTTAGCCCGTAAAACCAAGTGAGGTTTTGACTTGTTGGCCTTATAAAAAGAAGTTGGATCATTGATTAGTGAGCCTGCAAAACTAATCAACTGCAATCGATGTGATTATAGTGAATTTCCAAGAAGATCTTAGGGAGTGGATGTAGGTGCATTGGATAGCACCGAATTACTATATTTCTTGATCTTTTGGTTGATCTCTCTCTCTCTCTCTCTTGCTTATTATTTATTGTTCTTTATTTTCACTGCATATTTATTTAAGAGCATTACAATTGAATCTTTAGTACCTTGCTTATTTAATTATTGAATTGGATAGCTTTGCATCAAGTAAATTAAACTAAAGTTTTAATTTTTAGAGACCCAATTCACCCCCCCTCTTGGGTTGTTTACTGGGCAACAATCCTATAGCCTTCTTTAATGAAAAACTCAATGAGGCTAAGCTTAAGTACTCAACCTATGATAAGAAATTCTATGCAGTAGTACAAGCCCTTAGATACTGGCGGAATTACCTACTACCCCTGGAGTTTGTTCTTTACTCTGACCATGAAGCACTCTGATTCCTAAACTCCCAGAAAAAGCTGAACCCTAGGCATGCTAAGTGGATAGAATACCTCAAAGCCTATACCTTTGTGCTAAAACATCGAGCTAGAATTGAGAATAAGGTAGCTAATGCCCTTAGCCACCGAGCCCTTTTCCTTAATACTATTAGGACTGAAGTCTTAGGGTTTGACCGATTGAAGGAAGAATATGAGACCTACCCTGACTTCAGTGAAATTTTTTAATCTGTTAGACAAGGACCATCTAGTTCCCGTAGTGAGCACACCCTCCAGGATGGTTATCTTTTTAAGAATAATAAACTATGTATTCCTAGGACCTCACTTAGAGAATTTTTAGTTTAGGAAACCCAGGCTATGGAGGACCAGTTCTTTTAGCCAAGCTTGAAAAGGGATGTTGCCCACATTGTGCCCAAATGTCAAACTTGTGCTGTTGCCAAATAGCAGAAACAAAACATTGGTTTATACACCCCATTACCTGTACCCGATCGCCCATGGCAAGACCTTAGCATGGACTTTGTATTAAGACTACCTAAGACCTTAAGGAAACATGACTCCACCTGCATAGTGGTCGATAGGTTCTCGAAAATGGCTCACTTTTGGTGTGAGCACTAAACATCTGATTAGGGTTTTAATTTTTGGATCCTGTAATAAGGCTTCAAGCCTATGCATTATAATTTTTAGTCATGAAGTTAGTCTCAATTATTTTTGTTTAGTCCTGTACATTGACTAATTGGGTCAAGTTGTGTCCTGTAATGATTCCAGTCCGAGTTTGTTTGAAGATTGGGCCCAAGCCTTAGTGGTCTTCGAGTCTAGTCCAATTTGTAATGGGTCAAGCCATCTCTTAAGCCATGAAGGATCCCACTTGGTGCCACCTCATCTATCCTATGTGGTGCCACATCACTTTGACATGTGGATGGCCAAGGCAAGAAGGGAATGCTAGAATTTATGGGTGCCATTTTTTGATTCTTTCCTCCCATCCCTCCCCCAATCAAGCCTCTTTCCAAAGGAGCTATGGGCAACCAAGGAAGGTCAATGGGCAATGAAGGCATGATCCTTGTTTTAAGCCCCATATCAAGACTTCTTCCCAAAGTGCTTGGTTGGCTATGGAAGAAAATCATTGACCCTCAAATCAAGAAGACAACTCCCTTGTTTCAAGGCCCATATCAAGCTATTTCTTAAAGTGCTTGGTCGACTATGGAAGAAAATCATTGACCCTCAAATCAAGGAGACAACTCCCATCTTTCATGCCCCAAATCAAGCCACAAAACCTTGGAAGAAGAAATTTGAATTTGGGCACCCTCTTCATGAAGCTTTGTATTTTTGAAATTTGAAAGGGTTTTAAGGTGCCTATATAAAGGGCCTTACCCCTCCCTTGTAAAGTTTAATGATGATGAATGAAAATAAAATATTTGAGAGCCATTCTCTTTGTTAGTTGCCTTCGTTCCTTAAGAACGTCGATCTCCATGAGAAATTGCCTTCGCCTTCGGGCATTGAGAGGTGTGAGGCCTCGAGTTACTTTCTCTTCTGTAAATCCATCTTCCATTTTCAAGTTTGGAGATCACCAGATGATCCATCTAGGTGCCCAGCAAGAAGACCCCCCAATTAACATCATCTCCACCCTCTCTTCCCTTATTTCCTCCTGATACTTATTGATTCCTAATCCTTCTATTGATTTTTCGTAGGTCCTCCAGGTACCACAAATATGGAGTCGATTTTCCTTGTCCTCGGGACCTTGGAAAAGGAAGCCGGTGCATCCGCAAGGGTTGAAGGCTCGATCATCCAGGCCGCATCCACGAGAGCGAGCAAACTTGGCATCGGGCGCTTCAAAACTTTAAGGTTTGCAACCTTAGACTCCTAAGGGGTTATTGATTTGAGAGCTAAGTCCTACGGGGTTTCTCAATCCTCGGGTCCTCTTCCTATCCTGTTTAGGGACTTACTTACTTGCTTGAATTTCTTTTCATTATAGAACCCCAGATCTTCTTTTTGTCTATCTTCGAGAATCCAAAATCCATATTAAAAAACTAAAAATCACAAAGAACAAAAATCACCTGCATTATCGTAGCATCTAGTTAGTCCCGCATCAACTTCATACCCTACTCTCAGACCTTTGATACCTCCATGGTGGCCAAACTCTTTCTTGATCATGTGGTTAGGTTACACGGCCTTCTTAAGACCATAGTATTCAATAGGGATGTCTGTTTCATTAGTTACTTCTGGAAGACCCTTTGGCACGTATTAGGAACCAAGCTTAAATTCTCCACCTCCTACCACCCTCAAACTTATGACCAAATCGAGGTAGTGTACAAAATTTTAGGAAACCTACTAAGATGCCTTATAGGTGAGAACACCGGGAATTGGGACCTTCTTTTATCTAGAGCTTAATTTGCCTATAACAGTTCTGTCAATAGGTCCACAAGCAAGAGCCTATTTGAGATTGTCTATGGTTACAAGACTAACAAGCCCTTAACCTAATCCCCTTACCCTTGCATGCATGAGTCTCTGAGTCTGTTGAGTCATTTGCACTGCATCTTAGGAATTTGCATAATGAAATTAGTCAAAGAATTAATGTGAGCAATGAAATCTATAAAATTTTGGCTAATTCCCAAAAAAGAGCTTAAGAATTTTCTCTAGGAGATTTTGTAATGATTAGGCTTAGGCCTGAGTGGTTCCCTCCAGGAACCAAGATGAAATTACATGCTCATGGAGCTGGACCCTTTAGAGTGATAAAGAGAGTTGGACCCAATGCCTATATGCTCGAGTTACCACCTGAATTAGGAATTAGTTCAACCTTCAAAATCTCATACCTTGTTGAGTATAGGGAACTAGCAACGATACCTAGTGAGCCCTTCAGACCTAACCCTTTCTTTGAGAGTGAGTGTTGGGTTTCTAGGGTTTCGATGGCATAGCAGAATAATGAATTTCAAAAAATTTCTTTCTTGAAACTCCAAGCAACTTGAAACCCTAAGCCCAAGATCCCTTATTCATTAAAATTAACAAGTCATGCAATTAGGGTTTGAAAAAATACCTGGAATGTTAATTTCTTCTTCTTTCCACTAGGCACATAAGTGCATGCCCTCCAGAGGTGATCCACATAGGAATGGAACTTAGGAAGCACTCCTTTGTAGGTTGCTTAAACCACTGGGACTCTTTTTATGGCCATTCTTCCTTTAGCAGCCTCTCCTTCCTTGCTCAGACCCTTGCCCTCCAGTAGAGCACTCTGAGCCTTCTCCAAATCCTCTCTTCACTCTCTTTTCCACTTCCTAAATCTCTTCCTAAACACTTGTCTTAAAATGGTGGACTTGTCTTAAGACAAGACCTAAACTCTAACAAGGGATGGAAGTGACAAGGGGAGTGTGGTAGAGTGTAAGAATGTAAGAAAGAAAGGATATCAGAAACATCATTACTCCAACCTAAACACCGAAGAATATATATAGGAGAGGGGGAGGCACAAGATAAGCCCTATCATCAGCCTTTGATCTATCCAAACACAGATCAAATAAGATTCTTCAATAAGAAGGAGTCTTATAAGTGAAAAGCCATGACTCTTCTGCGCCACTGCCATATCAAGTCCCTTCAATTTTTCATCCGACTTCTCCACTTGACACTTGTCAATTTTTAATTACAGAGAAGCCAAGGGATGTGACCTTTGATTTAGAAGCATCAGTGATTTGAAATTCCTTAAAGCAGGACTCTGCTTCATAGAATTAGCACCAAATGAAGAGTCGCAACTCTTCATTTGCACCAACTCCCTTTCCACTGCACTTCACTATTGTTGACCAGTCAAAGCCCACATGAGAGGGTGTGGAGCTAAGGATAAAGTCCCTTAGACTTTATCTGGCTTTGGTGGCTTATAGGTAGAAGGACTCTCGGTCCTTTTCTGCATGCCAATTATGAAGAGTCACTACTCTTCACTTATGCGCCACCTTTCTCCATGCCATTTTCCATCTTTAACCAGTCAAAGGCCATGCAATATGGGTGTCATATGAAAGGGGATAAAGTTTACTTTATCACTATATAGTGATTATCAGGTAGAAGGACTCTTTATCCTTCTACATCCCTTTATTTGTCGAGCACCCATTTTGGCGCCAAGAGTCCCATGCCCTTGGGACTCTGGGTATTTGGAACATAAAAGTCTTGAAAAATATCAGATAAATTCTGATAAATTCGTCCCACTTAGGACTCAACCCAATTTAGGTCTCTCATAAATTGGTTATTGATAAGTGCATAAAAATTAGTAATAAGTGCATTAATTTATGGATCAAATTGACTTTGTTTTATTAAAATTAATATTTTTATGTAGTGTTTTAATGAAAGAACTTTGCCAATGCAAAGAGCATGATTTTTGGGATCCAATGCCATGACGGGATGCAAATCAGACTTTAATTGAGCCGGGAAATGGGTTTCAAAGTTATTATTTAAGATGTTGCACGAAATTTGGAGCAGTTGGTTCATTGTGAACCAGCCAATTGGTCCACAAGACATCCGCTGGTCCATGGCTACCATTACAGCCGGTCCACGGAATAGATCCATGGACCACAGGCCTCCCCAAACCATGAACTCGTCGGAGAAGATGCTGGAGCTCCCTCTCTTGTCGTTGGGACCCTCCTCACCGGCCTGTGGACCCTCCTATGCTGGAAAATTGTAGAAAAATGCCAATCTTCACCATCGGTCTCCTCCTCTTATGCTTGTCTTCTTCCCATCATCTCAGCTCAGAGTAGCAGTCCCGTCGTTGCTATAAGGGTTTTGGTGACCAGGGCGGAAGCATGGATTTCAAAAAATTAATTATGAAACCACTACCAAACTCTTAACCCAATACCTCCTTACTGGGAATTAAAACATACAAACATGCATATATAATATAAACTAGAGTTTAGGCACCAACCAGAACCGCTAGTATCCAATCCGATGAAGAAAACCCTGATTCAGCCTTCTTCTCCACTAGGCGCCCAAACATTCACCCTCCAACGGTGATACACATGAAACTCTGACCAAGGAAGAACTCCTTCTTCAAGTTGCTTGGAGAAGTGGAACTCTTTTGGCAGCCTTTGGTCTATTGACCACTATAGGACACCCTGTCCTACTGTAGGGTACTAAAGACACTCTCCTAAACCACTCTTGGTATTAGGACAACCCTTCTCTTGGACCTCTTAGGCTTATGTCCTAAAATAAAGCCTTGTCCTAGCAGAAAAGACCATGTCTTAACAAGACAAGTCTTGTCTTAAAGAAAGAAGGAGGGAGAGAGAGACACTCAGAATAATACTTCGGTTGAATTCTTATATCAGACTCATTTTACTGCCCCTTATTTATAGATACAAGAGGGGCATGTGATATGTCCTCCCATCAACTTATCAGATATGATTTTTCAAGACCAAAGAGAAGTTATCTGGCTTGAGAAATCATATCAAATAAGCCCATTCATGCACCGAAGGCCTTATTCACATCCCTTCTTTTATCTGGACGAATTCTCACTTGCCACATGTCAATTACCGGTCCCTAGGAAGCCAAGAGGAGCTTCTTCAATCTCAAATATCGAAGATTATGAAGAGTCCTGATAGCAGAAGGACTCCCCATCAGAAATGCGTGCCACATGAAGAGTTGCGACTCTTCATGCACCGCACGCGCCATCCTTCTTCCACACAAACATCAATGAATGTTGACCAGTCAAAACATAAGCAATATGGGTGTCATTGGAAAGATCATAAAATCTCCTTTCTGACAATATAAATTATATTCAAATCAGAGATCTATATCTCATTCTGTGCCCTTTTGAAATTAAGGTATCATTTAGGTACCAAGAGTCTCATGCCATTAGGACTCTTCATGTATGGCACCTAAAATGCCCTTAAATCCAAATTAAAATCAGATTTAGCTTTGATTATTCTAGACCTACTAAGGACTCAACCTAATTTAGGTTTCCCATAATTAGGTTAGCCCAATTAGCAAGCAACCGGACCCAATCCAATTGGGTTGGGAATTTGGTTAGCCAACATATGCTAGTATGTAATCCGGCTAACCAATTAGGATCCTATGACCCTAATTTAATCATGAATGACTTCCGTGGCCAAGTCTCTATTGTGTGTGACCCATTGGATTCCACATCTAGTCAGTAGTAGGTTTAGGTTTGAGCTGATTCGATCCGATCGAACCCGATTGACCTAATTAGGTTAAATTGGCTCACCTAATTATCCAATTCGAATCACACATCGAATTGACTCATGAAACAAAATCATTTGGTTCATGAAGACCTACAAGACAAGATTAATGTCTAGCAATGTGTCATGCCTACCCAGAAGATGAAGAATTTTGGTGGATTTACCAAAATACCCTTCAGTGGTGAGTTACCGGGCAATTCAGTCCTTCGATCTGCTTGCACCCTGAATATGACTATGGATATCGATACTTGTCAAATCCAATTTCATATTCATTCCTTGCTTAATCTGATAATGATGATTCATTAATGAACCATTAGAAACTATTTCTAATGTTCATACTTTGATCAAAGATTTCTCAAATCTTCATTTGATTGAAATCATCTGGATGCACTTCCCTCTTACTACGATTGATCGATTCCTTTTTGACCTACTCATAACCTCCATATGCAATCCACCATAACCTGTATCACCCCATGCATGACTCAATGTTATGATTGAGTATGAACCAAAGTATGGATTCATGCATACAAGGTACCATGGCAGTCTCAGGTCAAAGGACAACATGCACTGCTCCCACTATGAGAACTATCTATTGACAAATAGATAAGGATCCATTAGATGTTCTCAAGCTGGATCCATTCAGTGAACTCATTCTCTAATGAGCTCCCACATCCTAGTATTAGTGTCAAACACAAGTGAATGTGAGATCAGTCACCCCCTTCACCAAGCATACATAGGATGTGTTGGTCTTGAAAGGGATATGCCCTACAAGCCAATCTATGTTGTATCTCCCAAACCATTGTAATTGACAATTTTCTAAATAAAGGCATTATTTTTCATCATACGCCTTTTTTTTTAGTTAATGATGAATCCCATAGATTAGGGCTATGATTTTAGGGTTATGATGAGATCATACCAGTGAGACCTAAAATCTTAAAACCTTAATCTAAAGTAATCCTAGTCAAAGAAACCCTGAGTAGGGGATCAGGGTTTTTCCGATAAGACTAGCACATCCCGGGTATACTGGAAAGGGTGACTGCTCTCACAGTCACTTGTGTATGACACTAATACTGGGATGTGGGTGCTCATTGAAGAATGAGTTCACTGATATGATCCAACTTGAGAACATCTAATGGAGTCTTAGCTACATGTCAATTGAAGGTTCTCATAGTGGGAGTGGTACAAGTAATCTTTTGACCTGAGACTGCCATAAGTACCTTATGTACATGAACCCATTCTTTGGTTCAATCCTAATCATGACACTGAGACATGCATAGGATTGATACTGGGAATGGTGAATTGGATATGAAGGTAATGAGTAGGTCAACAAGGAATCGATCACTCTTAGTAAGAGGAGATTGCATCCAGCTAGTCAACAATCGCATGATGATTCAGGGAATCTTTGATCAAAGTGAAGATATTAGAGATGGTTTCTAATATCAAGATAATCGGATCATCATTATAAGATTGAGCTAGAAATAAATATAATATTGGATTTGACATATATCCATATCCATAGTTATATTTTGGGTGCAGGCTGATCGAAAGATTTAATTGTAAGGTAACTCTCTACTGAAGGGTAATTTTGGTATTTCACCAGAATTTCCATATCTTCCGGGTAGACATGACACGTTGCTAGACGTCAATCTTGTCTTGTGGGTTGATCAAGTTCAAAGATCACATGTTAGGAAGAGTCCTAATTGATCGAATCGGGTAAGCCCGGTTTGACCTAAATCGATTAGAAAGAGTTCTAATCAAATTAGGTCAACTTGTATTCGAATCCACTGCTGGCTAGATATGGAACCCAATGGGTCACACACTTAAGAGGATTGATCAAGAGTTTAATTTGGAATTGAATCATCTTTGCAGGATAACACTCTAGCAGGTGTTGCAAACCCTAGCTTCTATTCGGATCGGATTCGAATTAGGGTTCCGGATTGGTTCAAATTGGGTTCTAATTGGACCTAATTAGACCCTAATTGAGAAAACGGGAATATGGCTAACCCTATTGGCTAGCCATGTAGCTTGGCTAGCCTCCCCACCCGCCCCCTTTATTTTTCCATGCCAAATACCAAGAGTCCATGTGCATATGGACTCTTGGCGCGCCTTAAGGAAGAGTCCATGGCGCATGGACTCTTGGCGCGCACCAAAATTTCTCCGATGTTTTTATTTGGGGTGGCCTCCTTCTTAAGCAATTAGCGCACCATCTCTCCCCCTTGGATGAGAATCCAATGGCTGATGGGATTTTGAGAAAGAAGGAAAGCGCTAACTCCTCCCGGGCACGCGAAATAACATCTCTTCGGAGATGAAAAGTCGCGACTTCCTTCCTTTTAAAACACCGCGGTTTTTCCTTTAAGAAAAGCCGTGGGATTTAATCTGGAAGGCCGTGAGATGGGTGGATTGGGCATGAGAAATAGGAAAGGGGCGTGAGACAAAGTGGAATGGGGTTTACGGAGAGTTGTGTTCTTCTGAGAAGACATCTCTCTGTAATCTATTTAAACAACAGAGGTCTCGGGTGTTTATACTAATGAACAACAGAGTTTATATTATTATCTTTTCTTTCCAGGAGACTGATTCCTCCTTAGCTTGTTTAGGACAAAGAGAGTTTCCCTCTTACAGAGTTCTCTTCTCTGTTGAAACTCAAGTCCAAAACAAGAGATAGGAAGAATCTCTTGATCGATAAAAGAAAGGAACTCCTACTCTGTTTCTATTTCCTTTACTTTAAGACATTAGTGTCTTAAATCCATCTCCTCCTTCAAGACAAGCTTAGGACAAGGTCTTAAGTAAGGAGCCCCTACCCTGAAGTTTTAGAGTTCTAGGATAAGAATTCAAGTGAGGGAATTTTGAAGAAGCTTGCATCTTGATCAATCATCTTGTGGATCACCATTGGAGGGTGGACATTTGGATGCCTGGTGAAATCAAAAGAAGCATTCAACACCAAGTTCTGATTCTACATCAAAATTGGACTTAGCGTTAAAAGGTTGGTGCCCTAATTCTAACAATGTTAGTTTGTATGTTTTAATTCTGAATAAGGAGATCTTGGCTAAGGGATTTTGGTGCCAATTTCATCATTTTTGAAATTACACTTCCGCTGCGCTGCACTGGAATCCCCAACAGTGGTATCAAAGCCATCCTTATTACAGTTAAAACATATGAAAATTATTTATATGCGTTTTTGTTGTAGTATCGCAATTAGGGTTTTAAACCCTTGAATGTTGACACACTTAGCATAATTTAAGGAATGCATATATGATAATTAATGTTTTGATGTATGCCACTAATTAGGGTTTTTCACTCAAACCCTAATTATTATAGAGATCTGATTAGTTTTTGAAGTCATCATACTGAAATAAGGTTGCCCTGGCATAATGGTGGATCCATTATGTGGTAAATGGTTGTCCTAGTATGATGACACACTTAGCACATATATGTTTATCAGAGTGATATCATTATGATATGTTTTTATAAGAATGTGCTGGCAATTTTAATAAAGCCCTCTTCTTAAAATTATATTAAGTCATAGTATATTTAACTAATGAGCATCACTAGTCATGATGAACAATTGATCATTCGGTGTCTAGAAAGGTGGTTCTGGGAAGGTAAAGAGAATCGTGGTTTTTAATTGGTTCCGTTGACTGACCTGGCCAATTTTTATTGGTGTCTAGGAAAGCAACGGGGGGACTCCCACATCTCTTCCACTTGCCTGGCCGATTTGATTATATTTAAATCTTGACTTATATGCTTAGTGTTAAAAAATGCTATGTGTTGGCCTTCCTTCATGCTGGATCATTACTGTGTTATGAACCACATTAGGTTAGTTGTGTTATCTGCAAGACCTAATAGGGTGATTGACATAATATTGGTCTAGTGCAAAAATATGCTTACAGTGTATTCAGTATAATGCCTTGTTGTGTTATCTGCAAGGGCATTGTATTTGAGTACTGACTATATAGAAATGAAAGGGTCTTGACTTAACTAGAACATTATGGTTTGTTGTGTTTTCTGCAAGACTTATAATGTTCTAGAGGCCAAGTGAGAATTATATGAGATATAATTGGAAGAGTTTCCTACCTTTGAACTTATAAAGGATTTGTTGTGTTATCTGCAAGATCTTTTATAAATAATAAGGATCTCGATCTCACTAAGAAAATCGATCAGGGTTCTTCTCAATTATCATAGTTAGGGCTATGATTTTTGATAAAATAGTGGGAGACATAATTAAATTGAAGACCTAATTTAATTATGTAAGTCATTTCATGGTTGTTTGCTTATGTATTGTTCTTAATTAAATGTAGATAAATGGCATCTTCATTATCACTAAGAAGCATCTTAGATACCAACAAATTGACTGGTCCAAACTATGTGGACTGGTTGAGAAACTTAAAGATTGTACTGAGTTCAGAAAAACTTTCCTATATTCTTGATACCCCTAGTCTTAATCCACTAGGGGATGATGCCACACAGGAAGATGTGGCCACATACAAAATGTGGCAGAATGACTCCCTCACTGTCAAGTGTATCATACTGGCCTCTATGACCAATGAGTTACAGAGGCAGCATGAAAGCATGGATACTCAATCCATAATGCTCAATTTAAAGGAGCTTTATGGAGAACAAAGAAGAACTGCTAGATACGAAATATCTAAGCAGTTATTCCGTGCTAGGATGACAGAGGGTACATCTGTTCAGGATCATGTCCTGAAGGTAATTGACTTAATCACCAGATTGGGTCAATTAGGGTTTATTATGGATGGGGAGCTGAATCAGGATTTAATCCTGCAATCACTCCCAGAGTCATTTTCTCAGTTTGTCTTGAATTATCACATGAACAAACTGAACACTTCCTTGCCTGAGCTGTTAAATATGTTAAAAACAGCAGAGAGCCACGTTAAGAAAGAAAAGGCTCCACTTCTTCTTGTTGATAAGACCAATAAGAAGAAATCGGGCAAAAAGGGTTTTAGTAGGAGGCTAAACCCTAAGGGTGGCATCAATAAGAACAAGAAAGGAAAGAAGGCCTCAAAATAGTCAACCTGTTTCTTTTGCGGCAAAGCGGGACATTGGAAAAGGAATTGCAAGGCTTACCTTGCAACTGTGAAGCCTGGTGCGGCAGACACACCAAAAGGTATGTATGAGATACATACTATATTGACATTAAATTCGTCTATATCAAATACTTGGGTATTGGATACCGCTTGTGGTTACCATATATGCAAATCTTTGCAGGACCTCCACAAGCTTAAAGTATTCAAGGAAGGCGACTTCAATCTCTATGGTGCTGGTGGTGATATCATCCAAGCAGAAGCTGTAGGGACCTATATTCTGAAGTTGCCTTCAGGGAAGATCTTGGAGCTAGAGAATTGTTACTATATGCCAAAGATTATTAGGAACATTATATCTATTCCTTTGTTATTAAAACAAGGATATGTAATGGATGTAACGAGCACTGGTTGCTCGATAATGTTATCTAATAAAATTATTTGTTCTGGCATATTTAGCAATGGGCTCTTAACTCTTTCTTCCAATGATAGTATTTTTCATGTCAATACTAAAAGGAAAAGAAAAGACTTTAATGATACTTTACTTTGGCATCATAGACTTGGTCATGTTAATGAGTCTAGGATTAGCAAGTTATACAAGGAAAAATTCCTTGATCCTTATGAGTATGAATCATTAGGAACTTGCGAATCATGTCTCATGGGTAAGATGACAAAAACTCCATTCACTGGACATAGGGAAAGGTCAACGAGTTATTAGGACTTATACATACTGATGTATGTGGTCCAATGACAACTCAGGCCAGAGGAGGATACTCATATTTTATCACTTTTACAGATGATTTATCTAGGTTCGGATATGTGTATCTTATGAAACACAAATCTGAAGCCTTTGATAAATTTAAGGAGTATCAAAGTATGGTCGAAAAACAAATCGAGAAAAGTATTAAAGTTCTTCATTCTGATCGAGGAGGAGAATACTTATCCACGGAGTTTTTAGACTATCTTAAAGTTAATGGAATCCTTTCTGAATGGACCCCTCCTTATACACCACAGCTAAATGGTATAGCTGAAAGGAGGAATCGTACCTTATTAGATATGGTACGATCCATGATGTGCTTCACAAATTTGCCCATTTCCTTCTGGGGTCATGCCCTAGAAACTGCTGTTTACATTCTGAACAAGGTACCTTCTAAATCCGTTGTTAGTACTCCATATGAAATTTGGAGTGGAAAGAAACCATATCTTAAATATTTTAAGGTATGGGGATGTCCAGCTTATGTTAAAAGAAATTTTGGACATAAGTTGGAACCTAGAGCGGATAAATATCTATTTGTAGGATATCCTAAAGAAGGTAGAGGATATCTATTCTACCATCCTACTGAACAAAAGATTTTTGTCAGCAGGCATGCCACTTTTCTAGAAAAAGAGTTCATTTTAGAAAAGGGAAATGGTAGAACTATTGAACTTGGAGAAGTACAAGAAATACAGATAGACAATTCTCAACCATTAGAACATATAGTTAGAACAGAACCAGAACATAAAACTCCTCCTCGTAGGTCTGATAGAGTGCCACGGGCACCTAGAGGTATGGGTTTATTATTGAAAATAATGAAGCCCAAGTCATTCAAAATGATGAACCTCTGACCTATACGGAAGCTATCTTGAGTACTGACTCAGATAAATGGCAAGAAGCCATGGAATCCGAAGTAGACTCTATGTATGTAAACCAAGTATGGTCTTTGGTTGATGCACCAGAGGGTGTTAATCCTATTGGGTGTAAATGGGTCTATAAGAAAAAGATTGGGGCTGATGGCCAAGTTGAAACCTATAAAGCCAGATTAGTGGCTAAAGGTTTTAGACAAAAACAGGGAATTGATTATGATGAAACATTTTCACCTGTTGCCATGCTAAAATCAATTCGGATTTTACTTGCTATAGCAGCATACCACGATTGTGAGATATGGCAAATGGATGTAAAGACTGCATTCCTCAATGGTTTCCTTGAGGAAGAAGTCTACATGTCACAGCCAGAAGGTTTTATTTCAAAGAATAAACCTAATCAAGTATGCAAGCTAAAGAAATCCATTTATGGATTAAAGCAAGCTTCCAGGAGTTGGAACATCCTCTTTGATGAAACTATTAAAAGGTTTGGTTTTATCAAAAATGTGGATGAACCCTGTGTTTATAAGAAGACTAGTGGGAGTGCCATAGTCTTCTTGGTTCTGTATGTAGATGACATACTCCTCATTGGGAATGATATCCCAATGTTGCAATCAGTCAAGGTTTGGCTATCAAACCAGTTTTCCATGAAAGATTTGGGAGAAGCATCCTATATACTAGGTATTAAGATCTATAGAGATAGATCTAAGAGGATGCTAGGTTTATCCCAATCTAGGTACATTGACTTAGTGCTGAAAAGATTCAGCATGGAAGGAAGTAAAAGAGGTTATCTTCCTATGAGTCAAGGCATACATCTTTCTAAAAGGATGTCTCCTAAGACACCTGAAGAAAGAAATAGAATGAATTCTATACCCTATGCTTCGGCAATAGGATCCATAATGTATGCCATGTTATGTACCAGGCTTGATGTGGCATATGCTTTAGGCATTGTCAGTAGGTTTCAGGCTGATCCAGGAGAGGATCATTGGAAAGCAGTTAAAAATATTCTTAAGTACCTAAGAAGGACTAAGGATATTTTTCTGGTTTATGGTGGTTCTGATCTTAAATTAGAAGCTTATTCTGATTCTAGTTTTCAATCAGACCCTGATGATAGCAAATCCATTTCGGGATATGTTTTTACCCTAAATGGTGGAGCAGTGAGTTGGAAGAGTACCAAGCAGCAGACTGTAGCTGACTCAACCACAGAGGCAGAATACATAGCTGTTAGTGAAGCCGCCAAGGAAGCAGTCTGGATGAAGAAGTTCATCACAGAGTTGGGTGTTGTTCCTCAAATTGAAAACCCAGTGCCACTTTACTGTGACAACACTGGGGCCGTTGCTCAAGCTAAGGAACCAAGAGCTCATCATAAGTCCAAGCACATTCTGAGACGCTTCCATCTTGTCCGAGAAATAGTAGAGAGACAAGATGTCTACATAGATAGAGTTGATACAAAGAACAATGTAGCAGACCCGTTCACTAAGGCTCTACCACAGCGAGATTTTGATCGCCACCTCGAATGTATGGGATTAAGATTCAAAGGCGATTGGCTTTAGTGCAAGTGGGAGATTGAAAGGGATATGCCCTACAAGCCAATCTATGTTGTATCTCCCAAACCATTGTAATTGACAATTTTCTAAATAAAGGCATTATTTTTCATCATACGCCTTTTTTTTTAGTTAATGATGAACCCCATAGATTAGGGCTATGATTTTAGGGTTATGATGAGATCATACCAGTGAGACCTAAAATCTTAAAACCTTAATCTAAAGTAATCCTAGTCAAAGGAACCCTGAGTAGGGGATCAGGGTTTTTCCGATAAGACTAGCACATCCCGGGTATACTGGAAAGGGTGACTACTCTCACAGTCACTTGTGTATGACACTAATACTGGGATGTGGGTGCTCATTGGAGAATGAGTTCACTGATATGATCCAACTTGAGAACATCTAATGGAGTCTTAGCTACATGTCAATAGAAGGTTCTCATAGTGGGAGTGGTACAAGTAATCTGTTGACCTGAGACTGCCATAAGTACCTTATGTACATGAACCCATTCTTTGGTTCAATCATAATCATGACACTGAGACATGCACAGGATTGATACTGGGAATGGTGAATTGGATATGAAGGTAATGAGTAGGTCAACAAGGAATCGATCACTCTTAGTAAGAGGAGATTGCATCCAGCTAGTCAACAATCGCATGATGATTCAGGGAATCTTTGATCAAAGTGAAGATATTAGAGATGGTTTCTAATATCAAGATAATCGGATCATCATTATAAGATTGAGCTAGAAATAAATATAATATTGGATTTGACATATATCCATATCCATAGTTATATTTTGGGTGCAGGCTGATCGAAAGATTTAATTGTAAGGTAACTCTCTACTGAAGGGTAATTTTGGTATTTCACCAGAATTTCCATATCTTCCGGGTAGACATGACACGTTGCTAGACGTCAATCTTGTCTTGTGGGTTGATCAAGTTCAAAGATCACATGTTAGGAAGAGTCCTAATTGATCGAATCGGGTAAGCCCGGTTTGACCTAAATCGATTAGAAAGAGTTCTAATCAAATTAGGTCAACTTGTATTCGAATCCACTGCTGGCTAGATATGGAACCCAATGGGTCACACACTTAAGAGGATTGATCAAGAGTTTAATTTGGAATTGAATCATCTTTGCAGGATAACACTCTAGCAGGTATTGCAAACCCTAGCTTCTATTCGGATCGGATTCGAATTAGGGTTCCGGATTGGTTCAAATTGGGTTCTAATTGGACCTAATTAGACCCTAATTGAGAAAACGGGAATATGGCTAACCCTATTGGCTAGCCATGTAGCTTGGCTAGCCTCCCCACCCGCCCCCTTTATTTTTCCACGCCAAATACCAAGAGTCCATGCGCATATGGACTCTTGGCGCGCCTTAAGGAAGAGTCCATGGCGCATGGACTCTTGGCGCGCCCCAAAATTTCTCTGATGTTTTTATTTGGGGTGGCCTCCTTCTTAAGCAATTAGCGCACCATCTCTCCCCCCTTGGATGAGAATCCAATGGCTGATGGGATTTTGAGAAAGAAGGAAAGCGCTAACTCCTCCCGGGTGCGCGAAATAACATCTCTTCGGAGATGAAAAGTCGTGACTTCCTTCCTTTTAAAACACCGCGGTTTTTCCTTTAAGAAAAGCCGTGGGATTTAATCTGGAAGGCCGTGAGATGGGTGGATTGGGTGTGAGAAATAGGAAAGGGGCGTGAGACAAAGTGGAATGGGGTTTACGGAGAGTTGTGTTCTTCTGAGAAGACATCTCTCTGTAATCTATTTAAACAACAGAGGTCTCGGGTGTTTATACTAATGAACAACAGAGTTTATTTTATTGTCTTTTCTTTCCAGGAGACTGATTCCTCCTTAGCTTGTTTAGGACAAAGAGAGTTTCCCTCTTACAGAGTTCTCTTCTCTGTTGAAACTCAAGTCCAAAACAAGAGATAGGAAGAATCTCTTGATCGGTAAAAGAAAGGAACTCCTACTCTGTTTCTATTTCCTTTACTTTAAGACATTAGTGTCTTAAATCCATCTCCTCCTTCAAGACAAGAGTTTTATTCTTAGGACAAGGTCTTAAGAAAGGGAAAGGAAGAAGTAAGAAAGGAAGTAAGGAGCCCCTACCCTGAAGTTTTAGAGCCATAGTCCTCTTGAGTTCTAGGATAAGAATTCAAGTGAGGGAATTTTGAAGAAGCTTGCATCTTGATCAATCATCTTGTGGATCACCATTGGAGGGTGGACATTTGGATGCCTGGTGAAATCAAAAGAAGCATTCAACACCAAGTTCTGATTCTACATCAAAATTGGACTTAGCGTTAAAAGGTTGGTGCCCTAATTCTAACAATGTTAGTTTGTATGTTTTAATTCTGAATAAGGAGATCTTGGCTAAGGGATTTTGGTGCCAATTTCATCATTTTTGAAATTGCACTTCCACTGCGCTGCACTGGAATCCCCAACAGGTCTTGCCGGAAACATTGATCACACGCCCCTCTTGTATCTATAAATAGGGGGTAGTGAAATAAGTCTGATATAAGAATTCCACTAAAGTATTATTCTGAGTATCTCTCTCTCCCTCCTTTCTTTAAGACAAGACTTGTCTTGTTAAGACAAGGTCTTTTCTACTAGGACAAGCCTTTGTTTAGGACATAAGCCTAAGGGGTCCTAGAGGAGGGTTGTCCTAAAACCAAGAGTGGTTTAGGAGAGTGTCTTTAGTGCCCTACAGTAGGACAGGGTGTCCTACAGTGGTCAATAGATCAAAGGCTGCCGAAAGTGTTTCACTTCTCTAAGCAACTTGAAAAAGGAGTTCTTCCTTGGTCCGAGTTTCATGTGGATCATCGTTGGAGGGCGAACGTTTGGGCGCCTGGTGGAGAAGAAGGCTGAATCAGGGTTTTCTTCATTGGATTGGATACTAGCGGTTCAGATTGGTGCCTAAACTCTAGTTTATATTATATATGCATGTTTATATGTTTTAATTCCTAGTAAGGAGGTCTTGGGTTAAGGGTTTGGTAGTGGTTTCAAAATAAATTTTTGAAATCCAAGCTTCCGCCTTGGTCACCAAAACCCTTACAGTGGTATCAGAGCCACCTTATTAGGGCTAAATCATACAAAATTTGAAGTTGCCCAATTTTGTAGGACTCTTGAGGTTGCCCATTTTGGTAGGACTCTACAAAATTTGAAGTTGCCCAATTTTGTAGGACTCTTGAGGTTGCCCATTTTTGTAGGACTCTACAAAATTTAAAGTTGCCCAATTTTGTAGGACTCTACAAAAGTTTAAAGTTACATATGATTGATATGTTTATGCATATATGTATGTCACTGGTTAGGGGTTTCACTTAAACCTTAACTGATATAAAGATATGTTTAGCTTTCTAGTCATCATACTGAAATAAGGTTGCCCTGGCATGATGGTGGATCCATTATGTGGTAGATGGTTGTCCTAGTATGATGACACACTAGGCACATTATAAAATGATATATGATGCATGGTTGATGAATGGTAATATTAGAATGTGCTTCTGTTTGAATTGCCCTCTATTAAAATTATATTAAGTTGTATTGTCATATACCAAAAGCAAAATAATCAAGATGATTAGTTGATCATTCGGTGTCTAGGAAAAGTGGTTCATGATCGGTAAAGAGGACGTGGTTTTTAATTGGTTCCGTTGACTGACCTGTGCAATTTTTATTGGTGTCTAGGAAAGCAATGGGGGGACTCCCACTACTCTCCCACTTATCTAGCCGATAAGATTAACTTAATTCTTGATTGATATGCTTAGTGTAACATTCACTACATTAGGCCTTCCTTCATGCTAGGTCATTATTATGTTATGATCCATATTAGGTTTGTTGTGTACACACAAGGCCTATTATGGTAACTAACACAATTTGGCCTGGTGCATTTGATGCTTATGGCATGATTTAATATAATACTTTGTTGTGAATACACAAGGGTATTATTATTACAATCATGACTATAAAGGAATGAAGGGTCTTACTTAACTAAAAATATTATAGTTTGTTGTGCACAGACAAGGCTATTAATATTTTAGAGGTCAGGTTTTGTTGAGAATTGTATGAGATACAATTGGAAAGAGTTTTCCAACCTTTGAACTTATAAAAGATTTGTTGTGTACACACAAGGTCTTTTATAAGGAATTAGGATCTCAACCCCACTAAGAAAACCAATTAGGGTTTCTCGATCATCATATAGAGGGTTATGATGCTTGATAAAATAGTGGGAGACATAATTAAGTTAAAGTCCTAATTTAATTATATTTTGTCAACATTGGTTGTTTGCTTATGTTATGTTCTTTGTTAATGTAGATTAAATGGCCTCTTCACTCTCACTCCGTAGTATACTTGATGCCAATAAATTGACTAGACCGAACTACATTGACTGGTTGAGAAACCTAAAGATAGTACTCAGCCAGGAAAAACTTTCTTACATTCTTGGTACCCCTATTTTGGAACCTTTAGGGAAAGATGCATCGCAAGAGGAAAATACCACATACAAGATGTGGCAAAATGACTTACTCACTGTCAAATGTATCATGCTTGCCTCTATGACCAATGAGTTGCAGAGGCAACATGATAGCATGGACACTAACTCCATACTGCTCAATCTAAAAGAGCTATATAGAGAACATAGTCGAACTGCTGTATATGAGATATCTAAGTAGTTGTTCCATGCGAGAATGACAGAAGGTACATTCGTACAAGACCACGAACTGATGGTTATTGACCTGATCACTCGATTAGGTCAATTGGGTTTTATTATGGATGGGGAGTTGAATTAGGATTTGATCCTGTAGTCACTCCCGGAGTCATTTTCATAATTTGTTCTTAATTATCATATGAACAAACTTAATACTTTCTTGCCTGAGCTGTTAAACATGTTAACAACAACAGAGAGCCATTTAAAGAAAAATAAGGCTCCACTTCTTCTTGTGGATGAGATCAACAAGAAGAAGTCAGGCAGAAAGGGTTCCAAGAGTAGATTGAATCCAAAAAGGGGCATCAAGAAGAAGAAAGGAAAGAAGGCCTCCGGATAGATGACCTGCTTTCACTATGGCAAGCCGGGTCATTGGAAGAGGAACTACAAGGCTTACCTTGCAGGTGTGAAGCCTGGTGCATCGGATGCACAAAAAGGTATGAAAGAAGTTCATAGTATTTTGTCATTGGATTCTTCCATTTCAAATACATAGGTATTGGATATTGCCTGTGGTCATAATATCTGCAAATCATTGCAGGGGCTGCAGAGGCTTAGAGTATTGAAGGAAGGAGACTTCGAGCTCTACGGTGCTGGAGGAGAGTCCATCCAAGCAGAGGCCATAGGGACTTATATCTTGAAGTTACCTTCGGGGAAGATTTTAGAGCTGAGAGATTGTTACTATATACCTAAGGTCATTAGAAATATCATATCTGTACCCTTGTTATTTAGACAAGGTTATACTATGAATGTAATGAGCAATGGTTGCTCAATCAGCTTTTCTAATGAAATTATATGTTGTGGCGTATTTTGCAATGGTCTTTTAACTCTATCCACTAATGACAATAAACTTTATGTAAGTAACAAATGAAAGAGAGATGATGTAAACAATACTTTACTCTGGAACAATCGGCTTGGACATATTAGTGAGACTAGGATTAGCAAGTTATACAAGGAAAATTTCCTTAATCCTTATGATTATGAATCATTAGGAAATTATGAATCATGTCTCATGGGTAAAATGGCCAAGACTCCATTTAGTGGACATAGAGAAAGGACAGCTGAGTTATTAGGACTCATACATACAGATGTATGTGGGCCTATGACAACTCAGGCCAAGGGTGGATACTCTTATTTCATCATATTTACTGATGCTTTTTCAAGGTACGGATTTGTGTATCTTATGAAACATAAGTCCAAAGCCTTTGATAAATTTTTAGAGTATCAAAGTATGGTAGAGAAACAAACGGGAAAAAGTATTAAAATCCTTCGATCAGATCGAGGAGGTGAATACTTATCCACCGAGTTTGTCGATCATCTTAAAAAAAAATTATCTCTGAATGGACCCCTCCTTACACACCATAATTAAATGGTGTTGCTGAAAGGAAGAACCGTACCTTATTAGATATGGTACGGCCCATGATGTGCTTCACAGAGTTACCTATTTCCTTCTGGGGATATGCTTTGGAAACCATGGCTAATATCTTAAATAAAGTACCATCTAAATCTATCTCTAGCACTCCATATGAGATATGGAGGGGTAAGAAATCCAATCTTAAGTATCTTGAGATATGGGGATGTCTAGCCTATGTCAAAAGAAATTTTGGACATAAGCTGGATGCTAGAGCAGATAAGTATCTATTTGTAAGATATCCTAAAGATACTATAGGATATCTGTTCTACCATCCTACCGAACAAAAAGTTTTTGTCAGTAGGCATGCCACTTTTCTGGAGAAAAAGTTCATCCTACAAAAGGGCAGTGGAAGAAATATTGAACTTTAAGAAGTTTAACAAATAGGTAGATCTCAACCAAATGATAACATAGTTAGTATAGAACCAGAACACACCACTCCTATCCATAGGTCTGATAGGGTTCATCATGCACCTGAGAGGTATGGGTTCATTATTGAAAATAATGAAGCCCGGATCATTGAAAATGATGAGCCTCTAACCTATACGGATGCTGTCATGAGTAGGGACTCAGACAGATGGCTAGAAGCCATGAGATCTGAAATAGATTCCATGTATGTCAACCAAGTGTGGACTTTGGTTGATGCACCAAAGGGTGTTAACCCTATTGGATGCAAATGGGTCTATAAGAAAAAGATTGGGGCAGATGGCCAAGTTGAAACTTAAAAAGCCAGATTAGTGGCTAAGGGTTTCAGACAAAAATAGGGAATAGATTATGATGAAACATTTTCTCCTGTTGCCATGCTCAAATCTATTCGGGTCATGCTTGCTATAGCAGCATATCATGATTATGAAATCTAGCAGATGGATGTGAAAACCGCATTCCTTAATGGTTTCCTTGAGGAAGAGGTCTATATATCACAGCTAGAAGGTTTTGTCTTGGAGACTAAACCTAATCAGGTATGTAGGCTGAAAAAACCCATTTATGGATTAAAGCAAGCATCTAGGAGTTGGAACATATGATTTGATAAGACAGTCAAAGAGTTTGACTTTATCAAAAATAACAATGAACCTTGTGTGTACAAGAAGACTAGTGGGAGTGCCATAGTTTTCTTGGTTCTGTTTGTGGATGACATACTCCTCATT
This sequence comes from Areca catechu, assembly GCA_021397845.1. Lineage (NCBI taxonomy): Eukaryota > Viridiplantae > Streptophyta > Magnoliopsida > Arecales > Arecaceae > Areca > Areca catechu. The sequence continues at coordinate 135,923,292 of CM038040.1, forward strand.
GGGAATGATATCCCAATGTTACAATCAGTCAAGGTATGGTTATCTAATCATTTTTCCATGAAAGACTTGGGAGAAGCATCCTATATACTGGGTATCAAGATCTATAGAGATAGATCTAGGAGGATGCTAGGCTTATCTCAGTCTAGGTACATTGACCAAGTGCTAAAGAGATTTAGCATGGAGGGAAGTAAAAGAGGTTACTTGCCCATTGGTCATGGCATACATCTTTCTAAGAAGATGTCTCCTAATACACCTGAAGAAAGAAATAGAATGAGTTCTATACCTTATGCTTCGGCTGTAGGATCTATAATGTATGCTATGTTATATACCAGGCCTGATGTGGCATATGCCTTAGGTATAGCCAGCAGATTTCAGGCTGATCCAGGAGAGGATCACTGGAAGGCTGTGAAAAATATTCTTAAGTACTTGAGAAGGACTAAGGATATTTTTATGATATACGGAGGATCTGATCTTAAACTGGAAGCTTATTCAAATTCTAGTTTTCAATCGGATCTAGATGATAGCAAATCTATTTCAGGGTAAGCTTTTACCCTGTTGCCCAGATATGGTGCCCAAGAGGGGGGGTGAATTGGGTATTTTAAAAATTAAAGCAGTATATGTGCTATCAAGTTCAAAGGTAAAGAGTGATAGTGCTCAAGTAATTGTGCAATGGAAGCAATGAAATAAAACTACAATTAAAGAGCAAAAGATGATAAAGAGTAAAGCAATGCAAACACACAAGAAGTATAGTGGTTCGGTGCACCTAGCACCTACATCCACTCCCCAAGCTCCACTTGGGAATTTTCACTATAATCTTTAGATTACAGCCGACTTGTTTTACCAGGCTCACAAGTCAAAACCTTACACACTTGTTTTGGCTTCGGGCTTACAAGCAACCCTAGTTGGTTTTATCAATTGGCTCACCAACAAACCTCACTCACTTGTTTTGGCTTCGGGCTTACAAGCAACCCTAGTTGGTTATATCAATTGGCTCACCAACAAACCTCACTCACTTGTTTTGGCTTCGGGCTTACAAGCAATCCTAGTTGGTTTTATCAATTGGCTCACCAACAAACCTCACACTAGTTTCAAATTCCCTTGAAACTAGCCTACCACAAATAGAATATGAATACAATGAATAAAAACAAGACAAACTCCTTTTTGAGCAAAAGGTAATTCGATGTAGCTCTTGATGGAGACTCTTCAAGCCTTTCTCTTGGAATCTTGGACCTCACTAAATGCCAAACTCTTGAAAGTTGGATTCCTCAAAAATGGAAAGCTTTTGGCTAAGGAATCTCTTGGATTTCTCACTCTATTTGGCTTGGAATTGATTGAAGGCTTTTTACTTTCACTCTAATCCTTTTCACTTTTTCTCCTTGTCTTTTTTGAAGTTTGGTGGAGGTTAAATACCTCATTCATGCTGAAACAACTCCACAAGACCGTTAGAATCAAAAATATGGCCGTTAGAAATCAAATCAAAAGTTCAGAAAAACTAGCAGTTATGCCATGAGTCGACCTCATGAGTCGACCCCTGGATCAAGTGTCAACCTCATGAGTCGACCTCCAGTTTATCTTAGGCAAAAATCCAGAAAACCATAGTTCTGCCCAGTTTGAATTCTCAGGCTATGAGTCGACCTCTGGTGTCGACCTCTGGACAGGTGTTGACCTCTGGTGGTCGACCTCTGGAGCGTGCTACTGAAATTTTGCCGTGCCGGCCATGCTGAACTTTTTCTCTCTTCATGAGTCGACCTCTGGTGGTCGACCTTTGACAAGGTGTCGACCTCTGGTGGTCGACCTCTGATCTGAAATTTTCTGAAACTCTAGAGAGGTGCGTGCCATGCTTGAGTTTCTTTAAGTCTTTGTTTCTTTTGTCAATTATTTCTTAACAGGAAGGTCCAATTCTAAGAAATTTGATCTTGTTCAAGGTAGAAGAGCTCTTTTCCAAATCAGGCAAACTTGGTTTCATCATTGTACTCTTAGTACTCTTTTTGAATAACCTAAGTCCTGAAACTTTATCTTGAGATGAAACATTAGTCCAAACATATACTCAACCTTTTGTTAATCATCAAAACTAAGGAGCCAAAGTCAACAATCTCCCCCTTTTTGATGATGACAAAACCTTGAGTATATATGCAATTAAGTCCAAAAGCAAAATATAGCAATTAAAATTTTCAAAGAATCCTTACATGCATGAGTATATCATAAAGATTTTACTTTTCATCTACTTCTTTCTTTTTGTGAAAACATTCTCACGAGTCAAAAAGATAAGAAATAAACAAGCTTTACTCATAAGAATCATATATACTTTACTACTTATAAGAAAGAGTCTCATATATACTTTACTACTCCCCCTTTTTGTCAAGAATCAAAAAGTCCATTTTTGTGGTGAAAGATATATTAAAGAAACTTATGTTCCATTACTATGAAGTATTTAGTTGCATAAAATACATGCTCCCCCTCAATTTGTGCATTCAATATAACAAAATATTCTATCTTGAGGGTTTAAAAAGATAAATGCTAAGAGCTGGTATCAGACAGTAAAATATCACAATATAGATAAAAACAAATGTATTCAGTTACAAAATTGCTTACATAGTAAGCACAAAACACTGATACAACAGACCATACAAAGCAAACTAAGTACAACAAGTAAATCTATGAGGCTACTCCTCATCAGAAGGTATATCAAAAGAGATAGGAGCCAAGATCCTAGATGAGGATTTTGGAGTCCTATGAGAGTGACTCCGAGTCCTCAGAGAGGGACCAGACCTAGGGGTAGTCCTACGAGATCTATAGGTCCGAGGAAAGGGCTCCACAGGTGTCCTGACTGAAGCAGTAGCAGAAGGAGTAGATGGATCAGTATGCTGAGTAGACTGAGCTGGAGTGTGCCTGCTGACTAGCTCATAAGCTATGGGATCATCAATATCTGTTTCTGTATGCTCATCTATATCATCCGGAATCCCAGTAATAGTCTCAAAAAGTGACTCTGTAAGCTCAGTATCTACTGGCACATCTGTAGCTGGAGGATCTGTACTCGGAAGATCAGTAGGAGGATCAGTAGAAGGGGGAATCTCTGGAATCGGATCTGCAGGTGGAACATCAGAACTACCTGCTCCAGGCTGATCTCCATCACTGTTACTGTATCCACTGGAGTCATCATCATCATCATCATCTGAATGTGGAGGAGATACTATCGGATCTGCAGTCCCTGATGGCAGTGCTAATCTCAGTAGGCTGAGGATCTGTCGAAATCCTGTATCCATACTAGCTGAGAGAGCTCCAATGCGCATATCTGTGTGTATCCGCAGATCATGTAGCTCCTGTCGTACACCAGTAATCTCTGTCCGAACCTCTGAAATGTGATCAGTCACTCTCTGCTCAAAGTCCGATATCCTCGCTGTAGTCCTCCGTGGTGTAGCAGTAGTAGTAGGTGCTGGAGCTGATGAGGGTGGTGGCGTGAATGGCTCAGGCTCCGCAGTCTCTGACTCTGGTGCTGGGCGAGGAGGTGTACCATGATCAGTAGGCTCTGAAGGCCCTGCCTCAGCTGCTCGAATCTCATCCTCCTCATCTGGCTCCTGGCCAGACTCTCGTCGCACCCAACGGTCACCAATCAGTCGAAATCCCATCCTATGCAGGGATTTCTCTCCATATGTATCAGTATGCTACAGCTGACTGAAGGGTATACCATCAAATGAAACACCATGCTCCCTGAATAGCTGAGTTATCCCCATGCCATATGGCTGAACTAGTCTCCTGTGAGATGCTGCCTCACCCATCTGCTGAAGCATGATCCTGGGAAGGTTGATGGGAGTCCGCTGTCTCAGGGACACCATCAACACCAGCTCACGCTCAGTGATAAAGTCGAATCTCCCGCTCTTCGGAATCAAGATACGGGCGATGATATGATGCAGCACTCTCATCTCCAGTGAAAGCTGGTTAGCGGCTACTGTGGAAATGCTGCTAACATCCTCACGCTCTAGAATACATCTGAAGGCATGCTCTCTGTCGCTGATCGAAGTGGCAGCAGTGCCATGAAGTGGAATCCTCCAAACGTGACTGATGACCTCCGGTGTCACTGGAATCTCGATCCCACATACAGTAGCTGACCATCCAATGCCATCAGTGGCCATGGATCCATAGAACTCCCTGATGAGGTCTGGGTAGAATCTCTCAAACATCATACAGAAATGAACCAGACCTGCATCTCTCAGCACATCTCCAATAAAAAAGTGATGCTGATCCCAGAATGGTATATCCACACGCCTCCCACTCGCAATGCTCTTCCGTACTAAGCTGGCTGGCACTGGTGCAGGTGGCTCTGGGGTCGGCTCATGCTCATGTCTGACCTTTCTTCGTCGCTCAGTGCTACCTTGGCCTTGTTCCAATCTCCTTTTCCTTACTGCCAAGTGCTTTCTTGGACCCATATGAAAGGAAGAGGGGTAACTTAGGGAGAAGTACAATGATGCAAGGCTAAGAGGAAAGGAGAGGGAAAGAGAGGTTCACGGATTGAGAAAAAAAGAGGAGATGGTGAAATGGTGAGATAGGGTTTGTGAGAATGGAGAAAATCGAGAGTAAATGGAGAAAAAGTAAGAAACGGAGGAAAGAAATAAGTGATTTCAATTGAAAACAACCGAGATTTGAGGGTAGATAGATGCAAAGCTTTCGGTTGTCCAAAACCAAGAACACGGTCAAAAGAGGTTTGGTTCCAAGGAAAGCAAGAGGAGAGGAGAGGATTACCCAAAAGGATGAAGGAGAAGGGTGGAAATCCACTGTCTAGAGGTTTAGGGAAGTTGGAGGGGGACCACACGAAGGAGAAATGGAAAAAATGGAGAAAAGATTGGCTTGCAGACGGGTTTTAAAAAGGAGATTTATGTTCAAGTGTCGACCTCTAAAAATTTTCAGGGGTCGACCTCAAGTGTCGACCTCCAAAAACCTTAGGGGTCGACCTCAAGTGTCGACCTCCGAAAATTAAAGTGTCGACCTCCAACAATAAATTACCCAAAATAAAATTCTGTAAAATTTAAAAAATTGATAAAATTTAGAAAAATAACCTTTAAACACATTTGAGAATTTATAAATCATTTTTGAGAAATTTTGATGAGAATTGAAGAGTTTCAAGCAAAAGGATCAATGACTCCCAGTTCTCTTCTGATCATACAAAATCTATCTTCATTCAATGGTTTTGTGAATATATCAGCCAATTGATAATCAGTACAAATAAATTCTAATAACACATTAGAGTTTTGAACGTGATCTCTTATGAAGTGATGTCTTATTTCAATATGTTTGCTTCTTGAATGTTGTACAGGATTTTTCGTTAAATTGATTGCACTAGTATTATCACATCTTATGGGTGTCTTAGTTAGTTTGATGCCAAAGTCCTCGAGTTGTTGTTTGATACATAGAATCTGAGCACAACAGCTTCCAGCTGCTACATATTTGGCTTCCGCCGTAGATAGAGCAACCGAATTCTGTTTCTTACTGCTCCATGAAATCAAATTAACTCCTAGGAATTGACAAGTTCCACTAGTACTTTTACGATCAAGTTTACACCCAGCAAAATCAGCATCAGAATATGCAATTAATTCATATGATGACTCTCTAGAGTACCAAAGACCAATTTCGATTGACCCAGATAAGTATCTAAATATACGTTTTACAGCTAAGAGATGTGATTCTTTAGGAGCAGACTGAAAACGTGCACACATACAAACACAAAATATTATATCTGGTCTATTGGCAGTTAGATATAGCAATGAACCAATCATGCCTCTATATAATTTTTGGTCTACTGATTTACCACATTCATCTTTGTCTAATTTACATGAAGAGCTCATAGGGGTACCTATTGGTTTGGTAGTCTCCATCCCAAACTTTTTCAATATTTCCCTTGTGTACTTGGCTTGGTTGATGGAGATCCCCTCTTTGGTTTGCTTAATTTGGAGTCCGAGGAAGAAGTTGAGTTCTCCCATCATGCTCATCTCGAACTCACTCTGCATTAACTTTGCAAATTCTTGACAAAGACATTCGTTAGTAGCACCAAAAATAATATCATCTACATAGATTTGTACTACTAAGATATCATCATTTTTCTTTTTCAAAAATAATGTATTATCTACATTACCTCTAGAGAAATCATTTTCATCAAAAATGAACTTAATCTATCATACCAAGCTCTAGGAGCTTGCTTTAAACCATACAATGCTTTATGCAATTTAAAGACATGATTAGGAAATTCATGATTTTCAAAACCAGGAGGTTGTTCAACATAAACCTCCTCTCCAATAAATCCATTTAAAAAAGGCACTCTTAACATCCATTTGAAATAACTTGAAATCCATAAAACAAGCAAAAGCAAGTAAAAGTCTAATTGCTTCTAGCCTAGCAACAGGAGCAAAGGTTTCATCAAAGTCTATCCCTTCTTCCTGGTTGTAGCCTTTAACAACAAGTCTAGCTTTGTTCCTAGTTACAATACCATGTTCATCAAGTTTATTTCTAAAAACCCATTTTGTGCCAATTACAGAAACATTAAGGGGTCTTTCAGTTAATGTCCAAACATTATTTCTTTTAAATTGATTTAGTTCATCTTGCATAGCATTAATCCAGTTACAATCTTTTTCAGCTTCTTCTATTGACTTAGGCTCTATCTGAGATACAAAAGCTAAATAATCACAAACATTTCTAATAGAAGAGCGTGTACTTACCCCCTTTGATGGATCACCAATTATTAGCTCTTTAGGGTGTCCGTGTGCATACCTCCATTCTTTAGGTAAAGGTTTTGGTGAAGTTGCATTGATCTCTTGAGTTTGATCTTGATTCTCTTGATCATCATCTCCTTTGGGCTCATCTTCATTGATTGTCAATTGTTCAAGCTTCTTTGTACCTGTTTCAACATCAATAGAATCTTCTTTTCTAGAAGATTTTTCGTTAGATTCATCAAACACTACATGAATTGATTCTTCAACCAGAAGAGTTCTTCTGTTGAAGACCCTGTATGCCTTGCTAGAAGTAGAGTATCCTAAGAAGATACCCTCATCTGACTTGGCATCAAATTTACTGATATTATCTTTGCCATTGTTTAATATGAAACAGCGGCAACCAAATACACGAAAATACTTGAGATTAGGTTTTCGATTTTTCCAAAGTTCATATGGTGTTTTCTTCAAAATAGGTCAAATTAAAACACGATTTAAAATGTAACAGGAAGTATTAATGGCTTCTGCCCAAAAATATCTAGGTAAATCATTTTCGCAAAGCATTGTGCGTGCCATTTCTTCAAGTGACCTGTTCTTTCTTTCTACCACCCCATTTTGTTGAGGTGTCCTAGGTGCAGAAAAATTATGACTAATGCCGTTTTCATTACAAAAGCTTCAAAATCATGATTGTCAAATTCAGTTCCATGATCACTACGCAAAGAAACAATAGTGAGATCTTTTTCGTTTGAAACCCTTTTATGAAATTTAACAAAAGCTGAAAATGTTTCATCTTTATGAGCTAAAAACATCACCCAAGTAAATCGTGAGTAATCATCTACAATTACTAGCCCATATTTTTTACCTCCCAAACTAGTTGTTCTGGTTGGTCCAAAGAGGTCCATATGCAATAATTCAAGGGGTCTAGTAGTAGATACTACTCCTTTAGGTTTGAAAGTAGATTTAGTTTGTTTTCCAAATTGACATGCAGCATAAATCTTATCTTTTTCAAATGTGAGTTTTGGCAATTCTTTTACAAGATTCTTTTTGCTTAATTTTGAAATCAACTGCATACTAGCATGCCCTAGCCTACGATGCCAAAGCTAACTAGTTTCACTTGCCTTGGCTTCCTTAGCCACTAGGCATTGACCACTTTCCATGGCTAGATCATCAAGATCAACCATGTAAATGTTTCCATGCCTATGACCAGTGAACTTGATGCCATCGACATCTAGACTAGATACCATGCACAAAGATGATTCAAAAATTACTTTAAAACCCTTATCACAAAACTGACTAATGCTAAAAAGATTATGCTTCAAGCCATCAACAAATAATACATTATCTACATAAGCATTAGGGGTGATATGGATTTTACCAATTCCAACGATTTTGCCTTTTCCATTATCACCAAAAGTAACGTTTCCACCATCAATAGCTGTTAGTGATGAGAATTGCTTCACATCCCTAGTCATGTGCCTTGAGCAACCACTATCCAGATACCACATTCTTCTTTTATTTTTGGTTGCAAGGCACACCTCATTATCTTCATTGGCCATGAAACATAAGTTGGCGACTACCTGCTGCTCTTCATCACTGCTGGAGTCCTCACTCTCACTCCAGGTAGCCATCATGGCTTTCTTTCTCAACATCCTTCGACTCTTTTTAAGCAAAGGGCAATCCGTTTTATAATGTCCAGGCTTCTTGCACTCGAAGCAGATGGGTGGATCCCTTTCTTTTTCTTTTTCTTTTTTTTTATTGTGATCACCTTTTTGTGGCCTTTTCTTGTAGAAGCCCTTCTTCTTTCTCATGAATCTTTTGAATTTTCTTGTAATGAGGGCTGTCTCATCATCATCAGCTTCTTCTTCTGATTCATCACTTGACTCTTCCTTTGTAGTGGACTTGAAGGCTATGGCTTTCTTTTTCTTGTCATTGTCCACTGTCTTCTGCTTTAGTGAAAGCTCGTAAGTCATCAGTGATCTAAGAAGCTGCTCGAGAGGTAGAGTATTGACATCCTTGGCTTCTTCTATGGCTGTTACTTTCGCATCCCATGAAGCCGGAAGAGACCTGAGAAGTTTGTTAACCAGTTCACCATTAGATATAATTTTTCCCAAACTCCTCATACCATTTACTATATTGGTAAATCTAGTATACATTTCACTTATACTTTCAGTTGGTTCCATCCTGAACATCTCATACGTATGAATGAACATGTTCACCTTTGTGGTCTTCACTTGGTGTGTACCCTCATGGGTAACCTCAAGTGTATCCCAAATTTCTTTGGCGGAAATACAATTTGATATTCTATTGAATTCACTAGGGTCAAGTGCACAGAATAGCAAATTCATCGCCTTAGCATTTAACTCAGCTTGTTTGATGTCATTGTCATCCCATTCTTCTTCAGATTTTGGAGTGATAATGCCATTAACCAAGTGAGTGGGCTGATGAGGCCCTTTAGTAATTACTCTCCATATATGATAATCTACAACTTGTAAATAAATACGCATACGAGTTTTCCAGTATGTGTAGTTTGTGCCATTAAAGAAAGGAGGGCGATTTGATGCTTGTCCTTCAACTACACCCATTCCAATTGGGGCAGCCATGATCTTTCACTCAAGATCGTTGGACCTACAAGAGAGTACCGGTGCTCTGATACCACTTGTTGCCCAGATATGGTGCCCAAGAGGGGGGGTGAATTGGGTATTTTAAAAATTAAAGCAATATATGTGCTATCAAGTTCAAAGGTGAAGAGTGATAGTGCTCAAGTAATTGTGCAACGGAAGCAATGAAATAAAACTACAATTAAAGAGCAAAAGAAGATAAAGAGTAAAGCAATGCAAACACACAAGAAGTATAGTGGTTCGGTGCACCTAGCACCTACATCCACTCCCCAAGCTCCACTTGGGAATTTTCACTATAATCTTTAGATTACAGCCGACTTGTTTTACCAGGCTCACAAGTCAAAACCTTACACACTTGTTTTGGCTTTGGGCTTACAAGCAACCCTAGTTGGTTTTATCAATTGGCTCACCAACAAACCTCACTCACTTGTTTTGGCTTCGGGCTTACAAGCAACCCTAGTTGGTTATATCAATTGGCTCACCAACAAACCTCACTCACTTGTTTTGGCTTCGGGCTTACAAGCAACCCTAGTTGGTTTTATCAATTGGCTCACCAACAAACCTCACACTAGTTTCAAATTTTCTTGAAACTAGCCTACCACAAATAGAATATGAATACAATGAATAAAAACAAGACAAACTCCTTTTTGAGCAAAAGGTAATTCGATGTAGCTCTTGATGGAGACTCTTCAAGCCTTTCTCTTGGAATCTTGGACCTCACTAAATGCCAAACTCTTGAAAGTTGGATTCCTCAAAGATGGAAAGCTTTTGGCTAAGGAATCTCTTGGATTTCTCACTCTTTTTGGCTTGGAATTGATTGAAGGCTTTTTACTTTCACTCTAATCCTTTTCACTTTTTCTCCTTGTCTTTTTTGAAGTTTGGTGGAGGTTAATACCTCATTCATGCTGAAACAACTCCACAAGACCGTTAGAATCAAAAATATGGCCGTTTATGGCCGTTAGAAATCAAATCAAAAGTTCAGAAAAACTAGCCGTTATGCCATGAGTCGACCTCTGGATCAAGTGTCGACCTCATGAGTCGACCTCCAGTTTATCTTAGGCAAAAATCCAGAAAACCATAGTTCTGCCCAGTTTGAATTCTCAGGCTATGAGTCGACCTCTGGTGTCGACCTCTGGACAGGTGTTGACCTCTGGTGGTCGACCTCTGGAGCGTGCCACTGAAATTTTGCCGTGCCGGCCATGCTGAACTTTTCCTCTCTTCATGAGTCGACCTCTGGTGGTCGACCTTTGACAAGGTGTCGACCTCTGGTGGTCGACCTCTGATCTGAAATTTTCTGAAACTCTAGAGAGGTGCGTGCCATGCTTGAGTTTCTTTAAGCCTTTGTTTCTTTTGTCAATTATTTCTTAACAGGAAGGTCCAATTATGAGAAATTTGATCTTGTTCAAGGTAGAAGAGCTCTTTTCCAAATCAGGCAAACTTGGTTTCATCATTGTACTCTTAGTACTCTTTTTGAATAGCCTAAGTCCTGAAACTTTATCTTGAGATGAAACATTAGTCCAAACATATACTCAACCTTTTGTTAATCATCAAAACTAAGGAGCCAAAGTCAACATACCCTAAATGGAGGAGCTGTAAGATGGAAGAGTTCTAAACAGTAGACTGTAGCTGACTCAACAACTGAGGTAGAATACATTACTGTTAGTGAAGCTACCAAGGAAGCTGATGGATGAAGAAGTTCATCTCAGAGTTGGGCATTGTTCCGGAGATTGAAGGTCCAGTACCACTTTACTGTGATAATACTGGAGCCGTCGCTCAAGCTAAGGAACTTAGAGCTCATCACAAATCAAAGCACATTCTAAGACGCTTCCATCTCATTTGAGAGATTGTTGAAAGACAAGAAGTCTGTATTAAAATATTAGAAACGAAGAACAACATAGCAGACCCGTTCACTAAGGCTCTACCACGGTGGGAGTTTGATCGCCACCTCGATTGTATGGGGTTAAAATTTAAAGGTGATTGGCTTTAGTGTAAGTGGGAGATTGAAAGGATTATGCCCTAAAGGCAAATCGAAATGTTGTATTTCGATGGGATTTTCTTTTGTATCCCAAACTAGTATATTGACAATATCAATTAATAAAGGTATTTTATTTTCATCATACGCTGTGTCTTATTAATTTTATCAAGATATGATGAACCCCATAGATTAGGGCTATGGTTCTAGGGTTATGATGAGATCATACCAGTGAGACCTAAAGCCTTAAAATCCTAATCTAGAATATTCATAGTCGATGGGATATTGAGTAGGGGATCAATATTTCTGGTAAGACCAGCACATCCTATGTATACTTGGTGAAGAGGGTGACTGATCTGACAGTCACTTGTGTTTGACACTAATACTAGGATGTGGGTGCTCATTAGAGAATGAGTTCACTGAATGGATCCAGCTTGACAACATCTAATGGAACCTTATCTGTTTGTCAATAGATAGTTCTCATAGTGGGAGTAGTGCATGTGGTCCTTTGACCTGAGACTGCCATGGTACCTTGTATGCATGAATCCATACTTTGGTTCACACTCAATCATGACACCGAGTCATGCATGGGGTGACACTGGGTATGGTAGATTGCATATGGAGGTTGTGAGTAGGTCAAAAAGGAATCGATCGAACCTAGTAAGAGGGAAGCGCATCCAGATGATTTCAATCAAATGAAGATTCGGGAATTCTTTGATCAAAGTATGAACATTAGAAATAGCTTCTAATGGTTCATTAATAAATCATCATTATCTGATTAAGCAAGGAATGAATATGAAATTGGATTTTACAAGTATCCATATCCATAGTCATATTCAGGGTGCAAGTAGATCGAAGGACTGAATTGCCCGGTAACTCAACATTGAAGGGTATTTTGGTAAATCCATCAAAATTTCTCATCTTCCGGGTAGGCATGACATGTTGCTAGACGTCAATCTTGTCTTGTAGGTCTTCATGAACCAATTAATTTGGTTTCATGAGTCAATTCGATGTGTGATTCGAATTGGATAATTAGGTGAGCCAATTTGACCTAATTAGGTCAATCGAGTTCGATCGGATCGAATCGGCTCAAACCTAAACCTACTGCTGGGTAGATGTAGAACCAAATGGGTCACACACAATAAAGACTTGGCCAAGGAAGTCATTCATGATTTAATTAGGGTCAAAGGATCCTAATTGGTTAGCCGGATTACATACAAGCATATGTAGGCTAACCAAATTCCTAACCCAATTGGATTGGGTCCGGTTGCTTGCTAATTGGGCTAACCTAATTATGGGAAACCTAAATTATGTTGAGTCCTAAGTGGGGCTAGCCTAATCAGAGCTAAATCTGATTTTAATTTGGATTTAAGGGCATTTTAGGCACCATAAATGAAGAGTCCCAATGGCTTGGGACTCTTGGTACCTAAATGATACCTTAACTTCAAAAGGGCACAAAATGAGTTATAGTTCTCTGATTTGCATATAATTTATTTGGTCAGAAAGAAAATTTTATGTTCTTTCCAATGACACCCATATTACTTATGTTTTGACTGGTCAACATTCATTGAAGTTTGTGTGGAAGAAGGATGGCGCGTGCGGTGCATGAAGAGTCGCAACTCTTCATGTGGCACGCGGTTCTGATGGGGAGTCCTTCTGCTATCAGGACTCTTCATAATCTTCGATGTTTGAGATTGAAGAAGCACCTCTTGGCTTCCTAGGGACCAGTAATTGACATGTGGCAAGTGAGAATTCGTCCAGATAAAAGAAGGGATGTGAATAAGGCCTTCGGTGCATGAATGGGCTTATTTGATATGATTTCTCAAGCCAGATAACTTCTCTTCGGTCTTGAAAAATCATATCTGATAAGTTGATGGGAGGACATATCACATGCCCCTCTTGTATCTATAATAGGGGGCAGTAAAATGAGTCTGATATAAGAATTCAACCGAAGTATTATTCTGAGTGTCTCTCTCTCCCTCCTTTCTTTAAGACAAGACTTGTCTTGTTAAGACATGGTCTTTTCTGCTAGGACAAGGCTTTGTTTTAGGATATAAGCCTAAGAGGTCCAAGAGAAGGGTTGTCCTAATACCAAGAGTGGTTTAGGAGAGTGTCTTTAGTACCCTACAGTAGGACAGGGTGTCCTATAGTGGTCAATAGACCAAAGGCTGCCAAAAGAGTTCCACTTCTCCAAGCAACTTGAAGAAGGAGTTCTTCCTTGGTCTGAGTTTCATGTGGATCACCGTTGGAGGGTGAATGTTTGGGCGCCTAGTGGAGAAGAAGGCTGAGTCAGGGTTTTCTTCATCGGATTGGATACTAGCGGTTCAGGTTGGTGCCTAAACTCTAGTTTATATTATATATGCAAGTTTGTATGTTTTAATTCCTAGTAAGGAGGTCTTGGGTTAAGGGTTTGGTAGTGGTTTCGAAATAAATTTTTGAAATCCATGCTTCTGCCCTGGTCACCAAAACCCTTACAGTCCTCCCATCAACTTATCAGATATGGTTTTTCAAGACCGAAGAGAAGTTATCTGGCTTGAAAAATCATATCTAATAAGCCCATTCATGCACCGAAGGCCTTATTCACATCCCTTCTTTTATCTGGACAAATTCTCACTTGCCACATGTCAATTACCGATCCCTAGGAAGCCAAGAGGTGCCTCTTCAATCTTCGAACATCGGAGATTATGAAGAGTCCTGATAGCAGAAGGATTCTCCATCAGAACCGCACGCCACATGAAGAGTTGCGACTCTTCATGCACCGCGCGCACCATCCTTCTTCCACGAAAACTTCAAAGAATATTGATCAGTCAAGACATAAGAAATATGGGTGTCATTGGAAATAGCATAAAATTTTCTTTCTAACCATATAAATTATATTCAAATCAGAGATCTATAGCTCATTCTGTGCCCTTTTGAATTTAAGGTATCATTTAGGTACCAAGACTCCCATGCCATTGGGACTCTTCATGTATGGTGCCTAAAATGCCCTTAAATCCAAATTAAAATCAGATTTAGCTCTTATTAGGCTAGCCCCACTTAGGACTCAACCTAATTTAGTTTTTTCATAATTAGGTTAGCCCAATTAGCAAGCAACCGGACCCAATCCAATTGGGTTAGGAATTTGGTTAGCCTACATATGCTAGTATGTAATCCGGCTAGGCAATTAGGATCCTATGGCCCTAATTAAATCATGAATGACTTCCTTGGCCAAGTCTCTATTGTGTGTGACCCATTGGGTTCCACATCTAGCCAGCAGTAGGTTTAGGTTTGAGCCGATTCGATCCGATCGAACCCGATTGACCTAATTAGGTCAAATTGGCTCACCTAATTGTCCAATTCGAATCACACATCTAATTGACTCATGAAACCAAATCAATTGGTTCATGAAGACCTACAAGACAAGATTGATATCTAGCAACATGTCATGCCTACCCGGAAGATGAAGAATTTTGGTGGATTTATAAAAATACCCTTCAGTGATGAGTTACCAGGCAATTTAGTCCTTCGATCTACTTGCACCCTGAATATGACTATGGATATGGATACTTGTCAAATCTAGTTTCATATTCATTCCTTGCTCAATCTGATAATGATGATTCATTAATAAACCATTAGAAACTATTTCTAATGTTCATACTTTGATCAAAGAATTCCCGAATCTTCATTTGACTAAAATCATCTGGATGCGCTTCCCTCTTCTAGGGTTGATCGATTCCTTTTTGACCTACTCACAACCTCCATATGCAATCCACCATACCCAGTATCACCCCATGCATGACTCAGTGTCATGATTGAGTATGAACCAAAGTATGGATTCATGCATACAAGGTACCATAGCAGTCTCAGGTCAAAGGACCAGATGCACTACTCCCACTATGAGAACTATTTATTGACAACGTATAAGGTTCCGTTAGATGTTCTCAAGCTGGATCATTCAGTGAACTCATTCTCTAATGAGCACTCACATCCTAGTAATTAAAGTGTGGGGTCCAAAATGACTGTCAGATCATCACCCTCTTCACCAAGCATACATAGGACGTGCTGGTCTTATCGGAAACATTGATCCCCTACTCAATATCCCATCAACCAGGAATATTCTAGATTAGGGTTTTAAGGCTTTAGGTCTCACTGGTATGATCTCATCATAACCTAGAACATAGACCTAATCTATGGGATTCATCATTCTTAATAAAAATTAATACACAGTGTATGATGAAATAAAATGCCTTTATTAATTGATAATGTCAATACACTGGTTTGGGATACAAAAGAAATCCCATCGAAATACAACATTTCGATTGTATTTAGGGCATATCCTTTCAGTTGCTAGTCACCGGACCAAGCTACTACATCCCCTCCGATTCACCAAGTCGCCGCCACCAGCACTCCTACCATGCCGTCTCATCTCTCCACCATGAACTGACCAGTCTTCACCAAGTTTGTTGCCTCGCTGCTGCTCATCTCCTCCCTAGTCCACCATGAGTCACCACTCTTTTTCCTTGTCTGATTCCATCCACCAACCATCTCTGTCTAAAGCTACCACCTGTTACTCCCATGGGATTCATCATGGTCGCCTTCTTTCCATCTTCAACTGCCATCCAAGCTTCCAAAACCACACAACCATCACCGGTCCTTTGTCCGAGCCCACCACTACCTCTTCCTCATTGTTGCTATCTTTGCTCAAGAGCCTGGATGTCCAAAAAAGCAAAAGGATCATGCCTTCGATCTCAGATGCAGGATAACACCAACGAACTCTGCAGGATAACACCGAAGAAGGTAGTGTTGGTTATGTGAATGAAATAGAGAATTGGAAGAAAGCGACGCTGATTTCCCAATCATCGACGCATCTAACTCCTCTACTATATATAAGAGCCCGTCGTTCAACACAGAGAGAGGGAGGGAGCGTAGAAGTAGGAGGTCCAGCACCTGCAGAGGAGAAGCGAAGAGGAGAAGCCAGAGCCCATCATTGTTTTTCCTTTCTCCTGTCCCGAGAGCAATCTTTCCTATGTTCCAAGATTCTGAAAGTTTTATTTCATGTAATACATAATTATTTTATTTTAGTAATAAAGTTTCATTATCACTTTTATTATTTTAATTTCTATTCTAGGACTAGTTTAATTTATTAAAATTTTATTCCTGTCATTTAATTTCTGCAACTAGGATAGTTTAATTCCTGCAATCATTAATTTCTTGTAATTTACATTTTAGTAAGTAAAGTAGAATTGATTTTATAATTTTTAAATAATGTTCAAAGTTTTTATTTTAATTATGTCTGGCTAAGCAATTCCTTCTAGGTTGGTGATGAAGCTAGATCATGATTAGAAGTTTTCTTAAGATTTATTTTTTTGGGGCTTTTAATGTTTTAACAGTTTTTCTTTCTTTTTAACCACTTAGCCAAGAGACTTGATGAGCTATTATTGGGTTTCATCCCCTTCATAGTTTATACTTGATTCGGTGCAAGAGGGGAAATAGACAGAAGACTCAATAATTTTGAATCCCTTTTCCTTCTTTTTGTAAAACCTTGATAGAGTATTGTTAGAATCCTTTCATACTCTTCACTTGGTTAACAAAAGAGAGAACAGATGATATGAAAGTAATTTTAGGAATGTTTTCTAAATCATTGGTCTAGTGGATTCAAAAGCCCTAGATCTTTAAATTATATATTCTTCTTATTTGATTAATTTTGCACATTTTTGTTGGGTTATCTAAGCTAGGGTTTTGACATAAATTAAAATACCATTTCCTCATGGGATTAACTCGTACTCGCTGGATGTGCTACTCTGCACACCATGCGCTTGCGGTTACAACTTAAAGTTCCCATCAAGTTTTTAGCACCATTGCCGGGGAATTAGTTTGTGTTAAATTATGTTTTAAATTCTCAATTTAATTTGATCTGTGTAGTATTTATTTTTAAGTCGGTGAGTACTGGAAGCAGCTAAAACATTTTAAATTATTTCTTTTTCTTTCAGTAAATTTTATTTTTTTCTTGATCTTAGTTTAGTTTAGTTTAGTTTTTAATTTAAACTTGTTTGATCTTCTTATTTATGCATAGCATTCTTAAATTATTTTAAGGGCACGAACCTAAATAAGATAAGGTGGGGATTTCATCACCCTTCCTTAGCCCACAAACAAGACTCCTTCATTTGTATCAACCCAAGTCTCTAAATAAAATTAATTAGATGCTGACCCTAAGGACATCGAGCTCATTAGGACAAGGAGACATAAGGATTATACCAAGCTAGATTCAATCATTGAATTGGTGTCTAGGAAAGTGTTTCAGGGATTAAGTCTCGAAGAAAGGCGGTTATTATATTGGTTTCGTTCGCTGACCTGGCCAATCGAATTGGTGTCCAAGGAAAGCAACGGGGGGACCCCCACTAATCTTACACTTACCTGGCCAATTTAGTGAATTGGTTGAACTTGGAGTGCTTGCAGGTCAACTTAAAATAATTAGGAGCTGTCGAGTTTTAGGTTACCCCTATATAGGATTAATTTTGTGTGAAACTTCTCCGAAAATTTTAAAAAAAAATTAAAAATTTAAAATTACTTTAGATATTTTCAATCTTGACGACTTTGACATAAGGTTGCCCTGGCATAACTAGAAGTTATGTTGCATGGTTGTCCTAGGATATTAAAAGGTTGAATTGATTTAAAATTTTTTTAAGAAAGCTTTTAAATAAAAAACTAAAATGAATATAATATAAAAATTTAAAAAAATAGAAGAAATAGTAGAATTAGTGAATTCTCCCACTCCTGTGTGGAGAAGAATTTTGGGTCGACTTGTTAGAACCAATTCAATTCCTATTTCAGATCCTACGACTTCTACTATAATGGATTTGACTAATCAAACCCAGACCCTTAAGGATTTATGTTATCCAATTGGTTCCGTCTAACCTTCTTGCATTAGGTTGCCACAACCCAGCTAATAATTTTGAAATCAAACCTCAAATGATTAATATGCTTCAAAAGTTTATGGGAATAAAGGATGCATATATATTTATTAGGAAATTTGAAGAGGTTTGTGCAACCATGAGGTTACAATAATTGTCTGAGGACAAAATCAAGCTGAGATTGATTAATTTTGCCCTTAAGGATAATGCTAAAAAGTGGCTTTATAGTCTTCCAAATCAATCTATCATGACCTGAGAGGGATTTGTAAGAGTGTTCTTAAAGAAATATTTTTCCCATCATAAAATAGCTAAGATTAGAAATGAAATAAATCAATTTTACCAATTAGCTGTGAGTCATTTTGGAAGTACTTTGATCGTTTTAAGAATCTCTTAACCCAATGTCCATACCATGGAATAGAAACTTGGAGACTATGCCAAATCATTTATAAGAGTTTAGATTCCAATTCAAGAACAATGCTAGAGTCTATGTGCCAAGGCCAATTCATGTATAAAGAACCCAATGAAGCATGGCAATTCTTAGAAGACCTAGCTGAAAAGAATCTACAATGCAAAACAACTAGGGAACCAGAAAGACCCACACCTTCAAGAGGTGGAATGCACCAAATGCAGACTTCCCTAGCTGCAGAAGCTAAAATTGCAACCTTGACACGTAAGATAGAAGCCTTAGAACTTCACAGACCATCTAGTGTGAATCAAGTGACTGCACCAATTTTAATGGTGCAATGCACCAAACCATGTCCTTGAGGAATGTCCACTCCTGATGAACCCAATAGATAATGGATGTGCACAGGTGATGCTACATTCCAGAGACCAATGAATAATCCCTATGCATCCACATATAACCCAGGATGGAGGAATCATCCAAATTTCTCATGGTCACAAAATCCAAATATAGGTGGTCCTAGCTTCAATCAACAAAATCCAAGGCCTAATCCTATGATGAATAACTTACCACCACCAGGCTTCAATAATAACAATGATAGGAAAATTAGTTCTTTAGAGAAAAGCCTGGAAGCCTTAGCCAAATCCAATGCTGACACCAGTGCTACATTGAGTAATTTTATGCAAACCATGGGCCAACTTCTGAATTCAAACTCTCAGGCCATAGCCCACTTGGAAATGCAAGTGGGTCAGCTAGCATCTACCATTAGTGAACGTGAATGTGGTAGGCTACCTAGCCAACGTGAGCCCAACTCAAGGAACCAAAATGGTCATCCACCCCAAAAAAATCAAGTCAATCAAGTTAATGTAATTCACACTTTGAGATCAGGGAAGTAAGTGGATAATTAGGTAGATACATTTGACATTAGAGAGGACTTAACTATTGAGTCAACTGAGCTACCTAATGAACACCTACCTTACAAACTCAGGATTTTAAAATTAAGTCCACCAAATCAGGTACCTGAAATTGTTAAAGCTCCTTTTCCAAATTGATTAGGTCTAACAAACAATTGAAACATTTAGATAAAATGTTAGAGGTGTTTAAGAAAGTATAAAAACATCCCTCTACTAGACATGAACCAACAGGTTCCGACTTATGCCAAATTTTTAAAAGACATTTGTACCAAGAAAAGGACTACCAATGTAACAAAGAGAGCTTTCTTAGCAGCGAGTGTGAGTTCATACTTGTTAAGTCACATGATGCGGAACTATATATGCATGCAATTATTTTTTTGTATTTTAAATATTGAGTTATAAGTTGTAATCCCGAAGATCAGACCAAGTATCAATGTAAAGGGTTCTATATGAAAATAAGAAACTAAAGCATGCATAACAGGACCTAAAAGCAATAGAAATGAAGGACCGCCAAGGTTGAGAAGCCTCGGTTGGGCTAGTTCACCTACAATAGAGCTACTAGTGATAGAGGGGGTGTACCTGGCAATGATTGAAGCACCTAGTGCAGATCGTACATGAAGAGATCGCTCTCACTCCGAATACGGCCTGGAAAACCAAGCCAGAGATTCACGGATACCCGCTTTCTACTCAGTGGTCCGATTATGGCCTTGCTGGAGTCGTTGGATTTGTCGGAGTTGAGGGACGTGCAAACGACCTTCCAAGGGTTAGAAAACACAGTAGGGAAGAAGAAAGAAAGGGAAAATAGTAAGGGAAGTGGTTGTTTGAAGGGGGCGGCTAGGGCTTTGGAGAGCAGGATGGCTGTTGGAAGCAATCGCAGGACACCGGGAAGAGGAAGGGCTCACATAGAATCTCTTCAAGCACACAACAGGTAGCACACAGCAATTGAAAAATGTCAATATTATTTCATGATAAAAAGTTATTATTTTCATACAAGGGTCCCTTATATAGTCATGAGACTTAGGGCCCAAGCAAAAGAAACAAAAAAATAAGGGGTGACCACTTTCTTCCTAAAGTGTGGGGCTAAATACATGGAAGAAATACTCTCCCACTTTCTTGATGCCGGACAGATGCCAGGGATGATCACTGGTGAGTGTAGAAGTCACCAGAGATTAGGGTTTGCAGGGAAGAAGAAAGAAGAGATAACTGGGTTTAGAAAAATACTGGGGTTCACATAGATTCTCCAAGAAGAACAAGCACATAGCAAAGGGACTCGCACAGATGCCCTAGGGATCACACAGATACCCTGAAAAGAAGGAGAATGGATCATACAGATATCCTGGGCTCACACAGATGCCCAAATCAGGGATCACACAGAAACCCTGGGAAGAAGGGGAAGGGATCACACAGATACCCTGGGCTCACACGGATGCCCAAATCAGGGATCACATAGAAACCCTATGATCACACAGATCCTTCACACAGAACTCAAGAAAAGATATTTTTATTCATCCATCTTCTTCAAAAAAAATACAAGAGGGGGTGGGGTATTTATAGATTCACGACAGGGTAAATGACTTGGGAGCTAAGAAACCCTGACTTAAAGGCCAAGAAACCCTGGTAGACCAAGTCAATAGTGGGCCTGTCTTGGACTGGAGCTCTCTCTTGCAGGCTTGGCGGCATTAAGGGCCCAGGTGCATGAAGTCCAGCTCTAGTTGAGGGGCATGGTGAATCTCCGGGTTTGCTTACTTTCCTCTTGCATCTTGACATGAATAAAACTTACATGACTCAATTAGACTTGACTGGACAGAAAATAACTGGACCTGACTAAGTGGACTCAACTGGACTCAGTTATCTCACTTTTTACAGGACTAATGGACTCAAATAAAATAAAATAAAATAGACTTTTAGTCTCCATCATTCCCCTATGGTGGGGAAAACTCGACTCCATCGAGTCAGGCTCAGCAGGGTTTGATGGAACCAAAACTAATCATATCAAAAGACAAACCATAAACAGACACAATCAAATAAATCCAAAAATATCCAAATAAACTTGAAATAAAGAAAGGCTTTGGGAACTATGACACTCTAAAATTGGTGCTGCTCTAAAATCTGTGCAACCCTGAAGATCATGCAGCTCTGAGGACCATGCGCACTAAGGAGTGTGTAGCATGTAGCTTTGAGATCCCTGAGGTCCTACTTTGAGATCTATGTAGAACCTAAAGTCGGCATTAGGAACGTGAACTGCTTTCACGTTCGTGCCAACAGCAGCTTCCTTCTCCACGGACCGAAGGGGGCTGAATGATGGAGGGCGTGACGGCCGGCGAAGGGCATGATGGCTGGCAGCAAGCACGAGTGGTCCACGGGAAGTAGATCCGATAGAGATGATTAGGGGGGGGGTTGTCGCCTTTGGCCGGGCTCTCCAAGGCTTCACAGATGGGACAACAGGGCGTTTGGAGGGGTCCGGTGGTCGGACATGCCTGAAGATGAGTGACTGCGGGGTTCTAGATGGGTGGGGCAGCGATGCAGGTTCTTTGGGTGGTGCCGATGGCATCGATCAGTAGGGAAGGGCAATGGCCACAGGGGCGTCGGCTGCTGGCAATGGATCCGGTGGGCTTGATTGGAGACGGATCCCGATGGGTGGTTCCAATCAGCTGCAGGGATGGGTCCGGCGGGAGGGAGTGGCTATGGTGCTCCGGTCGGGCGGGAGGGCGGATGGGGCTCTGATCCGGTGGCATCGGGCATCATGGCAGCAGTGAGCCGAACGGGCGGTGGTGAGGCATTGAACGGAGAGATCGGTTGGGTTGCAGGAGTCACGGCCATAGGGGAGACTTGATCGGAGATGGTGCTGGAGATGGGCTTCATGGATTCCACTGCAGAAGGGTGTGACGAAGAACGGTGATCAGTTGGTGAGGCAGATTGCAAAGTGGCAGGCCGTGGTGAATCCTGAGAACACTTTCTTCTCAGTGAAGCAGTGTATCGGGAGGAAGATGTCCGAGGTCATGAGGAGGGTAGTGGAGCAAGGGAGAGAAAATGGCAGGGCTGGTGAGAGGGGATCTGGATGGGAGGAACGATGTGGAGTCAGGAGGAAGAGAAAGCCCTAATCTGCTGGGCTCTGATACCACTTGATGTGGGACAGATGCCAGGGATGGATCGCTGGCGAGCGTAGAAGTCACCAGAGATTAGGGTTTTCAGGGGAGAAGAAAGAAGAGATAACTGGGTTTAGAAAAATATAGGGTTCACACAGATTCCCCAAGAATAACAAGCACATAGTAAAGGGGCTCACATAGATACCCTAGGGATCACACAGATACCCTGAAAAGAAGGAGAAGGGATCACACAGATACCCTGGGCTCACATAGATGCCCAAATCAGGGATCACACAAAAACCCTGGGAAGAAGAGGAAGGGATCACACAGATACCCTGGCTCACACAGAAAATACCTGGGATCACACAGATCCTTCACGCAGAACTCAAGAAATTTTTTTTTATTCATCCATCTTCTTCAAAAATTACAAGAGGGGATGAGTATTTATAGATTCACCCCAAGGTACATGACTTGGGGGCTCAGAAACCCTAACTTGTAGACCAAGAAACCCTGGTGGACCCAGTCAATAGTGGGCCTGTCTTGGACTGGAGCTCTCTCTTGCTGGCTTGGCGGCATGAAGGGCCCAGGTGCATGAAGTCCAGCTCTAGTTAAGAGGCCTGGTGAATCTTTGGGTCTGCTTACTCTCCTCTTGGATCTTGACATGAATAAAACTTACAGGACTCGATTAGACTCGACTGGACTGAAAATAATTGGACCTGACTAAGTGGACTCAACTGGACTCAGTTGTCTCACTTTTTTATAGGACTAATGGACTTAAATAAAATAAAATAAAATAGACTTTTGGTCCCCATCATCACATGCCTATAAAGTAAAGGATCTAGGATCTCCAACAGTTTCATGTGTTATAGGAGAAACCCACATTGAGAAGGCATTGCTTGATTTAGGCGCTAGTGTAAATATTCTTCCATATTCAGTTTATGAACAATTGGGATTGAGAAAACTACAGTCAACAGGATCACTTTACAATTAGTAGATCGATCTTTTAGAATCCTTAAAGGAATGGTAGAGGATGCCTTGATCAAGGTTGGAGTTTTTATCTTTTCGATTGATTTTATCATTTTGGAGACTGAACCAGTATCAAATCCTAAAGGTCATTTCCCAGTTATTTTAGGAAGACCATTCCTCGCTTTTGCTAATGCTGAAATCAATTATCGGCATGGGCTTATGAAACTATCTTTCAGGAATATGACTATTGAGCTGAATATATTCAATTTGGAACAGGAAACTACCAATCATGCTAATGTGAGTGTAATCCAAGATGAAATTTATGAACCTATAGACATTAGTGATGAAGAAGTTGTTCTTAAGTCTAGTATCTGGCCAAACATGATTATGAGAGCATTAATAAAATATTTGATAATAAGATTCGCTAGAGATGGGAGCCTCCTACTGAAACATTTATAGTTAAACCATCAACCAAGCCATCACTAGGTATGATACATCTTATAGATACACATAATAGAGAGATCATGAGGGACATTACTGATTGGACTTTGTCCAACCATCCACCTTGGCTAGGTATATCTGACAATTTAGTGGATGTATCAACCAACATAATCTAAAAAATCTACTTGGTATGGCTGAAGACTTTAAACTTAGCGCTCTTGGGAGGCAACCCAACTTCTTTCTTTCTAATAATTTCTTTTTAGCATATTTAGGTTTAGCAAATCTAACTCAAATAGGCTCCATTGGCAAAGTTGAGGGGAGAGCTCAAGAAAATTCCTCAGGTATATTTGTTTCCTTTTATACCATATCTGCATGCATTTAGAATCAATTTATGGGGGATAATAAGCTGAATAATAAGTATATATTTGGAGCTACCTTCACCTTAATATTCTTATATTTGTTGATCTTAGACTGAGAATAAATCATACACTTTTGATATGTAATTGATTGAACAGTCTAGATAATATTTGAAATATTGAGGGGTAAAATATTAATAGACTAAAGTAAGAATGAAATTAAATTTCTAGATAATTTTAACCCTTCTATTCGCATCGAAGAAGAATCTACCTCTTGGATGTGTGTGGGTGTTGTTTAATGCAAAGTTCCTTTATTAGTGAAAAAAAAGTGAGATAATAAAAGCAAGTTTTAAACATTGTTCCACCGAGTAACTGGGCCTCCTCGTCTAAGTAAACGGTTGAGTCTCACATCAAAAAGTGGAGATGTGTACAAATTTTGTTATACAGCCAGTTTTGATCTGTAGCCTTTTGGACTCAAGCCAATAAATCTGAGGGTGTTCTACACCTAGTGCCCTAAGGCCAACTAGTTTGGGAGACATTGGTCGAAAACTTGTTACAAGGGTTAGATATAAAGCTTAAGAGATTAACATTGCACGATCTATATCAAAAAAAAAAGTGAAAAGTATCGCAATAAGAGGAACATCCTTGCACTAAAATGATATCTCATCACTCCATGGGAATAGAGGATTTAGAAATAACAGTAGGAGTTGGTTAAGAATTATTTAGAAAAATGAAGAGTTTGCACTTAACGAATTTATTTGAAGCTATTAATATCCCAATGACCCATTTCATCTACTATCTAATGAATTTTTTTTACTTATAAAAAGGGTATGAGAATAACCTTTGAGTCTAAGTAAACTTGTGTAAGACATTAAGAGTTTTGGTAGTCTCCTGAATTATTTATTTTACTCGAGGACGTAAGATTTAAGTTGGGGGGAGTGATAAGTGCATAAAAATTAGTAATAAGTGCATTAATTTATGGATCAAATTGATTTTATTTTATTAAAACTAATATTTTTATGTAGTGTTTTAATGAAAGAACTTTGCCAATGCAAAGAGCATGATTTTTGGGATCCAACACCGTGAATGGTGCACAAATCAGACTTCAATTGAGCCGGGATATGAGTTTTGAAGTTATTATTAAAGATGTTGCATGAAATTTGGAGCAGTTGGTTCATTGTGAACCAGCCAATTGGTCCACAAGACGTTCGCTGGTCCATGGCTGCCATTGCAGTCGGCCACGGAACAGATCTATGGACCATAGGCCTCCCTAAGCCACAAACTCGCTGGAGAAGATGTCGGAGCTCCCTCTCTTATCGCCGGCACCCTCTTCGCCAGCCGGTGGACCCTCCTATGCCAGAAAATTCTACAAAAATGACAATCTTCATCGCCGGTCTCCTCCTCCCATGCTGTCTTCTTCCTATCTTCTCAGCTCGAAGTAGCAGTCCAGTCGTTGCTAGTCACCATACCAAGCTGCTGCATCCCCTTCAATTCACCAAGTCGCTGCCACCAGCACTTTTACCATGCCATCTCATCACTCTCCACCGTGAACCAGCCAGTCTTCACCAAGTTTGCTACATTTCTGCTACTCGTCTCCTCCTCAATCCACCATGAGTCGCCGCTCCTTTTCCTTCTCTATTCCATCCACTGACCATCTCTGTCTAAAGCTACCACCTACTACTCCCATGGGATTCATCACGGTCACCTTCTTTCCGTCTTCAACGCCGTCCGAGCTTCTGAACAACCACACAACCATCATCGGTCCTTTGTCGGAGTCCACCATTGCCTCTTCCTCACTGTCGTTGTCTTTGCTCAAGAGCCTGGATGTCCGAAGGAGTAGGAGGATCGTGCCTTCGATCTCACATGCAGGATAACACCAACAGACTCTACGGGATAACACCGAAGAAGGCTATGTTGGTTACGTGAATGAAATAAAGAACCAGAAGAAAGCGATGCTGATTTCCCAATCGTCGATGCATCTAACTCCTCCACTATAAATAAGAGCCCGTCGTTCAACACTGAGAGAGGGAGGGAGCGTAGAAGCAGAAGGTCCAGCACCTGCAGAGGAGAAGCAGAGAGGAGCAGAAGCTAGAGCCCATCATTTTTTTCTTTTCTCCTGTCCCGAGAGCAATCTTTCCTATGTTCCAAAAGATTCTAAAAGCTTTATTTCATGTTATACATAATTATTTTATTTTAGCAATAAAATTTTGTTATCATTTTTATTTTTATTTTTATTATTTTAATTTCTATTCTAGGATTAGTTTAATTTATTAAAATTTTATTCCTGTCATTTAATTTCTGCAACTATGATAGTTTAATTCCTGTAATCTTTAATTTCTTGTAATTTACATTTTAGTAAGTAGAATAGAATTGATTTTATAATTTTTAAATAATGTTCAAAGTTTTTATTTTAATCATGTCTGGCTAAGCAATTCCTTCTGGGTTTGGCAATGAAGCTAGATAATGATTAGAAGTTTTCTTAAGATTTATTTTTCCTGGGCTTTTAATGTTTTAACGTTTTTTCTTACTTTTTAACCTCTTAGCCAAGAGACTTGATGAGCTATTATTGGGTTTCATCCCCTTCATAGTTCATACTTGATTCGGTGCAAGAGAGAAAATAGATGGAAGACTTAATAATTTTTGAATCACTTTTCCTTCATTTTGTAAAACCTTGATAGAGTATTGTTAGAATCCTTTCATACCTATACTTGGTTAACAAAAGAAAGAGAATGGATGATATGAAAGTAATTTCATGAATGTTTTCTAAATCATTGGTCTAGTGGATTCAAAAGTCCTAGATCTTTAAATTATATATTTCTTCTTATTTGATTAATTTGCACATTTTTGTCAGGATCTAAGCAAGGGTTTGGACACAAATCAAAACACCATTTCTTCATGGGATTTATCCATACTCGCTGGATGTGCTACTCTACACATCATGCACTTGCAGTTACAACTTAAAGTTCACATCTGTTAGTCCATTTAGCAACCTTTTAGATCCAATTCAATTGGGTTAGGAGTTAGGTTAGCATACACATGCTAGTGTGCAATCTAGCTAACCAATTAGGATCCCATGATCCTAATTAAATGCCAATTGACTTTCTAGGTCAAGTTTCTAATGTGTGTGACCCTTTAGGTTCCACATCTAGCCAGTAGTAGGTCTAGGTCTGAGCCGATTTGATCTAATCAAACCTGATTGACCTAATTTGGTCAAATTGAGCTGACCTAAGTTGCCAATTCGAACCATCTTTTGAATTGACTCATGAATCCAATCAAATTGATTCATGAAAACCTACATGACATGATTGACATGTAGCAACATGTCATGCCTACCCAAAAGATAAGAAATTTGGTAGAATGTACCAAAATATCCTTCAGCAAAAAGTTACCATGTAATTCAATCCTTCAATCTCTCTGTATCCCGATTAAGTGATGGGCATGGATAAATGTCAAATCCTAGCACATAATCTTTTGAATCTCAATTTGATAATGAAAAGTCGACTGATGAATAATTAGAAACCCTGTATAATCTCATCCTGCTTTTGCCAAAGACTTCTTGAGTCATCATTCGAAGAGATCACATGGGATAACTTCTCCTCTTACTAGGCATGATCGATTCCTTATTGACCTACTCATAACTTCATACATAATCCACCATATCCAGAAACACCTCATACATGACTTAATTGTCATGAGTGAGTATGCACCAAAACATGGATTCAAGTGCACAAGATACTATGATAGTGTCAGGTCTAAGGATCACGTGCACAACTCCCACTAAGAGAACATTCTTTTGATAAGTAAGTAAGACTTCCATTTGATGTTCTCGTGTTGGATCAGTTCAGTGGACTCATAACCTAATGAGCACCCACATCTTTATATTAGTGTCTCTATACAAGTGGTTGTGAGACCAACCACCCTCTCCATCGAGCATACATAGGATGTGCTAGTCTTTCTAGATTCATCATCCCCGAATCGATTATCCAACGACTAGAAACATTTTAGATTAGGATTTATAGGAACTTAGGTCTCACCATTATGATCTCCATCATAACCTTAATTCCATTGCCCTAACCTATAGGGTTCATCATAATCCTTATAAGATGCAACATTATGATGAATCAAAAAATGCCTTTTATTGATAAATAATATTATACTTGAGTTGGAAGATAATAAAAATATCCTTACAATGATTGGCTTTTAGGGCACCATTCTTTCAATCTCCCATTTGCACTAAGCCAATCACCTTTGTATTTTACACCCATACAATCTAAGTGGTGATCAAGTGCTGCTTTGATAGTGCTTTAATGAATGGGTCTGCTATGTTATTCATTGTATCTACTCGTTCAACAAGAATATCTTGTCTTTCTATGATCTCTCGAATGAGGTGGAAGCTTCTTAGGATGTGCTTGGACTTATGATGAGACCTTGGTTCCTTCACTTGCATAACAGCTCCACTGTTTATTAGGAATTATGTCCCAAAGCCAATCGTCTAGGCTGTAGAAGGTTGTGCCATTTTATAATTGTATATGATTTTTTTAATGAATAAAAATTATTCTTTTGGCTGTCCATCATATTTACATTTTCTTAAATAAACTCTTGTATGATGGAGTCCTTAGAACTACATTATTTGATATAGAGAGGATCTATCAAGTAGTTCTTAAACTGGTTCACAACCAAATGATACATTGTTCAAGGATAACAATGTATCAAGTATAGGTTATTGTATATCATATTTATTGGTTATCCTCTTAACCAAGAACTGTGGAGACACTGGTGTGACATGCAAGAGAAATGCATGACATCTCACTGAACATGATCATCTGTTGAGCTTCCTTCTGCCAAAGGGTTGCTCACAAAGGGATATGGGTATATGTGTCCCTTAGACCTGATGTCACCATGGCAGCTTGCAAGCAACTCACTGTACTTTGGTGCTGGACCACCTGAATTTCTAATCTAGTGATGAAAGGTTTTTGGGTGTAGTCAAGTACTTGTGGAGCGGTGATGGATCAAGATGGAATTGACCTCTCCAAATAGTTTAGAGTGAATGACTCATTGTTTCTCAATTTAACAAATCCTTGGCTAGGGTAGTTCTTATGAGGAGTCACAGAACTTGTAAAGTTAAGACATGATCTGGATAAACTAAATTAGGGTTGGCAATCGAATCCTAGGTCATCTTGAGCATTATGAGGTCAAAGGGATGAGTTATGCTGTAACCATATGCCAGAGGTTCTAGAGAGGTGCTCTACATCTTCGACCTATCCGAACATCGGGTATCATTTCTAGCTTAGTGTTCAAACCTATGGGGTCACACATCATTGGATTTTCTATCTGATCTTAAGGCTAATCGACGATTGAGAATTGTTTGCCATCACCAGAGGTCAATATGATTGACCATGTTCCAGTGTCGACACTTGGTTGAGTCGACACTTGGAAAGTGTCGTCACTTGGCGATTTTGCATGAATCGACCTTGCTATGATGAGCAGAATTCTGGGAAGAATTCTGGAAAGGTTTTGACTTCAAATTTGAGTTCGAAATTTGAAATCTGACCAGTTTTGGCTCTAAGCTGTAATAGTATGATGGTCATACTTTCCTTTTATGCTTGGAACCTTTTGGGAATGCCTCCCCATCTTCTCCCCGAATCTCTCCTCCTTCCTCTTTCTTCCTCTCATGGTTGTCTCTTTAAATAAGAGTTATTTTTTAGCTACTGGATGATGGAAATTGGTTCTTGGTCTCTGAATCTCTTTGGTGCTGAGATTCTAAGAGGGAAGAAAAGGGGGGCTTGTGAGGATTTGGGAATTAGGTGTGAGCTACTTAGCACTTAAGCTAGGTCATAGGAAGAGATCTAGTTAGGAAAGGTCCACCTCTCCTCCTAGTCTTCCAGGAAGAAGCAGATCGGCCTCAAGGATCCCAAGGAGCTAGCACTCTGAGGGAGTTGATCAGAGTCGATCCCTGGCGTGACTACCTGTAGAGGCCAGACATGTGTGCAGCTCAAGAGCACTGTCCTTGGAGCACCGCCACTACATCCATCAAAGGTATAATGATAAGGTATATTTATATCTTTGAGTTTTATCTTGTTTTTGATGGTTATTGTATGCTATATCATTATACTAGATCTTGTTGTAGGTAGATTGGTAGATCGTTTAATCGATCTACCAAGTCTTCTGCTGTACTTGTTTTAAAATAGTTTTAAAATGCATGTTTCTTGATGGAGGACAATGAGGGGATGATGTGTTCGTAATGGATTTAGCAATGTTCAAATGAAAATGAAGTAATAAACATGCAACCATTCACAATAGAGGAAGCAAAATTTAATGAGAGGGATTCTTAAATCCAAACAAGACATTAAAATTAAACCTTTCGAAGTAACTAAGAAGAGGACCTAGTGATTAAGAAATCACTCAAATTAGGGCTAAGAATAATTTAATATTGTAGATCTGAAATCCTATTCAAAGAAGGCTACCCGGTAGTTAATATCTCAAATTATGAGGAAAAAATACTCGAAGAGAGAAAGACCTAGGATGACAAGGGATTCCTCTAAATTGCAGGGCATCTTGTAATTGGCTTTTATTAAGGTAGACCTCTTCTTTGGAGCCTGGAAGCCCGGGGATCCTGCAACAAAATTATGGAGACATTAGAGACCAAAGATTGCAAAGGATGAGGAGGAAGAATCTTTGAAGAGGGAGAAGAAGCTTGAAATAGCCTTGGCCGGTTGGAGTGGTGTTGGAAGGGAAGAAGATGTAGATGATGGGAAGAACACAATAAGGGCCTCATGCCCACCCTCTCATAGGGGTCCAAGCTCTCAAGCAAGGGAAATTCTCATGAGAAAAAAAAATCTCCTTCTTCATTCATTCATGGATAATTGCTTACAAGAAGGGTTTGGAGAGCTTTTTATAAGCCTCTACTACAATTTTGAAATTCCAAAATACAAGAAGAGAATCATGAAAAGTTCCTTGCTATGCAGGAGGAGAGTTGAAGCCACCTTGATCCTTGCTTGGAATAAGGAGAGAATAGTGGTTGGTTGGCTTGTTTTTGAATTCAAATGTGGGCACCCAAGAGTGAGGTGGTAGCTTAGGTGTCCTTCCATGTGGCCTTTGGAGATGACTTGGCATCAACTTGCATGTGATGATGTGGCATCCTCCATGTCAAGGTAGGTTGAAGTGATTTGTTGCACCCATTCTCCAAGTCTTCTAGCTTTGATTTTTGAACCCAAAGTAAACCCTTCTTAGACCAACTTAGGGAATTAACTAATTACAAAGTCAAATTGCACCTAATTTGACTTAAAAGATCAAATTAGCATAGACCTAGTCCTATTTAAAGGACTCAAAGTTAAATACAAAAATAAACTATCCTATTTACAGAACTCATATTCAAAAGAAGCAAAATTAAGACCAAAAGCAGACTAAATTTATTCTATTGAAATCCATATTAAATTTGGCTTGATTAAACTATATTGAATTCTCTTCCTGAGCCTGGTGCACACACCAATTCATCCCGGGTGGGAGGAACATGACCCTGTCGAGTAAGGATCGGTCTGACTGTGATATTTTTTTAATAGATCTGGGTCAATTTATTATAGATCCTCTCGGGTGATCCAGGAGTCCTCAGATTCTGGTCAGCCTTGCCAATGAACCAGATAACATTGATAGCCCTTACTTCTAGTGGTAATTGCTTGGTCATCCAAGATACATTCAATCCTGTCTCTTCGGTCTAGTGGAATTACTGGTGGATACTCAGGTAGGGTTTCGCTCTTAAAGGTAGGGTAAGGTCCAAAAGGCTTACTAGGAATTAATGTCGGTTCTATATATTCTTTCAGTTCTGAAATATTAAATATTGAACTAACGTCATACTCTGGTGGTAACTCTAACACATATGCATTAGGTCCAACTTTTTTTTTATTACTTTGAAAGTTCTAGCTCCCCGGGCATGTAGTTTCTTCATAGTTCCCGGTGGAAACCTTTCAGGTCTAAGTTTAATTATTACTGAGTCCCCTTCATTAAATTCTTTCATTCGTTTACAAGAATTAGCCATATGCTTATAGACTTCATTACTTATTTGAGTTTTTTTTTACTAATTTCTTTATGCAATTCCTGGATATGCTATGCGTATGACTTTGTGAACTCTAAGACTCATACTGACACTTGTCAAAAAGAAAATATAAACTCAACTATGTATTCCTATTGAGAGAAATTTTATTGGACTCTCTAGGGCCTAAACCTAATAGATTATTGACTCTCTAGGTTTGTCCCTGGTTTGGTATGCACATGAGAATTTACCATGGGTTCCTAGCAAATGCAATAAGGTCTTCCAAAAGTAGGTTGCAAATGGGATGGGCTCTAAGGATTCATGCAACCTAGTAATCTCAATAAAATGTAACCTAATGGCTTTAGAAACATGTATAGACTTAGGAAAGGGTAGGAAATAGGAATCAGAGTCTTGGGGCAATCTAGCATGAAACAGACCTTGGTTATTCAAGATGATTTTAAAGTTTGGATATTGATCTATGGGTGCAAATTCTAGGGCAGACTGGGTGTTCCTCTATGGAGGAAGGTCATCAAGAAGGTCTTTGGGAAGTCTATCTTGAAAGTCCTCTAAAATAATGTCTACTTCCTAGGGTTGTTCCTTAGAGATTTGTTCTTGGACCTCTTCTATGTATGACTCTTGTGAACCCTCACTTTCATCTACTATGTTTGATCCTTGCTTAGTCACTTCTTCAAATTCTATAGTGGGTTCTGGATCTTTTTCTATTAGTTTCTTAGTGATCTCAACCTTGCATCAACCTTCATCATACTCCTCCACTAGACTTGATTCATAGATGTCCCCTTTGGATTCTTCAGTGGACTCAGGAGTTTCTTTCTCTAGATTCTTAATGGATTCAACATTTTCTCCCTGAAGTTCTTCAATGGGTTCTTCCTCTTCCCCTTCATATCCATTAATTAAACTCGATTTAGCCTTATAAACTTCTTCCTCAGGCTCACTAATGGGTTCAGGGGTCTTTCCCTTGCAAACTAATGGGATAGGAGTAGTAGGCTAGTTTGAAGGAATCTGTCTAAGAATTGGCCTAGAGGTGCTAATCATGCTGGGCTTAGGTCGGCTGCTCATGAGTTCTCTTTGATAAGACTCAAATTCTTTAGCAATCCGATAAGCTTCCTCTAGAGTATGAATTTTCCATTGAAGTACTTTCCCCTGGGTGTCCTTACATAGGCCTCCTCGAAATCTAGATATGGTCATGGTCTTGGATTCGGTTGTATTACATCTCCTGACAAACCCCTTGAATTCCTCAATATACTCAGACACTGGTCTATCACCCTGTCTCAGTTTATACCATTGGTCTAAAAGTCTTTGCTCATAAAATCTACCTAGGTACTTTTTTCTTAGCCTACTTCTCATGGTTCTCCACCTACGTATTCTATCTCCTCTTTGATAACATTCATCCTCAATAGCTACCCAGTGCCACTTAGCATATCGGTTTAACCTACATGTGGCAAATCTAAATTTCTCTGACTCTGACATCCTAGTGTACTCGAAATAGTGATCCATGCTCTCCTCCTAATAAGTATACACCTCTTGTCTTCCATCAAAAGTGGGTGCATAAGGTTGGGTGCTCCTAATGGGTCTCTCCTCGGAGTCAACCAAGTATGGGTATGGGCTCCTAGGGCTAGATTTAGAGGCAAGATCATGATCATAGGCTCTTAGATTAAGAAATTAGGCCTAGAAAAGTTGAACTTAGCATGGGCCTTGCGGGCTTCTGCTCGTGCCTCTGCTGGGCCATCTGATCAGTCATGCTTTGGTTGGTCTGGGCCAATTGGTCAGTCAGGTTTTGGTTCAGTTGGGCCATTTGATCATTCAGGGTTTTCATCAAGGTCTCAAATTTTTGGTCCATGGTTGCACTTGATTGAGCTTGGGTTTGTTGGTAGGGTGTCCCTAATCTTGTTGTCATGCACACACAAACTCAAACTCGGGCTAGGGGTTTGCTAGACCTAGAGTCCAAACCAAATGTTAGGTCAAGATGACAATCTTGGTTGTAGTAACTTGGCACCTGGCTAGGTAAGTGTAAGGTTGGTGGAGGTCACTCTTTGCTTACCTTAGACACCAATTTGAAATTGGCCAGGTAAGCGGGCCAACCAACCTTCCTTCGGGCTCTTGTCCCTGAACCACTTGCCTAGACACCAGATATACAAGCACACACAAACAAGTTATCTAAATTGGCTTGACACTTGGTTCGACCCGACTTTGTGGGTGTCCCTAGCTCACTAGAGCAAATTAAGTGTCTACACAGTTTTAATTAAGGGTTGGGTCTGATATGCAGGGTGGTGATTTTGGGCTAAGGACAGGTGATGAAATCCTACCCCCATGTCATACTGATGCCTTTAGATTGATTTGCCATGAGGTGGTGCAAACATGCATATGAACCCTAATCTCAGCAACAGAAATTTTGTGTGTTGCAGTTCAAAGTGGGGCTGAGAAGTGCTATGTAACAGTCTCAGAAAAATTCAAAAAATTCACAGAAGACTGGTAACTTTTGGATGATATTCCATATGAAAGAAATTTAAAAATAAAATCTGTTCTATGCTAGGCAGATCCTGAAATTTAGATAATGTAAAAAGAACAGAACATAACATACAGGAATTTCAGCAATAATGATGGAGTTCGGGAATTTTCATTTTTTTTATGATTTTTTTTTGAGGATAAAATTATGCATGCTATTAGATAACTTAATTTGGATTAGGAAAAAAAATACTTCAATGAAAAAATAACTACTTTTTTTAGAGTTTTATATGAATTACATTCAGCCTACTCAGAAATATAGCAAGCAGAAAACAGAAAGTCCTAAGTGCAGAAATTCGAAAATGTGACCTAACATGATCTTTGTTTTCTTCTTCATGGGTCAATCACAATGGAACCCCGACACGCCTTAGGAGATCCTCGTGGAATGGGAAGAGAGGGTCTTGAAATCCTACTTTTCTCCTAAGATCGGACAGCATGATGAAGCACCCGATCCAAGTACTTAAAGAACTTAACCCTAACCTACCATGCTCTGATACCAAGATGATGGGGGACAATGAGGGGATGATGTGTTTCTAATGGATTTAGCAATGCTCAAATGAAAATGATGTAATAAACATGCAGCCATTCACAGTAGAGGAAGCAAAATTTAATGAGAGGGATTCTTAAATGCCAAAAAAGACATGAAGTTTAAAGCTTTCAAAGTAACTAAGAAGAGGACCTTAGTGATTAAGAAATCACTTAGATTAGGGCTAAGAATAATTTAATATTGAAGATCTGAAATCCTATTTAAAGAAGGTTACCTGGTAGTTAATATCTTAAATTATGAGAGGAAAACACTCGAAGAGAGAAAGACCTAGGATGACAAGGGATTCCTCTAACTTGCAGGGCATCTTGTAATTGGCTCTTGTTAAGGTAGACCTCTTCTTTGGATCCTGGAAGCCCGGGGATCCTGCAACAAAATTGTAGAGAAATTAGACACCAAAGATTGCAAAGGAGATGAGGAGGAAGAATCTTTGAAGATGGAGAAGAAGCTTGAAATAGCCTTGGCCGATTGGAGTGGTGTTGGAAGGGAAGAAGATGTAGATGATGGGAAGAACACAATAAGGGCCTCACGCCCACCTCTCACAGGGGTCCAAGCTCTCAAGCAAGGAAAATTCTCATGATAAAAAAAAAACTCTTCATTCATTCATGGATAATTGCTTACAAAGAAGGGTTTGGAGAGCTTTTTTATAAGCCTCAACTACAATTTTCAAATTCCAAAATACAAGAGAGAATCATGGGAAGTTCCTTGCTATGCGGGAGGAGAGTTGAAGCCACCTTGATCCTTGCTTGGAATAAGGAGAGAATAGTGGTTGGTTGGCTTGTTTTTAATTCAAATGTGGGTGCCGAAGAGAGGTGAGGTGGCAGCTTAGGTATCCTTCCATGTGGCCTTTGGAGATGACTTGGCATCCACTTGCATGTGATGATGTGGCGTCCTCCATGTCAAGGTAGGTTGAAGTGATTTGTTGCACCCATTCTCCAAGTCTTCTAGCTTTGATTTTTGAACCCAAAGTAAACCCTTCTTGGACCAACTTAGGGAATTAACTAATTACAAAGTCAAATTGCACCTAATTTGATTAAAAGATCAAATTAGCATAGACCAAGTCCTATTTACAGGACTCAAACTCAAATACAGAAATAAACTATCCTATTTATAGGACTCATATTCAAAAGAAATAAAATTGAGACCAAAAGCAGACTAAATTTATTCTACTGAAATCCATATTAAATCTGGCTTGATTAAACTGGATTGAATTCTCTTCCTTAGCCTGGTGCCCGCACCATTTCTGCCTTGCTGTTGCATATTGGTATGCTTCCCTTTTTCGTCCTTCAATGGTATCAGAGCCCAGGTTCATCATAGTATAATAATGTTAGCATGCTTTAACATCATGTTTTTCTTTTAAAGTACTTGGAATAAGTGCTTCACCATGGCTGTCCGGTCATTGGAGAGAAGTAGGGTGCAAGACTCTCTCTTCGCATTCAATGGGGGTCTCCTATGGTGTGTAGGGGTGCCGCTTGTGATTGACTCATGAAGAGGAAAGATAAATTAAAATGTAGATTAAAAATGTTTTAATCCTGTATTATGATCTTAAAATATTTTAGATAAGATCTAAGAGTTTTGTTTTGATCAAATTTGATTGAAAGTTTGGAGAAACTTTGGATTTGAAATTGCTGTTATTGCCCTGTGACAGGCCTTGAGTCGACCTCTTAAGTTGACTCATGAAGGTTGAAGTGTCGACACTTAACCAGGAAGTGTCGACACTTGGGCTAATGAGTCGACACTTTTCCTTAAAGGTGTCGACTCATGAGTGCTTCCCAGAGAACATAGTGTTCTATTTTATTCCTGTCTCAAGCCTAAAGTCGACCCAAGTGTTGACACCTAGTGTCGACACTTACCCCTGGTGAATCAACTTGACATGAAAAGTTACAAAAATAGTGAATTCAAATTTCTTATTATTATAAAATTATTTTATATTTTAAAATTAAATTATTTTAATTTATTAAGGCTATTGAGTTTAATTAAGAATTAAGTCACTTTGAATGACTAAGAACTCTAGGAATATAATTCAAAGACTTTAAGTAATTTCAATAAGCCTTAAGGGACATGGGGTTAGCTTCTATTAGGTCCTTAATTGGGTTAGACCTAAGTTTAGATGCATTGGACTATGTAGAGAATCATTCTAATCAAATGTTGAGTTAGGACTTCTTCTCTATAGATCTCTCTAATAGTTAGATTGATAAGTCCGTAGATCTAAATGGACCTTATTTGTGGCTCAGTGGATAGCCCGAGTCTTTAGGCTAGTCTAATCAAGTCTAATGAACTAATTGGTGTCTGAGGTAAGTTTGGCATCTTGATCATGGTTCTTTGGGACTACCTCTTACCTGGCCAACTCGGTTGGTGTCTAAGGCAAGACGGTTAATGGTGGAACCCAACCCATGATCTCACTTACCTGGCCAATGTGGTCAATCAAAATTGAATAGATAGCTCACTGACTCGTGTTAACCTATGTCACCCAAGGTTAATCAGTCTTGACTGATTTTAGGTGCCCATGGATCATTAGTTATGAGTAACCCTCCTTGATTGCTAATGTGGTTAGTGGGAGGTTGATCCATGTCTCCTCATCTCTTTTCTGTCATAATAAGATTAAACCCTCTAAATTATTAGGTCTATAAAAGATGAGTGTTATGGGAATAACTGAGTCTTAGCCTCCCATTAAGTGGGATGGTAATGGATCCAATAGTTGGGTGTTCATCGATAAAGCCAAAGATCAGGTGTTCATCAGGCTATTGGAATTGTTGTTCCTTATATGATGGCTCAGTGTGACACTCTTAACGATGGCCAGGTGGGTCGGCAAAAGTCGGGCTTGACTATTCATTAGTTAGAAGCATCGAATTTTGTCATGTTAATGGTTGGACCTAACCAGGACCTTCAATAGGAGGCCCAAAGGCCGATTGAAGTGCACCTTGGGGCGAAACCTAAATTCTAGAGGTTACTTGGAGAAGTAATCAGTTGAAGAACCTACCTTTAGACGTGCATGGGTGGGCCGGCCAAAGTCAGGCTCATGTGTTGTCTATTGGACTCTAGTACTCACTTATGAATTAAAGTAATTTATCGGATTGGAGGTAGAGGCTACCAGTCTGAATAATTAGTGGGAGGGGCCTTTAGACAAAAGTCCATGTCTTTAGGTCAATAATTCATATACACTAATTAGCTTTGGTTTTCTTGTATGTGATATCGGATCAGGTATCTGAAACCCCTGCTCCCAATGCTCAAGGTTCGATCAGAGACAATTATCAGAAGTGGCTCTCTGATTGGACCACTGTCCGATGTATAATGTTGGTAGCGATGAACGATGAGTTCAGTCGCAAATTCGAAGAAGCCCAGCCGAAAGAAATCCTTCAAAGGTTGAAGGAGTCTTTTGGGATACCAAACGACATTGAGAGGTACAAGGTCTCCTATGCTATCTACAACACACAGATGCATGATGGGGCCTCAATCACTGATCATGTATTGTACATGATCGAGATGATTGAGTGCCTGGGCAAGCTCGGATGTCCCTTGCATGAATAGCTTGGAAAGGATGCGATTTGAACTCCCTCCGCTCTTCCTATCTAGATTTTCTTGATCATTATAGAATGAATAAGCCTGCAGTTAACTACCATGGTCTATTGGGGTTGCTGTAGACTTATGAGAAAGACCACCATCTGAACAAAGTGGTAAATCTAGTGAGAGGATCTTCAGCAGGGCATCGTCCCTTCAAGAAAGGGAAAAAGAAAAGTAAAGGAAAACAGGTGCAGAATGCTTCTAGGCCCAGTCAGGCCAAGAAGGAGAAGGTTGATAAGAGCCAAGCGAAGTGCTTCTTCTGTAAGAAGTGGGGACATTGGAAGAAGAACTATCCTCTTTACATTACATCCCTTGACCCGAATAGGTCCAAGAAGAAGAAGCAGCCAGAAGGTGCTTGACAAGGGATTTATATGATAACACCGTGTAGTTTCTCTATCTATGATACTACTAACTAGGTATTGGATACAGAAAGTCCAATTCATATTTGCAATTCTTTGCGGGGACTTCAAGTTAGTAGAAGACTCGAGGATGGCAAGAGATTCTTGAACGTAGGAAATGGAAGCCAAGTTCTTGTCCTGGCATTGGGAGTCCTCAAACTAGTTTTCGACTCTTGTACAATCATTTTGAATTAGTATCATTATTATCCATTTTTTATTTTAAATATCATTTTTGTAGGCCAATTGGCCATGTATGGTTATGAACTATCAATAAAGAATGACATTTGCAAAATCATTTGGAGTGGTTCTATTGTAATGAATGGATATATAAATAATTGCATTTATATACTATCGCAACCTGTTAGTGTAGGGTGTGGGCACCAGAATCCGATAGAGGCTCCTCAACCCTCTGTGGACGTCCAATTAGGATTCCAATTTTTCGGGTCCTATAATAAGGCTTCAAGCCTAGCCTCAACCTTGTAATTTTCTTTTGCTTTGAATTAAGTCTAATGTCTAGTCTGTACTTTGACCAATTAAGTCAAATTGTGTCCTGTACTAAGTCCAGTCATAAATCAGTTCAGTCTGAGTTTGTTGGAAGTTTGGGCCCATGCTAGATTGGTCTTAAAACCAAGTCACTTTTTGGCCAAGACATGATGGATGCCAAATCAACCCAGGGACGCAACATCATCATCCTATGTGGCGCCACTTCACTTGGCCATGGGGGTGACACAAAATCTAAATTTTGGAGGCTTAAAGGAAGACAACATCACTTGACACTAGCCCTCTTTCCTCCCCCTATCAAGTTCATTTCAAGTAAGGGTGGTCGGCCAAAGGGAAGGTCAAAGGGGAGTTGAAGTTGGGAATTCAAATCCCTTGAATCAAACCCTCCAATCAAGTCTTCTTCCCAAATTGTTTGAACCTCTTTGGAAGGAAGGGACAAGATCCATGGGTGCCTCCACTTCCCTGGTGGGGGAACTAGGATCAGACATAGATTACTGGGCCCTATTTAGTTTACCAAGCCATGTATCAAATTTTGTAATCAACTAGAATTGAGTCCTGTAATAAGTTGAGGTTAGTTGATTTGTCTCAACCCTCAACCTAGTCATTATTTTGAGTCCTGTATATCAGTTATGAGTCCAATATGAGCTCAATTTTTGTACAAGAGAAGAGGTTAAAATATTTTGGAGTTCCACCAGGCCACATCCAAGAGTCAAAGGCTACTACATCAGCCCATTAGATTTTGTGTGACAACCCAGGATCCAAGATACTTCTAGAAACCCTGATTCCTTTCACATGCCCTCCAGATGCCCAGGTTTCCTTCCAGATGCCAGAGCATATTCTCAGAATAGGGCACCCATGATTCCAGAGGTCCACCTGCATCTAAGCACAAAGAAATCAAGCCCAGGTGCCAAGCCCAAGCCCTAAAGAAGCAAGATTCCAGGGAATATTCTTGCTACCAGGCTAACAGGCCACCCCAGCTTCCAGAGGCCCAAACCCATTAACCCAAGCCCCTTTGGGCCGGCCCCTTGCTGCTCCTAGAGGCCCAACACACCCCCCTTGGCATCCTTGAAGTGTTGACCAAGTCCAAGAGGTGTCCTTGAGTGGAATAGTCAAAGCATGAAGGAAAAAGGAGAAGACTAGGTCAATTCCTAACCTAACAGGGATTTGTTTTTCTAACCTAGCTAGGAAAGGACTTGCATTCCAATTGGGAAGAGGACTTGTAACCCAAGTGTAACCATGGTTAGTGAGGGTATGGGAACTTTATAAATACCCCACCCCTCCCCCTCTTGTAAGCATCTCTTTCTTATGAATATAATTTGCTGAAATTTGAGTTACTACCTTGTGTTGGTGTTTTGTTTTGGTTCTTTTGTTGTGTTCTTGTGTTGGACGAATTATTTGCTTCCCTAGCATCCTTCCACACCCTAAATCACTGCCATCCAAGCCTTCACACGTCCAAGAAGGAGTGCCCTAGGCCGCCGATCAAGGAGATCTTCAACAAGCTTCAAACAGCCCAGCTTCTAAACCTAACCTAATTCCTTCTAAACTTAGTTCATTTTCTATTTTTTATTTGCTGTTTTGATTTTATTTGATACTTGTAGGATCCCCGAGGTGCTTCCCCACCCCTGAGGAGGCCTTCTTTGTTGCCCAGACCACCCAGATCAGCCATTAGATTTGAGGGAAACAAGGCTTCTTCTTCCAGGCTCCGATCAGAGTGTGAGTGATCTCTTCTACTACTGAATTTTAATCTCTGACTGGTAAGAATCCTTCCCTTCTTTTATTATCTGATTTAATGAAGAAAAGCTATCCTATACTGGGAGTTTCTCAACTCTCGGGTCCTGAATATTTCATCGGTTTGCATGAGTATGCCTGCGACCCGATGATTCTTTGCACTGCTAGTCTTTCCTCTAATTCTTACTTCATTTTGGAAATCTAGCCTAC
Source organism: Areca catechu (assembly GCA_021397845.1). Taxonomy (NCBI): domain Eukaryota; kingdom Viridiplantae; phylum Streptophyta; class Magnoliopsida; order Arecales; family Arecaceae; genus Areca; species Areca catechu. Next base: position 135,965,124 of record CM038040.1, read on the forward strand.
AAATAAAATTAAAAAAAATCATAAAAAAATTATTTTACTTTTTTACATGCATGTTTAGTAGTCTTAGAGTTTTTCTGTATCAGCTTGGTATCAGAGCAGGTTTAGGATAGTTTTTATCTGCATTGCATTCACAAACCCTAATTTCAGCATTCTGTCCACTGCATTAGATATCAGTTTTGCATCTATTTTGACCATCTAGGAATTATATTTTTCTTTGAAGTTTGCATGAATTGTTCTTTGTTGAGTCCACTATTTAATAAAAATTTTAATTAATTTTACAGAAAACCTAAATCATTAAAATTTGGCATAGTAGAAACCCTAACAAAATCCTAATAATTTCTGTAGTAGTCTAGAAAACCCTAGGTTTGCATCATCATATGATTTTTTTTCTATATGAAATTTGGTAGGTTTTATGATCACTGTCCTTCCTCTATTCCAGATTTTTTTTGACTTTTTTATTCATTGGTATCTGTGTCAAATCCTGCATCATTTGAACCCTAATTTTTCTGATTTCTGCTATTTCTGTATACTTAACTCAACCTAACCTAATCAACTTCCAAACCCCCCAATCCCAAGTCAAACCTTGTTTGCTAACCCTAGTAAACTTAAACTTAACTTGACATATCATAAATTAATTAAAAATCATTTTATTTTCTGATTGTTTTAGATTGCATCAGGACCATTGATTGTTCATCATCTATTAATCTAATCTTAAGGGCAATCTATATAACATCAGGGCAGGAGGTCATAACATGTCCTGGGCCCAAAATAATGACCCAGCATTTCCACCTAAGCCTTAATTAAAATAAATTAGATTTAATTTCCCTAGTGGGCTAGGAGACATCAACAGGTCGATTCCGAGCTGTGTGGGGCAACTAGTGCATTTAACCTCTTAGCTATTATGAAAGCTGGTGTCTAAGGCTGGTGGTCCAGAGTCAAACGACCTAAGTGGTGTTGTGGTTTTTAATTGAGTCCCTGCAAAAGCAGGGGGACCGCCTACACTCCCACCCCCTACCTAGCCAGTGGAAGGATTAGCTATTGGGTTAGGTGTAAGTTGAACTGACCCACCCAGTTTCTGGCTCTAGGTCTAGGAAACCCTAGATTGTACTAGCCTTTTCTTTTTCTTTTGCATGCTTGATTGCATCATTTCATTTTGATTGTTTGATTTGTTGCATGACCACTAGATTAGAAACCCAATATCTGAATCCCACTTTGGAGGCCATCCTAGCACAGCTTACCCAAATGAACCAAGCCAATACTCAAACCCAAGCCCAGCTTGCCAGTTAACTACCCAATTGAACCAAGCCAATGTCCAATCTCAAATCAGTTAGCCTAGATAGACCATAGGTTTGACCAATCCGATTCTAAGCTTGACCGAATGAACCAAATATTCAACCAAGTAGAAACCCTAGGCAAGACCCATAGGGCTGAACCCCAGGAACCCATAGTCCTTAGATATGAACCCAGTAGTAACCCACTATTCCTCAATCAACCTGAACCCTATAGGATTGACACCCCTAGATTAGAACCCATAACCTTTAAACCCATAACCTTTGAACCCAAAACCCTTAGTTTACCCAACCCTGTTACCCCAAACCCTAGTCAATTTTTCATTAGCCAAACCCCTCTTACCACCCCAGTGGTTCACCAAGATGACTTAGAAGAAGAAATATATGAGGCTGATCCAAGTTTGGTAGAGGAGTATGAGGATAATGAGTCCATTGAAGATTTAGAAGAAGAGATACCTATAGGTGACCTAGAGTTAAAAGTCAACCCAAAATTAGTTGACCCAATGGAAACCCAATTAGAAGTCAACCCAGTGTTAGTTGATCCAATAGAAACCCAGGTAGAAGCCATCCTAAAGTTAGCTGACTTTAACCACATCCAACATATAATGGAAGAACCTTTAAAGGGAGAAGACCTTGAGGAACCCAATCTTACAATTAGCATTTTACCTGAGGAGCCACTAGACAAAAGCCCAAGTATAGAGCCCAGTCCTAAATTTCTTGAACCCGATGACTTTATTAAGGATTTGGTTGATCAGTACCATCAGGAAGAATCTCATCCTATAGTTCCCATTGACGATCTCTTCCCTGAGATTAGTGATCCATTCTTCCATACTGTAAACCCTGTAGATACCCATCAACCCCATAAGGTAAACCTCATTAGTCTAGGACTAATTCATTACACACCTTCTCGCATTCCATTCTATCCAATCAATCCCGAACCCTTTCCTGCCAGACTAACCCCGAATCCACCTCTTATTTTTTACCTTTTCTTGAGTTTTTTTATATTTCTTTAACCATTCACCTGCATCATGTAGAGGTTTGCATGTTCCATTCATTCCTTGCACATGTTTGCATCATACTTATTGCATACCCTTTGGCATTTACTAGAAGCACATAGTAAGTTTTCATGTGCATGTCATGTCATGCTAGGGTTAAACCTAGAGAGTCTATAGTGTGTTAGGTTAGTGGTGCGGGCACCAGAATCAGAAGAAGACTTCAGGGTTCCATCTGGATCTCTGAATGACCTTGCCCGAAGATTAGGGTTTGTAATAAAGGTTGACCTGGTCAACCAGATTATTTCTTTGAGTCTGCATTTCATTTTGTTGAGTCATGTTGACTCAGTACAAGTCCTAGTAGTGGTCTAGGTCTTCTCCAGTTGGTGCCATTTTTTTTTTCAGTCAAGTCAAGGTCCAGGGTGCCACATTTTTTCTCCCAGGCCCAAGCAAGTGGGCGCCACACTCCCAGCCACACGCCAGAGTCCAGGAGGCGCCACATCTCCATCCCAATGTCTTGGTCCCCACACCCAAGGGAGCAAGAATTTTTCTTGAAGCCAAAATCAAGGAGGCACCCCATATATACCTTAAAAGGCCAAGCTAAAGGAGGAAAGAGGCATTTCTTGGGAAGCACTTCAAGGGGGCGCCCAATCCATGCCTAAAAAGATCAAAGCAAAGTTGGGAAGAGCCATGACTTGGGATGAAAGAAAAGGAGGTGTCCAAAAGAGTTGAGCCATGGAAGGAAAAAAATTTTCTTGAAGAGCAAGGCTAGGAGGCGCCACCTACTTACCATTTGGAGCCACCAATCAACACTTATGGAAGCTCTTGGCCAGCCATAAGAAGGATTTGATTCTACAAGCCTAATTTGAAGATCCATCCTATTAGTCCCACATGGGAAGATGTAAAACCCTGACCTCTTGTAAAGACCTATAAAATAAACCCCTCTTGTAAGTTTTAAAAGACAACTGATGAATGAATTCAATTTATGTGTAAGCAAACTTTGTGTTTCTCTCTTCCGCACTTGTATTCAGGTGTTGAGCTCCATGAGGGAGTAAATCCGGGTTCCCCAGGAACCTTGAGGAGGTGTGAGACCTCCAACCCCCAAACCCTAGGTTAGCCACTTCCAATCCAAACCCTAGCTGCCCTTCATCCTCTTCATTCCACCAAACCCTAGCCTACCCCATCTCTCACGACCCCTCTCTCCAAGTAGAGGCCGACCACCAGCATCCAGGTCCAGTTCGGCTACTTCGAAGACAGAGCAAACCCCAGAGGAAGTCAGATCAGCATCCAGAAGAATCAGGATTTCAGCAACATCAGCTTTCAAGTTCTTCTATCTGGTAAATCCTTCCTTGAGTATCTGGTTCCATAACTTGTTCGTCTTCTTTCCCAGATCTTGAGTTCAGAAGAAGCCAACTCTGCCAAAGGGCCAGTATTGGAGGATCCATTGCGAAGATATCTGAATTCGGGGATCCAACAATCTGCTCAAGAGAGTCCTTCCACTAAACTCTGTAAAGATCATGCCTGGTCTGTAACCCTTCTCTTCTCTTTACTTCTGTCCTGTTGAAAGTTCAAAGCAAACCCTAGGTCTGGGAGTTTCTCAACCCCAGCAATCCTTTACTTCTAAACTACTCTGATAACCTAGTTTCTTTAAATTGTGCTTTCAATTATTACATAGTTTCTTTCAGTTTAGTTTAACTTTCCTTTGAGTCAAAGTCGACTTCTGAAAATATATAAAAAAAAAGAATTAGTCTTAATTTACTTCCGCATCGCATCATCTCTTTTGTTCTGCATCAGTTAGACCCTAGAAAGTCCAATAAAATTTCCTTCGATAAGAAAGTTTAGTCGAGTCTAATAGGTATTAGTTGAGTCCAGTAAAATTCATAGTCCTAAATTACATGTCTATACCTGCACTACCCTCTGCACAGCATATGCATATGGAAATTAGTCAAAAGCTAAACATAACTAATGAACTAATAACCACTTGGCTAATTCCCAAAGAGAGATAAAGAATTTTGCAAGGGATTTTGTAGTTGTAAAGAATTTTCTGCTAGTGAAGCTGGCCCATCCAAGATAATGAATTCTGTGGACCCAATGCCTATGTGCATGAGATACTACCTGATTTAGGTATTAGCTCCACCTTCATCATCTCAGGTCTTATAGAGTATAGGGAGCCAGCAGTGATACCAAGTGAGAACTTTGAGCCTATCCCTCCCTTTGAGAGAGAACCCACCCCAGAGTGTCCACCAACCAATTGGCCAAATAGGAAAAAGATCCAGAGAATCCTGGTCGATCAAGCCATATATACCCAGAATCATGGCTATCAGAGGTATTTGGTTCGGTGGCAAGGTCGGCCAGAATCTGAGGACTCATGGATCACCCGTGAGGATCTGCAGTGCCTCAACCCAGACCTACACGAGTACTATGAGAGCCAAGTTATCCCACACTCAACGGGATCGAGTTCCCCCACCCCGGGAGAATTGGTGGGGGCACCAGGATTAGACACAGATTACTGGGCCCAATTTGGTTTACCTAGCCATGTTTTAAATTTTGTAATCAACTTGAATTGAGTCCTGTAATAAGTTGAGGTTAGTTGATTTGTCTCAACCCTCAACCTAGTCATTATTTTGAGTCCTGTATATCAGTTATGAGTCCAATATGAGCTCATTTTTGTATAAGAGAAGAGGTTACCATATTTTGGAGTTCCACCAGGCAGCATCTAGGAGTCAGAGGCCACTACATCATCCCATTGGATTTGTGTGACAACCCAGGATCCAAGATGCTTCCGGAAACCCTGATTCCTTCCAGATGACCTCCAGATGCCCAGATTTCCTTCCAGATGCCAGAGCATATTCTCATAATAGGGCACGCATGATTCCAGAGGTCAACCTACACATCCAAGCCCAAAGAAATCAAGCCCGGGTGCCAAGCCAAATCCCTAAAGAAGCAAGATTCTAGGGAATATTCCTGCTTGCCAGGCTAACAGGCCACCCCAGCTTCCAAAGGCCGAAACCCATTAACCCAAGCCCCATTGGGCCAGCCCCTTGCTGCTCTAAAAGGCCCAACACACCCCCCTAGGCATCCTTGAAGTGTTGACCAAGTCCAAGAGGTGTCCTTGAGTGAAATAGTCAAAGTATGAAGGAAAAAGGAGAAGACTAGGTCAATTCCTAACCTAACGAGGATTTGTTTTTCTAACCTAGCTAGGAAAGGACTTGCATTCCAATTGGGAAGAGGACTGTAACCCAAGTGTAGCCATGGTTAGTGAGTGTATGGAAACTCTATAAATACCCCACCCCTCCCCCTTTTGTAAGCATCTCTTTCTTATGAATACAATTTGCTAAAATTTGAGTTACTACCTTGTGTTGGTGTTTTGTTTTGGTTCTTTGATTGGTGTTCTTGTGTTTGGACGAATTCCTTGCTGCCCTAGCATCCTTCCACACCCTAAATCACTACCATCCAAGCCTTCACACGTCCAAGAAGGAGTGCCCTAGGCCACCGAGCAAGGAGATCTTCAACAAGCTTCAAACAGCCCAGCTTCTAAACCTAACCTGATTCCTTCTAAACCCATTTCATTTTTCTATTTAGTCTATTTTTTATTTGCTGTTTTGATTAACCTTGATGCTTGTAGGATCCCCAAGGTGCTTCCCCTCCCCTGAGGAGGCCTTCTTTGTTGCCCAGACCTTCCAGATCAGCCATCAGATTTGAGGGAACAAGGCTTCTTCTTCGAGGCTCTGATTAGAGTGTGAGTGATCTCTTCTGCTATTGAATTTTAATCTCTGACTGGTAAGAATCCTACCCTTCACTTATTATCTGATTTAATGAAGAAAAGCTATCCTAAACCGGGAGTTTCTCAACTCTCAGGTCCTGGATATTTCATTGGTTTGCATGAGTATGCCTGCAACCCGATGATTCTTTGCACTACTAGTCTTTCCTCTAATTCTTACTTCATTTTGGAAATCTAGCCTACAAATAAAATTAAAAAAATCATTAAAAAAATTATTTTACTGTTTTACATGCATGTTTAGCAGTCTTAGAGTCGTCCCGCATCATTCCCACTCCCCATGTCATGCTTTGTACCAAAAAGGGATGCACAACCAGGAAGGAAGAAGAACACATGCCTTGCTCCAAGCCTTACTACATGCTTTCTTCCAAAACAAAGGAGCTACTTTCCAAGTTCAAGGTGCCAGGATCTCTCCTCCAAGCCTTGCATCATGCCATGCCCATTCAAGTCCAGCTCTTGGTCAACCAAGGAGAGAAGAAAGTCAAAAGTTTTAGGCACCCATTCAAGAAATCTTGTAATTTTTCATTTGAATTTCAAAAGGGTCCTAAGGTGCCTATTTAAAGGACCTAACCCCTCCTTTGTAAGGTTAATCTTTTATGAATGAAAAACTACATTTCTTGAGTCCAATTTCTCTTTAGTTGCCTTCGTTCACTAGGAACGTCAATCTCCGTGAGGGAGCGCCTTCACCTTCGGGCGTCGAGAGGTGTGAGGCCTCAAGTTACCATAACTTCCGCAACTCCATCATCCGAATCCGAATCAAGAAGAACTCCGCCATCTCTACAACAACTCTCTTTCTTTCTTCGATTGCTTTCTTCTGATTGAAACCTAACCTTTCTTTTAATGCTCACAGGTCCTCCAGGTGACACGAGTAAGGAGACGGTTGCCCTTGCCATCGAGATCTTCGGACAGCCAGCCGGTGCCTCTGCAGGGTTGATGGATCGATCATCCAGGCCGCATCCGCTAGAGTGAGGGATCTTGGCATCGGGCGCTTCAGATCTTTGAGGTTTGCCCCCTGTCTCCTAAGTAGGTATTGATCTGAGAGCTAAGTCCTACGGGGTTTCTCAATCCCAGGTCCTCTCTTTATCATTACTTAGGGACTACTTGCTTGCTTGATAGTTCTTGTTATTATAGAACCCTATAACAACTCTTACTTATTTTCTGAATCCAAAGAAAGTCATAAAAATCTAAAAATCACAAAACCAACAAATCACTTGCATCATTCTTCATTTTGCATTTAGTTAGTCCCCCATCATTTCTGGTATCAGAGCATGGTTGGGACTTAGCACTTCTTAAAGTACTTGGATAAGGTGCTTCTCCAGGACTTCCGGTCTTAGGAGAAAAAGTAGGGTTTCAAGACCCTCTCCTCCCATTCCACGGGGTCTCCTAAGGCATGTAGGGGTTCCACCGTGATAGGCCTTTGAAGAAGAATACAAGAAGAATAGGTTTAAAAGAACAAAAAGATTTTGCATCTTAGATTTCATCTTGGAATTTTTGTAGTTTTCCTTTTCGTACATGGTCTATTGTTTTAGGTGGTACTACCTATAAGAATCTCCAAATATCATGATTTTTCTTTTGTTATATAATTCAAAGTATTTTTGATAATTTTCTCAGATTTTATTTCAGTTTGTGGAAATTCTACAAGCCGAAATATTACCTGAGAGCAAGTTCTGTTCTGAGAATTTCAGCAATTTGCATTTTCTTACGTTTTCATTTGTCATATAGTTTAAGCTTACATTTAGAGTCATATCATTTCATTTCCATCATCATAACTCTGTTATCATACATCAAAAACCCAAAATATAATTTAGAGACATCTCATTAGATCATTTGCTTACAATCATTTTTCATAAATCACTTTAAGGGTGGCAATTTGGCATAGGGTCAAGATTTCATTACCTGTCCCTAGCCCAAAAATCACTAACCTGCATCACGAACCCAAGCTCTAATTAAAATCTAGTAGACACTAATTTTGCTCTAGAGAGCTTAGGGACACCAACTGGTCGAGTCAAGACTAAGTGTCTATTCTTGGCGTCAGCCCATTCTGTATGTGTTGTTGCTCTTGGTGTCTAGGCTTGGTGATTCAGGGCTTGTGAGTTTGGTCCGCCTACCTGGCCAATCCCAGATTGTTGTCTAGGGTTGATGTTCAGGGACCTCCACTCCCCTACACCTACCTAGCCAAAGACAGAGTTACTACAGACTGGTTTGCCACCCTGACTTAGGCAACTGGTTAAGATTCTAGGTCTAGTAGATCTTAGACGTTTTTGTGTGCTTAACCCATGTCCACTAGATCAGGAGTCCCTTACCATCCCTACCATTCCCAATCCAGTGAACCTATGGAGAATGAGAGAGAAGTTCAACTTAAGGATATTCTTGAGCAATTGGCTAGGATGAACAATAAACTAGATAAGCTTGATGAGAGAGTTGGAACCTTAGAGAAGAATAGTCCTAGGCCATCTATCGAGCCTGAGTATGGATCACCTTTTCCCCATAGGGATTATCCTCACCATGAACCACCCATAGAGGCTGAACCCAGGAGACTGCCCCGTGTTAACCCAGTCCAAGAGTTTGAACCTAGGAGACCCAATCCCGAGATCATAGACCAAGAAGAAAGGGCCCTTTGGAACATCAAGTTAGAATCCCCTACCTTCGATGGTAGTCTAGATCCTAAGGTGTATGTAGATTGGGAGGAGGATACGGAGCAATATTTCGAGTGGTATACAATGACTGAAAGGATGAAGTTTAAGTTTGCCAAGACTAGGTTGGTTCGCCAAGCTAGGTTATTCTGGAATAGTGTTGAAAGGCTGGTAGCACAAAGAGATGAAGAACCTATAGCAACTTGGAGAGGCATGAAAGCCAAACATAGGGAGAAGTACCAACCACTTTCTACACCCAGAGTTTATTGGACCAATGGCAGAAGCTGAGTCAAGGGAACAAGAGTGTGGCTAACTACATCGTGAAGTTTGATGAGTATGTCATGTAATGTCATGTCAATGAATCTGCTTCTGTGACCCTATCTAGGTTTAGGGCCGGCCTACACCCAGACATCCAGAGAGAGCTTTACTTTAGAGAGGTCACTGATTTAGAGTATGCTTACCAAGTCACGAGGAACTGTGAGCATTCCAGAGGGCTCCTACCTATCATAAACCTGAACCCTTTAGAAACCCTAGTCGACTCCCAGGACCTAACCCAGGATATAGTCAGGCTTACCCAAGTCGTCCCAATCCTTACTGACCTGACCCGAGTCGACCCAACCTCAACCGACCCAGCCCGAGCTGACCAGACCTGAACCGACCCCATTTTTGCAGAGAGGAAAGGGTAAAGCTGTTGGAGCCCATAAGAGTCCCACTCCCCAAAACAGTTGCTTTAGGTGTCATAAACATGGACATCGAGCTAGCTAGTGCACCTCCACATCCCTAGTCATAGAAGAGCCAACTGAGAATGAGATAGAACCCATTGCTGATCCAGAAGGAGAAGTCTATGAGCCAAAAGATCAATTACTGGAAGAATATGAGGGAGAGGAAGAGTAATTTGAATATTAAGACCTTCTAGGGGTAGTTAGGTGCATCCTTACCCAAAATGTAGTACAGGAAGATTAGCGTAGGACAAACATCCTACAACCTTTGTCAAACTAGGGGATAAGGTTTGCAAAATCATAGTTGATAGTGGGAGCTGTGTCAATGCTATCTCTTCTAATACTGTCAAAGCCCTAGGATTGACCTTAGTCCCTCACCCCAACACTTACAAGGTCTCTTGGATTGATTCAACCTCTATACCCATAAAATCTAGGTGCCAAGTCTTAATCAAATTGCAGTCTTATGAAGAAAAGATTTGGTGTGATGTCCTTCCCATGGGCATTAGCAGTATTATCTTAGGACGACCCTGGCTTTATGATCATGATGCTACTCTTTATGGTTGGACTAATAGCTGTACCTTCAACTACCATGGGAAGAAATTTACCATTAACCCAGTTCAGCCTAAGGACCAGGCTAAGAGAGGATCAAGTAGTCTTAAGGAAAAGAAGCCTGGAGTCAACCTAATCAAATCTATGGAGCTGGAGAAAGAGATTGCTGAGGGAGCCCCTGTTTGGATTTTGACCACCAAAGATAGTCATGAACCGACCCAAATAGAGCGCCCCCAAGAAGTAGTTAAGGCTCTGGAAGAATTTAAGGATGTTTTCCTCGAAGATTTACCTGATCATCTACCACCTCTTAGGGACATCCAACATGCCATAGATTTGGTCCCAGGAGCCACCTTACCCAACCTTCCCCATTATAGAATGAACCCCACCGAACACCAGGAATTGTAGAAACAAGTGGAAGAGTTGCTTAGGAAGGGTTTTCTTAGGAAGAGTTTAAGTTCCTGTGTCGTCCCTACTTTGCTAACCCCTAAGAAAGATGGAACCTGGAGAATGTGTGTAGATAGCAGAGCCATAAACAAGATCACAATCAAATATAGGTTTCCCATCCCCCGTTTAGATGATATGCTTGATATGATGGCCGGAGCTACTATTTTTAACAAGATAGACCTTAAGAGTGGCTACCACCAGATTAGGATTAGACCCGGGAATGAATGGAAGATGGCGTTTAAAACTAAGGATGGCCTTTTTGAATTTGTAGTGATGCCTTTTGGACTTTTTAATGCTCCTAGCACCTTTATGAGCATCATGAACCAAGTCATGAAAGAATTTACTGGAAAATTTTTGGTGGTTTATTTCGATGATATTTTGATTTACAGCAGGACTAAAGAAGACCATCTTAACCATCATAGGTTAGTCTGCCAGACCCTTAATAAGAATAGCCTTTATGCCAACCCAAAGAAATATGAGTTCATGATAACAAGGGTTATCTTCCTAGGTTTTGTAGTCACCCCAGAAGGAGTCTCCACTGATCCTGAGAAGGTTAGAGCCATAGTTGAGTAGTCAGTCCCAACTAGTGTCCATGATGTGCATAGTTTCCATGGCCTAGCCACTTTTTATAAGAGATTTATTTGGGGATTTAGTTCAATCGTAGCACCCATCACCGACTGCATTAGGAAGGAAGGCTTCCAATGGACCAAAACTACAGATAAAGCCTTCCAAGAAATCAAAGATAAAATGATACAAGCACCTGTCCTAAGATTACCTGATTTTACTAAGGTCTTTGAGGTTGCTTGTGATGCTTCGGGAGTTGGCATTGGAGGAGTACTTAGTCAGGAAAATCACCCCATAGCCTTCTTTAGCGAGAAACTCAATGAGGCCAAAGTTAAGTACTCAACTTATGACAAAGAGTTTTATGCAGTCGTCCAGGCTCTTAGGTATTGGAAGCATTACCTGTTACCCCAAGAATTTGTCCTTTTCTCTAACAATGAAGCCCTTCGGTACCTAAACTCCCAGAAAAGACTAAACTCGAGGCATGCTAAGTGGGTAGAATATATCCAGGCCTATAGCTTTATGCTTAAACATCGTGCTGGTACCAAGAATAAGATAGCTGATGCCCTTAGCCGTCATGCCCTGTTACTGAATACCGTTAGGACTGAGGTTATAGGATTTGATCGATTGAAAGAGCAATATGAGACCTGTCCTAACTTTGGGGAGATTTTCCAATCTAAGAAACACCAACCATCTTGCGCCTTTAGTGAGTACACCCTCCAGGATGGTTATCTTTTCAAAGCAAGTAGGTTGTGCATTCCCAAGACCTCTCTTCGAGAATTCTTAGTTTGGGAGACCCATGCGGGAGGCCTAGCTGGTCACTTTGGTAGAGAAAAGACCATCTTAGCAGTAGAAGACCAGTTCTTTTTGGCCTAGCCTGAAGAAGGATGTAGCTAACATTGTTTCCCGGTGCTGAACTTGTGCTGTCAGCAAATAACAAAAATAGAATACTGGCCTGTACACCCCTCTGCCTGTGCCTAGTTGCCCTTTGGAAGACCTTAGCATGGACTTTGTAGTAGGATTGCCCAAGACCGCAAGTAAGCACGATTCGGTCTGTGTTGTGGTAGATAGGTTCTCCAAAATGGCCCATTTTATACCCTGCTCCCAGACCCTAGATGCTTCCAAAGTTGCCAAGCTCTTTCTTGATCATGTGGTTAAGTTACATGGCCTTCCAAAAACCATAGTGTCCGATAAGGATGTCCGATTCACTAGCTACTTCTGGAAAACCTTTGGGCACTTTCTAGGCACCAAGCTTAAGTTCTCAACTGCCTACCACCCGCAGACCGATGGCCAAACTGAGGTAGTCAATCACAGCCTAGGGAACATCTTGAGATGTTTGATAGGTGAATATACCAAAAACTGGGATCTTCTATTACCTCGAGCTGAGTTTGCCTACAACAGTTCTATGAATAGGACCACTGGGAAAAGTCCTTTCGAGATTGTGAGTGGATACAAGCCTAACCGACCCCTTGATTTGATTCCCCTATCTATCCATGCTTGTGTCTCTGAGTCCACCGAATCCTTTGCACATCATATTAGGGACCTACATAAGGAAATTAGCAACAAAATTAATCTAAGTAATAATACATATAAAAAAATGGCTGATTCTCGAAAATGAGCCAAAGAGTTTGAAATAGGGGATTCTGTAATGATTAGACTTAGGCCTGAATGGTTTCCACCAGGAACCATTAAGAAACTTCATGCTCGTAGAGCTGGCCCCTTTAGAGTGATAAAGAGAGTCGGCCCTAATGCCTACGTTCTGAGCTACCCCAAATTATGGCATTAGCTCGACTTTCAATATCTCAGACTTAGCCGAGTACAGGGAACCAGCAAACATTCCTAGCGAGCCATTTGGCATGACCTTTCTTTTGAGATTGAACCCGAACCTGAGTGTCCACCTCCAATTATACCTGAGAGAGGAGAGCGGATCGAGCGTGTCTTGGATGACCAAGATATCACTACTCGGGGCATAGGTTATCAACATTTCTTATTCTGATGGCAAGGCCGACCTGAGTCCGATGACTCATGGTTTACCCGGGAGGACTTGCAGCGCCTCGATCTCGACCTTCTAAAGGAGTACCTAAGCCAACTCAACTCTTACTCTACAGGGTCGAGTTCCTCCCATCCTGGGAGAACTGGTGTGGGCACCAGAATCCGATAGAGGCTCCTCAACCCTCTATGGATGTCCAATTAGGGTTTTAATTTTTTGGATCTTGTAATAAGGCTTCAAGCCTAGCCTCAACCTTGTAATTTTCTTTTGCTTTGAATTAAGTCTCATGTCTAGTCTGTACTTTGACCAATTGGGTCAAATTGTGTTCTGTACTAAGTCCAGTCTGAGTCTGTTGGAAGTTTGGGCCCATGCTAGATTGGTCTTAAAACCAAGTCATTTTTGGGCCAAGACATGATGGATGCCAAATCAACCCTGGGATGCCACATCATCATCCTATGTGGCACCACTTCACTTGGACATGTGGGTGACACAAAATCTGAATTTTGGAGGCTTAAAGGAAGACAACATCACTTGACACTAGCCCTCTTTCCCTCCCCATATCAAGTTCTTTTCCAAGTAAGGGTGGTCGGCCAAAGGGAAGGTCAAAGGGGAGTTGAAGTTGGGAATTCAAATCCCTTGCTTCAAGCTCTCCAATCAAGCCTTCTTCCCAAATTGTTTGAACCTCTTTGGAAGGAAGGGACAAGATCCATGGGTGCCTCCACTTCCCACTCCCCATGTCATGCTTTGTACCAAAAGGGATGCACAACCAAGGAAGGAAGGAGAACACATGCCTTGCTCCAAGCCTCACTACATGCTTTCTTCCAAACAAAGGAGCTGCTTTCCAAGTTTAAGGTGACAAGATCTCTCCTCCAAGCCTTGCATCATGCCACGCCCATTCAAGTCCAGCTCTTGGTCGGCCAAGGATTGAAGAAAGTCAAAAGTTTTGGGCTCCCTTTCAAGAAATCTTGTAATTTTTCATTTGAATTTCAAAAGGGTCCTAAGGTGCCTATTTAAAGGACCTAACCCCACCTTTGTAAGGTTAATCTTTTATAATGAAAAACAACATTTCTTGAGTCCAATTCTCTTTAGTTGCCTTCGTTCACCAGGAACGTTGATCTCCGTGAGGGAGCACCTTCGCCTTGGGCGTCGAGAGGTGTGAGGCCTCAAGTTACCATCACTTCCACAACTCCATCATCTGACTCCGAATCAAGAAGAACTCTGCCATCTTTACAACAACTATCTTTCTTTCTTTGATTGCTTTCTTCCAATTGAAACCTAACCTTTCTTTGAATGCTCGCAGGTCCTCCAGGTGACACAAGTATGGAAACGGTTGCCCTTGTCATCGAGATCTTCGGATAGCCAGCCAGCGCCTCCGCAGGGTTGATGGCTCGATCATCCAGCCGCATCCGCCAGAGTGAGGGATCTCGGCATCGGGTGCTTCAGATCTTTGAGGTTTGCCTCCTAACTCCTAAATAGGTATTGATCCAAGAGCTAAGTCCTACAGGATTTTTCAATCCCGGGGTCCTCTCTTTATCATTGCTTAGGGACTACTTGCTTGCTTGATAGTTCTTGTTATTATAGAACCCTAGATCAACTCTTACTTATTTTCTGGAATCCAAAGAAAATCATAAAAATCTAAAAATCACAAAACCAACAAATCACTTGCATCATTCTTCATTTTTTATTTAGTTAGTCTCCCATCAGTATATGTCTAGCAAATGCCCTAGGATAGATAATGTTAGCGTTGCGTACCTATGGCATTGTAGGCTAGGTCATATTAACAAGAACATGATAAACAAGTTGAAGTGCAAGGGTCTCCTCGACTTTAGTAAAAGTGGTTCACTTCCAACCTATGAGTCATGTCTTCTTGGAAAGATGATAAAATCACCTTTTGCTAGAAAAGGTGAATGAGCCAAAGAAATTCTAAGTTTGGTACATTCTAATGTATGCAAACCCATGAATATTAGTGCCAGAGGTGGGTGTAGTTATTTCATTACATTTACAGACGACCTTTCGAGGTATGGTTATGTCTTCCTGATGAGACATAAATCTGAGTCATTTGAAATGTTTAAACGATATCATAATGAAGTAGAAAAATAAACTGGAAGATGTATCAAAATCCTTCTATCAAATTGAGGTGGTGAATATTTTTTCAGGAAGTTTCTGACATATCTCGAGGAGAATGGGATTCTCTCTTAGTGGACACCTCTAGGGACACCTCAGTTAAATGGAGTGTCTGAAAGGAGGAATCGAACATTGTTAGACATGGTTCGGTCCATGATGGGCTTTGCTTCTCTACCACTATCCTTTTGGGATATGCTCTGGAATCAGCCTATTACCTTTTGAATAGGGCTCCGAGTCAATCTGTTAACAAAACCCATATGAGATATGGACAGGATGTAAGCTGACACTCTTACACCTTCGGGTCTAGGGTTTCCTGGCTTATGTAAAACATTTAGAAATAGACAAACTTGGGCCTAGGTCTAACTAGTGCCTATTGGTTGGGTATCCAAAAGAGCTAAGTGGTATTACTTCTACTTGGCCAAGGAACAAAAATATTCGTCAGTCTTAAGGCTATCTTTTTGGAAAAGGAGTTTCTTGGTGAAGGAACTGTAATCGCTAAGATTGAACTTAGTGAAGTTCAACAAGTAGAAAAACCGTCACACTTAAGGGACAACATAGAATCGATTATGATTAGATCACACCCAGAGCCCACACAGGAATCATTAAGGAGATCCAGTAGGGTTTCGAGTCGATCGGACATATACTACGATTTCTTGGTCCAGGACGGTGATCTCATTGAACTTGATGAGAACAATGAGGATCCGATCACCTATATGGATGCGATGCAGAGGTCCGACTCTGAGAAATGGCTAGAAGCCATGCAATCCAAAATGGAATCCATGGTAATCAATAATGTATGGACGTTGGTTGATCCGCCTGAATGGATAAAATCCATTGGGTGTAAATGAATTTTCAAGAGGAAAAGGGGTGCAGACGGGCAAGTGGAGATCTATAAAGCCCATCTGGTTGCCAAAGGATATCGTCAATATTATTGTATTGACTTTGACCAGATGTTCTCTCTTGTGGCAATGCTCAAATCTATTCGGATCATGCTTGCTTTAGCGACACACTTTGACTATGAAATCTAGCAAATGGATGTCCGAACAACTTTCCTAAATGGTGAGCTGGAAGAGGAGGTATATATGATACAACCTGAAGGGTTCATATCCACAGATGAGTCAAAGGTGTGCAAGCTTCATAGGTCCATCTATGGACTGAAACAAGCATCACAGAGTTGGAACATGCAATTTGATAAGTGTATCAAATCATATGGCTTTGTTAGGAATGGAGAAGAACCTTGCATTTACAAGTGGGCTAATGGTTTTGTGATTGTGTTCCTTGTATTGTATTGGATGACATTCTCTTAATCAGGAATGACATCCTAACACTACAAGGAATAAAGGTCTGGTTGTCATCTCAATTCTTTATGAAGGACTTGGTGAAGCCTCTTACATTCTGAGTATAAAGATCTATAGAGATAGATCTAAGAGGCTTCTTGGATTGTCCCAGTCTATGTACATTGACACTGTGCTGTGGAGGTTCAGCATTGAAAATCTCAAGAAAGGCTATCTTCCAATAGGCACTGGAATTACTCTCTCTAAAGAGGATTGTGCAACAACTCCTGAGGAGAGAGAGCGTATGAGCAGAATCCCATATGCTTCGACAATGGGTTCTATCATGTACACTATGATATATACTAGACTAGACATGGCATACTCACTAGGTGTAGTGAGCATATACCAGTCTGACCCAGGTGAAGCTCATTGGAAAGTTGTAAAGACCATCCTTAAGTATTTACAAAATACTAAGGACCAATCAATGGTTGATTTATGGAGAACCTGACTTGAAACTTGTGGGATATACTGACTCCAGTTTTCAGTCAGATAAGGATGACAGCAAGAGTATGTTAGAATTTTTTCACCCTAAATGGAGCGATCTACTAGAAAAGTTCGAAGTAGCCTATTGTGGCGGACTCAGTATGCGAAGTAGAGTACATTATAGCATCGGATGCAGCAAAGGAGCAGTGTGGTTGCGAAACTTCTTTGATGAGCTTGGAGTGGCACCTTCCCTAGATGGTCCTATTCTGGTGTTTTGTGACAACACTAGAGCCATTGCTCAAGCTAAAGCCGAAGAGTCTCATCACCGCATAAAGCATATTCTGCGGCGCTATCACCTTGTACGAGAGATCGTGGAACGAGGTGACATTAACCTTCAAAAGATGATGGAAATGACAACCTGGCTGACCCCATCACTAAGCCATCGAAATTCAAGTGTTCGATAGTTGTAAATGGAAAATGGGAATAAGATTCTATACCAATTGGCTTTAGTCCAAGTGGGAGTTGTTAGCAATTGTATCCCAAAGCTAATCATTTAGGTTTGTAGATGGTTGTGCCATTTTATAATTGTATATGATTTTTTTAATGAATAAAATTTATTCTTTGGCCTTCATCATCATTTATTTTTTTTTAAAATGAACTCTTGTAGATGGAGTGCATAGAAGAACATTATTTGATATAGAAAGGATATATCAGTAGCTCTTAAACTAGTTCACAACTAAATGATACATTATATAGAAATGATAATGTATCAAGTGTAGGCTATTGTATGTCACATTTGTTGGTTGTCCTCTTAACCAAGGAGTGTGAAGACAGTGGTACGACATGCAAGTGAAATGTGCGACATCTCATTGAACGTGACCATCTACAGAGCTTCCTTCTGCCAAAGGATTGCTCACGAAGAGATATGGGTATATGTATCCCTCAGACCTGAGGTCACCATGGCAGCTTGCAAGCAACTCACTATACTTTGATGCCAGACCACCTAGATTCTAATCCAGTGATGGAAGGATTCTAGGTGCAGTCAAGTACTTGTAGAGAAGTGGTGAATCAAGATGGAATTGATCCCTCCAAGTAGTTTGGAGTGAATGACTCATTGTATCTCAATTTAGCAAATCCTTGGCTAGGATAGTTCTTGTGAGGAGTCACAGAACTTGTAATGTTGAGACACAATTTGGATAAACCAAATTAGGGTTGGCAGTCGAACTCTAGGTTATCCTGAACATTATTAGGTCAAAGGGATGAATTATGCGGTAACCATATGCTAGAGGTTCTAGAGAGGTGCTCTGTATCTTCGACCTATCCAGACATCGGGTATCATTGCTAGATGAGAACTTTGACTTGTACTAGAAGTGTTCCTGTGCTACCGGCTTAGTGTTCGAACCTATGGAGTCACACAGCATAGGGTTTTCTATCTGATTTTAAGGATGATCAACGATTGAAAATCATTTGCCATCATCAAAGGTCAATATGATTCACCATGTTCCAAGTGTCAACACTTGCTTGAGTCGACCCTTGGAAAGTGTTGACACTTGGCGATTTTGCATGAGTCAACACTGCTGTGACGAGCAGAATTTTGGAAAGAATTCTGGGAAGGTTTTGACTTTGAATTTCGAGTTTGAAATTTGAAATATGATTGATTTTGGCTCCAAGCTATAATGGTATGATGGTCATACTTGCCTTTTGTACTTGGAACCTTTTTAGAGTCCTTCCATCTTCTCCCCCAATCTCTCCTCCTTCCTCTTTCTTCCTCCCATGGCGCCTCTTAAACAAGAGTTATTTCTGGCTGCTAGATGATGGAAATTGGTTCTTGGTCTCTGAATCTCCTTGCTACTGAGATTTTGAGAGGGAAGAAAGGGGCTTGTGAGGGTTTAGGCATTGGGTGTGAGCTACCTAGCACTTAAACTAGGTCTTGGGAAGAGAGCTAGTTTTGAAGGGTCCACCTCTCCTCCTCATCTTCTAGGAAGAAGTAGATCGGCCTCAAGGATCCCAAGGAGCTAGCACTCTAAGGGAGTTGATCAGAATCAAGCCCCGGTGTAAACTACCTATAGAGGCCAGACACGTGTGTGGCTCAAGAGTATCGTCCTTGGAGCACTGCCACTGCATCCATCAAAGGTATAACGATAAAGTATTTTTATATCTTTGAGTTTTATCTTATTTTTGATGTTATTGCATGCTATATCATTATACTAGATCCTGTTACAGGTAGATTGGTAGATCGTTTGATCGATCTACCAAATCTTCCGCTATGCTTGTTTTAAAATAGTTTTAAAATGCATGTTTCTACCTTGCTGTTGCATATTGATATGCTTCCCTTTTTTTTCCTTTAGTGTTATCACAATAAGTGGCATCGGTTGTTATATAGCAGGAACTATGCCCAACTCCATGATGAATTTCTTCATGCAAACCACTTCCTTTGCAACTTCACTTGCAGCTATGTATTCTGCCTCAGGACTGAGTTAGCGACAGTTGGCTGCTTTGTACTCTTCCAACTCACTGCACCATCATATAGGGTAAAGACATACCCTGATATGGATTTGCTATCATCTAGATCTGATTGAAAACTAGAATTTGTATATCCTTCTAGTTTCAACTCTGATCCACCATATATTAGAAAAACATCTTTAGTCCTTAGGTACATAAGAATGTTTTTCATAGCTTTCCAATGATCCTCCCCTGGATCAGCCTGGAACCTGCTTACTATGCCCAAGACATAAGCAACATTAGGCTTGGTACATAACATGGCATATATAATTGATCCTACAGCCGAAGCATAAGGAATCAAACTCATCCATCTCTCTCCTTCAGTGTCTTAGGAGACATCTTCTTGGAGAAATGTATGCCTTGACTCATGGGCAAGTAACCTTTCTTACTTCCCTCCATGTTGAATTTATTCAACACTAACTCAATGTACCTGGATTGGGATAAGCCTATCATCCTCTTAGATCTATCTCTATAGATCTTTATACCCAGTATATAGGATGCCTCTCCCAAATCCTTAATGGAAAATTGCTTTGATAGCTAAGACTTGACCGATTGCAACATTGGGATATCATTCCCATGATGAGTCTGTCATCGACATACAAAACAAAGAAAACAAGAGCACTCCTACTTGTCTTCTGTACACACATGGTTCATCCACATTCTTGATAAAACCAAACTCCTTAATTATTTCATCAAAGTGGATGTTCCAACTCCTCGATGCATTCTTTAGTCCATAAATGGACTTCCTTTGCTTGCATACTTGGTTTGATCTCCCACTTGAGACAAAACCTTCTAGCTGTGTCATATAGACTTCTTCCTCAAGATTTCCATTAAGGAAAGCTGTCTTTACATCCATATGTCAGATTTCATAATCATGGTATGATGCTATAGCAAGCAATATTCGAATGGACTTGAGCATGGCTACTGGTGAAAAGGTTTTATCTAGTTATGCCATGTTTTTGTCTAAAATCTTTTGCCACCAGCCTGGCTTTGTAGGTCTCTACTTGACCATCTGCTCCTATCTTCTTCTTGAAGATCCATTTACACCCTATTGGGTTAATTCCTTTGATGGATCTACCAACGTCCAAACCTGATTGGAATACATGGAGTCCATCTCAGATTTCATGGCTTCCAGCCATTTGTCAGAGTCTCCACTCATGATAGCTTCCGTATAGGTCACAGCATCATCATCTTATATGATACTGGTTTCATTACCATTCCTAATGACAAAGCCATATCTGAGAGGTGTACTTCGCACTCTCTCTAACCTACGGAGAAGAGGTGTCTGTTGTGGTTGTTCTTGAATCTTAGGAACATTTGGTTGAGGAATTGTTTCAGGTATAGGTTGAACTTCTTCAAGTTCAAATATCCTCTCATTGCCCTTTTCTTGGATAAACCCCTTTTCCAAGAATGTGACATGCCTACTGACAAGACCTTTTGCTCAATAGGATGGTAGAAAAGGTAACCCATACCTTCTTTAGGATATCCTACAAACCTGCACTTATCAGCCCTAGCACTTAGCTTATGTCCAAAAACATTCTTGACACAAGCTGGGAAATTCCAAATCTTAAAATATTTAAGACATAGCTTTCTCGCTTTCCATAATTCCTATGTAGTGCTTTTAACTGCCTTTGATGGCACCCTATTCAATATGTAGGTAGCAGTATCTAGGGCATAACCCCGAAAGGATATTGGAAGATTTGTGAAGCATATCATGGACCGGACCATGTCCAACAAGGTTCGGTTCCTCCTTTCTGCTATACCATTTAGCTGTGATGTATATGGAGAAGTCCATTTAGAGAATATGCCTTCATCTTTAAGATGTTTTTGAAATTCACTAGACAAGTATTCTCCTCCTCTATTAGATCGAAGGATTTTAATACTATGCCCAGTTTGTTTCTCAACCATACTTTGATACTCTTTGAATTTTTCAAAGGTTTCGGACTTGTGTTTCATAAGATACACATATCCGAACCTTGATAAATCATCAGTAAAATTGATGAAATAAGAGTATCCTCCTCAAGCCTAGATTGTCATAGGACCACACACATCTATGTGTACTAGGCCAAACATTAGTTGCCCTATCTCCATGTCTAGTGAATGGAGATTTGGTCATCTTTTCCATGAGACAGGATTCACAAGTTCCTAATGACTCAAGATCAAAAGGTTTAAAAAAATTTTCTTTGTATAACTTGTTTATCCTGGACTCACTGATATGACCCAAAATGGCAATGCCAGAGATAAGTGACATTCACATCATCTCTTTCTTTTCTTATTTTCAACAAGCATAACTTCGTTAATAAGTAACATAATCAAAAGACCATTAGTAAATGTAAGACAACCAAAGAATTTCTTTGAAAAGAAAATCGAGCACCCATGGCTTGAAATATTTATTTCATAACCTTGTTTCAACAACAAAGGTACAGAAATAACATTCTTATAATGTTGGGTACATAGTAACAATCTTTTAATTCAAGAATATTGCCTGATGCCAATAACATTGATAGGTGCCAACAGCTTCAGCATGAATGGGATCACCACTCGTGCCAAACAGCTCGAAGTCACCCTTCTTTAAGCTTCTAGGTCTCTATAACCCCTACAATGACATGCAGATATAAGATCCACATGCAGTATCCAATATCCATGTATCAGAAGCTGAATAACATGATATTTTGTTTATATCATGTCAAACTTTTCGATGCATCACTAGCATCCTGCTTCTGATTTGCAAGATATAACTTGCAATTCTTCTTCCAATAACCTTGCTTTCCATAGTAATAGCAGGTTCCATCAGTAGAGGGCTTCCTTGCCTTTTTCCTTTTCTGGAAGTTACTCTTAGGGTTTCTTTTTCTCTTTAAACCCTTCTTAGTAGCATCCTTTCCTACCAGATCTAGGTCAGGAGTATCAAGGATATAGGCAATTTTCTCATGAGCTAATATAATTCTCAGGATCCTCAACCAATCTGCATAATTTGGATCGATCAACTTATTGGCATCTAAGATGCCCCATAGTGAAAGAGTAGAAAACATATGTAATAATCTATAGTAAGTAAAGAACAACTATAAGCAGACTACTCATAATGATATTCATAATTAGACAAGGACTTTTGTATCTAATTATGTCTCCCTCTATTTTTTATCGAATACCATAACCATTACTATGGTAAGCGGGAAACCCTCCCAGGACTTCCTTAGTGGGGTTAAGATCACAATTCCTTATAAATGCCTTGTGTGTATACAACAAACACTTATAAGTTCAAGGATAGGAAATGACCCTTTCTAATTACATCCCTTGTAATTCTTAACATAACATTTGCCTCTAAGACACTTATAACCTTATGTGTACACAACAAATCATTATGTCTTAGTTTAGTCGGACCCTTCATTCCCATATAGCCATGATTGAATAACGTTGCCCTTGTTGTGTACAAACAAATCAACATTATCAGTCATGCTATAAAACGCTAGGTGCACCAAGACAAATTTTATACCAAATGTTAGAGCAGGCCTTGTGTGTACACAACAAACCTACCATAGTTTTTGATATTAATTTGGCTTAGCATGAAGGAAGGCAATTTGTAGTGTGCTTAATCAATTAGCAATTCCAATTTAAGGTGTAGACAGACCAAATGGCCAGGTAAGTGGAAGGGATGAGGGGATCCCCCTGTTGCTTTCCTTAAACACCAATTAAAATAGCCAGGTAAGTTTGAAACCAATTAAAAATCTCTTTCCTTTACCTTCCTAGAACCACTTGCCTAGACGCCAATTGGCTGATCATACCCTAATCTGATGGGGGACTAATATGCATGCAGTTTTTTTGCATGCTTTATATTGGGGTTTAGTGATTATTCCCAAATTTTAGATATTAAAATAAGTTGTAGGAATTTTATATGAATTTTAGAAGATCAGCATGCAGATTAGGACCTAGAAAGTAGAAAGAAGGATCGCCGGGGCTGAGAAGCCTCGGTTAGGGCAAGTTCTCCTACAATAAAACTACTGGAGGTAGAGGGGGTGTACCTGACAATGTCTGTGAAGATCACAGTAAAGAGTCTCTCGTTCCTCGATGGATGCGGCCTGGAAAATCGAGCCAAAGACCGCGGATACCGGCATTCTGCTCGGTGATCCGATTGAGGCTTAGCTGGAGTCGTTGGATTCGTAGGAACTCGAGGACCTGTAAACGACCTGCAGGGGTTAGAAAACTCACAAAGGAACAAGAAACAAAGGAAAAATAGCAAGGGAAGGCTTCTTTTGGAGTGGGCATCCAGGGATCTGAGATGCTTGTTGGCAGCAGGAAGATGATTGCAGCACTGGGAAGAAAAACTCTCGCAAACCCCTTTATGCAAACAGCAGGGTATCACACAACTCAATAGAAAACTCAAGGGTTTCATTCATCAAAATTCTCCTTCATACAAGAGGCTAGGGTCCCTAAATAGACCCGTAACCTTGGGCTCCAAGTAAGGGCACATTAGTCTTACATGAGAATCCTTTTCCCTCTCAAACCCTAGATAGAAAATAAGGAAACATTAGGTAGAAAAAATCCCTAAAATTTCTCTTGACTTGGCCAACACTCCAAGGACACCTAGGGGGGCGTGTTGGGCTTCTAAGAGCAGCAAGGGGCCGGTCCAAAGGGGACCGGGTGCAGGGTTTGGGCCTATGGAAGCTGCGGTGGCCTGGTAGCCAGGTAGCAGGAATATTCCCTGGTATCTTGCTTCTTAGGGGCTTGGGCTTGGCGCCTGGGCTGATTTCTTTGGGCTAGGATGCAGATGGACCTCTAAAATCATGGATGCCTTGGTCTAGAATATATTTTGGCATCTAGAAGGAAATCTGGGCATCTTGAGGGCATCTGCAAGGAATCAGGGTTTTGATTTTCCTCCTGGGGTCTTCAAAATTCAAGCTTGGTTGGACTTGGGCTAAACTTCCATGTCTTCAATCTGGTTGGACTTGGTCTTTACTTGTATGATGTGGTCTTGAGTCTTCAGTATGCTTGGATAGGACTCAAAAAAAATAAAATTAGCTCAACATGAGCTGACCAGCTTGGATTGAACTAGCTCAACATGAGCTGACTAGTACAAAACTGAAATAACAACTCAAAAAACTCAAATAACAACTAAAATGGACTCAGATGAGCTAAGCCCTTATTACAGATGGACTCATAAATTATTGATCAATTTACAGAGGGTTGAAAAGCCTCTGTCTTATTCTGGTGCCTCAGGTGTCCCACCAATTCTCCGGGGTGGGAGGAACTCGACCCTGTCGAGTGAAGGTCAGACTGGCTCACATATCTCTCGAGAAGGTCTGGGTTGAGGCGTTGCAAGTCCTCTCGAGAAATCCCGAATCATCGACTCTAGCCGGCCTTGCCAGGACCAGGAAGCGTTGATAGTCATGGCCCTGGGTCGTGATGGCTTGATTATCCAGGATACGCTTGATCCTCTCCTCTCTCAGGCCAAATTTGTTTGTGGACACTCTAGGTAAGGGTCACTCACAATGAAAGGAATAGGTCCAAAGGCCTCGCTAGGTAGCACTGCCAGTTCCTATACTCAACCAGGTCTGTAATATTGAAGGTAGAAACTAATGCCCAAATCGAAGGCAAGTCTAACACCTAGACATTTGATCCAACCTTCTCTATCACTTTAAAAGGTCCGGCTCTGCGAGCATGAAGCTTCTTTTAGGCCTAAGCCTAACTAAGATAGAATCCACTACATCAAATTCTTTGATCCATCTTCAGGAATTAGCTAGTTTGTTTAACATTAGTGCGGGTGGTGAACATGTTAGGCACATGCAGACTCCTAACAAGATGATGCAAAGGACTCAAACTAACACCTAATACACTCGACTTTGCATTCCTATCGAAGGAAATTTATTAGACTTTAATGGGCCTAAACCTAAGAGACTATAGACTCTCTAGGTCTGACCTAGTGTGGTGTGCACAAGAGTTTTTACAATGGACTCCAAGCAAATGCCAGAGGGTATGCCAGAAGTTAATGCAAACCTAACATGCGTAATGAATGCATGCAGTACGCTAATCTCTGTTAAATGCAATCTAATAATCCTAGAAATGCTAGAGGTGTCAGAAGGGCAGGAGAAAATATAGAGTGGGTTCAGAATTAGTTTGGGGTAGAGAAAAAAAGGTTCAAGGTTAGTTGGATAAAGTTCGATATAAAAAGGCATGTCAAGGACTAATCCGAGACTAATTAGGCTAACCTTACAAGGTTGCGGTATATCTATGGGGTTTGCATAATGGAATGATGGGTTACTAATCTCAGGGAAGAGGTCCCTAGTGGGAACTATAGGAGGAGGCTCATCCTGAGGGTACTGATTCAAAGAGATCAGGTCCTTAATAAATTCTTTCTGGTTCTTTTATTTTAGGACTAGACTCTATAATTTGGCTCTCCTCTTCGTTTCCTTAGGTAAGGCTCTAGTAGCAGTACCTAGGTTCTCTTCCTCTATTTGTTCTTCCACTATAGCTTTAGGTTGGATGTGGTCAGGTCAACTATCTCTAGGTTGGCTTCTACCTGGATATCTATTGGGTCAACTAATTCTAGGTATCTAAAGGTGTCTCATCTTCTCCCTCGTACTCATCCACTAGCTCATCAGCTTCATACACTTCCGCGTTAATGTAAGCCTTGCGAATCTCAGGAATGGTTGGAGAAGGTTGGCTAGCAGGAATTGGTTAGGTTCTGGTCTCTGATATGGGTACTACTCCTAGTAGGTTCAGGTTGTATAAGAGGTAGTGGCTCACTATTGGGTTCATATTTAGGGATACTAATCCTATGGGGTTCAAGTTGACTAGGGGAAGCATGACTAGTACTAGGCTGATACTTAGGGTTATGGGTTCTCTAGGCTCATAGGACAAGGGTGCAGATCTATGGGTCATGGGATTATAGGATCGGGGGTCATATAATTTTGGGTCAGCTCTATGATAGGTTCTAAGGATGGATCAAGGTATGGGGTCCTCCTAAGGTTGGGCTCTCTATATGGGTCAGGATATGGGTCCTCCTAGGATTGGACTCCCTATATGGGTCAGAATACTGGGTTCTCCTAGGGTTGGACTCCCTATATGGGTCAGAATATTGGGTCCTCCTAGGGTTGGACTCCCTATATGGGTCAGAATATTGGGTGTTGGGTCTACTAGGCCCATAGGGTGTGGGTGCATAGGATCTATGATCATGGGATCTAGAGTCATAGGATCTAGGTTCATAGGTTATGGATTCATAGGTTCTAGGTTCATAGGATTTGGAGTCATAAGATCTATAGGTTGTAGGTATACTAGGCTTGTAGGGAGAGGGTAAATAGGATCTATCTTCTGGTCTATAAAATCCTGATTGGGTCTTCTAGGACTAACTTAGGGATTGGGTCATGACGATGGGCTCTTCTAGGTTCAGCCTCAAGGTATGGATCAGGGTTGGGGGTCCTCCTAGTTGAGGATTGTAGTACGGGTCAGGATAAGGGCTCTCCTAGGTTCGACCTCATGGTATAGATCAGGGTTTGGGGTCCTCCTAGGTTGAGGGGAATCAGGATCTGGCTTAGACTGTGACCCATGGGTTTTTCTTGGGGTCCCTACCCGGACTTTTAACCGATCAAACCTAGTGGCAAGATGGTCAATTTTATCATTGGTTTGAATACGAGACTGAGTTAACTGGGTCATCTGGGTAGTCATCTGGGTAGTATTGGGCCATTTGATCAGCTAGGGCTTTTATTTGGGCTTGTAAATTTTCCATGGTTCAGACATTTGTGAAGGAGGTGGGTGATATGAAACTCCTGATCTAGTGCTCATGCAAGACTTGATCAGACCGACTATAACTGACTAGACCTAGAGTCCAAACTAGATGCTCAATCAGGGTGGCAAACTAGTCTATAGTAACCCTGTACTTAGCCAGGCAGGTGTAAGGAGAGTGTTAGGTCCCTGATTGCCAATCCTAGACACCAATCAAAGATTGGCCAGGTAGGCAGACCAGCACACAAGCCCTTCAGGATTGAATCCCTAAACCACCGTTCTAGACACTGAGCACAAGGCACACACAAGTTAACTTGACACAGTGATCTAACACTAGCCCGGACCCGACCAGTTGGTGTCCCTAGCCCACTAGGGCAAATTAAGTCTAGTTAATTTTAGGTTAAGGCTTGGGACCAAATGCAAGGGATGTGGTTTTGGGCTAAGGAGAGGTGATCAAATCCTCCCCTTCATTTGACATAGAAAGAGTTCCCTTAAAAGTAGATTATGCAATGATGGCAGGCAAATGATGCAAATTAGGGTTAGATTTTGGTATTTTTTTTTGGAGAATATATAATTTTATTTTATTATTATTTTTTTGGTATTTTCTTAAAATAGAAGAAAACTTGCAAATCATGGCCTAATATGCAAGAAATATACTAAAATTAAAAGATATGCAAAAGATGCTAAACAAAACCCTAAAACTTCCAAACTTGTCTTGCTGAAAAAAAAATAGGGCCAAAATTTGCATGCTGTATTTCGGCTTGCAAAATATTCACATGCCATAATAAAATCTATGAAAATTCTTAAAATTACTGTGAATTATGAATGAATCCAGAAAAACTAAATTTTAGAATTTTTCTAGTTTTTACCAGGAATAAATAATTAAAAAACAGAGTATATACGGACTAAAAAATTACAGAAAAAACAAGCCTAATCTAAGCTCTGATACCAAATGATGGGGGACTAATATGCATGCAATTTTTTTTGTATGTTTTATATGTGGGGTTTAGTGATTAATTACCGAATTTCAGATTAAAATAAGTTGTAGGGAATTTTATATAAATTTTAGAAGATCAGCATGCAGATTAGGACCTAGAAAAGTAGAAAAGAAGGATCGGCGGGGCTGAGAAGCCTCGGTTAGGGCAAGTTCTCTACAATAAAACTACTGGAGGTAGAGGGGGTGTACCTGACAATATCTATGAAGATCGCAGAAAAGGGTCTCTCGTTCCTCGATGGATGCGGCCTAGAAACCGAGCCAAAGACCGCGGATACCCGGCTTTCTGCTCGGTGATCCGATTGAGGCTTAGCTGGAGTCGTTGGATTCGTAGGAACTCGGGGACCTATAAACAACCTGTCAGGGATTAGAAAACTCACACAAAGAATAAGAAAACAAAGGAAAAATAGCAAGAGAAGGCTTCTTTTGAGTGGGCATCCGGGATCTGAGATACTTGTTGGCAGCAGGAAGATGATTGCAACACTGGGAAGAAAAACTCTCGCAAACCCTTTATGCACATAGCAGGGTATCACACAACTCAATAGAAGAACTCAAGGGTTTCATTCATCAAAATTCTCCCTTCATACAAGAGGCTAGGGTCCCATAAATAGACCCTTAACCTTGGGCTCCAAGTAAGGGCACATTAGTCTTTACATGAGAATCCTTTCCCCTCAAACCCTAGCTAGAAAATAAGGAAACATTAGGTAGAAAAAATCCCTAAAATTTCTCTTGACTTGGCCAACACTCTAAGGACACCTAGGGGGCCGTGTTGGGCTTCTAAGAGCAGCAAGGGGCTGCCCAAGGGGCCCGAGTATGGGTTTGGGCCTATGGAAGCTGTGGTGGCCTGGTAGCCAGGTAGCAGGAATATTCCCTGGTATCTTGCTTCTTAGGGACTTGGGCTTGGCGCCTGGGCTTGATTTCTTTGGGCTAGGATGCAGATGGATCTCTAAAATCATGGATGCCTTGGTCTATGAATATATTTTGGCATCTAGAAGGAAATCTGGGCATCTGGAGGGCATCTGCAAGGAATTAGGATTTCTGATTTTCCTCCTGGGGTCTTCAAATCTTCAAGCTGGGTTGGACTTGGGCTAAACTTCCATGTCTTCAATCTGGTTGGACTTGGTCTTTTTGTATGATGTGGTCTTGAGTCTTCAGTATGCTTGGATATGACTCAAAAAAAATAAAATAGCTCAACATGATCTGACCAGCATTGGACTGAACTAGCTCAACATGAGCTGACTAGTACAGAACTGAAATAACAACTCAAAAAACTAAAAAACAACTAAAATGGACTCAGATGAGCTAAGCCCTTATTACAGATGGACTCAAATTATTGATCAATTTATAGAGGGTTGAAAAGCCTCTGTCTATTCTGGTGCCTCAGGTGTCCCCACCATAATCGGATTTGCATCATGATTAACTACACTATGACTAAATATGATTTTTATAAGGGCTTTGATGCTTTCTAACACATCCTAATATAGACTTAATCATGTCAATCTAACATTCATGACATCATAAACCTAACATTCATGACATCATAATGTATTCATAACCATACACATATGACATGATATTCATTCCATCATTCGGACATATTAACCCTAATATGCATACCACAAGCATGATTATAATATGATCAATTCACCTTACTTGTTCATGGGATATGGCCATAGCGGCACACCTACATGCCATAGGAGACCCCATTGAATGGGATGAGAGGGCCATGAAACCCTAAATAACTCCTATGACCGGACGGCCATGGTGACTAACCCAATCTAAAGCAGTTACTATGATTTAACATATATCATATGTAATTTAAAACAATCATGCATCACTTCATAGCATAATAAGCAATTATTACTAATTGCATGCACCATATATGATAATATTAACTATCATATACCCTTTCAATAGTATGCATCATACAATGATTTATTTATATGATCATATTATCATTCAATATATAAGTGAACCCTAATTAGTGGCATGCATCAGAATATGATCTCATATATGATCATATTCATTATCACATAAGCATATCCAATTGACCATTAATTGAATGAAATAAGAGGGCTCTGATACCATTGTTGGGTTTCTATGATTTCGATGGCATAGCAGAACAATGAATTTCAAAAAATTCTTTTTTAAAACTCCAAGCAACTTGAAACCCTAAGCCCAAGATCCCTTATTCATTACAATTAATAAGTCATGCAATTAGGGTTGAAAAAATAACTGGAATGCTAATTCCTTCTTCTTTCCACTAGGCACATAAGTGCATGCCCTCCAGAGGTGATCCACACAGGAATGGAACCTAGGAAGCACTCCTTAGTAGGTTGCTTAAACCACTAGGACTCTTTTGATGGCCTTTCATCCTTTGTTAGCCTTTCCTTCCTTGCTCAGACCCTTGCCCTCCAGTAGAGCACTCTGAGCCCTCTCTAAATCCTCTCTTCACTCTCTTTTCTACTTTCTAAATCTCTTTCTAAATCCTTGTCTTAAAATGGTGGACATGTCTTAAGATAAGACCTAAACTCTAACAAGGGATAGAAGTGACAAGGGGAGTATGGCAGAGTGTAAGAATGTAAGAAAGAAAGGATATCAGAAACATCATTACTCCAGCCTAAACACTGAAGACTATATATAGGAGAGGGGAAGGTGCCAGATAAGCCCTTTCATCAGCCTTTGATCTGTCCAAACACAGATCAAATAAGATCCTTCAATAAGAAGGAGTCTTATAAGCGAAAAGCCATGACTCTTCTGTCCCAACTGCCATATCAAGTCCCTTCAATTTTTCATCCAACTTCTCCACTTGACACTTGTCAATTTTTAGTTACAGGGAAGCCAAGGGATGTGATCTTTTATTTAGAAGCATCGGTGATTTGAAATTCCTTAATTCATAGAATTAGCACCAAATGAAGAGTCGCAACTCTTCATTTGTGCCAACTACCTTTCCACCGCACTTCACTATTGTTGACCGGTCAAAGCCCACATAAGAAGGCATGGAGATAAGGATAAAGTACCTTAGACTTTATCTGGCTTTGGTGGCTGATAGGCAGAAGGACTCTCGATCCTTTTCTGCATGCCAATTGTGAAGAGTCGCTATTCTTCACTTATGCGCCACCTTTCTCCATGCCATTTCCCATCTTTCACCGGTCAAAGGTAATGCAATATGGGTGTCATATGAAAGGGGATAAAGTGTACTTTATCATTGTGTCATTGATTATTAGGCAAAAGGACTTGTGGTCCTTCTACGTCCCTTTATTTGTCGAGCACCCATTTTGGCACCAAGAGTCCCATGCCCTTGGGACTCTTGGTATTTGGCATATAAAAGCCTTGAGAAATATCAGATAATTTTGATAAATTCATCCCACTTAGGACTCAACCCAATTTAGGTCTCCCATAAATTGGTTAGTCCATTTAGCAACCTTTTAGACCAATTCAATTGGGTTAGGAGTTAGATTAGCATACACATGCTAGTGTGCAATCTAGCTAAGCAATTAGGATCCCATGACCATAATTAAATACCAATTAACTTCCTAGGTCAATTTCCTAATGTGTGTGATCTTTGGATTCCATATCTAGCCAGCAGTAGGTTCGAGCTGATTCGATCCAATCGAACCTGATTAACCTAATTAGGTCAAATTGAGCTGACATAAGTTGCTACTTCGAACCAGCTTTCGAATGACTCATGAATCCAATCAATTGATTCATGAAAACTCACAATACATGATTGACATCTAGCAATATATCATGCCTATCCAAAAGATAAAAAATTTGGTAGAAAGTACCAAAATTTCCTTCAGCAGAAAGTTACCGTGCAATTCAATCCTTCGATCTTCCTGTATCTGATTAAGTGATGGGCATGGATAAATGTCAAACCCTAGCACTTAATCCTTTTGAATCTTAATTCGATAATAAAGACTCGATCGATGAATGATTAGAAATTCTATATAATCTCATCCTGCTTTGGCCAAAGACTTCTTGAGTCATCATTCGAATAGATCACATAGGATAACTTCTCTTTCTAGGAGTGATCGATTCCTTATTGACCTACTCATTACCTTCATACACAATCTACCATATCCAGAAATACCCCGTACATGACTTAATTTCCATGAGTGAGTATGTACCAAAACATGGCTTCTAAGGATCACATGCATAACTCCCACTAAGAAAACATTCTTTTAACAAGTAAGTAAAACTTCCATTTAATGTTCTCTTTTCAGATTAGTTCAGTGGACTCATAACCTAATGAGCACCCACATCCTTGCATCTTTACACAAGTGGTTGTGAGACCAACCACCCTCTCCATCAAGCATACATAGGATGTACTAGTCTTTTCGGATTCATTGATGATGCGGGATGGGATTCTAATCTAACACATAATGACATGAAAGAGAGGAACATAAAGAAAAATTAGATTAAGGAAAAAATGATTTTTGATGTTATTTAGGTTTCGTTCCCGAAAAATAGCGAAGACTAGGTTAGAGTTTCATGCAACAGTTAGAATCCCTACCCACATGCTAGAACTATCAAAGACAAAAGAAAAATCAACATCCTAGATCTAAGAAGGCCTACTAGCTGCATGTTCAATCTTCAACAAAACAAAAAAAGTGAGGTGAGATGGGGTCTACATACCTTGCAATGATTTCCTTGATGTTGTAGAAGAGATATCTCAACTAAGATCGGTGCCTGGATGATCCGGTCATTGTCCCGCGAATCTACCAGCTTTTATTTGCTACGTTCAGAGGCAAGGAAGACGTCATCCAGGGGCATGGCAATGGAGAGATCCTACAAACATTAGGGGTTAGCTAGAAAGCAAATAAGAAAGCAAAAGAAAAGGAACTAGGGTTTTAAGAAGGATGGAGTTAGGGTTTGTTGATGTTGCCGGCTAGAAGTGGAAGAAGGCTTCTTGCAGGGGATGGCTTAGGGCTTCCTTCCTTGGGGCGTGTTAGGGCTTGGATGAAGATGGCTTTGGGCTGCTAGGCTTGGAGAGATTAGGGCACACAAGTAACACTCACACATCTCAACAAGAGAACACACAAGGACACAAGCTTAACAAAATTTCAATAGAGTTTTGATTCATGAATAAGAGTTGATTACAAGAGGGGGAGGGGTGGGTATTTATAGATGTTACCATGTCCTCTCCTTGTTAGGATTACATAGTTTGATTAGGAAGAGGAGTACAAGATTTGCTTGAAAAAAAGATTACAAAAGTTGAAACAAACTACACTTCTTTGTTGACTTGGGAAAGGACTTCCTTGTTGGGTTGGGGAGGAATATTCCTCCTTTGACCTGGTCTTCTCTCTTGGGGTGCCTGGGCTTGTCATGAATGGACCTGGGGCACCAACTGCTTATGGGCTTCTGGGCTGGGGTGCCTGGAGGGCAGCATATTCTCTGGGTATCTTGGTGTGCCATGAGCTTGGAAGGAAGTATATTCCTTGGGTATCTTGGAGGCATCTTGGGCTTGGGCGACATGCAAAGCCCAGGGTGGCTTGTGTAGTGTGGTCTCTAGCTCCTGGGTGAAGCCTGATAAAACTCTTGAACTGGGTATCCTCCTCTCTTATACAAAATTTGACAAAAAATACACTTACAATGACTAGTAACATACTTCCAGGATTCAATTGGACTGGACTGGGGTGTAGACAACTCATTGGACTTTTTGTCTTAACTTATTACAGGACTCACTCAACTCAGCTGAGCTAACTTCATTTCAAAACTCTCAATTGGA
Source organism: Areca catechu (assembly GCA_021397845.1). Classification (NCBI taxonomy): domain Eukaryota; kingdom Viridiplantae; phylum Streptophyta; class Magnoliopsida; order Arecales; family Arecaceae; genus Areca; species Areca catechu. Next base: position 135,998,900 of record CM038040.1, read on the forward strand.
CTAACTTTATTACAAAACTAGATTACAAAACTTGACACATCATTTAGGGTTCAAAATTGACCAACACATGACTTTAGAGAATAAATTAAAGTTTGAAGTCTATGCCTGATCTGATGTCCCCATCAATCGATCCCAAATCGATTATCCAATGACTAGGAACATTTTAGATTAGGGTTTATAGGAACTTAGGTCTCACTATTATGATCTCCATCATAACCCTAATTCCATTGCCCTAACCTATGGTGTTCATCATAATCTTTATAAGATGCAGCAGTATGATGAATCAAAAGATGCCTTTTATTGATAAATAATATCATACATGAGTTGGAAGATCAAAGAAATGCCTTACAATGATTGGCTTTTAGGGAACCATTCTTTCAGTGAGCCCATCCTAGAGTGTCCACCCATAAATTGGCCTGTGAGAAATGAAAGAATTGAGTGTATCCTGGATGACCAAGTCATTAGTACCTGGAACAAAGGCTACCAACGATATTTAGTTTGATGGCAAGGTCGACCGGCATCCAAGGATTCATGGATCACCCAAGAGGATCTACAGTATCTCAACCCAAGTATACTGGAGTAGTACGAGAGCCGAAATGACCCTTACTCGACAGGGTCGAGTTCCTCCCACCCGGAGAATTGGTATGGGCACCAATATCTGACGAAGATTATTGAGCCTGTTATGGTTTCTTGATTAGGGTTTTTGAGTCTTATAGTCCATTAGTCCTATGTCACTTGTATTAATATGAGCTGAGTAAGTTCATTGAGTCTTATAATAACTTGAGACAAGAAAGTCTAGTTGAGTCCAGTGAGTCCCTTGTCTTAATCTCATGAGTCTTGTAATTTTGGTGCAAGAGGAGTCCTGTAGTCCATTAGTCCTATGTCACTTGTATTAATATGAGCTTAGTAAGTCCATTGAGTTTTATAATAACTTGAGACAAGAAAGTCTAGTTGAGTCCAGTGAGTACCTTGTCTCAATCTCATGAGTCCTGTAATTTTGGTACAAGAGGAGGGCCACCATATCGAGAGATTCACCAGCACCCCTTCCAGGTCCACAGCTAGCAGGCGCCCCTCACCCATCAGTGCCCCAGGCCCACCAAGGTTTGTGCCCCTACTCCAAGCCCTCGGCGCCCCTAGATTCTCATGATTGGTGCTCCCCAGCCCAAGTCCACCAAGCTGGCACCCAGCCTAAGAAGAAAGTGTTGACCCCTGGAATGATTTTGATGATCATAAAACATTGGAGCATGTATTTGATACTAACTCTTCTCAAATTGTTTAAGAAGTTTGCAGGAATGGTTACCTTTGTTTAAAGTGGTTTTCAAATTTAATTAAGGGTAATTCAACTGAGTTTGTAAAAGCCCTAACTTATGGATACTGTAATCATGTAAAATGGGCTTTAAAAATTATAAAAAATTGATAAGATATGTAGATTAGCTTCTAGTTGATTCAATGTTGAAGATCTTTGGAGAAGCTTGAAGCAATTTTTTAAGATTTGCAAGAGCCGACTCATGGTGGCACAACACGGAGAAAGATTCAAAGTTTCAGAACCAAGAGCCGACTCTAAGTATGTATGTTTGTCTTGACTGAAAGCTTGAAGGCAAGAGCCAACTCCTAGTCCAAGAGCCAGCTCCAACAGAAGTTTGTTTTTGGCTTGTCTGAGACTTCGAGTAGACTCCTGGAGCTCGAGCCGGCTCGTGGAGCCATTGTTAGCACTTCAACGGCTAGCTGCTGAAATTGAAATTTGAACTCCAATTCATCTCCAACGGCCATTTCATGAATCCCAAGGCCCTACAATGGCCATATCTCATGGAAAACTATAAAGGAGATTATTTTTGAAGGATTAAACTATTAATTGAGATTTATTGCTGAATTTTCTTGAGAAATCAAAGAGCTTTCAAGTTACTCAACTACCTACCTCAAAGAGCATTCAAGTTGGATTCAAAGCTTCACCAACTCTACTCTATCATTGAATCCACTCATTAAAGAAGAGAAGAAGCAGTATTGAAGAGCACTGAAGAGCACTCAAGGCTTGACTTCATCTTGATCTACATCGACAACACCAAAACAAAGTGGTTTGTTATAGTTGCTTGATTACATTGTCTTTATTTTTGTTTGCTCTCCTAGAATAAAAGGGCTGTATCTTAAGAGAGAGTTAAAAATTTTTAGGTGAACCTTGTAAAACCTAAGTTTGGGTTCTTGGTTTTCCCAGTTTAAAACCAAGTGTTTGGGTTTTCTTGGTGATCTCATATAAAACCAAAGGGAGTTAGGGTTTTTTTAGTGATCCCAGTAAAACCAAGTGTATAGGTTTAGATTGCGAGCCTGGTAAAAAATCCGACTGTATTCTGGTTGGAGGATATAGTGGAAAACCCAAGTGGTCTTGGGTAGTGGATGTAGGAGCTGGTTGCTCTGAACCACTCTATTTCTTGGTATTTATGATTGTGCTTTCGTTGCTTTATTGCTTCAATTTATTACTTCTGCTTTGCACACTTCACTCCTACACTAAAAGAATTTCAAAGTGCACATACTTGCAAAAATTTTTTAATCCCAATTCACCCCCTCTTGAGAAGCCACCTGGGCAACAAGTGATATCAGAGCAGAGTCTCTGAAAGTTAGTTAGAGTAAAGACATATGGCACATCCCATGAGCACTTCTTTGGCCGAAGGTCAATCCATAAATAGACCACCACTTTTTACTGGAATAAATTACACTTATTGGAAGACAAGAATGAAGATATACATTCAAGCCGTAGACTTTCATTTATGAAAATCATCATGAAAGGATCTCACACACCCACAATTAAGTTAATGATGTAGAAGTTCCCAAACCAGAAGAGGATTGGGACGAGAATGATATGAAATTAGCTGAATTGAATGCCAAAGCAATGAACCTATTGTATTGTGCTTTGGATCCAAATGAATTTAACAGAATTTCAACTTGCAATTCTGCTAAAGAAATCTGGGACATATTAGAAATCACACACGAAGGAACTTCTCAAGTTAAGACATCAAAAATCAATCTACTTGTACATAATTATGAGTTGTTCAAGATGGATCCTAGTGAAACTATATCTACCATGTATACTCATTTTACTGATATCATAAACGGTCTTAAGAGTTTGGGTAGAACTTATTCTAATGCTGATCTTATCCAAAAAGTCTTAGATCTTTGCTAGATAAGTGGGAAGCCAAAGTGACAGTAATTCAAGAAACAAAGGACCTAAAATACACTGCCACTGGATGAACTACTTGGATCCTTAATCACACATGAATTTGCTATGCAATAAAGGACTAAAGGACTAAAGAATATACAAAAAGAAAGAAAGCCATTGCATTTAAAGCTACTAAGGAAGATAAGAATGAAGAATCTGATTCATCAGATGATGATGATCTTGGAAGTGATGAAATTGTCCTAGTCATGAGAAAATCAAAAGGTTTATGGGGAGAAGAAAAATGAACAGATTGAGAAAGCATTACAAAAAAGGTGACTTTGGAAAAAAAAAATGAAAGAGATAAAGAAAAAGAGAAGATAAAGATCAAGTACCTATCTGCTATGGATGCAAGAAACAAGGACACATCCGCCATGATTGTCCTGAAAGAAAGAAAAAGATATTCCTAGAAAGAAAAAGAAGGAAATGCTAGCTGCTTGGAGTGATAGTGATGAAACTACGTCTACTGAAGAGGATGAAGAGACAACAAAAATAGCACAAATCTGTCTTATGGGTTTGGAGGATGAGGTAAGCACTTCTGAACCTAATTTAGAATTCACTTATGATGAATTATATAATGCTTTTGTGAACTATTGATAGAATATAAAAAAGCTGGTTTAAAATTGAGAGATTTAAAAAATAAATATGATGCATTTGAAAAAGAGAGAATGAATTTTGTGAAAGAAACAAAATCTTACAAAGAGAATTAAATTTGATTTGTGAAAGATTTAAGATTGTTCAAGTGAAAAAGAAGAGCTTTTTGAGAAAAATAAGGATTTGAGAAATAAAATGATGACTTAAAAAAAGAAGTTCAAAAATGAAACCCTTAGTTAAAAAATTAACCCTAAGTTCTAACAAACTTAAATAATTCTAAAGGATCAAAAAGAAACAAATAATAAATTTGGAATTGGTTACAAAGGCACTATTTCAAACAAATCCTCAACTTTTACTTCATATGCTCCTAAATTCATTAGTTCTAAACATGTTAGACCTAAATTTGCATCATCTCGTAGTTATTATTCAAATTCAAAGATTGTATGCAATGCATGTAATAACATTGGTCATAAAGCTTTTGAATGTCATTTCAAAACACAATGACAAAAGGAAAATTAAGAAAATTTGGATTCCAAAAGGAACCATTTCCACTAACTTGCAAGGACCCAAGAAAGCTTGGGTACCTAAATTTATTAAATGATTATTTTGCAGGGATGTCTTGCAGCCACAAATATAAAGAAAAGATAGTATCTGGATAGCGGCTGTTCAAGACACATGACTGGTGATGCTGATTAATTTTTCACTTTAGAACAAAAAGATGGTGGAATGGTAACATTTGGTGACAATAGAAAAGGAAGGATAATCGATATTGGTAAAATCAAAATTACTCCTTCTTCATTTATTGAAAATGTATTACTTATAGAAAAATTAAAACATAATCTTTTGAGTATTAGTAGCTATGTGACATTGGTTTTAATGTATTCTTCAAGTCATCAATGTGTATAGTAGTTGATCCACTTGACTCTAGTACTAAATTTATTAGACAGACTTGGTAACATTATGTGGTAGATCTTAATGATCTAGCCATGTCAAGTAATACAAGTCTTGTAGCAATGAATGACAAGAGCAAGGAATCAAGTTTACTATGGCATAAGCGACTTGGTCATGCTAGTATGGACACAATAGCTAAATTGATTTCAAAGGACTTAGTCCAAGGTTTGCCGAAGTTTAAAGTTAATTTTGATTATGTTTGTGATGCATGTCAGCTAGGAAAACAAGTGAGGGAGAGTTTTAAATCTAAAAAAATAGTTTCAACTTCTAGACCCTTAGAGCTACTTCACATGGACCTATTTGGACCTACTAGGACTACCAGCCTAGGTGGTATGAAATATGGACTTGTGATTATATATGATTTTTCAAGATACACATGGGTTTTGTTTATTGCATATAGGGATGATACTTTTAATGTATTCAAAAAGTTTTACAAAATAGTTACAAATTTGAAAAACTTATCTGTTATTTCAATTCATAGTTATCATGGCACCGAATTTGAAAACTAGTATTTTGATCATTTTTGCACGAAGCACGGTATTGATCATAACTTTTCTACACCTAGAACACCACAGCAAAATGGTGTTGTGAAAGAAAGAATCATACTTTGGAAGAGATATCCAGAATAATGCTTTGTGAAGGAAATCTTTCAAAATTTTTGGACAGAAGCTGTTAATACCGCATGCTATATTTTAAACAGAGTTTTGATTTGACCCATTATCAGAAAAACCCTCTATGAGCTTTGGAACAATAGAAAACCAAATATCAAATACTTTCATGTTTCGGATGCAAATATTTTGTTCTTCATGATGGAAAAGACAATCTTGGTAAATTTGATACCAAATCGATGAGGCTATTTTTCTTGGATACTCTTTAAATAGTAAAGCCCATCGAGTTTTCAATAAAAAAACTTTGACTGTTGAAGAATCTGTTTATGTTGTTTTCAATGAATCTAACATTACATCTTGAGAAGGAAGATTTTGCTGATGATGATGCAGGTACACTAGAGCATGGAATGAAATACTTGACCCTCAAAGACACACAATCAGGTCAACCACATGAAAAAGAGGTGAGAAAAAAACATGATGATATACCTAAAGAATGGAGGTATGTACAATCACATCCTAAAGAATTAATTATAGGAGACCCATCTCAAGGTGTTAAAACTAGATCTGCACATAGAGATGCACATGATTTAATTGCTTTTTTTCTCAAATAGAACCTCAGAATATAGAAGAAGCCGAAACTGATCCTAATTGGATGTTAGCAATGCATGATAAATTAAACCAATTTAGAAGAAATAATGTCTGGACCCTAGTTGAAAGACCCAATGATCTTCTTGTTATAGGCACTATGTGCGTTTACAGAAATAAACTAGATGAAGATGGAAATGCAATTAGAAATAAGGCTAGATTGGTTGCATAAGGATATAATCAAGAAGAAGGAATAGATTTTGATGAAACTTTTGCACCTGTAGCTAGATTAGAAGCTATTAGATTGCTACTAGCTTATGCATGTTTTATGAATTTCAAGTTATTTCAAATGGATGTAAAGAGTGCATTTTTGAATGGATTTTTATGTGAAGAAGCTTTTGTAGAACAACATCCTGGTTTTATCGATCATATTTTTCCAAATCATGTTTTTAAACTGAATAAAGCTTTATATGGTCTGAAACAGGCACCTAGAGCCTGGTACGATAGACTAAGCAAATTTTTAATTGCAAAAAATTTGTAAGAGGTAGTGTTGACACCACACTATTTATTCAAAGAAAGAAAAATGATATTTAGTTGTTTAAATATATGTTGATGACATTATCTTTGGATCTACTAATGAATCTTTATGTCAGACTTTGCTAAGCTAATACAGGGAGAATTCGAAATAAGCTTGATGGGCGAATTAAGTTACTTTCTTGGACTTCAAATTAAACAAACTAAAGAAGGTATTCTGATCAACCAAGCCAAGTACATTAAAGAAATAATCAAGAAGTTTGGCATGGAATCAAGCAAGGTAAATGGAACACTAATGAATCCTGCATGTAGACTTGACAAAGATGAAAATGGCATAAATGTTGATCAAAAGCTGTACCGAGGTATGATCGGTTCATTACTTTATTTAATAGCTAGTAGACCTGATATATTATTTAGTGTTTGTATGTGTGCACATTTTCAATCTAATCCTAAAGAATCACACATCACAGCTGTTAAGAGAATTATTAAATACCTGAAAGGTACATGCAATTTAGGCTTATGGTATTCTAAGCACACATCACTGAAATTAATTAGTTATTCTGATGCTGATTATGGAGGATGTAAAATTGATCGAAAGAGCACAAGTGGCACCTATCAATTTCTAGGTGTTAACTTGATTTCCTGGTATTGTCGCAAACAGAACTCTGTAGCTTTATCTACTAGTAAGGCAGAATATGTAGTTGCTGGGAGCTGTTGTGCTCAAGTGTTATGGATCAAGCAACAACTAGCAGATTATGGTGTTGTCCAATCTAAAATTCCTATAAAATGTGACAATACTAGTGCTATTAATTTATCAAAAAATCCAATTCAGCACTCACGAACTAAGCACATTGAAATTCGACATCATTTTATTCGTGATCATGTTTTAAACAATATTGTGGAACTTGAATTTGTACCTATTGAAGACCAACTAGCAGACATTTTCACTAAACCATTAAGTCTAGATAGATTTGAGAAAATTAGAGGAGAATTAGGGTTACGTGACCCATTTTAAACCTATTTGACCTAATTTTTGAAAATTAAGGAAAAAATATCTAGAAGTTTCAAACATCTCTTTAGAGCATAGAGCAACCAAGTTTAGACTCTAGAAACCCTTATAAACTGAGTTTGACCCATTTTGATCTTTAGAATAGATTTTTGCTCGAGCCGACTTGAGTTCTCAGAGCTTTGGGCGAGCCGACTCGCAGGTTGGGCTGAAGCTTTTTATGTAGGGTTTCCACTTTCCCTATTCATTGTATTTTCTAGATTTTGACTGTTTTATCTTAGCTGACTCCTCACTCCATACTAGAAAACTCTCCAAAAACCCTCTCAAACCTCTTCAAATCTTTGATCTTTGAAGAATGGCGCCTCACAAGGCTGTGGCAAAGAAAGCAAGAAAAGTGGTTCGGACTGTGGCTAAGGAAAGGAGGAGCAAGAGGCGAATGGATACTTCAATTATGCAAGAAGAACAGCCGATTGAGCCATAGGAAGTTGTTCCAGCCCCAACAAGTCATTCCAATGGGAAATCTGCAAGTGACCCCTGGTAGGTGCATCGATTTCAGTTTTCTAGAACAAGAACAGTTGAATATTGGTGCTTGGCTTGAAAGACAGGGTTGGAAGATTTTTTTCAATTGAATGTTCCAACTTACCCAAATCTGGTTCATCAATTCTTTGAGAGCATGTCACTAGGGCTTTTCATATTGAAAGAACAGTGAAAGGAAAATTCATAGAAATAAGTGAGCAGATGCTTTCAAATTTGCTGAATATACCTAAAGAAGGAGAATGCTATTTGGTTATGAAGGAAAAAGTGAAAACACTTATACTCATCTTGGGAAGATCTAACATGAAAGGGATTATCCATGTAAGTGCAAATCAGCTCTTATTGGAAATGAGGCTGTTGCACACATCATTAGTCCAATTTTCTTACCTAGGACGGGGAGATTTGATTGGGTTAGCGAGAGAGATCTCATATTCATGAGGTGACTGATTGAGGGGGAGCCCCTCAACCTACCATTTATTATGATTTCTCAGATGAGAGAGGCTGTACGTAGGGCACGAGCCTATTGCTTTACGGGATGGTGTTTAATTTGTTATTCCAGGATGCTGATATTTATCTTACTGGAGAGGACTGTCGTCTATTGCTGCACACCGACAGGTACACAGTGAAATCCCTGACCAGAATGGGATTTATTAAAGTTGATGGAAATTGGATCAGAAAGACTTCAGGAGTTCCTGTAGCACATTCAGAGGACCCAGATGATGATGTATAGGCTGCAGGACATGGTGAGGAGACTGAGGGACAAACTGATGAGGCTGGACCATCCGAGCCAGCTCTTGCTTCACCTCACTCACCAGTCAGGACTCCTATTACTACTAGACTTGATACTGATGATAGACTTCACAGAGTTTTAGAAGAGATTTCTTGTCTCAGGACTGACAATGATAGGAGGATTATTTCTCTACAGTCCGAGATACAGCAGGGCTTTCATGATATTATGGCTATATTGAGATAGCTATCTGCGGCCAGCCAGCATGCACCTTCTACTTCCACAGTGACTGGCACAGCGACTGGCACGGGCACTGAGACTGGTACTAGCACTCATGCTGAGCAGGGACAGGAGATATATTGCACTGATGCACCTTATCATGCCACACCTACTGTTGGTGAGCCTCAGGATTGTATGGAGGCTGCTGGATCTGCTGATGTTGGAGTGACTCCTGGTACTCAAATGCTTTCATCCACCAGCACTTTGGCCCTATCTATTGATCCACCTATTGCCAGACCTACACCCATCTTTATTTCATCATAATCAAAAACCAAAGCTAAACCTAAACTAAAGTAACTAGGACTTCTACACCTACTAGGACTAGGATTAGGCATCTCTGCCCTAGGTTCCCCAAATTCAAACCTAGTCTAGGTATTCTAGAGGTTGGTTCCTCCTCTAATGAGGAAGAACCTGATAGTGATCCTAGCACTTCATTCTGATGTTTAGGTTTATCTTTTTGAGACTTGATGTTGTTGTATTTTGGTTATGTGATACTATTGTGTTGTGCCGTGGCACATTTGTAAAGTATCACATATGCTATGTATGGCTTATTTCTCATATATATATATATTATATATATATATACTTCACTTGTTATGAATTAGTGTTATGAATGAATTAATGTTATAATTGAATTAATCTTATAAATGAATGTTCATTTCTCTTATACCTTTTGTTGATGACAAAAAGGGGGAGAATGGAGACTGTGTGTGGCATGAAAAGAAAAAAACTATATTGGTATGAAAAAGAAAAAGCTATATTGATAAATCTATGCTATATTCATGAACTATGTTGATAAGACTATGTTGATTCATGAAAATTGCTCAAGAATTGTTTACAAATGCTATATGGATAATTAAATGTTATGAAACTTTGATGAAATGAATGGTTGATTCATGAAAATTGATGAAACTTAAAGTTTGCTTCAAAAGATTGAAAATTTCATAAGCTTCGATATACATTGTATAGTTAATACCCTTGATACATCATGTATCGATACATCATGTTATGATACAAATGATACATCATGTTTCGATATACTTGATACACATGATATGTAGTTTTCAATACCATACATTTGATATATTTTGGCACATTGCATCGATACACCAATACCTAACCTATATGATACGAATAGACTTGAAAATACTGCAATTATAAAGTGCTTTCAATTTTTTAATCATGCACAGTGTTTTGTCATCATCAAAAAGGGGAAGATTGTTGACCCATGGAATGATTTTGATGATCACAAAACATTGGAGAATGTATTTAATACTAACTCTTCTCAAATTGTTTAAGAAGTTTTGCAGGAATTGGTTACCTTTGTTTAAAGTGGTTTTCAAATTTACTTAAGGGTAATTCAATTGAGTTTGTAAAAGCCCTAACTTATGAATACTGTAATCATGTATAACGGGCTTTAAAAATTATAAAAATTTGATAAGATATGTAGATTATCTTCTAGTTGATTCAATGTTGAAGATCTTTGGAGAAGCTTAAAGCATTTTTTAAGATTTGCAAGGGCCGTGTTGCCCAGAAATGGAGCCCAAGAGGGGGGGTGAATTGGGTCTTTTAAAATTTAAAATAGTAATGTGAAGGTCTAGTGGTGTTTGTGAGTATAAATTCAATGTACAAGATTGAATGAAGTGGAAAGCAGTAAGTCAAATGCAATAAACAAAGAGCAAGAGGGAAATAAGGCAATCACATGCAAACACAATGTTTATAGTGGTTCAGTGCAAACCTAGCACCTACATCCACTCCCCAAGCCACCCTTGGAATTCCATTATAATCCACTCAAGATTACAGCCGACTTGTTTTTCAAAAGGCTCACAAGTCAAAACCTATGTTGGTTTTGTCACCTAGGCTCACCAACAAACCTTTGCACTTGTTTATCTTCGGGCTCACAAGTTAACCCTAGTTGGTTTTATCCCTTTGGCTTACCAACAAACCACAACAACCTTCTTTCAAGACACCCTTGAAAGCAAGGTCAAATCACAAGACAAAATCAGATATACAATTTCAAAAATAAGACAAACTCTCTTCAAGAGTAGAATGGAAGCTTTGAAGCTCAAGTTGATGCTTTGTCTTGTCTCCTCCTTGGAATATCCTTCAAACTCCTCTTTTGGAATGATGCAAGGATGGGCTTGTAAGCTTTTTCTGGGAACCAAACTTTAAGTGGCTCTTGATGTGAAGTTCTTGAGAGAATCTTGGCTTTTTGGCTTTCAATGGACTTCAATGCACTTCTCTTGCTTTAGAATAAAGTTAGTGGAGGTTAAATACAACTAAAAACTTCGAAAAAAATAGTTTGTGACCATTGGAGCCTCGAATCTAGTCGTTCGAAGCTTGAAAAGTGAGTTCTGCAAGTCAGAAAAATATATCCATTAGGGCTGTCAGACTTCAAGTGTTGACACTTGGCTGTCAGGTGTCAACACTTGATTTCTAGGTGTGGACACTTGAACATTCAAGTATCGACACTTGAACATTCAAGTGTCGACACTGATGCACAGGTATCGACACTTGATACAAATTTCTCCATTAGCAAAGTTCTGTATTTTTAAAAATCTCAGGCCTTGAGTCGATACTTGGAAACCTAAGTGTCGACACTTGAAATGCAGGTGTCGACACTTGAGTTCTGTGTGCCGACACTTGGTGTGCCAAGGATTTTTTTGCATGCCAAATGCTGAAGTGTCGACACTTGACTTCCCAGGTGTCGACACTTGACATTGAAAAATTCATATTCAAGTGCAAATTAAGCCAAAAATACAAATATTAATTTTGAAACTTAAATGGAACATAAACAAATAATAATTGAACATGTAAAAGCCCTTTTTCCATGAAGAAAATGTCTGAAATTACGAAAAATCCATGTCATGACGTGCCATGATACATAAACTTTTGAGAATTTGAGGTGCTTGCTTCCTGAAAACACATAACTAGAAATACACATTAGTATACAATATGTACTCAATATTTTGTTATTCATCAAAATCACTAGGTGGAGCCAACAATCTCCCCCTTTTTGATGATGACAAAACGTTGAGTAAATCAGCATTAATTTTCAAATTTCAAATATAATATTTCATGAATATGATTGTAATTTCATATAAGCCACAATTTTCAAAGTTAGGAAGAATCAATCTCTCCTCAATTAGATAATTCTAATTAGAACAAACAACATGAGCAAACAAAAAGTTATTCTGGGTATCAGATCAAATTGGAAAATTTGTAAACACAAATAATTTATACCATCTCCCCTTTTTGTTAATCATTAGAAAGGGGAATAACCTCCCCCTCAAAATGAGCATGGAGACAAAAAGTGGTAGAGTATCAGAGTTGACAAGTATCAGTGCCAAAAAGAGCCAAAGAAAGTATCAGAGCCAAAGAAAGTATATCTATGAAGTAAATGTAACCAATCAAGCAATCATAGTGAATCACAATTTATAAACATCAAACTAAAATATATATTTGTTAAGTAGAGTTTTCAGTACAAAACTTGCTGACTCATTAGCAAAACTGAAACAAACAGAGTATATCAAGAGTCATATATCAGAAGTAACATGAAACATAAAGAGCATATAATAGAATAAACACCTGTGAGGCTAATCCTCATCAGATGGATCTCAAAGGAAATAGGACCTGTAACCCTAGTCCTATGGGCTAGACCATTAGGAGTCTTCCAGATCCCACGACTCCGAGTCCTAGTGGAGGGTCCAAGCGAGGTGCAACTCTAAATGCTCTAGTAGAGGGAGGGGGTAGAGTCTCAGCAGGGGTAACAAAGACAGGATCCATGGTGACAGGAGTTCCAGTAGCATCAGCGGGAGGAACATCAGGAGACTGCATGATGTGGGCACTAGAATCAGGAAAAGACTCCAACCAATTCAGGTCAAGTCCGAGTCCTTGTGGTTGGAGTAGCAAAAGAGAAGTCCTGTATTTTTCTTTTTTTTTGAGTCCAAATAATCTTGTAGTTAATTTCGAGTCCATGTTGGATCTGGTTTAATATCTTAGTTAACCCTACAATTGAGAGTTGGGTCCAGTTAAATCAAGCCCAATCCATGAGTCCATAAGCATCAAGACAAGGAAGCCACCTCATCAAGTGACCCCTACCTTGTGCCACATGTCAAAAGCTCCAATGGATGTCGCTACCTCAACAAGTGGTCCACTTTATGCCACATGTCAAGAGCTCTAAAGGACACCGCCATCTCATCAAGTGGTCCCCACCTTGTGCCACATGTCAAAAGCTCCAATGGATATCGCCACCTCAACAAGTGGTTCCTACTTTATGCCACATGTCAAGAGCTCCAAAGGACCGCCACCTTTTCAAGTGGTCCTCACCTTGCGCCACATGTCAAGCTTTGAAGGAGTTTCAAGCAACAAATGCCACCAAATCCTCCAACTCCCTACATTTCAAGCAACAAATGCCACCATATCCTCCAACTCCCCACATTTCAAGCAACAAATGCCACCATATCCTCCAACTCCCCACATTTCAAGCAACAAATACCACCATATCCTTAAACCCCCTTGTAATCCTCCTAATCCTATGGGTTTTCAAATTTTAAAAATGTTGTAAGGCTTCTATTTAAGCTATGGGATGCCCCATTGAAAAGGATGGTTAATGAATGAAGTTGGTAATTTTTCTTCTATGTTTTTTTTCTATGTGTCTATGTGGTAGCTTAGCCTTTCTCTTCCTCCACGCCAACCTTAATCTTTCCTTCTTCCATTCACAACGCCAAAGACTTCCTCTTCTTTCATAACTTCAAACTAGCTCCAGCGTTCAAGGGTGAATCAAGAAGATCATCACAAGGCGACCAACCTACTCCACTTCAAGCATTCCACCATGATGCCAAGATGGATCTCCTTCAATGCCTCTTCCACCCTTCTTTCTTTTCTCTAGTTGATTGCTTGTTAAGTCACTCATCTTAGGGTTTCTTTGTTGCAGGGTTCTCTAGGATTCCGGCTTCAAGAGGAAGGTTTACTTGCCATAGATCCAGAAAACAAGAGGGGCCTTCAGTGGTATTATGTTCATGTCATCCGGGAGACCTCTTCAAGAGTGAATCTATTCTAATTGAAGGGCCAATGTCAGGTATGTCTAGTGTTGATTAAGTCTGCAATATTAAATTAGACCTAGCTTGGCTTGCGTGTAGTTCTCTTCTGGTCCTATTCCTTTCTTATTCTGAGAGTCTCGATCACTAGGTTATGTTAGATCCTTCGAGCTTCTTCACTTGATCTCTTTGATAGTTTATGTTGAGTTGTTTATATGCAAATAGGGAATTGCTTGGTTAATCATTTGCTAATCTCCATTAGGGTTGCATAGTTTCATTTTACATTCTACACCATTCTTGGTATCAGAGCATGGTCGGATAATTTCCTGCATTTAGATATGTTGCATGCATACTTGTTATCTAGTTTTTTTTTTTAAAATCCAAGCAAGATCTAAAATTCATGCCTCCTGAGCGGGTGTACTCCAGTACACTGTCACGACCCATGGGAATAATGAGCCCTGGCGGACGTGAATTTTTAGATTGAAGTTTGGGTAAGCCAATGCACTTGTTTATTAGGTTCTGTTTACTGAAAATTTGCATCTGCTTACTGTAATCCATCTGCAGCTCCAAAGGCAAGTCACTAATTTCTTGTTGAAATATTTTTTTCTTGTTCCTTTTTAAGTAGTTATCCCCATATTAAATTTCATCATCAGAAAAAAAAAAACAAAAAAAAATGAAAATTCCTACTTCAATCTTCTATCCTGCTGAAATAGTCTAAAGTACATGGTCTGTTGATTTTATTGTTTCTCTTTATATACAGATCTAAATTTTATGATTTTTCTTTTTACTGGGATCCTCATAATTCATATTATTTTTCAACAATTTTAAGATTTTATTTCGATTGTTAGAGTTTCTAGCATTCGAAATACTCTCTGAGATTCAGTCTGAACTGAAATTCCAGCAAGAACCAATCTCAGAAAATTTTGAATTTGAAGTTCAAATTTTAAATTTTAAAATTTTGAATTCTGACATTCTAGAATCTGAAACTTGAAGTTTGAAATTTAAATTTTAAAATTTAAGTTTGAATTTGAAAATTGTTTGAAAACTAATCAAGTCAAATAATTAAGTCAGCTCATAAAATCAAAAAATATAATATATATATATATTTGCATTCATTTGAAAACATCTTAAGGGCATCAATATAACATGGGGGCAAGAATTCATCACTTGTCCTTAGCCCAAAACCACAACCCATCATCTCGATCCCAATCCTTAATTAAAACCAATTAGACCTAATCACCCTAGTGGGTTAGGGACACCAACGAGTCGGGTTCGGATTAGGGTCAAGTTAATTGTGTCCACTAATTGGTGTGTGCTTACGGGCTTGGTGTCTAGGATTGGTGTATTAGGACTTGTGGGTTGGTCCGCCTACCTGGCCAATCACAGATTGGTGTCTAAGGTTGGCAGAACAGGGACCTCCACTCCCCTTCCCACCTACCTGGCCAAGTCACGTAAGTTACTACTAGCTAGTTGGTCTTTTAATTAGATCTCTAATTCGTACTCTAGGTCTAGAATCCTTAGCCCGAATTTGAGTCTAATTGTTTGTATGACAACTAGATCAGGAACTCCTTACCACCCTTCACAAGACCAACCAAGTTCATCCATGGACACTAGTATGGAAACCCTTATGAGATCTATGATTGAGCGACTGGAACGTTTGGATGCTAGGTTTGATCAGTTCGAGGAAAGGATAGGAACCCTAGAGGAATCTAGGTTGACCCCAACTGAACCACCTTCACCCAGATTACCTTCAGTTCACCCTAGAGCCCAACGACAGGAACATACACCTGATCCAATTCATAGAAGGCCACATCAGGATTATGCTGATCACACTCCAGAGCCATATCCTAGAAGACCTCGCCATGATACTTTTGATCAGGATGATCGGGCCTTAAGGAATATCCGTCTAGATGCACCAACCTTGAGAGAAGCCTAGATCCTAAGGTGTACATAGACTGGGAGGCTGACATGGACCAATATTTTGACTGGTATGATATGTCTGAAGAGAGAAGATTCAAGTTTGCCAAAATCAGACTAGTCTGTCAGGCTAGGTTGTATTGGGGAAATGTCGAACGCATAGCTAGGCAGAGGGGAGACTTACCTATAGTGACCTGGAGAGACATGAAGAGAAAGCTTAGAGAGAAATATTTGCCTATGTCTTATCAGCAAAGGTTGTTAGATCAGTGGCAGCGATTGACACAAGGAAATTAAGACCGTTTCTGAATACGTTGCTAAATTTGATGAGTTTGTAATGCGATGCAACGTAGTCGAGTCTGAGGCAGTCACTTTATCGAGGTTTAGATCAGGATTGAATGAAGATATAAAAGGAGAATTATTTTTGAGAGAAGTCCATGATTTAGAACAGGCATACCAAGTTGCCATGGACTATGAGAGGTTTCAGAGGAGAGCTTCATTTAGGAGACCAGAGCCCAAGAGGTTTAATCCTCCTGTTAGTCGACCTAGTTCAGTCCCTAATACAGCCAATAGACCAAGACCCAGCTCGAATCCAACCCCTAGACCCAACCCTGCCATTCCTCCAATTCCTAGAGAAGACAAAGGAAAGAGCCCTGAAGTTCGAGGTGAGAGGGAGCGAGTCTGCTATAAGTGTCATAAACCCAGTCATTTCCTGAGCCAATGTCCCTCTAGAGCTTTACATATAGGGGAGTAGAAGAAGAAGAAGAATCAGAACCCCTGGAGAATAATGAAGAGGAGGTTTATGAAGCAGGGGATTGCTTAGCTGATGAGTATGAAGGAGATGAAGAAAATATAGACTCATCAGATGTGTTAGGAGTTGTGAGATGTATCATGACACAGACCAAAGAGCAGGAAGACTGGCGTAGGACTAGCATCCTACATACATTTGTCAAAATAGGAGAAAAGGTCTGTAAGATCGTGATCGATAGTGGAAGCTGTGTCAACGCCATTTCCACTAGCGCAGCCAAGAGTCTAGGATTATCCACTGAACCATATCCAATCCATATAAGGTATCCTGGATCAATTCCACTTCTATCCCAATCAAGCAGAGATGTCAGGTCCGAATCCAACTTCAGTCCTATCAGGAACGAATTTGGTGTGATGTGCTCCCTATGGGAGTAAGTAGCATCATCCTAGGTAGGCCATGGCTGTTTGACCATGATGTGACAATTTTTGGTCGATCAAATTCCTGTGCTTTCAATTTCAATGGCAAGAAAATTGTTATTCATCCAACCCAGCCTAAGGACAACACCAAAAGAGGAGCTAGCAGCCTGAAAGAAAAAAGGACTGGATTAATTTGATAGGTGCAAGAGAATTAGAAAAAGACATTAATGAGGGAGCACCTATTTGGATGGTAGCTGCTAAGGAAACTAAGGACCACACCCCTGTAAAATACCCGCAAGAGGTGGTCCAATTATTGAAAGAATTTGAAGATGTGTTTCCCGAGGACCTACCCGATAGTCTTCCACCTTTAAGGGACATACAGCATGCCATAGATTTAGTTCCTGGCGCGACTTTACCTAATTTGCCTCATTATAGGATGAATCCAACTAAACATCAGGAGTTACAAAGGCAAGTTAGTGAACTTCTTATAAAGGGGTTTGTTAGAGAAAGTTTAAGCCCATGTGCAGTCCCTGCCTTGTTAACCTCTAAGAAGGATGGCACCTGGAGGATGTGTGTAGACAGCCGTGCCATCAACAAGATTACTGTCAAATATAGGTTTCCAATCCCAAGACTGGATGATATGTTAGACATGATAGCCGGATCAACGATTTTCTCCAAGATAGACTTAAAGAGTGGCTATCACCAGGTTAGGGTTAGGCCTGGAGATGAATGGAAGACCACTTTTAAGACTAAAGATGGATTATATGAGTGGTTAGTCATGCCGTTCGGTCTGTCCAATGCACCCAGCACCTTTATGAGAATTATGAATCAGGTGTTGACAACTTTCATCGAGAAATTTGTGGTGGTCTACTTTGATGACATTCTTATCTATAGCAAGACTAAGGCAGACCATTTAACCCACCTAAGGCAAGTTTGCCAAGTCCTTAGAAAGGAAAGCCTCTATGCCAATATCAAGAAGTGTGATTCTTAACACATAGAGTTATCTTTCTAGGATTCGTAGTCATATCTGAAGGAGTGTCCACTGACCCTGCAAAATTAAGTCCATAGTAGAGTAGCCTGTACCCAAAAGCATCCATGATATCCATAGTTTCCATGGTTTAGCCACCTTCTATAGGAGATTCATTAGAGGGTTCAGTACGATAGTGGCTCCAATCACTGATTGTATTAGGAAGGGAACTTTTGAGTAGACTAAAGCAGCAGACAAAGCCTTCCTAATAATTAAGGAAAAAATGACACATGCACCCGTCTTGAGGTTACCCGATTTTACCAAAGTGTTCGAGGTTGCTTGTGATGCTTCTGGGGTAGGAATTGGAGGTGTCTTGAGTCAAGAGAATCACCCAGTAGCATATTTAGTGAAAAGTTAAATGAAGCGAAATTAAGGTATTCACCTATGATAGGGAGCTGTATGCGGTAGTTCAGGCATTACGTTATTGGAGGCATTATCTTCTACCACAAGAGTTTGTCCTATTTTCTGACCACGAAGCTCTTAGGTTCCTTAGTTCTCAGAAGAAATTGAACCCTAGGCACGGGAAATGGGTAGAGTTCATACAAGCTTATACGTTTGTACTGAAACATCGTGCCGATACTGAAAATAGGGTTGCCGATGCGTTGAGTCATCGTTCCATGTTGTTGACTTCTGTGAGCACTGAGGTAGGTAGGGTTTGATAGAGTGAAAGAGGAGTATCCTACATGCCCTGATTTTGGTAACATCTATCGATCCCTTCACAAGGACCATCTAGTAAGCATAGTGATTATACCTTTTAGATGGATACCTTTCAAAGGAAATCAGTTGTGTATTCCCAAGACCTCTGTTAGGGAATTTATGATCTGGGAAGTTCATGCTGGAGGCTTGTCAGGACATTTTGGTAGGAATAAGACCATCTTAGCAATAGAAGACCAATTCTTTGGCCTGGTCTCAAAAAAAATGTGGCCCAGATTGTAGCTCAGTGCCGTACCTGTGCTGTTGCAAAACAGCAAAGACAGAACACCGGTCTGTACACACCCTTACCTGTCCCTGATTGTGCATGGCAGGATATCAGCATGGATTTTGTAGTAGGCCTCCCTAAGACGTCTAGGAAGCATGATTCTGTCTTTGTGGTTGTCGATCGTTTCTCCAAGATGGCTCACTTCATTCCTTGTTCTCAAACTTTAGATGCTTCGAAGGTGGCCAAGCATTTTCTCGATAGGTCGTTAGGCTTCATGGTTTACCCAAAACCATTGTGTCCGATAGAGATGTCAAATTTACTAGCTATTTCTGGAAAACCCTCTGGCACATTTTGGTACCAAGTTAAAATTCTCTACTGCCTATCATCCTCAAACCAATGGCCAGACAGAGTAGTAAACCAAAGCTTAGGAAATCTGTTGAGATGTTTAGTTGGTGACAACCTGGGAAACTGAGACCTATTACTTCCTCGTGCTGAATTTGCCTACAACAGCTCAGTTAATAGGTCTATTGGGAAATGTCCATTCGAAGTGGTCCATGGATACAGACCTAGGAAACCTTTAGACCTAGCTCCATTACCCACACATGCACGAGTGTCTGAGTCTGCTGAGTCATATGCACAGCATATTAGGGAATTGCATAAGGAGATTAACCAAAAGATCCAATCGAGCAATGAACTCTATAAGCATATGACTAATTCACATAAACGGTTAAAAGAATTTAATGAAGGGGACTCCGTTATGATCAAATTTAAACCTGAAAGGTTTCTGCCGGGAACTATGAAGAAACTCCATGCTCGGGGAGCCGGACCTTTCAAAATAATAAAGAAAATTGGACCTAATGCTTATGTATTAGAATTACCACCAAGTTATGGCATTAGTTCAACATTTAACATTTCAGACTTAAAAGAATACAAAGAACCTGCATTGATACTTAGTGAGCTTTTGGTCCTAATACTTCTTTGAGAGTGAAGCCCTAAAAGAATGCCCACCACGAGTGTTCCTGAGCGAAGGGAGAAAATTGAAAGGATCTTGGATGACCAGATCATTACCACTAGAAATAAGGGCTACCAACGTTATCTGGTTAGATGGCAAGGATGTCCTGATTCTGAAGACTCCTGGATCACCCGAGAGGACCTACAACAAATCGATCCAGATGCATTAGAAGCTTATCAGGCTAATCCTTACTCGACAGGGTCGAGTTCCTCCCACCCCGGGAGAATTGATGTGGGCACTAGAATCAGGAAAACTCAAACCAATTCAGGTCAAGTCCGAGTCCTTGTGGTTGGAGTAGCAAAAGAGAAGTCCTGTAATTTTCTTTTTTTTTGAGTCCAAATAATCTTGTAGTTAATTTCGAGTCCATGTTGGGTCTGGTTTAATATCTTAGTTAACCCTGCAATTGAGAGTTGGGTCCAGTTAAATCAAGCCCAATCCATGAGTCCATGAAGCATCAAGACAAGAAGAAGCCACCTCATCAAGTGACCCCCACCTTATGCCACATGTCAAAAGCTCCAATGGATGTCGCCACCTCAACAAGTGTCCCTACTTTATGCCACATGTCAAGAGCTCCAAAGGACACGCCACCTCATCAAGTGGTCCCCACCTTATGCCACATGTCAAAAGCTCCAATGGATGTCGCCACCTCAACAAGTAGTCCCTACTTTATGCCACATGTCAAGAGCTCCAAAGGACACTGCCACCTCATCAAGTGGCCCACCTTGCACCACATGTCAAGCTTTGAAGGAGTTTCAAGCAACAAATGCAACATATCCTCCAACTCCCCACATTTCAAGCAACAAATGCCACCATATCCTCCAACTCTCCACATTTCAAGCAACAAATGCCACCATATCCTCCAACCCCCTTGTAATCCTCCTAATCCTATGGGTTTTCAAATTTTAAAAATGTTGTAAGGCTTCTATTTAAGCTATGGGATGCCCCATTGAAAAGGATGGTTAATGAATGAAGTTGGTAATTTTTTCTTCTATGTATTTTTTTTTCTATGTGTCTATGTGGTAGCTTAGCCTTTCTCTTCCTCCACGCCAACCCTAATCTTTCCTTCTTCCATTCCCAATGCCAAAGACTTCCTTTCTTTCATAACTTCAAACTAGCTCCAGCGTTCAAGGGTGAATCAAGAAGATCATCACAAGGCGACCAACCTACTCCACTTCAAGCATTCCACCATGGCGCCAAGATGGATCTCCTTCAATGCCTCTTCCACCCTTCTTTCTTTTCTCTAGTTGATTGCTTGTTAAGTCACTCATCTTAGGGTTTCTTTGTTGCAGGGTTCTCCGGGATTCCGGCTTCAAGAGGAAGGTTTACTTGCCATAGATCCAGAAAACAAAGAGGGACCTTCAGTGGTATTATGTTCATGTCATCCGGGAGACCTCTTCAAGAGTGAATCTATTCTAATTGAAGGGCCAATGTCAGGTATGTCTAGTGTTGATTAAGTCTGCAATGTTAAATTAGACCTAGCTTGGCTTGCATGGTTCTCTTCTGGTCCTATTCCTTTCTTATTCTGAGAGTCTCGATCACTAGGTTTATATTAGATCCTTTGAGCTTCTTCACTAGATCTCTTTGATAGTTTATATTGAGTTATTTATATGCAAATAGGGAATTGCTTGGTTAATCATTTGCTAATCTCCATTAGGGTTGCATAGTTTCATTTTACATTCTACACCACTGCATCTCTCGGCTAACTACCTTGTAACATCAGCACCATCGTCGCTGTCACTGCCATCATCAAGAATATCTGTATCTCTATTCTCAATCCCATTAGTACGATCACCACCTCCATAGTATCATTAGGGTCATCCTGGTGGTCATCGTTATCATCATCATCACCAGCAGGTGGATCAACAGGAGCAACAGGAGAAAGCAGGAATCTAAGCAAACCCTTAATGCGAGCAAATCCTGCCTCCATAGATGACGAATCTCAGCATGCTCAGAAGCTATATGAGCTCTAAGGCTCTCTATCTCAATCCATAGCTGAGTCATCCGAGCTCTAAGACTAATGAGCTCACCTCTAACCTCTGTGAACTGCTGACTAGAATACTCCTCAAAATGTAAACCAGTAGATGAAGGAAGAGCAGCAGGAGTGGCAGAAGGTGTCGTAGGCTCCATCTCAGATGCATGAGCTGCCTGAGCAGGAGGACTAGCCAGCCCTGATGGCCCTGTCTCTACCTCTCATATCTCGTCCTCCTCATCTGGCTCCTGGCCAGACTCCCTCCTAAACCATCTTCCTGCAACCAATCTATAGCCCATGCAATGGAGTGACCTCTCATCGTATACATCTGTGTGCAAGATCTCTTTGGGATCTCCCCTCCAAGGATACTCCACAAGCTCTGAAGAGTCAGTTCAGCCCCATACCATATGGCATACAGTGTCGTCGTGGCTCACTGCATCTCTCATCTGTACCAGCATCATAGAAGGAATATCGACCTGGGTCCTCTGAGTCAAACAAACCATGAGCATCAGCTCCCTCTTTGTGATGAAATCGAAGCACCCTATCCTCGGTTGTAGTATCTGAGCCATGATATGATGCAGGAGGTGCATCTCTACTGACAGCTGATTCGCGGTGACTACTGTCACACCGCGAACATCCTTGCACTCGAGAATACATCGGAAGGCAGCCTCTCTGTCCTCCACAGAGAAAATACTGATACCCCGGTGAGGAATCTCCCAAACCCTACTAAGAAGCTCCTCGATCAGAAGAATCTCAACACCCCGGGCAGAAGTCCTCCATGTCAACCGACGGTAGTCCAAGGCACTATAAAACTCTCGTACCAGGTGGGGGTAATACCTCTCCTGCATGGTGCAGAAGGATACCAATCCCGCATCGGTGAGGGTCTGACGTATCTGAAAGTGCTGCCTGTTAAAAAACTCGAGGTCAACTCGTTGACCAGAGGCTACAGCCTTCCCTGCCATCCTCTCTGTAGGGGATCCTGGAGCTACTGAGCTACTCGACTCTCCTATGTCATGTCTAGTCTTGGTCCTCCTCTCTGATCTCTGACAGGTCTCCTAACCGCTAATCTCTTTCTTGGACCTATTTCAATCAAGCTGAACAAGAAAGAAGGAAGATAGGTTCAATCAAGCTTAGAACTATAGGACTGGCTATAGGTTGAGCTAAAGAGAAATGTTTTCTTAAGAGGTGCTAAGACAAGTTTTGAAAATTAGGATTAAAACAATTTTAGGTTGTAAAATGCCTTTAACAAGAAAGAAAAATCTTAAGTAATCTACCAATAGTTTGAAATTGGGAATTTTGCAAACTACATTTAGATTAAAGGCATTACCCCGCATATATGAATATGTTTTTGGTTGTAAAAATTATATTTGAACCTTGTAAAATATTTTATAAGCCCAAAATACAAAAGAATTTGGGTTAAAATAAATTAGGGTTTTAGCAAAGTGGTGAAAATGAGGGAAAAATGTCATGAAAACATCATAAATAATCTTTCCAAATAATGATAAAGCAATAAAAAGTTTTAGAACACTAGATTTTAGATGAAAACCCCAATTATTTGGCCAAAATTGATCCAATAGTGATTTTCTGAAAATCGAATGAAATAAGCATGAAAACGGCTACAAATCCATGGGAAATCCGAGAAAAATGCCTTAAACCATGATTCCTCAAATGGAGTTTTAGAAATCCATCAAAACTCATGAAAATCTAATTAAAATCCCTCAAAATGGTCAGAAAAACCCTATTCTAGGTTACACGGTTTGACGGTAACAAAATAAAACGAAAACGAGAGAAATAAAATGAAAATAAAATGAAAATAAAGGAGGTAAATACCTGATATTCGTTGGGGTAAATGGGAAAAGAGAAGATTTGGAGCTTGGGGGACCACTGTTGCTTGAGAGTGATGGGGGAAAACAAAAACAAAACCCTCGATCCGCTGTTTAAAAATAGATTTTTCCTGCAAGTGTCGACACTTAGGATTTGTCAAGTGTCGACACTTGGTCAGGTGTCGACACTTGACAAAATCCAAGTGTCGACACTTGGCCAAGAAAATCCCAAAAAAATCAAAAAATTTTTAAAAATTTAAGGAAGTATTTAAAAGCTTTTAGGACTAAAAGCAAGTGTTTTTTGAGTAAAATATCTTGGGTAAGATGAAGTTTATGAGAGTTCTAGGAGAATGGGTCAATGACACCTAACTCTCTTTTAATCAGACAGAATCTTTCTTCACTCAATGGTTTGGTAAACACATCGACTAATTGATCATCAGTACACACAAATTCAAGAATAACATTAGAGTTTTGTACATGATCTCTTATGAAATGATGTCTTATTTCAAAGCATTTACTTCTTGAATATTGCATAGGATTTTTAGTTAGATTGATTGCACTAGTATTGTCACATCTTATGGGTGTCTTAGTTAGTTTAATGCCAAAATCTTTGAGTTGTTGTTTGATCTAAAGGATTTGAGCACAACAGCTTCCAGCTGCTATATATTCTGCTTTCGCCGTAGATAGAGCAACTGAATTCTATTTCTTGCTACTCCAAGAGATCAAATTTACTCCAAGAAACTGACAGGTTCTACTAGTACTTTTACGATCAAGTTTACACCCAGCAAAGTCAGCATCAGAATAAGCAATTAATTCAAATGAAGAATCTCTAGAGTACCACAAACCAATTTCAATTGAGCCAGATAGATATCTAAGTATGCATTTAACAACCAAAAAATGACTCTTTAGGATTAGACTAATATCTAGTACACATACAAACACTAAACATGATATCTGGCTTACTGGCAGTAAGATATAGCAATGAACCGATCATGCCATGATATAATTTTTGGTCATAGATTTACCTGATTCATCCTTGTCAAGTCTACAAGTATTAGACTAATACTTGTAGACTAATATCTAGTACACATACAAACACTAAACATGATATCTGGCTTACTGGCAGTAAGATATAGCAATGAACCGATCATGCCATGATATATTTTTGGTCAATAGATTTACCTGATTCATCTTGTCAAGTCTACAAGTATAGCTCATAGGGGTACATAAAGGCTTGGTGTTCTCCATCCCAAACTTTTTGAATATTTCTTTTGTATACTTCGCTTGGTTGATGAAGATCCCCTCTTTGGTTTGCTTTATTTGGAGTCCGAGGAAGAAATTCAGTTCTCTCCCATCATGCTCATCTCGAACTCACCCTGCATTAACTTTGCAAATTCTTGACAAAGAGATTCGTTAGTAGCACCAAATATGATATCATCTACATAGATTTGCACTACTAAGAGATCATCATTTTTTCTTCAAAAACAAGGTTTTGTCTACATTACCTCTAACAAAATCATTTTGAGTAAGAAGGAACTTAAACGATCATACCAAGCTCTAGGAGCTTGTTTTAAACCATACAAAGCTTTATGAAGTTAGAAAACATGATTTGAAAATTCAGAATTTTCAAAATCAGGAGGTTGTTCAACATAAACTTCTTCTTCAATAAAATCATTAAAAAGGCACTCTTAACATCCATTTGAAATAATTTAAAATTCATAAAGCAAGCAAAAGTCAAACAATAGCCTAATTGCCTCAAGTCTAGCTATAGGAGCAAAGGTTTCATCAAAATCTATCCCTTCCTCCTGATTATATCCTTTGGTAACTAGTCTAGCCTTATTTCTTGTAACAATACCATTTTCATCAAGTTTATTTCGGAAAATCTATTTTGTGCCAATAATTGAGGTATTTGAAGACCTATCTACTAATGTCCAAACATTATTTCTTTTAAATTGGTTAAGTTCATCTTGCATAGCATTTATCCAATTACTATCACATTCAGCTTTCTCAAAAGTTTTAGGTTCAATTTGAGAAATAAAAGCTAATAATCACAGATATTTTTAAGGGATGATCGAGTACTTATATCTATTGATGGATCACCAATAATTAGTTCTTTTGGGTGTCCATGAGCATACCTCTATTCTTTTGGTAGTGGATCAACTGTAGATGTGTTTTCATCACCTTGTGCTTGATCTCCTTCGGTGTTTGATCATCTTCTTATTCCTTGGTAGGTTCTTCGTTGTTGTTTATACTTTCAGTTTTCTTGGTACCTGTTTCATCAGAAAGCACATCTTCTTTTCTAGAAGATTTCTGGTCAGATTCATCAAATACCACAAGTATGGATTCTTCAACAACAAGTGTTCTTTTGTTGAAGACCCTGTATGCCTTACTAGATGTGGAGTAGCCTAAAAAGACTCCCTTATTTGATTTGGCATCAAATTTGCTCAAATTATCCTTACCATTGTTTAAAATGAAACAACGGCATCCAAAAACATGAAAATAATGAATTGAGGGTTTTCTACCCTTCCAAAGCTCATATGGTGTTTCTTTAAAATTGGTCGGATCAAAACTCGATTTAAAACATAGCATGCAGTATTTATGGCTTCCGCCCAAAAATATCTAGGTAAGTCATTTTCACAAAGCATGGTGCATGCCATTTCTTCAAGAGTTCTATTTTTCCTTTCTACCACCCATTTTGTTGAGGTGTCCTAGGTGCTGAAAAATTATGATGAATGCTATTTTTAATACAAAATTTATCAAAATCAGCATTTTCAAATTCAGTTCCATGATCACTTCTCAAAGATACAATTGAAACACCTTTTTTATTTGAAACTCGTTTATGAAATCTAATGAATTCAGAAAATGTTTCATCTTTGTGTGCTAAAAACATGACCCATGTAAATCGTGAGAAATCATCTACAATGACTAGGCCATACTTCTTACCTCACAAACTAGATATTCTAGTCGGCCCAAAGAGGTCCATGTGAAGCAACTCTAAGGGTCTAGATGTAGAGATTACTCCTTTTGGTTTGAAAGAGGATTTGGTTTGTTTTCCAAGCTGACATGCACTGCAAATCTTGTCTTTTTCAAAACTGAGTTTTGGCAAACCTTTTATCAAATTCTTTTTGCTAAGTTTTGAAATCAAATGCATACTAGCATGCCCTAGTCTACGATGCCAAAGCCAACTAGTTTTATTGATCTTGGCTTCCATTGCCACTAGGCATTGATCATTTTGAATTGGAAGATCATCAAGATCAACCATATAAATATTGCCATGCCTATGACCAATGAACTTGATGCCATTGTCATCTAAACTAGAAACAATGCACATAGAAGATTCGAAAACAACTTTAAAATCCTTGTTACAAAATTGACTAATACTAAGAAAGTTATGTTTCGAACCATCAACATATAAAACATTATCAATGTAAGAAGAGGGGGTGATATGGACTTTGAAAGGATTATGCCCTAAAGGCCAATCAAAATGTTGTATTTTGATGGGATTTTCTTTTGTATCCCAAACTAGTGTATTGACATTATCAATTAATAAAGGCATTTTTTTCATTATATGCTGTGTCTTATTAATTTTATTAAGATATGATGAACCCCATAGATTAAGGCTATGGTTTCTAGGGTTATGATGAGATCATACCAGTGAGACCTAAAGCCTTAAAACCCTAACCTAGAATATTCCTGGTCAATAGGATATTGAGTAGGGGATCAATGTTTTTGGTTAGACCAGCACATCCTATGTATGCTTGGTGAAGAGGGTGACTGATCTCATAGTCACTTGTGTTTGACACTAATACTAGGATGTGGGTGCTCATTAGAGAATGAGTTCACTGAATGGATCCAGCTTGAGAACATTTAATGGAACCTTATCTGTTTGTCAATAGATAGTTCTCATAGTGGGAGTAGTGCATGTGGTCCTTTGACCTGAGACTGCCATGGTACCTTGTATGCATGAATCCATACTTTGGTTCACACTCAATCATGATATTGAGTCATGCATGGGGTGATATTGGGTATGGTGGATTGCATATGGAGGTTGTGAGTAGGTCAAAAAGGAATCGATCAACCCTAGTAAGAGGGAAGTGCATCTAGATGATTTCAATCAAATGAAGATTCGGAAAATCTTTGATCAAAGTATGAACATTAGAAATAGTTTATAATGGTTCATTAATGAATCATCATTATCAGATTGAGCAAGGAATGAATATGAAATTGGATTTGACAAGTATCGATATCCATAGTCATATTCAGGGTGCAAGCATATCGAAGGACTGAATTGCCCAATAACTCACCACTGAAGGGTATTTTGGTAAATCCACCAAAATTTCTCATCTTCCGGGTAGGCATGACACGTTGCTAGACATCAATCTTGTCTTTAGGTCTTCATAAAACAATTGATTTGGTTTCATGAGTCAATTGATGATGTGTGATTCGAATTGGACAATTGCTGAGCAAATTGACCTAATTAGGTCAATCGGTTCGATCGGATCGAATCGGCTCAACCTAAACCTACTGCTGGCTATATTGAAACCTAATGGGTGATATAGAATAGAGACTTGCCAAGGAAGTCATTCATGATTTAATTAGGGTCATAGGATCCTAATTGGTTAGCCGGATTACATACTAGCATATGTAGGCTAACCAAATTCCTAACCCAATGGATTGGGTCCGGTTGCTTGCTAATTGGGCTAACCTAATTATGGGAAACCTAAATTAGGTTATGTCCTAAGTGGGTCTATCCTAATCAGAGCTAAATCTAATTTTAATTTGGATTAAGGGCATTTTAGGTGCCATACATGAAGAGTCCCAATGGCATGGGACTCTTGGTACCCAAATGATACCTTAACTTTAAAAGGGCACAGAATGAGCTATAGATCTCTGATTTGAATATAATTTATATGGCTAGAAAGGAAATCTTATGCTCTTTCCAATGACACCCATATTGCCTATGTTTTACTGGTCAACATTTTTTGAAATTTCATGGAAGAAGGATGGCGCGCGCGGTGCATGAAGAGTCGCAACTCTTTATGTGGCACGCAGTTCTGATGGAGAGTCCTTCTACTATCAGGACTCTTCATAATCTCCGATGTTTGGAGATTGAAGAGGTGCCTCTTGGCTTCCCAGAGACGGTAATTGACATGTGGCAAGTGAGAATTCATCCAGATAAAATAAGGGATGTGAATAAGGCCTTCGGTGCATGAAGCTACCGGGGGAACTCCTCCCTCCACATACTTTCCAAGATAGCCGTGCATGATCAGGTCTTCTATCTCCCTCTTTAGGTGACGGCATTCCTCAGTGTCATGGCCGTGGTCCTGGTGTGAAAGCGACAGTAGTGGGACCGATCGCATCCAGTGGATGGCCTCAGAGGAGGGGACGGTGCAGGAAGCGCTTGCCCTCAATCTCCATAAAAATCTTTGCACTCAAGGCGAGGAGAGGAGTGAACTTCTCTTCTTTGGTGGGGTCAACTCTAGGTCTTGTCCCCAGCTGTGGGGCCGGTGCCAATTTCTGGGCTTGGGGAATGGATGTTTCCCCAATGGCCAGCCTCTTGAGGGCCCCCCAGTCGAGCTTCCTCCTAGTGTGATCTGCCTCCGCATGGATGTACTTATGAGCCTGAATGATGAGCTCCGAGTAAGTCTTCGAAGGCTTCTTGTCGAGGGAGTAGGTGAAGCGGGAGGTCTGCAACCCCCTCTTCAGGGCTAGCATAGCAACTGGCTCATCAGGTGGTAGATCTCCAGGGTGGCAGCCTTGAAATGGGACACGGTCCCGAAGAGACTCTCGGTCTTGCTAACAAATCAAGAAGAGACTGTTAGTCTCACGTGGTACCTTCCTGCATGCGTCAAAGTGTGCCATGAATCTCTTCTCCAAATGGGAGGAGTCAATGCTTTTCGACTCGAGTCCGGAGAACTAGGCTCGAGCAACCTTTCACAGGATAGCTGGGAAGGTGATGCAGAGGAGTACATCAGTAGCCCCCTAAACCCTTATAAGGGACTTATAGCTTTCCAAGTGGTCTAGGATGTCAGTTGTCCCATTGTAGGGCTCAACCTGGGGCATGTGAAATCAGCTGGGAATCGGTTCTTCTTGGATCCTGCGGGAGAAAGAGGGGTTGGGTGTCATAACCCGCAGGCTCACTATAGGAGTCCTAAATCTCTGCAAACCAGCGAGAAAGGTCAGCTAGTTTGTGCTCCTACTCTTCGAGATGCCTCTCTGCCTGGCAGCAGATGGCCTCATTAATGGACCCCTCGGCAGAGGCCGTCAGGGGTGATGGAGGTGCAGAGTGGGGGAATTCTTGCCTGAGTTCCCGGCCACGTCGGCATCATTGGTAGGAGTGCACACCGTGGTCCGAGACTGGGGAGTGGCTCTCCTGGTCATCGAACTATCGTGCTGCCTCTTTCTAGCCTCCTAGTGGTCCCCTCTCAGGTGGGAGACCACATGAACGGCCCCTCCTGGAAGGGTCGTAGGCTGGTACGGGGGTCAACGACGTGAGCAACCAATGTGGGATGCTGCTATGTTTCCAGGGATTGGTGTCTTTGATGGAGTTGCCACACCGCCACAGCCAAGGCATGGACCTGCTAGGCCAGTGCGGTTATCTGGGGATCCACCAGAGGCGGCGGTGGTGGAGTGGGGAGCCCCCTCTCTAGGCTATGATCACCATGATGGGGGCCCTCGCCATGCTAGCGGAAGCCTCGCATGCTCTCGTTGTCACCATGAAACTCTGGGGCTTCTGTAGATGCTTTGCTAGTGGTGGGAGACTCACGATTGGACTTTCCACAGTCACTAGAGTCCTAGTGCTCACCCCCTTACCTGGCATGCCAATCTGTTGCCATCAAGATCACCATGGCCTGAAGCTCTGACGTGTTGTAGACACGTCGGGCTTCCGTGGGGCACTCAGTCTTCTACTCCGATATGCTCCTTAGTCAGCTACCATACAAAATAGAAGAGACCCGAGCCAGAGATTTTGGCCGGGACACTCCGACGTCAAGTCAGTGGGATAATCTAGGGAAACAAAACCTCTTTAGCAGAGAGCTTGGGGAATCTCCGTGCATAGAGGGTGAAAGATAGAACTGAGATGTAAAAACAAGGTCAAGTTGGGATCAGAGAGCTTGGGAGGTTCTGTTGACTCGTTCCTAGCCCGTTAGCTCTCTATCTCTTACTGATTGCCTCTCCCCTCTCCCTGGGGATTCTTTCTTCTATTTTATATGAGAATGATGGCCCAGACCAGGTCTGGGGCTTTCTTGAGATGTCCTTTTTCCTGGTGTCCCCTTTAGAGGGGGTCTTTCTATTGTCCCTCCTGCTTCCCCCCTCGAACTAGTCCTTTAAAGGAGATCCTTCTATTGGGGGTGTTTGCCAGTGTGGCAAAGACCTTGTCCCTTGGATGGTGTGGTTCCCTATGGAAGGGGCGGGCACCATGCCGCTAAGCCCTAAGCCACGATGGGATGTTTCTATTCTCGGAGGGACCATCGGAGCGTTGCAGGGCTTGTGGCCTTAATGGAATACTCCTCTTAGGGGAGGTTCAGGTTCGTGTCACGAGGGTTGAGACCCCCAATTGCACAATCGTCGACATGGTGGTACGCTACAGGACCGAGGGCCTGGAAGAGCACACCTTGCATAGAGCATGCAGGTGGTGCATTGCAGAGCTTAAATTAATGGCAGGGCGTGCGCCTCCTCCCAGAGGTTGTAGGTGGATGGGGACCCCCTCGCAGTGGTTTGAATTTCTGTTGATCCTTCCCTCTTTGTTGCTAGCAAAAATTCTATCCTCCATAAGGCAAAGAAAAGGACTCGCTTCGAGAGCCCCACCCATAGAAGCATGAGCACAATCCCGACCGGGAGCTAACCTCAGACAGAGGGCTCACCCTATGAACACGACCCCAGCTAGGAGCTGACCTCGGCAAGAGGGATCACCTTGGCAGCGTGAGCACGACCCCGGTCGGGAGCTGGCCTCAAATGGAGGGCTGTCCTATGAGCATGACCCCGGCTAAGAGCTGACCTCGGCAGGAGGGCTTGCCTTAGCAGCATGAGCATGACCCTGACCGAGAGCTGAAAGCTGGCCTCAGATGGAGGGCTCGCCCTATGAGCACGACCCTGGTTGGGAACTGACCTCAGCATGAGGGCTCACCTTGGTAGAATGAGCATTACTCCGGCTGAGAGCTAGCCTCAAATGGAGGGCTCGCCCTATGAGCATGACCCCGGCTAGGAGCTGACCTCGGCAGAAGGGCTCGTCTTGGCAACATGAACATGACCCCGACCGGGAGCTGGACTCAGATGGAGGGCTCGCCCTATAAGCACCACCCTAGCTTCGAGCTAACCTCGGTAGGAGGGCTCATCTTGGCAGCATGGGCACGATCCTGGCCAAGAGCTGGCCTTAGACAAAGGGCTCGCCCTATGAGCACGATCCAGCTAGGAGCTGACCTCGGCAGGAGGGCTCGCCTTGGCACTTTGTTTGGCCACCGCATCCAGGTGGCGGGTCTCTTGCCAGCATGAACACCAGTAGAGGCTCCACATCAGTGAATGTGCCACATCACGAAGTATAAAAGATTTATTGAGGAATAGACAATTGAAAAATTTTTAAAAATGAGTGCACTCATTGGTTCAATTCAAAATTTGATTCAGTATAATTATTTTATTTTTAAAAAATTAAAATATTTTATTTTAAAGTAAAATATTTTAATAGAATTAAAAGTGTTCTGAGTGATAATATAGACCAAGTAGGAGAATGTTAGATTTAAAATATATATGCAGCTATAAATAAGAAACTACTTGATCCCTTTTCTCCAACTCTCATAACAATGGTGTATGATTCCCCATCGATCGTCCCATAAGGAGAAGAGAGTGAGGAGAGAGAAGATCAGTCACCTCACAAAGGAGGGACATCTCAAGGACTGTACAGCGGAAGACATACCTTGAGCCATTATACCGATCTGTATATCGCAGAGTCCTTGAGATGTCCTTCGTGCAATCTTTGAAATGTCCCTCCTTTGCGCGATGACTAGTCTTCTCTCTCCTCACTCTCTTTTTCTTATATGAACGATCGATGAGAAATCGTACACTGCTATTTGAGAGTTGAAGAAAAGGGATCAGCTAGCCTCTTATTATAGCTCTGTATATGTCTCTCCCATCAAAAGACAAAAACTAAAGACTAAAACCTTAGTTAGAGTTTTACTCTGGTCCTGTTTATTCAATTTTATTGAGAATAGTTCTCTTTAATCAATTGGACTCTAATCCAGTACATATGATCGAGTCAAAAGTTGAGCAGGATAAGATGATAATTAGATCATATATTAAATTTTAAATCTAACAATATATTGGTATGAACATGTATCATTCATGTTTGTACTACTTGAATTATTCGAATTGCTTATATGCTCTGTAACAGTTAACGTGGTAAGTTGGTTGAGGGTTTTTGTGAGCTTCGTGCCTAAAGATTTTGTTTCAGGAGATATTTGGTTTACTACTAGTTCTTTTTTTACACTCTTCTGAAAATTGTCGACCCTGAGTTTATAATTATTCTATCTAGGTTTTCTATGTTGCTAATGCCAGCATGATGGCTTTTTCCGTGCTAATCTGCTCTCAAAATCGTGATGGCATGTCCCTGGCACCATATCAAAGTGGGAATATTTCTCAACTTTTTGCACCTCTATTCCACAACTGCCCCTATTTTTTTCTTGAATGTAAGACTACTCAAGAACACTAGAGATTGGATATAATTTGAATTTCCAGTTTGCTATTGTGATGGAATCCCTTAAAGCATAAATGTGGAACATTTTAAAGTATAAATGGCTGCCATCTACCCCTCCTGAGCAGCTAGCAGTTCATAGATATCTTTGGAGGTGGGCACAACAGAAGATGCATAAAATGATCTTGAATATGCTAATAGGACCTTACTGTAGCAGAATCCAGCTTAGCTGGATCATCTTCAAATGAACTATCAAAATTTACTTCCCTGCCTATGTGAGGGGAGGGGTACACAATATACCAAGGTTCAAGGGGAAGGGAGTGAGCTCATGGAGTTGTAGGTATTCTGGTGTCATAGGCTAATGTTGAAGATGATGCCTTCCCAGATCGTGTGTAGGTGGATGGCTAGGTCAGCAATGTGATATGGTATGGAAGCTTGGTTTTCACGTAGGATTTAAGGAGTTGAATGGCTGAATTTTATGGCATTTAAACAGGGTTTTATGTGCCATATTTTTCTACCATTGCAGGTAGATTTTCAAATGATATAGATAATAAAGATATTGTTAAAAATAATTAATTTGAACATTTGGAATTTGAATAGACAATTGTCTTGGAGTTATACTTGGAGAAGTTAATGGGAAGTTCATGTATCTAGCATTTAATTTATAAATAGGATGATTAATGGGGATAGTGAAGAGTCTTTTCAGGTTCAAGAATATGTAGAACCGAAGGATTTCTTTTATCTATAAATGTCCATTGTATTTGTCATTTGGTTTTAAGCAAAGGATGAAAAAATACTTTTCTTCCTAAGTTCCTCTTGTTCTAGCAATGTGGTATCAAAGCCATAGTCCTTAGATTTGAAAAAAAAAAAGCCATAGTCCTTAGAGTTGAAAAAAAAAATTGGGAGAAAAGAGTGTTGAGAGAGAGGGAAAAAAATAGAGTTGAGTGAAAAAAATTCATAGAGATGGCAAATAGTGGAGTTCTTTCTTTTCACTTTCCTTGTCTCACAAAAAAAAATTAAGAGAGTTGGTGTCTTCATATGAAAGCCTTACTTAGCTCTCAAGATGTTTGGGAGATTGTAGATAAAGGCTATGAGGTTCCCCAAAATGAAGGCAATTTGTCTCAAAATGAGAAAGAGACTTTGTCAAAGATAAGAAAGAAGGATCAACAAGCCCTCACTCTCATCCATCAATGTCTGGATGACCCCATGTTTGAGAAGGTGGCCGATGCTACCACATCAAAGCAAGCTTGGGAGATTTTGAAGAATTCTTTCCAAGGTGTTGATAAAGTGAAGAAAGTAAGACTTCAATCACTAAGAGGTGATTTTGAAGCCTTAAGAATGAAGGAATCCGAATCAATTTTGGATTATTGTTCAATGGTGAAGGCTGTGGTAAATCAATTAAAGAGATATGGATACAAGATCAAAGATGTTTGTGTGGTAGAGAAGATTCTTCGATCCTTGATTCCCAAATTTGATTATATAGTTTGTGTCATTGAAGAGTCAAAAGATCTAGATTCTTCAATAGATCTAGACTCTATGACTATCGAACAATTGGAGGGTTCCTTACAAGCCCATGAAGAGAAGATCAAAAGGAGACAAGAAGAGCCATTGGGAAAATTCTTAAAACTAAGACTTTTTGAAAGATGATAGGGAAGAAAGAGTCAAAGAGTCAAAGAGGACATGGACGTGGAAGAGGATGTGGTCGTGGTCAAGGAGCAAGAGGAAGAGGTAATAGTGACAATTCAAACAATGAAGGAAAAACTCATCCATCATCAAGAGGCCATGAAAGAGCAAGAGGAAGAGGACGTGGCTACTATCAACAATCAAATGAAAGAAGGTATGACAAATCAAAAGTTGAATGCTATAATTGTCATAAATTTGGCCATTATTCTTGGGAATGTCGCAATGCTACAACTAATGTTGAAGAGAAGGCTAATCTTATTGATGACAAGCAAGAAGTTGAAGAGACAACCTTATTGTTAGCACTCAATGAGGAACAAATGGATGACAATAGATCATGGTATTTGGATAATGGAGCAAGCAACCATATGTGTGGCAACAAAGAAAAGTTTGTGGAGCTTAAGGAGAAAATGGGCAAAGTATCTTTTGGAGACTCCTCTATAATCCAAATTGAAGGGAAAGGTACCATTTTAATCTCTTCTAAAGATGGTGGCCATATGCTAATAACTAAAGTCTATTATGTGCCTAAATTAAAAATGATATTTTGAGTTTGGGCCAACTCTTGAAAAGGACTATGAAATTCTCATGAAAGATATGTATCTTTTGCTTAGAGATCCAAATGCTAATTAATTGCCAAAGTTCTTATGTCAAGCAATAGAATGTTTGTTTTGAATCTCAAAACAATTGATACAAAGTGTTTGAAGGCTACTGTACAAGATGAAGCATGGAGATGGCACATAAGATTTGGCCATTTAAATTTTGAAGCACTAAAGAACATGGAAGAAAAGAAGATGGTGAATGGGATGCCTCTAATCAACCCCCCAATCAATAATGTGAAGCATGCCTTCTCGGCAAACAAGCTAAAGGAGTTTTCCAAGAGAAGCTACATCAAGATCAATTGAGCCACTCTAACTTGTTCATACCGATGTGTGTAGACCCATCAATCCATCCTCATTTGGTAAAAGCAAATATTTCTTGCTATTTATTGATGATTTTAGTAGAAAGACTTGGGTTATTTTTGAAACAAAAATCGGAAGCTTTTGTTGTATTCAAAAATTTTAAGGCTCTTGTGGAAAAGGAGAGTGGTTATAAAATTAAGGCTTTGAGATCCGATAGAGGAGGCGAATTCACTTCAAAAGAATTTAATGAATTTTGTGAAATTCATGGAATTCGTCATCCTTTAATGGTTCCTCGATCGCCACAACAAAATGGTGTAGCGGAAAGGAAGAATAGAACCATTCTTAACATGGCTCGAAGCATGTTGAAAGCCAAAAATTTGCCGAAGGAGTTTTGGGCTGAAGCTATTTCTTGTGCAGTTTATTTGTCCAATCGTTCTTCAACAAAAATGTCAAAGATCAAACTCCTCAAGAAGCATGGAATGGAAGCAAGCCAATGTCAAACATTTGTGGGTCTTTGGGAGCATTGCATATGCTCATGTACCACACCAAGAGAGATCTAAGCTTGATGATCGCAGTGTCAAGTATATTTTCATTGGCTATGACTCAAGCTCTAAAGGCTATAAGTTGTATAATCCAAGCAATGGCAAGGTGATGGTGAGCCGTGATGTTGAGTTTGATGAAGAAGCCACATGGAATTGGGAGGCTCAAGATGAAAGAGTTTATGATTCTTTCCATATTTTGAAGAAGAAGAAAGAGAGACCTTGATACCCATATAAGATACAACTCCACCTCCATCACCACCTCATCCACCTACTACTCACTTTCAAGAAGAAGGTTCAAGTGAAAGGCCAAGAAAAATGAAAGATCTAAGAGAGATCTATAGGAACACCAAGAAGTTATTCTTGATGCTAATGATTTCTTTGTCTCTTTGTAGATAATGAACATTGAGTTTTGAGGAAGCTATAAAGACAAAAGATGAAGACAAGCCATGGATGAAGAAATCAAAACAATTGAGAAGAATAATACTTCTGAATTAGCAACTCTTCCCAAGGATCATGAAGCTATTGGAGTCAAATGGGTGTACAAAACAAAAAAGAATGCTAATGGAGAAGTGGAGAGATATAAAGCAAGGCTTGTTGCCAAAGGCTACAAGCAAAAGCATGGAGTTGATTATGATGAGGTTTATGCTCCAGTTGTTCGCATGGAGACTATTCGATTACTCATTTCTTTAGTAGCTCAAATGAAATGGAGAATTTATCAACTTGATTGAAGTCGGCCTTCCTAAATGGTTTTCTTGAAGAAGAGATCTACATTGAGCAACCATTGAGCTACCTTGTCAAAGGGCATGAGACAAATATTTCAAATTAAAAAAGGCATTATATGGATTGAAGAAGAAAGCACAAGGGCATGGAATTGTCGCATTGACAAGTACTTTCAAGATAATGGTTTGTTCACTATCCTCTTGAGTATGCTCTTTATTATAAAATTCATGCCAATGGAGATATGTTGATTATTTATCTTTATGTGGATGATCTTATTTTCACTGGTAATAATCCAACTTTATTTGAAGAATTCAAGAAGGCAATGTCATTTGAATTTGAGATGACTGACATAGGGCTCATGTCATATTATTTGGGCCTAGAAGTGAAGCAAATGGAAGAAGGTATCTTCATTTTCCAAGAAGGCTATGCAAAGGAAGTTTTGAAGAAATTCAAAATATTTGATTGCAATCCTGTGAACACACCCATGGAAGTTGGAGTAAAATTATCAAAGTTTGATGAAGGAGAAAAGGAAGACCCCACGCTTTCCAAAAGCCTCATGGGAAGCTTGAGATATTTGACATGTACAAGGCCCGATATCCTCTTTGGGAGTTGGAGTAGTGAGTCGTTTCATGGAAGCCCCTACCTCCTCACATGAAAGTGACTAAAAGGATCCTTCGTTACCTTAAAGGTACACTTGATTTTGGGCTATTTTATTCTCCTTAATGAGTTTAAGCTTGTGGGTTTTTGTGATAGTGATTTTGCTGGAGATATACATGATAGAAAGAGCACTACTGGTTTTATTTTTTCATGGGTGATTATGCTATTACATGGAGTTCAAAGAAGCAATCCATTGTCACACTTTTAACTTGTGAATCAGAATATGTGGCAGCAACATCTAGTACTTGTCATGCTATTTGGCTAAGAAGATTATTGAAGGAACTTCAATTGCCACAAGAAGAAGCTACAAAAAATTTGTATTGACAACAAGTCTACACAAGCACTTGCTAAAAATCCAGTGTTTCATGATCGAAGCAAGCACATCGATACAAGGTATCATTTTATTAGAGAAAGCATTGCCAATAAAAAAGTGGAGCTTGAATATGTGAAGACTCAAGATCAAATTGCTGATATCTTTACAAAGCCACTCAAATTTGAAGATTTTCGAAGATTGAGAGAAGAACTTGGATTGAAGAAACAAAAATTTTCAAATTAAGGGGGAGTGTTAAAAATAATTAATTTGAACGTTTTGGAATTTGAATAGACAATTGTCTTGGAGTTATACTTGGAGAAGTTAATGGGAAGTTCATGTATCTAGCATTTAATTTATAAATGGGATGATTAATGGGGATAGTGAAGACTCTTTTCAGGTTCAAGAATATGTAGAATCGAAGGATCTTTCTTTTACCTATAAATGTCCATTGTATTTGTCATTTGGTTTTAAGCAAAGAATGAAGAAATACTTTTCTTCTAAATTCCTCTTGTTCTAACAGATATCTGCAAAATGTTCTAGAAGATACTTTCCGCAAGCTATTAGTTGTTATCCAAATAAGATCAATATCTTCCTCCAAAAAGAATAAGAAAACCTAAAAATTAATTTATAAGCATTAGTGTTTTTTTTTGGAAGTATAAGCATTAGTTTAAATGGTGTAAATATCTATCAACGAAAATATGATAATAATTGGGTTGGGCCTTAGTGGCTATGGTATTG
Source organism: Areca catechu (assembly GCA_021397845.1). Classification (NCBI taxonomy): domain Eukaryota; kingdom Viridiplantae; phylum Streptophyta; class Magnoliopsida; order Arecales; family Arecaceae; genus Areca; species Areca catechu. The sequence continues at coordinate 136,038,021 of CM038040.1, forward strand.
GGTAAGCTTCCAAAGGATTTGGGGTTCAAATCCTTGATCCACCTATTACAATTTCATGTCTTGAAAAGCCTTTGACTTGTGTTCGCTCATTACTGTTTCAATTCTATAGTTCCTACTAACATTTATATTTTGCATGCATTTCAATCAAACCAAATATAAATCTAGGTTTAAATATATTCTCAAAATGATTTTATTTTTTATATAAGTTCAATCATTCATTTTTTATATAGTGTTCCATTTGCATTACATTCTGTTAGAAGTTCAAGATTGGAGGTCATTTTAATTTTGGCAATTTGTTGACTTTTGACCAGTTTAGTCCATTAAATCATGTGCTAAATTGAATCTCAAAATCCATTATTATAATTTTTTGATGTGAGTTTGGACTTGATTCATTTTAATTAATCCAAATCTAAAGTTGATTTTTCTTATCAAGTTGGATCTGTTGTGTCCAGACAGATTACAACAATACTTAAGCTCGAATCAGGTCAAAGAGAATCGAATTGAGCTAGTAAATCTTCATCTGCTTGGAGGCTCTGTGTGTTGAACTACTTCTGTTCTCAAGCTCGTTAATGGTGTCCAGACTAGACATATGAGTTGAAGAAAAATCGAGTGAAAGGTATTTCGAAACCAGAATCCCCTTCTTCGTCGTGCGCTCACTAGTATTTATAGACCCCAAACTTAATCGATTCTATCCAACTCCAGCTATAAACGGTTAGTTTGTTAAGACATCAGCACGTGCAATAAGCATTATCCATAGTTGATCAGCTATTTTTTGAATGCTGATTAACCTCGCATCATTTGAACATTGATCAGCCTTGCCTCTCCTGAGCGTTGATCGGCTTTACGCCTCTTGGGCATCGATCAGCCTTATGCCTCTTGGGCACTATCGGCTGTACGCCTCTTGAACGTTGATTAGCCTTATGCCTCTTAGGCATTGATCGGATGTATGTCTCTTGGGCATTGATCAGCCTCATGCCTCTAGGGCATTGATCGGCTATATGCCTCTTGGGCATTGATCGGCTTTACGCCTCTTCGGCGTTGATCACTGACATATTACTTGATCAACCGGATTCAACCCCCACCAGATCAATATAAATAGACTAAATGTGTCGTATCCCAACACTAGTCCCCCAGTTTCTGAATTCATTAATTGTAACTCAGAAACTGTCAGAAATTTTTATTCTTGAGCAGCACGCTTTAATGACATGTCAATCTCTAATAGGGGAAGCGGTTACAAAAACTAACAGCCATATCCTGCCACCATCATAGCAATTTTGAAATTCACAAAAGATCGAAAGATCTTCATCATAGAATAAATACAAACATCCCATCAGCAGCACGTTGCCGTCAGATTACGAATAGTCATTTCGACTCTTCAAAAAACTATATCTTTTTGCCAGATATTATGAACAGGTGGCATGATCTGAATTAATCCCGTTATTCAAGAAAAAATTTAAACCATCGAAAAGCACTATATAAACACCATCTTCTCCAGGAAAATAGGTTTTCCACCATTTCAGTTTCTTCACCTTAGGAGCAAATGAAACCTCTTAGGTCAGCCTCCTTCCTTCTTTACCTTCTTTTTAAGTTAATCTTCCTTCGTTCCTTCTTTCTTTATGGCTAGAATCTTAGAAGTTAGTTGTACTGATAATCCCGAAGAATCCACTTCTCAGAAGAAAAAAAAACTAGCCGAATCAGTAAAGATAGGTGATGTTAGGTCCTCCTTAGCAGAACACTGAATTTAGCATTGAAGAAATATTATAACTTTTATGATGATAGTTGTAGTTCTTCCAAACTCTGAAGATCAAATAGATTAGCCTCTACCTGGTAGCTTGACAATTTATGAAGAACATTTAAGGGCCGGACTTAGATTTTTGAACCATCCCTTCTTTCTTACAATCTTTAGGCTATATCATATATTACCAGCCCAATTAACACCTGATAGCATCCGAACGAATTATCTGCACTTTCTTGATCCTTCGCAAGGACACAAATATAACTCCCAAAAATTTCCTTTTCACTACTTGTTCGTACTGAAGCGAGATTTCCATGGCCATGGGTGGTGGGTAATTAATCCATGCCTTGGTCGAAATTTATCCTTGGGCTTCCTTCGACCATTCATGGTTGGAAGCCTTGCTTCTTCTACATCATTTCAAAAATTTCTTGGGACTTCATCATTAGCCATAAGAAACCCTGATTAACTCTCAATGATGGCAAGAAAATCCTGATAGCCGACCAAGAAGATTATGAGAAGCTCACGGGGATGGAGATTCCCTCGATAAAAGAACTTCTCAATGAAAGAGGACTTTTTTTGACTGAAATCAGCTCCAATCCCTCTTTAGGTATTTTTATTGCTGATGTTACCTCTTCATTTCTTTACTGGCAATCAGTCCCAATATCTGATTTTTTAATTATTACAGATACATCAGTCATGGTGGACGTTCGAAAACTTCAAAAATTATCAAAGAAAAGAAGAGCAAAAGCCACCCCATCCGACCAAGAAGAAAGAAGAATTAGAAATCGAAGAAGATAAAACCAACTGCTTCAACAGCTTCAGCAGTCTCAGTAGATCATATTTCTTCGATACTAGTAGCAAGTGTATCGAAAGATGACGAAGTACCATTATCAGCATCTCTTCACCTTTCGGGATAAGAAAGAGGATCAATTGAAACTTCAGAAGCTGGTCCATCATCATTTCCTACTGACCAAACTGACAAAGGGAAAGCTTCGATGATGGGGGAGAAGAAGAAAGGGTGCCGGCTAAAGATGTCACTGCCGATTTTCATGTATATGCTGATGACTAGGGTCTAAATGATCCAATGCTAGCTCGTCACCTCTTAAGATCTATCATTATTCCAAAAAACTGGGAAATTACCATGTCCCAGCAGATTGACGATACAGTTCTATTGCTTCATCCAACACTGTTGAAGGTATGGAATTAAATTGTACTTCAAATAATTAAAGAGTCCATCAATTTTCTTTCTTTATTAAGTCTGACCAATTTGACATGCAAATATACAGCTTATCCATGGGATCAGTATCATGGATGAAAGTTTAAAAAACTTCGATCAATTCCATCAAACTATGTGCAATGAGGTAAACATCGTAAAGGGGAGAAAGAAGTTGCTGAAGAACTAAAAAATGCCATGGAAAGGAAGTTAAAAGAGACAGCAACCAAAACGTCAGCTCTAGAAGCAAAGCTGAATGAGGCACGATAAAAAATGAGCATCATGGAATCAAGACTAAAAAAGAAGAAAAAGAAACTTCGATCGATGTCCGTGAATTTGGAAAAAATCGAAGGAAAAATCTTAGCAGCTAAAAAGAAAGTTTTAGCGGCTGAAGAAAAAGCTTTAACAGCAACAAAGAAAGCTGAACAAGCTGTTGAAGAGGCTATTAATGAAGCCGTAAAAAAGTATGTTCAATCAGAAACTTTTGAGGACAAACTCCACGAAGCGGGAGTCGAGATATTTGACCATGGTCACGCCGACTATTTAAAGAAAGTAAAGAAATTTTATCCTGATCTAGATACTTCAAAAAAGAGAAAGATTCTGATAAAGAGGATTCTGACGAAGAAGATCAGGTTAGAGAACCAGTCAAAGACCAAACTGGAGAACTAGTCAGAGATCAAACTGAAGAACCATCATTAGGCTCTCAAATTCAAGAAGAAACAGCAATAGTTCCTACTGTAAGCCAAGTTGAAATTGAAGAAACTGTAATTGAAAGAAATGTAAACGACCTATCCATATGAACAATGTAGGAACTCATTTTGTTTTTAACATGGAATGAAAAATCTTTTATTTTAACAATGTCTAATTGATTTGAATAAGGCAAATGCCTTTTCCTCTCCTTCTTTTTCTCTTTTTTTTTTTAAAGAAAGAAGATACGATGGATTAAAAAAATCAAAGAGTTCGAATCTTTATAAACAAGAAATTTTTCAAGTACAAAATCATCAGATCATACAAGAAAATTTTCAAGAAAGACCAATCTATTTATGAGGTTATCGAATAAAATGAATGATTATCCAATATTATTAGACTGATTATTCAAAAAAATTCAATCAAATCAATTTCGAACAAGTTCATAAACAGGAATCTTTAACAAGATAAGTTGATTAGAAAACATAATCTCTAATTTCTCCTGAAAAAGAAGTTAGCACTTACTGATCATCTAGAAGAATTAATCTTTAAATCGTCAACCCCTAAATTAATCATAGATAGTATAATATTACAATCAGATCTATCAAACATCTTTTTCCTTTCTTCTTATATTTTAAGAAGAAGAATGCTTCATAAAAGATTTTTCCAGATAAAGTTTGTAAATCATCATATCAACTTTACCAAATGTCATCTTCCTATTAGAAGAGCATTTGTTCAGCAGGCCATATAACCACATTTGTCAGTATTTCAGAAATCGTATATGATTTGAATTCAAATTCAAATCAAATACTATATATATATATATTATAACTGACTTTCTGAAAAATCAGAAATGGCATACAGATTTTCCCAAATTAGGAACTTAAACGTGTCATAATTTCAAGATATCTCAGAATTTGAACCACAAATCATGATCGTTGATGCCCTCTATATAAAGGGGTTTCAGGCCCGGGTCTTTGAGCCAATTTTGCCTTAAGTATTTTGAGTTTCTTCTCCTTCGAAACTCTTTACTTCAAGAAATACTTCCAAAAAGAAATCTTCATCGTATCTGAGGGATGGAATTAGATGGCAAGAAACTCTGTCAAACACTCAAAAGGAAGGCCAAACCTATACGATTCAGAGAAGAAAGATCATGTGTAAGAAGAAGCCGCTTGTTAAGAAGCACCTCCAATAAACCAGAATTTCCCGAATATATTGCATCCTCATCCGAGGAAGAGGAACAAGAGCCTTCCGTTCCTCTTTCAAAAGAACCAGAGCGTGATCCATCTGCTAAACACACTTTAACAGAAAAAGGTAAAGCTCATGTAGAGGAATCATCCGATCCAAACAATGACAAGGTCGTTCAAATGCTCGTTGCTGATACGAGTGTTAACAATCAAAGCTGGCAAAAAAATCATACTACAATCCTCATCCTTCGGAAAGATTGGGAGACAACAATCAAACATGGAGTAAAAGAGATTCTATCTTCTTTTTATCCAGGAATAATGAAGGTAGATAATACTTCTGTTGGGATATGTCGGTCCAAGTACAAGCTGACCAACGACTCGACCGACCGAAGACATTTTCTCGGACCACTCATGTTAAACCAAAGTGTTCGAAAGAAGCTGGGCAAGTCAAAATCGAAGCGCTTAGCTCCATCCGAAAAGTAAGTCTACGGCCCCTGCCGAAGACAGGGTCCCTAGTCCACGCTGAGGTGTGATCTCCGCTATCAACCGAAGACACATCTTTGGATTATGACGAAGACATCGGCTTCGGCTTACGTCCAAGACAAAGTCTCCGATCTTCACCGAGGACATAACCCCTGATCTGTCCCAGAAGAGTCCGAAGAAAGAAAATTTCCAACTCGACTACAAGCATTTCTCGAAGAGGGAAACCTGAGGATAGATCTCCGATCTGTCTCAAGTCTCTACGAACACAATGAATAATGGTTACCATTGACTATCTCCAAGAGCGCAGTCATGGGCATGGACCAGCAGCAATGTCCCCAGTCTATCTGGAACCGTTTTGTAACCATCCACGATTGTGAATTGAGGGGAGGAATTAACTCCCCCCCATCATAATCACTGGAGGAAAGATGGAACCGCAGGCCGGGCAACTCATTATAAATAACGGTAAGAGGGGACGCTCGAGGTAAGGCACAAGATACTCCTGAAAATCTCAGAGTCTCTTCCTTCTCCATCTGATCTATCACAGAATCTTCCTCATTCTATGACTGGAGTTCATCTCTGACTTAGGCATCGGAGTGTCCCCCGCCAGAGCAACTCCGGCCAGGGATTTGTTTTACAGGTAAACCAGGAAGTGGTCCTGCGATCCAGTAGCTTCGACCAGGCAGAAAAGGGACTCTACGCCAATAGATTGGCATGCTAGGTAAGGGCGGCATCTAATAATCCATTGTTAAGCTCCCCTCCGAAATAAGAGGAAGTAAGAAATTCTCGATGGTAAGAGGGAAGACTCAGATCGCCTCGGTGAGCCAAAATCGTGCTCCATCCTAGGGGGTGCACCCCGAAGAACGACGTTCCACCTCCCACCATTGTTGTGAGACAACAACAGTTCAAAGCTCTCCTGAACCAAGTCACTAACCTTAGGCTATGGTTCAGGACATCCAAGATAAAGCTTTCCAGGTGGGGCATCCGCCAGCCACCTCTAGACATAGCTCTCGATCCCAGAGGAAGAGAACCCCTCGAGAGGGGTCCACACATCTCTCCCCCCATCTCGGCCCTCTCCTGAAGGCCCGAAGTTCAAGAATGCCCAGGCCCACTGATTCTCTGTAGAAAGGAAAAAGGCCTAGGCAAACTTCCTCACCTTCTTCTGAAGACTCTATTCCTGTAAAGAAAGCACCAAAGCAGGTTCTCCCCGATTATGATGGGAAGTTCAAAGCCATCGAGTCAGAAATGGCAAGAATCTGGGAGGAAAGGGATCACAACGACTTGGCTGTGTGTGACCTACGCCCCTCTTACACCGATCGCATCTTGGCCGAAGTTGTTCCTTGGCACTTCAGGATTTTCCAAATGGAAACCCTATGATTGCACCTCCGATCCTTTTGATCATTTTGGCAGTTTTAAGGCCCATATGATGATCCAAAGAGCTTTGAACGTGATGTACTACCTCACATTCCCAGCCACCTTGAGAAGGCTACTCGGATGTGCTACTCAAGCATACGCCCAGGTACCATCGATTCCTTCTCCGAGTTAGAAAAATTATTTGTTTTGCATTTCAGGTCTTGTTACAAGACCCCCGGAATGTGGATACACTATTCCTCCTTCACCAGAACGAAGGAGAAAGTCTGTGAGATTATATCTCCAGATTTAATGAGGCCATACTCGAGATCCCCAATCTCAATAAGCATGTGGCCATGTCTGCGTTGAAGAATGGACTTCGTACGTCTAGGCTCACCTTTTCCCTGGACAAGAAGTTTTCCAAAAGCTATGCTGAGCTCCTATCGAGGGCTCAGAAATACGCCGACGTCGAACAGCAAGCGGCAAATCGATGACTGACCAAAGGAAAGCCCCCTTCAAAGAAGAAAAACAACAAGGGACAAGATCCCCTACTACTACCAACAGCAATAACAATAAATATGCTGACCGTCGATGGAGTCCTCCCAAGCCCAGAGCATTGGGTGGGAGATTTGACTCCTATACCCCCCTCAACCTCTTCCATGAGAAGATTCTCTTGGAGATAGAGACAAAAAATTATCTCCAACGGCCACGTCCCATGAAGGCATCCTCTTTTACAAGGAATAGGAACAATACTGCCGATTCCACCGGGACCACGGCTATAATACTGAAGAATGCATCCAGCTGAGAGATGCGATAGAAGATCTTATCAAAAGAGGATATCTGGAGTGGTACGTTAATCACCAAGACCCCGATCAGAAGCTACTATTCCCCAACCAGCTCTTGAAGAAGCCAAACTGCCAAACCAAAGGCCCACCAATGAAGGTGTGGGGATGATACATCAACCTACCAATTGGAGAAGAGATGAAGATGATGCTCTAAAGTGGCTCAAGGACAACAATGCTATCCTCTTCTCTGACGATGACATCGCGGGAGTTCAGCTCCAGTATGATGATCATATTATAATTTCGACCGTTGTGGCCAATTACGATGTACAATGAATCTTAGGTGATCATGGAAGTTTAACTGATGTTTTGATCTACGATGCATTCTCTCGAATGTGTTTGCCTAGAAACAAACTACAAAGATCTCCTATACCACTTACTGGCTTCAGAGGCAACCAGCGAGTCATCTGACCCAACTAACAGCCCCCTGACCTTTGCTCAATGGGGAATGGATATCCTTGGCCCATTTCCCCCCATCGCATCTGGGTAGAGGAAGTTCCTCCTTATGGCAATCGACTACTTCACGAAGTGGATCAAAGCTGAACCACTGGCTCATATCATGAAGGGCAAGGTCGAGAATTTTATCAAAAACTCCATTATATTTCGGTTCGAGATTCCACATACAATAATCACCAACAACGGGAGACAAATCGATAATCCGAAGTTCAAGGACTTCTGTGTCCGGTACATGTACAACATAGGCTGACTTCCGTCGCCCATCCACAGTCCAATAAAGAAGCCGAAGTCATAAATCGAACCATTTCCATGGTCTGAAGACAAGGTTGAATGCTGCCAAAGGACTTTGGATAGAAGAGCTGACCTCCATTTTCTAGGCATACAAGATGACACCGAGAATAGCTACTAGCGAATCACGTTCAACTTGGCATACGGTACCGAGGCTATTCTCCCTATCGAAGTCTCCCTCTAATCTCTGAGGATCGACAGTTATGAAGAGCCTAAAAATTCTGATCGCAGAAGATTTGACCTGGATCTACTATCGAGTACCAGGCTTCAGGCTCAAATAAAAATGGCGACATATCAACAAAAGGTCGTCAAGTATTATAACTCCAGGGATAAAGGAACAGATTTTCCGTACGAGGGACATGGTGCTGCGAAGAGCTAAAATATCCAGGCCAACTGAGCGGGGCAAGCTTTCTACCAACTGGGAAGGGTCATACCAAGTTGAAGAAATCATATGTCCAGGAACATATTGACTCAAGACCTTGGACAGTAAAATTCTATCCCAGCCATGGAATGTACAAAATCTTTGCAAGTATTATCAATAAACAAACTTCAAAATCCTTTGTACAAATCTGATTCCACCTTGAATGGCTCGTTGCACCAACTAGATGACAACGGCATGAATGGCCCGATCTAAGGAATCGACCAATGGTGCAAAGGAGAGTCTGATCTGCTCATCTTATCGGTATGCCGACGAGCACAACGGACAGCCCAATCAGGCTACCAAAATGATCAAAGGCACAGGGATGATTTTTCATAACCTACCCTATGGTAAATCCAAAGACATGCCGGGGTGGGCCTAACAGCCTACCTTATACCAAAGAAGGCGCAAGGATGGTCTTTGTAGCCTACCCTACGATATATCCGAAGACGCGCCGAGGCGGGCCTGAACAGCCTACTTGATCATAATAGGAATGCACAGGGATGGCCTAGATGCCCTACCTTACGGTAAATCCAAAATGTGCTGAAGTGAATATATATCACTCATCCTGTCAACAGTAAAACACTTGATGAGATGGCCCAACCAATCTCATCCCTTTCTATAAATCCCAAATATTTTGAGAAATTTACACCTTCAACATGTCATAGGTTTGCATTCAACAGTACAACGAGTCACAGAAGAAGTATGGAATAAGTTGGAACACTTCATTTCATTTTGGATTTTTACAAAAAAAAAAGGGGAAGAAGAAAAGAAAGCAATGAGCATTGCAAATAAAGGGAAAGTGGATCTAAAGACTGCTAGCCGACCCTTTCCCATGCCGGTGGGAGGCATCAAAGCCCTGGAAGGAGGATGGAGAGGCTCTAGCATTCCCCTCAGAGTCAGACTTCAACTCTTCTTCGAAGTCAGAATCAAACTCATGGCCAGGAAGGGGACGGAAGGCCTAATATTTTCCAAGCCCTTCAAATTGAAGAACTTGAAAGCCTTATCCCGATACTCCTGGAAATCCCGGTGGTACGAATCCAATACCACCTCTGCAACTTCATCCTTGTAGGTGGGAGAAGCCACGAAGTCCAAGATGGCCTCCGTCAATCTCTTCCTGGACACCTCCGCCTCTACAGTGGCAATTTTGACTCGTGCCTCGGCCTCCATCAGGCGGGCCTCCAAGACCTGGATTTTCTTCTCCATGCAAGCAATGACCCCCTGCGGGTCTCACTGTCACCTCTTCGAGGGGCCTTAGAACTAGGCTCGCCCTCGGATAGCACCTCAGAGGCCCTCTTCATTGCCGCCTTCTTAAGTCAGAGATGCTGAACTTCATGGTATGCTGGAGAAGGAAGGGCAATTTCCAAAATGGGATTCTGAAATTTCGATGGCCTATGACAGGGAAAGACAGGGTCCTATTTAAAAAGATCCTACACCCACAAATGGCCACAAGGAAACATGCCTGCACCTTTCCAGGCGCACCAAAGAATGCCACGTGTCGAGACGATACCCTCGAAACCTAGGTGACCGCCTGGGAACGGTATGATCGCCAATAACTACTCTTAGGGATGGTAACCATCGGCGCTTTAGACCCAGAATGGTCTTCATCATATGGTGATGACATTAATGGCCCTCCCTTGGAAAGGGAGGATATGGTGGCACCCGGGGCGACGGGGAATGCGACCATTCGAATGTCTGTACATTCGACATGGGCAATGAGAATCATGCTCAATGTTCCTCAATCAATGGTCAACAAGAAAGTGATGCATGTCTGTCATGCCTATTCCTAGATGAAAGGAACAATTACAGTGGATAATCGATGTCAACCCGACTCAATCAAGCGATGATGTGGTAGTCACCACTCCGGTAAACCCGGTAAGTTAAAGGTTTTCTTTGCATGGATACCTCTATGTATGCTTTGCAGCTTAGGAGGAGAAGCTTGCATTTGCGAGAGAAAGGCTCCATAAAGGGCAATATGATTCAAATCATCGCCAAATCAATGACATTACTTAAATCAAGATCAAAGATGCAATGCGGAATGCACGAAAAGGAAAAGCTACTCGTTAATTCAAAAAAGTCTGCCAGTTACATGCGAAGGAAAGAGGAGAGGAGATACAATGCCATACAAATCCGTACGGATCGGCTAGAAGAGATTCAACATTGCAAGACTGGAGCAGCCTATCAATTTGTGCAGAAAGGGTTTCCTCAACTTGAGCTAGGTTCAGAGAGTCTCCAACCTGGGCCCCCTCTTCAGCCAGATACCCTCTTCAGCTGGGCTCCCTTTTCAGCCTGAACTCTATTAAAACTTGGCCCAAAATTACATCCAAGTCTTCGACTACGATATGAAACCTCTTTCCCAAGCTTGGAACCTCTTCGACATCTTCGGCCTGGACCGGAAACTATGCCGGACCTCGACCTGATTGGGATCTCCTCCCTTGGGCTTGAAATCTCTTCGACTCCCTCTTCTACGGCTTCGACCTCATCCTCCTCTTCTTCTTCCGCTATGTCGAAAGCAGGAATGCCAGAAAGATCAAGATCAGGGAAGGCCCTACTGACCTTGGCAAGTCCATCGTTGAAGCCATACTGATAGCTGTATAAAGTCATCTCGTTCATTTCCTCTTGGAACCACAAGGACTTCCTAAAATCCGCTATAGCTTTATCCAACTCTTTCATGGCTTCAGACTCCCTCTGGGCCGCTTCAGACTCCCTCTTGGCTACTTCGGACTCCAAGGCTGCCTCTTCAGCTCTTAAATATGCCTTTTTGGCTCTTAAAGATGCCTCTTCAGCCCTCTTGGTTTCCTCCTCAGCCGCCTTGGTCAGACCGTTCATCCTCTCTTAATTCTCCTTTGTAGATTGTTCCAAGAAGTCAATCTTTTTATATTCTTCTTCAACTCTACATCTTGCCCTGCAATCATCAGATGAGCACTCTTCAGCTCACCCCTCAAGCCACGAACTTCAGCATCCGCATGAGTGAGTCGGCTCTCCATGGACTGCTTCAGTTCTTCGACCACCTCCTTCTCGGCCCTGGCCATATGGAGCTCCTCCTTTAAGCCATGAACGAGGCTATCAACATTCTCTAGGCCCTCCTCCATGAAGGTGATGTCGTAGACCAGCTACATCAACAAAACAAGATCACAGATCGAACAACCCTTCGAACAATGAAAAGACAATGAAGATCTCACCTATTGCAGGGAGGAGAAGCAGAATCAGATATTCTAGCAAGGCTTCGACCTCGAACGACTGCCAAATCATGGGACAGCAGAGTATCCTTCAATGCTCGCCTAGCCAGAGCAAGGACCAATAAACCCCCCATGGGGGAAAGCTCTAAAAAGTCCGCGGGATGGCTCCCAACTAGAGAAACCTCCTGAATGGACTGCTCAACTTGAGGTGCCTTGCCCCTATCCACAGTAGGGGGCAAGGCAGTGGCACATCAACCACCGGAGATAGACTGTCCCTAATTTGAACTAGAGAGATAGCCACCGGCAAAGGATCAACTAGCTAAGCGCCTGTTGGGACCTCCATCATCAACACTCCATTCCCCCAGAGGTTCCTCTAGAGGATGAAGTGCTTATACTCCTTTCAGGATCATCCCTTCGAGCCTTCTTCCGAGCCTCCAACCATGAAGAAGGAGCCCGAGCTGTCCTTTTCTCAGAAGATTGGTGGAGCCAGCCCAAGTTAGGCTTCATTCCATCGCCTGCAAAAAGAAAAGCCCCTCTGAGTCGACTGGACTACAAAAGAGATGAAGGAGAAGAGGTGAAAGACTTCCACCATTTATACCTAATGCAGGGAATTCACTGATCCCTGCATGATGGAGATTCCTCTCCTCCAATAATTCAAAGATAGGAATGGCCTCTGAATATGTCAGTAAGTCATAATCAGACTGATCGACCACCAAAACCTTTTTTCCATCGTTGGCAGTTAAGAATGGATCCTTCCACTCGCTGCTGAAACCCATAAATCGACAGATAACACGAAAACAAAGTTAGGCTTCCACCCATGGATGGTGTTGGGCATATCCTTGATGATCTTGCGACCAGGCTGAGGGTCGATCACCCACCATCCATGACCATGAAAATCTCTCTTGAGGATAAAAGGGCAGTAAACAAATTGGTTCCGGGGTTCATATTGACTATGTGACACCAGACCAAAAACCCACAGATATTCCGAATGCTATTCGGAGTCAACTGTGCAGGCACTATTTGGTATAGGCGAAAATCTTGATAAAGAAGGGATGCAGCGGAAACCGAAGGCCAGCCTTCAAATAGACTTCGTATACAGCCAGACACCTAGCAGGAGGCTGGTTCACCCATTCCTCGGATGTGGGAAGGATTAAAGGGAACCCTTGGGAACATCATAGCATTCTCGAAGGTAGGCAACCTTTCCTACTGAAACGGAACTGGGAACTAACTCCAGACTCACCACAACATCGGCCCCCGAGGACCCAACCTTTTCCTTTTGGATTCCTACAGTCTCAGCCATGATAAAAGAATGAGGCAAGAAAACAAAAAAGACTCTACCTGCGAAAGGGACTGATGGCCAAGAACGGAGAAAGTTGAGCCAAAACTGAAAGTACGAGGTTGAAAAAGCTTCCTCAACTAGACCTTTTCCTCCTCATAAAAGAAAAAGAGGCGTCAAGGCAAAATCTCGATAAACGAAACCATCTTCCTAAGCCCACCGCAAATGCTCGAGATGGTTGTGCAACCCTAAATGGTCCTAAGCTGATTTGACACGGAATAGACCAAAGATCATAATCCATATAAATCAATGGCCCAGGTGGAGCGCACTTCTCATCCAAGGGACAGGGAAAAGCTACAACCGATGCTCAAACCCCAACCAAAAGATTGGATGAACCGTTGCACAACAAAAAAAAAAAGGAGAGACGGTCCTGGGTCCGCCCACTCCTTTTTCACACCCCAATCAAGGAATAACAGTTGTCCATCACCTGATCCTCAGATCAACCGGCAGTTATTGTAGACGATCCAATCAGAGATTTTGTAATCATCCACTACACCATTCTCCAAAAGAAAAATGACAAATCAGTAATACTCTCACCTTTCGAAGCAAATCCTTACTTCGAAAACTAAGAGTAGGGGGAAACTGTTAGGATATGTCGGTCCAAGTACAAGCCGACCATTGACTCGACCGGTCAAAACATTTTCTCGGACCACTCATGTTAAACCAATGTATTCGAAAGAAGCTGGGCAAGTCAAAATCGAAGCGCTTAGCTCCATCCAAAAAGCAAGTCTACGGCCCCTACCGAAGATAAGGTCCCTAGTCCATGCCGAGGTGTGATCTCCACTATCGATCGAAGACACAATCTTCGAATTATGACGAAGACATCGGCTTCGGCCTACGTCTAAGATAAAGTCTTCGATCTTCGTCGAGGACATAACCCCTGATCTGTCCTAGAAGAGTCCGAAGACAAAGACAATTTTCCAACTCGACTACAAGCATTTCCGAAGAGGGAAACCTAAGGATAGATCTCCGATCTATCTTAAGTCTTACGAACATGATGAATAATGGTTACCATCGACTATCTCCAAGAGCGCAGTCATGGTGCATGACTCCAGCAGCAACGCCCCCAGTCTGTCCAGAACTGTTTTGTAACTGTCCACGGTTGTGAATTGAGGGAAAGGAATTAACTCCCCCCCCCCCATCGTAACCGTTGGAGGAAAGATGGAACCACAAGCTGGGCAACTCATTATAAATAACGGTAAGAGGGGACGCTCGAGGTAAGGCACAAGATACTCCTGAAAATCTCAGAGTCTCTTCCTTCTCCATCTGATCTGTCATAGAATCTTCCCCATTCTGTGGCTGGAGTTTGCCTCTGACTTAGGCATCGGAGTGTCCCCGCTGGAGCAACTCCAACGAGAAATTATTTTGCACATAAACCAGGGAGCGGTCCTGCGATCAAGTAGCTCCGACCGGGTAGAAAAGGGACTCTACACCAACAACTTCCTTTCAAAATAGTCTATTCTTATTCTAATGACATTCCGACTCTTTGTTTAGTTCATCAATGACATCTCCATGATTGAAGAAAGTTGGTGCCAAACAACTAACCTTCAAGAAGATCTTTAGAAGTAATTAGCTTGGCCAACAAAGAAAAAGACAAGGTTGATGCTAATCGGATAGCCTTAGAATAATCAAGAGTTGTCTGATCAACTGTAATGATTTTGTCATTGAAGAACCAACTAAGAATAATTGAAAATCAAGCTAGGCAGCTTGTGGCTGATGCAGCTAAAAGAAGAAAAATACTTCAGCAGGCAGACGAAGCCATATAAGAGAAAACTCGGGCTTATGAAGAAGTATTAAGCCAAAAGTCCATAATGGAAGAGAGAATAATGTTTCTTGAGAAGAAGTTGGGATAAACCGAACAAGAGAATGCTTTAGCGATCCAACGAAGGCTTCTTGCTGTTGAAGAATTCAAAAAATTCAAAGCATTCAACAACGAAATAGACCAAGCAGGGGCAAAAGGCTATGAATTCGACTTTGAAGATTATATTAACAAGGTTAAAAACTATACCCTGACCTTGATATTTTCTCTATTTCCATAGAACACCTTGTGGAAGAAGAAGAAACAGAGAAGCCAACTGACGATCCTATAATTTCCCCTATCGAGGAAACATCTGAACAAGAGAAAACTTCATGTGATCAAACTAATCGAGAAAGTTGAATAACACTTGTAATCATAAATTTTCAGCAACTTTTGATGAATCAATGTTCGTTGCTACTTCTCCTTTTTCTCCTTTTTTTTTTTTTTTTTAACAGAACATCAATGAAATCCTTACTTTCTTTTTAATGTTATACAATCAGCATATCAAGCTAACTTATAATGATCAGTTCAATATACCAGACCATTCTTCCAATATCTTGGATATTGAGATAATATCATTAACAGAGTGGTAAATCACATCAACTTTCATTATTTGTATCATGGTTGACTTATCAGGTCAACCTTTCAATCAATCGGTTATTTCGATGTTAACATACCGATGAGTTAGTGGGTCAGACTAACTCAATTTGTCGGATTATGGTCAGCTTATCAGGCCAACTTTTTGATTGATCAGTTATTCTGATCATAGAATACCGATGAGTTAGTGGATCAGACCAACTCGATTTATCGGATTATGGTCAGCTTATCAGGCCAACCTCTCTTTTCTCTTCTTTCTTTCTTTTTTCTTTAAAGAGAATATTTTGACTTCATACTTTTCCTTTATATGAAAGGAACAAAAGAGAAAAAATCTCTTTATTGATAGTATTTACGAAGATTCTCTCCATTCCATGGTATAGCCATTGGATAACCATCTAGACTTTCAAGTCGATAGGTCCCAGGTCGCACAACTTCAGTGATGCGATAAGGGCCTTCCCAATTTAGAGCAAGTTTATCCTGTTTAGTTGGTCATGATATTATTTTTTGGCATAGGACAAGGTCTCCAATCCGAAAGATTCGAGCCTTGACTCTTGAGTTATAACATCACGCCACTCTTTGTCGATATGCTGCCATTTTTAATTGTTCCTGTAATATAAAATTTTCAAGTAGATCCAAGTCAATTCTCCTTTGATCGGCATTATTTGATTCTTCAAAGCAATCAGTTCTTCTAGAATGAAGAACAATTTCTATTGGTAACATAGCTTCACTCCCATAAGCAAGATTGAACGGAGATTCTCCCGTTGTAGATTGGGGAGTCGTCCAATAAGCCCATAAAATGGAGTTGAGTTCATCAGCCCAAGATCCTTTGGCTTCATTCAATCAGGTCTTCAATCCATGAAAGATTGTCCGATTAGTTACCTCAGCTTCCCCATTAGCTTGCGGATGTCCAACGGATGTTAGTTTGTGAAGAATATCATATTGAGCACAAAAATTCTTAAATTTCTGATTATCAAACTGCATCCCATTATCAGTAATGATAGCATGAAGAATTTCGAACCTATATATGATGAAGTTTCTGACAAACATTTCAACTTTTGCTTCAGTAATTAAAGCTAAAGGCTCGGCTTCTACCCATTTGGTAAATAATCAATGGCAACAATCAAAAATTTCAGTTGTCCTGAAGCTGGAGGAAATGGACCAAGTATATCCATTCCTACTGAGCAAATGGCCATGGAGCCATTAATTGTGTTAGCTGACTGCAGGATGCCTTAGTATATTTACATACCTTTGACAAGAATCACATCTTCTTACAGAATCTGTAGCATCCTTTTATATGGTCGGCCAGTAATATCCTTGCCTTATAATTTTATAAACTAATGATTTTCCTCCCAAATGATCACCACATATTCCTTCATGTACTTCTCTAAGAGCATAATTGGCATCTGAAGGAGATAAGCACTTCAATAGTGGCTGGGAAAATGATTTTTTATATAACAAGCTATCTAAGAATATATTGGGAAGCAATCTTTCGGAGTTGTTTGGCTTCTACATTATCTTCAGGCAGTACCCCTTCGGTCAGATATTTAATTATTAGATTCATCCAACCATTTCCGATTCTATTTGAAGAACCTTTTCTCTTTCACTTGCCGAAATACTCAGGATCTCCAGATGTCCACAAAAGTCCAACCCATTATATCAGGTGTAGAAGTAGCCAATCTAGATAATGAATTGGCTCGAGAATTTTCAGTTCTAGGGATATGATTGATGTCCCAAGAATCGAATAAAGCTCCAAGCTCTTGAACTTTTTCAGATACAAAGCTAAAGTGGCATCACGAACTTCAAAACTCTTTTACTTGGATAACAACTAATTATGAATCGGATAGTACCTTAACCTCCGGACACTCTATTCCTTTGCAATTCTTAAACCAGCCAAAGAGCTTCATATTCAGCTTGATTATTAGAGACTTTGAAAGAAAATTGGAGTGCATATTCTATGATGCCCCCATTTGGAATGGATAAAATCAACCCAGCCCCGTAACCAGAAGAATTTGAAGCCCCATCTACATGTAATATCCAAGGTATATCGATCTTTTCCATTTCATCAGATGGTTGAGTTTCCTTTTCATTGTCACCCAAGTACATTCGGCTATAAAATTAGCCAGCCCTTGAGCCTTCATCGCAGATCTAGACTGATAAGTAATATCATACTTACTCAATTTGATAACCCATTTTGCCATCTGACCAGACATATCAGGACACTGTAGAATAGTCCTTAAAGGTTGATCGGTCAACACAATAATACGATGGGATTGAAAATATGGCATGAGGCACTTAGCTGATACTACCAAGGTATAAACAATCTTCTGAAGCTTTGGGTATCTTGTTTCAGTATCATGAAGGATTTGCTGATGTAATAAATGGGCTTATGTAATCCATCATATTCCTTTCACTAACACAGAACTAATTGCTTCATCAGATACAGCCAAATAGAGATACAAATCTTCTCCTTCTTGGGGTTTAGACAATATGATTGGATTTGTCAAATACTTCTTAAGTTCCTCAAATGCCAACCTACAATCATCCGACCAATTAAACTCCTTAGTCTGTCATAAGGCTTTAAAAAAAGGCAAGCATCTCTCAGCCAAACGAGAAATAAATTGACTTAATGAAACGATTCGTCTGGTTAACTATTGAATTTCTCTTTTATTTGCTGGATGCCTCATATCTAATATGGCTCGAATCTTTCTAGATTAGCTTCAATCCCTCGCTTCATAACCATGAAGCCTAAAAATTTTCCAGAAGTTATACCAAAAACACATTTGGTCGGATTTAACTTCATATGATTCTGTCGTAGAATATCAACGGCTATCTGCAAATCCTTAATATGATCATCAAACTGATTACTCTTGATGATCATATCATCTACATATACCTCCATAGTCTTTTCAATTTGATCTTCAAAAAATCTTGTTCACTAACCTCTGATAAGTAGCTCCGGCATTCTTAAGACCAAATGGCATTACTTTGTAACAATATATCCCTTGATCTATGACAAAGAATGTTTTTTCTTCATTATCTGGACTCATTTGTATCTGATTATATCTAGAGAAAGCATCCATGAAACTCAAGAATTTATGTTCATCCGTTGCATCAACAAGTTGATAAATTTTAGGCAAAGAAATACTGTCTTTAGGACATGCCTTGTTAAGATCAGTATAATCTATACATATCCTCTATTTTTCATTTGCTTTCCTTACCATTACTATATTGGCAAGCCAGTCAGGATAATGAACCTCCCTGATAAATCTGGCATCAAGTAATTTGGATACTTCTTGATTGATGATCTTTTTCCTTTTTGGGATAAGATTCCACTTCTTTTGACGAACCAGCTGACTAAGTGGATTAACCTTAAGTTCATGCATAATCACTTCTTCCTTTGGTCTTCAGTGTTTTTTTGTAAGAAGTCAATCAATTTCTTCCTTTGGTCTTCAGTAAGCGAACTTCCAATCTTAACAGTCTTAGTGGATCATCTTTTATTAAAGGAACATGAATGGTTCTTTCTATTGATATACTTACCCCTTCAGTCGGATCACGCAGATCCATTTGCTCAGAAGTTGTGTTACTGATTGATTGTTGATTTTGGATTGTCAAACATTGATGAGCCATCTATTGATTTCCCCTCACTTTTCCAATCCCATTTTTGGTTGGAAATTTCATCAGTAAATGGTATGTCGACATGATGGCTTGGAACTTATTCAGAGCTGGCCTTCCCAAGATTGCATTATACGCAAAAGAAATCCAAACAACCATAAAAGTAAGAGGAAAAGTCCTTTGCTTTGGTATTGTTCTGAGGGTTACGGGAAATGTAATTTCTCCCTCTACTCCTACAGAATTTCTGCCAAATCCTGTTAGTGGCATGTGAATTCTTCGTAGCTTATCAATTGGTAGGTTCATTTTGATAAAAGCATCATAAAGCAAGACTTTGATAGAACTTCCATTATCAACCAGAATTCTATGTACATCATAGTTCACAATTATTATGGAAATCACTACAAAATCATTATGTGGTGTCTGAACGCCTTGTAAGTCATCATCAAAAAGATAACACTCCCTCGAAGCCTCTTGGTGCTCTGATCATCTTCATAACATGCTTGGTAAATCATTCCATTGTTGATTTGGGAGCTCCATCCCATCAGTGATCATTCTTGGGGCCACTGGCCTTGGCGTTGCTATCTCAATTAGTCAATTTTGATTTTGGTTTTGGACATATCTATCTAGATAACCTTGTTTGATCAAATCTTCAATCTCATCTTTTAGTTGGATATACTCTTCCGTAGTCTGTCCATGATCATGATGAAATCGATAGTATTTTGCTTTGTTGCGCACAGCAGGTGGGGCTCTCATTGGCCTTGGTCTTTGAAGAAAATTTTCTTTATCAATTTCCATCAGAATTTTTTTCTCTCGGGAGAGTTAAGGGAGTATAGGTGTCAAATCTATTGACATAATTCCTGCTGACCAAGTTCTTTGGCCTTTAACCTTGCTGTTGAATTGATCGGACTCCAGAAGATCGGAGTTCATCTTTTTTGGAATTCTTCTTACTTGGCACTAATTTTCTTTCCACCTGTCATCGGCTCAAGGCTTGTTCTTTGGCCTGAGCATACTTTTAGGTACGGGCCAGTAATTCAGAATAATTGGTCATAAACTTTTTATATAAGGAGAATGTGAACTTGGAGGCTCACAATCCCTTCTTCATAGCTGACATTGCCATGTATTCATTGAGGTCTGGTGGTGCGGGCACCAGACTCAGAAGAAGACTTCAGGGCTCCATCTGGATCTTTGATTAACCTTGCCCGAAGAATTAGGGGTTTCTGGTTTTGTAATAAGGGTTGACTTGGTCAACTTAATTATAGTTTGAGTCTGTATTTCCCTGCAATTTAAATTTGTTGAGTCATGTTGACTCAGTACAAGTCCTAGTATGTGGTCTAGGTCTTCTCCAGGTTGGTGCCACTTTTTTTTCAGTCAAGTCAAGGTCCAGGGTGCCACATTTTTCTCCCAGGCCCAAGCAAGTGGGCGCCACACTCCCAGCCACACGCCAGAGTCCAGGAGGTGCCACATCTCCATCCAGTGTCTTTGGTCCCTACACCACAAGAAATAAACCCAAACCAGGAAGGCAAGAATTTTTCTTGAAGAGAGGATCAAGGAGGTGCCCCATAATGTTCCATAAAAATCCAAGTTATAAAAGGGAAGAGAGCATGTCTTGGGGAGGAATTCAAGGAGGTTCCCAAAAATTTTAAAGTGCTAAAGCCATGAAAGGAAGAAGCCTAAACTTGTAGAGCAAGACTAGGAGGTGTCCAAATGAGCCAAACCATGAAGGAAAAATCCTTGATTCATGGAGAGATAGGAGACACCCCCATAACCTGCCATTTGGAGCTGATTTTCAAGTTTTCTTGGAGTTTTTGGATTGCCCACTCATGGAAGGAGTCTTGGGAAGAGAATTTGATGCCTAAAGTGTGGGTTAGTCCTATAGTCCCACATGGAAAATGTATAAATTTTATTTCTTTGTTATGTCTATATATTCAACTCTATGTAACTCTTGAATTTAATGATGAATGAAATCAATTTCTTTGTGAGCAACTTTGTGTTCTCTCTTCCGTACTTGTGTTCAGTTGTTGAGCTCCATGGGGAGTAAATCCGGGTTCCTAGGAACCTTGAGGAGGTGTGAGATCTCCAACCCCAAAATCCTACCAAAACCCTAGGTTAGCCACTTCAATTCCAAACCCTAGCCGCCCATCATCTTCTTCATTCCACCAATCATCCAAACCCTAATCTACCTCATCATCTCATGGCCCCTCTCTTCCAAGTAGAGGCCGACCACCAGCATCCAGGTCCAGATCGGCTACTTCGAATACAGAGCAAATCCCAAAGAAGTCAGATCAGCATCCAGGAGAATCAGGATTTCAGCAACATCAATTTTTCAAGTTCTTCTTATCTGGTAAATCCTTTCTTTGAGTATCTGGTTCCTAACGTTTTCTTCTTCCCAGATCCTGAGTTCAGGAGAAGCCAACTCTGCCAAAGGACCAGTATTGGAGGATCCATTGCGAAGATATCCGAATCCGAGGATCCAACAATCTGCTCGAGAGAGTCCTTCCACCAAACTCTGTGAAGATCACTGCCTGGTACATAACCCTTCCCTTCTCTTTAGTTCTGTCCTGTTGAAAGTTCAGAGCGAAACCCTAGGTCTGGGAGTTTCTCAACCCCCAGCGATCCTTTACTTCTGAACTACTATGATAATCTAGTTTCTTTGAATTATGCTTTCAATTATTTTATAGTTTCTTTCAATTTAGTTTAACTTTTCTTTGAGTCAAAGCCGACTTCTGAAAATATACATAAAAAATAATAATAATAAATACATTAATTTTAATTTACTTCCGCATCGCATCATCTTTTTTGTTCTGCATCATCTGGAATCTTCAACGTGGCATAATTGAACCTTGTCATGTAATCTCTCAAATACTTCCTTTCTGATTGGTGAATGAAGAATAAGCTATCAGAGTTTCTGGACATTTTCTTGCTTGTTATGAAGTGAGAGATGAACAATTTCTCTAACTGACTGAAAGAATGAATGGTATCCGACTGGAGACTTGAATACCATATTTTCATAGATTATTTAAAGTTGCTGGGAAAGCAAGACAATGGAGTGCGTCTGATGCTCCTTGGATCAATATGTGGGCTTTAAAGTTGCCCAGATGATCCAAGGGGTAGATGATCCATCATATAGATCAATTATGAAATTTTGAAGTGATGAGGAATTCTCTCCTCCATAATCTTCTTAGAAAAAGGGGGTAAGATGTCCAGTTTTTGGTGTTGTATCCTCTACTTTCTTCTGCTTGCCAATTCTGGTGATCTGCAGTTCCAGTTTTCTGAATTTCTTATCAAAATCATTTGCTCTTGCAAGGTTTGGAACTTGAGCACTATCAGGAGTTAAAATTTAAAGGCGATTGGCTTTAGTGCAAGTGGGAGATTGAAAGGATTATGCCTAAAGGCCAATCAAAATGTTGTATTTCGATGGGATTTTCTTTTGTATCCCAAACCAGTGTATTGACATTATCAATTAATAAGGCATTTTGTTTTCATCATACGCTGTGTCTTATTAATTTTATTAAGATATGATGAACCCCATAGATTAGGGCTATGCTTCTAGGGTTATGATGAGATCATACTAGTGAGACCAAAGCCTTAAAATTCTAATCTAGAATATCTTGGTCAATGGGATATTGAGTAGGGGATCAATGTTTCCGGTAAGACCAGCACATCCTATGTATGCTTGGTGAAGAGGGTGACTGATCTCATAGTCACTTGTGTTTGACAATAATACTAGGATGTGGGTGCTCATTAGAGAATGATTTCACTGAATGGATCCAGCTTGAGAACATCTAATGGAACTTTATCTGTTTGTCAATAGATAGTTCTCATAGTGGGAGTAGTGCATGTGGTACTTTGACCTGAGATTGCCATGGTATCTTGTATGCATGAATCCATACTTTGGTTCATACTCAATCATGACACTGAGTCATGCATATGGTGATACTGGGTATGGTGGATTGTGTATGGAGATTGTGAGTAGGTCAAAAAGGAATCGATCAACCCTAATAAGAGGGAAACGCATCCAGATGATTTCAATCAAATGAAGATTTGGGAATCTTTGATCAAAGTATGAACATTAGAAATAGTTCGAATGGTTCATTAATGAATCATCATTATCAGATTGAGCAAGGAATGAATATGAAATTGGATTTGATAAGTATCCATATCCATAGTCATATTCAGGGTGCAAGTAGATCGAAGGACTGAATTGCCCAGTAACTCACCATTGAAGGGTATTTTGGTAAGCCACCAAAATTCCTCATCTTCCGGGTAGGCATGACACGTTGCTAGACATCAATCTTGTCTTGTAGGTCTTCATGAACCAATTGATTTGGTTTCATGAGTCAATTCGATGTGTGATTCGAATTGGACAATTAGGAGAGCCAATTTGACCTTATTAGGTCAATCGGGTTCGATCGGATCGAATCGGCTCAAACCTAAACCTACTGCTAGCTAGATGTAGAACCCAATGGGTCACACATAATAGAGACTTGGCAAAGAAGTCATTCATGATTTAATTAGGGTCATAGGATCCTAATTGGTTAGCCGGCATACATACTAGCATATGTAGGCTAACCAAATTCCTAACCCAATTGGATTGGATCCGGTTGCTTGCTAATTGGGCTAACCTAATTATGAGAAACCTAAATTAGGTTGAGTCCTAAGTGGGGCTAGCCTAATCAGAGCTAAATTTGATTTTAATTTGGATTTAAGGACATTTTAGGTGCCATACATGAAGAGTCCCAATGGCATGGGACTCTTGCTACCTAAATGATACCTTAACTTCAAAAGGGCACAGAATGAGCTATAGATCTCTGATTTGAATATAATGTATATGATCAAAAAGAAAATTTATGCTCTTTCCAATGACATCCATATTGACTATGTTTGACTAGTCAACTTCTTTAAAATTTGTGTGGAAGAAGGATGGCGCGCCGGCGCGGTGCATGAAGAGTCGCAACTCTTCATGTGGCACGCGGTTCTGATGGAGAGTCCTTCTGCTATCATGACTCTTCATAATCTCCAATGTTTGGAGATTGAAGAGGCACCTCTTGGCTTCCTAGGGACCGGTAATTGACATGTGGCAATTGAGAATTTGTCCTGATAAAAGAAGGGATGTGAATAAGGCCTTCGGTGCATGAATGGGCTTATTAGATATAATTTTTCAAGCCAGATAACTTCTCTTCGGTCTTGAAAAATCATATCTGATAAGTTGATGGGAGGACATATCACACGCCCTCTTGTATCTATAAATATGGGGCAGTGAAATGAGTCTGGTAATAAGAATTTCACCGAAGTAGTATTATTCTGAGTGTCTCTCTCTCCCTCCTTCTGTTAAGACAAGACTTGTCTTGTTAAGACAAGACTTGTCTTGTTAGACAAGACTTGTCTTGTTAAGACAAGACTTGTCTTGTTAAGACAAGACTTGTCTTGTTAAGACAAGACTTGTCTTGTTAAGACAAGACTTGTCTTGTTAAGACAAGACTTGTCTTGTTAAGACAAGACTTGTCTTGTAAGACAAGACTTGTCTTGTTAAGACAAGACTTGTCTTGTTAAGACAAGACTTGTCTTGTTAAGACAAGACTTGTCTTGTTAAGACAAGACTTGTCTTGTTAAGACAAGGTCTTTTCTAATAGGACAAGACTTTGTTTTAGGACATAAGCCTAAGGGGTTCTAGAGGAGGGTTGTCCTAAACCCAAGAGTGGTTTAGGAGAGTGTCTTTAGTGCCCTACAGTAGGACAGGGTGTCCTACAGTGGTCAATAGACCAAAGGCTGCCAAAAGAGTTCCACTTCTCCAAGCAACTTGAAGAATGAGTTCTTCCTTGGTTCGAGTTTCATGTAGATCACCGTTGGAGGGTGAACGTTTGGGCACCTGGTGGAGAAGAAGGCTGAATTAGGGTTTTCTTCATTTGATTGGATACTAGCGGTTCAAGTTGGTGCCTAAACTCTAATTTATATTATATGCATGTTTGTATGTTTTAATTCTAGTAAGGAGGTCTTGGGTTAAGGGTTTGGTAGTGGTTTCATAATAAATTTTTGAAATCCACGCTTCCCCCCTGGTCACCAAAACCCTTACAGTGGTATCAGAGCCACCTTATTAGGGCTAAATCATACAAAATTTGAAGTTACCCAATTTTGTAGGACTCTTGAGGTTGCCCATTTTGGTAGGACTCTACAAAATTTGAAGTTGCCCAATTTTGTAGGACTCTTGAGGTTGCCCATTTTTGTAGGACTCTACAAAATTTGAAGTTGCCCAATTTTGTAGGACTCTACAAAAGTTTAAAGTTACATATGATTGATATGTTTATGCATATATGTATGTCACTGGTTAGGGTTTTCACTTAAACCTTAACCGATATAGAGATATGTTTAGCTTTCTAGTCCATACTGAAATAAGGTTGCCCTGGCATAATGGTGGATCCATATGTGGTAGATGGTTGTCCTAGTATGATGCATGGTTGATGAATGGTAATATTAGAATGTGCTTCTGTTTGAATTGCCCTCTATTAAAATATATTAAGTTGTAGTGTCATATACAAAAAGCAAAATAATCAAGATGATTAGTTGATCATTCGGTGTCTAGGAAAAGTGGTTCATGATCGGTAAAGAGGACGTGGTTTTTAATTGGTTCCGTTGACTTACCTAGCCAATTTTATTGGTATCTAGGAAAGCAATGGGGGGACTCCCACTACTCTCCCACTTACCTGGCCGATAAGATTAACTTAATTATTGATTGATATGCTTAGTGTAATATTCACTACATTAGGCCTTCATGCTAGGTCATTATTATGTTATGATCTGTATTAGGTTGTTGTGTACACACAAGGCTATTATGGTAACTAACATAATTTTGGCCTCGTGCATTTGATGCTTATGGCATGATTTAATATAATACTTAGTTGTGAACACACAAGGATATTATTATTACAATCATGACTATAAAGGAATGAAGGGTCTTACTTAACTAAAAATATTATAGTTTGTTGTGCACACACAAGGCTATTAATATTTTAGAGGCTAAGTTTTGTTGAGAATTGTATGAGATACAATTGGAAAGAGTTTTCCTACTTTTGAACTTATAAAAGATTTGTTGTGTACACACAAGGTCTTTTATAAGGAATTAGGATCTCAATCCCACTAAGAAAACCAATTAGGGTTTCTCGATCATCATATAGAAGGTTATGATGCTTGATAAAATAGTGGGAGACATAATTAAGTTAAAGTCCTAATTAATTATGTTTTGTCAACATTGGTTGCTTGCTTATGTTATGTTCTTTGTTAATGTAGATTAAATGTGGTGGGGACACCGGAGGCACCAGAATAAGACAGAGGCTTTTCAACCCTCTGTGAATTGATAATAATTTATGAGTCCATCTGTAATAAGGGCTTAGCCCATCTGAGTCCATTTTAGTGTTATTTGAGTCTTTTGAGTTTCAGTTCTGTACTAGTCAGCTCATGTTGAGCTAGTTCAGTCCAGTGTTAGTCAGCTCATGTCGAGCTAATTTTATTTTTTTGAGTCCTATTCAACCATATTGAAGACTCAAGACCACATCATACAAGTGAAGACCAAGTCCAACCATATTGAAGACATGGAAGTATATCCCAAGTCCAACCCAGCTTGAAGATTTGATGACCCCAGGAGGAAAAATTCAGAAAACCCTGATTCCTTGCAGATGCCCTCTAGATGCCCAGATTCCCTTCCAGATGCCAAAATATATTCATATACCAAGGCATCCATGATTTTAGAGGTCCATCTGCATCCTAGCCCAAAGAAATCAAGCCCAGGCGCCAAGCCCAAGCCCCTAAGAAGCAAGATACCATGGAATATTCTTGCTACCTGGCTACCAGGCCACCCCAGCTTCCAGAGACCAAAACCCATGTGCTCGAGCCCCTTTGGGCCAGCCTCTTGCTGCTTCTAGAAGCCCAACACGCCCCCCTAGGAGTCCTTGGAGTGTTGGCCAAGTCAAGAGAATTTTAGGGTTTTTCTACCTAATGTTTCCTTATTTTCTAGCTAGGTTTGAGAGGGAAAAGGATTCTTATGTAAAGACTTATGTGCCGTTACTTGGAGCCCAAGGTTAAGGGTTTATTTAAAGGACCCTAGCCTCTTGTATGAAGGGAGATTTTGAAATATGAAATAAACCTTGAGTTCTTCTATTGTTTTGTGTGATTACCCTGCTGTGTGCATAAAGGGGTTTGAGAGTTCTTCTTCCGGTGTTTGTAAACCATCTTCCTACCGCCAACCATCCTTCCAGCCCCCTCCAAAACTTTCTTCCTTTGCTATTTTTTTTTATTTTCTTGATCTCCTTTGAGTTTTCTAACCCCTGACAGGTCATTTGTAGGTCCCCGAGTTCGTACAAATCCAACGACTCCAGCCAAGCCTCAATCGGACCACTGAGCAGAAAGCCGGGTATCCGCGGGTCTTTGGCTCGATTTTCCAGGCCGCATCCATCGAGGAATGAGAGATCCCTTCACTACGATCTTCACCGGGCACTTCAGACGTTGTCAGGTACACCCCCTCTACCTCCAATAATTATATTGTAGGAGAACTTGCCCTAACCGAGGCTTCTCAGCCCCAGCGATCCTTCTTTAGTACTTTTCTAGGTTCTAATCTGCATGCTTGGCTTCAAAAATTCATACAAAATTTTCTACAACTAATTTTGATCTGAAATTCAGGAATTAATTACCTAACCCCACATATAAAACATACAAAAGAATTGCATGCATATTAGTCCCGCATCAAAATGGCCTCTTCACTCTCACTCCATAGTATACTTGATGCCAATAAATTGACTGGACCAAACTATGTTGACTGGTTGAGAAACCTAAAGATAGTACTCCAGCCAGGAAAAACTTTCTTACATTCTTGATACCCTTACCTTGGAACCTATAGGAGAAGATGCCTTGCAAGAGGAAAATACCACATACAAGATGTGGCAAAATGACTCACTCACTATCAAATGTATCATGCTTGCCTCTATGACCAATGAGTTGCAGAGGCAATATGATAGCATGGACACTAACTCCATACTGCTCAATCTAAAAGAGCTATATAGAGAATATAGTCGAATTGCTAGATATAAGATATCTAAGCAGTTGTTCCATGCGAGAATGATAGAAGGTACATCCGTACAAGACCACGTACTGATGGTTATTGACCTGATCACTCGATTAGGTCAATTGGGTTTTGTTATGGATGCAGAGTTGAATCAGGATTTGATCCTGCAGTCACTCCCGAAGTCATTTTCACAGTTTGTTCTTAATTATCATATGAACAAACTTAATACTTCCTTGCCTAAGCTGTTAAACATGTTAAAAACAGTAGTGAGCCATTTAAAGAAAAATAAGGCTCCACTTCTTCTTGTGGATGGGATCAACAAGAAGATGTCAGGTAGAAAGGGTTCCAAGAGGAGATTGAACCCAAAAAGGGGCATCAAGAAGAAGAAAGGAAAGAAGGCCTCTGGATAGATAACCTGCTTTCACTGTGGCAAGCCGGGTCATTGGAAGAGGAACTGCAAGGCTTACCTTGCAGGTGTGAAGCGTGGTGCATCAGATGCACCAAAAGGTATGAAAGAAGTTCATACTATTTTGTCATTAGATTCTTCCATTTCAAATACTTGGGTATTGGATACTGCCTATGGTCATAATATCTGCAAATCATTACACTGGGTACTATCAGAGAATCTGAGATCATTACTAGAGGGAGTAGAGGCGAGTATTGAAGGAAGGAGACTTCGACTCTATGGTGCTAGAGGAGAGTCCATCCAAGCAGAAGCCATAGGGACTTATATCTTGAAGTTACCTTCGGGGAAGATTTTAGAGCTGAGAGATTATTACTATATGCCTAAGGTCATTAGAAATATCATATCTGTACCCTTGTTACTTAGATAAGGTTATACTATGAATGTGATGAGCAATGGTTGCTCAATCAGCTTTTCTAATGAAATATATGTTATGGCATATTTTGCAATGGTCTTTTAACTCTATCCACTAATGACAATATATTCATGTAAGTAACAACAAAAGAGAAGAGAGATGATGTAAACAATACTTTACTCTGACACTGTCAGCTTGGACATATTAGTGAGACTAGGATTAGCAAGTTATACAAGGAAAATTTCCTTAATCCTTATGATTATGAATCATTAGGAACTTGTGAATCATGTCTCATGGGTAAAATGGCCAAGACTCCATTTAGTGGCATAGAGAAAGGACAACTAGGTTATTAGGACATACATACAGATGTATGTGGGCCTATGACAACTTAGGCCAAGGGTGGATACTCTTATTTCATCACGTTTACTGATGATTTTTCAAGGTGCGGATTTGTGTATCTTATGAAACATAAGTCCGAAGCCTTTGATAAATTTTTAAAGTATCAAAGTATGAGAGAAACAAACGAGAAAAAGTATTAAAATCCTTCGATCAGATCGAGGAGGTGAATACTTATCCATCGAGTTTCTCGATCACCTAAAGAAAAAGGGATTATCTCTGAATGGACCCCTTCTTACACACTACAATTAAATGGTGTTGCTGAAAGGAGGAAAAGTACCTTATTAGATATGGTACGATCCATGATGTGCTTCACAGAGTTACCTATTTTCTATTCTGGGGATATGCCCTGGAAATCATGGCTAATATCTAAATAGAGTACCATTTAAATCTGTCTCTAGCACTCCATATGAGATATGGAGGGGTAAGGCAAATATTAAGTATCTTAAGATATGGGGATGTCTAGCCTATGTCAAAAGAAATTTTGGACATAAGCTGGATGCTAGAGCAGATAAGTGTCTATTTATAGGATATCCTAAAGATAGTATAGGATATCTGTTCTACCACCTTACTGAACAAAAAGTTTTTGTCAGTAGACATTCCACTTTTCTGGAGAAAGAGTTCATCCTACAAAGCAGTGGAAGAAATATAGAAATATTTGAAGAAGATCAATAATAGATACATCTCAACCAAATGATAACATAGTTAGTATAAAACCAGAACACACCACTCCTATCCGTAGGTCTGATAGGGTGCGTCTTGCACCTGAGAGGTATGGGTTCATTATTGAAAATAATGAAGCCCGGATCATTGAAAATGATGAGCCTCTAACCTATACGGATGCTGTCATGAGTAGGAAGTCAGACAGATGGCTGGAAGCCATGAGATTCGAAATGGACTCCATGTATGTCAACCAAGTATGGACTTTGGTTGATGCATCAAAGGGTGTTAACCCTATTGGATGCAAATGGGTCTATAAGAAAAAGATTGGGGCATATGGCCAAGTCGAAACTTATAAAGCCAGATTAGTGGCTAGGAGGATGCTAGGCTTATCCCAGTCTAGGTACATTGACCAAGTGCTAAAGAGATTTAGCATGGAGGGAAGTAAAAGAGGTTACTTGCCCATTGGTCATGGAATACATCTTTCTAAGAAGATGTCTCCTAAGACACCTGAAGAAAGAAATAGAATGAGTTCTATACCTTATGCTTCGGCTGTAGGATCTATAATGTATGCTATGTTATGTACCAGGCCTGATGTGGCATATGCCTTAGGTATAGCCAGCAAATTTCAGGCTGATTCAAGAGAGGATCACTGGAAGGCTGTGAAAAATATTCTTAAGTACTTGAGGACTAAGGATATTTTTTTGGTATACGGAGGATCTGATCTTAAACTGGAAGCTTATTCAGATTCTAGTTTTCAATCGGATCCAGATGATAGCAAATCTACTTCAGGGTATGTTTTTATCCTAAATGGAGGAGCTATAAGCTGGAAGAGTTCTAAACAGCAGACTGTAGCTGACTCAACAACTGAGGCAGAATACATTGCTGTTAGTGAAGCTGCCAAGGAAGCTGTCTAGATGAAGAAGTTCATCTCAGGGTGGGCGTTGTTCCGGAGATTGAAGGTCCAATACCACTTTACTGTGATAATACTGGAGCCATCACTCAAGCTAAGGAACCTAGAGCTTATCACAAATCAAAGCACATTCTAAGACGCTTCCATCTCGTTCGAGAGATTATTGAAAGACAAGAAGTCTGCATTAAAAGAGTAGAAATGAAGAACAACATAGCAGACCCGTTCACTAAGGCTCTACCACAGCGGGAGTTTGATCGCCACCTGGATTGTATGGGGTTAAAATTAAAGGCGATGGCTTTAGGCAAGTGGGAGATTGAAAGGATTATGCCCTAAAGGCCAATCGAAATGTTGTATTTCGATGGGATTTTCTTTTGTATCCCAAACCAGTGTATTGACATTATCAATTAATAAAGGTATTTTATTTTCATCATATGCTGTGTCTTATTAATTTTATTAAGATATGATGAATCCCATAGATTAGAGCTATAGTTCTAGGATTATGATGAGATCATACCAGTGAGACCTAAAGCCTTAAAACCCTAATCTAGAATATTCCTGGTCGATGGGATATTGAGTAGGGGATCAATGTTTCCGGTAAGACCAGCACATTTATGTATGCTTGGTGAAGAGGGTGACTGATCTCACAGTCACTTGTGTTTGATACTAATGCTAGGATGTGGGTGCTCATTAGAGAATGAGTTCACTGAATAGATCCAGCTTGAGAACATCTAATTGAACCTTATATGTTTGTCAATAGATAGTTCTCATAGTGGGAGTAGTGCATGTGGTCCTTTGACTTGAGACTGCCATGGTATCTTGTATGCATGATTCCATACTTTGGTTCACACTCAATCATGACACTGAGTCATGCATGGGATGATACTGGGTATGGTGGATTGCATATGGAGGTTATGAGTAGGTCAAAAAGGAATCGATCAACCCTAGTTAGAGGGAAGCACATCCAGATGATTTCAATTAAATGAAGATTCGGGAAATCTTTGATCAAAGTATGAACATTAGAAATAGTTTCTAATGGTTCATTAATGAATCATCATTATTAGATTGAGCAAGGAATGAATATGAAATTGGATTTGACAAGTATCCATATCCATAGTCATATTCAGGGTGCAAGTAGATCGAAGGACTGAATTGCCCGGTAACTCACCACTGAAGGGTATTTTGGTAAATCCACCAAAATTTCTCATTCTTTCGGGTAGGCATGATATGTTGCTAGACATCAATCTTGTCTTGTAGGTCTTCATGAACCAATTGATTTGGTTTCATGAGTCAATTCGATGTGTGATTCGAATTGGACAATTAGGTGAGCCAATTTGACCTAATTAGGTCAATCGGGTTCCATCAGATCGAATCGGCTCAAACCTAAACCTACTGCTGGCTAGATGTGGAACCCAATGGGTCACACACAATAGATACTTGGCCAAGGAAGTTATTCATGATTTAATTAGGGTCATAGGATCCTAATTGGTTAGCCGGATTACATACTAGTATATGTAAGCTAACCAAATTCCTAACCCAATTAGATTGGGTCCGGTTGCTTGCTAATTGGGCTAACCTAATTATGGAAAACCTAAATTAGGTTGAGTCCTAAGTGGGGCTAGCCTAATCAGAGCTAAACCTGATTTTAATTTGTTTTTAAGGACATTTTAGGTGCCATACATGAAGAGTCCCAATGGCATGGGACTCTTGGTACCTAAATGATACCTTAACTTCAAAAGGGCACAGAATGAGCTATAGATATCTGATTTGAATATAATTTATATGGTCATAATAAGATTTTATGTTCTTTCCAATGACACCCATATTGCCTATATTTTGACTAGTCAGCATTCTTTTAAATTTGCATGGAAGAAGGATGGCGCGCGCGGGTGCATGAAGAGTCGCAACTCTTCATGTGGCGCGCGGTTCTGATGGAGAGTCCTTCTGCTATCAGGACTCTTCATAATCTCTGATGTTGAAGATTGAAGAGGCATCTCTTGGCTTCCTAGGGACCGGTAATTGACATGTGGCAAGTGAGAATTCATCCAGATAAAGAAGGGATGTGAATAAGGCCTTCGGTGCATGAATGGGCTTATTAGATATGATTTTTCAAGCCAGATAACTTCTCTTCGATCTTGAAAAATCATATATGACAAGTTGATGGGAGGACATATCACACCCCTCTTTTATCTATAAATAGGGGGCGGTGAAATGAGTCTGGTAATAAGAATTCCACCGAAGTATTATTTTGAGTGTCTCTCTCTCCCTCCATCTTTCTTTAAGACAAGACTTGTCTTGTTAAGACAAGGTCTTTTCTAATAGGACAAGGATTTGTTTTAGGACATAAGCCTAAGGGGTCCTAGAGGAGGGTTGTCCTAAACCCAAGAGTGGTTTAGGACAGTGTCTTTAGTACCCTATAGTAGGACAGGGTGTCCTACAGTGGTCAATAGACCAAAGGCTACCGAAAGAGTTCCACTTCTCCAAGCAACTTGAAGGAGTTCTTCCTTGGTCCGAGTTTCATGTGCATCACTGTTGGAGGGTGAACGTTTGGGTGCCTGGTGGGGAAGAAGGTTGAATCAGGGTTTTCTTCATCGGATTGGATACTAACGGTTCAGGTTGGTGCCTAAACTCTAGTTTATATATATATACATGTTTGTATGTTTTAATTCCTAGTAATGAGGTCTTAGGTTAAGGGTTTGGTAGTGGTTTCATAATAAATTTTTGAAATCCATGCTTCCGCCCTGGTCACCAAAACCCTTACAATGGGTTCTCTCACAAGGAAAAGGAGTGGCTTAAGTGGCTCGCTTGGTATCACTGCTGGCTCCCTAGACTCTATAAGATCTAAGATGAT
Organism: Areca catechu; assembly: GCA_021397845.1. Taxonomy (NCBI): domain Eukaryota; kingdom Viridiplantae; phylum Streptophyta; class Magnoliopsida; order Arecales; family Arecaceae; genus Areca; species Areca catechu. The sequence goes on from CM038040.1 coordinate 136,071,883, forward strand.
GAAGGTGGAGCTAATACCTAAATTAGGTAATATCTCAGACACATGGGCATTGGGTCCATTACTCTTTATTATTTTGGATGGGCCAGCTTTATGAGCAGAAAATTCTTATCATCATATATTCCTCTGCATAAAATTCTTTATCTTTTCTTTGGAAATTAGCCAAGTTGTTATTTAGTTCATTACTTATGTTCAACTTTTAACTAATTTCATGATGTATATACTGTGCAGAGGTAAGTGTAGGTGTGAATATGTGATTCAAGGCTATGGATTTATTGGACTCAACTAACACCTCATAAACTTGACTAGACTTTCTTATTAAAGGAAATTTTATTGAACTCTATGGGATAAAACCTAATAGACTATAGAGTCATTAGGTTTGACCCTAGCATGGCATGTACATGAGAACTTACTATGTACTCCTAGCAAATGCCATAAAGTATATCAAAAAGTAATATGCAAATCTAACATGTGTAACGAATGAATGCAACATGCAAACCTCTACATGATGCAAGTGAATGGTTAAAGAATCATAAGAAGAGTCAGAAAAGGATAGAAAATAAGATGTAGGTTCAGGGTAGTCTGGCAGGAAAAAGGTTCGGGATTATTGGATAGAATGGAATGCAAGAAGGTGTGTCAGGAATTAGTCCAAGACTAATGAGGTTTACCTTATGGGTTTGGGGTATTCCTACAAGGTCTACATTATGGAAGAATGGGTCATTAATTTCAGGAAAGATATCAATTGGATTTAAAGGAATAACTTTATCCTGAGGGTACTGATAAGAGATCAAGTCCTTAATAAACTCTTCTGGCATATAAAGTTCAGGACTAGATTTTATAATTGGGTCCTTTTCTAAAGTCTCCTCAGGTAGAGTTGCAGTCACAGGGTCATGGGTTTCTTCCTTTAATGACTCTTCCACTACAGGTTCAGCTTGGATGTGGTCAGGTTTAACTAATGTTGGATGGTCTTCTATGTGGGTATGGTCAGGGTTAACTGATTCTAGGGTGGCTTCTATATGGGTATCTATTGATTTAACTAACTCTAAGTCTTCTACGGAGAACTTCTCTTCTTCCTCCTCGTACTCATCCACTAAGCTTGGGACAGCCTCATATATCTCCTCTTCAATATCTTTCTGATGAACCAATGAGGTGGTAAGAGGGGGTTGGCTAAGGGATACCTGATTAATACTAGGTTCAAATCTAAGGGTATTAATTCTATAGGGTTCAGGTTGACTGAGAGATAATGGGTTACTACTGGGTTCATATCTAGGGACTATGGGTCCTGGGGATTATAGGGCAAGGGTTTAGCTCTATGGGCCTTGTCTAGGGTTCCTATTGGGTCTTCTAATGGATCAATCCTATGGATCATTTGGTTATTGGGTTGGGTCATCTGGTTAATCTAGGCGGTTAATTGGGCAAACTGATTTTGGGACTGGGTGATCATCTTGTCAAACTGGTTTTGGGTTTGGGTGTGCATCTGGTCAAATCGATCTGGGTTTAGGTGTGTACCTGGTCAAATCGGTCTTGGGTTTCGGTGTTCATTTGGGCAAACTGGTTAGTCATGGATTTTAGAAGAGCCTCAAACTTGGAATCCATGGCTGAATCAATTTGGGGTGTGGATTTCTGGTATTAGGTTCCTAATCTAGTGGTCGTATAATCAAACAATCAGTCAGAATGAGATGGTGTAGCCCAAGCATGCAAAAGGGTTAGCTTAAACTAGGGTTTCCTAGACTTAGAACCAAAACTAGGTGGGTCAGCTCAATTTACACTTAACCCAATAGCTAATCCTTCCTCTGGCCAAGTAGAGGGTGGGAGTGTAGGAGGCCCCCCTGCTTTTGCAGGGATCCAATTAAAAACCACAACACCGCTTAGGTCATTTGACTCTGGACCCTCAGCCTTAGACACCAGATTATAGTAATAGCCACAGGATTAAATGCACTAGTTGGCCCACACAATTTAAACCCGACCTGTTGATGTCTCCTAGCCCTCTGGGGCAAATTAGGTCTAATTGATTTAATTAGGCTTGGATCAGTATGATGATGGTTGTTTTGGGCCCAAGACAGGTGATGAAATCATGCCCTGATGTTATATTGACTGCCCTTAAGATTAGGTTAAAAGATGATGGCAATCGATGGTCTTGATGCAATCTAAAACAATCAAAAAAATAAATATTTTTTATGTATTTTATGATGTGGCAAGTTATGTTTAAGTTGATTAGGTTAGCAATCAAATTGGGCTGGGATTTGGGAGCGTGGAAGTTGATTAGGTCAGGTTGAGTCAAGTACAGAAATATCAGAATTAGGATTTCAGAAGATGCAGATTTTGACATAGATTTTGATGTAGAAAAAAAAATCAAATGATGGTGAAAATCTTAGGGTATTCGAACTGCTATAGAAATTTTAGGATTTTTTGTTAGGGTTTCTAATATGCCAAATTTTAGGGACTTAGGATTTCTGTAAAATAATTAAAAATAATGATTAAATAGAGGACAAGACAGAGAACAATTCATGCAAATTTAATTGAAAAATAAAATTCCTAGATGGTCAAAATAAGATAAAAATCAGACACCTGATGCTATGAATAGGATGCCAAAAATCAGAACTTAGGGTTTTGTAAATCTAATGCAAATGAAAACTATCCTGAACCTACTTTGATACCAAACTAATGTGGAATGAAGCTAGAATTGATGATAAATAGAAAACTATTTTTTTGTGTTTTTAGGATTTTTAATTCGGTGTGTTAAATTTTCAAAATTAAGTAAAGAATCAGCATAGATGCTAGTAATGCAAGAAACTAACGTACCCCCAAAAACTCATGCAGAATACTAAATAGCCAGGACCCAAGAGTTGAGAAACTCTTGGTTTAGGATAGTTTATCCTCATCAAATCAAAATTAAAAGAAGAGAAGGATGTTACCAATCAGTGATTGATGAACTTCCAATGAAGAGATCACACTGCACTCTGATTGGAGTATGGATGATGAAGCTTGGTTTCCTTGATTAGATGGCTGATTTGGGCGGTCCTAGAGGCAAGGAAAGCCTCCTCTGGGGAGGTGAAAAACCTTGAGGATCCTGTAAACATCAAAGGTCAATTAAAACAGCAACAACAAAATAATAAAAGGAGATGAGGTTTTGTAGAAATGTGAAATCAGGGTTTGTATGTGGCGGCTTGAAGAAGGATGTTGTTCTTTTCTTTGGGTGGCCTAGGGCACTCTTCCTTTGGGCGTGTGAAGGCTAGATGGCAGCAAGCTTGGGTGTGGAAGGATGCTAGGGCAGCAAGGATGATTAGGGCCCACAAAAGTAACCAAAGAAACATAGAAACTCCAATACCAACACAAGACACAAGTTCTTAAACCAAAATTTTAGCAAAGATTTAATTCATGAGATAAAAGTTTCTTACAAGAGGGGGAGGGGTGGGGTATTTATAGATATTCCCCAAGTCCTCTCCTAGTTAGGATAGGATTATAAAGTTGAGAGAGAGAGGGATTACAAGTTTGCTTAAGACTAGGAGAATACACTTTGAATAAAAATAAAACTAGTTCTCCTTATTCTACTTGGATTTCTCTCCACATTTGACTTGGTCCAAGGGCTCTCTTTGGGCTTGGGCACCAATATGGAGTTGGGCTGGCTTTAGGGAAGCAAGGGGCATCCTCCTTTGTATTAGTGCATGGGCTTTGGGCCATGGAAGCTGGAGTGCCCTGGTATCAGCATATTTTTTAGAATCTTGGTCTAGGGCTCATGGGCTTGACTCTTGGGCTTGGATCTCTTGGCCTGGGTGCTGGGGTGGTGGTAATCCTGGAAATCATGGGGCACCTAGCATCTGGCATATTCCGGAGCATCTGGAGGGAATCTGGCATCTGGAATGGCATCAGCAGGGAATCAGGGTATCTGGAGAGCATCTGGAGGGTATATTGGCTCTAGGGTGTCAAACAAGATCCCATAAGCTGATGTAAATGCCTATGGCTTCCGGGTGAGGTCTGGTAGAACTCCAAAATAGGGTATCCTCTTCTCTTGTATAAAAACTGGACTCATACTTAAATACAGGACTCAATGGACTGGACTAGGTTGAGACAAATCAACTAGTTTCAACTTATTACAAGAGTCAATCTTACTTGCTTACAAAATTGTGACACATAATTAAGGTTCTAAAAAAAACCTAATCACTAAACCATATGGGATCCAATGATCTGTGTCTGATTCTGGTGTCCCCACCAATTCTCCCAGGATGGGAGGAACTCGACCCCGTCAAATAAGGGTCAAATTGGCTCAAGGAGGGTCTGGGTTGAGACGTGCAGATCTGCACCAATGTTCCACAAGTCCTTAGATTATGGTCGACCTTGCCACCGGACCAAATATCGCTGACAGTCTCTATTCTAGGTACTGATAGCTTGATCATCCAGAGTTCTCTCAATCTTTACCTCACCAAAAGGTCAAATTGCATGTGGTCGCTCAGGGGTGGGTTCGCTCACAAGGAAAGGGAGTGGCTCAAGGGGCTCGCTTGGTATCACTGCTGGGCGACCCTAGACTAATAAGATATGATATGATGAAGGTGGAGCTAATACCTAAATCAGGTAATATCTCAGGCACATAGGCATTGGGTCCATTACTCTTCATTATTTGGATGGGCCAGCTTTGCGAGCAGAAAATTCTTTTATCATCACATATTTCTCTGCATAAAATTCTTTATCTTTTCTTTGGGAATTAGCCAGTTGTTATTTAGTTCATTACTTATGTTCAGCTTTTGACTAATTTTATGATGCATATGCTGTGTAAAGGTAAGTGTAGGTGTGAATATGTGATTCAAGGCTATGGATTTATCGGACTCAACTAACACCTCATAGACTCGACTAGACTTTCCTATCAAATAGGAAAATTTTATTGAACTCTATGGGACAAAACCTGATAGACTATAGACTCATTAGGTTTGATCCTAGCATGGCATGTACATGAGAACTTACTATGTTCTCCTAGCAAATGCCATAAAGTATACCAAAAATATATAAAAAAACTAACATGTGTAACAAATGAATATAACATGCAAACCTCTACATGATGCAAGTGAATGGTTAAAGAATCATAAGAAGAGTCAGAAAAGGGTAGAAAATAAGATATAGGTTTAGGGTTAGTACGGCAGGAAAAGGGTTCGGGATTGATTGGATAGAATAGAATGCAGAAGGTATGTCAGGAATTAGTCATAGACTAATGAGCATTACCTTATGGATTTGGGTATTCCTACAAGGTCTATATTATGGAAGAATGGGTCATTAATTTCAGGGAAGAGATCAATTGGATTTAAAGGAATAACTTCATCCTGAGGGTACTGATAAGAGATCAAGTTCTTAATAACTCTTCTGGCTCATGAAGTTCAGGACTAGATTTACAATTGGGTCCTTTTCTAAAGTCTCCTCAGGTAGAGTTGCAGTCACAAGGTCATGGGTTTCTTCCTCTAATGACTCTTCCACTACAGGTTCAGCTTGGATGTTGGTGCGGGCACCAGACTCAGAAGAAGACTTCAGGGCTCCATCTGGATCTCTGATTGACCTTGCCCGAAGAATTAGGGTTTTCTAGTTTTGTAATAAGGGTTGACTTGGTCAACTCAATTTTAGTTGAGTATGTTTTTCCCTGCAATTTAAATTTTGTTGAGTCATGTTGACTCAGTACAAGTCCTAGTAAGTGGTCTAGGTCTTCTCCAGGGTGCCACATTTTCTCTCCAAGCCCAAGCAAGTGGGTGCCACACTCCCAGCCACACGCCAGAGTCCAGGAGGTGCCACATCTCCATCCTAGTGTCTTGGTCCCCACACCCAAGGGAGCAAGAATTTTTCTTGAAGCCAAAATCAAGGAGGCGCCCCATATATACCTTAAAGGCAAGCTAAAGGAGGAAAGAGGCATTTCTTGGGGAGCACTTCAAGGGGGCGCCCAATCCATGCCTAAAAGACAAAGCAAAGTTGGGAAGAGCCATGACTTGGGGAGGAAAGAAAAGGAGGTGTCCAAAAGAGTGAGCCATGAAGGAAGAAGCCTAAACTTGTGGAGCAAGACTAGGAGGCGCCCAAATACTTCCAAATAAAACCAAGCATGGAAGGAAAAGAAATTTTCTTGAAGAGCAAGGCTAGGAGGCGCCAAATTACCATTTGGAGCCACCAATCAACACTTATGGAAGCTCTTGGCCGGCCATATGAGAAGGATTTGATTCTACAATCCTAATTTGAGGATCCATCCTATTAGTCCCACATGGGAAGATGTAAAAACCTTGACCTCTTGTAAAGACTTATAAAATAAACCCTCTTGTAAGTTTGAAAGAACAACTGATGAATGAATTCAAATTTTGTGTGAGCAACTTTATGTTTCTCTCTTCCGCACTTGCATCCAGGTGTGAGCTCCGTGAGGGAGTAAATCCAGGTTCCTTAGGAACCTTGAGGAGGTGTGAGATCTCCAACCCAAAATCCTAGGTTAGCCACTTCACTTCCAAACCCTAGCCGCCATCATCCTCTTCACTCCACCAAACCTAGCCTACCCCATCTCTCACGGCCCCCTCTCTCCAAGTAGAGGCCGACCACCATCATCCAGGTCCAGTTCAGCTACTTCGAAGACAGAGCAAACCCAAAGGAAGTCAGATCAGCATTCTAGGAGAATCAGGATTTCAGCAACATCAGCTTTCAAGTTCTCTATCTGGTAAATCCTTCCTTGAGTATCTTGTTCCATAACTTGTTCTTCTTCTTTCCCAGATCTTGAGTTCAGAAGAAGCCAACTCTGCCAAAGGGCCAGTATTGGAGGATCCATTGCGAAGATATCTGAATCCGGGGATCTAACAATCTGCTCAAGAGAGTCCTTCCACTAAACTCTTTGAAGATCACTACCTGGTCTATAACTCTCTTCTCTTTACTTCTGTCCTGTTGAAAGTTCAGAGAAAAACCCTAGGTCTGGGAGTTTCTCAACCCCAGCGATCCTTTACTTCTAAAACTACTCTGATAACCTGGTTTCTTTAAATTGTACTTTAAATTATTACATAGTTTCTTTTAATTTAGTTAACTTTCCTTTGAGTCAAAGCCGACTTCTGAAAAAAAAAAAAAAAAAAAAGAATTAGTCTTAATTTACTTCCGCATGCATCATCTCTTTTGTTCTGCATCATTTTGGTATCAGAGCACTCGTTTGCATCAATTTTGGTATCAGAGCATTCGTTCTGCATCAATTTTGGTATCAGAGCATTCGTTCTGCATCAGGTGTGGTCAGGTTCAACTAATGTTGGGTGGTTTCTATATGGGTATGGTCAGGGTTAACTGATCTAGGGTGGCTTCTACCTGGGTATCTATTGTTCAACTAACTTTAAGTCTTCTATGGGGAACTCCTCTTCTTCCTCCTCATACTCGTCCACTAAGATTGGGTCAGCCTCATATATCTCTACTTCAATATCTTTCTGGTGAAGCAAATGAGGTGGTTGAGGGGGTTGGTCCTAAGGGATGACCTGACTAATACTACGTTCAAATCTAGGGGTATTAATGCTATAGGGTTCAGGTTAACTGAGGGATAGTGGGTTACTACTGGGTTCATATCTAGGGACTATGGGTTCCTGGGGATTATAGGGCAAGGGTTTAGCTCTATGGGCCTTGTCTAGGGTTCCTATTGGGTCGTCTAATGGATCAATCCTTTGGGTCATTTGGTTATTGGGTTGGGTCATCTGGTTAATCTGGGCGGTTAATTGGGCAACTGATTTTGGGACTGGGTGATCATCTTGTCAAACTGGTTTTGGGTTTGGGTATGCATCTGGTCAAATCGGTCTTGGGTTGGGTGTGTACCTGGTCAAATCGATCTCGGGTTTCGTTATTCATTTGGGCAAACTAGTCAGTCATGGCTTTCAGAAGAGCTTCAAACTTGGAATCCATAGCTGAATCAATTTGGGATGTGGACTTCTGGTATTTGGTTCCTAATCTAGTGGTCATATAATCAAACAATCAGTCATAATGAGATGGTGCATCCAAGCATGCAAAATGGGTTAGCTTAATCTAGGGTTTCCTAGACCTAGAACCAAAACTGGGTGGGTTAGCTCAACTTACACTTAACCCAGTAGCTAATTCTTCCTCTGGCCAGGTAGAGAGTGGCTGTGTGGGAGGCCCCCCTACTTTTGCAGGGATCCAATTAAAACCATAACGCCACTTATTTGACTCTAGGCCCTCAGCCTTTGACACCAGATTTCAATAATAGCCACAGGATTAAATGTACTAGTTAGTGACCTATTGATGTCTCCTAGCCCTCTAGGATAAATTAGGTCTAATTGATTTTAGTTAGGCTTGGGTTAGTATGATGATGGTTGTTTTGGGCCCAGGACAGGTGATGAAATCCTACCTGATGTTATATTGACTGCCCTTAAGATTAGGTTAAAACATGATGGCAATCGATGGTCCTGATGCAATCTAAAATAATCAAAAAAATAAATATTTTTTTTATGTATTTATGATATGGTAAGTTAGGTTTAAGTTGATTAGGTTAGTAATCAAATTGAGCTTGGGATTGGGGTGTGGGGAAGTTGATTAGGTCAGGTTGAGTCAAGTGTAGAATATCAGAATTAGGATTCTGAAGATGTAGATTTTGACATAGATTTCAATGTAGAAAAAAATCAAAAAAATTCTATGATAGAGGATGGACGGTGTTGATGAGCTCTACCAAATTTGATGTATAAAAAAATATCAAATGATGGTGCAAATTCTAGGGTTTTCAGACTGCTATAGAAATTTTAGGATTTTTTGTTAGGGTTCTAATATGCCTAGTTTTTGGAACTTAGTTTTCTATAAAATTAATTAAAATTATGATTAAATAAAGGACAAGATAGATAACAATTCATGCAAATTTTATAAAAAAATAAAATTCCTAGATGTCAAAATCTGATAAAATTAGACACCTAATACTGTGAACATGATGCAGAAAATTTAGAACTTAGGGTTTTATGAATCTAATACAAATGAAAACTATCCTAAACTCGCTCTAATACCAAATTGATCCAAGATGAACCTAGGACTAATGATAAATAGAAAACTAGTTTTTTTATGAATTTTAGGATTTTTAATTAAGTGGCTAAATATCCAAAATTAAGTAAAGAAACAGCATAAAGGCTAGTAATGCAAGAAACTAATGTACCCGCAAAAACTCATGCAGATACTAAATAGCTAGGATCCAAGAGTTGAGAAACTCTCAGTTTAGGATAGCTTATCCTCATCAAATCAAAAATTAAAAGAAGAGAAGGATATTACCAATCAGTGATCGATGAACTTCCGATGAAGAGATCACACAGCACTCTGATTGGAGTCTGGATGATGAAGCTCAGTTCCCTTGATTAGATGGCTAATTTGGGTGGTCCTGAAGGCAAGGAAAGCCTCCTCTAGGGAGGTGAAACACCTCGAGGATCCTGCAAAATGTCAGGGGTCAAACAAAACAGCAACAACAAAATAATAAAAAAAGATTAGGTTTTGTAGAAATGTGAAATCGGGGTTTGTATGTGGTGACTTGAAAAAGGATATTGTTCTTTGCTTTGGGCGGCCTAGGGCACTCTTCTTTTGGGTTTGTGAAGGCTTGGATGGCAGCAAGATTGGGTGTGGAAGGATGCTAGGGTAGCAAGGATGATTAGGGCATACAAAGTAACTAAAAAAACATAGAAACTCCAATACCAACACAAGAACACAAGTTCTTAAACCAAAATTTCAGCAAAGATTTAATTCATGAGATAAAAGTTGCTTACAAGAAGGGGAGGTATGGGGTATTTATAGATGTTCCCCAAGTCCTCTCATAGTTAGGATAGGATTACAAAGTTGAGAGGGAGAGGGATTACAAGTTTGCTTAAGACTAGGAGAATACACTTTGGATAAAAATAAAACTAGTTCTCCTTATTCTACTTGGATTTCTCTCCTTATTTGACTTGGTCCAAGGGCTCTCTTTGGGCTTTGGCACCAATATGGAGTTGGGCTTGGCTTTAGGGCAGCAAGGGGCGTCCTCCTTTGGATTGGTGCATGGGCTTTGGGCCCTGGAAGCTGGGATGCCCTGGTATTAGCATATTCCTTGGAACCTTGGTTCTGTGGCTCATGGGCTTGACTCTTGGGCTTGGAATCTCTTGGCCTGGGATGCTGGCATATTCCTAGAATCATGGGGCACCTGGCATCTGGCATATTTCGGAGCATCTGTAGGGAATCTGGCATCTGGAATGGCATCTAGAGGGAATCAGGGCATCTGGAGAGTATCTGGAGGGTATCTAGGGCTCTGGGGTGTCAAACAAGATCCCATAAGCTGATGTAAATGCCTATGGCTCCCGGTGAGGCCTGGTGGAACTCCAAAATAGGGTATCCTCTCCTTTTGTACCAAATCTGGACTCTCACTAGACTCATACTTAAATACAGGATTCAATGGACTGGACTAAGTTGAGACAAATCAACTAGTCTCAACTTATTACATGACTTAATCTTACTTGCTTACAAAATTATGACACATGACTAAGGTTCTAAAAAAAATCCTAATCAGTAAACCATATGGGATCCAGTGATCTGTGTCTAATCCTTGTGTTCCCACCAATATGGCTAGAAGACTGATTCCTAAAATGGGTGGAGAAGAGTACGGAGGTGTTGCACAGTGATAGTTAGAGTGCTCTATAATTGGCTCAGAATCTAATCTATCATGAACATACAAACATATAGACGTGAGGTACCACATGATTAAAGAGCTAGTGGAAGAAGGTGAGGTGGAGCTAGTAAAGGTCTATATATATAAACCAGTCAGATGCACTCACGAAGGTTCTTCCTAGAGAATTTTCATGTATGGGACTAACAGGTTTGAAGGATAAGGCTGAGTTCACAAGGACTTTAGAGTACTAAGGTAAAGAATATGAGCTCAAATATAGTACCGAAAAGTCCAAGAAAGCCCCAAAAGGAGTCATGGAAGCTAGGAGGTCAGCACCATGGAGAGCCATGATCAAAAGCCAAGGATTCAGCATCAACATGAAGTTAGTCGACTTGGAAGTCAACTAGGTGCTAAATAGTTGGCTACCATGCCAACTATCCTAAAGATTTACCATGCTGTGCCACTAGGTAGTTGGCTATTATGCCAACTACCCAAAAATAGCTCTCTGTATGTTGTTAATTTGTCATTAATAGTTAGCATTATAGCCGGGTACTAAGGAGTAGTCGGCTATCATGTCGACTACCTAGGAGGTCTTTTACACGGGTTTGTTTTTCCATGGATCTTTAGGATCAAACTTAATCCTAGGATCTTGGGGCTCAGGTTTATGAGTCTCAAGGATGCTAATCTTCGTATTTGATCTAGGGATTAAGTCCAAGAGGTGAGTGCATGACAAGACATAGGTGTACATGAACTTGGAATGTGCAATCACTTAGGATTAGCGGTTTGGAGTTTAATTGAGTTTGGTCTTGACCCAATTTTGTATAGGTATATATATACAATGTAAATTAGGTCAAGGTATAATGATCAATTAGAATAAACTCTTTCTTCCAAAGAAATGCATGTCTCTTGCTCTCCTTTCTTCTCTTCTCACAAATGCTAGGTTTTCTTCTAATATGGATTTTCTGCCTTGATCAATGCTTTCGTATTGTTTCTTCCTAGTTTTTGGTTATTCCCAAGTTCTCACACACCATCAGTTGGTATCCTTTTACCTTACATTTGGTATCAGAGCTTTACAAACTGCTTCTTCTTCATACTCCATATCTTTTCAAATTTCATGACAACTATTATCTTGCCCAGATTCAATTGCAAGCAGATTTAATTATCTTCTCCATGTAGTTGTTGAACCCTAGTTGATATGCTCCTATTGAATTTCCACTGATTTCTTGCATGAATCTTTGGATTTCTTGTATTTCATGATCATCTAGGCCAAACTTTCTTTTGAGCAACATTTTGGACACATCTAGCCAAGGATCTCATCTCTAAAAACCAAAGAAATGGTTTGGAAGCTTGGAAATAAAGACACTCTACTAGGATGCGAGAGCTAAAACTCCTATAAAAATGGCTAGAAAGGTTCATATTTATACTTGACCTAAGCTATTAGATTTTGACACATGGCATAGTCTAAGAGGAAAAACTATGCGGCTACTCAAGAATCCTAGCCAATTGACTCAAATCTCTATGTCTAGCATGGGTTGTTATTGGTAAATGGTTATCTGCCAAGTGGCACCACTTGACTGGCTGAGGAGGATGGTCATCTAAGGAATCGAAGAGTTATCTTTTCAAGAAGTGACTCATTTCCATTGAAGCGACAAAATGGAGGAAAGTGATTTTCGAGAAGATTAAACATTACAAGCATTATGAAAAGCATTTCTTTATTAATAAACTTAAAAGTTTGTATAGAAGTCAAACAAAAGTCCATGAAGAACTACAAGAAGAAAAAGAAAAGAAAATTTCCTAAGTATGTTCCTTAGGGTTGGATGCCAGTTCTTCAAGGACTTTGGTTTTGTTGCCGGTTCTTCGATTCCAAGTTCTTCAGCAACAATTGGTTCCTAGGCCTCGATCGCCTCTCCCTCATATTTCTTCTTCCTCTCCTCCCTTCCTCTAGTACTGTTTCTTCAACTATCAATATCTCACTCAGGTCTAGCTAAGGATAGGCCTAAGCTACTTTGTTTTTGCATTCGTTAAAATTGGTTAGGAAGGCATCAATTACAGCTCCAGTGACTTCTCGAATGAAGTCTTCTATTTTCTTATAGTCTTATCACAATACTTGTAGTTTTTTCTTTAGCTTCTCTAGCTTTTGTCAATCGTGAGAAAAAGGTTCTCAATCTTGCCCAACCAAGCTTCTACCTTGGTGATATATGTTCATTTTTTGGCAAGTACCTCTTTTTTCTTCGTTATCCAGGCTTCTAGCTCTTAGATAGAAGCTTCGGAGATGGTAAGCTCCTCCCACAATTTAAGATCTTACACCTCAGACATCTTTAAAAGTTCATCGATGCAAGCTCTCATTATTTTTGCCCAGTTGTCCAAAGAATGATTGAGTTCAACAAACCTACCAAACCCTTTATGAATAGTGGACAACCAAACCCTTTATGAACAATGGACATGTCATGAGCAAGCTATAAAGACAAAGGAAAAACTCCAAGTTAGATGTTCGATATATATTGCTCGGTGAAGAAGAAAGAAGTGAGTTGAAGAAGTTTACTTCAATCAGGGTTGAGAACAAATTGGAAATGATCTCATCCATAGAGTGAGATTTTCGCTCCTCCAAGTCTCGAGGGAGGAGTGACATCTTCATTAGCCTCCATGCCACCTGAGGATTGTGCATAACTAAGTTGTTGAGCTCAATGTTGATCTGATGAACATACCCCTTCCCTCTTTTGCTAGCAGTGGTATCGACTCTCAAGGAAGGTTAAGAAACCCTCCCTTGGGAGACTCGACCATTGTTGGGGTTGAGGAATAAGTGCCAAGGCATCCTGAAGATGGTGCCTGGGACGTTGCAGAAAGAGCCACCACCCACTACAAGAAAATGAATCTTCGGTAATGCCAAATATAGCCTTGCCTATTTGGCCATTGTTTATTATTTAAGCAAGGACAAATATAATCCTTGCCAAAGTTGATTCATTTGCAAGAACAAAATCTTTGCCAAAAGTCTATCCTTTGGGCAAAGATAAATATAGTGCTTGCCAAAAGTTGATTCATTAGCAAGAACAAAAATCCTTACCAAAATGAAAAATATTTTTATCATTTTTTGATAAAAAAAATTATTTATAATATTCAATGTTTAGTCATGGATAGTCCTTGCTAAGGATAGTCCAAGTTAAAAATTAAATATTTAATTTTTTAGCAAGGATTATTTAAGCTAAAAACTAAATATTGAACTTTGTAGCAAGGATAGTCCTAGTATAAAGATGTAATCAACACCCCTTTGGTAATGCAAATCCTTGCTGAATTCAAAAATATCAATTTGTAGTAAGAACTGTCCTATTTGAAATTTATTAATAATCATGAATACTACCTTTATGGTAACGAAAATCCTTCTCAAAGTTGGACTTTTAGCATAAACTCTCCTAATAGATTATCCTTTGTACTTTATCCATATACACATACATATACACAATAACTTCAAGATCTACTTTCAATATCAAATAAATTATATTTACATCTTTATAGTAAACCTACTTTAATGTCATATATAATATCATTTATATTGCCATCTAGATTGCGTGGCCTGTAGCTCCTACCTGCACCAGTTGGTGGACTTCCCTCCTAGCATCTCCCACAAGTGACCGGTCCTACAAAAAAAGGAGACTCGGGCCAGGGATCCCGATGGGGGCACTCCGATGGTCAAGTCAGTGGGAGATCAAGAGGAACAGGTCCTCCACGATGGATCCTGGAGCGGTCTCCACTCTTAGAGGATTCAAAAGATGATAGAAGGAGGGTTGGAATAATGAGAGCTTGAGTAGTGATGGCTCGAGCAGTGATGGCTGCTGCAACAGGAGCTCTAGGGGATTCCTTGTGTATCCCCTTTTGCCCATGGATCCTTGCTCTCTGTTACTTGTCACTTATCCTTCCTTACTTACCCTTGTCGAAGGCCCCTTTGAGTTTCTTATAGAAGCATCATGCCTCTGGTGGGGCATAGAGCCCAGGCCTTGTGCTCTCTGGGAGCCCCCCATGCGGATGAAGTGTAGGCCTGTTCTTCCCCTCTCTCCCTACGGAGGGGGATAGGATCTATAGCCCTCACCAGGGGAAGTCTACCACGGGTGCAGGTGGAGTACCGAGGAGTGCGCGTCTCTTTTGCGATGAGTGCGCATGGCATGTCATGGGGCCTTGACCCTAACAGGGCACTGCCTCTATCTGGCATCAATCTGCCATGTTTAGGGAGACCTGGCAAAGCATCGATCTGGTGGGAGATGTTGCGAGGCCTAAGATCCTTGGTAAAACCTGAAAGTAAAAAATGTGGTTGCAGGTGCCTACGCTAAGCATGCAACAGCACAGGAATAGGTAAGTATTTTAAAACATTTTAATAAATACGGAAAATACCTACTCCGCACAGGATCTAGCATATGCAAGATGCATATATTGGCATGATACAGGACATATAATATTATAAATATTTTAATAAATCTAGATCTACACATGCACCGAAAATAAAACAAAACATACCTTATTCCCAGCTAGAATAAGTCTGGGATAAACCTAGAATAGACTGGAATAACTGGAATAAAGTTATTCCAGTCATCTTCTTCCACCTTGGGCTGAAAACAGGGCTTCCGAAAAGTCCCCGGAATGCCGCCTTCCAGACCTCCGATCGCTCCCAAATTTGAGCTGTAGATTCTTAAGGAAGTCCTCTTCGATTTGGCACTAGTTTCTGCAAGAAAATCTAAGCCAATAAATCATAAAAATTCGTCGAAGTTCTGCTGTGTGAAAATGGCAGCAGAACAGAGTAGCTGTCTTCGTCGTTGGATTTCGGGCAACTGGAGCGATCCCGGCTCGCGTGGTTTGCTCCGAGGAGTAGAAGAATACTCCCTCTAGAGGGGACACTCCCGGGGCTCTCCAATCCCTCTCCACGCACGGTGCTAGCCACCGAAAGATGGTTCACGGTCACAGGTTGCTGCAGCAAAACATAATTGCTGCAGCAGGGATTTGAGCACTCTAATGGAGAGGGAAGAGGCTCCTAAAACTCTCCCTCACACCCTCCCAAATCCAGCTCTACAAATACTCAATCAGGTGATCTCACAACCCTCAAAAATTTCCTTGAAAATTTTCTTTTCTCGGTGAATCATAAAAAAAAAAAACCACTGAACAAGGAACGCTGCAGTGTTGTTTATATAGGACAGCAGAGGGGGAAACGGGAGGTTTGGAGGCCAAGAGACTTCGGCAGCTAAATTCCCATTAACATCCATTAATCACCATTAAACCCATTAACCAAGGATTAATGTAATGGGTTGGGAAAAGGAAGAGACGGGACGTTTGGAGTTCTCATCCAGCGAAAGGAATTCCAGCGTTTTGGTCTTTGGGTCTCTTCATTTCAACCATTGAATCACCGTGTAAAACGGTCATGAGGAGAAAATGCACCGGTTCAAAACCGGTCCAAGCAAAATATTATACCTTGGTTCAATCCCATTAAACCAAGCCAATTAAATGGTCCAATCCCATTTAAACCAAGTTGGTTCAGACCTTTTGAATTTTGGTTCAATTGTTTCGCAACCAATTGGAGGCCGAAACGAACTCTGAATCAGTTCAAAACTGATTCAGAAAAATCCTGGCACAATGCTGATCAACCAAGAACAATTTTTGGTTGACTCAGACAAGGGCAAGATGGGAAAAAAGAGTGCTCAAAATACTACTATGACCATAAAACCGAGATTTCCCAATCGTATTCGGTATCCGGATCAGAGAGTTATCCTCTGTGGCGTGTGACCTCATAGGTTCAAACCAAACGGTAGCACCAGAACAATTCTAGTACCAGCACGGGAAACCATCTAGCAATGGGTCCCGGCATCCGGATAGGTCGAAGATGCGGGAGCAAACTATCGAACTTCTGGCATATGGTTACCGTATAATTCATCCCTTTGACCTCTAATGCTCAGGACGACTGAGATTGGGCTGCCAACCCAGACTGAGTCAGTCGACTACGTGTCTCAACCTCGCAAGCCCAGTGACTCTTCATTAGGGCTACCCCGGCCAAAGATTTGTAAATTGAGATACTGCGAGACATTCAATCCAAACTGTTAGGACAGGTCAATTCCATCTTGGTCCATCACTACTCCACAAGTACTTGCCTGTACCTAGAAACCTTTCGTCATCGGATTAAAAATCCGGTAGTCCGGCACCAAAGCATAGGGAGTTGCTTGCAAGCTACCGTGATGACCTCAGGTCAGAGGGACACTTATACCCATATCCAATCGTGAGTATCCCTTTGGCAGAAAGGGACTGCACGGAGTCACGTTCAATGAGATATCACATATATCCCACTTGCAGATCACATCAGTGTCACCACACCATTTGGTCAAGAGGACAACCAAACGATGTGAACTACAACAACCTATACTTGATATATTGCCGTCCAGTACAATATATCCTTTGGTTGTAAACCGGGTTTAAGGACCACTCGATACATCCTCTCTGTATCGAAGTCAGTGTAGTCCTAAGGACTTCATCACATAGGAAAGAGTTCATTTCAGGGAAATTCAATATGTGATGAGCTGCCAAAAATAATATTTTATTATTCATTGAAAAAATACAATACTTAGCTCAACCGCCTACAACCCAGGCGATTGGCTTTGGGACACAATTCCCACAACTCCCACTTATACTAAAGCCAATCAGAAGAGTATCTAATACCCATTTCCCATTTACAATAGTCGAACTTTTTATTCCGAGGGCTTTAGTGAAGGGGTCGGCCAGATTTTCTTTTCCATCGATCTTTAGAAGATTGATGTCGCCTCGTTCCACGATCTCTCGTACGAGGTGGTAGCACCGTAGGATGTGCTTGGTGTAGTGATGAGCTTTAGGCTTCTTAGCTTGAGCAATGGCTCCAGTGCTGTCACAGTACACCAGAACAGGACCATCTAGGGAAGGTGCCACCCCTAGCTCTCCAAGGAACTTCCGCAACCACACAGCTTCCTTTGCTGCATCTGATGCTGCAATATATTCTGCTTCGCATACCGAGTCTGCAACAGTGCCTGCTTGAACTTTTCCAGCAGATCGCTCCTCCGTTCAGGTAAATACAAACCCTGACACACTCTTGCTATCATCTCTATCCAACTGGAAACTGGAGTCAGAGTATCCACAAGTTTCAAGTCAGGTTCTCCATAAATCAGCCATTGTCTTTAGTATTTCTCAAATACTTAAGGATGGACTTAACCACCTTCCAATGCGCCTCACCTGGGTCAGACTGGTATCTGCTCTCTACCCTAGTGAGTATGCCACGTCTGGTTTAGTACAAGTCATAGCATACATGATAGAGCCTACTGCTAAAGCATAAGGTACTCTACTCATGCCTCTCTTTCCTCAGGAGTTGTCGCACAATCCTTCTTGGAAAGAGTAATTCCAGAACCTATCGGAGATAGCCTTTCTTGGAATTTTTCATGCTGAACCGTTTCAGCACGTGTCAATGTACATAGACTGGGATAGTCCCAAAAGCTTAAATCTATCTCTATAGATTTTCATACCTAGTATGTAAGAAGCTTCACCCAAGTCCTTCATGGAGAACAGAGATGATAACCAGACCTTTATTCCTTGTAATGCTGCGACATCATTCCCGATTAAGAGAATGTTGTCAACATACAATACTAGGAATACAATCACAGAACCATTAACCCATTTATAGATGCATGGTTCTTCTCCGTTCCTAACGAAGCCGTACGATTTGATACACCTATCAAACCGTAAGTTCCAACTTCGAGATGCTTGCTTGAGTCCATAGATGGACCACTACAACTTGCATACTTTTGATTCATCTGCGGATGTGAACCTTCAGGCTATATCATATACACCTCCTCTTCTAGCTCCCCATTTAGGAAAGCGGTTCGGACATCCATCTGCCAGATCTGGTAATCAAAATATGCTGCCAAAGCAAGCATGATCCGAATGGACTTGAGCATTGCCACAGGGGAGAAAGTCTCATCATAATCGATACCATATCGTTGACGATACCCCTTGGCAACCAAACGGACTTTATAGGTCTCTACCTTCCCATCTGCGCCCCTTTTCCTCTTGAAGATCCATTTACACCCGATGGGTTTTATTCCTTCAGGCGGATCAACCAAGTCCAAACATTGTTGATTTCCATGGACTCCATTTCGGATCGCATGGCTCCAAGCCATGCCTCAGAGTCAGATCTCTGAAGTGCATCCATATAGGTGATCGGATCCTCATTGTTCTCATCGAGCTCAATGGGATCGCCGTCCCGGACCAAGAAATCATAGTATCTGTCCGACTGACGCGGTATTCTACTCCAGATCTCCTAATGGGTTCTGGGTGTGATTCAATCACAGCCGGTTCTACGATGTCCTTAGAGTGTGTAGGTTCTTCTATTGGCTGAACTTCATCAGTTCAATCTTAAGGCTATAGTTCCATCTTCTCCAAGGAACTCCTTTTCCAAAAAGATAGCTCTAAGAGCAACGAACACCTTTTGTTCATTCTCCAAATAGAAGAAATACCCTTTGGTTTCCTTAGGATAACCAACGAATAAACACCGATCAGACCTAGGACCAAGTTTGTCTGAGTCTAAACGCTTTACGTAAGCCGGACAACCCCAGACCCGAAGGTGTGAGATTGATGGTTTACGTCCATTCCACATCTCATACGGAGTGGAGACAACAATTTACTTGGAACATTATTTAATAAGTAACAGGCTGTCTGAAGCGCATATCCCCAAAAGGATAGCGGCAGAGTTGCAAAGCCCATCATGGATCGAACCATGTCCAACAAGGTTCGATTCCTCCTTTCGGACACACCATTCAACTGTGGTGTTCCTGGAGGAGTCCACTGAGAGAGAATTCCATTCTCCTCAAGATATGTCAAAAAAGCACCAGATAAGTATTCACCACCTCGATCAGATCGAAGGGTTTTAATACTTTTTCCAGTTTGCTTTTCTACTTCATTACGTATCGTTTGAACATTTCAAACGACTCAGACTTATGTCTCATTAAAAGACATAACCGAACCTTGAAAAGTTGTCTGTAAAAGTAATGAAATATTTGTATCCTCCTCTAGCACTAACTGTCATCGGTCCACATACATCAGTATGTATTAGACTTAGAAGTTCTGTAGCTCGTTCACCTTTTCCAGTAAAAGGTGACTTGGTCATTTTACCAAGTAAACAGGATTCACAAGTGGGCAGTGATTCAGAATCACTGACCTCGAGGAGTCCATCTCCTCGCATCTTGTTTATCCTATTTTGGTTAATATGACCTAGCCTACAGTGCCAAAGATACAAATCATGACATTATCTAACCTTGGGATTTGCTAGAAGTGTACATTACACTAACAGCCTTGATAGTACATATATGCCATTATTTAATCTAGCTTTCATTATAACAGAGTTATTCAAAATAACATTGCAAAAATCTCCTTTTATTGATAGTTCAAAACCACAACTGGCCAAAAGGCCTACAGAGATTATGCTCATAATGAAACTAGGACAATAGTGACAGTCGACTAGTTCGACAGTACAAGACTCAAAGACAAGACGCAGGACTCCGACTGCCAGTACTGGAACACGATTTCCATTCCCGACGCTCAGAAACTGTTCTTCATCTTCAAATCTTCTGCTAACTTGAAGTCCCTGTAACGAATTACAAACATGAATTGGACTACCAGTATCCAATACCCAGTTAGCAGTATCAACAATTGAGTAATTACAAGGTTTTATCATATAAATACCTTGTTCAGCAGACTTCTGCTTCTTGGCCTGTTCGGATCAAGGGACGCAATATAAAGAGGACAGTTCCTCTTCCAGTGTCCCTTCTTCTTGCAGTAGAAGCACTCTGCAGAAGACTGATCAGCCTTATACTTCCTTCTGTCTGACTAGGGCCAGGAGCATCTGCACTTTCTTTCCCTTCTTATTTATTTTCTTCTTCCCTTTCTTAAAGGGACGACGACCTCTACTACCTCCCACTAAATTCACCACCCCCTTATTCAGTTGGTGGTCTTTCTCGAAAGTCTGCAGCAACCCCAAAAGACCATGGTAGTTGACTGCAGGCTTGTTCATTCTATAATGATCGAGAAAATCAAGATAGGAGGAGGGAAGAGAATTCAGGATCGCATCCTTGCCGAGCTGCTCGTGCAAGGGGCATCCGAGTTTGCCCAGTTTTTCAATCAGCTCGATCATGTACAATACATGATCAGTGACTGAACCGCCATTCGGCATCTTGGAGTTGTAGATGGCACAAGACACTTTGTACCGTTCTACATCATCCGGGGTGCCGAAGGATTCCTTCAACTTTTGAAGGATTTCATCAGGTTGGGCCTCCTCGAATTTGCGAGTGAACTCGTCGTTCATCGCCGCTAGCATAATGCAACGGACAGTAGTCCAATCAGATAAGCATCTCTGACCGCACTCCGTGCATTAGCGGGAGGGATTTCAGGTGCCGGATCCGTTATCACATACAGGATCCGTTCGTGCTCCAGAACTATTCTCAACTTTCGATACCAACTATCGAAGTTGTGACCCTTTAACTTCTCGTTATCGAGAAGTGACCGGAGCGATAAATTGGAAGACATCTGAAAAGAAATAAGACCTATTAGTGTATGAATTAATAATTAACCAAAAGACTTGGACTTTAGTCTAAAGGTTTCTCCCACTAATTTTTCAGATTGGTAGCCTCTAACTCCAATCCGTGAAAACACTTTTTCAAGTGGGTACTGAAATCCAATAGGCCCGCATGAGCCCGACTATGGCCGGCTCACCCATACGAGCCTAAAGGTAGGTTCGTAAACCAATTGTTTCCCTAAACAATTTCAGTATTTATTTTGCCCCAGAGAACACCCCAATCGGCCTAGGGGCCTCCTATTGCGGGTCTCTGGTTAGGTCCAACCATTAAAATGACTAATCAATGCTTCCAGCTAACTAAAGACCAAGCCCGACTATGGCCGGCCCACCTGGTCCCGTTAAGGAGGTTGCACTGAACCATCATCGATCAGATAGAAATTCCAGTCGTCGGATGTACACCCGTTCATGGAACTGCCGATGCACACCAAGCTAGTGGACACATTTCTATCCAACTTAATGGGAGGCTAAGACACTGTCAACTCCTTGACTTAGTCTTTTAAGGACCTAATAATTTTAGAGGATTTTTTTTTTTTTTTTTTTTTATAGTTGTGACAGAAGAATGAAGGTAAGGACATGGATCATCCTCCCACTGAATCAATCAGATTCCAGGAGGGTTGAATTAAATCAACAATTGATCCATGGGCACCTATTGATCAGTCAGACCGATCAACCTGGGTGACATGGGTTAACTCGAGTCATTGAGCTTTTCCAATCAGTTCTGGTCGACTCGACTAGCCAGGTAGGTGAGATCATGGGTGAGTACGCCATTAACCATCTTTCCTAGACACCAACCAAGTTGGCCAGGAAAGAGGTAGCCTCATACAACCATGATCACAATTGCCAAACCTACCTCGACACCAGTCGGTTTACCAGACTCGATCAGACTAGCCTAAAGACTCGGGCGTCCACTGAGCCACTAATTGGATCCATTTTAGATGAACGGATCAACTAATCTAACTATTAGATAGTTCTAAAGAAAGACCTAAACAACTTTTGTTTAATCTTCTTTTAATCCGGTTCAACTAAACTTAGGTCTAACCCAGTGATGGACCAATAATCAGCTAACCCAATTAACCCAATTTGGCTTATGCAAATTTTATTAGATTTCATAAACCTAAAAATTTTTATTAAGCCAAATACTTAATTAAAATATTTTTTAATTAAGTCTCTATGTAAAACAATTTTACATCTTAATTATGCATCATATCTAGATTTATACTTTTATAAATATTATATGACCCAAATAACAAAATTATAAATCATGCCAAAATTATAAAATAATTTAATTTCTTTTTGATTTCCTTAAAGGATCCTTCTGAAGAGGCCAACACAGACGAACCGCATCGTGTCAAAGACACACGGCCATGGTGAAGGTCTCAACTAGGTTCCTAAAAGTACTCTCTAATCCCAAGATTAAACAATTTAATCTACTATACATGCATCAAGATATGTTACACTAGAACCTGGCTCTGATACCACTGAAAGTAAAAATGTGGTTGCAGGTGCCTACGCTAAGCATGCAACAGCACAGGGAATAGGTAAGTATTTTAAAAATATTTTTAATAAATACGGAAAATACCTACTCCGCACAGGATCTAGCATATGCAAGATGCATGTATTGGCATGATACAGGACATATAATATTTATAAATATTTTAATAAATCTAGATCTACACATGCACCGAAAATAAAACCCAAAAACATACCTTATTCCCAGCTGGAATAAGTCTGGGATAAACCTGGAATAGACTGGAATAACTGGAATAAAGTTATTCCAGTCGTCTTCCACCTTGGGCTGAAAAAGGGCTTCCGAAAAGTCCCGGAACGCCACCTTCCGGACCTCCGATCGCTTCCAAATTTGAGCTGTAGATCTTAAGGAAGTCCTCTTCGATTTGGCACTGGTTTCTGTAAGAAAAACTAAGCCAAAAATCGTAAAATTCGTCGAAATCTGCTGTGCGAAAATGGCAGCAGAACAGAGTAGCTGTCTTCGTCGTTGGATTTCGGGCAACTGGAGCGATCCCGGCTCGCGTGGTTGCTCCGAGGAGTAGAAGAATACTCCCTCTAGAGGGGAGACACACCTGGGGCTCTCCGATCCCTCTCCATGCACGGTGCTAGCCGCCGGAAGGGTTCACGGTCACAGGTTGCTGCAGCAAAACAGAATTGCTGCAGCAGGGATTTGAGCACTCTAAGGAGAAGGAAGAGGCTCCTAAACTCTCCTCACACCCTCCCAAATCCAGCTCTACAAATACTCAATCAGGTGATCTCACAACCCTCAAAAATTTCCTTGAAAATTTTTTCTCGGTGAATCACAAAAAAAAAAAAACCACTAAACAGGGAACTGCAGTGTTGTTTATATAGGACAGCAGAGGGGGAAACGGGAGGTTTGGAGGCCAAGAGGCTTCAGCGCTAAATTCCATTAACATCCATTAATCAACCATTAAACCATTAACCAAGGATTAAGTAATGGGTTGGGAAAAGGAAGAGACGGGACGTTGGAGTTCTCATCCAGCGAAAGGAATTCCAGCGTTTTGGTCTTTGGGTTCTTCATTTCAACCAGAATCACCGTGTAAAACGGTCATGAGGAGAAAATGCACCAGTTCAAAATCGGTCCAAGCCAAAACATTATACTTGGTTCAATCCCATTAAACCAAGCCAATTAAATGGTCCAATCCCATTTAAACCAAGTTGGTTCAGACCTTTTGAATTTTGGTTCAATTGGTTCGTAACCAATTGGAGGCCGAAACGAACTCCGAATCAGTTCAAAACTGATTTGAAAAATCCTGGCGCAATGCTGATCAACCAAGAACAATTTTCGGTTGACTCAGACAAGGGCAAGACGGGGAAAAAGAGTGCTCAAAAATACTACTATGACCATAAAATCGAGACGATTCCCAATCGTATTCGGTATCCGGATCAGAGAGTTATCCTCTGTGGCGTGTGACCTCATAGGTTCGAACCTAAACGGTAGCACTAGAACATTCTAGTACCAGCACAGGAAACCATCTAGCAATGGGCCCGGCGTCCGGATAGGTCGAAGATGCGGGAGCAAACTATCGAACCTCTGGCATATGGTTACCGTATAATTCATCCCTTTGACCTCTAATGCTCAGGACGACTGAGATTGGGCTGCCAACCCAGACTGAGTCAGTCGACTACGTGTCTCAACCTCGCAAGCCCAGTGACTCTTCACTAGGGCTACCCCGGCCGAGGATTTGCTAAATTGAGATACTGCGAGACATTCAATCCAAACTGTTTGGACAGGTCAATTCCATCTTGGTCCATCACTGCTCCACAAGTACTTGCCTGTACCCAGAAACCTTCCATCACCGGATTAAAAATCCGGGTAGTCCGGCACCAAAGCATAGGGAGTTGCTTGCAAGCTACCGTGATGACCTCAGGTCAGAGGGACACTTATACCCATATCCAATCATGAGTATCCCTTTGGCAGAAAGGGACTGCACGGAGTCACGTTCAATGAGATATCACATATATCCCACTTGCAGATCACATCAGTGTCACCACACTCATTTGGTCAAGAGGACAACCAAACGATGTGAACTACAACAACCTATACTTGATATATTGCCGTCCAGTACATATATCCTTTGGTTGTGAACGGGTTTAAGGACCACTCGATACATCCTCTCTGTATCGAAGTCAGTGGAGTCCTAAGGACTTCATCACATAGGAAAGAGTTCATTTCAAGAAAATTCAATATGTGATGAGCTGCCAAAAATAAATTTTATTAATTCATTGAAAAAATACAATACTTAGTTCAACCGCCTACAACCCAGGCGATTGGCTTTGGGACACAATTCTCAACAAACCTTCCTCTCCGAGTGGTGCGGGGGGGGGTTGGGGGTGCGACACCCTGAGCAGAGTACCCTTCCTAGGAGGTGCCGATAGTAGGCGAAGAGGCCTGATACTCTGGCAGGATGCTTTCTCTATAGGTGGCATGCTCTAGCAAAATGTCATCCCTTAGAGGTTGCAGGCAGCATGCCCCGGGGAGGCCATTTCTTAGAGGTTACAGGTGGCATGCCCTAGTGGAGGACATCCCATAGGGGTGCCCATCTCTCCAGGCAATACAGAGGTTCTGATGGGGATGGAGACACCATCTGCTGATGTCACCATCCCGGTCGCTCAAGGGTGCCCATGGAAAAGACCACGTCCATCTGAAGAGATCTATCTGACTTCAATGGAAGAAGTTGATCTCGGTCGAGGGCTCGACCTCAGGGGAGCTGACCTCGATTAGGGGCTCGAAAGGCAGGAGTACAACCTTGACTGAGGGCTCGACTTCAGGGGAGTTGACCTCAACAAGGGCTCAAAAGGTAAGAACAAGACCTCAACTGAGGGATCGATCTTGGGGAAGCTGACCTCAGCCAGGGGCTTAAAAGGTGGGAGCATGACCTCAATCGAGTGCTCGACCTCGGGGGAGCCAACCTTGGCTAGGGGCTCAATCTTGGAACCTCATTTGGCCAATGCATCCAGGTGGCTCCCCCTACCATCATGGTAGCCAATTGGATCCGACATGGGTTCCATGTCAACGGTCATGCCATATCAATTACCTCCCACTCTCGAGTCTCGAGCATGATGTAGTGCTCGACATAAAAGAAGTTATGGTGATGCTGATGTGAAAGGACATTTATCCAGCATCATTAAATGCCTCGACTGCCGATGACTCATGGATCATGCCCCAATGCCAATAAGGAGATGCCATGTCAGCGGGCTCAGGGGGAGTAAGATGATTGGCACCAGGCAGAAGCGATCTTCGACATGTCAAAGCTTCATTCCCACTAGATCTTGACAAGTGACGCACATCCGTTGGTCGAAGGACCAAAAGGATGCATGTTTCGATTAGCATGATGCGATGTCAGGCCATTTGAAAGGGAGGAAACTTTTTTTCTAACCATCTCTTTCGAACCTTTGAGCTTGTAGGGAGAACTAGGGCCTTTTCTACCCAGTTGTGACCTTCCCTCCAAGGCATTCAGGTCGATCTTCCCTCCTTGTTTTCTTCTCCTCCTTTGACTTGTGCTGAGGGAGACCTTAGTTAGAGTCCTTAGGTTTTCCTTCTTTGGTCTCCTTCCCTTCTTCATTTAGGATGAGTCCTTCTGGCTGGAGACGTCTCTGCTCAAGGCACTCTAGTGAAGCCAGGCCTTCCTGGACAAGGACTCCCTCCTTCGATGAGGAGGATGATGTTCATCTTAGCATCCGTATAGGTCCCCGATCGATGGAAATAGTCATAGGTCAACCTAGGGCTCCTCCTTTTCCTTTTCCTCATGTTACTCCTATCGGCTGTGATCTAGCTGGTCCTTCTAGCATCACTTCGGTGATGACACGAGAGGACCTCTTTCAGATCCAGAACACCTACAGGATTCTAGACTTTGTCCGGCTCTCAGTTCCGAGACCGGGGGATCGGGTCACTTCTAGTGATGAGTCAGATCATCCTGTACAAGGACTTTTTTCTCGGGGGCCTTCGTTTGCCTTTACACCCTTCTTCCTTAGAAACTTTTGGCTAGTTTCGGCCAGCGTGCCCTAAATTCAAGTAGGGTCATTTCTTGCTATGCCAGTCACTATCACTTCCATGAGATTGTTGCCCATTTTTCCTTGTTCGGGGCCTTCCTCCTAATTGTTTCCTTTGGCAACTAGTCTAGCTTTATTTCTAGTAACATTTTATTTTCATCAAGTTTGTTTCTAAAAACCCATTTTGTGCCAATAATTGAAACATTTGAAGGTCTATCTACCAAAGTCCAACATTATTTTTTTTAAATTGATTAAGTTCATCTTGCATAGCATTAATCCAATTGCAATCATTTTCAGCTTCTTCAATAGTTTTAGGTTCTATTTGAGATACAAATACTAAATAATCACAACATTTCTAAGAGATGATTGAGTACTTACTCCTTTAGATGGATCACCAATAATAAGTTCTTGGGATGTCCATGAGTATACCTCCATTCTTTAGGTAGAGGATCAGGTAATGATGCATTTTCATTTTCTTGATCTTGTCCTCTTTCATTATTTTGATCATCTTCTTGCTCCTTGGTAGGTTCTTCATTGTTGTTCACCTTTCAGTTCTTTGGTACTTGTTTCATCACCAAGCACATCTTCTTTTCTAGAAGGTTTATGGTTAGATTCATCAAATACAACATGTATGGATTCTTCAACAACAAGTATTCTTCTATTGAAGACCCTGTATGCCTTGCTAGATGTAGAGTAGCCTAGAAAGACACCCTCATCTGACTTGGCATCAAATTTGCTTAGATTATCCTTACCATTATTTAAGATGAAACAATGGCATTCAAAAACTCAAAATATTTTATTTAAGGTTTTCTACCCTTCCAAAGCTGATAAGGTGTTTTCTTAAAATCGGTCGGATTAAAACACGGTTCAAAACATAGCATGCAGTGTTTATGGTTTCCACCAAAAATATCTAGGTAGGTCATTTTCGCAAAGAATGGTGCGTGCCATTTCTTCAAGACTTCTATTTTTCCTTTCTACCACCTCATTTGTTGAGATGTCCTAGGTGCAAAAAAATTATGATGAATGTTGTTTTCACTACAAAACTTCTCAAATTCAAAATTTTCAAATTCAGTTCTATGGTCACTTCTCAAAGATACAATAGAAAACATCTTTTTCATTTGAAACTCTTTTATGAAATCTAATAAATGTAGAAAATGTTTCATCTTTGTGTGCTAAGAACATGACCATGTAAAATGTGAGAAATCGTCTATAATAACTAGACCATACTTCTTACCTCCCAAACTAGATATTCTAGTTGGCCCAAAGAGGGCATGGATAAATGGCAGACCCTAGCACTTAATCATTTCAAATCTCAATTCAATAATGAAGACTCGATCAATGATAGATTAGAAACCCTATCTAATCTTACCTGCTTTGATCAAAGACTTCCTGTGTCATCATTCAAAATATCACATGGGATAACAACTCCCCTTTACTAGGAGCGATCGATTCTTTGTTGACCTACTCATTATCTTCATACACAATCCATCATATCCAGAAACATCTCATACATGATTTAATTGCCATGAATGAGTATGCACCAAAATATAGATTCATGTGCACAAGATACTATGGTAGTCTCAGGTCTAAGGATCACATGCACAACTCCCAATAAGAGAACATTCTTTTGACAAGTAAGACTTTCATTTGATGTTCTCTTATCAGATCAGTTCAGTGAACTCATAACCTAATGAGCACCCGCATCTTGTATTAGCATCTCTACATAAGTGGCTGTGAGACCAACCACCCTCTCCAATAAGCATACATAGGATGTGCTAGTCTTTCTAGATTCATCGATCCCCAAATCGATGATCCATCAACTAGGAACATTTTAGATTAGGATTTAAAAGTTAGGTCTCACTGTTATGATTTCCATCACACCCTAATTCCATTGCCCTAACCTATGGGGCTCATCATAATCTAATATAGATGCAGCAATATGACAAATCAAAATTGCCTTTATTTAATGTCATACAAGAGTTGGTAGATTACAATAATGCCCTTATAAGATTGGCTTTTAGGATACTTTTCTTTCAGGAGGCTCACCCTATAAGTATGACCCCGACTGGGGGCTAACCTCGAGGAGGGCTCATCTTGGAAACATGAGCACGAACCTGGCCGGGAGCTAACCTCAGATGAGGGGCTCGACCTATGAGCATGACCCCTGCTGGGAGCTGACCTCGGTAAGAGGGCTCGCCTTGGCAGCATTAGCGCAACCCCGACTGGGAGCTGGCCTCAGACACGGGGCTCGTCCAATAAGCATGACCCCGATTGGGAGCTAACCTCAGTAGGAGGGCTCACCTTGGTAGCATGAGCATGACCCCGATCGAGAGCTAGTGTCAGACGGGAGCTCGCCCTATGAGCATGACCCCGACTGGGAGCTGATCTCGGTAGGAGGGCTCGTCTTGGCAGTATGAGTGCAACCCCGACTGGGAGCAGGCCTCAGATGGGGGGCCCGCCCAATAAGAATGATCTCGGCTGGGAGCTGATCTCGGTAGGAAGACTCATCTTGGCTCTTTGGTTTGGCCACCATGCTCGGGTGGTGGACTCTTTGTCAATGGGGCCGCCAGCAGAGGCTCCGCGTCAACGAATGTGCCACATCAAATGCCCCCTACTCCCAGGCCCGAAGGATAAAGCATCGCTTGGGGTGAAGGGAGAATGACCATACTGACATGGAGGGGCGCGCCCCCTAAGCTATCAATGCCTTGAGCACCCGCATCCCGAAGATTGCGCTTTCATGCTAATGAAGCGATGCTATGCTATGCTATGCTTGGTCGACCTGAGCCCACTAGATATCCTAGTAAGTATCCGGGAGCTAGCCAGCCCCTTCAGAGTCGACCCATACCCAGCCGACCTAGTCCGAGTCGACCCAGTCCTAGTCAACAGGCCCAAACTAACCCAGTCCTAGTCAGTCAGGTCCGAGTCGACCCCAGCCTAGTAATTCTTTGGCCCGTAAGGATGATCGAGGAAAATCTGTAGAAGCCAATAAGAGTTACACTCCCCAAAAGACCTGTTTTAGATGTAATAAGCCAGGCCACTTTATGAATCAATGTCCAGTTAGTGCTTTACATCTAGGTGAATTGCAAGAAGAAGAGCCTGAGTCTGTAGTCGAACCTGAGGGAGAAGTTTATGAGGCTGATGATCAATAATAGAGGAGTACGAAGGTGAGGAGGAAGAACCTGAGTTTGAGAACCAATTAGGAGTGGTTAGGTGCATCTTAGCCCAAACCCCAGTTAAGGAAGATTGGCGTAGGACTAGCATCCTACAGACTTTTGTTAAGATAGGGGGTAAGGTTCTTAAGATCATCATAGATAGGAGTTGTGTTAATGCCGTCTCTGCCAAGACAATTAAATCTTTAGGATTGACCACAGTTCCTTATCCTAGCCCGTACAAAGTTTCTTGGATAGATTCCACCTCCATCCAAATTCAAGTTAGGTGCCAAATCTTACTTAGATTGCAGGCCTATGAGAAAAAGATTTGGTGTGATGTTATCCCCATGGAAGTAAGTAGTATTATTTTAGGTCGACCTTGGCTATTTGATCATGATGCAACCCTGTATAGTCGAACCAATGTTTGTACCTTCAACTACCATGGGAATAAGTTTGTTATCAATCTAGCTCCCCCTAGGGACCCAGTTAAGAGGGGTTCTAATAGCCTTAAGGATAAGAAACCTGGAGTTAACCTGATTAAGGCTAGGGAGTTAGAAAAGGAGATTGTTGAGGGTAACCCTGTTTGGATCTTGACCTCCAAGGAAATATTAGAGCCAACCCAAAAGGAAACCCTAAAGAAATTGTTGAAGCTCTGAAAGAATTCGAGGATGTCTTCCCTGAGGATTTACCTGATCAATTGCCACCCCTTAGAGACATCCAGCATGCAATAGACTTAGTTCCAGGAGCCACTTTACCAAACCTTCCTCACTATAGACTGAATTCCAGTGAGCATCAAGAATTACAGAGACAAGTGGGAGAATTACTTAGGAAGGATTTCATTAGGGAGAGCCTAAGTCCATGTGCAGTCCCTGCTCTACTGACCCCTAAGAAGGATGGTACCTGGAGGATGTGTGTAGATAGTAGAGCTATCAACAAAATAACTGTGAAATATAGGTTTCCCATCCCCCGATTGGATGATATGTTAGACATGATGGCCGGAGCCAGAGTTTTCTCCAAGATAGATCTTAAGAGCAGCTATCATCAAGTTAGGATTAGACCTGGAGATGAGTGGAAAACTGCTTTCAAGACTAAGGATGGCCTGTTTGAGTGGGTTGTAATGCCCTTTGGACTTTCCAATGCACCAAGTACCTTTATGAGGATTATGACCCAGGTCCTGAGAGAGTTTACCGGAAAATTCGTTGTGGTCTACTTTGATGATATTCTGATTTATAGCAGGACCAAGAAGGACCACCTTAGTCATCTAAGACTGGTATGCCAAACCCTTGGGGAGAATAGCCTCTATGCCAACTTAAGAAGTGTAATTTCATGACACATAGGGTTATCTTCCTAGTTTTTGTTGTCACCCCTGAGAGAGTTTCTGTAGATCCTGAAAAGGTTAGGGCGATTGTTGAGTGGCCTACACCCTCTAGTGTCCATGATGTACGTAGTTTCCATGGCCTAGCAACCTTTTACAAGAGATTTATTAGGGGTTTTAGCATAATCGTCGCACCTATCACCGATTGCATTAGGAAGGGTACATTTGAGTGGACCAAAGCAGCTGATAAGGCCTTCCTAGAGCTTAAGGATAAGATGATCCATGCACCATCCTTAGATTACCTGACTTTACTAAGGTGTTTGAGGTCGCCTGCGACGCCTCGGGAGTAGTAGAATAGGTGGGGTACTAAGTCAAGAAAACCACCCTTTAGCCTTCTTTAGTGAAAAGCTGAATGAGGCTAAACTTAAGTACTCTACCTATGACAAGGAATTTTATGCGGTAGTCCAGGCCTTAGATATTGGAGACATTACTTACTACCGTAAAAGTTTGTTTTATTTTCTGACCATGAGGCACTCCGATTCCTGAACTCCCAAAGAAATTGAACCCACGGCATGGTAAATGGATTGAGTACATTCAAGCCTACACTTTCATCCTGAAGCACCGTGCCGGCATTGAAAATAAGGTAGCAGATGCCCTGAGCCGTAGGTCTTTACTATTGGGATCAGTTAGCACCCAAGTCATAGGGTTTGATAGGTTAAAGGATGAATATGAAACCTGCCCAGACTTTGGAGACATTTACCAGACCCTCAGGCTAGGACCATCCAGTACCCATAGTGAGTATACCCTTCAGGATGGTTACCTTTCCAGAATAATCGACTCTGTATACCCAAAACTTCCCTTAGAGAATTCCTAATCTGGGAAACCCATGCTGGAGGTTTAGCTGGTCATTTCGGTAGAAATAAGATGATCTTAGCAATAGAGGACCAGTTCTTTTGGCCAGGATTGAAAAGGCACGTTGCACAGATTGTAGCCAGATGTCGAACTTGTGCTGTTGCCAAACAGCAAAAGCAAAACACTGGTCTTTACACACCTTTACCAGTGCCTGATCGCCCTTGGCAGGACATAAGTATGGATTTCGTGCTAGGATTACCTAAGACCCAAAAGAAACATGACTCAATCTTTGTAGTGGTCGATAGGTTCTCTAAGATGGCTCACTTCATTCCCTGTTCCCAGACCTTTGACGCGTCTAGAGTAGCCAAACTCTTCTTAGATCATGTGGTCAAACTCCATGGCCTACCCAAGACCATTTATCTGATAGGGATGTTAGGTTCACTAGTTATTTCTGGAAGACCTTATGGCACCTATTAGGGACCAAGCTTAAGTTTTCTACAGCCTACCACCCTGAAACAGATGGCCAAACTGAAGTAGTGAACCGAAGTTTAGGAAACCTCCTTAGATGCCTGGTAGGTGAACATGTTGGAACATGGGATTTGTATTGCCTAGAGCAGAGTTTGCCTACAACAGTTCAGTAAATAGGACAACGGGTAAGAGCCCTTTTGAGATAGTCCATGGGTACAAGATGCGGCAAGCATATGATTAATGATTTGATTAGTGTATGTAGAGCAATGAAACCTAATTACACTAGCATTGTACTCATCATAATAAGTCTTAAGGATTACATGAAAAGGGACTATTACATGATTAGACACAATCCTAAAACTAAGAAGGAAGAAGATCTAGACAATAGGGGCTAATGATTGAGGACTTACCTTGTTGAGCTTTCCAACCTTCTAATGATTTCAAACCTTGAAACTACAGATGCTGGACTGGAGAACTGGATAACAGAGATCAGAATGCTGGGCTTGGGCTTCAGCTTGTTGGTCATTGTCAAGGGGAACCCGTTCACAACTCAAAGACTTCGAAGGACCCTACAATGAAGATCAAAAGTTAAGGAAGAAGAAAGCAGGCATATGGGAGGGATGGAATAATTTATGAGCAAGGAAGGAAGTCTGAGATGGTTTGGCCAGCTCCAATGTATCCTTCTTGAACTTGGTGTTGGATGGCTTGGAGAAGAAAGTAGATTCGAGTGGGGGGGGGGGGGCTTAGGAACAATCACTCAAAGAAATAACATAAGACTACAACTTCAACTTCAACTTCATTTTTCATTCATCTCATCAATAGATTTACATTGGGACGTCCAAGGGCTTAAAAAAAGCCTTACAACTCATTTGAAATTTGAAACCCATAGATTAAGGAAGATTACAAGGGGGGGGTTAGAGGATTTGGTGGGGTTTGGTTAGAAAGGATTTGGGAGGGATATGGCCGACCTCCTTGATTTGAATTTTTCCTTGGTTGGCCACCTTTGGATTCTTTTGAATTCCTTTGTTGGCACCCAAAGGTGATGAGGTGGCTGGTGAGGTGCGTCCTTGCTGATGATGTGGCATGTTGAGGTGGCCTTCTACTTGGATATGAATTTCAGGATGACATGTGGCGCCAAGTGGGGTCACTTGATTAATCTTGCTGATGTGGCATCTTTGTTGATATGGTGCCATAAGTGGGTCCTAGTTGATGGTCCTTCTCTCTTGCTTGGTTGGTGTGTCTTCTCTTCCTCATGTGGTCAAATTTTGGGATCCAAAATTTGAGTCTTGTTGTTGGCTTTCATGACTTAACTCAACTGAACTGACTTGACTTACCTAGACTTTAAAACTTGAAATGGACTTACAGTAAATGAAATTTAGAAGTAATTACAGGACTAAAACACTCTTGATCAATGAAATTTAGAAGTAATTACAGGACTATAAAATAAAACACTCTTGATCAGGAATTAAAACTCAAAATTAATTACAGGACTCAGGGTAACCTAATTATCTTCAATCCAAATTGGGATAAGGCTAACCTTGTTGGAGTGAAGTTTCTTTTGCTTCTGGTGTCCACACCAATTCTCCCGAGGTGGACAGAACTCGACCCAGTCGAGTATGGTTCAGTTTTGCCATGGTAATGCTCGAACAAGTCTGGGTTAAGTCTTTGTAGGTCCTCTCGAGTAATCCAAGAGTTGTCTGACTCAGGTCGACCTTGCCATTGAACCAGGTATCGCTGATAATCCTTATTCCTGGTAGTAATGGTCTTGTCATCCAGGATTCTCTCAATGCTCTCTCTCCGCTCGGGTAGGGTTGGTGGTGGACACTCGAAAATATGTTCACTCTCAATGAAAGTTTCTGGCCCAAAAGGCTCACTAGGTATTAGTAGTGGTTCTTTGTATTCTACTAGGTCTGAAACATAAAGGTTGTACTAATACCCATATCAGGTGGAAGTTCCAAAACATATGCATTAGGCCATATTTTCTTTAAGATCTTGAAAGGTCCCGCTCCGCGGGCATGCAGCTTCTTTTTGGTTCCAGGTGGGAACCATTCAGGGTTGAGCCTAATCATTGCATAATCCCCTTCACAGAATTCTTTAGCCCCTTATGTGAATCAGCTAAAAGTTTGTAAGTCTCATTGCTCAGTTTGATCTTATTACTGATTTCTTTATGCAAATTTGTGACATGCTGTGCGAAAGATTCAGTAGACTCAGAAATTTACACAAGCACTTACAAAATGCAGACTGAACTAGGCATCCTTATTGAGAAGAATTTATTGGACTTTCTAGGACCTAAACCTAACAGATTAATGACTCTCTCAGTTTGACCCTGGTCTGGTACACATGAGAATTTACCATGGGTGTCCTAGCAAATGCCATAAGGTTTTCCAAAAGTAGGTAGCAAAAAGAATAGGCTTTAAAAGCTCATGCATCCTAGTAATCTCATCAAAATGAAACTTAATGGCGCTAAAATTATGATAAGACTCAGGGAAGGCAGGAAATAGGAATCCGAGACTTGGGATAATTTAGGAGAATCTTGAAACAGACCTTGGTTACTCATGATGACCATAAGATTAGAATTTTGATCTACAGGCGGGATGCTTCTAGGTAGTTGAAGGTCATTAGGAAAGTCTTCTAAAATAATGATTGGGTTCTTCTCGGGTACCTGAAGGAGTTCTTGTGTCGAAGCTAAAGTATGGGTTCTTCTTGAGGGCATTGTCTTATGGGAACCAAGTCCTCACTAAATTTTGGTTGTTCTGATATTTCAGGACTAGGCTCAATAATCTTTCTTTACCAAGGTTTCCTCAGGTAAGGTACTAAAGTGTTCTCTTCACAGTCTCCCCTCATATTCATCTATTAAACTTATGTTAGTCTCATACACATATTTACTAGGTTCATATTTGCCTTCTTCCTTCCCTAGCCCTTCAGTTTGAGGATACCCTAAGTCTTGAGTATTCGTGAACTCAACCTGTACTTCAGGGTTCTTACTCCTATTATTCATATGAGCTAATGGGATAGTAAGAGTTGGTTGGTCTAAGGAAAATTGTTTAGCCAGCATTTGGTTCAATTGGGCCATTAGATCATTTAGGCCCTCATCATGGTTTCAAGATTCGGGTCCATGGCTACACTGGACTGGGTCTGGACTGGTGAATATGAGGCTCCTGATCTAGTTTTCATGCATGCAAGTAGACTCAAGCTCGAGCTAAGGTTTCCTAGACCTAGAGCACAAATTAGAGGTCTAATTAAGTGAACCAACTAGCTAGTAGTACTTATGGGACTTAGCCAGGTAGGTGGAGGGGAGTGAAGGTCCCTGATTACCAACCTTAGACACCAATCTGAGATTGGCCAGGTAGGCGGACCAAATCACAAGCCCTGATGCACCAATCCTAGACACCAAGCCAGTAAGCACACACCAATTAGCTGATACTATTAACTTGACCCTAACCTGAACCCAATGTTGGTGTCCCTAACCTACTAGGGAAATTAACGTTCTACTCAATTTTAATTAATGGGCTGGGATCGATATGCTGGTTGATGATTTTGGGCTAGGGACAGGTGATGAACCCTGACACTATGTCAAATTGATGCCCTTAATTTGATTTCTCATGAGATGAATGAAATGCAAAGGTGCTGCAGAAGTATGTTGCAGTTTGAAAGTGGTGTGGAAAACATGATGAAAAAATATCCAAAATTCTGAAAATTTGCAGAGGATTCCTAAGTTATATGTTTCATGCAGATGAAAAAAAATTTAAAACTAAATCTGTACTACTCTAAGCAGATCCTACAAATGAAGATAAATAAAAATGACATAACAGAACCCTAATGATAGTATCGAACTGCAGAAATTTTTATTGTTTTATAATTTTTTTCTGATGATGAAAATTTAATATGGTGATAACTGACTTAAAACGTAACAAGAAAAAAATATTTCAACAAAAACTTAGCGACTTGCCTTTGGAGCTGTAGACGGATTACAGTAGACAGATGCAAATTTTCAGAAAAACTAAACCTAATCAAACAAGTGCAATGGCTTACCCAAACTTCAATCTAAAAAAATTCACGTCCGGCTAGGGGCTCATTATTCCCATGGGTCATGACAGTGTACTGGAGTACACCCACTCAGGAGGCGTGAATTTTAGATCTTGCTTGGATTTAAAGAAAACTATTCTACCCTGATGCAACCATGCTCTGATACAAATTGATGCGGCAAGCATATGATTAATGATTTGATTAGTGTATGTAGAGCAATGAAACCTAATTACACTAGCATTGTACTCATCATAATAAGTCTTAAGGATTACATGAAAAGGGACTATTACATGATTAGACACAATCCTAAAAAAGAAGGAAGAAGATCTAGACAATAGGGGCTAATGATTGAGGACTTACCTTATTGAGCTTTCCAACCTTCTAAAGATTTCAAACCTTGAAACTACCGATACTCTGGACTGGAGAACTTGGATAACAGAGATCAGAACGCTGGGTTTGGGCTTCAGCTTGTTGGTTCATTGTCAAGGGGAACCCTATTCACAACTCAAAGACTTCGAAGGACCCTACAATGAAGATCAAAAGTTAAGGAAGAAGAAAGCAGGCATATGGGAGGGATGGAATAATTTATGAGCAAGGAAGGAAGTCTGAGATGGTTTGGCTGGCTCCAATGTATCCTTCTTGAACTTGGTGTTGGATGGCTTGGAGAAGAAAGTAGATTCGAGTGGGGGGGGGGGGGGGGGGGGGGGGGGGGGGCTTAGGAATAATCACTCAAAGAAATAACATAAGACTACAACTTCATCTTCAACTTCATTTTCATTCATCTCATCATATATTTACAATGGGACATCCAAGGGCTTAAAAAAGCCTTACAACTCATTTGAAATTTGAAACCCATAGATTAAGGAGGATTACAAGGGGTGTTGGAGGATTTGGTGGAGGGTTTGGTTAGAAAGATTTGGGAGGGATGTGGCCGACCTCCTTGAATTTGAATTTTTCCTTGGTCGGCCACCTTTGGATTCTTTTGAATTTCCTTTGTTGGCGCCCAAAGGTAATGAGGTGGCTGGTGAGGTGGCATCCTGGCTGATGACGTGGCATGTTGAGGTGGCCTTCTACTTGGATATGAATTTCAGGATGACATGTGGCGCCAAGTGGGTCCTTGATTAAATATTGCTGATGTGGCATCTTTGTTGATATGGTGCCATAAGTGGGTCCTAGTTGATGGTCCTTCTCTCTTGCTTGGTTGGTGTGTCTTCTCTTCCTCATGTGGTCAAATTCTGGGATCCAAAATTTGAGTCTTGTTGTTGGCTTTCATGACTTAACTCAACTGAACTGACTTGACTGACCTAGTGGTGCAGGCACCAGACTCAGAAGAAGACTTCAGGGCTCCATCTGGATCTCTGATTGACCTTGCCTGAAGAATTAGGGTTTTCTGGTTTGTAATAAGGGTGACTTGGTCAACTCAATTTTAGTTTGAGTCTGTATTCCTTGCAATCTAAATTTTGTTGAGTCATGTTGACTCAGTGCAAGTCCTAGTAGTGGTCTAGGTCTTCTCCAGGGTGCCACATTTTCTCCCGGACCAAGCAAGTGGGCGCCACACTCCCAGCCACATGCCAGAGTCCAGGAGGCGCCACATCTCCATCCCAGTGTCTTGGGTCCCCCACCAAGGGAGCGATGAATTTTTCTTGAAGCCAAATTAAGGAGGCGCCCCATATGTACCTTAAAAGGCCAAGCTAAAGGAGGAAAGAGGCATTTCTTGGGAGAACTTCAAGGGGCGCCCAATCCATGCCTAGAAAGCCCAAAGCAAAGTTGGGAAGAGCCATGACTTAGGGAGAAAGAAAAGGAGGTGTCCAAAAGAGTTGAGCCATGGAAGGAAAAAAATTTTCTTGAAGAGCAAGGCTAGGAGGCGCCACCTACTTACCATTTGGAGCCATCAATCAACACTTATGGAACCTCTTGGCCGGTCATATGAGAAGAAATTGATTCTACAAACCTAATTTGAAGATCCATCCTCTTAGTCCCACATGGGAAGATGTAAAACCTGACCCCTTGTAAAGTCCTATAAAATAAACCCCTCTTGTAAGTTTTGAAAAACAACTGATGAATGAATTCAATTTATGTGTGAGCAAACTTTGTGTTTCTATCTTCTGCACTTGTATTCAGGTGTTGAGCTCCGTGAGGGAGTAAATCCGGGTTCCCCAGGAACCTTGAGGAGGTATGAGATCTCCAACCCCAAAACCCTAGGTTAGCCACTTCACTTCCAAACCCTAGCCGCCCATCATCCTCTTCACTCCACCAAACCCTAGCCTACCCCATCTCTCACGCCCCTCTCTCCAAGTAGAGGCCGACCACCAGCATCCAGGTCAAGTTCGGCTACTTCGAAGATAGAGCAAATCCCAGAGGAAGTCAGATCAGCCTCCAGGAGAATCAGGATTTCAGCAACCTCAGCTTTCAAGTTCTTCTATCTGGTAAATCCTTCCTTGAGTATCTGGTTCCATAACTTGTTCTTCTTCTTTCCCAGATCTTGAGTTCAAAAGAAGCCAACTCTGCCAAAGGGCCAGTATTGGAGGATCCATTGCGAAGATATCTGAATCCGGGGATCCAACAATCTGCTCAAGAGAGTCCTTCCACTAAACTCTGTGAAGATCACTACCTGGTCTGTAACCCTTCTCTTCTCTTTACTTCTGTCCTGTTGAAAGTTCAGAGCGAAACCCTAGGTCTGGGAGTTTCTCAACCCCCAGCGTTCCTTTACTTCTGAACTACTCTGATATCTAGTTTGATGCAGAACGAAGCTCTGATACCAAAAATGATGCAGAATAAAAGAGATAATGCGATGCGGAAGTAAATTAAAATTAATGTATTTTTTTTATTTATTTATTTTCAGAAGTCGGCTTTGACTCAAAGGAAAGATAAACTAATGTTGAAAGAAACTAAGAAATGACAGAAAGTACAATTAAAAGGAGTGGATTATCAGAGTAACTCAGAAGTAGGATCGCTGGGGATTGAGAAACCCCCAGACCTAGGGTTTACTCCTCTTTCAAGAAACAGATGAAGAGAAAAGAGAAGGTTTTATACCTGACTGTGATATCTCTCGTTGCTTCAATTGAAGGACACTCTCGAGCAGATTGTAGGATCCTTGGAGATGGGGTATCTTCGCAATGGATCCTCGGATTGTAGTCCTATGGCAAGGTTGGCCTTCTTCTCGAACTCAGGATCTGGAAGAAGAAGAACAAAAAAGGAACCAGAAACTCAAAGAAAGACACTGACCTGAGTACTTAATGAAGATTGTTGGATGTAGAAGTTCCGAAGATCTTGATACTGATCTGACTCTCCTTTGAACTGGCTCTGTAGTTGAAACAGTTGATCTGAACCTAGATGCTGGTGACCGGCTTCGATGTGGAAGAGAGGGGCCGTGGGATTAAGATGGAAAATTAGGGTTTGGTGGTGGTGGAGTAGAGATGGGTGGACTAAGCTAGGGTGTTGGGGTTGGAGATCTCACACCTCCTCAAGTTCCTAGGGAACCCGGATTTACTCCCTCACAGAGCTCAACACTTGAATACAAGTGCGGAAGAGAGAACCACAAAGTTGCTCACAAAGAAATTGATTTCATTCATATTTTTTTTTCAAGAGTTACATAGAGTTGAATATATAAACATAA
The DNA here is from genome assembly GCA_021397845.1 of Areca catechu. Lineage (NCBI taxonomy): Eukaryota > Viridiplantae > Streptophyta > Magnoliopsida > Arecales > Arecaceae > Areca > Areca catechu. The sequence continues at coordinate 136,112,035 of CM038040.1, forward strand.
CAAAGAAATAATTTCATACACTTTCCATGTGGGACTAATAGGACTAACCCACACTTTAGGCATCAAATTCTCTTCCCAAGACTCCTTCCATGATGGGCAGTCCAAAAACTCCAAGAAAACTTGAAAATCAGCTCCAAATGGCAGGTTATGGGGTGTCTCCTAGTATCTCTCCATGAATCAAGGATTTTCCCTTCATGGTTTGGCTCTTTTGGACACCTCCTAGTCTTGCTCCACAAGTTTAGGCTTCTTCCTTTCATGGCTTTGGCACTTTAGGAAACTTTGGGTGCCTCCTTGATTTTCTCCCCAAGACATGCTCTCTTCCCTTTTATAACTTGGGTTTTTATGGAACATTGTGGGGCACCTCCTTGATCCTCTCTTCAAGAAAAATTCTTGCCATCCTGGCTTGGGTTTATCTGGAAAGAAGTTGGCTCCTCCTTGGATTGAGGTATCTTGATGGATTTCTCCCCCAAGTGGCGCATGAAAGAAGGGACTTGCTTTCTTGTGGTGTGGGGACCAAGGCACACTGGATGGAGATGTGGCGCCTCCTGGACTCTGGCATGTGGCTGGGAGTGTGGCGCCCACTTGCTTGGTCCTGGGAGAAATGTGGCACCTTGGAGAAGACCTAGACCACTACTAGGACTTGTATTGAGTCAACATGACTCAACAAAATTTAAATTGCAGGGAATACAGACTCAAACTAAAATTGAGTTGACCAAGTCAACCCTTATTACAAAACCAGAAATCCTAATTCTTCGGGCAATGTCAATCAGAGATCCAGATGGAGCCCTGAAGTCTTCTTCTGAGTCTGGTGCCCGCACCATAGTTCCTTTAAATTGTGCTTTCATTATTATCTAGTTTCTTTCAATTTAGTTTAACTTTCCTTTGAGTCAAAGCCGACTTCTGAAAATATAAAAAAAAAAAGAAGAGAAAAACAAAAAACTAATCTTAATTTACTTCTGCATCGCATCATCTCTTTTGTTCTGCATCATTTTTTGGTATCAGAGCCCTGTCTAGGGTTCTGACTTGCTTGCATGTTTTGAGTGTCTCTCTTTTTTACTTTGTCTGCTCGAAGTAGACTCCCCAGGAAATCCAGTCCTAGGAACGAAGCGAGGTGCAAACCTCCTCTTCCCATTCCACGGGGTATTTCTAGGGTGTGTAGGGATCCACTGGGTTACAACTTTGTAGCAGGAATTGTAAACGGGGGAAGCATTCTGTTTTTTAGTCTGTAACTTTCCTGTTACAGGAATTGTTTTCTCATTGTAGGTAACTTCGAATTACATGATTTTTATTTTGCTGGAACCAATATAATTGAAACTATTTTACATAATTTTACTGTAATTTATTGGTTTCCGTGAAATTTCTGAGAGTTAAATTACAGCAACTCTATTTCTGTGTTTATGGAATTCAATTTTTTTTGAGTTATCATCTCCTAATTTATCTTAAGGGCAATTGAGCATCTAAGATAAGGGGAGGAGTTGATAACCTCTCCTTAGCCCAAACCACCACCCATTCATTCGATCCTAAGCCTAATTTTAAAATTTATTAGACTTAATTTGCCCTAGTGGCTAGGGACACCAACAAGTCGGGTCTAGGCTAGTGTTGAGTCAGTTTGTCTAGTTACTCTGTGTGTGCTTTATACTCAGTGTCTAGAATGGTGGTTCAGGGATTCTATCCCGAAGGGCTTGTGTGCTGGTCCGCCTACCTGGCCTGCCAATCTCTGATTAGTGTCTAGGATTGGCATTTAGGGACCTGACACTCCCCTTACACCTGCCTGGCTAAGTCCCGAGTTACTACAGGCTAGCTTGCCACTCTGATTGGGCATCTAGTTTGGGCTCTAGGTCTAGTTAGCCCGTAGTCGTTTCAGTCGAGTCTCATTTGGTGTATTTGCTTGCATCATCATGTCTACCCGGAATGGAGTACCCTACCACCTGGTCAAACCCAACCTGATTTAGAGGCCATGGTTAGAGCTCTTACTGAAAGTATGAACAAATTGAGTCAGGATATGAATGAGAATTTTACCCAGCTTAGGGATCGAATCCAAGTACTTGAGGAACCTAGGCATCAGAATTGGACTCCTGACCTAGATTTTAATGTGCCTCAACCTCACCCACACCAAGAGCCCGGAAGACCTTTATACAGATATCCTGAACCTAATCATAGGAGGCCTGACCCAGAGCCTGAAGATAGAGATGATAGGTTCATTCGGAACATCAAATTAGATGCACCCACTTTTGATGGTAGCTTAAACTCTAAGGTGTATTCTGATTGGGAGGGTGAGATGGACCAGTACTTTGAGTGGTATGCCATGTCTGAGGAGAGAAAGTTCAAGTTTGCCAAGATGAAGTTAGTATGTCAAGCTAGGTTATACTGGGAGAACATTGAGCTAACCACTAGAAGATGAAATGTTGAGCCCATAACCACTTGGCAGGATATGAAAGAGAAGCTTAGAGATAAGTACCTACCCATTTCATACCAGCAGAACCTGTTAGACCAATGGCAGACCTTGAAACAAGGGAACCGATCTGTATCAGACTACATAACCACCTTTGATGAATACCTGATGAGATGTGATGTGAGTGAAGCCCATGAGGTCACTTTGTCTAGGTTTAGGGCTGGACTTAGGGAAGACATAAAGAGGGAGTTTGTTTCTGAGAGAGGTTACAGATCTAGACCAAGCCTATCAGATTGCACTGAACACTGAGAAGTTTTAGAGAGGACCTATGCCTTCTAGGGTTAGTGCCCCAATCCCAAGAAATGGACCTAGCCAAGTTACCCCTAGCAAACCTAGTCAGGGTATTCCCACCCCTAGGCCCATGGACAAAGGTAAGGCACCTGACACCCAGAGAACCCCTAGTATCACCTGTTTTAAGTGCCAGAAACCCGGTCATATCTCCAGCCAGTGCACAGCCATAGCTTGTTTTAAGTGACATAGAATAGGTCATGTTTCTAGCCAGTGCCCTCGTAGATCCCTTTACATAGAAGAGAGGAAGAGAATTCCAGGCCCAATAAAGAATTTGAAGAAGAAGTTTATGAGGCCGGAATGAATTTGGTTGATGAGTATGAAGGAGAGGAGGAACCCACAGAGTCTGACCAGTTAGGGGTTGTGAGATGCATCCTGTCCCAGAGTAAAGTTCAGGAGGATTAGCGTAGGACTAACATCCTACAGACTTTCCTTAAGCTAGGGGATAAGGTATGTAAAATCATCATAGATAATGGGAGCTGTGTGAATGCCATTTCTGCTAGCACTGTCAAAATGTTAGGCTTAACCCCGGTCCCCACCCCAACCCTTATAAGGATTCTTGGGTAGACTCTACCTCTATACCCATCCAGTCTAGATGTCAGGTCCAAATCCAAATGCAATCCTATCAAGAGAAGATTTGGTGTGATGTCTTGCCCATGGGGGTGAGCAGTATAATTCTTGGAAGACCTTGGTTATATGATCATGATGCCACCCTCTTAGGAAAATCCAATACCTGTGTCTTTAGTTTTAATGGGAAAAAATCACAATCCATTCAATCCCTCCTAAGGACAAGGTAGCTAAAGGACCCAATAAGGTCAGAGAGATGAAGACTGGAGTGAACCTAATTAGTGCTAAGGATCTAGAATAAGAAATTCATAGTGGTTCACCCATTTGGATGTTGACTGCTAAGGAACTTAGGACTCCTACACCCTCAGAGCCTCCTCAGAAAGTTAGACCTTTGTTAGAAGAATTTGAGGATGTTTTTTCCCGAGGATCTGCCAGACCACCTTCCACCTCTTAGGAATATCCAGCATTCCATAGATTTAATCCCAGGAGCTACTTTACCCAACTTGCCCCATTATAGGATGAATCCATCCGAGCATAAGGAACTGCAAAAGCAGGTTGGAGAATTGTTGAGGAAGGGGTTCATTAGAGAGAGTCTTAGCCCTTGTGCAGTCCCTGCACTACTGACCCAAAGAAGGATGAAATGAGGATGTGTGTTGATAGTCATGCCATCAATAAAATCACAATCAAGTATAGGTTCCTCATCCCTAGACTAGATGACATGCTAGATATGATGGCCGGTGCAATGATTTTTTCCAAATTGATCTCAAGCGGCTATCATCAGGTTAGGATTAGACCAGGGGATGAGTGGAAAACCGCTTTCAAAACTAAGGATGGTCTCTATGAATGGGTTGTTTGCCTTTTGGGTTGTCCAATGCCCCTAGTACTTTCAAGAGGATTATGACCCAGGTGCTTAGAGCTTTCATAGGGAAGTTTGTAGTGGTCTATTTTGATGATATCTTGATTTATAGCAAGACCCCTGCAGACCACCTAGGCCACCTTAGACAAGTCTGCCAAGTTTTAAGGAATGATAGTCTCTACGGTAATCTCAAAAAGTGTGAATTCATGACCAGTAGAGTTATCTTCCTTGGTTTTGTAGTAACCCCTGACGGCGTGGCTGCCGATCCAGAGAAGATTAGGTCCATAGTAGAATGGCCAGAGCCGACCAGTGTGCATGAAGTCAGAAGTTTCCACGGCTTGGCTACCTTCTAGGCGATTCATCAAGGGTTTAGTACTGTAGTTGCTCCTATCACAGAATGTATTAGGAAGGGAGAATTTCAGTGGACTAAAGCAGCCCATAAAGCCTTCCTAGATCTTAAGGATAGGATGACCCAGGCACCCATTTTGAGGTTACCCGACTTTTCTAAAGTATTTGAGGTTGCCTGTGATGCTTCAGGAGTAGGTATAGGTGGAGTCCTAAGCCAAGAGAACCATCCCATAGCATTCTTTAGTGAAAAACTTAATGATGCTAAGCTTAGGTATTCTACCTATGATAAGGAATTTTATGCGGTAGTGCAAGCTTTGCGATAGTGGAGACATTATTTGCTACCGCAGGAATTTGTGCTGTTTTCGGACCATGAGGCTCTTAGATTCTTGAATTCCCAGAAGAAGCTTAACCCTAGGCATGCTAGTGGGTAGAGTACATCTAGTCCTATACTTTTGTTTTGAAACATAAGGCTGGGACTGAAAATAAGGTAGTTGATGCCCTTAGTCGTCGATCTTTGTTATTGAATTATGTTAGGGCTGAAGTCGTAGGTTTGAGCAGATCAAAGAGGAATATGAGTCGTGTCCAGATTTTAAGACTGTATACCAGGATCTAACTCAAGGACCATCTAGTGATCATAAGGATTATACCCTTTTAGATGGCTTTCTGTTCTTTAAGAATAGGCTTTGCATCCCTAGAACCTCTCTTAGGGAATTCTTGATTTGGGAACTCATGTTGGAGGTCTAGCTGGCCATTTCGAAAAAGATAAGACCACCCTGGCTATTGAAGACCATTTTTTCTGGCCTAGCTTAAAAAGAGATGTAGCACACATTATGGCTAGGTGTCGGACCTGCGCTGTTGTGCCAAACAGCGAAAACAGAACACCGGCCTTTATATCCCACTCCCTGTCCCAGATCGTCCTTGGCAAGATGTGAGCATGGACTTTGTGTTAGGTTTGCCTAAGACCCAGAGGAGGCATGACCTATCTGTGTTGTAGTAGACCGATTTTCCAAGATGGCCCATTTCTTGCCTTGTTCCCAAACATTTGATGCGTCTAAGGTAGCCACCCTATTCTTTAATGAGATAGTTCGACTCCATGGCCTACCCAAGACCATTGTTTCAGATAGGGATGTTCGGTTCACCAGCTATTTCTGGAAAACCCTTTGGCATAAGTTAGGGACGAAAATTAAGTTTTCAACTGCCTATCATCCCCAGACTGACGGCCAAACCGAAGTAGTGAACCGTAGTTTAGGCAATCTGCTAAGGTGTCTTGTTGGTGAAAACATTAGGAACTGGGATTTGTTGTGAAATCATTAAGCTAGGTCAAGAGGTGTGTGGGGTTTGTAACCATGCACAATTTCAAATGGACTCTTACCCGTAGACCATTGACCGAGTCATTATATGCAAATTCAGCTCTATGTAAGTACAAATCCCAGTTCCTAATGTTTTCACCAACAAGACACCTTAGCAGATTGCCTAAACTACGGTTCACTACTTCGGTTTGGCCGTCAGTCTGGGGATGATAGGCAGTTGAAAACTTAATTTTCATCCCTAACTTATGCCAAGGGTTTTCCAGAAATAGCTGGTGAACCGAACATCCCTATCTGAAAAATGGTCTTGGGTAGGCCATGGAGTCGAACTATCTCATTAAAGATAGGGTGGCTACCTTAGACGCATCAAATGTTTGGGAACAAGGCAAGAAATGGGCCATCTTGGAAAATCGGTCTACTACAACACAGATAGAGTCAGCCTCCTCTGGGTCTTAGGCAAACCTAACACAAAGTCCATGCTCACATCTTGCCAAGGACGATCTGGGACAGGGAGTGGGATATAAAGGCCGGTGTTCTGTTTTCGCTGTTTGGCAACAGCGCAGGTCCGACACCTTATGCTGGTAGCCATAATGTGTGCTACATCTCTTTTTAAGCTAGGCCAGAAAAAATGGTCTTCAATAGCCAGGGTGGTCTTATCTTTTCGAAATGGCCAGCTAAACCTCCAGCATGAGTTTCCCAAATCAAGAATTCCCTAAGAGAGGTTCTAGGGATGCAAAGCCTATTCTTAAAGAACAGAAAGCCATCTAAAAGGGAATAATCCTTATGTTCACTAGATGGTCCTTGAGTTAGATCCTGGTATACAGTCTTGAAATCCGGACATGACCATATTCTTCTTTGATTTGCTCAAACCCTATGACTTCAGCCCTAACAGAATTCAACAACAAGATCGACGACTAAGGGCATCAGCTACCTTATTTTCAGACCCAGCCTTATGCTTCAAAACAAAAGTATAGGACTGGATATACTCTACCCACTTAGCATGCCTAGGGTTAAGCTTCTTTTGAGAATTCAAGAATCTAAGAGCCTCATGGTCCGAAAACAACACAAATTCTTGCGGTAGTAAATAATATCTCCAGTAACGCAAAGCTTGCACTACCGCGTAAAATTCCTTATCATAGGTAGAATACCTAAGCTTAGCATCATTAAGTTTTTCACTAAAGAATGCTACGGATGGTTGTTCTCTTGGCTTAGGACTCCACTTATACCTACTCCTGAAGCATCACAGGCAACCTCAAAACCTTTGAAAAGTCTGGTAGTCTCAAAATGGGTGCCTAGGTCATCCTATCCTTAGATCTAGGAAGGCTTTATGGGCTGCTTTGGTCCACTGAAATTCTCCCTTCCTGATGCAGTCTGTGATAGGAGCAACTACGATACTAAACCCCTTGATGAATCGCCTATAGAAGGTAGCCAAGCCATGGAAACTTCTGACTTCATGCACACTGGTCGGCTCTGGCCATTCTACTATGGACCTAATCTTTTCAGGGTCGGCAGCCACGCCGTCAGGGTTACAACAAATCCAAGGAAGATAATTCTACTAGTCATAAATTCACACTTTTTTGAGATTACCGTAGAGACTATCATTCCTCAAAACTTGACAGACTTGTCTAAGGTGGCCTAGGTGATCTGCAGGGGTCTTACTATAGATCAGGATGTCATCAAAATAGACCACTACAAACTTCCCTATGAAAGCTCTAAGTACCTGGGTCATAATCCTCATGAAAGTACTAGGGGCATTGGACAACCCAAAAGGCATAACAACCCATTCATAGAGACCATCCCTAGTTTTGAAGGTTGTTTTCCACTCATCCCCTGGTCTAATCCTAACCTGATGATAGCCGCTCTTGAGATCAATTTTAGAAAAAACCATGGCACCGGCCATCATATCAAGCATGTCATCTAGTCTAGGGATGGGGAACCTATACTTGATTATGATTTTATTGATGGCACGACTGTCAACACACATCCTCCACGTGCCATCCTTCTTCGGGTTAGAAGTGCAGGGACTACACAAGGGCTAAGACTCTCTCTAATGAACCCCTTCCTCAACAATTCGCCACCTGCTTTTGCAGTTCTTTATGCTCCGATGGATTCATCCTATAATGGGGCAAGTTGGGTAAAGTAGCTCCTGGGACTAAATCTATGGAATGCTGAATATCCTAAGAGGTGGAAGGTGGTCTGGCAAATCCTCGAGAAAACATCCTCAAATTCTTCTAATAAAGGCTTAACTTCCTGAGGAGGCTCTGAGGGTGTAGGAGTCCTAAGTTCCTTAGTAGTCAACATCCAAATGGTGAACCACTATGAATCTCTTGTTCTAGATCCTTGGCACTAATTAGGTTCACTCCAGTCTTCATTTCTCTGACCTTACTAGTTCCTTTAGCTACCTTGTCCTTAGGAGGGACTGAATGGATTGTGATTTTCTCCCATTGAAACTAAAGACACAGGTGTTGGATTTTCCTAAGAGGTGGCATCATGATCATACAACCAAGGTCTTCCAAGAATTATACTGCTCACCCCCATGGGCAAGACATCACACCAAATCTTTTCTTGATAGGATTGCATTGGGATTTGGACCTGACATCTAGACTGGATGGGTATAGAGGTAGAGTCTACCCAAGAAACCTTATAGGGGTTGGGGTGGGGGACTGGGGTTAAGCCTAACATTTTGACAGTGCTAGTAGAAATGGCATTCACACAGCTCCCACTATCTATGATGATTTTACAAACCTTATCCCTAATTTAAGGAAAGTCTATAGGATGTTGTCCTATGCCAATCTTCCTGAACTTTAGTCTGGGACAGATGCATCTTACAACCCCTAAGTGGTCAGATTCAGTGGATTCTTCCTCTCCTTCATACTCATCAACCAATTCATTCCGGCCTCATAAACTTCTTCTTCAAACTCTTCATTAGGCTCGGAATTCTCTTCTCCTCCCTCTTCTATATATAGGGATCTACGAGGGCACTGGCTAGAGACATGACCTACCTATGACACTTAAAACAGCTATGGCTGTGCACTGGGTGGAGATATGACCGGGCTTCTGGCACTTAAATAGACGATACTAGGTTTCTCTGGGTGTCAGGTGCCTTACCTTTGTCCATGGGCCTAGGGATGGGGATACCCTGATTAGGCTTGCTAGGGGTAACCTGGCTAGGTCCATTTCTTGGGATTGGGGCACTAACCCTAGATGGCATGGGTCCTCTCTGAAATTTCTCAGTGTTCAGTGCAATCTGATAGGCTTGGTCTAGGTCAGTAACCTCTCTCAGAAACAACTCTCTCTTATATCTTCCCTAAGCCCAGCCCTAAATCTAGACAAAGTGACTTCATGGGCTTCACTCACATCACATCTCATCAGGTATTCATCAAAGGTGGTTATGTAGTCTGAAACAGATCGGTTCCCTTGTTTCAAAGTCTGCCATTGGTCTAACAGATTTTGCTGGTATGAAATGGGTAGGTACTTGTCTCTAAGTTTCTCTTTCATACCCTGCCAAGTGGTTATGGGCTCTACATTTCGTCTTCTAGTGTCAGCTCAATGTTCCCCCAGTATAACCTAGCTTGACGTATTAATTTCATCTTGGCAAACTTGAATTTCCTTTCCTCAGACATGGCATACCACTCAAAGTACTGGTCCATCTCACCCTCCCAATCAGAATACACCTTAGGATTTAGGCTACCATCAAAAGTGGTGCATCTACTTGATGTTTCGAATGAACCTATCATCTCTATCCTCAGGTTCTGGGTCAGGCCTCCTATGATTAGGTTCAGGATCTCGGTATAGAGGTCTTCTAGGCTCTTTGTGTGGATGAGGTACATTAAAATCTGGGTCAGGAGTCCAGTTCCGATGCCTAGGTTCCTCTAGCACTTGGACTCGATCCCTAAGCTGGGCAAAATCCTCATGGACTTGTTCTTTAAATTGGGCAACAGTGGTAGTCACATCCTGACTCAGTTTGTCATACTCTCAGTAAGAGATCTAACCATGGCCTCTAAATCAGGTTGGGTTTGACCAGGTTGGTAGGGCACTCCATTCCGGGTAGACATGATGCAAGCAAACACACAATGAGACTCAACTGAACGACTACGGGCTAACTAGACCTAGAGCCCAAACTAGATGCCCAATCAGAGTGGCAAGCTAGCCTGTAGTAACTCAGGACTCAGCCAGGCAGGTGTAAGGGGAGTGTTAGGTCCCTGAATGCCAATCCTAGACACCAATCAGAGATTGGCCAGGTAGGCGGACCAGCACACAAGCCCTTCGGGATGGAATCCCTGAACCACCATTCTAGACACTGAGTACAAAGCACACACAGAGTAACCAGACAAACTGACTCAACACTAGCCTTGACCGGACTTGTTGATGTCCCTAGCCCACTAGGGCAAATTAGGTCTAATCAATCTTAGATTAAAGGCTTAGGTTCGAATGAAGGGGTGGTGGTTTGGGCTAAGGAGAGGTTATCAACTCCTCCCCTTATCTTAGATGCTCAAATGCCCTTAACTTGAATTAATTGAACACTCAAAAATAAATGGATTGCAGAACAAAAAAATAGAGTTGCAGTAATTTAATTCTCAGAAATCGCACGGAAACCAATAAATCATGAGAAAATTATGAAAATTATTTTCAATTATATTGGTTTCAGAAAAAACAAATCACTGAATTTGGAGTTACTTACAATGAGAAATATTCCTGCAACAGGGTAATTACAGATTGAAAACACAGCACTTCCCCGTTTACAATTTCTGCTATGAAGTTGTAACCCAACGGATCCCCTACACGCCCTAGGAACACCCCGTGGAATGGGAAAGGAGGTTTTCACCTCGCTTCGTTCCTAGGACCGGACGTCCTGGGGAGTCTACTTCGAGCAAACAAAGTAAAAAGAGAGGGACTCAAACAAGCAATCAAACAGAAACCCTAGACAGGGCTCTGATACCAAATTGATGCAGAACAAAGAACAAAGAAGCGTATGCGAAAGTAATTTAGGATTAATTTCCTTTTTTATTTTTTTTTATTTTTTTATTTTTTTATTTTTTTATATTTCAGAAATTGGCTTCGACTCAAAGTAAAGCTAAACTACGTTGAAGGAACTAGGTAAGGATTGAAAGCACAGTTTAGAAGAAACTAAATTATCAGAGTAGTTCAGAAGTAACGGATCGCTGGGGGTTGAGAAACTCCCAGACCTAGGTTTTGCTCTGAACTTTCAACAGAACAGAAATAGAGAGAGAGATGGTTTACTAACCAGACAGTGATCTTCTCAGGATTTTGGTGGAAGAACTCTCTCGAGCAGATTGTGGGATCCTCGGAGTCGGCTATCTTCGCAATGGATCCTCTAATACTGGTCTCATGGTTTGGTCGGCTTCTTCTGGACTCAAGATCTGGGAAAGAGGAAGAACAAATGATGGAATTCAGAAACTCAAGAAAGAGATTTACCAGTTTGAAGAACTTGAAAGCCGAAGTTGCTGAAATCAGGATTCTCCTGGAGGCCGATCTGACTTCCTCTTAGAATTGCTGTAGATCTGAAGTATCTGGACTGGAGCTGGATGCTGGTGGCCGGCCTGGACTTGGAGAGGGTGGCCGTGAGAAGTGGAATAGATTAGGGCTTGGTGGAAAGAGAAGGGTGATGGCGGCTAGGGTTTGGGAGTGGAGTGGCTAACCTAGGGTTTTGGGTTTTGGAGATCTCTCACCTCCTCAAGGTTCCAGGGGAACCCGGATTTACTCCCTCATGGAGCTCAACACCTGGAAGCAAGTGCGGAAAGAGAAAACATAAGTTTGCTCATAAAATTTCTTTCATTCATCTGATTGATTTAAACTTACAAGAGGGGTTAATTTATAAGGCTTTACAAGGAGGAGGGTTTCACATCTTCTCATGTGGGACTAAAGGAGGGGATCTACAAATTAGGGCAAATCATTCACATATGGTCGGCCAAGGTACCAAAAAAATTGGATTTGGGTTATAAAGACAGGTAGATGGCGCCTCCTTGCTTGGATCTTCAAGAAAAATTTTTTTCCTTCCCTGGATCAACTCTTTGGACTCCTCCTTTTCTTCCTCCCTAAGTCAAGGTCCTTCCCATCTTTGTTTTGGATGTTTTTGGTAGGTAGTGGGCGCCCCCTTGAAGTTCTCTTCCAAGAGAATTTCTTCCCATCTTTGCTTTGGATTTCTTGGGAAAGTCTTGGCCGCCCCCTTGATTTGTGGTCTCTTGGTGGACTTCTCTTTATCTGGCGCATGAGAGGAGGAAGTGCTATCTGTGGAGTGGGGACCAAAGGCTGCTGGATGTAGATATGGCGCCCCTTGGACTGGGAGTGTGGCTGGGAGTGTGTGTCCACTTGCTTGGTCTTGGGAGAAAATGTAACATCCCAGGTTGAAACCCTAGTCCACTACTGAGTCAACATGACTCAACAAATAAAATGCAGGTATGTAGAATCAAGCTAAATTGAGTTGATCTAGTCAACTCTTATTACAAACCAAAAACCCTAATTCTTCAGGCAAGGTTAATCAGAGATCCAGATGAAGCTCTGAAGTCTTCTTCTGAGTCTGGTGCCCACACCATATATGAGCCTGACATAAGCTTGATTAATGAATATGAAGAAGAAGAAAGAATGTGAGGTATCGCCTGATAAATTAATTAATCAGCTCCCACTTGATGGAATCATTAGGATACCCCAGAACTTAGCAAGGACCCAAATGATAATGATCCTGAGTCCATTATAGACCTTGTAGTAGAACTGACCAGCCAGGATCAAATGAAATAGATGAAGGTATAGATTCTCAAGATGAATGTTCCAAAGACCTTCCCGAAAGCCCTCCACTATCTAGGAGCTCCCGCCTACCCGAGGACTTGCACCTATCGATCCTCCTAATACTGTCCATGAGGTTTAGATGAGCACACCTTTAGACCTTCATTCATATATTAAGGTCAGCTACCTAAACTTCGAACCAGTCCCTGAGGATTTGAAGACCCCAGGAGGAAAATTTAGAAAACCCTGATTCCTTGAAGATGCCTCCAGATGCCCAGATTCCCTTCCAGATGCCAAAGTATATTCATAGACCAGGGCATCCATGATTCTAGAGGTCCATCTGCATCCTAGCCCAAAGAAATCAAGCCCAGCTGCCATCCCAAGCCCTAAAGAAGCAAGATACCAGGGATATTCCTGCTACATGGCTACCAGGCACCCCAGCTTCCAGAGGCCCAAACCGATGCACCCGAGCCCCTTTGGGCCGGCCTCTTGCTGCTCCTAGAAGCCCAACATGCCCTCCTAGGTGTCCTTGGAGTGTTGGCCAAGTAAAGAGAATTTTTAGGGATTTTTCTACCTAATATTTCCTTATTTTCTAGCTAGGGTTTGAGAGGGAAAAGGATTCTTATGTAAAGACTTATGTGCCCTTACTTGGAGCCCAAGGTTAAGGGTCTATTTAAAGGACCCTAGCCTCTTGTATGAAGGGAGATTTTGATATATGAATAAACCTTGAGTTCTTCAATTGCTTTGTGTGATTACCCTGCTGTGTGCATAAAGGGGTTTGAGAGTTCTTCTTCCCGGTGTTTGCAACCGTCTTCCTGTTGCCAACCATCCTTCCAGCTCCCTCAAAACTTTCTTTTCTTTGCTGTTTTCCTTTATTTTCTTTATCATCTTGAGTTTTCTAACCCCACCCTGACAGGTCATTTGCAGGTCCCCGAGTTCCTACGAATCCAACGACTCCAGCCAAGCCTCAATCGGACCACCGAGCAGAAAGCCGGGTATCCGCGGGTCTTTTGCTCGGTTTTCCAGGCCGCATCCATCGAGGAACGAGAGATCTCTTCGCTGCGATCTTCACCGGGCACTTCAGACGTTGTCAGGTACACCCCCTCTACCTCCAGTCTTATTATTGTAGGAGAACTTGCCCTAATCGAGGCTTCTCAGCCCCAGCGATCCTTCTTTAATACTTTTCTAGGTTCTAATCTGCATGCTTGGCTTCAAAAATTCATACAAAATTCCCTACAACTAATTTTGATCTAAAATTCAGGAATTAATCACCTAACCCCCACATATAAAACATACAAAAAGAACTGCATGCATATTAGTCCCGCAACACTTACCATGGCCCGGTGTCCATTAGGGAACCCGGTCCTCTCCTCCTCCCCGTTTGGCTCTCCTTCCTGCTCCTGCTCCTGTTCTACTCTACTTCTGCTTCTGCTTCCACTTCTACTTCCCTTCCTGAGCCTGAGCCTTCTCGGTCGACAGGTCCTGGAGGGATCACTTCGGTGATTACCGCCGAGGACCTTGTGTCCATCCGAGAACTTATGGCATCCCCGAATCCATCCAGCTTTCGTCCCTCATCCCGAGGAGCGGGTACCTCCAGTGGCCCTCGGTGGATCGCCTTCTATGAGGAAGCCTTTGCCAGGGGCCTTCGGTTTCCTATCCATCCCTTCTTCCTTTCTTTCTTGTTCAACTACCGGCTTATTCCTGCCAAGTTGGTCCCCAACGCCATCAGAACGATATTTGGTTTCATCGTTCTATGCCACTTCCATGGGATCGTTGCCCATTGTTCCTTGTTCAGGGCCTTCTTCACCCTGAAATGCCACCCTAACCGAGGACGGGTGGTGGTCCCTCTCTTCCCGCCCTCGGGGCATCAAGTTCGTACTCCCCTCTTCCATCAAGGATGGAAGAGCAGGTTCTTCTTTGCTTCGGTAGAGGGGATCGACTGGGTTTGGAGCGACCCAGATCGATCTTCGAATAGGAACTCCTCTGTCGAAGCTGCCGACCTCGATCTGTATGACCTGTCCAGATCAGCTGAGGTCCCTCCCCTCGAGGTCTTGCTGTCAGAGCAGAATCTTTGCGAGGCCGGGGTCAGCTCGGCGCGGGAGCCGGGTGAGTTCGACTTGACCACCCCCCTCTCATTTCTTATTTATTTTCTTTTTCTTTCTTCTTTTTTTCTCTTTTTTTTTGCTGTTGGGCTGACCTCATTCCCTCCGGTGCAGAAAAGAAGTTTTCGATGGATGAGCTGCTCTCGTTTACTGAGGAATGTGAACAGGCTATCGAGGCCAGCAGGCCCACTCCGAAGCGAGCTCGCATTGACGAAGGCCCACCCCTGGTGCAGGACATGGTAGATGCATCGGTCGCCGAGCGGAGGTGAGAGAGGGCGATCGAGCCCGCCCCAGGTGACCTCAGGTCAGCGAGATCAAGGTCCCATGCTTGAGCCCGGAATGGTCACCAGGGCCAGGTCGGCGACAGCTGCCACCAGGCCAGAGGTTCCTCCCCCTGAAGTCGTCGTGCTCGAGGAGGAAGAGGGGCCGAGGAAAGTGAGGCCGGCACCACCGTCGCAGCCCGAGGTAGTGCCGAGCTTGCAGACGACCGTAAAGATGTCCCCGCTGTCACTATCGAAGGGTCCGAGCAGGCGGGGACGAGAGATAGAGACTACTGGAGGGTCCCATTCAAGCTGGGTCTGAACGACTCTCTAGTGAAGGATTCCTCCTTGCCGAGCAGATGATGGACTTCTCCGTCTAGTCCTGCGACCGGCAAGATGGGAGCGGGAGGCTTCTGGGTGATGTCGTCTGCTCGACGTTCGCCAATCTCTATGCTGTAAGCTCCTTCTCGCCCCCCCCCACTTTTTTGTCTTTCCTGAGCTCTCTTCTTTTCTTTTTTCTTTTTACTTGATAATTAATATGCTTCCTTCAATACAGCAAGGTAGGGATCTGCTCCTCATCCGGGACTTCTACCAAAACTGGGTGAAGGGGGAGAAGGAGCGGTTGACCGAGCTTGAGTCCCTGTGGGCTGAGGCGAGCCGGAAGAACAGGGAGGCCCAGGAGGCCAACCTTAGAATCAAGAGCCTCATGACCGAGGCTGCCGACCTCATCAGGATGAAGAAGGAGCTCGAAGATGAGCTCGAATTAAGAGGGCCTGGTGGTGTGGACACCAGAAGCAGAAGCAGAATAAAACCTCACTCAATAAGGTTAACATGATTCCACTTTGGATCGAAAATCACTAGGTTAAATTTTTCTTGTAAAGGGCAATTTACTTTCAAGAGTCCTGTAATTACTTAATTTCAATTTCATGAATCCTGTAATTATGTCCAATCGAGTCCTGTAATTATGTCCTGTCTCAATCTGGGTTCAAATAAGAACTCAATTAGAGTTCCATTAGGTTTATTAAATCAAGTCCAAGCTACTTCAAGTTGAGGTTCACCAAACCACTTGGAGCTTCCAAATCAAGACCTTGGTCCACAAGCTGGAATTCCACATCACCATGCCAACAAAGCAGCCACCAGGGATGCCACATCATCAGCCACGTCACCTTCAAATGGGCACCTAAAGGGGAGATCGACCAAGCATTTTAAATTCAAAGAAACCGGCCAAATCTCCATGAATTTCTCCTTATCCCATGTAACAAGGCCCCATATCCTCCAACCTCCCTTGTAATCCTCCACAATTTGGAGAGAATCTCCATGAATTTCTCCTTATCCCATGTAACAAGGCCCCATATCCTCCAACCTCCCTTGTAATCCTCCATAATTTGGGGAGTTTTCAAATTTTAAAAGTTTGTAAGGCTATTAAAAAGCCTTGACGCCCCATTGTAAAAGGGATTTGATTTTTGGAGATTAATGAAAGTTGAAGTTGAATTGAAGTTTTATGTTTTGAGTGATTGTCTCTAAGCCCCTCTTCCATACCAAACTATTCTCTCTTCCAAGCATCCAATGCCCAAGTCAAGAAGAAGGCCTTGGAGTCGGCCAGGCCATCTCAAATCTCTTTCTTTGCTCACAAATTTTCCATCCCTTCCATATGCATGCCTTTCTTCTTCCTTAACTCTTATTCTTTATGTGCAGGGTCCTTCGAGGTTTTCGAGTTGCAAGCAGGGTCTTCTTTGACAAGGAACCAACAAGCTGAAGCCCAAGTCCAAGGTTCTGATCTCTGTTATCCAAGGTTCTTCAGTTCTGAGCGTTGGTAGTTTCAAGGTATGAATCAAAAGAAGGTTGGAAAGCTCATCACGGTAAGTCCACAATCATTAGCCCCTATTATCTAGATCTTCTTCTTCTTAATTTAGGATTGTGTCTAATCAAGTAAAAGTCCCTTTTCATGTAATCCTTAAGACTTATTATGATGAGTACAATGCTAATGTAATTAGGTTTCATTGCTCTACATACACTAATCAAATCATTAATCATATGCTTGCCGCATCACCTGGTTGAAGGGGCTCCGAACCGAATCGGAGAGGAAGGTGGCGACGGCGGAGAAGAGGGCCACTAGGCCGAGAGGGAGGGCCACCGAGGGGAGAGAGGGCCGCTACCACCAACCATGCCACGAGGTCATCGAGAAAGGAATGGCGGCGATGATCCACCAGGCCGAGCACGCCGAAAATCAACGGTCGAAGCGAGGAGCAAAGTGGAGGGCGCGAGGAGGGATGTTGCCGGCATGGTGGCCACCTTCAAAGCCTCCCCTGCTTACCTCAAGGACTTCAAAGAAGCAGCGACGGACTACTTTGCAAAGGGGTATTCATACTGCTGCGTCTCCCAACTGCGGGGAATGTTGTCTGAGGAGCGGCTGGCCGCGCTCCGAGCTCCCGGAAGAAGGCTCCTGTTCTGAAGGCGGTCACAGGAGGGCAGGGGCAACTCCGATCGGGGGGCATCTCTGCCAATGGCCCCGGAGGCTGCCGGGCCGACCCCGATTGTGGCAGTAGTTGAGGCAGCACCGCAGGAGAAGGCTGCCGAGCCGATGTCTGCGACAGCTGCAGCTGAGTCCGCTCCTCCGACAGAGCCCGCTCAAGCGCACGACCCCGCCTCGGAGGTTGGAGAGGGAAGTCCCGGCCGTGCACCGCCCATGAGAGGAACCGGCCTCGTAGTCTTGGACTCCTCACATGTCCCTTTTTCTTTCTTTTTGTACTTTTCTTTGAACTGGGCTACCTGGCTTATCAGGGCCCGGAACATGTTGTAAAATTTTCTTTTCAAGCAATGAAAACTGATTCCATAGATTTGGCTTCTTTCCTTCGGTGATGTGAATGTCACTTTCCTTGCCCCCCTCCTCTTTTCTCTTTTTTATCAGTACGAGGAGGTTGTAGGGAGGAATTTCAGACCCAGGCGCCTAAGGGCGATCCACATCTTGAATGCCTTGGAGCTAGGCTCGGGGCTTGATCTTCAAAAGTTGGGTCTACGGATCATCGCCTCAAAGCAGAGCTCGGGGATGTCACCTCGGAGCTGGGCTCAGGGATGTTGAGTGCCTGGGGTCTTCCCAGGTCCTTTGCCGGGGAGCTGGGCTCGCCGGTGCCAGAGGGTCATCCGGTCTTTGGTGCCAGAGGGTCGTCCAGTCTTTAGTGCCGGGGAGCTAGGCTCGTCGGTGCCTGGGGGCTTCCCAGGTCTTTGTGCTAGAGGACTCTTCTCTTGGATTTGGTGCCAGGGAGCTAGGCTCGCCGGTGCCTGGGGGCTTCCCAGGTCTTGTGCCGGAGGACATTTCTCTGGCTTTGTTACCGAGGAGCTAGGCTCGTCGGTGCCTGGGGGCTTCCCAGGTCTTTGGTGCCGGAGGGTCATCCGGTCTTTGATGGGTGTCCTAGAGCTGGGCTCGGGGATGTTGATGACTTGAGGTGGCGCCTTGGAGCTAGGCACGAAGACGCGTTGGTTGAGAGAATCTCCTTGGTCAGAGATCTGAGCTCCGATCTTGGGCAGGTATCCTGGAGCTGGCTCGGGGATTGATGACTTGAGATAGCGTCTTGAAGCTGGGCTTGAAGATGCGTTGTTAAGAGAATTCCCTTGGCCGGAGATCTGAGCTCCGGTCTTGGGCAGGCATCCTGGAGCTGGGCTCGGGGACGTTGATGACTTGAGATGGCATCTTGGAGCTGGGCTCGAAGATGCGTTGGTTAAGAGAATCCCCTTGGCCGGAGATCTGAGCTCCGGTCTTGGGCAGGCATCCTGGAGCTGGGCTCGGGGATGTTGAGTACCTGGGGCTTCCCAGGTCCTTTTCCGGGGAGTTGGGCTCATCGGTGCCAGAGGGTCATCCAGTCTTTGGTACCGGAGGGTCGTCCGATCTTTGATGCCAGGGAGCTGGGCCCGCCGGTGCCGGAGGGTCATCCGGTCTTTAGTGCCGGAGGGTCGTCTGGTCTTTGATGCCGGGGAGCTGGGCCCGTCGGTGCCAGAGGATCATCCGATCTTTGATGCCAGAGGGTCATCCAGTCTTTGATGCCGGGGAGCTGGGCCCGCCGATGCCGGAGGGTCATCCGATCTTTGGTGCCGGAGGGTCGTCCAGTCTTTGGTGACGGGGAGCTGGGCCCGTCGGTGCTGGAGGGTCATCCGATTTTGGTGCCGGAGGGTCGTCCGGTCTTTGATGCCGGGGAGCTGGGCTCGCGGCTATGGTTTCCTGCAAGGCAGATAGATCGTGTTGCAGAAAGAAATCTTTATTTCTCATGGAGGGAATACTTACATTACTGATATTATCTCCTCAAATACAAGCATTCCAGGTCCGGGGAAACCTGGCACCGTCCAAGTCTTCTAGGTAGTAAGCCCCCTAGGAGAGGGCCTCGGACACTTTGTAAGGGATTTCCCAGTTCGGTGAGAGTTTGCTGCACTCCCGGGGCTGAGACGCTTCTGCTCGGCACAACACCAGGTCACCAAGTCAGAAATTCTTCTGCTTCACCCGTGCATTGTAGTACCGGGTGACCCATTGCCGGTATGCTGCCATCCGGAGCCGAGCTTTGTCCTTATTTCTTCAAGGAGGTCTAGGTTGAGGAGAAGGTGTGCCGAGTTCCGTGCTTCGTTGTACCGCTGTATGCGGAGCATGGGCACATCGAGCTCAACCGGAATTACCGCTTCCAATCCGAAGACCAGGTTGAAGGGTGTTTTGCCCGTCGCCATCCTGGGCATTGTGTAGTAGGCCCACAGGATGCTTGGAAGTCTTCTGCCCATCTACCCTTCGACTGATCCAATCTGGTGCGGAGTCCTTGAAGAATGGTTCGGTTGGTGACCTCAGCTTCCCTTCATCTGGAGATGGGCGATTGAGGTGAACCGATGCCGGATCCCATACTCGGCACAGAATCCCTCGAACTCTCGATTATCGAACTGTCACCCATTATCGGTGAGCATGCAATTGGGGAGTCTGAAATGGCAGATGACAGACTTCCAGAAGAATTGGTGGATATTGGCCTCTATGATCTGGGCTAGCGGCTCTGCTTTGACCCATTTGGTGAAGTAGTCGATCTCCACCAGCAGAAACTTTCGGTGCCCAGGCACGGTGGGGACGGTCCTAGGATATCCATCCCCCATTAGGCGAAAGGCCAGGGAGACGACAATTAGGAGATCGGTGCGGCCGACAGGTGCTGGATATGGGAATGGCGCTGGCACTTGTCACACTTCTTGATGAAGTCGGTGGCGTCCTCCTTCTTCATTTTCCAAAAGTATCCCTGGCGAAGTGCCTTGTATGCTAGAGTCCTCCCTCCTACATGATTCCCGCAAAGGCCTTCGTGTATCTCTGGAGCACGAAGGCTGCCACTGTGGGCCGAAGGCTGCCTCTATGGGCCTGAGGCACTTCAGGAGAGGGTAGGAAAAAGATCGGCGGTAGAGCTGGCCATCCATCAAGATGAAGCAGGCAGCTTTCCTTCTGATGAGACCAGCTTCTTTATGGTCTCCCACAGTAGGCCATCTCGGATGTACTTGACATACTTATCCATCCAGCTCGGCTCGGGGCTACTTGTTGCACCTCCTCGAGGCGTTCATAGCTCAGGCTCTCGAGATATTCAATGTAGGCGCGCCCTAGGGATGAGTCCGTAGGGTCGCAAGTGATGTGGGATGAATATCGATGTAATTTGGTTATTTGGAAAACAGGGAAACAACTAAACCACATAGGACCGTGGGAGGGCTAAGAAGCCTCCCGGGACTAGGGCATACTGACTCTAAAATCCTAAGATAGCTGATCTCTTTGTTTTGAATTTTCTGGATGGATGTGGCGAAGGAAGGATGGAGATGGGGAACCGAGAACTGGAACCAATGGCCTTGAGACTCACTCTAGCAGGGGACGCACACAAAAAGTCAGGGGTCAAAGCCTAAAGCTACCCTCCCGAGGGATCACAGCACCAGCTACCCTGAGCATAAAGCTACCCTCCCGAAGGGGTCACAGCACCAGCTACCCTGAGCTCTCATCGAACCCATAATGCACACAGCAGGGCTCTCACATAGATGCGCTAGGATGACTATCAAAGGACACAAGGGGATAAAGAAGATGAGATAGGGGATAACTAGGGTGCTCATCGAACCCATAATGCACATAGCAGGGAACGCCTCACACCCTTATCGAACCCATAATGCACATAGCAGGGAACGAAGGAAAACGGGCCTCACCCCAGAACCAGAACCGAAACCAACCCAAAAATCTATATCAAATCTCTCTCTCAATTACAGGGGGAGAGGGGGCCTTATATAGAAAAATCAAAACCCTCAGTTTCTTAGCCCTAAGAAAACTAAAAAAGGAAAATAAATTATATCAAAATTCGTGTTGCATCAAAAGTGATGCTGATCTGCTCTGAGAAGCATGTCGGCTTGATGATCTGCCCTAGAAAGTATGCTACTCTGAAGTTTGGGCTACTCTGGAATCCATGCAACTCCTCACATGGCCTTGCGAAGGATGGATCACCCGACGGAGCACATGGCGGGTGACCGGGAAGCAGGCGACGGACGGGGCCGGCGGACAGCGAGCGGTGGACGGCTGGCGGCGAGCCACAGGTGAGGCGGCACAGGGACTAGCACGGCATGCCCAGCATGCCGTTTGGTCTCCCACGGCCGTGGGAGACCTCCTGGGCACCGGCGTGGCCGGTGGACGGTGGAGGAGGCCGTGGACGGTGGGAAGGTGGCCTACGGACAGGCGGGGCGGTAGCGGCGTCAAGCGGTGGACGGCGGTGTCACACCGTCACACGCAGGCGGACGGACGCCTCCTGCATCCGTTCATCTTCCCACGGGTGTGGGCGGTGGCAGACCCCACCGGCGGCCGGGTGAGGGCCGACGGGCGGCGGGAACGGCGATGGCAGCAAGCCGGCGGCGGCGGCAGCAGCGACGGTCGTGGGTCACGGTGAGCGGATGCCTCCTCGTCCGTTCATCTTCCCCACGGTGATTGGGCGGCGGCAGCGGCTTCTCTCTCCAGAGGGCGGGGGGTCGGCGAATGTCGGCGGCGGTCCGGCGGGCGGCCGGGGGTCGGGCGCCCGGATCTGGGGCCGAAGGGGGCGGAGGCTAGGGTTTGGGCATTAAAAAAAAATCATGGGAGAAGATGGAATAGTGTAAGAATAGATCGGGAATAAGATTGGAATAAAGGTGGATAGCAGGAATAGGTGGAATAGCAGGAATAGGTGGAATAGCGGGAATAGGAAAAATAAAAAAAAATTAAGAAAATAAGAGAAAAATGAAAAAATACCAGGACCTACCCTGGATCTCCATCATTCTCCTCGATCGCGAAGAACTCGACTCCGTCGAGTTCGAAACATGGAGCACGCCTTAATCCACCACACTAGCTCTGATACCAAATTGATGCGGGACAAAAAATCGATGTAACCTGGTTATTTGGAAAAAGGGAAACAACTAAACAAACTAGGACCGTGGGAGGGCTAAGAAGCCTCCCGGGACTAGGGCATACTAACTCTAAAATTCTAAGACAGCTGATCTCTTTTGTTTTCAATTTCTGGATGGATGTGGCGAAGGAAGGATGGAGATGGGGAACCGGGAACTGGAACTCAGGGCCTTGAGACTCACTCTAGCGGGGGACGCACACAGAAAGTCAAGGGTCAAAGCCTAAAGCTACCCTCCCGAGGGATCACAGCACCAGCTACCCTGAGCATAAAGCTACCCTCCTGAAGGGGTCACAGCACCAGCTACCCTGAGCTCTCATCGAACCCATAATGCACACAGCAGGGCTCTCACATAGATGCGCTAGGATGACTCTCGAAGGACACGAGGGGATAAAGAAGACGAGATAGGGGATAACTAGGGTGCTCATCGAACCCATAACGCACACAGCAGGGAACGCCTCACACCCCTCATCGAACCCATAATGCATAGCAGGGAACGAAGGAAAACAGCCTTCAGCCCAGAACCAGAATCGGAACCAACCCAAAAATCTATATCATATCTCTCTCTCTATTACAGGGGAGAGGGGGCCTTTATATAGAAAAATCAAAACCCTTAGTTTCTTAGCCTGATACAGAACGAGAGCTCTGATACCAAAAATGATGCAGAACAAAGAACAAAGAAGCATATGCGGAAGTAAAAATTAAGATTAATTTCTTTTTTTATTATTATTATATTTCAGAAATTGGCTTTGACTCAAAGTAAAGTTAAACTAACTTGAAGGAAACTAGGTAATGATTGAAAGCACAATTTAGTGAAAACTAGGATATCAGAGTAGTTCAGAAGTAACGGATCGCTGGGGGTTGAGAAACTCCCAGACCTAGGGTTTCGCTCTGAACTTTCAACAGGACAGAAATAAGAGAAGAGATGGTTTACCAACCAGACAGTGATTTTCACAGAATTTGGTGGAAGAACTCTCTCGAGCAGATTGTTGGATCTTCGGATTCGGCTATCTTCGCAATGGATCCTCCAATACTGGCCTCGTGGCTGGGTCGGCTTCTCCTGAACTCAAGATCTGTGAAGAAGAAAAACAGTGATGGATTCAAAGACTCAGGGAAGGATTTACCAGGTCAAAGAACTTGAAGGCTGATGTCGCTGAGATTCGGATTCTCTTGAAGGCTGATTCGACTCCCTCGGAAAGAGCTTTGGATCTGAAGTATCCGGACTGTAGCTGGATGCAGGTGGTCGGTCTGGACTTGGAGAGAGAGGCCGTGGGAGGTGGGATAGGCTAGGGTTTGGTGGATTGAAGTGGATGGTGGGCAGCTAGGGTTTGGAGTAGAAGTGGCTAACCTAGGGTTTGGGTTTTGGAGATCTCACACCTCCTCAAGGTTCCTGGGGAACCCGGATTTACTCCCTCATGGAGCTCAACACCTGGATGCAAGTGCGGAAGAGAGAAAACACAAAGTTTGCTCACAAAAAAAATTGGTTTCATTCATCTTTTTTTCAAGAGTTACATAGAGTTGAATATATAGTCATAACAAAGAAATAAAATTTCATACACTTCCCATGTGGGACTAATAGGACTAACCCACACTTTAGGCATCAAATTCTCTTCCCAAGACTCCTTCCATGAGTGGGCAGCCCAAAAACTCCAAGAAAACTTGAAAATCAGCTCCAAATGGCAGGTTATGGGGGTGTCTCCTAGTATCTCTCCATGAATCAAGGATTTTTCCTTCATGGTTTGGCTCTTTTGGACACCTCCTAGTCTTGCTCCACAAGTTTAGGCTTCTTCCTTTCATGGCTTTGGCACTTTAGGAAACTTTTGGGTGCCTCCTTGATTTTCTCCCCAAGACATGCTCTCTTCCCTTTTATAACTTGGGTTTTTATGGAACATTGTGGGGCACCTCCTTGATCCTCTCTTCAAGAAAAATTCTTGCCATCCTGGCTTGGGTTTATCTAGAAAGAAGTTGGCTCCTCCTTGGATTGAGGTATCTTGATGGATTTCTCCCCCAAGTGGCGCATGAAAGAAGGGACCTGCTTTCTTGTGGTGGGGGGACCAAGGCACACTGGATGGAGATGTGGTGCCTCCTGGACTCTGGCGTGTGGCTGGGAGTGTGGCACCCACTTGCTTGCTTGGTCTTGGGAGAAAATGTGGCACCTTGGAGAAGACTTAGACCACTACTAGGACTTGTATTGAGTCAACATGACTCAACAAAATTTAAATTGCAAGGAAATACAGACTCAAACTAAAATTGAGTTGACCAAGTCAACCTTATTACAAAACCAGAAACCCTAATTCTTCGGGCAATGTCAATCAGAGATCCAGATGGAGCCCTGAAGTCTTCTTCTGAGTCTGGTGCCCGCACCAATTCTCCCGGGATGGGAGGAACTCGACCCTGTCGAGTATGGATCAAGCTGGCTCTGGTATCTCTCCAAGAGGTCTGGGTCCAATTCTTGTAATTCTTCTCGAGAGATCCAAGAGTTATCAGAATCTGGCCTTCCTTGCCAGCGGACTAGGTATCTTTGGTATCCTCGATTACGAGTAGAGATAACCTGATCATCCAGGATCTTTTCAATCTGCTCTTTCCTCACAGGCCAGTTTGTTGGTGGACACACAGGGTTGGGTTCACTCTCAAGAGCAGGATTAGGCTCAAAAAGGCTCACTGGGAATCACAGCTGGCTCTCTATACTCTACTAGGTTGTAATGTTGAAAGTGGAGCTAATGCCTAGTTCTGAAGGCAACTCGAGCACATAGGCATTGGACCCTACTCTCTTCACCACTCTAAATGGTCCAGCTCCTCTAGCATGTAACTTTCTAACAGTTCCAGGAGGAAACCGTTCAGGCCTTAACCTAATCATTACATAGTCTCCTCAACAAAAGTTTTGACTCGCCTTTGAGAATCAGCCAACTTCTTATAAGTTTCATTACTTAAATTTATTTTGGCATGAATTTCTTTATGCAAGTCCTTTACATGCTATGCAAGTGCATCAAGAGACTTGTGTGTGTGGACTAATAGTGAAATCAGATCAAGTGGTGTGTGAGGCTTGTATCCATGAATAATTTCAAAGGGACTCTACCCTATAGACCTATTGATCGAAACATTATATGCAAATTTAGTCCTGGACAAATACAAATCCCAATTCCTGGTGCTCTCAATCAAACCAAAATCTAAGCCAAAGCCTGGTAAAGGGTCAAGAAAAACTAAACTAGACTGACGATGCATTCCTAAAGAATGGACTTTATTCCAAAGGAACCATAGGTCTAAACCTAACAAACTACGACTCTCTAGGTTTGACCTTGGGTCGGAGGATGGCATGCAGAGCATGAAAACTTTTCATGGGTTCCTAGTAGGTGCCATAAGGTCTTCCAAAGTAGGTGGCAAACCTAATAGGTTCTGACACATGGTTCACTCTAAAGACTTCGACAAAGAATACTTGGATGGTGTAAGAAGCATTGGAAGTCTAGAGAAAGGGAGGAAATATGAGGTGGAGTCTCGAATTACCTGCTGGCTAAAGGTGGTGACCTGAAGCTTTGAATGGTGATCTATGAGTGTCAACTGATCATCCTTACGAAAGGAAAAGTTTGCTACTCCCAGGAATGGATCAAGAGATGGTTCGGGAAGTAGCCTAGGACATGTGATTGCAACAGTTAAAGTTTGTTCTCTAAGCAAATAATGATCCACTTTCTCAAGAACTGGATTGAAGAATGGTTCATGGAAGGGCCTATGGATGATGACCTCAAGACTTGAAATTTGACATTTGGTGCGAAAAGGTATATTCTATAGAAAGGTAGGTCAGTCATGCAAAGGAAGGGGTCTGGGGTCATAAGGAGGACTTCTACAGGACTGGGTGAATCAATCCGCTCAAGACAAGGATGTTCAACCGAGATTACGGGAGAGACCTTAGTGGCTGAGCATGGGACAAGGTCCAATTGTAAGAGGCTTGATTCAGTCATCCTAAGGAGAGAATCTATCATAGGGGGGCAAACTTAAACAGTTTAGTGCAAAGATCTTCAATTGGTACTTGGGAATGACTATCATTAGAGGATACGCACTGATATCTCGGGCTAACACGATGAGTTCTTCCTGGGGGTATTTAACTAAAGGAACCTTGTTCTCACAAATCTCTTGAATTTCTGAACTAGGTCCTACCACTTGGTTGCTTTCCAAGGTCTCCTCAGGTAAGGAACCAATAGTATCGATGTCACATTCTTCAAGTTCTTCCTCCTTATATTCATCAACTAGACTCAAGCCAGCATCATATACTTCTCGATGCCATCTTCAATGGGTTTCGGGTCAGTGGTAATCGGGTCAACTGATTCTAGGCTTGTCATACCTAACCTTTCTTCCTCATTGGTAGGCTTGGGTTCTCCCTCATTAATGTCATCCTTAGGATTCTTACCACTTAGCTGTGCACAAGCCAGTCCTATGCATGGGCACTGACTAGATTTATGGCCTCTTTCTCCACAAAACAACATTCTTGCGATATAGGAACCTGGGTCACACTGGGTTTCGAGCTAGTAGAGACCTTACTTGGGCATGGGTGTGGATCTAAATGGTTTGATCTAGAAGACATGGGTTGTTGAGTGACTGGTCTAGAATATTGTAAGGACCTCTCATAGACACGATCCACACTATAGATATCATGGTTAGGCTTCCTAAGGTTATGCTCAGGATCACGGTATAAGGTCCTCCTAGGCTCCTGGCATGGATGAGGTTGGGGCCTATTAAATTTTGGATCAGGGGTCCAATTTTGATGTCTACGTTTCTCAAGTACTTGGACTCGATCCCTAAGCTGGGTAAAATTCTCATGGACTTGTTCTTTACACTGGGTAACAGTAGCAGTCATATCCTGACTCAATTTGTTCATACTTTCAGTAAGAGCTCTAACCATGGCCTCTAAATCAGGTTGGATTTGACCAGGTTGGTAGGGTACTCCATTCCGGGTATACATGATGATGCAAGCAAACACATAGAATGTGACTAGACTAAAGCGACTACTGGCTCACTAGACCTAGAGTCCAAACTAGATGCCCAATCAGAGTGGCAAGCTAGCCTGTAGTAACTCGGGACTCAGCCAGGCAGGTGTAAGGGGAGTGTTAGGTCCCTAAATGCCAATCCTAGACACCAATCAGAGATTGGCCAGGTAGGCGGACCAGCACACAGCCCTTCGGGATAGAATCCCTGAACCACCATTCTAGATACTGAGTACAAAGTACACACAGAGTAACTAGACAAACTGACTCAACATTAGCCTTGACCCGACTTGTTGATGTCCCTAGCCCACTAGGGCAAATTAGGTCTAATTAATTTTAAGATTAAAGGCTTAGGTTCGAATGAGTGGGTGGTGGTTTTGGGCTAAGGAGAGGTTATCAACTCCTCCCCTTATCTTAGATGCTCAAATGCCCTTAAGATGAATTAAGAGATGAACACTCAAAAATAATTGGATTGCAGAACACATAAACAGAGTTGCAGTAATTTAATTCTCAGAAATCCAAGGAAATAATAAATCACAGGAAAATTATGAAAATAGTTTCAATTATACTGGTTTCAGAAGAACAAAAATCACCAAATTTGGAGTTACCTGTAGTGAGAAATAATTCATGAAACAGGGCAATTACGGGCTGAAAACAGAGCACTTCCCCGTTTACAATTCCTGCTACGAAGTTATAACCCAACGGATCCCCTACATGCCCTAGGAACACCCCGTGGAATGGAAAAGGAGGTTTGCACCTCGCTTCGTTCCTAGGACCGGACGTCCTGGGGAGTCTACTTCGAGCAGACAAAGTAAAAAGAGAGAGACTCAAACAAGCAATCAAAACAGAAACCCTAGACAGGGCTCTGATACCAAAAATGATGCAGACGAGAGCTCTAATACCAAAATGATGCAGAACAAAGAACAAAGAAGCGTATGCGGAAGTAAAATTTAGATTATTTCTTTTTTTTATTATTATATTTCAGAAATTGGCTTTGACTCAAAGTAAAGTTAAACTAACTTGAAGGAAACTAGGTAATGATTGAAAGCACAATTAGTGAAAACTTGGTTATCAAGTAGTTCAGAAGTAACGGATCGCTGGGGGTTGAGAAACTCCGAGACCTAGGGTTTCGCTCTGAACTTTCAACAGGACAGAAATAAAGAGAAGAGATGGTTTACCAACCAGACAGTGATCTTCACAGAATTTGGGTGGAAGAACTCTCTCGAGCAGATTGTTGGATCTTCGGATTCGGCTATCTTCGCAATGGATCCTCCAATACTGGCCTCATGGCTGGGTCGGCTTCTCCTGAACTCAAGATCTGGGAAGAAGAAAAACAAGTGATGGATTCAGAGACTCAGGGAAGGATTTACCAGGTCAAAGAACTTGAAGGCTGATGTCGCTGAGATTCGGATTCTCTTGAAGGCTGATTCGACTCCCTCTGGAAAGAGCTTTGGATCTGAAGTATACGGACTGTAGCTGGATGCGGGCGGTCAGTCTGGACTTGGAGAGAGAGGCCGTGGGAGGTGGGATAGGCTAGGGTTTGGTGTTGAAGTGGATGGTGGGCGGCTAGGGTTTGGAGTAGAAGTGGCTAACCTAGGGTTTGGGTTTTGGAGATCTCACACCTCCTCAAGGTTCCTGGGGAACCCGGATTTACTCCCTCACGGAGCTCAACACCTGGATGCAAGTGCGGAATAGAGAAAACACAAAGTTTGCTCACAAAAAAAATTTGGTTTCATTCATCTTTTTTTTCAAGAGTTACATAGAGTTGAATATATAGTCATAACAAAGAAATAAAATTTCATACACTTTCCATGTGGGACTAATAGGACTAACCCACACTTAGGCATCAAATTCTCTTCCCAAGACTCCTTCCATGAGTGGGCAGCCCAAAAACTCCAAGAAAACTTGAAAATCAGCTCCAAATGGCAGGTTATGGGGGTGTCTCCTAGTATCTCTCCATGAATCAAGGATTTTTCCTTCATGGTTTGGCTCTTTTGGACACCTCCTAGTCTTGCTCCACAAGTTTAGGCTTCTTCCTTTCATGGCTTTGGCACTTTAGGAAACTTTTGGGTGCCTCCTTGATTTTCTCCCCAAGACATGCTCTCTTCCCTTTTATAACTTGGGTTTTTATGGAACATTGTGGGGCACCTCCTTGATCCTCTCTTCAAGAAAAATTCTTGCCATCCTGGCTTGGGTTTATCTGGAAAGAAGTTGGCTCCTCCTTGGATTGAGGTATCTTGATGGATTTCTCCCCAAGTGGCGCATGAAAGAAGGGACCTGCTTTCTTGTGGTGTGGGGACCAAGGCACACTGGATGGAGATGTGGTGCCTCCTGGACTCTGGCGTGTGGCTGGGAGTGTGGCACCCACTTGCTTGGTCTTGGGAGAAAATGTGGCACCTTGGAGAAACCTAGACCACTACTAGGACTTGTATTGAGTCAACATGACTCAACAAAATTTAAATTACAGGGAAATACAGACTCAAACTAAAATTGAGTTGACCAAGTCAACCCTTATTACAAAACCAGAAACCCTAATTCTTCGGGCAATGTCAATCAGAGATCCAGATGGAGCCCTGAAGTCTTCTTCTGAGTCTGGTGCCCGCACCATAGCCCCTAAGAAAACTAAAAAAGGAAAATAAATTACATCAAAATTGTGTTGCATCAAAAGTGGTGCTGATCTGCTTTGAGAAGCATGTCGGCTTGATGATCTGCTCCAAAAAGTGTGCTGCTCTAAAGTTTGGGCTGCTCTGGAATCTGTGCAAACTCCTCACACGGCCTTGCAGAGGATGGATTGCCCGATGGAGCACATGGCCAATGACCGGGAAGCAGCGGCGGATGGGGCCAGCGGATGGCGAGCGGTGGATGGCTGGCAACGGGCCATAGGCGAGGCGGCATAGGGACTGGCACGGCACGCCCAGCATGTCGTTTGGTCCCCACGACCGTGGGAGACCTCTTGGGCACCGGTGGTGCGGGCACCAGACTCAGAAGAAGACTTCAGGGCTCCATCTGGATCTCTGATTGACATTGCCCGAAGAATTAGGGTTTTCTGGTTTTGTAATAAGGGTTGACTTGGTCAACTCAATTTTAGTTTGAGTCTGTATTTCCCTGCAATTTAATTTTGTTGAGTCATGTTGACTCAATACAAGTTCTAGTAGTGGTCTAGGTCTTCTCCAAGGTGCCACATTTTCTCCCAGGACCAAGCAGTGGGCGCCACACTCCCAGCCACACGCCAGAGTCCAGGAGGCGCCACATCTCCATCCAGTGTGCCTTGGTCCCCACACCACAAGAAAGCAGGTCCCTTCTTTCATGCGCCACTTGGGGGAGAAATCCATCAAGATACCTCAATCCAAGGAGGAGCCAACTTCTTTCCAGATAAACCCAAGCCAGGATGGCAAGAATTTTTCTTGAAGAGAGGATCAAGGAGGTGCCCCACAATGTTCCATAAAAACCCAAGTTATAAAAGGGAAGAGAGCATGTCTTGGGGAGAAAATCAAGGAGGCACCCAAAAGTTTCCTAAAGTGCCAAAGCCATGAAAGGAAGAAGCCTAAACTTGTGGAGCAAGACTAGGAGGTGTCCAAAAGAGCCAAACCATGAAGGGAAATCCTTGATTCATGGAGAGATACTAGGAGACACCCCCATAACCTGCCATTTGGAGCTGATTTTCAAGTTTTCTTGGAGCTTTTGGGCTGCCCACTCATGGAAGGAGTCTTAGGAAGAGAATTTGATGCCTAAAGTATGGGTTAGTCCTATTAGTCCCACATGGGAAGTGTATGAAATTTTATTTGTTTGTTATGTCTATATATTCAACTCTATGTAACTCTTGAAGAAAAGATGAATGAAATCAATTTCTTTTGAGCAACTTTGTGTTTCTCTCTCTTCGCACTTGTATTCAGGTGTTGAGCTCCGTGAGGGAGTAAATCCGGGTTCCCTAGGAACCTTGAGGAGGTGTGAGATCTCCAACCCCAAACCCTAGCTTAGTCCACCCATCTCTACTCCACCACCACCAAACCCTAATTTTCCATCTTCATCCCACGGCCCCTCTCTTCCACATCGAAGCCGGTCACCAGCATCCAGGTTCAGATCAACTGTTTCAACTACAGAGCCAGTTTAAAGGAGAGTCAGATCAGTATCAAGATCTCCGGAACTTCTACATCCAACAATCTTCATTAAGTACTCAGGACAGTGTCTTTCTTTGAGTTTCTGGTTCTTTTTTTTTGTTCTTCTTCTTCCAGATCCTGAGTTCGAGAAGAAGGCCAACCTTGCCATAGGACTACAATCCAAGGATCCATTGCGAAGATACCCCGTCTCCAAGGATCCTACAATCTGCTCGAGAGTGTCCTTCAATTGAAGCAATGAGAGATATCACAGTCAGGTATAAAACCTTCTCTTCTCTCTTCGTCTGTTTCTTGAAAGAGGAGTAAACCCTAGGTCTGGGGGTTTCTCAATCCCCAGCGATCCTACTTCTGAGTTACTCTGATAATCCACTCCTATTAATTGTGCTTTCTGTCATTTCTTAGTTTCTTTCAACATTAGTTTTTCTTTCCTTGAGTCAAAGCCAACTTCTAAAAATAAATAAATAAAAAAATACATTAATTTTAATTTCTTCCGCATCGCATCATCTCATCTCTTGTTCTGCATCAGCCGGGCATGACTGGTGGACGATGGAGGAGGTCGTGGATGGCGAGAAGGTGGCCGGCGGACAAGCGAGCGGCGGGGCGGCGTCAAGCGGTGGACGGCGACATCACATGGTCGAACACGGGCGGACGGGCGCCTCCCGCGTCTGTTCGTCTTCCCACGGGGTGGGCGGTGGCGGACACCACCAGCGGTTGGGCGAGGGCCGACGAGCGACGGGAACAGTGACGGCAGCAAGCCGACGGTGGCGGTGGCAGCTGCGGCCATAGGACATGAAGAGCGGACGCTTCCGCGTCCGTTCGTCTTCCCACGGTGATTGGGCGGCGGTAGTGGCTTCTCCGGCGAGGGCGGGGGCCGGCGAACGTCGACGGTGGTCCGGCAGGGGGCGGCCGGGGTCGGGCGGCCTGGATATGGGCCGAAGGGGGCGGAGGCTAGGGTTTGAGCATTAAAAAAAAATTCATGGGAGAAGATGGAATAGTGTAGGAATAGATCGGGAATAAGATTGGAATAAAGGTGGAATAGGTGGAATAGGTGAAATAGCGAGAATAGGAAAAAAAAAAAAATTAAGAAAATAAGAGAAAAATGGAAAAATACCCAGACCTGCTCTGGATCTCCATCAGCGAGCCTTGACAGTGCGTCCGCACGAGCGTTCTCTCTACGGGGAACGTGGGAAACGTGGAAGTAACGGAAGCCTGCTGCGCTCGAACGAACCCTCTCGAAGTACTTCATCATCTGAGGATCTCGGGCCTCGTACTCTCTGGAGACTTGTCCGGCAACCAGCTGGGAGTCGGTGAAGACCTTGAGGTTCTGTACGCCCTGCTTACGGGACACCTTCAAGCCCGCGAGGAGCGCCTCGTATCCGATTGGTTGTTTGTGGTGGGGAATTTGAAGCGAAGTGCACACTCCATCACCACTCCGTCGGAATTGGCGAGGATAAGGCCTGCTCCACTCCCGCAAGAATTGGAGGCACTGTCCATGTGGGAAATCCAAGGGTCCTCTAGCGGGCCGAGCTCGACTTTGCTCTTCGGGACCATCCGCTCTGGTTCCTCGGGACCCTGTACATTCGACCACAAAGTCGGCTAGGACTTGGTCCTTCTACGATGACCTCGGCCGATATGCGATGTCGTACTCATTCAGCGTCAGGGACCATTTGACTAACCTTCCGGAAGTCTCGAGGTGACTTAGCATGGTCCTCAATGGCTGATCAGTCACAACCACGATGGGGTGCGCTTGGAAAAAGGGCTTGAGGTGCTTAGCAGACATTATTACAAAAATGAGTTTTTCAAAGTGGGTATACCTGATCTCCGCATCATGGAGTATTTTGCTGGTGTAGTACACCAGCTTCTGTGACCCGTCCTGGTCTGTACGGACAAGGACCGAGCTGACAACCCCTGGTGTGACCACCAGGTAGAGCAGGAGCTCTTCCCACCTTTGGGTCTGGACAGCAGAGGTGGGGAGGTCAGGAACTCCTTCAACTCTTCGAAAACCGTCCGACACTCTTCGGTCCAGGTGAAGTCATGCATCTTGCATAGTGCCTTGAAGAAAAGGAGGCAGTGGTCAGCCAACCTCGAGATAAATCAACTTAGGGCTGCGATTCTCCCTGTCAAGTGTTAGACCTGCTTCTTGGATGTTGGGTGCTCCATGTCCAGGATTGCCTGGACCTTCTCCGAATTTGCCTCGATGCCCTTTGGGTGACCATGAAGTCGAGGAATTTCCTAGCCGCCACCCCAAAGGTGCACTTCGCTGGGTTAAGCTTTATCTGGTGCTTTCGGAGACTATGAAAGGCTTCAGCGAGGTCGGCAATGTGGTCCGAGCTCGGTTTGCTCATGACGAGCATGTCATCCATGTACACTTGTACATTCCTACCGATCTGGTCTTTAAAGACTTTATTGACCAGACGTTGATACGTTGCCCTAGCATTCTTCAGGTCAAAGGGCATCATTCTGTAGCAGTTTGTCCCTCGGTCGTGATGAAGGCGGTATGCTCCTCGTCCTCCGGGTGCATCCGAATCTGATTGTACCTGGAGAATGCATCCATGAAGGAGAGCAGCCTGTGCCCTGAAGTGGCATCCACCAGCTGGTCTATCATTGGTAGAGGTAAGCTGTCCTTCAGGCAGGCTTTGTTGAGGTCGGTGTAGTCTACACAGATCCTCCACTTGCTATTTCTTCTTCACCATCACCACATTCGCAAGCCAGCTCAGATACCGCACCTCTCAGACGAAGCCGGCGGCGAGGAGTTTCTCAACTTCCTCATTGATGGCCGCCTGCCTCTCCAGGGCGAAGCTTCTCTTCTTTTATCGAACTGGCCTACACTTTGGATCAACATTAAGTTTGTGGGTGATGACTTCAGGGGGAATACCTGGCATATCGGCCACCGTCTAGGTGAACACATCTGCGTTTGCTCGCAGGAATTCCAATAGTGGAGCCTTCTCCTCCTCGGAAAGCTAGGCTCCGATCTGCATGATTTTCGTCTGGTCAGCTCCGAGCTAATAGGGAAGCAGGTGCTTGACCAGGCCTCCCTGAGGGCTTGGGCCCTCTGGTCGAGCTCGTCTGCTTCGGAGTCCTCCTCGAGCGCTCGGGCCCTTGGAGTGTCTGGAGCAATGCTGCACTGGCTGGGGCGTACCCCTCATCTCTCCCATACCATGAGGGGTTGGGAACTGGACAAGCAACCTCTTGGTAGAGATGACAGCATCGAGGAGATTGAGCCCAATTCAGCCCAAGATCACGTTGTAAGGCGAAGGAAGCCTGACAACCATAAACATCATCATGATGGTGCTCTACCAAGGTGGGGTCCTGGCAATGACCGGGAGAGTGATTTCTCCCTCCACTCTTGTGGAATCTCCCGTGAAACCAACAAGGGGAGTATATACTAGCTTGATCTGAGTAGGGGGAGATTCATTCGGGAGAAATCATCATAGAAAAGTACATCTGTGGAGCTTCCACTATCTACCATGATGCACTTTACAGGATGCTTTGCGATCATCATCTCGACGACCACGGCATCATTATTTACATTTTTCTCTTCATTATCCCCTTCCCTCATAAAGGGGGTACATTCTCAGAGTTCCCTGCCCCCCGAGTCCTCTTGGACACGCGCTCGGCTCCCCAGGAGATCATCCCACCGGCTTCTTGGTGAGGGGTTGTCGATGGCTGGAGCTGGCGGGAGAGCAACGAGCACCTGGGACTCTGGTTGAGTTTTACCCCCCACATATTTTCCGAGGTAGCCTTTCTTAATGAGCTCTTCAATCTCCCACTTGAGATTGCGGCATTCCTCGGTGTCGTGGCCATGGTCACGGTGGAAGCGGCAGTACTTCATCTTATCCTGGGTGAAGGATGGCTTCAATGGTGGAGGATGCCTCAGATAGGTCTCCCCTCAATCTCCATGAGGATCTTCATTCTCAGGGCAAGAAGGGGAGTGAAGTTCCCCTGAAGGGCGAGGGCGTTCCTTAGCCTCGGTGCTGGTCAGGAGCTCTGAGCTGGCGGTCCTGGCCTCCGTGCTTCAGGCTTCTCAGTGGCCGATAGGAGCTCTGAGCTTCCCTAAGAAAGATGGCACAATTTCTTTAGGATCAGACCAGGGGATGAATGGAAGACTGCCTTTAAACTAAGGATGGTTTATTTGAATGTGTAGTCATGCTTTTGGGTTATCAAACACCCCTAGCACTTTTATGCGAATCATGAACCAAGTCCTACGAGCCTTTATTGGAAAATTTGTTGTCGTTTACTTTGACGACATATTTATCTATAGTAGGACTACAGAAGATCATCAACACATCTGAGGCAGGTATTTTAGCACTGGAAAGATAACCTCTATGCCAATCTAAAGAAATGTGCTTTCATGACTACTAGAGTTATCTTCCTAGGATTTGTTGTGACCCCTGAAGGAGTATCCGCTGACCCTGAGAAGGTTAAGGCAATTGTAGAGTGGCCAACACCCAATAATATTCATGAAGTAAGAAGTTTTCATGGCCTCGCTACGTTTTATCGAAGATTTATTAGAGGGTTTAGCACCATAGTTGCTCCTATCACGGATTGTATTAGGAAGGGCCACTTTGAATGGACGAAGTCAGCTGATAAGGCCTTCCTTCACATCAAAGATAAGATGATCCAAGCACCTGTATTAAGACTACCCGATTTTTCTAAGGTCTTTGAAGTAGCATGCGATGCTTCGGGAGTAGGTATTGGTGGAGGTTTCTGAGTCAAGAGAACCATCTCGTAGCATTCTTTAGTGAGAATTGAATGAAGCCAGGAAGAAATACTCCACATATGATCGGGAGCTTTATGCGGTAGTGCAAGCATTAAGGTATTGGAGGCATTATCTCCTACCGCAAGAATTTATTTATTTTCAGACCATGAAACCCTTAGGTTTTTGAGTTCCCAAAAGAACTAAACCCTAGGCATGCCAAATGGGTAGAGTACATCCAATCCTATACGTTTGTCCTAAAGCATCAATCAGGAACCGATAATAAGGTAGCTGATGCCCTAAGTCGTAGTACGTTACTTTTAACCTCAGTCAGTACTGAAGTCATAGGTTTTGAAAGACTTAAGGAGCAGTACGAACCTGTCCAGATTTTGGTGAAATTTATCAGGTTTGCATCAAGGACCATCTAGTGATCATAGTGACTATACACTTCTAGATGGTTATCTTTTTAGAGAGAATAGGCTTTGCATCCCAAGAACCTCCTTAAGAGATTTTTTAGTTTGGGAGATACATGCGGGAGATTTGGCTGGCCACTTCGGACGAACAAGACTATCTTGGCTGTTGAGGAATAATTTTACTGGCCAGGTCTTAAGAAACAAGTAGCAAACCTTGTAGCCCGATGTAGGACATGTGCTGTTGCAAAGCAACAAAAGAAGAATACCGGGCTATACAATCCATTACCTGTACCTGAGTGTCCATGGCAGGATCTAAGCATGGACTTTGTTCTAGGATTACCCAAGACCATTCGAAAACATGATTCAATCTTTGTGGTGGTCGACCGGTTTTCAAAAATGGCCCATTTCATACCTTGATCCCAAACTTCCGATGCCTCTAGGATAGCCAAACTCTTTCTTGATCAAGTAGTCAGACTCCACGGGTTACCAAAAACCATTGTTTCTGATAGGGATGTCCGCTTCACAAGTTACTTCTGGAAAACCCTTTGGCACCTATTAGGAACCAGACTGAAACCTCCACTGCCTACCATCCCCAGACTGATGGACAAACCGAGGTTGTAAATAGAAGTCTAGGGAACTTGCTGAGATGCCTAATGGGAGAAAGTCTAGGGAACTGGGATTTGTTATTGCCACGTGCTAAGTTCGCTTACAAACAGTTCGGTCAATCGATCTACGGGCAAAAGTCCCTTGAGATAGTCCATGGTTGCAAGCCTAGGAAGACTTAGATCTAATCCACTATACCTATTCACACACAAGTCTCTGAGTCTGCTGATCTTTTGCACAGCATGTCACAAATCAAAAGAAAGAAATCAGTAATAAGATCAAGCTGAGCAATGAAACTTACAAACACTTAGCTGACTCACATAAAAAGGCTAAAGATTCTATGAAGGGGATTATGCGATGATTAGACTCAACCCTGAACGGTTTCCCCCTGGAACCATAAAGAAGCTGCATGCCCGCAAAGCGGGACCATTTAAGATCTTAAAGAAAATAGGGCCTAATGCATATGTTTTGGAACTTCCACCTGATATGGGTATTAGTACAACCTTCAATGTTTCAGACCTAGTAGAATACAAAGAAACCACACTAATACCTAGTGAGCCTTTTGAGCCAGAAACTTTCATTGAGAGTGAACTATTTCCGGTGGTCCACCACCAACCTTCCTTAGCAGAGAGAGAGGATTGAGAGAATCCATGGATGACAAGATCATTACTACCAGGAATAAGAAGGACTATCAGCGATACCTGGTTCAATGGCAAGGTCGACCTGAGTCCGATAACTCTTGGATTACTCGAGAGGACCTGCAAAGACTTAACCCAGACTTGTTCGAGCATTACCAGGGCAAAACTGAACCATACTCGACTGGGTCGAGTTCTGCCCACCCCAGGAGAATTGGTGTGGACACCAGAAGCCGAAAGAAACTTCACTCCAACAAGGTTAGCCTTATCCCAATTGGATCGAAGATAATTAGGTTACCTTGTATCCTTTAGTTCAAAAATATTTTATTTTCAAGAGTCATTTCTTTTCAAGAGTCCTGTAATTAATTTTGAGTTTCAAATCAAGAGTGTTTATTGAGTCCTGTAATTACTTTTAAAATTTCATTTCCTGTAAGTCCATTTCAAGTTTAAAGTCTAGGTCAGTCAAGTCAGTTCAGTTGAGTTAAGTCTAATTCAGTTGAGTTAAGTCTAATCAAGTCTTAAAGCCAAGAAAGCCAGCAACAAGACTCAAATTCTGGACCCCAGAATTTGACCACATGAAGAAGAGAAGACACATCAACCAAGCAAGAGAAAAGGACCATCAACTAAGACCACTGGGCGCCACATGTCATTCTTATCCAAGTAGAAGACCACCTCACCATGCCACGTCATCAGGTGCCACTTCACCAGCCATCTCATCACCCTTTGGGCGCCAACAAGGGAGATTCAAATTCAAGGAGGTTGACCACATCCTCCAAGTCCTCCACCAAATCCTCCAACCCCCCCCACATCCCTCCAAACTCTCCACCAAATCCTCCAACCCCCTTGTAATCCTCCTCGATTTGGGGAGTTTTTAAATTTCAAAAGCTAGCTTTGTGAGGCTATTAAAAGCCTTGGACGCCCATTGTAACAGGGATTGATTGAAATGAATGAAATATAAGTGAAGTTTTGAAGCAAATTGTCTTGTGTTCTTGTGTGAAAGTTTCTTCCTCCACGCCAAAGCCAATTTTTTTTCTCCAAGCAACTCACCATTCCAGTACAAGACGAAGGCATTGGAGTTAGCCAGATCTTCTGCAATTTCTTCTTTGTTCACAAATCCTCCCAACCTTTCTTTACATTTGTTTCTTTCTTCTTTAACCTTTGATCTTCAATTGCAGGGTCCTTCGAAGTCCTTGAGTTGTGAACAGGGTTCCCTTGACAATGAACCAACAAGCTGAAGCCCAAGTCCAGGGTTTTGATCACTATTATCTAAGTTCTCCAGTCCAGAGCATCAGTAGTTTCAAGTTTTGAATCATAGGAAGTTGGAAAACTCATCAAGGTAAGTCCTCAATCATTAGCCCCTATTGTCTAGATCTTCTTCCTTCTTATTTTTAGAGTTGTGTCTAATCATGTAATAGTC
Source organism: Areca catechu (assembly GCA_021397845.1). Classification (NCBI taxonomy): domain Eukaryota; kingdom Viridiplantae; phylum Streptophyta; class Magnoliopsida; order Arecales; family Arecaceae; genus Areca; species Areca catechu. Next base: position 136,151,208 of record CM038040.1, read on the forward strand.
CCTTTTCTTGTAATCCTTAAATCTTATTAAGATGAGTACAATGCTAAGTGTAATTAGGTTTCATTGCTCTACAAACACCATATTCAAAACATTAATCATATGCGTGCCGCATCAAATTGGTATTAGAGCATGGTTGCATTAGGGTAGAATAGTTTTCTTTAAATCCAACCAAGATCTAAAATCACGCCTCCTGAGCGGGTGTACTCCAGTACACTGTCATGACCCATGGGATAATGAGCCCTGGCCGGACGTGAATTTTTTAGATTGAAGTTTGGGTAAGCCATTGCACTTGTTTGATTAGGTTCTGTTTTCTAAAAATTTGCATCTGTTTACTGTAATCCGTCTGCAGCTCCAAAGGCAAGTCACTAATTTTTTGTTGAAATATTTTTTTTCTTGTTCCATATTAAATTAGTTATCACCATATTAAATTTCATCATCAGAAAAAAATTATAAAAAAAATGAAAATTTCTGCAGTTCAACACTGTCATCAGGGTTCTGTTCTATCCTTTTTATTTATCTTCATTTGTAGGATCTGTTTAGATTAGTATATTTTTAGTTTTAAAATTCCTTTCATCTACATTGAAACATATAAGTTAGGAATCCTCTGTGAATTTTTCTGAATTTTTGGACATTTTTTTCATCATGTTTTCCACACCACTTTCAAATTGCAACACACTTCTGCAGCACCTTTGCATTTCATTCATCTCATGAGAAATCAAATTAAGGGCATCAATTTGACATAGGGTCAGGGTTTCATCACCTGTCCCTAGCCCAAAACTCACCAACCAGCATATCGATCCCAGCCCGTTAATTAAAATTGAGTAGAACGTTAATTACCCTAGTGGGTTAGGGACACCAACAAGTTGGGTTCGGGTTAGGGTCAAGTTAACTATGTCAGCTAATTGGTGTGTGCTTACTGGCTTGGTGTCTAGGATTGGTGCATCAGGGCTTGTGATTTGGTCCGCCTACCTGGCCAATCTCAGATTAGTGTCTAAGGTTGGCAATCAGGGACCTACACTCCCCTCCACCTACCTGGCTAAGTCCCATAAGTACTACTAGCTAGTTGGTTCACTTAATTAGACTTCTAATTTGTGCTCTAGGTCTAGGAAACCTTAGCTCGAACTTGAGTCCATTTGCATGCATGACAACTAGAGCAGGGACACCGTATTCACCAATCCAAGCCCAGTCAAGTGTAGCCATGGACCAAAACTTAGGGAATTTGATCAAAGGCCTAAATGATCAAGTGGCCCAACTAACTAAGAGTTTAACTGAGCAATTGGCCCAAACAAATCAGAATGTGGCACAAACCAACCAAGACATGAATGAGCAGTTAGCCCACATCACTACTAGGTTGGATCAGTTAGAGGCTAGAACCCTTGAAAGCAATCATGAAGCCCAGACTGAGCCTGAGCCAAGTCTTGCACCTGAACTCGAGACCCCATTGAACCCTAGAAGGATTCCATATCAAAACCCTCTCTATGAAACAAACCCTAGGAGAGCTCCCCAAGATCAGTTTTATGATCCAATTCCTAGAAGACCCCACCCTGGTCAAACCATCGAGCCCAACCCAAGGAGATTCTATCATGAGCCTAACTATGAACCCAATGTCAGGAGACCCACCCCAATTCACTTTGATCAAGATGACCGAACCATGAAGAACATTAGGCTTGAAGCTCCCACCTTTGATGGAATTTTAGATCCAAAGATCTACATTGATTGGGAAGGTGAGATGGACCAGTATTTTGACTGGTTTGAGATGAGTGAAGAGCGCAAGTGTAAGTTTGCAAAGCTTAAACTTGTGCGCCAAGCTAGGTTATATTGGGGAAACGTTGAGAGACTCACTAAACAGAGAGGTGATGTGCCCATAGTGACCTGGCGAGCTATGAAACTTAGGCTTAGGGAGAAATACCTTCCTTTGTCCTACCACCAAAGACTCCTAGATCAATGGCAAAGACTTACTCAAGGAAATAGGAGTGTCGCAGAGTACATAGCGAAGTTTGACGAATTCGTTATGAGGTGCAATGTTGATGAATCTGAGTCGGTGACCTTGTCTAGATTTAGAGCCGGACTGAGGGAAGAAATTCAAAGAGAATTGTTCATGCGAGAGGTACATGACCTAGAATTGGCCTATCAAATAGCTAGGGATGCTGAGAGATTCCATAGAGGTCCAGTCTATCGTAGACCCGAAGCCCCTAGGACTAGTGCACCTTATCAGCAGTCAGGATCCAATCAGCCTAGATTCAACCGACCCAATCCTAATGTGCCTGTGACCCGTAGAGATGACAAGGGGAAAACACCTGAGACCCAAAGAACTCCAAACGCATGTTTCAAGTGTAACAAAGTGGGTCACTATTCTAGCAACTGTCCTAATAGAGCCCTACACATAGGGGAAGTAGAAGAGGAAGCCATAGAATCCCAGGTGAATTTGAGGAGGAAGTATACCAGGCAGATGAGAACTTGGCTGAAGAGTATGAGGATGAGGAAGTCCTGGTAGATCAAGATCTGTTAGGAGTGGTTAGGTGTATTCTCACCCAAGCTAAAACCCAAGAAGATTGGCGTAGGACTAGCATCCTACAGACATTCATTAAGATAGGTGAGAAAGTATGCAAAGTCATTTTAGATAGCGGTAGCTGTGTCAATGCCATATCCACCAACACAGTTAAAAACCTAGGATTGCCCACCGTACCCCATCCTAATCCCTATAAGTATCCTGGATAGACTCAACCACGATTTTCATTAAGTCTAGGTGCCTAGTAACCATTCAGTTCCAATCTTACTTGGAGAAAGTATGGTGTGATGTACTTCCAATGGGAGTAAGTAGCATAATTTTAGGCCGACCATGGTTGTACGATCTTGACGTAACACTCTATGGTCGTTCTAATTCGTGCTCGTTTACTCATAATGGAAAGAAGATTGTAATCCATTCTTCTCCACCTAAGAACCCCATTAAGAGAGGATCAAGCCAAATGAGTGATAAGAAAAAGGGGATAAACGTGATCACTGCTAGAGAAATGGAGAAAGAAATTAGCAATGGGCCACCTGTTTGGATTTTGACCATTAAGGATCATCAAGAACCTCTTTCAAAAGAACAACCTCAAGAAGTCAATGAAGTGCTAGAGGAGTTCAAAGACGTGTTCCCCGATGACTTGCACGACCAACTCCCACCTCTTAGGGATATACAACATGCGATAGACTTAGTCCCTAGAGCAACCCTACCGAACCTTCCCCATTATAGAATGAACCCTACCGAGCACCAAGAATTACAACGTCAAGTAGGAGAACTCCTAAAGAAGGGATTCATTAGGGAGAGTTTGAGTCCATGCGCAGTCCCAACCTTACTTACCCCTAAGAAAGATGGCACAATTTCTTTAGGATCAGACCAGGGGATGAATGGAAGACTGCCTTTAAAACTAAGGACGGGTTATTTGAATGGGTAGTCATGCCTTTTGTGTTATCAAACACCCCTAGCACTTTTATGCGAATCATGAAACAAGTCCTACAAGCCTTATTGGAAAATTTGTTGTCGTTTACTTTGATGACATACTTATCTATAGTAGGACTACAGAAGATCATCAACAACATCTGAGGCAGGTATGTTTAGCACTTAGGAAAGATAACCTCTATGCCAATCTAAAGAAATGTGCTTTCATGACTACTAGAGTTATCTTCCTAGGATTTGTTGTGACCCCTGAAGGAGTATCTGCTGACCCTGAGAAGGTTAAGGCAATTGTAGAGTGGCCAACACCCAATAATATTCATGAAGTAAGAAGTTTTCATGGCCTCGCTACGTTTTATCGAAGATTTATTAGAGGGTTTAGCACCATAGTTGCTCCTATCACGGATTGTATTAGGAAGGGCCACTTTGAATGGACGAAGTCAGCTGATAAGGCCTTCCTTCACATCAAAGATAAGATGATCCAAGCACCTGTATTAAGACTACCCGATTTTTCTAAGGTCTTTGAAGTAGCATGCGATGCTTCGGGAGTAGGTATTGGTGGAGTTCTGAGTCAAGAGAACCATCTCGTAGCATTCTTTAGTGAGAAATTGAATGAAGCCAGGAAGAAATGCTCCACATATGATCGGGAGCTTTATGCGGTAGTGCAAGCATTAAGGTATTGGAGGCATTATCTCCTACCGCAAGAATTTGTTTTATTTTCAGACCATGAAGCCCTTAGGTTTATGAGTTCCCAAAAGAAACTAAACCCTAGGCATGCCAAATCGGTAGAGTACATCCAATCCTATACGTTTATCCTAAAGCATCAATCAGGAACCGATAATAAGGTAGCTGATGCCCTAAGTCATAGAATGTTACTTTTAACCTCAGTCAGTACTGAAGTCATAGGTTTTGAAAGACTTAAGGAGCAGTACGAAACCTGTCCAGATTTTGGTGAAATTTATCAGGTTTTGCGTCAAGGACCATCTAGTGATCATAGTGACTATACCCTTCTAAATGGTTATCTTTTTAGAGAGAATAGGCTTTGCATCTCAAGAACCACCTTAAGAGATTTTTTAGTTTGGGAGATACATGCGGGAGATTTGGCTGGCCACTTCGGACGAAACAAGACTATCTTGGCTGTTGAGGAACAATTTTACTGGCCAGGTCTTAAGAAACAAGTAGCAAACCTTGTAGCCCGATGTAGGACATGTGCTGTTGCAAAGCAACAAAAGAAGAATACCGGGCTATACAATCCATTACCTGTACCTGAGTGTCCATGGCAGGATCTAAGCATGGACTTTGTTCTAGGATTACCCAAGACCATTCGAAAACATGATTCAATCTTTGTGGTGGTCGACCGGTTTTCAAAAATGGCCCATTTCATACCTTGATCCCAAACTTCCGATGCCTCTAGGATAGCCAAACTCTTTCTTGATCAAGTAGTCAGACTCCACGGGTTACTAAAAACCATTGTTTCTGATAGGATGTCCGCTTCACAAGTTACTTCTGGAAAACCCTTTGGCACCTATTAGGAACCAGACTGAAATTCTCCACTGCCTACCATCCCCAGACTGATGGACAAACCGAGGTTGTAAATAGAAGTCTAGGGAACTTGCTGAGATGCCTAGTGGGAGAAAGTCTAGGGAACTGGGATTTGTTATTGCCACGTGCTGAGTTCGCTTACAACAGTTCGGTCAATCGATCTACGGGCAAAAGTCCCTTTGAGATAGTCCATGGTTGCAAGCCTAGGAAGACTTTAGATCTAATCCCACTACCTATTCACACACAAGTCTCTGAGTCTGCTGAGTCTTTTGCACAGCATGTCACAAATCTACATAAAGAAATCAGTAATAAGATCAAGCTGAGCAATGAAACTTACAAACACTTAGCTGACTCACATAAAAAGGCTAAAGAATTCTGTGAAGGGGATTATGCGATGATTAGGCTCAACCCTGAACGGTTTCCCCCTGGAACCATAAAGAAGCTGCATGCCCACGGAGCGGGACCTTTTAAGATCTTAAAGAAAATAGGGCCTAATGCATATGTTTTGGAACTTCCACCTGATATGGGTATTAGTACAACCTTCAATGTTTCAGACCTAGTAGAATACAAAGAACCACTACTAATACCTAGTGAGCCTTTTGAGCCAGAAACTTTCATTGAGAGTGAACATATTTCCGAGTGTCCACCACCAACCTTACCTGAGCAGAGAGAGAGGATTGAGAGAATCCTGGATGACAAGATCATTACTACCAGGAATAAGGACTATCAGCGATACCTGGTTCAATGGCAAGGTCGACCTGAGTCCGACAACTCTTGGATTACTCGAGAGGACCTGCAAAGACTTAACCCAGACTTGTTCGAGCATTACCAGGGCAAAACTGAACCATACTCGACTGGGTCGAGTTCTGCCCACCCCAGGAGAATTGGTGTGGACACCAGAAGCCGAAAGAAACTTCACTCCAACAAGGTTAGCCTTATCCCAATTTGGATCGAAGATAATTAGGTTACCTTGTATCCTTTAGTTCAAAAATATTTTATTTTCAAGAGTCATTTCCTTTTCAAGAGTCCTGTAATTAATTTTGAGTTTCAAATCAAGAGTGTTTATTGAGTCCTGTAATTACTTTTAAAATTTTATTTCCTGTAAGTCCATTTCAAGTTTTAAAGTCTAGGTCAGTCAAGTCAGTTCAGTTGAGTTAAGTCTAATTCAGTTGAGTTAAGTCTAATCAAGTCTTAAAGCCAAGAAAGCCAGCAACAAGACTCAAATTCTGGACCCCAGAATTTGACCACATGAAGAAGAGAAGACACATCAACCAAGCAAGAGAAAAGGACCATCAACTAAGACCACTGGGCGCCACATGTCATTCTTATCCAAGTAGAAGACCACCTCACCATGCCACGTCATCAGGTGCCACTTCACCAGCCATCTCATCACCCTTTGGGCGCCAACAAGGGAGATTCAAATTCAAGAAGGTTGACCACATCCCTCCAAGTCCTCCACCAAATCCTCAAACCCCCCCACATCCCTCCAAACTCTCCACCAAATCCTCCAACCCCTTGTAATCCTCCTCGATTTGGGGAGTTTTTAAATTTCAAAAGCTAGCTTTGTGAGGCTATTAAAAGCCTTGGATGCCCATTGTAACAGGGATTGATTGAAAATGAATGAAATACAAGTGAAGTTTTGAAGCAAATTGTCTTGTGTTCTTGTGTGAAAGTTTCTTCCTCCACGCCAAAGCCAATTTTTTTCTCCAAGCAACTCACCATTCCAGTACAAGACGAAGGCATTGGAGTTGGCCAGATCTTCTGCAATTTCTTCTTTGTTCACAAATCCTCCCAACCTTTCTTTACATTTGTTTCTTTCTTCTTTAACCTTTGATCTTCAATTGCAGGGTCCTTCGAAGTCCTTGAGTTGTGAACAGGGTTCCCTTGACAATGAACCAACAAGCTGAAGCCCAAGTCCAGGGTTTTGATCACTGTTATCCAAGTTCTCCAGTCCAGAGCATCAGTAGTTTCAAGTTTTGAATCATAGGAAGGTTAGAAAACTCATCAAGGTAAGTCCTCAATCATTAGCCCCTATTGTCTAGATCTTCTTCCTTCTTATTTTTAGAGTTGTGTCTAATCATGTAATAGTCCCTTTTCTTGTAATCCTTAAATCTTATTAAGATGAGTACAATGCTAAGTGTAATTAGGTTTCATTGCTCTACAAACACCATATTCAAAACATTAATCATATGCGTGCCGCATCAGAAGGCCTCCCATGGAAGGATCGCAGGCTGTCACAGGGTGCTGCGGCGTAGGCCACGGGGGTCTCTGGCTGCTAGTGGGTAGCCAGGGACCGGTGCTAGTGCTGATGGTGGAGCTGGCACACCGCCGCAGTGAGAGTGTGCATTTGCTGGGCAAGTGCAGTCAGCTGGTTCTCCAGTGGGGGCGGTTGAACCGGGGCAGGCACTTCCGTTTCCGATCCGTGCGGGTTCCCGTGAGAAGGGGATGCCTCTGCACGGCTGGGAGAAGCTCCCCTTGCCCGAGTGGTCACCATCCTCCCAATGGACTGGCTAAGCAGGGTTTGGACTGGATCAAGTGTCGTCCGCCCCCTTCTTGGCGTGCCAATCTGTTGGCGCCTGGATCGTCGTGGCCCGTAGCTGCTGATGGTGTCTGTGGTGGTCTGTGTCCGCCCACCGGGGATGCCTCCAGTGCCTCGTGACCTACAAGACAGCCAGCGTTAGTGACCCGGGCCGGGGGTTCCAACGGGGGCACTCCGACAGTCAAGTCAGTAACGATCCTGGGGAACAGATCCTCCTGGTGGAGCCCCTCGGGATGAGCTCCACGCTAGAAGGAGTGAGTGGAGTGTATGAGAGCATAAGTGAGCTAGGAGATGTGGTGGCCGAGGTGGTCTTGCCCTCCTCTCTAGCCTCTCACCCTTCTCCTCTTTTTCTTTGTGGTGGATGTTGTGTTAGAAAATTGAGTGTTCTCCGTGTGTTGAGAATGCCATTCTTGCTTCTGAGGAAAAAATAAGTGTTACTTCCTTTTGCTTATTCTGGCTAGATCCTTTCCTATGGCTTGCCTCGAGGTTCTCCCATGCTGTCAGATGGGTATGATGAGATATCGTGCCATGAACAGTACGCCTTCTTTATTGGGTATCTGGGAAAGCTTTCACAAGCCTCTGACATTCCTTCAATTTGCCTTCCTAGAAGCTTGGCAAGGCCTCGATTGTTGAGCCACCGCTCTCGGGAATCGCGTTCCTTGGTGGGGTCTTTTTCTCGATCGTATGGCAAGTCGGTAGGGGGCATAGTCCCCTGATGTGAGCTTCCTCTTCCTGGTGTGAATGGAGGCTGTGGGCATTAATGGTGACATGGCGGGTGCTGTCGTACGGTCCTCGGGGGGCCGTCGCTATCTTCGAATGGGAGGTGCTGCTTCCTTGACAATTGATGTCTTGATTTGCATTGGGGGCCGAGCTGGGAAGATGGGGCCCGCTCGTAGGGGACCCGCCTTGCGATGGCTCGGTTGTGCGGAGAGGACCTGAGCTCGGCACCAGGCCAGAGGGGCCCAGCTTTGACCAAGCTCGGGCGGCTGAGGTGGCTGAGGTGTGCCCAGGCCAGGGGACCCGACCTCGAAGGGATCCCACGTGGTGGAGGAAGCTTGAGCTCGACTCCGAACCATGGAGCCCGACCTCGGGCTCAAAAGGTCTGCCTTTGGTGGGGTTTGAGCTCGGCTCCGACCTAGGCGCCCCGATCTGGCGGGTACCGACCTGGCGAAGGATGGAGCCCGGCTTCGACGGGCGGCCTCGTTAGCATCGGGGAGCTCAGCCCGGCGAAGGGGCCAATAGTGGGGGTCCGACGTGTCGTCAATGAAGGCTCCACGTCAGGCTCCTTACTCCACGTCAGTGATCTGGTCACATCAGGCCCGATGCATGCAATTTGAAGCTTTTCTAAAAAGCATGGCACAATGAAAGATGATAAAACTATTTTATTAACATGTTAATCAAATTAACAAAGGCCCTGACATGGATCTTGATGCATCTAGAGAAATGCAAGTATGAAATCAAGCATCCATTATATGAAATTTAGCACTATTCTAGATTCACATAATGATGCAGCAAATAACAATATGTCAGACATATAATCTAAAAGCGTACCTCAGTGACAATCACCAGGGACTGCTATAATCTGCAGGAAGAAAATCGACTCTACGAGCAGCTCACATGTACCGCCTCTACAGATTGTTCACACCGAGAATGGGATTCCTCCTCCTTCCTTTGAGGTGCTATCCTCTCCGGAATAGTGTTGGCAGCAGGGACTCCTTCTTCAACTTCTTGAAGAACCACGGACTGTTTATTCAACTCCTTGAAGAACTACTGGTGAAGCAGAGATGGAACGAGACTCTTGAAAACCCTTCCCAACTCTCTGTCCCAAACCTTCAACAGAAGGTATGCACTCAAAGAATCCCTCCCAAAACTAAATCCCCACTCTAAGAATCTCTCTGAGGGATCAAGGAAAAGCTCTAACCAAAAGAAAAGTTGGTAGAGTTTCTCGATCTTCCTCTCTATTCTTCGCAAGCAAAAGAAGAAAACCAGATAACAAAACGTGAACCTTTCACATTCAGATCTGTAAAGATTAAATGGAGACTTGAGACCCTTGGGATTCAGGGGAGTTATAAGCCCCTTGGAATTCAACAATAGCAGCCATTAAAACCCTGAAATGCCCAGTCCCACAATAGTTGTAGGCATTAATGAAGTAGTTTCAATTTTGAGTATAGTCCGTCAGTCAAGTCGACTCTCCTCGAGTCGACTCACCTCGAGTTGACTCGCCTCCGGTCGACTTGATTGGCAGTTTGATAACTCCTTGTCAGACAAGTCCAGAACAATTCCTAATAGTTTCCAAGCCAACAAATCAAGAAGAAATCCCACGGTGTATGACCCCATAGGTTCAAACACTAAACCGGTAGCACAGGAATATTTTCAGTACCAGCCAAAGTTGCCATCTAGCAATGACACCTGATGTCCGGATAGGTTGAAGGTTGCAGAGCAATAAGAACCTATCGAATATGGAATACCACTGAACTCATTCCTTTGATCTCCTAATGCTCTGGATGGCTTAGGGTTAAACTGTCCAACCCTAATCAGTCCATCTTAATATGTCTCAAACAAAGAATTCCTGTAACTCCTTACAAGGAATGCCTTGGCCAAGGTCTTTCTTAATTGAGGTATATTAAGAATTCAATCCAAATCATTTGGAGAGATCAATCCTATCTTAATCCTACTACCGCTACATAAGTATTTGACTGTACCTAGCACCTTCCATCACTGGATTAGAAATTTGAGTAGTCCGACATCTAAGCACGGTGAGTTACTTGCAAGCTGCCATAGTGATCTCAAGTCAGAGGAATAATTCATGTCCACATTCTAATGCAAAACTTCTTTTTGGTAGAAAGAGAGTCTCACATGAGGGTCACATTCAATGAAGCATCAAACACAACACCTGATGTCATGCCAGCATCTCCATGCTACTTGGTTAAGAGAACAACCAACAGACATGACATCAACGACCTACTTTCGATACACCATCATCCTGAAATTGCATATTCTTTGGTCGTGAATGAGTTTATGAACTATACGACGCATCCTCTCTACATCGCATACAAGGTAGCTCAAAGGACATCATTACACAAGAGTTCAATTAGGAAGATGTCATGTGATGAACAACCAGAATAAACTTTTTATTCAATTCAATAATTCATATACATATACATGAGTTGCACAACTATCTACAACCTAGATGATTGGCTTTGGGACACATAATTCCTAACAAAGCCATCATCCGAACATGGGGCGGGACAAATTTCGGGCTCAGGCCGCCCGGTCCCGAGAGCTTGTGGGCTAGATAATGACCATTCAGGAAGCGTCGACCGGTGTTACGGGCCAGATAACGATCCTTCAGGAGGGGTCGGCCGGCATCCCGGCGGGGATGTCTGGTCTTGGAGAAGGAACCCGCCAAGCACGACGCACCCCCAGGAGGAAAGAGGAGAAGGGAGAGAGCCCCCTGAAAGTGGATGCGGTCATGGTTGCTATGAAGAAGGACACAGCCATCATGGCATTGATGGAGGTGGCTTAACAAGAAGTCGCTAAAGCTACCCCTGGAATCACTAGATCAGTGACCTCCAAGGATGGGGCGGCTGATGTGGCACTGGACCCTTGTTATGGGGGATCCAGGAGAAGATGGGTGCCCGCCTTCTCGGGTAGAAGGACTGGAATGTCTCTAACCAGTCCTACCTATACCTTTGGTGCCCAGGGGTGGTGCACTCTGGAATAGGATAACCTCGATGCTGAGGGCGCGCCGGGCCTGGGGTTAGAGTCCAGAGCGGAGAGGACATGCCCATTGGTCGGGCAAAGAGCGGCGAGGGTGCTTCAAGCATCTTTCTTTTCATTTTGTAACTAAACCTTTGAAAGACTCCTCGGCCTATCGAGGGTCTTCATAGTGTAAGAGACTTTTGATCAATGAAAAATTTTTCTTCCCTTACCTCTCACGCATCCTTCTTTCCCTTGTAACTTAGATTTTTGGAGGATTTCCTGGCCTGTCGGAAACCTTCATAGGATGTAAGAGAAGACTTAGCAATGAAAATATCATTTTCTTTATGGTTGTTGTTCTTCTCCCCCCTCTCTCCTTTGTTTTCTGAAAGACTTCGAAGGACCCTTTAAGGTATTCAAGGGACTTAGCTTTGCAATGAGGATGTAGTCTAACTTGGCTGAAACATCCAACTTGGACTTCGTTCTTCACTTAGCTACTCCTCCCTTTTGCATGGAAAGCGGATGAACTTCGAGACTATTGAAAATGTGTGCATGTCTTCCCCAAGCCTTAGCCGCTTTAGGTGGGCATCAGGACCTCAAGGTTGGAACCAGAGCTTTTGGGGGCGTCTCATCCCCATTCTTCTGACCTTGAAATTGTGCAGGCCTGAATGTAGGGCTCTAGGAATTTTTCAACTTGCCAATTTGTAAGTCAAGTGGTGGGTGATGGGCTCTGAAGTTCCCTGCCAACATCTCCGGGATCACTGATGTCTCCTGACCTCAGAGGCGGGATCGCTGATGTCTCCTGACCTCGGAGGCAGGATTGCTGCATCTCCTGGCCTCAAAGGGGGATGGCTGACATCTCCTAACTTCTAAAGTGGGACTACTTGGTTTCCTGGCTTGTGGCATCGAACTATGAGTTAAACAGTAGATGGAGGGACTCCTTGGTTTCTCGATTGACATCTCCAGACTGTGAGTAAGGCAGTGGATGCAGGGCTTCTAGAGTTTCCTGGCTTGAGGTGTCGAACTATGAGTCAGGCGATAGATGGCGGGATTCCTGGTTTCCCGGCTGACATCTCCGGATTGTGAGTAAGGCAGTGTCTACAGGGCTTCTGAAGTTTTTTGGCTTGAGGTGCCGAACTGTGAGTCAGGCGGTAGATGACGGGACTCCTTGGTTTCCTAGCTGACATCTCTGGACTATGAGTAAGGTAGTGGATGCAGGGCTTCTGGAGTTTCCCGACTTGAGGTGCCGAATTATGAGTCAAGGGGTAGATGGCAGGACTCCTTGGTTTCTTGGCTGACATCTCCAGACTGTGAGTAAGGCAGTGGATGCGGGGCTTCTGGAGTTTCCCAGCTTAAGGTGCCTAACTATGAGTCAGGCGATAGATGGCAGGATTCCTTGGTTTCCTGACTGACATCTTTGAACTATGAGTAAGGTAGTGGATGCGGGGCTTTTGGAGTTTCCCAGCTTGAGGTGCCAAATTGTGAGTCAGGCGGTAGATGACGAGATTCCTTGGTTCCTAGCTGACATCTCTGGACTGTGAGCATGGCGAGGAGTGTGGACCTACTTAGGTGGCCTAGCGTGAGGATGTCAAACTATGAATCAAGCGATAAATGGTGGGTTACCCTACCGCCACCTCAGGACTATGAGCACAGTGAGGACTACGGGCCTGCTTGGAGGGCCCGACTTGAGGGTGCTGAACTATGAGTCAAGCGATAGATGGTGGGTTGCCCTTCCACCACCTCCGAACTATGAGCACAGCGAGGAGTGTGAGCCTACTTGAGGGGCCCAACTTGAAGGAGCCAAACTATGAGTCAAGCGATAGATGGCGGGTTGCCCTGCCGCTACCTCTGGATTGTGAGCACGGTGAGGAGTGCGGGCCTGATGGGGGGCCTAGCTTGAAGAGGCCAAACTGTAAGTCAAGCGATAGATGGTGGGTTGCCCTATCGCCACCTCCAAACTATGAGCATGGCAAGGAGTGCGGGCCTATTTAGAGGGCCCAGCTTAAAGGATCCAAACTGTGAGTCAAGCGGTAGATGGCAGGTTGCCCTGCTGCTAACTCCAGATTGTGAGCACGACGAGGAGTGCGGGTCTTCTAGGGTGACCCAGCTAGAATGTGCGGGCCTTCTGGGGTGACCTGACTAGAATGTGTGGGGCTTCGTAAGTTTCCTGGCTTGAAGGTGCGGGGCTTCGTAAGTTTCCCAGCTTGAAGGTGCGGGGCTTCATAAGTTTCCCAACTTGAAGGTGCGGGGCTTCGTAAGTTTTCCGGCTTGAAGGTGCGAGGCTTCATAAGTTTCTCGTCTTGAAGGTACAGGGCTTCATTAGTTTCCCGGCTTGAAGGTGCGGGGCTTCGTATATTTTCTGGCTTAAAGGTACGGGGCTTCGTAAGTTTCCCGACTTAGTTCGCCGAACTTGGAGTCGGATGGAGGCGCTTCTGCACAGGTTAAAGACAAAGTTACACCAAAAAGGAACTTAATAACTGAGAAGAAGTTTTACATCACTAGTAGTGCCCTTTTAAATTACTAGTGTTCTAGGTTCATGTGCATCGGGCGGCATCGACCCTGGCGAGGTAGTAGGCTCTGCCTGGTTGAGCCTCGATCCCCTCGTTGGGCCCTTCATGGGAGTTGCGATAGTGTGCTATTCTTTACTAGTAGGCTACCCCCCAGGGTCAGGCCTCGTCTCTTGTCTTATCCAGTCCTGTGTGGATCCCTGGCAGGATGGCCTGGCTAGTCACCTCGGCCTCCCCATTGTTCTGAGGGTGGGCTACCGAAGGGCAACAATGATGGATGCCGAGATTGGCACAAAAATCCTCGGAGATCCTTCCTAAGGTAGGGCCCCGGCCATTGTTGGGGGTGTCATCTCTCCCCTAGCCTTTTTCAGGGTTCTCCCTACCCCCTAGGATGTTATCCCTACCAGCTTCTTAGTGGGCCAGTTGTTGATGGCAAGTGGACAGGGCTCTTTCCCCAGCTCTTCCCCCTTTCCTCGCATGCCAATCTGTTGCCACCAAGATCGCCATGGCCTGTAGCTCCGACATGCCACGAATGCATTGGGTTCTCATGGGATGCTCGTCCCTCTCTTTCATGGCTGGCTCCTTGGTCTGGTCACCCTACAAAAAAAGGAGACCCAGGCCGGGGATTCCAGTGGGGACACTTCGATGATTATGTCAGATAGGACGAACAAGGGGAATATAACCTTTATGATAGAGAGCTTGGGGGGGCTCTCCACCAAGAGGGTGAAAGATAGAATTAAGGTGGAAAGAGCAAGCGAAGATGGGAAGCGAAGAGCCTGGAAGGGTCTGTTGGGGATCCCTCGCTTTCTTGCCCTTCATCTCCTCCTCACCTATCTCTTCTATTTTTTTCTTTCTTCTTCCTTTCTTACATGGGATGGCCCAGAATAGGTCTAGGGCTTTATCCCGGTGTCCCTTTCTGTGTGCCCTCTCTGGGAGGGGCTTACTATTGCCTGCAGCTTCCCTCCTGTCAGACCGGTCCTTAGGAGGAGATTCTTTCTTTGGGGGCGCATGCCGGTGTGGCACAGATCCTGTTCCTTCTGGTGATGCAGTTCCCCGTAGGATAGGCGGGCACCATGCCGCTGAGCCCCGTGCCACAGTGGGAAGTTTCCATTCCTAGAGAGACTATTCGAGCATTGCAGGGCCCTGGGGTTTTAATGGAATACTCCTCTTAAGGGAGGTTCATTTTCATGTTGTGGGGGTTGAGGCTCTGGTTGCATGGTCATCAATATGGTGGCGCGCTACAGGATTTGGGCCTGAAGGCCCCTAAAGGAGCACTCTTTCCATAGAGCACGCGGGTGGTGTGTTGCAAAACTTAAATTAATGGCAGGGTGAGCACCACCTTCCATAGGTTGCAAGCGGACGGGGATCCCCCTTTACTGGTTTGAATTCTTGTTGATCTTTCTCTCTTTTGCTATTGGCAGGAATTCTTTTCTTTACGGGGCAGGAAAAGGGCCTGCTTCGGGAGGCTCGTCTTCCTTGGTAGTATGAGCATGACCCTGGCTGGGAGCTGACCTCGGCAGGAGGGCTCTCCTTGGCAGCATGAGCACGACCTCGATCGGGAGCTAGCCTCAGACGGGGGGCTTTTCCAATGAGCATGACCCCGACTGGGAGGACCTCGGCAGAAGGGCTTACCTTGGTAGCATGAGTGCGACCCCAACTGGGAGCTGGCCTCAGGCAGGGGGCTCACCCTATGAGCACGACCCTGGCTAGAAGCTGACCTCGGCAGGAGGGCTCACCTTGCCAGCATGAGTGTGACCCCGGTTGGGAGCTGGCCTTAGGCGAGGGGCTTACCCTATAAGCACGACCCTGGCTGGGAGCTGATCTCGGCAGGAGGGCTCACCTTGGCAGCATGACTATGACCCTGACCAGGAGCTAGCTTCGGATGGGGGGCTCGCCCTATAAGCACGACCCCGGTTGGGAGCTGATCTCGAAAGGAGGGCTCGCCTTGGTAACATGAGCGCAACCCCGATCGGGAGCTGGCCTCAGATGGGGAGCTCGCCCTATGAGCACGATCCCGGTTGGGAGCTGTGACCCTGGTCGGGAGCTGGCCTCAGACGGGGGGCTCATCCTATGAGCACGACCCTAGCTAGGAGCTAACCTCGGCAGGAGGCTTGCCTTGGTAGTACGAGTGCGACCCCGATCGGGAGCTGGCCTCAGACGGGGGGCTTGCCCAATAAGCATGATCTCGATTGGGAGTTGACCTCAGTATGAGGGCTCATCTTGGCTCTTTGGCCACTATGCTCGGGTGGCAGACTTTGTCAGCAGGGCCGCTATAGAGGCTCCACTCAGCAGATGTGCCACATCAGTTTCCCATCGATCATCCATATAAGAAGAATAGGATGAGGAGAGAGAAGATTGGATACCTTAGGACAATGAACAGATATCCCAAGAACTACATGATCTACATGTGCTTGGAACAATGATATAAGGTATGTCTTCCATAATTTTTGGTCTTGCGTGAACATAAAAGTATATCTTGGCATAAAGAAATAAAGTTTTTCATAACATGTGATATCAGAGCCTCAATTTCATACTTTGCATTCATATAAAAAATTTTAGATAAATTTTAATTTATTTTTGAAATATTAAAAATCAATCATGGCTTCATATTATATTATTTATTTATATTGAATTATAGTTTAAATAAATAAATAAATAAAATATATAAGAGGCAGAAGCCAATGTTCTTCCTCTCTTTTGATCATGAAACTTGCTCCCGTTGATCTAGTCCCATGGCCAGGCCCAAGTTTTGCCACCTCTTCCCATGGCCGGAGAGCATGGTAAGCCACCGACAACCACCCCATGGTCCGATTAAAGGATAAAAGAGCAGGAAGGAACCGTTGGATCTAAATTAAACAAAGGTTTCCCCTCTCAATTGCCAGGAAACTGGTAGATAACCTTGGGGATAGGTGGCGATTAAAGTTTTTGGTGGCCATCAACCAAGGTTTTCATGGAGGATTTTGGACATTGATCAGTCCTCCTCCATCATTTGGAAATTGCCCATGATGTTCTACTTGCCGGTGGATGAGAGATGGCTGCCGGTGGTTGGGATGGGCCAGTGATCCATCAATGGAGTCTTGTTGATGAAGAAAGGACTACCGGCCATGGGTTTCATTGGTGATTGGGAAGAGAAATGAGATGTTTGGGCTCCTCCTTTTTCCACTGTTCAAGTCCCTAACCCACCCCTTTCTAGGTCACCGGCTGCCAGAGATGGACACCGAAGGTCCTGATGGACTGGTGGCCCTTAGGTAAGAAGAAGCAAAGGAGGGAGGTGGCCATTAATGGCATCCCTCCTCTTTGTTGACAATAAACCTAAAGGATGAAACGTGGGAGGAAGAAGTCATAAGTTGAATGGGTTTGGGGTTTAGGCTTTAGCCTGTCAAGGCCCGGATGCAATTCACTACTAAAGTTAAGCCCAAATTGATGAGTAGTACGAACCCAATCACATTATATTAGTTTTAATTTGAATTAAGGGGATTTTTATATTTTAGCCTTAATAAAGCTTTAAATTATATTCAGGTCCTTACCATTTTCTGGCAAGTTTTATTTTTAAAGTAGTTATTTACATAAAAGCCCTTATATTATCTATTATTTATGGTTTAGTCCTCTATTATTGATTTTCACTGTAACTTGTTTATTTTTCATCCGATTTGAGTATTTTTTGAGCCATTGGGCTCATGATGATTTGAAAAATATTTTGATTAAATTCTTCATATATAATAAAATATTTAAATAATTTATAAATTAAATATATAATTTTACTCATTATTGTATTATTCAAGTGTATTTTTCTGTAGTCCTAAAGGGCTTGGAGTACTTTATGAATTTAAGTAGTTAAGTCATTAAAAGCTAATAATTTTTTCTATCATTATATTTAAAATTATAAAAAGAAGTATCTATTACAATTGACCCAATGGTGATTGTAATTAGATATAAAATTGATAACTATAGGTTGATTAACTTGAATTGCATAAAGATAGAGAGTTCAACACCCAAAGGTAGGAATAATCTTAGATTTTTGTAATCATAGTTGGTTAAATCACTGAGTATAACTAATATGATGGATCATAATTTAAACATAAATTATATGTTTATGTCATAATTATTATTCTTACTTATATATTTTATATTATTATTGATTATAAAAATTTCATATTTGTATTTATATAATGCATGTTTTGGCATTATTATATTTATATTATGATTAAATTAGTTGTCACACTTATTATATGCTATAATTCTTGTCTAAAGATATTTTATAATTATATAATACATGCTATTGATAGAATTATCTCTTTTTTGAAATCTGTATCATAATAGTAACTATAAAGATATTCTTTTATTTACAACTATAACCCCTACTTCACTCTCATCGCATCTAATTGATATTTCCATATTGAATATATCTAATTATTTTAATTGGTATGAGCAGCTTCTCACTATTTTATAATACCTGGACTTAGATTTGGCCTTTCGTAAGCTTCTATCTGATTTACTTACTCCTACAAGTTCTTTTGATCAAAAAAATTTATATAAAAAGTGGGAGTGTTCTAATAAATTATCTAAAATGATTATTAAGAGCTTTATAATGAGAGACATTAGAAGATTTATTCTTAATAATGAATTGGCATCTGGATACCTTTCCTCTATAGAACAATAATTTACTAAGTCAAATAAAGCCTTAGTTGATATCCTAATGAACAAGTCACCTCTATGAAATATAATGAAATTTCTAGAATACAAAAGCATATTATGGAAATACATGATATAGCTAGAAAATTAAATGATTTAGAATGATAGTATCTAAAAACTTTCTTATCTAGTTTGTTCTCAATTATCTTTCATCATAATTTATCCAATTAAAATTTACTATAATACACATAAAGAATCATTGTCAATGAATGAACTCATCTTCCAATATGTATAAGAGGAAAAGAGATTGAAGCGAAAAGGAATCTCAGTTGTTCACATAATTTCAAAGAAGCATCCTAAGAGAAAGAATGATAAAAAAGGAAATAAAGGATCGAGTAATCTACTAAAAAAAAGTTTACATAAACTGAAGTTTTTTTTCTATAACAAGAAGGGACATATCAAGAAGGATTATTCAAAAAGAAGGGTATTTCCTTATTACTCGTCTATTTTGAAACTAATTTTATTGATGTTCCTTCTAATATTTAGTGGATTGATTCAAGTGCTGCGATACATGTTTCTAATTTAATGTAGAGATTTCTTTTAAGTTGGAAAACAAATGACAAAGAGCAATGGATCTGTATAAAAAATTGGATAAAATTCAGGATCATTTTAGTTGGGACCTACAAACTTATTACAGACACCAAATTTCAATTAGATATGCATGATGTCTTTTGTACTCCTTCAATTTCAAGAAATTAGTTTCTTTAGCAAAACTTAATTTAGAAAGATTTTCATTTACTTTTATATATTCAAGTTTAAATTAATAAAAAAATTCTATTTTTGTTGGTATTAGGACATTCTACAATAGGTTATATAAAATAAATTTAAATTCTTTTTTGTATAATTTTTACTTATTTTGAATGTCAATATTGGAATGAAATATGATATTGTGAATGAGAGTTCTTCAATATATGGCATAGGTCATTAAGTCCTATATCAAAAAAATGATAGCTAGATTGATTAAGAAAGGTATTTTACTAAAACTAGATTTTAGTAATTTTGGTATGTACATCGATTGTATTAAAAAAAAAATTAAAAGTAAAAAAGCATGCCATTAGATGTCAAGGACTTTTAAAATGATACATATCAATATTTATGGCTATCTTTCATTTTGTTTTGAAGAAAAAGGTATTTCATCACTTTTATTGATGATTTCTTACATTATGGTTATATTTCCTATTATATGAAAAGTTTAAAATTTTAAAAGCCTTCAAGGTATACAAAGCTAAAATAAAAAATCAACTTAATAAGAAAATTATGGTTGTGAGATTTGATAGGGGTAATGAAAACTATAATAGATATAATGAATCTAGCTGTAATCCTAAATCTTTTGTCATATTACTTGAATAGTGTGGCATTGTAGCATAGTATACTATACCAGGAAAGCCCTAACAAAATGGTATGTCTAAAAGGCATAAATATACTTTGTTAGACATGGTGAGGAATATGATTAGTAATTCTTCATTACCCTTGTATTTATGGGAAGAAGTAGACCTGTCAATGTGGGCCGGCCCTAACCCACATGGCCCGGCCCAACCCGGCCCTAACCCACATCGCCTGACATTATATGGGTCGGGCTGGGCTAGGGCCACTTGCACAAATGGGCCATGAAAACCCAACCTGGCTGGCCCTATATGGGTCGTGGGCTAGGACCAGGCCAGCCCACTTGCACTTCCTCTCCCCAAACCATCCCTCCCTCCAACCAAAAGCCTCTTATCTATTTTCTTCCATAGAGATTGATGAGTCTGAGCAGGCAATGGGATCCATCACAGAGATGATGGAACCACCAAAGATCTAATGGCTGGATGAGTCAGTGGTGACTGGATCACAGTAAGGAAGGTGATCTAATGGCCTACATGGCTATGAAGGAGCTAGTGGAGAAGTGAGAACAGCCTTGATATTGTGGGGTTCGGTGGCAAGGCAGAAACATAGATTTCAAAATTTTTATCTCTTATGAAATCTTCACCAAACCCTTAACCTAAGATCCCTTAAAAGAATTAAAACATATAACATGTATATAAAATTTAATCTCAAATTAAATACTAACCTGTATTGCTAAAATCCAAACTTTAAATCTCCACTAGGTGCCCAAAGTTCACCCTCCAATGGTGATCCACACAAAAAAGATGAAGACAACAATTTCTTGTTCTTGGCTCCTCTTCTTGAATTCTTTTTCAAGAATTCAATTCTTGGACTTTTGGGCTGAAATTTCCTTCTTGAAAATTTTTTTCTTCCTTCTTTCCTCTTCTTGAATTCTTTCTTGAATTCCCTTTCTTGAATTCCTTTTCTTGAATTGAATTGGAAGAAGAAATTAAGACAAATAAAGTTTTATTCTAGGAAGAAAAGAA
Source organism: Areca catechu (assembly GCA_021397845.1). Classification (NCBI taxonomy): domain Eukaryota; kingdom Viridiplantae; phylum Streptophyta; class Magnoliopsida; order Arecales; family Arecaceae; genus Areca; species Areca catechu. Next base: position 136,171,971 of record CM038040.1, read on the forward strand.
GAAGAACAGACCCTTCCTTTTCCTTTCCTTTACCGTTCAAGACCTTCCTTTATTCTTGTTTAGGGTCAGAGTTTCGATAGAGATTATCTCTATAAGGGAAACAATACCCAACAAGCATAAGGGAAGGAGTATTCCGGAGAGGAGGAGAGGAATATGATCTCTATATATTTCTTCTTTTATTATATGTCAAAAAACCCCCGAGAACCCAAACCCTTTTATAGATTTCAGAGGGGCGTCTTCTCAAAACAACGCAACCCTCTGAAACCCCAGGAATCACGATCCCTCATTCCTCACGCGTCCCCTCAACCAAAATCATGATTCTCTGATTTAATTTTCGTTTTTCCGACGAGGAGGACTCTCGGAAAAACTTCAGGAAGAATCGCGACTTTTGGAGACGGATTTGCGACCAAAAAGTGATGGATCTTTCTCCTTAATTTTTCTGGCCATCAGATCTAGATCCAAGAGCATCAGATAAACATCCAAATCGCCCCCCCCTATCTTTTTTTTTTTCTCCGATGGAATTTTCTTCCCACGCGCGTGAAGAGGAGTCCACACGCGCGTGGACTCTTCTTTGGCGCGCACGGGTGAGGAAAGAAGTGGGCAGCTTGGGAGAGGGTCTCAGTGCACTTGATTCACTTGGGTTCGGCCATGGGTTAGCCCAATGTCCTAAAATTTTAATTAGACCTTAATCTGGTTCAATTAGAACCCAATTAAGCCCAATTCCGAACCAAATTCGAATCTGATTCGAATAGAAATTTGGTCTGCAACACATGCTAGTGTGTTTATCCTGCAAACATGATTTAATTCCAAATTAAATCCTTCATCAATTTCTTTTGTGTGTGACCCATTGGGTTCCACACCTAGCCAGCAGTAGGTCCGAGTGATATTTGACTTAATTCGGTTAGACCTCAACTAAGCCGATTTAGGTCAACTCAAACTAGCTCGACTCGGTCAATTAGAATCTAATTCTAATTAACTGATTTGAATTACCATAATTCAATCATATACCTACAAGACAAGATTGACGTCTAGCAACGTATCATGTCTACCCGGAAGATGTGGAATTTTGGTGGAATTATCAAAATACCCTTCAGTGGTGAGTTACCGAGCAATTCAGTCCTTTGATCAACTTGCATCCCGAATATGATTATGAATATGGATACTTGTCAAATCTAATTTCATATTCATCCCTAGCTCAATCTTTATAATGATGATTCATTCATTAGAAATTAACTCTAATGTTCGTACTTTGATCAAAGATTTCCTGAATCCATCATTTAATCAAAATTAGCTGGATGCAATTCCCTCTTACTAGGGCTGATCAATTCCTTGTTGACCTACTCACAACCTCCATATACAATCCACCATACCCAGTATCACCTCGTGCATGACTCAGTGTCATGATTGATTGCGATCCAAAGTATGGATTCATATATATAAGGTACCATGGTAGTCTCAGGTCAAAGGACCACATGCACTACTCCCACTATGAGAATTATCTATTGACAAACAGATAAGGTTCCATTAGATATTCTCAATCTGGATCAATTCGGTGAACTCATTTCTAATGAACACTCACATCCTAGTATTAGTGTCAAACACAAGTGACTGTGAGATCAGTCACCCTCATCACAAAGCATATATAGGATGTGCTGGTCTTGCCGGAAACATTGATCCCCAACTCAATGTCCCATCGACCAGGAATATTTTAGATTAGGGTTTTAAGGCTTTAGGTCTCACTGGTATGATCTCATCATAACCCTAGAACCATAGCCCTAATCTATGGGGTTCATCATATAATCATAAAGACACAGAGTATGATGAAAATAATGCTTTATTATAATAATGTCAATTCATTGATTTTGGGATCGAAATACAATATTTCAATTGGCTTTCAGGGCACAATCTTTCAATCTCCCACTTGCACTAAAGCCAATCGCCTTTAAATCTTAATCCCATATAATCAAGGTGGCGATCAAACTCTCGCTGTGATAGAGCCTTAGTGAGCGGGTCTGCTATGTTGTTCTTCATTTCTACCCTTTTAATGCATACTTCTTGTCTTTCGACAATTTCTCGAACGAGATGGAAACGTCTCAGAATGTGCTTTGATTTGTGATGAGCTCTTGGTTCCTTTGCTTGAGCAACAGCCCCAATATTATCACAGTAAAGTGATACTAGACCTTCAATCTCAGGAACTACGCCCAACTCTGATATGAACTTCTTCATCCAGACAGCTTCCTTGGCAGCTTCACTAACAGCAATGTACTCTGCCTCAGTTGTTGAGTCAGCTACAGTTTGCTGTTTAGAACTCTTCCAGCTTACAGCTCTCCATTTAGGGTAAAAACATACCCAGATATAGATTTGCTATCATCTGGATCTGATTGAAAACTAGAATTTGAATAATCTTCTAGTTTAAGATCAGATCCTCCGTATATTAGAAAAATATTCTTAGTTCTTCTTAAGTATTTAAGAATATTTTTCACAGCCTTCCAATGATCCTCTCCTGGATCAGCCTGAAACCTGCTGGCTATACCTAAGGCATATGCCACATCAAGCCTAGTACATAACATAGCATACATAATAGACCCTACTGCCGAAGCATAAGGTGTAGAATTCATTCTATTTCTTTCTTCAGGTATCTTAGGAGACATCTTTTTAGAAAGATGTATGCCATGACCAATAAGTAAGTAACCTCTTTTACTTTCCTCCATGCTAAATCTTTTTAGCACTTGGTCAATGTACCTAGACTGGGATAAACCTAGCATCCTCCTAGATCTATCTCTATAGATCTTGATGCCTAGTATATAAGATACTTCTCCCAAGTCTTTCATAGAAAACTGTTTAGATAACCATACCTTGACTGATTGTAACATTGGGATATCATTCCCAATGAGGAGTATGTCATCTACATACAGAACCAAGAAAACTATGGCACTCCTACTAGTCTTCTTGTACACACAAGGTCATCCTCATTTTTGATAAAGTCAAATTCTTTGACTGTCTTATCAAATAGGATGTTCCAACTCCTAGATGCTTGCTTTAATCCATAAATAGATTTTTTTAGCCTACATACCTGATTAGGTTTAGTCTCCAAGACAAAACCTTCTGGCTGTGACATATAAACCTCTTCCTCAAGGAAACCATTGAGGAATGCGGTTTTCACATCCATCTGCCAGATTTCATAATCATGATATGCTGCTATAGCTAGCATGATCCAAATAGATTTGAGCATGGCAACAGGAGAAATATTTCATTATAATCTATTCCCTGTTTTTGTCTGAAACCCTTAGCCACTAATCTGGCTTTATAAGTTTCAACTTGGCCATCTGCCCCAATCTTTTTCTTATAGACCCATTTGCATCCAATAGGGTTAACACCCTCTGGTGCATCAACCAAAGTCCAAACTTGGTTGACATACATGGAGTCCATTTCGGATCTCATGGCTTCCAGCCATCTGTCTGAGTCACTACTCATGACAGCATCTGTTATGTTAGAGGCTCATCATTATCAATGATTCGGGCTTTATTATTTTCAATAATGAACCCATACCTCTCAGGTGCATGTCGCACCCTATCAGACCTACGGATAGGAGTGGTTTGTTCAGGTCTATACTAACTATGTTATGATTTGGTTGAGATGTATCTACTTGTTGAACTTCTTCAAGTTCAATATTTCTCCCACTGCCCTTTTGTAGGATGAACTCTTTCTCCATAAAAATGGCATGCCTACTGACTAAAACCTTTTGTTCGGTAGGGTGGTAGAACAGATATCCTATACTATCTTTAGGATATCCAACAAATAGACACTTTTCTGCTCTAACATCAAGCTTATGTCCAAAATTTCTTTTGACATAGGCTGGACATCCCCATATCTTAAGATACTTAAGATTGGATTTCTTTTCCCTCCATAACTCATATGGAGTGCTAGATACAGATTTGGATGGTACTCTATTTAAAATATTAGCCGTTGTTTCCAAGGCATATCCCCAGAAAGAAACAGGTAAGTCTGTGAAGCACATCATGGACTGTACCATATCTAATAAAGTACGATTTCTCCTTTCAGCAACATCATTTAATTATGGTGTGTAAGGAGGAGTCCATTCAGAGATGATTCCCTTTTCTTTAAGGTGATCAAGAAACTCAGTGGATAAGTATTCACCTCCTCTATCTGATCGAAGGATCTTAATACTTTTTCCCGTTGTTCCTCTACCATACTTTGATACTCTAAAAATTTTCAAAAGCTTCGGACTTATGTTTCATTAGATACACAAATCCGTATCTTAAAAAATCATCAGTGAATGTGATAAAATATGAGTATCCACCCTTGGCCTGAGTTGTCATAGGTCCACATACATCAGTGTGTATGAGTCCTAATAACTCAGTTGTCCTTTCATTATGTCCACTAAATGGAGTCTTGGTCATTTTACCCATGAGACATGATTCACAAGTTCCTAATGATTCATAGTCATAAGGATTAAGAAATTTTTCCTTGTATAACTTGTTAATCCTTTGCTCACTAATATGTCCAAGACGATAGTGCCAAAGTAAAGTATTGTTTACTTCATCTTTTTCGTTTATTACTAACATGTAGTATATTGTCATCAAAAGATAGAGTTAGACCATTGCAAAATATGCCATTAAATATTATTTTATTAGAAAAACTGATTGAGCAGCCACTGCTCATTACATTCATAATATATCCTTGTTTAAGTAACAAGGGTACATATATGATGTTTCTAATGATTCTGCATAAAATAATAATTTTTTAACTCTAAAATCTTTCCAAAGGCAGCTTCAATATATAAGTCCCTACAGCTTCTGCTTGGATGGAATCTCCTCCAGCACCGTAGAGCTCGAAGTCGCCTCCTTCAAAACTCTAATGTTCTGTAGTCCCTGCAATGATTTGCAGATATGATGACCACAAGCAGTATGCAATACCCAAGAGTTTGAATTAGAAGAGTCTAATGACAAAATTGCATGTATCTCATACATACCTTTTGTGCATCACTAGCACCAGGCTTCACACTTGCAAGGTAAACCTTGCAGTTTCTTTTCCAGTGACCCGGCTTGCCACAATGAAAGCAGGTCATTTGTCCAGAGGCTTCCTTTCCTTTCTTTTTCTTGATGCCCCCTTTTGGGTTCAACCTCCTCTTGGAACCCTTTTGCCTATTTTTTTGTTTACACCATCCATAAGAAGAAGTGGAGCCTTATTTTTCTTTAAATGGCTCTCTGCTATTTTTAACATATTCAACAGCTCAGGCAAGGAGTGTTAAGTTTGTTCAAATGATAATTAAGAACAAACTGTGAAAATGACTCTGGGAGTGACTGCAGGATCAAATCCTGATTCAACTCCCCATCCTTAACAAAACCCAATTGACCCAATCGAGTGATTAGGTCAATAACCTTTAATCATGGTCTTGTATGGATGTACCTTCTGTCATCCTTGCTTGGCACCTGAACAACTTAGACACTTAGAACTTCATAGACTTGCAGTTGCAGACTTATGTTCTCCATAAAGTTCTTTTAGCTTGTCTTTGAGCAATATGGAGTTTGTGTCCATGCTTTCATGAATTGCTTCTGTAACACACGATTGGCAAGAGAAAGTACCACTAGGGCCTAGAAAGAAAGAAAGGAGAAAACTTAAGCAAACAACCAAAAGTTATATGTGGTCTTATCCTCTTGCGAGGCATCTTTCCCTAATGGTTCCAAGGTTGGGGTATCAAGAATATAAGAAATCTTTCTTGGCTGAGTACTATCTTCAGGTTTCTCAACCAATCAACATAGTTTGGTCCAGTCAATTTATTTGCATCAGAATGCTACGAGTGAGAGTGAAGAGGCCATTTAATCTACATTAACAAAGAACATTTCATAAGCAAACAAACCAATGTTGCAAAACATAATTAAATTAGGACTTAACTTAATTATGTCTCCCACTATTTTATCAAGCATCATAACCCTCCATGTGATGATCGAGAAAACCCTAATTGGTTCTCTTAGTGGGGGTTGAGATCCTAATTCCTTACAAAAGACCTTGTGTGTACACACCAAATCTTATATCAGTTCAAAGGTAGGAAAACCTTTTCCAATTGAACTCATACAATTCTCAACTTATCTTGGCCTCTAAATGATTAATGCCTTGTGTGTACACAACAAAACTATAACTTTTAGTAGTTAGAACCTTCATTGCTATATAGTCCTGATATTAATTATAATACCCTTGTTGTACACAACAAAGTATTATTTAAATCATGCACAAAAACATCAAATGTACCAAGCCAACATTCTGGTAGTCACCATAAAAGGCCTTGTGTGTACACAACAACCTAATCATGGATCATAAATAATAATGACTGGGCATGAAGGAAGGCAAACGGGGCCACATGTAGTGGAATATTACCATAAGCATTTCAATAATTAATTAAGTTAATTTACGGACAGGTAAGTGGGAAATGGTGGGAGTTCCCCCCGTTGCTGTTCCTTAGACACCAATAAGAATTGGCCAGGTCAGTCATGGAACCAATTAAAAACCACGTCCTCTTTACCGATGATGAACCACTTTTTCTAGACACCGAATGATAAACTAATCATATTGATTATTTTTCTTTTGGTATATGATACTACAACTTAATATGTTTTTAAAGAGGGCTTTATTAAAACAAAGCACATTCTTTATATCCCAGCAAATATGTGCCATAGTGTGCCATCATACTAGGACAACCATTTACCACATAATGGATCCACCATTATGCCAGGGCAACCTTATTTCAGTATGATGACTAGAAGGCTAAACATATCTCTATACAAATTAAGGTTTAAGTGAAAACCTTAATTAGTGGCATACATCAAACATATATGCAAAATTAACATAAATATGTGATTAGTGTGTCATCATACTAGGACAACCATTTACCACATAATGGATCCACCATTATGCCAGGGCAACCTTATTTCAGTATGATGACTAGATGTCTAAACATATCTCTACAACAATTAGGGTTTGAGTGAAAACCCTAATTGGTGACATTACATCAAACATATACAATATCATATGTTAATTATATACGTATGCATCTAAAAATCAGCATATATATTTTAATCTTAATAAGGAGGCTCTGATACCACTGTAGGGTTCGGTGGCAAGGCGGAAACATAGATTTCAAAATTTTTTATCTTTATAAAATCTTCACCAAACCCTTAACCCAAGATCTCCTTAAAAGAATTAAAACATATAACATGTATATATAAATTTAATCTCAAATTAAAGTACTAACCTGTATTGCTAAAATCCAAACTTTAAATCTCCACCAGGTGCCCAAATGTTCACCCTCCAATGGTGATCCACACAGAAAATGATGAAGACAACAATTTCTTGTTCTTGGCTCCTCTTCTTGAATTCTTTTTCAAGAATTCAATTCTTGGACTTTTGGGCTGAAATTTTCCTTACTGAAAATTTCTTTTCTTCCTTCTTTCCTCTTCTTGAATTCTTTTCTTGAATTCCCTTTCTTGAATTCCTTTTCTTGAATTGAATTGGAAGAAGAAATTAAGACAAATAAATGTTGGGAATTGTGTCCCAAAGCCAATCGCCTGGGTTGTAGGCGGTTGTGCTGAGTATTGTATTCATTTTATGAATTAATAAAATATTATTTTGGCAGCTCATCACATATTGTATTTTCCTGAAATGAGCTCTTTCCATGTGATGAAGTCCTTAGGACTACACTAACTTCGATACAGACAGGATGTATCGAGTGGTCCTTAAACCCGGTTCACAACCAAAGGATATATTATACTGGACGGCAATATATCAAGTATAGGTTGTTGCAGTTCTCATCGTTTGGTTGTCCTCTTGACCAAGAGTGTGGTGACACTGATGTGATCTGCAAGTGGGATATGTGATATCTCATTGAACATGACTCCGTGCAGTCCCTTTCTGCCAAAGGGAAACTCACGATTGGATATGGGTATATGTGTTCCTCTGACCTGAGGTCATCACAGTAGCTTGCAAGCAACTCCCTATACTTTGGTACCGGACTACCATTTTTTAATCCGGTGATGGAAGGTTTCTGGGTATAGGCAAGTACTTGTGGAGCAGTGATGGACTAGGATGGAATTGACCTGTCCAAACAGTTTGGATTGAATGTCTCGCAGTATCTTAATTTAGCAAATCTCGGCCAAGGTAGCCCTAGTGAAGAGTCACTGGGCTTGCGAGGTTGAGACACGTAGTCGACTGACATAGTCTGGGTTGGCAGCCCAATCTCAGTCGTCCTAACATTAGAAGTCAAAGGATGAATTATACGGTAACCATATGCCAGAGGTTCGATAGTTTGCTCCCGCATCTTCGACCTATCCGGACGTCGGGACCCATTGCTAGATGGTTTCCTGTGCTGGTACTAGAATTGTTCTAGTGCTACCGTTTAGGTTCGAACCTATGAGGTTACACGCCACAGAGGATTACTCTCTGATCTGATATCGATTACGATTGGGAATCGTCTCGATTTTATGGTCACGGTATTTTTTGAGCACTCTTTTCCCCATCTTGCCCTTATTTGCATCAACCGAAAATTGTTCCGGGGTGACCAGCGCTCCGCCAGGATTTTTCTGAATCAGTTTTGAATTGATTCAGAGTTCGTTTCGGCATTCAATTGGTTGTGAACCAATTTTTCCCTTGAACCAAAATTTAAACCGGTTCAATTAGATTAACCACTTGGTTTAAATGGTTTTGGACCGGTATTTATTGGATCGGTGGTTTTTCCTCTCACTTGGACCGTTTACATGGTAATATCGCTGGGAGAAAAATTCTTGCGACAAGAAGGCCAAACCGACCGAAATAAAATTGCTGGGCGTCCCTTCTTCTCCCTCCACCGGCTGGGTTTATTCCTCCCGTTTAATGGCTGTTAAATGGGCGATTGGCAGCCGGCGTCATTTGATTTTCCCTGCCTCTCCCTCTCCCTCATCCCTGCTACCTTTAAATTCTAGCAGTCCCCTGTTTCAGCTGCAGGTTTTTCATCACCGTGCAACAACACCAGGGTGTCTTCTTGGAGAGGCTGTGTGTTCTCCCTTTTCGAGAGCTCAAACCTTGCTTCCATTGAGTGATCCTTGGCAGGGTTTTGGAGTGTGTGAGGGAGAGAAACAAGGCATCAATCCCCTCTTTGAAGTGCTCAAAAACCTGCTCTGCAGCAAAAAGAAATTGCTGCAACTTACCGTGACCATTGCTCCTTCCAGCGGCTAGCACCGCTCGTGGAGAAGGATCGGTGAACCCCAGTGTGTCTCCCCTCTAGAGGGAGTATTCCTTTACTCCTGGGAGCAAGAGGGTCGAGCCGGATTCGTTGCTACAGCTCCAAATGCAAGGAAGAAGGCTGCTATTTTTCTGCAGCAGAATTTTTCTGGCAGCAACTTGGGTGATTTTGTACACCCTATACTTTGTGTATTTCTTGCAGATTTCGATTGGTGGTCGAAGAAGACTCTTCTCCCTTACCGCTGTTTCGATTCGGGAGGAAAAGGAGCTCCGGACATCGCCGTTTGGTCGCTGTTTTGAAGAGCAAAAACAGAGTAACCAAACGTCCAAAGGAAGAAAACAACATGAATAAAGTTATTCCTATTATCCTAGCTATTCCAGCAGTTATTCCAGAGTTATTCCAGGTGGAATAAAGGTATGAAAATTTTTATTTTATCATGCATAAATAAATGTATTTATTTATATATTTTACAAATATTATATGCTTTGTTACATGCCTATTTTAATACATGCAACTTGAATAAATTAGATTTCTGGCGGAGCAGTTTTTCGCTGCGTGATTTTTAAAAATTATTTTAAAATCCATTCTGCTCCCGTAACTGTTTACATGTCTAGCATAGGATCTTGTCAAACCACTTGTACCCTGTTTCTTTCAGTGGTATCAGAGCCAAGTTACATGTGTAATTTATTCATGTATGCATGTATGTAGATTAAATAGTTTAATCTATCAGTGTATCAATTCTTTTTGGAACCTAGTTGAGACCTTCACCATGACCGTGTGTCTTTGACATGAAACGGATCGTCTGTGTTGGCCTTTTCAGAATGATCCTTAAAGGATATAAAATTAAAAAATTGTTTTAATTTTAGATACATGAAATTGGCATGTTTTTAGGCATGTTTTATATTGGATATAAAATTTGTAAAATATATTGATGCATGATTTTTGTTATGTAAAATTGTTTTACATAAAGACTTAATTAAAATTGTTTTAATTAAGAATTTGGATTAATAAATTATTAGGTTTATGAAATCTAATTTGACATGAATAAGCCATTTTGGGTTAATTAGGTTAGTTCTCTAATTGGGTCCTTAACTGGGTTAGACCTAGGTTTAGTTGAACCGGATAAAAGAAGATTAATCAAAAGTTGATTAAGGTCTTTCTTTCGAACTATCTAATAGTTAGATTGTTGATCCATTCATCTAAAATGGATCCAATTTGTGGCTCAGTGGACGCCCAAGTCTTTAGGCCTGTGATAGTGTGTCATCATACTAGGACAACCATTTACCTTAATTGTGACCGTCTAACACTCCGTTGATCCGTTCATCTAAAACGGATCCAACCATTTACCTTAATTGTGACCGTCTAACACTCCGTTGAGAGAAAATAAAAAAGAAGATGAAGACTCATCGCCCAACATCGTGTTCGTTGCCACCGGCTTGCTGCACACTATAGCTGCTTCTCTCCTCCTCCGTCCCCTTATCACCACCAACACCAATTATTCTTTTTCCTTTGCCATATTGCTAAAACCCTCTAAGCCTCAGGTGAATCACTGAATCGGAATAAAAAGTGGGATCACCAGAAAAATAAATAGTTGAGAGTTTTAATATTTATTTTTTTAAAAAAGTTCTCTTAGCCCATGGGCTGACCCAGCCTAACCTTGTTGAGCCCATAAGCTACAGGGGCCGGGCCAAAAAGCTTGGTTACATAAATGGGCCAAATTTTTTTAGCCCTGACAGCTCTAGGAAGAAGCCTTAAAAATTGCTATATATATCCTAAATTATGTCCTTAGTAAAACAGTTGCTAAAATTCCTTTTGAGTTATGGATGGGTAGGAAACCTCATTTAATGCATCTACATATTTGGGATTATTCTGTAGAGGCTCGATTATATAATCTATAAGAAAAAATTGGTTCCCAAAATTATTAGTTATTATTTATTGGATATGTAGAAAGGTTATTGGTTTTAAAATTTTGTTGTCCATTGCAAACCATTAGAATTGTTGAAACTAGAACTACTAGGTTTATGGAGAATGGTGATAATAGTAAGAGTGGTGCCCACATGATATGATATTAGAAGAAATAAGAGAATCTTTTTTCATTATAGTAATATCTAGAGATATTCCATATAAAACTATTCATCCTGAGATTGTGGAACATCAACATGTGGTTGATACACCACCTCCTAAACACTTGTCAATAAACCTGACCTGATTGAAAATAATCTAATAATGATACTGAACCTAGAATATTATGGAGATCTGCTAGAATTAGAAGATCAACTATTTTAGATAATTATATTATTTACTTACAAGATATGATTATGATATTGGGATTAAGGATGATCCAATCTCATTTAAGGATACCATGAATAGTGATGATTCTGAACTTTGGTTAGATACCATAAAAGATGAGATGGAGTTTATGAATAAAATTAAATATGGAGACTTATCGAATTGCTTGAAAAGTTCAAGCTTGTTGGTTGTCAGTGGATTTTTAAAACTAAATGGGACTCCAAAGATAATATTAAAAGATATTAGACTATACTTGTAGCAAAGAAATTCACTCAAAAGGAGAGTATTAGTTATTTTGAAATATTTTTTTCTATTTCTAGAAAGGATTCATTCAGAATCTATATAACATTAATTGCTTATTTTGACTTAGAGCTATACCAAATGGATGTCAAGACTGCATTCTTAAATGGGGATTTATTGGAAGAGGTATATATGAAACAGCTTGAAGGATTTTCAATATAAGAAAATAAAAAGTTGGCATGTAAATTTTAAAATCCATATATGGTCTTAAACAAGATTTTAGGTAATGATACTTAAAATTTAATAATGTCATTGTTTTCTTCAGATTTAAGAAAAATATTGTTGATCAATGTATATATATCTGAAGGTGAGTGGGAGTAATTTATATTTTTGATTCTATATATATATGATATATTACTAGCCATCAGTAATTTGGATCTCTTGTATAAAACTAAAAGTTTTCTTTTCAAATATTTTGACATGAAAGATATTAAGATGTTTCTTATGTTCTCGGTATAGAAATCCATCATAATAAAAGTAAGAGGTTTCTTAGTTTATCTCATAAGAATTATATTACTAGGATACTGGAAAAGTTTGAAATGTCAAGCTACTCATCAAGTAAAGTACCAATTATTAAGGATGATAAAGTTTATAAATTTCAATGTCCTAGGAACAAGATTGAGAGAAATCAAATAAGGGGTATACCTTATACATTTGTAGTGGGTAATCTGATCTTTGCTCAAGTACTCACTTGATATTAGTTTTGCTTTGAAAATGCTTGGTAAATATCAAAGTGATCTAAGTATGGACTATTGGAAGGCTGCTAAGAAAGTGATACACTATCTTCAGGGACTAAGAACTACATGCTTATTTATAGAATACCAATCAATTGGAGGTGATTGGTTATTTGGATATAGATTATATCGGTTGTTCATTTCAGAACTCAGGATTATGGATTCTATTTTTAAGTCACTAAGATTTTATTATGCCAATTCTGCTATAATTTCATTCTCTAATAGTGACAAGATTACCAATGCAAACAAGCACATTGTATTAAGTATCTTGCAGTAAATGAGAGAATTAGTATTCGTCAAGTATCTATTAATTTTTGATATTGCTTGTATAATAGATGATTCTTTGACTGACAGTTTAATATCCAAAGTTTTTAAAGAGCATGTAAAACTTATAGATATTTATTATTAAAATATTTAGTTTGTAATAGACACTTATTTTAAGATCCCTTAATAATTAAATGATTATTATTACTTCTATTTAATTATTGTTTGTATACATTATGTTGGACTTTTATCAAAATTAAAGTAAACAAAAAAATTATTTATATGATTTATAGTGGAACTATTATAATAGGCATTATGGTTTTGATAGCCATATATTCCAGTATATTAGACTAGGTTAAGTGACAATTATTGATATAATGATATATGGAAGGGAGTATGTTGTTGCTACCTAGATCGCCGTGGCTTGTAGCTTGATATGTGATGTGTGCATCAGCTCCCTTTGGGTGCTTGGTCCTCTTTTCGATCAGCTCCTTAGCCAGTTTGTCCTGCAAAAAAGAAAACACCCTGACCGAGAATTTCGACAGAGACACTCCAATGATCAAGTAGTTGGGACGATCAAGGAGAATAGAGCCTCTATGGTAGAGGACTGGGATACCTTTGCATAGAGGAGTAAATAAAATGGAGCAAAGAAAAGTGGAATGAATGGGAGCTGGAGAGCATGAAGGTTTCTCCTTATGGTTTCTTGCCCATTTGCTCTCTTTGTCTTATCCGTTGTCCTCTCCCCTTCGTTGGAGGTCGCTTCTTTTATTTTATATAGAAAAAATGGCCCAGACCAGGTCTGGGGCTTCATCAGGACATCACTTTTCCAGTACCCTCTTTTGGCAAGGTTTTCTCCTGTTAGCGGCCTCCCCCTGTTAGACCGATCCTTACAAGGAGATCTTCCTATTCGGGGTATTCATCGGCGTAACACAGGCCTTGTCCTTCAGGTGGTGTAGTTTCCTGCGAGAGGTGCGGGCGTCGTGCTACTGAGCCCCGAGCCATAGTGGAGTGTTTCTATTCCAGGAGGGACCATTGGGGTGTTGCAGGGCCAGGAGCCTTAATAGGATACTCTTCTTGGAGGAGGCGCAGGTGGCATGCCATGGGAACTGGAAACCCGGTTGGCATGGTGGAGGGCACAGGCGGTGCATGGCAAGGCCTAGAACCTGGTGAGGCATGCATCGTGCGAGGAATGTATGATGGGACATCAACAAGAAAAAAATATTTTTTAAACTAATTCTCTTGATATTTTTTTTAGCTAAAATAATGTACATAGGATTAATGAGAACCTTGGAATGAAGCCCACCAAACCCTTGAAGACAAAGACCAATTCATGAGCCGACTCATGAAAGAAGGACCAGTCCCTTGAGTCGACTCAATCCAAATCAAGACCAACTTCAAGCATTCCCAAGTCAAAGTCAAGTAAGTCAAGATACCACCTTTTGAAGCCCATGATGCCACCTCTTAGAAGCCCATTTTATTCTTCACACGGGATACATTTTGGGAGACATGAGAAACAACACATCAAGCATTTTGAGGGGAAGCATGGGACCACTCCTCACTCACCCAACAACCCCCCAACCAACTTGCCAAGTGGGATGCCACATCACATGACACCTAGGGCTCCACATCAGCAATTAGAAGCCATGTCAAAGCCACCTGGGTGCCACATAGCAAGTTGTTACAACCTCTTACCTAGAAGTTGTTTCTTCTCTTGCAACTATGTAACCAAAGGAGTTGGATTTAACTAGAAATAGTTAGCTAACCTAACTCCACCTCCCCTCCTCACTTGGGATGACTCCTGAGGCTATAAATAGGGTCCAAGGCTTCCCTTGTAAGGCATTCCATGTATAAAATATTTTGAGAATTAATGAAGGTTTTCTTCTTGTTGAGTTCTATCTTGAGTTCTTCTTGTATGGAGTGATTTAGTTCTTTTAATTTGAGTGATTTAGTCCTTTAAGTTGGAGTGTTTAAATTCATGTTTGAGAAGGGAGTGAGAGGTCCTTTAAGTGCTTGAAAGGTGGAGTGCTCCTTACTTGATCCAAGATCCAAGCATCATTCCTTGAAGGCGCCGATTTCTACTTCCTTGTTTTCCCTTTCTTCTTCTTCTTGTTTCCATTCCAATTTTGAATTCTCCTTCCATGCCTAATTTCTGATTGATGCAGATTTTCTTTGATTTTCCAAGTCCAAGATGAAGGTCTCCAAGCCAAGGATCATGGCAAAGGTGAGTCTTAAAGGTAGGGAGTGCTAGTCTTATAGTTTAGGCCTCAATCCTTGAGTGATGAGAGCTCCTTCTTCCACCAAATAATTAGCCATCATTGTTGGTTGGAAAACTCTTCCTAAGCTTCATTAGATCTGATCATTTGAAGGTTAACTTGTCCTGGTAGTGATGGTTTCCTTTCCATGAAGATCCTAATCTCTTTTTTGAAGTAGATCTACATTTGGGTATTGTAATTTAGATCAAATAGTCTCCTTATGAAGATTCTTTTCTTGGATTAATTTAGATCATTTATTTGATAATTAATTGCTCAAGTTTGCTTGCTGGTTAGCTTGCCAAAATTCTTCATTCATCATTTTATTTTCATTTCCCATCAATGTAGGTGGCGTATTGCAATGTCTGTAGCTTGCAGCCCTCGCATCATGGTTTGAGTTCCTTCTGGTCTTTTTTTCTTATCCCTGGTTGATCCTCTAGCAATCGATGATGCCTCTTGGTCCTGGATAGTGATTCCATCTTGGAAAGTGGGAGCTCTATCTCGAGAGCTCGACCTCGGATGGCAAGAGCATGACCTTGCCCAGGAGCTCAACCCTGGATGGGAGCTGACCTTGATTAGGGGCTCGACCTCGGATGGTGGGAGCACGACCTTGGTCGGGAGCTCGATCCTAAATAGGAGCTGACCACGGCCAGGGGCTCGACCTCGAATGGTGGGAGCATGACTCCGACCGGGAGCTTGACCCTGGATGGGAGCTGACCTCGATCGGGGGCTCGATCTTGGATGGCGGGAGAATGACGAGCTGACCTCGACCCTGGATGGGAGCTGATCTTGACCGGGGGCTTGACCTCGAATCTTCATTTGGTCACCACATCCAGGTGGCATCTTCTGCCAGCATGGCCGCAAGTTGGGTCTGGCATGGGCTCTACTTCAATGATAGTGCCACATCAGATGCCCCCACTCTCGAGCCTAGAGTATATCATGGTGCTCGGGGTGAAGGGAATAATGATGACACTGACATGGAAGAGCGCCTATGCTGTGCCATCAATGCCTCGAGCGTCGATGCCCCGGAGATCGTGCTTTTGTATCAATGAGGGCACACCACGTCAGCCCAACCTAGAGATCATAATGCTATGCCGGGCCCAAAGCGACTACCTTTGAATCGAAGCATCGCCTCCAGCAGATCTCGACGCATGGCAAACCCTCATTGGCTGGGAAGAACAGGGGATGCACGTTTTCAACCACTACGATGCGATGGGGGCTAGTAGTCTTTTAAAAGGTGCCTTTCGAATCATTCCTTAAGAACTTTCAAGCGAAGAGGACGAGGTTTTCACAGAGTCTTCCTTCTTCTTCAGTCCCGCTCTTGCCTTCTTGAACCAGGGTTCGAGTCCTTTGCAGGTCAACCTTCTCCTTCCCCTTTCTTTCTTCTTTCTTCTTTCTTTTCCTTCGGCCTATGCTGAAGGGGATCTCCTGTAGAGTCTTTAGGTCTCAATCCTCCCTTTTCTTCTCCTTCCTTGAATTCATGAGTTCCTCCGATAGATGGCACCATCTCTCGGATCATTCCTGTGACGCAGGGCCATCATGATTGAGGCCTCCTTCCTCAGATAGTGAGGAGGAGGAAGTTCCTGTAGCAATCTGCATGGGTACCCGTCGAACGGGGATAGTCATAAGACCCCCTACATCTCCCCTCCCCCTTCTCCTCCCGTCCGAGAGTCAGTCGGCCTTCTTGCATCGCTTGGATGATGACCCAGGAGGACACCTCCATCTTCGAAGCACCTACGAGATCCCGAATTCCATCCGGCTCTCAGCTTCGTGGTTGGAGGAGTGGATCACTTCCAGTGGCTCGGGCCAAATTGTCCTATATGAGGACTTCTTTCATGGAAGCCTTTGTCTTCCAGTCCACCCCTTCTTCTCCTTCTTGACCAACTTTCATTTGGTTCCGGCTCCCAATGTGGCTAGGACCATTATTTGCTTCATCATCCTTTGCCACTTCCATGAGATTGTTGCCTATTTCTCTCTCTTCAGGACATTATTCACCCTGAAGTGCCACCCGGTTGACAACGGGTGGTGGTTTGTGGCCCCTCGCCCAGGGGCTATTAAACTGGACCTGCCTTCTTCCATCAAAGGATGGAAGAGCAGGTTCCTGTTCACCTCGATTGAGGGGGTGGACTGGGTTTGGAGTGACCCAGATCGCTCCCCCAACCGGCAGTCTTCCATCAAGCTGGCTGATAAGGAAGTGTATGACCGACTCGTCACTTCTGAGGTCCTAGCTCTTCAGGACCTACTAACCGAGCAAATCTCATCGATGCCAGGGTAAGCCTGGCCTAATCTTAGGCTAAGTCTTGACATTAGGGCTTTTTCTTCTTGAAAGTAGGTTTTGGTTTAGTTGGTAACTAACCCTTCTCTTTTTTTATTGCATCGATGAAGTTCTCCTTGGAGCAACTCCTCCAGATGTCAAGAAAGAGGGCCACCACTACAGGGCCCAGGGAGGAGCAGGCAAAGAAGGCCGGGAGGAACCAGAGCAGAGGTCGAGTGAGGGACCCTTCATGACATCGACCGCACCTGGCCAGCGGTCCAGCCCCCTATCCACAGGCCCAAGAGTGGGGCCGGACCCGAGGAGGGGGCCTTGCCAATAGCACCGGTGGCTCCTCTGTGAACCGACGCTCCACCTCAATCGGAGGTGGTGGGAGTGGTGGAAGACACCACCATAGAGAGACTGGCCTGCCACCAATAAGTGGAAATGCTGGTGCCCAACCCAACCACCGTACCCCCTCCAACTACCATGCCGGGGCCCACAAAACCATCCATGACATCGAGGTCAGGGATGAGGAAAATGTCGGTCTACCTGCCTCAGGATGCGGCGGTGATGAGGGACGGGAAGTTGGCAGAGCAAATAATGAACCCATCATCCAGTCACAAGATCGTCGAGAGAAGGGTGGCTGGCAGTTGGTGGACATTCTCACCAAGGTGTTTTCCCGAACTCTTATCGGTAAGCCATCTTTTAAGTTACTTCATTTTCTTTTCTAGCCGAGTTTTTGAATGTTAGCTAACCTTCTTCCTGTTACTATTGCAGGTGGTCGCCGACATCCAGCTTATGTGGGACTCGTGCCTGGGGCTGATGAAGCGAGACCATTGCCTCTGCAATGAGAGGGATGCTGCTACGACTGTAGTCCGGACTTAGGCAACCCGGGTGCACGAGTCGGAGGACCAGGTGAAGGCCCTCCAAGATGACCTATCCAGCTCCCAGGCAACAGCGACAGAGCTGGAGAAGAAGTCCACCAACCTCGACGAAGCTTTGAGGGCGAAGAAGGTGAAGACCTCTTGCCTAGCTTAGAAGGAGGCACAATCTACGGTAAAGGCAGCACGCCTAGAGGGAAGGGTGCAGACCCTCCAAGTCTGACTCGACGAGGAGGTGGCCCGGGCAGCGACGGCTGTGGAGAAGGCCATAGTGGCGGTGGTGCTGATGGAGCAACCAAGAAGGAGGCTACCGAAGCCGTCCTAAGATTCAAGGCATCCAAGGCTTTTACCAATGAGTTTGTCGAGACAGTCTTGGACTCCTACTAGAAGGGGTTCAACGACTTCCGAGGTAAATCCAAGCAGCTCTTTGGACTGAAGGGCCTGGACAACATCTACCCTGACCTGCCTGCCATTGCCAGGGGGCCAAAGATGCCTGCTACTGAAGTCGAGCCAGAGCCGGAGCTAGAGACTGAAGAGTAGGCAGAAGCTGAGGTCATCGCCACCTAAGATGCCCCTCTGACCGAGGCCGCATCGATGACTTGTCAACCCGAGAAGGAGCTGGCGGTCGAAGCTTGGTAAGATTTTTTCTTTTCTTTTGTATTTAATTTTTTTGAAGGGCTTCCTAGCCTGTCGAGAGCCCTCGCAATTGTAAAAAAATTCCAGGAATATAAATAATTTTTCTTCATATGTTGAGTACTTCTCTTCTTCTTCTTACTTTTTGTACTTAAGTTTTTGAAGGGCTTCCCAGCCTGTCGGGAGCCTTAATGAATGTAAAGAAAATTTGATAAATATATGCAACTTTTTCCAACTGATGTGTCCCTTTCCTTTTTTCCCTCTCTTTTTTTTTCTTTTGACATACTTCAAAGTATTTCCTGACAAACAGGGATCCCTCGAGCTGTGAAGGGCTTGTTTCCACATTGAGGAGTAACCTTACTCGGTTGATGAACCTTGCCTTGTTCTTTTTCCCTCTGTTCTTTTTCCTTTACATTATAGGAAGATAGGCTTCACGACTGCCAGTGTGAGCTTCCCAAGTCCTAGTCATCTTGGCTAATTCTGAAATCTTGTGATCGATCGGGAAGACTTTGGGAATACTTTGGCTCCTCCTGCCAGTCTTAAGGTCATGCAAGCTTGAGTGCAAGGCTTTTGGAATTTTCCCTGGTACATTCCTTGATGGGAGGAATGGGAGAATTAAAAGATAAGTGCAGGGCTTTTGGAGCTTCCCGACTCCCTTCGTGAACTTGGAGTCTGGCGGATGAGTGCGAGGCTTCGTAAGTTTCTAGCTATGGAGTGCGGGGCTTCATAAGTTTTCTGGCTTTGAGTGCAAGGCTTCGTAAGTTTACCGTCTTTGGATGTGGGAGTTCGTAAGTTTTCTGCCTTTGAGTGCAAGGCTTCGTAAGTTTTCCAATTTTTTTGCCAAACTTGGAGTCGGACGGATGAGTGCGGGGCTTCGTAAGTTTTTTAGATTTGGATCGGGGGCTTCATAAGTGTTCCGACTTTGGATGCGGGCTTTGTAAGTTTCCCAGCTTTCTTTGCAGACTTGGAGTCGAGTGGTTGAGTGCAGGGCTTCGTAAGTTTCCGACTTTAGAGTGCGGGGCTTCATAAGTTTCCGGTTTGAGTGCGAGGCTTCGTAAGTTTCTCGGCTTTGGATGAGGAGCTTCATAAGTTTTCTGGCTTTCTTACCAGACTTGGAGTCGGGCAGATGAGTTCCTGCACAGGTGAAGACAGTATTTGATGTGGGACAAAATATATAAACTAATCTACTGATTAAATATCTGAGAATAATAAAGATAATTTTGGTTTTCATCAGAAAATCAGACTAAAGAATAATAAAACTATACTAGTCAACTAGTTATGCTCCCGCCAAAGTGAATCAATCAAAATAAGCTAGAAAATAGGAGTTGGTAATTAAGAAACCACTGTAAACTAGAATTCTTACTTTCAACGAGTCATAACTAAAGAGAAAGGAAAAGGATTTAGAGTACCAATGATGATTTGCAGCACTCTGAAGTGGATCTGAATTGGCACTCTAGGATTTCGTGTGGTAGGACTCAAGATTGTCATCTTCAGGCTCTGATCTGCAATGAACTCGGTTCCAAGCAAAGAAAACCTTTAATTTAGATCTCAATCACTTGCAAATATTCACAAAACACACAATTAGAAGGCAGGAAGAAAGAAGGATTTTGGAAGGAAGAAGAAAGGAGAGGAGGAAGCTTGAAGGTGGCGCTAGGGTTTGTTGGATGGTGGAAACTAGGGCCTCACACCCCGTGAGGCTCTGAAGAAAAAGAAATTTAGGGCATCACTGATGCAGAACAAATAAAGGAATGCGATGCGGAAGTAAATTAAGATTAACTAATTTTTGTTGTTTTTATATGTTTGTAGAAGTTGGCTTCAAATCAAAGAAAAGTTAACCTAACATTGAAAGATACTAATATGATAATTGAAAGCACAATTTTAAGGAAACTAAATTATCAGAGTAGTTCAGAAGCAACGGATCGCTGGGGGTTGAGAAACTCCCAGACCTAGGGTTCGCTCTGAACTTTCAAAAGAACAGAAATAAAGAGGAGAGATGGTTTATCTAACCAGACAATGATCTTCACAGATTTTGGTGGAGGAACTCTCCGAGCAGATTGTTGGATCCCGGATTCAGATATCTTCGTAATGGATCCTCCAATACGGTCCTTTGGCCGGTTGGCTTCTCCTGAACTCAAGATCTGGAAGAGAAGAAAAATAATTGATGGAATCAGAGAGTCAAGGGAAAGATTTACCAGGGTTGATGAACTAGAAGATTGAAATTGCTGAAAACTGGATTCTCCTGGATGTGATGTGATTTTCCTTGGAACTTGCTCTGGATCTGAAGTTGCCGGACTGGATCTGGATGAAGGTGGACGGCCTGGACTTGTAGAGAGAGAGAGCCATGGGAGATGGAGGATCTAGGGTTTGATGGATTGAAAAAATGAAGGGTGGCTAGGGTTTTGGAATTTCAAGTGGCTAACCTAGGTTTTGGATAAAGATGGAGATCTCTCACCTCCTCAAGGCTCCAATGGAACCCGGATTACCCCTCACGGAGCTCAACACTTAGAATCGTGCGGAAGAAGAGAAACCTAGGTCACTCAACACAAGAGAATAGCAAAAAATAATTTTCTTCATTGATTTTCTAAAGTTACAAAGAGAGGTCTATTATATAGACCTAAAATTTTCTCCAAGCTTGTACAAATTCCCATGTGGGACTAAACTCCTCCAACCACTAGATTAGGTAGAAAATCTTCTCTCTGGGCCGACCAAGAGTTCAAAAAAAAATTGGGACGGCCATAAAGGAATTTTTTTGAATTTTTTGGTGCCTCCTTTGGAGTTGGATTTGGATTTGGAGTCCTCTTCTTCTTATGGTATTCTTCTTTTCTTCCACTCCAAGTTAAGCTCTTTGATTTTGATTTGAACTTCAATTAGGAGTAGGTTGGATGTCCTTCTTGATTTCTTTCCAAGAGAAGTCTTCTTCCTTCTTTGCTAGGTAAAATAGGCAGGTATGGGGCCTCCTTAAAGTAGCCTCCAATTTGATTTTTTCTTCTTGGATGTGGGGACCATGACACTGGGATGCCTCTGTGGCACCTCCTGAACTCTGGCGTGTGCTCGGAGTGTGGCTGGGCGTGTGGCTTGGAGTGTGGCCTCCACTTGCTTGAACCTTGATTTGATTGGAAGACAATGTGGCACCATTTTGGACCAATTGAAACCACATGGGACTTGCACTGAGTCAACATGACTCAACAAAATTTAAATGGGACTCAATAAAATAAAATAAATAAATGGTTGACCAGGTCACCTTTATTACAAACCCTAATTTCTCGTGCAATGTCAATCAGAGATCCAAATGGAGCTCTGAAGTCTTCTTCGGAGTCTGGTGCCCGCACCAATTCTCCCAGGGTGGGAGGAACCGACCTGTCGAGTAAGGCTCAAGTTGGCTGGTATCTCTCCAAGAGTCTGGGTCCAATTCTTGTAATTCTTCTCGGGAGATCCAAGAGTCATCAGAATCTGGCCTTCCTTGCCAGCGGACCAGGTACCTTTGGTATCCTCGATTACGAGTAGAGATAACCTGATCATCCAGGATCTTTCAATCTGCTCTTTCCTCACAGGCCAGTTTGTTGGTGGACACACAGGGTCGGGATCACTCTCATGATAGGGTTAGGCTCAAAAGGCTCACTAGGAATCACAGCTGGCTCCCTGTACTCTACTAAGTCTGTAATGTTGAAAGTAGAGCTAATGCCTAGTTCTGGAGGCAACTCGAGCACATAGGCATTGGATCCTACTCTCTTTACCACTCTAAATGGTCCAGCTCCCCTAGCATGTAACTTTCTAACGGTTCCAGGAGGAAACCGTTCAGGCCTTAACCTAATCATCACATAGTCTCCTCAACAAAAGATTTGACTCGCCTTTGAGTATCAGCCAATTCTTATAAGTTCATTACTTAAATTTATTTTGGCATGAATTTCTTTATGTAAGTCTTTTACATGCTGTGCAAAATTCTCAGCAGATTCGGAGACTCGAGTGTGGACAGGTAAAGGGACTAGGTCAAGAGGTGTGTGAGGTTTGTACCCATGTACAATTTCAAATGGACTCTTACCCGTAGACCTATTGACCGAGTCATTGTACGCAAATTCTGCCCTTGGTAGGTATAAATCCTAATTTCTGGTGTTTTCACCAACAAGACATTCAGCAGATTTCCTAGGCTACGGTTCACTACTTCAATTTGGCCATCAGTTTGGGGATGATAGGCAGTTGAAAACTTAAGTTTTGTCCCTAACTTATGCCAAAGGGTCTTCCCAAAGTAACTGGTGAACCGGACATCCCTATCTGAAACGATTGTCTTAGGTAGGCCATGGAGTCTAACTATCTCATTGAAGAAAAGTGTGGCTACCTAGACGCATCAAAGGTTTGGGAACAAGGCAGGAAGTGGGCCATTTTAGAGAATCGGTCGACTACGACACAGATAGAATCATGTCTCCTCTGGGTCTTAGGTAAACCTAACACAAAATCCATACTCACATCTTGCCAAGGACGATCTGGGACAGGGAGTGGGGTATAAAGACCAGTGTTTTTTCGCTGTTTGGCAACAGCGCAGGTTCGACATCTAGCTACAAATTAGCTACATCCCTTTTCAAGCTAGGCCAGAAAAAAGTGGTCTTCAATAGCTAGAATGGTCTTGTCTTTTCCAAAATGGCCGGCTAAACCTCCAGCATGGATTTCCCAAATCAAAATTCCCTAAGAGAAGTTCTAGGGATGCAAAGCCTATTTTTGAAGAACAAAAAACCATCTACAAGGGTATAATCCTGGTGATTACTAGATGGTCCTTGAACTAGATCCTGATACACAGTTGTGAAATCGGACAAGACTCATATCCTCTTTGATTGCTCAAACCCTATGACCTCAGTTCTAACAGAAGTTAATACAGAGATCGGCGACTAGGGCATCAGCTACCTTATTCTCAACTCCAGCCTTAGTTTCAGGACAAAAGTATAGGACTGGATATATTCTACCCACTTAGCATGCCTAGGGTTAAGCTTCTTTTGGGAGTTCAGAAATCTAAGAGCCTCATGGTCCGAAAATAGTACAAATTCCTGCGGTAGCAAATAATGTCTCCAGTAACGCAAAGCTTGCACCACCGCATAAAATTCCTTATCATAGGTAGAATACCTAAGCTTAGCATCATTAAGTTTTTCACTAAAGAATGCTATGGGATGATTCTCTTGGCTTAGGACTCCACCTATTCCTACACCTGAAGCATCACAGGCAACCTCAAATACTTTAGAAAAATCGGGTAATCTCAGAATGGGTGCCTGGGTCATTTTATCCTTAAGATCTAGGAAGGCTTTATGGGCTGACTTAGTCCAATGAAATTCTCCCTTCCTAATACAATCAGTGATAGGAGCAGCTAAAGTACTAAACCCCTTGATGAATCGCCTATAGAAGGTAGCCAAGCCGTGGAAACTTCTAACTTCATGCACATTGGTTGGCTCTGGCCAGTCTACTATGGACCTAATTTTCTCAGGATCGGCCGCCACGCCGTCAGGGGTTACTACAAAACCAAGAAAGATAACTCTACTAGTCATGAATTCACACTTCTTAAGATTACCGTAGAGTTTCTCATTCCTCAAAACTTGGCAGACTGCTCTAAGGTGGCCTAGGTGATCTGCTGGGGTCTTACTATAGATCAGGATGTCATCAAAATAGACCACCACAAATTTTCCTATGAAAGCTCTAAGTACCTGGGTCATAATTCTCATGAAGGTACTAGGGGCATTGGACAACCCAAAAGGCATAACAACCCATTCATAAAGACCATCCTTAGTTTGAAAGCAGTTTTCCATTCATCCCCGGGTCTAATCCTAACCTGATGATAGCCGCTTTTGAGATCAATCTTAGAAAAAACCATTGCACCAGCCATCATATCAAGCATGTCATCTAGTCTAGGGATGGGAAACCTATATTTGATTGTAATTTTATTGATGGCACGACTGTCAACACACATCCTCCACGTGCCATCTTTCTTTGGGGTCAGTAAGGCTGGGACTGCACAAGGGCTAAGACTTTCTCTAATAAACCCCTTCCTCAATAATTCTCCAACCTGCTTTTGCAGTTCTTCATGCTCAGATGGATTCATCCTGTAATGGGGCAAGTTGGGCAAAGTCGCTCCTGGGATTAGATCTATGGCATGCTGGATATCCCTAAGAGGTGGAAGGTGGTCTGGCAAATCCTCGGGAAAGACATCCTCAAATTCTTTTAACACAGGTTTAACTTCTTGAGGAGGCTCTGAGGGTTCCGAAGTTCTAAGTTCCTTAGCAGTCAACATCCAGATGGGTGAACCACTATGAATTTCTTGTTCTAGATCCTTAGCACTGATTAGGTTCACTCCAGTTTTCATCTCCTTAACCTTACCGGCTCCTTTAGTTACCTTGTCCTTAGGGGGAACTGAATGGATCGTAATCTTCTTCCCATTGAAACTAAAGACACAGGTATTGGATTTTCTAAGAGGGTGGCATCATGATCATACAACCAAGGTCTTCCGAGAATTATACTGCTCACCCCCATGGGTAAAACATCGCACCAAATCTTTTCGTGATAAGATTGCATTTGGATTTGGACTTGACATCTAGACTGGATGGGTATGGAGGTAGAATCTACCCAAGAAACCTTATAGGGGTTGGGATGGGGAACTGGGATTAAGCCTAACATCTTGACAGTGCTAGTAGAGATGGCATTTACACAGCTCCCACTATCTATGATGATCTTACATACCTTATCCCCTAATTTAAGAAAAGTCTGTAGGATGTTAGTCCTACGCCAATCCTCTTGAACTAGATTCTGGGATAGGATGCATCTTACAACTCCTAATTGGTCAGATTCATTGGGTTCCTCCTCTCCTTCATACTCCTCAACCAAATTCATTCCGGCCTCATAAACTTCTTCTTCAAATTCCTCACTGGGCTCGGAATTATCATTCTCTCCCTCTTCTATGTAAAGGGATCTTCGTGGGCACTGGCTAGCAACATGACCTACCTTATGACACTTGAAACAGGCTATGGCAGTACACTGACTGGAAATGTGACCTGGTTTCTGACACTTAAAACAGGTGATATTTGAACTAGGGGTTCTCTGGGTGTCAGGTGCCTTACCTTTGTCCATGGGTCTAGGGGTAGAAGTACCCTGAAAAGGTTTACTAGGGATAACTGGCTAGGTCCTTTCCTTGGGATTGGGGCACTAACCCTAGAAGGTATAGGTCCTCTCTGAAATTTCTCAGTGTTCAGTGCAATCTGGTAGGCTTGGTCTAGATCAGTAACCTCTCTCAGAAATAGTTCTCTCTTGATATCTTCCCTCAGTCCAGCCCTAAATCTAGACAAAGTGACTTCGTGGGCTTCACTCACATCACATCTCATTAGGTATTCATCAAAAGTAGCTATGTAGTCTGAGACAGATCGGTTTCCTTGTTTCAGGTTTTGCCATTGGTCTAACAGGTTTTGCTGGTATGAAATGGGTAGGTATTATCTCTCAGTTTTTCTTTCATACCCTGCCAAGTGGTTATGGGCTCAACATTCCGTCTCCTAGTGGTTAGCTCAATGTTCCCCCAGTATAACCTAGCTTGACGCACTAATTTCATCTTGGCAAACTTGTATTTCCTCTCCTCAGACATAGCATACCACTCAAAGTATTGGTCCATCTCACCCTCCCAATCAGAATACACCTTAGGGTTCAGACTACCATCAAAAGTGGGTGCATCTAATTTGATGTTCCTGATGAACCTATCATCTCTATCTTCAGGCTCTGGGTCAGGCCTCCTATGATTAGGTTCAGGATCTCTATATAAAGGCCTTCTAGGCTCCTGATGTGGGTGAGGTTGAGGCACATTAAAATCGGGTCAGGAGTCCAATTCCGATGTCTAGGTTCTTCAAGTACTTGGACTCGGTCCCTAAGTTGGGTAAGATCCTCATGAATTTGTGCGCTAAACTGGGCCACAGTGTTTGTCATATCCTGATTCATTTTAGCCATACTTTCAGTAAGAGTTTGATCATGGCCTCTAAATCAGGTTGGGTTTGACCAGGTTGATATGGCACTCCGTTTCTGGTAGACATGATGATTCAAGCAAGCACACAAAATGAGACTAGACTAAATCGACTACTGGATCACTAGACCTAGAGTCCAAACTAGATGCCCAATCAGAGTGGCAAGCTAGCCTGTAGTAACTCAGGACTCAGCCAGGCAGGTGTAAGGGGAGTGTTAGGTCCTTGATTGCCAATCCTAGACACCAATCAGTGATTGGCCAGGTAGGCGGACCAGCACACAAGCCCTTCGGGATGGATCCCTAACCACCGTTCTAGACACTGAGTGCTAAGCACACACAGAATAACTCGGCAAACTGACTCAACACTAGCCTAGACCCGACCAATTGGTGTCCCTAGCCCACTAGGGCAAATTAGGTCTAACTGATTTTAAATTAGGTCTAGGTTCGAATGATTGGATGGTGGTTTTGGGCTAAGGAGAGGTAATCAACTCCTCCCTTATCTTAGATGCTCAATTGCCCTTAAGTAAATATGAGATGATCACTCCAAAAAGAATTGAATTGCAGAACACAAAAAATAGAGTTTCTGTATTTTAATGCTCAGAATTTTACCGAAACCAATAAATCACAGAAAAATTATGGAAAATAGGACAATTATACTGGTTTCAACGAAGCAAAAATCATGCAATTCGGAGTTTTATGCAGGGAGAAATAATTCAGACAACAGGGCAATTACGGGCTGCAACTAGATTGTCTTCCCCGTTTATAATCCCTGCTACGAAGTTATAACCCAATGGATCCCCTACACGCCCTAGGAACACCCCGTGGAATGGGAGGAGGAGGCTTGCACCTCGCTTAGTTCCTAGGACCGGACGTCCTGGGGAGTCTACTTCGAGCAGACAAAATAAAAAGAGAACAATCAAAACAAGCAAGCAAGCAAATCAGAAACCTAGACTGGGCTCTGATACCAAAAATGATGCAGAACAAATAAAGGAATGCGATGCAGAAGTAAATTAAGATTAACTAATTTTTTTTTTATTTTTATATGTTTGTAGAAGTTGCTTCAAATCAAAGAAAAGTTAACCTAACATTGAAAGATACTAATATGATAATTGAAAGCACAATTTTAAGGAAACTAAATTATCAGAGTAGTTCAGAAGCAACGGATCGCTGGGGGTTGAGAAACTCCCAGACCTAGGGTTTCGCTCCGAACTTTCAAAAGAATAGAAATAAAGAGGAGAGATGGTTTATCTAACCAGACAATGATCTTCACAGATTTTGGTGGAGGAACTCTCCCGAGCAGATTGTTGGATCCCGGATTCAGATATCTTCGTAATGGATCCTCCAATACTGGTCCTTTGGCGGTTGGCTTCTCCTGAACTCAAGATCTGGAAGAGAAGAAAAAACAATTGATGGAATCAGAGAGTCAAGGGAAAGATTTACCAGGTGATGAACTAGAAGATTGAAATTGCTGAAAACTGGATTCTCCTGGATGTTGATGTGATTTTCCTTGGAACTTGCTCTGGATCTGAAGTTGCCGGACTGGATCTGGATGAAGGTGGACGGCCTGGACTTGTAGAGAGAGAGAGGCCGTGGGAGATGGATGGATCTAGGGTTTGATGGATTGAAAAATAATGAAGGGGGCTAGGGTTTTGGAATTCAAGTGGCTAACCTAGGGTTTTGGATAAAGATGGAGATCTCTCACCTCCTCAAGGCTCCAATGGAACCCGGATTACCCCTCACGGAGCTCAACACTTAGAATAGTGCGGAAGAAGAGAAACCTAGGTCACTCAACACAAGAGAATAGCAAAAAATAATTTTCTTCATTGATTTTCTAAAGTTACAAAGAGAGGTCTATTATATAGACCTAAAATTTTCTCCAAGCTTGTACAAATTCCCATGTGGGACTAAACTCCTCCAACCACTAGATTAGGTAGAAAATCTTCTCTCTTGCCGACCAAGAGTTCAAAAAAAATTGGGACGGCCATAAAGGAATTTTTTTTGAATTTTTTGGTGCCTCCTTTGGAGTTGGATTTGGATTTGGAGTCCTCTTTTCTTATGGTATTTCTTCTTTTCTTCCACTCCAAGTTAAGCTCTTTGATTTTGATTTGAACTTCAATTAGGAGTAGGTAGGATGTCCTTCTTTGATTTCTTCTCCAAGAGAAGTCTTCTTCCTTCTTTGCTTAGGTAAAATAGGCAGGTAGGGCGCCTCCTTTAAAGTAGCCTCCAATTTGATTTTTTTCTTCTTTGGATGTGGGGACCATGACACTGGGATGCCTCTATGGCACCTCCTGGACTCTGGCGTGTGCTCGGAGTGTGGCTGGGCGTGTGGCTTGGAGTGTGGCCTCCACTTGCTTGAACCTTGATTTGATTGGAAGACAAATGTGGCACCATTTTGGACCAAATTGAAACCACATTGGGACTTGCACTGAGTCAACATGACTCAACAAAATTTAAATGGTGACTCAATAAAATAAAATAAACTGGTTGACCAGGTCAACCTTTATTACAAACCCTAATTTCTTGGGCAATGTCAATCAGAGATCCAAATGGAGCTCTGAAGTCTTCTTCTGAGTCTGGTGCCCGCACCAAATCACACCTCGTGATGCTCTGAAGAACAAAGGAATTTAGGGCCTCACACCCATGATGCCATCACAGCGAAGGAATGACAGAGAATATCTTCTTTATTTCATGAATAAGAATCAATCAATGCAAAAGGGATTGGTGGTGGTATTTATAGACCATAAACTAGAATTGTAAGGGTTACAAAGTGTTGAGTTCTTGTTGGAAAAGCAAGAAACTCCATGAATTGGATTCCCTTGGCATCTAAGACCTCTTGATCTTCACTTGGCATCTTGGACTCTTGAATTGAGTTGTTCTTGAGCTTCTTCCATGTTGGGCGACAACAAGTGAGGAGCTTTATCCATTTGGGCGATAACTCTTGGAATAAAGTGTGCGACACATCTTGGAATAAGGTGGGTGACAAGACTCCTTTTCTTCATGCAAATAAAGTGGGCACTAATTCCTTTGATGCGGCAAGCATATGATTAATGTTTTGAATATGGTTTGTAGAGCAATGAAACCTAATTACACTATCATTGTACTCATCATAATAAGACTTAAGGATTATAAGAAATGGGACTTTTACTTGATTAGACACAATCCTAAACTAAGAAGGAAGAAGATCTAGACAATAGGGGCTAATGATTGTGGACTTACCTTGATGAGCTTTCCAACCTTCTTTTGATTCATACCTTGAAACTACCAACGCTCAGAACTGAAGAACCTGGATAACAGAGATTAGAACCCTGGACTTGGGGCTTCAGCTTGTTGTTCTTTGTCAAGGTGAACCCGGCCCAAACTCAAAGACTTCGAAGGACCCTGCAATGAAGATCAAAGTTAAAGAAGAAGGATAGGAACATATAGAAGGGATGGGAGAGTTTATGAACTAAGAACAGAATTTTGAGAAGATCTGGCCGACTCCAATGCCTTCACTTGAGCTTGGAAGATGCTTTGCTAGGGGAAAAGAATGGCTTTGGCGTGAAGGAAGAGGATGGGAAACTTTCACATAAGAAAAAAAACACAAGACAACTTCTACTTCCAAAATTTCAACTTCAATTTTCATTCATTCCCAAAATCAATCTCTTTACAATGGGCATCCAAGGCTTTTAATAGCCTCACAAAGCTAGCTTTTGAAATTTAAAAACTCCCCAAATCGAGGAGGATTACAAGGGGGGTTGGAGGATTTGGTGGAGAGTTTGGAGGGATGTGGGGGGGGTTGGAGGATTTGGTGGAGGACTTGGAGGGATGTGGCCGACCTCCTTGAATTTGAATCTCCCTTGTTGGTGCCCAAAGGGTGATGAGGTGGCTGGTGAGGTGGCACCTGATGACGTGGCATGGTGAGGTGGTCTTCTACTTGGATAAGAATGACATGTGGTGCCCAATGGTCCTAGTTGATGGTCCTTTTCTCTTGCTTGGTTGATGTATCTTCTCTTCTTCATGTGGTCAAATTCTGGGATCCAGAATTTGAGTCTTGTTGCTGGCTTTCATTAAGACTTGATTATACTTAACTCAACGAATTAGACTTAACTCAACTGAACTGACTTGACTGACCTAGACTTTAAAACTTGAAATGGACTTACAGGAAATGAAATTTTAAAAGTAATTACAGGACTCAATAAACACTCTTGATTTGAAACTCAAAATTAATTCCAGGACTCTTGAAAAGGAAACTACTCTTGAAAATAAAATATTTTTGAACTAAAGGATACAAGGTAACCTAATTATCTTCGATCCAAATTGGGATAAGGCTAACCTTGTTGGAGTGAAGTTTCTTTCGGCTTCTGGTATCCACACCATCCTTCTTCTTGGCATTAATTCCCTTGGAATCTTTCTTGCATTTGAAAGATAGATAGATAAGTTGGACTCCCCTCTTCTATGGATTCCTTTGAGTTTGAAACTCCCTTGAACTTGGTCACCTTCCATGTTGGCGTCAAAGAGGATGAGATTGGGTGACAAGAATGAGGCGCTCTTCTTTGAAATGTGTGACAAAGAGAGGGTGAGATGAGAAGTTCTTCTTTTTTACTCCTCTTAAAATCAGCGACCACTTTGGATGTATTTTAAATGGGCGACAAAGAGTTGGTGGGCGGTACCTCTTGGCTTCTTAAATTCATGTGGCCGACTTTAACTTATGTGATGATGATGTGGCATGATATGGCAGCAAGATGACATGGCATGACATGTTAGAAAGATGACGTGGCATGATGGGGCATCCAAGACTTGGTGATGTGGTGCATGATGACTTGGCATGTGTTGGGGTGGCGCCAAGAATTGGTTGACACATGTCTTGAATTGGGTTGGCATATGGTGTCTTGGGTTGGCACATGGTGTCTTGATTTGGTACATGGTATCTTGATTTGGGTCCCCTCTTAGATTACAGGACTCAATAAAATAACTAATTACAAGACTCAATCAACTAAATAAGTAAAGGACTCAATTGAAACTAATTTAAAATCCAACTTGATCAAATTGATCAAAAGGCATAATCTCACAAAGCAAAAATTAAATATTGACTCAACTTGGTAAATAGGGTTGTATATATATATAGGTTTCAACTAGATTCAGGAGTTTTTTTCACTGACTCAATTTTGGGGTTTAAGGCTAAAACCAACTGGGCTAAAATAACATAATTTAAATAAATATTTACAAGTGATCTTGGGGCTTGGGCTTAGGGCTTTATTCATAGGTGATCCACGGGATGTGGGATTGACCTGTCGATTCCTTCAGGCCCTGGTGTCCGCACGAATTCTCACCGAATGGGAGAAACTCGATCTTGTTGAGTATGGGTCAACTCTGCTATAATAGTGTTATAGTAAGTCAGGATCAATCCTTTACAAATCCTCTCTAGTGATCCAAGAATCTTCAATCTCGGGTCATCCTTACCAACGAACCAGATATCGTTGATAGTCTTTGCTCTGAGTAGTGATAATCTTGTCGTCCAAGATCCGCTCAATCATGTCTCTCCGCTCTGGTAGTTTGGCTGGTGGACACTCATGGGTTGGCTCACTCTCAAGGATGGGATCGGGTCCAAAAGGCTCACTAAGTATAATCGTTGGCTCCTTATACTCTACAAGGTCTGAAACATTGAAAGCAGAACTAATACCTAGCTCAGGTGGTAATTCAAGTACATAGGCATCAGGTCCAATTTTCTTAATTATTTTTTATGGTCCGACACTACGGGCATGCAACTTCTTCATGGTTTCAGGTGGGAACCATTCAGGTCGAAGCCTGATCATGACGAAGTTTCCTTCATCAAATTCTTTGAGTTTTTTTCTTAAATTACCCTTGGTTGGTGAATGACATGCCAATTTGGCATGAACTCCTAATAGATGCCATAGGGTTTTCCAGAAATAGGATGCAAACATGACATGCTCAATGAATGTATGTAACATGCTAACCTCTATAAAATGCAATCTAATAGTTAGAGAAACTTGAGAAGCTTTAGGAAAGGGCAGAAAATAAGATGTGGATTCAGGGTTAGCCTGGTAGTGATGCGGGATGGCTGAAACGTAACCTGATTTATTGGGAAAACAGGGGAAAACCTAAACTAGGACCGTGGGAGGGCTAAGAAGCCTCCCAGGACTAGGGCAAACTGACACTAAACCCTAAAACAGCCAAACTCTTTTGGTTTTCAATTTTTCTGGGTGGAGAAACATGGGATGGAGGATAGGAAACATGGACACTCTAGGACTGGGGACTCACCTTCACGGAGAGACGTCGCACCTCTAGGGCATCTCACCCACCCCACTACATGTAGTCTAGGTTGTCCCACCCATCTCACTACACGCAGAGTCGAGGGCATCCCATCCAAATCACTACCTGGGACCGTAAAGAAAAATCTCTAAGACCTAGAGGGGGACTCGATGGAAAAGGGGGATAACTAAGGCCTCACGCCCCTCAACACTCGCATGCGAGAGAAGGAAGTGAGGTCTCACACCCAGCGACACCCGCAGGTGAAGGAAAGATGGGCCTCAGCCCAGAACTGGAACCAATGGAAAACCCAAAAATTTATAACAAATCTTAAACTTTACAGGGGGAGAGGGGGCTTTTATATAGAAAAACCAAAACCCTCAGTTACTTAGCCAACAAGAAACCCAAAAAAAAATAAATTACATCAAAAATTATGCTGCATCAATATTGGTGCTGATCTGCTCTGAGAAGCGTGTCATCTTAATGATCTGCTCCAGAAAGCGTGCTGTTTTGAATACTGGGATGCTCTGAAATCCATGCAAACTCCAAATCATGGCCTGGACAGGGAGGGAACCAACTCCGACGAGGCACCGGCGGACGACCGGGAAGCGAGCGGCGGACGGCCGGGAAGCGAGCGGCGGACAGCCAGGAAGCGGGCAGCGGACGAGGTCGGCAGACGGCGAGCGGCGGATGGCTGGTGGCGGGCTGCAGGCAAGGCGGCACAGGGGGGCACGGCATGCCCTATGCATGCCGTTTGGCCTTCCATGGCATGGGAAATCCTGGGCGCCGACGAGGCCTCCGGTAGTCGGGCCTTGGCCGGCAGATGGCGAGGCGACGGGATGGCAGCAGGCGGACGGTGGCGGCGGTGTTAGGCGACGGGCGGTGATGTCACATGGATGCATGGGGGCAGAAGGACGCCTCCCACGTCGTTCATCTTCCCATGGGTGTGGGCGACGGTGGACCCCACCGGCGATCGGGCGGGGGCTGGCGGGCGGTGGGAACGGCAACGGGCAGCAGGCCAGCTGGGGTGCAGGGCGGCACGGCCGCAGGTGGGTGGACAGATGCCTCCCACGTACGTTCGTCTTCCCATGGGCGTGGGCGGCGGCGACGGCTTCTCCGGCGAGGGCGGGGGCCGGCGAGTGTCGACGGCGGTCCGGCGGGGGCGGCCGGGGGTCGGGCAGCCTGGATCTAGGGCAAGAGGGGGTGGCGACTAGGGTTCAGAAGTTTTTAAAAAAATCACGAGAGAAGGATGAAGGAGATGGAATAAGGCTGGGATAACTCGGGGATAAACCAAGAATAAAACTAGAATAGCAGGGATAGATGGAATAGCGAGAAAAGGTAAATAAAAAAATATGAGAAAATTAAAAATAATTGGGAAAAAATACCTGGACGATGGCTGGATCCCCATCAGATAGGGTAGAGAAAAGGGTTCGGGGTTGATCGAATAGAGTAGGATATAAGAAGAGATTTCAAGAATCAGTCCTAGACTAATGAGGTTGACCTTATGGGTTTGAAGTATATCTATAGGGTCTGCCTTATGAAAGAATAGGTCACTAATTTCAGGAAAGAGATCTTCAATAGGAACTACAGGAGGGGATTAATCCTAAGGGTACTGGATTAAATAAGCCAAGTCCTCACTAGTTTCCTTTGGTTCTTGAGTTTTAGGACTAGGCTCTATCAATGGGTTCTTTTGTAGTGTCTCCTCAGGTAAAGCCATTATCGTATTAGTGTCATGGCTCTCTTCCTCTAACTGCTCTTCTACTACAGCTTCAATCTTGGTGTTTCCTAGGTCAACTAATCTTGGGTTGGCTTCAGTCTGGGTATGTTTAGGATCAACTAATTCTGGATTGGCTTCAGTCTGGGTATGGTCAGGGTTAGCTAATTCTCGGTCAGCCATAGGTATCTCCTCTTCTCCCTCATACTCATCCACTAAGTTCACCTCAGCTTCATACACTTCCACTTCAATGTCATCCCGGTGAACCAATAGGGTAGTAGGAGTAGGTCGATTAAGGAAAAATTAGCTAGAATCTGGGCTAGTAGGGGTTGGTCAGCTCAAATTAGGGTTGAGTCAGCTCGAGTGAGAATTGGGTTGACTAAAGGACAGTGGGCTAATACTGGCCTCATATCTAGGGCTACTAATCCTATGGGATTCAGGCCGACTAAGGGAAACCTAGCTGGCACTAGGCTGATACCTAGGGGTTATGGGTTTCTTGGGCTCATAGGACATGGGCTCGGATCTATGGGTTATGGGTTCCTTGGGTTCATAGGATCTAGGTATAGAGGATCTGGGTTCATAGGATCTAGGTGCATAGGAACTAGGTTCATATGATCTGGGTAGGTACTTTTCTCTAAGTTTAAGTTTCATGTCGCTCCAGGTAGTTATGGATATGTCTCTTCTTCATCTGATCATTCTTTCAACATCATCCTAGTAAATTCTAGCCTAGTGTACTAACTTGGGTTTAGCAATCTTAAACTTTCTTTCCTCGGTCATTAGATCCTTCTCAAAATATAGATCCATATTTCTTTCCCAAACAAGATAATCCTCAAGATCAAGA
The DNA here is from genome assembly GCA_021397845.1 of Areca catechu. Taxonomy (NCBI): domain Eukaryota; kingdom Viridiplantae; phylum Streptophyta; class Magnoliopsida; order Arecales; family Arecaceae; genus Areca; species Areca catechu. Next base: position 136,207,580 of record CM038040.1, read on the forward strand.
TCATCACCAAATTTAGGTGTTTCTATCCTAAAATTTCTAGTGGTTCTTTCATCCTGGTCTATGAAATCATAATTGGGTCTCATTGCACTAAGATCCCAGATTGGGTCATAGCGAGGGGCTATCCTAGGGTTGGGAGGCGTAAGACATGGGATCTCAAGTTTAGGCTTAATACAGGTCACAAGAGTTCTCTCTAGGGTTCCTAACCGTTCATCTAGTCAGTCAAACCTATGGTTCATTTGGGCACATTGTTCAGTCATGGTCCTAAGGAAGGGCTCAAGGCTGGACTCCATGGTCACATTGGGTTGGGGTGAGACTACTGGTATAGAGTTCCTAATCTAGTAGCCAAGCAATGCAATCACATAAATCAAACTAAGATTTTCTAGACCTAGAGCTAAAGTAGAATGGGTCAGCTCAATTTATAACCAATTTAGCAATTACCCTATCCACTAGCCAAGTAAGAGGTGGGGTCGTAGGAGGCTCCCCCTGCTTTCATAGGATCCTAATTAAAAACTATGAGTCCACTTAGGGCATTTGCCTCTGGACCTCTAGCCTTAGACACCAGATTCAAGAGATAATCAAAGGATTGGGTGCACTAGCTTTCATACAATACTTGAAACCCGACCTTGCTAGTGTCCCTAAGCTATTTTAGGTTTCTAATTAATTTTAATTAGGCTTAGGTTCAATGCAAAGGTGGTTGTTTTGGGCCCAGGACAGGTGATGAAATCTTGCCATGATCTAAGATAGTAGAAGTGCCCTTAACTTTGATTTAATGATGATGCATGCACATGAGATGAAACCCTAATATGAGCAATGAAACTAAAATAGAATATATCAAAAAAAAAAATTTCAAGATTGATTTTTAGATGTAAACAGTTTTCAAATTTTTGATATCGGGTTATCACGTCCGGCCGTAACTCATTACTCCCATGGTCGTGACAGTATACTTTCATATACTCGCTCAGAAGGCATGATTTCCTTCCACCAGAAAAATAATGAAAATTTTTTTCTAATTTTTTTCTATGATTAGATGGCATATTAGCAGAGAATTAATATTAAATTAATTATTGACTTTTTTATATTTTTTTATATAGGTTTTATGCAATTTAATTTCAGCCTAGAACTAGATATGTAGAATTTCAGCAACTAGTGATTAAACCCTAGTTTAACCTGCTCTGATACTAAAAATGATGCGAGACAAAATATGCAAACTAATCTACTGATTAAATATCTAAGAATAACAAATATTAATTTTTGTTTTTATCAAAAAATTCAGACTCAAAGAATCTAATAAAACTAGAATAGTCAATAAGTTACGCTACCCGTAAAGTGAATCAATCAAAATAAGCTAGAAAATGAGACTTGGTGATTAAGAAACCATTGTAAACTAGAATTCCTACTTTCAATGAGTCATAACTAAAGAGAGGAAAAGCTTTTAGAGTTACCAATAATGATTTGCAGTGCTCTTGAAGTGGATCTGAATTGGCACTCTAGGATTTCGCGGCAGGACTTCAAGATTATCATTCTTCGGGCTCCGATCTGCAATGAACTTGGTTTCAAAGCAAAGAAAACCTTTACTTTAGATCTTGATCACCTGCAAATACTCACAAACACTCAAGTTACAAGGCATGGAAAGAAGAAGGATTTTGGAAGGAAAAAGAAAGGAGAAGGAAGCTTGAAGGTGGCGGCTAGGGTTTCTGTTGGATGGTTGGATAACTAGGACCTCACACCCCGCGATGCTTTGAAGAACAAAGGAATTTAGGGCCTCACACCCCACGATGCTCTGAAGAACAAAGAAATTTAGGGCCTCACACCCCGCAATGCCATCACAGCAAAGGAATGACAAAGAATATCTCATTTATTTCATGAATAAGAATCAATCAATACAAAAGGGATTGATGGTGGTATTTATAGACCATGAACTAGAATTGTAAGGGTTACAAAGTGTTGAGTCTTGTTGGAAGAGCAAGAAACTCCATGAATTGGCTTTCCTTGGGCATCTAAGACCTCTTTATCTTCACTTGGCATCTTGGACTCTTGAATTTGAGTTGTTCTTTAGCTGCTTCCATGTTGGGTGACAACAAGTGAGGAGCTTTATCCATTTGGGCGACAACTCTTGGAATAAAGTGTGCGACACATCTTGGAATAAGGTGGACGACAAGACTCCTTTTCTTCATGCAAATAAAGTGGGCGCTAATTCCTTCTTCTTGGTGTCAATTCCCTTGGAATCTTTCTTGCATTTGAAAGGTAGATAGATAAGGTTGGACTCCCCTCTTCTATGGATTCCTTTGAATTTGAAACTCCCTTGAACTTGGTCACCTTCCATGTTGGCATCAAAGAGGATGAGATTGGGTGACAAGAATGAGGCGCTCTTCTTTGAAATGTGCGACAAAGAGAGGGTGAGATGAGAAGTCCTTTTTACTTCTCTTAAAATCGGCGACCACTTTGGATGTATTTTAAATGGGCAATGCATATTCAGCGTCACGCCTACATCCAAAGAGTGGGTGGGCCAGCTGATGTTGGATGTAGGCGTGACGCTGACAGCGGTCATACTTTTTCATAAAGTCAATAGCATCTTCCCGCATGGTCTCCTAGAAGTATCCTTGTCAGAGAGCTTTATAAGCCAGAGTCTTGCCCCCCACATGATTCCTACAAGCACCTTCATGTATTTCTTGGAGTACATAGATGGTTTCTAAGGGCTTTAAGCACTTTAGCAAGGGGTAGGAGTAAGACCTCCGATAGAGCTACCCGTCCATCAGCATGAACTGCTTGGCCTTCTTCTTGAGGAGGCTGGCCTCCTTGTAATCCTCGGTTAGGGCTCCGGTGGTAATGTATTCAATGTAGGGGTCCATCCAACTTGCCTCGGAGGTGACTTGCTGGACCTCTACTACAGACTCATAGCTGGGAGTCTCCAGGTATTCGGTGAAGGTATGCCCTAATAACGAATCTAGCAAGGTCACTAGTCTAGAAAGGATGTCGACTCGAGCGTTCTCCACATGAAGGATATGGAAAATACTGAAGTGCTGGAGGTTCGCTGTGCATGAGTGCACCTTGTCTAGGTGCTTAGCTATCATGGGATCCTGAGCTTCGTACTTGTCGAAGACTTGGCCCACCATGAGTTGTGAATCTGTGAAGACCTTCAGGCACTTTACGCCCAACTTGCGGGACACTTTTAACCCCATGAAGAGCGCTTCATACTTGTTTTGATTGTTGGTTGCCTTGAAGAGGAAGCGCAATGCATATTCGGTGATGACTCCATTAGAGTTAGCGAGGATGAACCTGACTCCACTCCCTCTGGCATTAGATGCACCATCGACATGGAGAATCCATATCATCACTGTCAGGGATGAGTCCTGCTCGGGCTCAGGTTGCCTGTCCACCTCCTTCGGATCCTAGGTCACCCAGGTGCTCTCTACCAGGAAATCAATAAAGACCTAGGCCTTCTGCACCTGTTATGGATAGTAGGTGATGTCGAATTTATTGAGCTTCATCGCCCACTTGGCCAGGCACCCTGATGTATTAGGATAGCTCAAAATGGCCCTCATAGGCTGGTTGATGAGGACCACGATCAGATGTACTTGGAAGTAGGGCCTAAGATGCTGCACAGATATAATAAGTGCAAAGATAATCTTTTTAGATTGAGTGTACCTAGTTTCTACATCGCAAAGCAGCTTGTTAGTGTAGTAGATTGGCCATTAGGAGCCGTTCTTATCGGTGCAAACCCGCACTAAGCTGACCACCTCTAGTGAGATCACCAAGTACAGGAGGAGCTCTTCCCCCGGCTCCGACCCGGATGCAATGATGGGGAGGTGAGGAGCTTTTTCAGTCCCTCGAAGGCTTCCCGGCATTCTTCCATCCAGGTGAAGTCGTACATCTTACATAGCACCTTGAAGAATGGTTAGCAATGCTCGATGGAATGCGAGATGAAATGGCTTAATGCCATAATGCGCCCGATCAAGCACTAAACCTCCTTCTCAGAGATGGGGTGTCTCATGTCAGTGATCATCTGGATCTTCTTGGGGTTGGCCTCTATCCCCTGTTAGGTGACCATGAACTCCAGGAACTTGCCCACTGTGATGCCAAATGCACACTTGATGGGGTTCAACTTTATCTGGTAGAGGTAAAGGTTGTGGAAGGCCTCTACCAAGTCAACGATGTTGTCCAACTCTGGGCCACTCATGATAAGCATATCATCCATATAGACCTGCATGTTGCAACCAATCTGGTCTTTGAAGACCTTGCATACTAGATGCTGGTACGTGGCCCCTACATTCTTGAGACCAAATGGCATCATCCTATAGTAGTACGTACCTCTATTGGTCACAAATGCCATGTGCTCCTCATCCTTCCGGTGCATGTGCATTTGGTTGTACCCGAAGAATGCATTCATGAAGCTGAGAAACTTGTGGCCCGAGGTTGCATCCACTAGCTGATCAATCTTGGGAAGCGAGAAGCTATCCTTCGGCATGCCCGATTGAGGTCGGTGTAGTCCATGCAGATCCTCCACTTTCTAGAAACTTTTCTAACCATCACTATATTAGCAAGCCAAGCAAGATATCATACCTTAGAATGAAGCCTGCTATAAGGAGCTTTTCAACCTCCTCATCAATGCCTTCTACCTTTTTGAGGTGAAGCTCTTCTTCTTCTACCAGACTAGGTGGCTGTTGGGGTCGATATTCAGCTTATGTGTGATCACTTCTGGTGAGATCCCGGGCATGTCTACTGCGGTCCAGGCGAAGACGCCCATGTTGGCCTGCAAGAAGCCAAGCAAACGAGATTTCTCCTCCTCAGGTAGCAGGGCTCCCACCTGTACAATCTTTAAGGGGTCCTCTCCCAAGGGAAAAGATAGCAGAGGCTCCACTGGTCTGCCTTTCGACTCCAGGTCTATCGAGCCCGACTAGTCAATGTCCAAACTCTGTCCAGCCTCTCGTGCTCCCGGGATGGTGTGTAGACAGTGCTAGACCAGCTACCGGAACCCTCTTATCTCACCAGTCCCCTAAGGAGTTGGGAATTGGATTGAAGATGCCTGGTAGAGATCATGGCATTGAGTAGATTGAGTTTGGGGCATCCCAGAATCACATTATAAGGTGAAAGAAGCCTCACAATGATGAATGTCATCAATACAATGCTCTGTCGAGGTGACATTCCGGTGGTTATTGAGAGTATAATCTCTCCTTCAACCCCAACTGAGTCTCCGATAAAATCGACCAAGGGTGTATGCACCCATTTTATTTGGTCAGTGGATAAGTTCATCTTTGCAAAAGCATCATAAAAAAGGATGTCAGCAAAGCTTCCACTATCAACCATAATTCTTTTTACATGATATATATCATCATTTCTATGACAACAGCATCATTATTTGGGTTATCTATCCTAGTCAACCCTTCTCCCTCACAGGAGAGCACATCATCACCTTCCTCCCTCCCCCTAGCCCTCTTCGAGGTTCTCCCTACCCCCAAGAGATCATCCCCACCGGCTTCTCAGTGGCCCGATTATCAATGACAAGTTGCTGGGGCTCTTCGCTCTGGGCTGCTGGGGGCGCTCCTTCCTCTACATACTTTCCAAGGTAGCCATGCCTAATCAGGTCTTCTATTTTCCTCTTCAAGTAGCGGCATTCCTCGGTATCATGGCCGTGGTCCCAGTGGAAGTGGTAGTAGTGGGACTTGTCGTGTCCGACGGACGGTCTCAATGGGGGAGGACGATGCAGAAAGCACTCACCCTCGATCTCCATGAGGATCTTTGTTCTCAAGGCGAGGAGAGGAGTGAACTTTTTCTCCTTAGCAGGGTCGGCACTGGGCCTGGGGCCCAATCTAGGGCCCGGGGCATTCTTCAAGGTTGGAGGGCCAGACGCTTCCCCCATGGCCTGCCTTTTCTATGGCCTCCCGTCAAACTCCCTCCTGATATGGTCGGCCACCTCCTCGTGGATGTACTTGTAAGCCCGAAGGAGGAGCTCCGAGTAAGTCTTCAGAGACTTCTTGTTGAGGGAGTAGGTGAAGGAGAGGTCCTAAGCCCCCTTTTCAGGGCCAGCATGGTGACTGGCTTGTCAAGATGATAGATCTCCAGGATGGTGGCTTTAAACCGAGACACGTAGTCTCGGAGGGGCTCTTGATCCTACTGGTGGATTGAGAAGAGACTATCGGTCTCACGTGGCACCTTTCTGCATGCGTCGAAGTGTGCCACGAACTTTTTCTCCATCTATTCAAAGGAGTCGATGCTTCCCGGCTCGAGTCAGGAGAACCAGGCTCGGGCTACCTTCCAAAGTGTAGTTAGGAAGGTGATGCAAAAGAGAGCATCGGTGGCCCTTTGGACCCTCATGAGAGCCTTGTAGCTTTCGAGGTGGTCCAAGGGATCGGTTGTCCCATCGTAGGGATCAACTTGAGGCATGCAAAATCGAGTAAGAATCAATTCCTCTTGGATTCTGGGGGAGAAAGGGAGACGGGTGTCATAACCCGCAGGCTCGTTGGGGGAGCCTTGAATCTCCGCAAACCAACAGGACATATTAGCTAGCTTGCGTTCTTGCTTTTCAAGACACCTTTCTACTCGATGGCAGATGGCCTCATCATTAGGCCCCTCGCTTAGTTCCTAGCCACACAGGTGCCATTGACACGAGTATGCGCCATGGTCCGAGGCCAGGGAGCGACTCTCCCAGCCAATCAAACCATCCTACTGCTCCTTCTCGACCACCCGTTGGTATCCTCATAAACGAGAGGCCGTATGTGATGGTCCCTCCTGGAAGGACCGTAGGCTAGTACGGGGATCGATAGCATGAGCCATTGGCATCCCTAGCTACTGCAAGGTTACCAAGGATTAGTGTCGCTGATGAAGCTGACGCACCACCGTAGCCAAGGCATGGACCTGCTAGGCAAGTGCAATGATTTGGGGATCCGCTGAAGGTGGCAATGGCGGAGCGGAGAGCTCCCTCTCCGGGCTCTGCTAGTCACCATGAAGTGGAGGGTCCCTAGTGCGGCTAACGAAAGCTTCCCGCACATGCATGCTCACCATGGGACCGTGGGCATCCACAGGTGTTTTGCTAGTAATGGGGGACTTGCTGTTGGACTTCCCGTAGTAACTAGCATTCCTCGCCCCCCTTCCTGACACACCAATCTATTACCGCCTAGATCACCATGGCCTGTAGCTTGATATATGATGTATGCGTTAGGCTCCCTTTGGGTGCTTGGTCCTCTTTCCGATCAGCTTCTTGGCCGGTTGGTCCTGCAAAAAAGAGGAGACCCTAGCTGGGAATTCCGGCAGGGACACTCCGATGATCAAGTCAGTTGAGATGATCAAGAAGAATAGAGCCTCTACGGCAGAGGACTGGGATACCTCCACGTGGTGGAGTAAATGATATGGAGCAAAGAAAAGTGGAATGAATGGGAGCTGGAGAGCAGGGTGGTTCCTCCTTGTGGTTCCTTGCCGTTTGCTCTCTTTGTCTTACTCGTTGCCTCTCCCCTTCGCTGGAGGTCCCTTCTTTCATTTTATATGGAAGAAATTGCCCAAACCAGGTTTGGGGCTTCATCGAGACATCACTTTCCCAGTATCCTCTTTTGATGAGGTTTTCTCCTGTTAGTGGGCTCCCCCTGTCAAATCAGTCCTTAGAAGGAGATCTTCCTGTTGGGGGTATTCGTCAGCGTAACACAAGCCTTGTCCTTCTGGTGGTGCAGTTTCTCGCGAGAGGTGCGGGCACCGTGCCACTGAGCCCCGAGCCATAGTGGAGCATTTCTATTCTAGAAGGAACCATTGGGGTGTTGCAAGGCCTGGAGCCTTAATAAGATACTCCTCTTGGAGGAGGCATAGGTGGCATGCCGTGGGAACTGGAAACCCAGTTGCGCGGTGGAGGGCGCAGGCGATGCATGGTAGGGCCTGGAACTTGATGGGGCATGCATCGCATGGAGGATGTAGGTGGCATGTTGCGGTGTCTGTAGCTTGCAACCCTCGTGCCATGGTTTGAATTCCTTCTGGTATTCTTTTTCTTATCCCTGGTTGATCCTCTATTAGTCGATGATGCCTCTTGGTCCTGGATAGTGATTCTGTCTTGGAAAGCAGGAGCTCTATCTCGAGAGCTCGACCTCAAATGGCGGGAGCACGACCTCGATAAGGAGCTCGACCCTAGATAAGAGCTGACCTCGACCGGGGGCACGACCTCGGATGGCGGGAGCACGACCTTAATCAGGAGCTTGACCCTAGAAAGGAGCTGACCTCGACCGGGGGCTCAACCTCGACCAGGAGCTCGATCATAGATAGGAGCTGACCTCGACCGGGGACTTGACCTCGGATGGCGGGAGCACGACCTCGACCGAGAGCTCGACCTCGAATCGCGAGAGCATGACCTCAGCTGGGAGCTCGACCCTGGATGGGAGCTGACCTCGGTCAAGGGCTCGACCTCGGATGACGAGAGTAGAGGTGGGCATTGGGCCATGCCGGGCCAGGCCCGACCCAGGCCCACTGGGCCACAGGCTAAATGGGTCGTGCTTGGCATGGCTCGCTTAACCTGAAGACTGGGCCCGGCATGGCCCTAGGCCCGGGGGGTGGTGGGCCATGCCAGGCACGGCCAGCTGGCCCGTTAGCCCGGTTATTTTTTTTAAAAAAATGGGCCGGGCCTGGCCTGGTCCGTTTGGGCCCGTTACGGGCCGGGCCTGGCACGGCCCGTTTGGCCCATAACAGCTAAAAAACTGGTATTTTTTGGTTTTTTACTATTTTAACCCTCCCAACTGTCATAAAACGGGCACATTTATTTTTAATTCTTAATTTTTTGTAATTGTATATTTAATTTTTACAATTAACTCAGATCGGCCTAACAAATGAGGAACATTGATTTGAGAATGGGACTATTATTTTTTTCGAACAACTTTGTTATTGAGATCCTGTGAAGCACACGACAGCTACAATGATTTTATTTACATGATGCATACATATTACGAAGACGATGAAAATGCCAGTTGATGTGGTGAGCCACTGACATGATGCCCATGTTGGATCTGGCTAAGTGATAAGGTGGCGAAGAACGCCACTTAGCCCAGCTGAGGTCGAGCTCCTAACTAAGGTTGAGCTAAGTGATCGAGGTCGAGCTCCCAGTTGAAGTCGAGCTTCCATATGAGATCAAGCTCCCAGCTAAGGTTAACCTCCCGTCCAAAGTCCAGCTCCCGTCCAAGGTCAAGCTCCCAGCCAAGATTGAGCTCCCATTCAAAGTCGAGCTCCCAACTGAGGTCGAGTTCCCGTCCGAGGTCGAGCTCCCAGCTGAGGTTGAGCTCCCGTCCAAGATCGAGCTCCTGCTCGGGGTCGAGCTCGTAGCTAAGGTCAAGCTTCTAGCGAAGGTCGAGTTGCTGTCCGAACCCTGTCCCCGCAGGTAAGAGGATAGCAGGAAGAGATATACGGTCTGATGATGATGATATAAACACTACTGATGATTAGTAAGATTTTGATCATTTATTTTTAATTCTTAATTTTTTATAATTGTACATTTTATTTTTTTAATTGTTAAAGTGAGTTATCTCTATTTTTTTCTCCTTTCTTATTTTATTTTAAAGGTCAGGCCTAGTCCCCCTCCTTTCATATACTATTTTGATTTAAATTAATAAACTGGTAGGGGTCTATGCCAAACCCCCCACCATTATGGTGGCTTTATATTAAAAAATTCTTTGTTCCCAACATTTTTTTAATTTATTTAAAAATATTTTTCATAAATAAAAATTTTATTTTCATTTATTTTAAGGGGGCCGGGCCGTGCCGTGCCAGGCCCGATCCAGGCCCTAATGGGCCGTGCCGTGCCTGGCCCGGTCCAGGCCCTAATGGGCCGTGCCGTGCTGACCCGCGGGCCGTGACGTGCTGACCCGCGGGCCGTGCCGTGCCTGGCCCGGTCCAGGCCCTAGTGGGCCGTGCCGTGCTGACCCGCGGGCCGTGACGGGCTTGGTCCGCGGGCCAGAAAATCTAAACCCGACCCAACCCCTTATTATGGGCCATGCCTGGCACGGCCCGTTACTGTAGCAAGCGGGCCGTGCCGGCCCATGGGCGGCCCAGCCTAGTGCCCATCTCTAGGCGGGAGCATGACCTCGGCCGGGAGCTCAACCCTGGATGGGAGCTGACCTTGGCCGGGGGCTGATCTCGAATCTTCATTTGGTCACCACATTAGATGGCATCTTCTACCAGCATGACTGCCAGCTGAGTCCGACATGGGCTCCATGTCAGTGATAGTGCCATATTATATGTCAATTAGGATATATGACCACCATGATCTGCATCAATGATTTTCTACTTAATCAAGATATAAAAAAATTTTCAAGAAGTAGATAATTGGACAAATTTTTTAATGAGTCTGTTTTCGTCGGGTTGATTTTAAAATTTTGATTCAATATTATTATTTTATTTTGAAAATTAAAATAGTTTATTTTAAAGTAAAATATTTTGGTAGGGTCAAAGAGTTATTTTTAAGTAATAATATAGGCCAAGTGAAAAAATATTAGATTTGAAATCTAATATAGCTTAATTACCACTTAGTCAGGTTTAACTCCTTGGATCAACTATATGTACTGAATCAATTATAGAGAGTCCAACTAATTAAAAAAATTTATTCCTGATCAAACTAATCTTTTTGGTCAAATAAAACTAAAGTCAAAGTCTAATTAAGATTTTAGTCTTATGATAGGAGAGACATCTATAGATATAAATATAGATATATTATATTTTTTTCAATTCTCATAATAGAGATGAACAGTTTTCCATTGATCATCAGTTTTCCATTGATCATCTATTAAGAAGCAGAGCGTGAGGAGAAAGAAGACCAGACACCTCAGGACGAAAAATAGATATCTCAAGAAGTACATGATTACACATACTTGGGACAATGATACAAGATATCTTCCATAATTTTTGATTTTGTATAAATATAAAGGTACAATCCTAGTTTAAAAAATTAAATTTTTTCATAACAAATTTTTGTTTTAATTTTTTTATTTTTGACAATCTCTCGTCCCGGTTCACATATTTGCTTACACTTGCGATGAACGGTGAAAAGGCTATTTGTAAAAAGCTAAAGCTCGATTATGCACTGCTTCCATCGTGAATAGAAAAGAAATAGAAACATTTACGGCACTGCTTGGCTGCAATTTCTATTGCAAATATCATGGTTCAAACATTCATTATTATTGTTCACCCACATGGTGGTGCAACGAGGGGTACCTAGCATGGGTGGTGTAGTTGTTGTTGATATGCTAGGTGAGATGATGATAGAGGTAGTGGAGATCAATTGACGTGATCACTGTCGTCAGGGGGGTGGACAGGGCGCAAGTGGGCTGCTTGCCGGGGGACAATGAGGCCAAGGAACCAAGCCACCCAGGCCTTCAATGTGACCAAGGAAAACTAATAGGATCGAGCCAGATTTTTTTTGAGAATCGGGTCTATTAACTTAGTATATTATTTTTTATAAAGGCTAGTCCTAATTTTAGCCTAAATCCAGTCCATAGGCTTGTTGAGTTGCAGGATGGAAAATAATTTCATGAAGCTCTTTTAGGCTTGAGAGGGATCAAATTGATCTGCGTCTTACTCAAATAAGCAATATAATTCATGATACCAAAAAAAAAAAATTATCCTAATTATTCTTTAAGATTGTGTTTGGATGTCTAAAATTTATTTCAGGAATAAGAATATGAATTCTCGAAGAATAGCTTGTTCTCCTTGTTATTCCAGATTTTTATTTGGTTTAAAATCTAGTATTCCATCTTTTTCCAATACAATTAATGCAGTATTATTCCAAATGATATTTGGATGACATGGAAATAAGCATGTATTTCATCAGGAATAGATAAAAAATTTTATTAAAAACCCAAAAATTTCCCTAACCAAAAATAATAAAAAAATAATTTATCAATTTATTTATTGATTTATTTAATTATTTAATTATTTAATAATTTATTACGATGACTTAGTATAATTTTGCATATTACGTACATATATTAGTAAAGATAACAGGAGAAAATAGATTACACCATTGCCATTTTCCAGAGGATATAGTACAAATAAAGCAAAATTTGATATATAACAAATACATGAAATACAAGAATCCTTATTATAATAAATATTTGATTCCTGATAAATCAAATAGAAGTATAATAAGGCCCAATATACTATTCAGATACTAACTTAGTCAATTAAAATAAGAACGCGGAGACAAAAGGATGTTGCAAGTTATAAAAAAATAAATAATTTAGTATTGATTAAAATTCTATTAAAAAATTCATACAAGAGCAATAGTTGATACAAAAATAAGAAGACAACATACATGCTTAAACAATAAAACATGAAAATTGAGTTCCAAAAATAAAACAAAATATACTATTATATTTGATTTAGAAACTATAATATGTTCCACCCGCTGCACAGCAGTCCTTAACCATTGGCACCAACTCCTACCAGTATAGTTGCGAAGACTGTCCCTCCAAACCATTAAGATACAACATAGCCCCTGCAAGAAAAGAAGAACAAATGCCTATAATAGTAACAACTTATAAATGTCCAAAATCTTCAATATTTATAAAATTCTTGAACTTAGAACATTTTTATAAAATTCCTGAACTCAGAATATTTGGATTTAACTTTTATCATATGAGTTATACTAATATCTGTATATCCAAAAATCAGCTATAAGATGCTGCTGTTAAAACATTGGCATGTCTGATCGTATATGAAGTTATAAAACTGAAATAGATGAACAGAAGAAGTAAACCCACCTTAATATCCAACACACATACTCCAATATAAGAATTGTGATGCACGAGTGGTCCTGCTTAATATTCTGTCATGGACTCATCCGAAAAGCTTATGAGTTGAGAAGAGATTCAATTCTAGATGGCCAGCCCTTCCGCATCCCTTTTATTGGTCAATGTGACAATGGGATGTGGCTTTTGAGTACCCCTAGAGTTGGCAATCGAGATTTTCAACCCAAACATTCCAGTTCCACTCATCTTGTGGGCATACATATCATCCCTCCAATAAAATAAGTTTGCCATCCCCTATATGTTTTAAATGCTAATAATGCAACAAATAAATCAAGCTATCTATTAGTGGCCTAAGAGCAATCAATATTCAAATAAGAAGACCTAGCAATCTTTTCAAAATATAAATCTGTACAACTGAACGTCTGTCACTCCATATATTGTAGGAAAACAATATAGTTAGTTACTGATTGCAATCCATTCCAAAAGGCAATTATGATCAACTTGTAAATTTCAGTGAAACCCAGTTGCTTGCTTATTTCAAGTTTAAACTAACTTTTTCAGTGACATGTAATAAAATGTCATAAAATGCAAACAATTTCAAAAAACCTATGAAAGGCTTCCACATAACATACCTGAAATAAGCTTTATATTTATTTTTAATAGAAAAAGTAAAATATGGTATCATATAGAGGTCAACAATAATAAATATCTTGAACAGAAAAATATCACATCTATCAAGATATGAAAGTGTTGCCGCTTGACCGCCGTGGCCTGTAGCTGGAGACGACCTCGGACTCCGCCCTCGTCGCTCGAGAACCTGCTCGCGCACCCGGACCTGCAAAATAGAGGAGACCCGGGCCGGGGATCCAGGCGGGGGCACTCCGACGCTCAAGTCAGTGACAATCCAGGGAAACAGATCCTCCTGGTCGAGTCCCGTGGATGGACTCCACTCTAGGAGGAGAAGATTATATGCTTAGAGAGTGTGAATGGGTTAAGAGAGGAGCAGGGGTAGTGGCAGCAGAGGAGTGTTTTAGCTGGACGGCTATGTTCATCAAGACCCTTTTGGTGAGTCTTCGGTAGCCTAGAGCACTTGGCCTCTCAGTCGCTCTCATGTATGCCGCCCCCTTTGCCCATTTTTTTGTTACTTACCTCCTTCTTGGAACATTGGAGAACTCTTTTAAGCAAGGATGGCTGCACGCCGCCTACCTCGGGATCCTCCCCTCCTTTGTAGGCACCAGAAGGTCAACGTGCGGCAGCGCTCCATGCCGTGCACGAGGTGTCTTTCCCCATTCATGATAGGGAACTATACCGTGCGCTCTAGCTCTCCCTCTGGTCGCTCCACTTCAGGAAACCTGGCAGACACTCGATCAAGGAGCAGCCATCCCCTAGATTTGAATCTCCCGAGATGATTTTCTCTTTTGGATGGTACAGATGGTCAATCAGGAGCATGGTCCCTCGATCGGGGGACCCCTTCTTTTTCGATGTAAGTGGTAGCAGGGGCAATTATTGCAACCCGGTGGGCGCCCCTCCATGGTCCTTGGATGTCTCACCGCTGTTCAAAGAAGGCGACAATGTCCCTCAGCTGCTGGTCCCCTCGCCCGAAGTGGGGTCAGTTTAGGAAGGAGGAGCTCGACTTCGGCCGAGGTGGACGCGACCTTAAGGGAGCCTCCTGGCGAAGGAGTCCGAAAAGGACAGGAGCTCAACTTCGACCAGGGCATCTCGACCTCGGGGGAGCCACCTAGCGAAGGAGTTCGAAGAGGGCTGGAGCTCGACTTCGGCCAGGGCATCTCGACCTCGAGAGAGCCACCTGGCGAAGGAGTCCGAAGAGGGATAGAGCTTGACTTCGGCCAGGGTGTCTCGACCTCGAGGGATCTGCCTGGCAAAGGAGTCTGAAGAGAGCAGGAGCTCGACTTCAGCCAGGGCATCTTGACCTCAAGGGAGCCGCCTGGTGAAGGAGTTCAAATAGAGCAAGAGCTCGACTTCGGCCAGGGCATCTCGACCTCGACGGAGCCGCCTGGCGAAGGAGTTCGAAGAAGGCAGGAGCTCGATTTCGGCCAAGGCATCTCAACCTCGAGGGAGATACCTGGTGAAGGAGCTCAACTTCGGCCAGAGCATCTCGACCTCGAGGGAGCCACCTGGCGAAGAGCCCGAATAAGGACGTCCAACGTGGCAGCTTCCTTCGATGTGGCATCTGATTGGGTCTAACATGGACTCCACGTCAGCGATCCCACCACGTCATTTGCCCCTCACTCCCAAGTCTTGTTAGTGCACGGCACTCGAGGCGAAGGGAGTAAATGCGGTGCTAACATAGAAAGGTAGAAATCAGGTGCCATTATTGCCATGATCGCCAGCGCATCGTGGAACGGACCCCTAAGCCAATACAAGGGTGACACGTGGACTCGTCCGAGGAGGCTTTATGGCCGACGCAGAACTCAAAATAGTTCTGGGTGAACCGAAGCATCACTATCCGCCAATTGCTAACACGTGGCGCAGATCCAATGGCTATGGCTCTGGGAGGGTACAGTTGCCATCTGGTCATTTCGAAAAGGACAGTTCTTCTAAAAACACCTTCTCTTTCAAATTTCTCATGCCCGCCGGTGAACCAAAGCCTTCTCTCTTTCCCCGACAGTCCTTTTCCTCCAAGGTTAGCTAAGTTCGTCTTCTTCATTCTTTTTTTTCCTTTGGTTGGGTAGAGTTCATCTTCAGGGTCAGGATCTTCTCGGACTTCATCCATCTCCTTTCTCTTCCTTCTCTATTCTTTCTCCTTCAATCTTCTTCCTTGGGATGGCTCGTTCAAGTCACAACCATCATCCCTAGAGCAATCCTGATGAGACAGGGCCTTCTCGACCGAGGACTCCTTCCTCCGATAAGGAGGAAGAAGTCCACTTCGAGATCCATAGAAGGCCTCGCCCCACTGAGATCGTTATAGGGGAGCCTAGGGCTCGCCCTCCACCTCCTCCCCCTGAAGCTTTTTCTGAACCTTCTCGATCGACTAATCCTGGTGGTATTGCTTTGGCGATAACTGGCGAGGAGCTCTTAATCATCCGGGAAGCCTTCAGCATCTCGGATTCCGTCCGGCTCTCGATCCCACGATCGAGGGAACGGGTCACCTCCAGTGGCCCGGGTCGGATTTTCCTTTACGAGGAAACCCTCGCAGGGGGGCCTTCGATTCCTGCTTCATCCCTTCTTTCTTTCCATGCTGAACCATTATCATTTAGTTTCGACTCATTAGTTCCAAATGCAGTCAGGATAATTTTTTGCTTCATCATCCTCTGCCACTTTCACGGGATCATAGCCCGTTTCTCCTTGTTCGGGGTTTTCTTTACCCTGAAACACCACCCGACCGAGGAGGGGTGGTGGTTCATTTCTTCACATCCAAAGGGCAATAAGTTTGAGCTCCCCTCTTCCATCAAATGATAGAAGAGCAAATACTTTTTTACTTCCATCGAGGGGGTCGATTGGGTTTGGAACGACCCTGACCGGATCCCGAACTGGAACTCTACTGTCGAAGGGCTGATCGGGAAATTTATGACCAACTCTGCATCGACCAAATCCCCTCCCTCGAGGTTCTGCTATTGGAGCAGAACTTGTTCAAAGCCGAGGTCAGCCCAATATGGGAGTTGGGCGAGTTCGACGCAAGCTCTTCTTGTTTTTTGTTTTTTGCTTGTCCCTTCAAGCTTGGAACTGACCTCATTCTCCTTTGTGCAGCCATGAAGTACTCCATGGACGAACTCCTCACGCTCTCCAAGAAGAGGGGTGCACCGGTGGGGGCCAGAGAGTCCCCGTCAAAAAGGCCCCGGAATGAGGCTAGTGCAAGGACCGCACCTGCCGCGCCATCTGAGCCAAGTAGGAGAGTGGCCGAACCGGTTCCCAAACCATCGAGGTAGTAGGACTTGTTTCCAGTTCGAGAGCCTGACGTGGTCACTCGGGCCAAGTCCGCTATCGCCGCTGTGGTGCCCCCACCTCCTGAAATTGTCGAGATGGAAGCAAAAAAAGAGGAGAGGATGAAGCCACCGTCAGCGGCGCCGTCCGACATGGCAACGAGCCCCCACAGAGATTCTGAGACATCCTCAGCCACCTACGAGGGTGCTACCACAGCAGCAGTGAAGAAGAAGAAGAAGGGTAGCTCCCGCAAGTTGCCCTTCGAGGTGGCACTGGACTCCTCGTTGGTCCGGGATCGGGTACTCGCCGAGCACATGATGGACTTCGCTGTCCAACTGCATGATCGGTAGGAAGAAATGGGAGGCTCTTAGCCGACGCCATCCTTGGCACCTTTCCGCAACTCTTCTCGATAGGTATTCTTGTCTTTTCCTCTTTCTTTTTCTTCTTCTTTTCTTCTTCTCTTTTTTTTGTATGGCTAATGTCTTCCTTGGTGCAGCTTGAGACGGACCTCTTTCTCATTTGAGACTACTACAAGAACTGGTCAAGAAGGATAGACAGAAGATGCAATAGATTGACTCACTGGCAGTCAGGTCAAGCTAAAGACGGACGCGACCTGGGAGGCTGAACAGAAGAATAAAGAGCTGAGGGCCGAGGCGATGGGCATCGAGAGGCATCTCAAAGGCCTAGAGGAGTCCTTCACCCAGGAGAGGGATCGGGTTAGATGCCGGGCCGAGGAATTCAAGGTCAGGGAGGCTAGAGTGGAGGAGCTCAAGGCCGAAGTGGCCCGGGAGAGGGAGCAGGCTCAAACTCTCCGGGCTCAGCTGAAGGCGGCACAGGAGCAGGCCGCTGCTGCTATAGGCTTAGATAGGCAACCCAAGAGGCGGGGTGAATTGGGTTTTATAAAACTTTTATACTATTTAAAATATGAACTAAAGCAAGTATGTGCTAATGCAATTCAAGTGCTTGTGTATTTCAAATAAATGCAGCGAAAAAAAGAAATAAAAGCACAAGGAGAACAATCAAACAAACACAAAGGTTTATAATGGTTCGGTGCCAACCAAGCACCTACATCCACTCTCCAAGCCATCCTTAGAAATTCCACTAAGTTTGGTTTTATAACTTAGGCTCACCAACAACCTTTACAACTTGTTTTGGCTTCGGGCTCACAAGTCAAACCCTAGTTGGTTTCAAGGCTCACCAACAATCACCCTTGGTTTTACGGGTTAACCAAGAACCTAACTAACTTGTTTTGGCTTCAGGCTCACAAGTAAAATCCTAGTTGGTTTCAAGGCTCACCAACAACCACTTTGGTATTCAAGGCTTACCAAAAACCTCTTTGGTTTTCCAAGGCTCACCAAAAACCACAAGTAAAACAATGTAAGAGCAAGTATAAATGAATACAATAAAAGCTTTCTAAAATAAAGCAAATATCTCTTTGAAGCCCTTGAATGTTGATAAAGATCTTATCTTCAAGTTGATGAAGCCTTTGATTGATGCTTGTAGATGTAGATTTTGATGCTCTCTTTGAAACTTGGAAGCTTGAAGACTTTGAATCACTCAACTCTTGAATCCTTTAAGAATATTCATGAAACTCACCAAAGGATTGCTTCTCCATTTGATTTTTGATATTTATATAGCTCTCCAAATCATAGATGACCATTTATAACCGTTGGAGATGAAAAACTAACCATTTGAAACAAGTTGGAATCAATTCTGCACTTCAAAAAAAACTAGCCGTTACAGTAAGTGTCGATACTTGACCTCCAAGTATCGACACTTGGGTCGATACTTGGTTCCCAAGTGTCAGCACTTGAATTTCAGGTGTCAGCACTTGGATTTCAAGTGTCAGCACTTGGATTTCAAGTGTTAGCACTTAGATTTTTAGGTGTCAACACTTGGATTTTCAAGTGTCAACACTTGGCATGCCAGTACTGAAACTTGCTAAAACTTGACAAAAATCAAACTTTGAGTACTTCAAGTTCTTCCATATTAATTCCAAAGTCCATATACTTGATTTTCTATTAATTTAAGGACTTTTTCAACTAAAATACAAGCTTTTCTTCATTCAACATAGATAAGTACTAAGATCTGAAAATTACACTTAAAATATAATTAGTACTTATATATACTTAAACATTTTGTCAATCATCAAAATCAAGACCAGAGTTAACAATCTTCCCCTTTTTAATGATGACAAAATCTTTAAGTATATGAATAAGTTAAGCTTAAAAAGATTAATAATAAGATAAACATGTAAGCTCAAAATAATAAGCACCAAGCTCCCCCTCAAAATATGATCCACAAAATCTTCAAAAACAATTTTCAAAATATGAAAATTTTTCAAAATTTCAAAATTTCTTCTTCTTACTAATTCTTCCCTTCAGATAAAAATATTTTGCATTCTTGTCCCCCTTTTTCACTTTCTTTAATTTCTCATATGATTTTTCATGTTTATCCTATCTTCCCTTTTCATACTTAACATTTTTCTCTCCCTTTTTGACATCATGAAAAAGGATGAAAGGCAATAAAAAATAGGAGTGAAGGTGGAAAGAATAGCAAGTTGAACATCAAAATCAATACATAAAATTAATTTATCATGATACCATTTGAAATTGTTATAGATTGAACATGATAAAGCATTTGAAATATGATATCACTTGAAATATGATACAATTTAACATGATACCACACAATGATAAGCACATGCAAGAAATAATTCAATATATATATATTATCCATTCACCTCACTTATTCATGGGATAAGGCCACAGCGGCACCCCAACACGTCATAAAAGATCTCATTGAATAGGTAGAGAGGGTCTTTAAACCCTACTTATCTCCTATGATCGGACGAACATGGTGACTAACCCAATCCGAAGCGGCTACTAGGAATTCTTTTAAAATAAATTTTGATACCAATTGAATATGTTACCACTTAAATGTAACTCCCCTCAAAGGATTAGATTTGAAAACAAGGAGGAGTATCAAAGCAATATAAGTACAGCATGATATCAAACAAAATATTCAAAGCATTATATATGATAACAAATATTTGGATGCTCTCCCTAAATATTATTTTCCTTAAAAATATGCATTCATTTTAGGATTAAGAACATGATAGAACATGCAACATAATTTTAGACAATTTTGATATATGAATATAAATTCTAAGTCTGAAATCAAATATTTGAGTTTTTCAAGATATTCAAATTTTCAAAATACAAATGATTGATCATTTAAACTTTTAGCATGATTTCAAATTGATTTAAAATGATTTGGTATCCACACAAATGATAGAAGTAATTTAATAGCAAGTGTAGCTACTAGAGCAAGGGTTTATCAATATGCATACATTCTTCTGAAATGTAACCCTTAACTACTAGTTCTATACTTGATCCAAATCATTTCTAGATTAAGCATAGATGTCAAACATGAAAACACATAAATCGTAACATTTTATGAGTCTAATAATTCAAAAACTATATTAATCAAAATCAAGTGAAAGTCTAATAATCATAAGTTAAAATCATGAGAGCATGAAATCCATCAGCATCAAAATGGTCATGATCACAACAAATGATTATTAGTCTAAGCTTGATTCTAATTAATCAATTAAAATATTTTTCAAATCAATATGCATATTTAAAAGTATTTTTCATGAAATAATTTAAGATACATTAATCAAAATCAAGTGAAGGTCTTACAATCATAAGTTTAATTATGATAGCATGAAATTCATCAACACCAAAAAGTTCATGATCATAGCTAATGATGATAAGTCCAAACTTGATTCTTAATAACTATTTAAAATAATTTTTTAAAGTATTTGATGCAATAAAAATTTAACTATATTTTAAATTATGGAAGGAGATGTTTAGAATTTACCAATATACATAGTCCTTCCTTTTACCATTTTAGTCCAAAATGTAGCTTGTCTACTTCTTTAAATTATCTTGTACAGCCACTTTTCAAGAACTTCCTTTCTTCATGTTGGGCTGCAAGACATTCCTACAAAACAAACTAAGTGGACATTTTTGGTATCCAAACTTTCTGAGGTCCTTTATGATTAGTAATTATGGTTCCTTTTGAAACCCAAACTTTTCTTAATCTAGAAGGATAAGCATTAAAACCATATTTATAAGATAAATTGAAAGAAGCAAGAATAGAGAAATTATTCAAAAGATATTACTTCTTTTCTTTAATCAAAATATTTTTCTCTTTAAAAAATTTATCACATAAATCTTTCAAAACATAATTTTTTTTTTCTAAAAATTCTTTTTTTTTTAAAAAAAAATATTCTTTTCATTTTTCAAAATATCGATCTTGGCAATTAAATCATCATTTTTATCAGCAAGATTGGTGTTCTCAAGAGAAAATGAATCTACATGCCTATTTAATTTCTTGTGCTCAATTTTTAGCAATTTATATTCATGCACAAGATCATTAGATGCATCATGTGATTCATTAAAGGTAAAATCATAATTATTTTCAGAACATACCCTTTCCTTGTTTGCCATGAAGCAAAGATGGGCAACTTTATCATCCGTACTTGAATCTTCGCTATCGCTCCAAGTTGCCATCATTGCCTTGAATTTCTTTTTGGCCTTGAGGGCTATTATTTTCTTCTCTACGTCAGCATCCACTATCTTTTGCCATAAGTTCAACTCATGGGTCATGAGTGAACTGATAAGCTCCTCCAAATGTAAGGTTTCTACATCTTTAGCTTCTTGGATCGCCGTCACCTTTGGATCCCATGATATTGGCAAAGATCTAAGAATTTTGTTCACCAAATCAATGTTAGTATAGATTTTTCCAAGAGTTTTTAATTCATTAATAATAGTCATAAATCTAGTAAACATGTCAAATATGGATTCATAATGCATCATTTTAAAAATTTCAAAAGAATGTACAAGCAATTAATTTTAGAATTCTTCACTTGAAGAGTACCCTCATGAGTAACTTCAAGTATGTCCCATATTTTCTTTGCCGATGTGCATGATGAGATTTTATTAAATTCATTTAAGTTCAATGCACAATAAAGTAAGTTCATTGCTTTAGCATTGAGTTCAGTTTGCTTAATGTCATATTCATTCCAATCCTCTTCGAGCTTTGGAATGGAAATGCCATTAGCCAAAATAGAAGGAATATGAGGACCATTAATAATAATTTTTCAAAGATGATAACTAATAGATTGAATATGGATGGGCATGCGAGTTTTCTAAAATGTGTAATTTGTGCCATTAAAAAATGGTGATCTAACACTAATACCTACAAGGGTTGCCATGAACTTTAGCTCAAAATCGTTAGATTTTCAAACAGAGCACCTGATCTGATACCAATTATAGGCTCAGAAAGGCAACCCAAGAGGGAGGGTGAATTAGATTTTATAAAACTTTTGTACTATTTAAAATATGAACTAAAGCAAGTATGTGCTAATGCAATTCAAGTGCTTGTGTATTTCAAATAAATGTAGCAAAAATAAAGAAATAAAAGTACAAGGAGAACAATCACACAAACACAAAAGTTTATAGTGGTTCGGTGCTAACCAAGCACCTACATCCACTCCCCAAGCCATCCTTGGAAATTTCACTAAGTTTGATTTTATAACTTAGACTCACCAACAACCTTTACAACTTGTTTTGGCTTCGGGCTCACAAGTCAAACACTAGATGGTTTCAAGACTCACCAACAACTACTTTAGTTTTCAAGGCTTACCAAAACCTCTTTGATTTTCTAAGGCTCACCAAAAATCTCAAATAAAACAATGTAAGAGCAAGTATAAATGAATACAATAAAAGCTTTCTAAAAAAAAGTAAATATCTCTTTGAAGCCCTTGAATGTTGATAAAGATCTTATCTTCAAGTTAATGAAGCCTTTGATTGATGCTTATAGATGTAGACTTTGAATGCTCTCTTTGAAACTTGGAAGCTTAAAGGCTTTGAATCACTCAACTCTTGAATCCTTTAAGAATATTTAAGAAACTCACCAAAGGATTGCTTCTCCATTTGATTTTTGATGTTTATATAGCTCTCCAAACTATAGATGACTGTTTATGACCGTTGGAGATGAAAAACTAGCTATTTGAAGCAAGTTGGAATCAATTATGTACTTCAAAAAAACTAGCCGTTACAGTAAGTGTGACACTTGACCTCCAAGTATCAATACTTGGTTCCCAGGTGTCGACACTTGGGTCGACACTTGGTTCCCAAGTGTTAGCACTTGAATTTCAGGTGTCAGCACTTGGATTTCAGGTGTCAGCACTTGGATTTCATGTGTCAATACTTGGATTTTCAGGTGTCAACAATTGGCGTGCCAGTACTGAAACTTGTTGAAACTTGACAAAAATCAAACTTTGAGCACTTCAAGTTCTTCCATATTAATTCCAAAAGTCCATATACTTGATTTTCTATTAATTTAAGGACTTTTTTAACTAAAATACAAGCTTTTCTTCATTCAACATAGATAAGTACTACGATCTGAAAAATACACTTAAAATATAATTAGTACTCATATATGCTTAAACATTTTGTCAATCATCAAAATCAAGACCAGAGTTAACAGCTGCTAAGGAGAAGGCTGCTGCCGTCGAGGAGAAGGCTACGAGGGTAGTGGCCTTAATGGAGGCCACAAAGGAGGCCACCGAGGCAGTGCCAAACTACAAAGCCTCAGAAGAATTCGATGCTAAGTTCCACGAACTAGCCACAGACTCGTTCTTCAAGGGGTACGAGTTCTACTGGTCCAAGGTGATGGAGCTCGTTCCAGACATGCACTTGGATTGGCTTGCCTTCCCGGTCGCTCCGTGCGGGGGCCCAATTTTGGCCATGACCGAATCGGAGAAACTCGTGGTTGCCGTCAATATATCCCTGCCATTGGAGGTCCTAGACATAGCCCTGCTATCGAAGGTCCCAGAAGATATCGCCCAACTTGAGTGCCGTCCCGAGAAGGAGCCAGCGGAGTAGCATAGGAGTCTCCCTTCCTTCTGTACTTTTTCTTTCTTTATTTTTTTCTGGGCCACCTGGCTTGTCGGGACCCGGAGATAATGTGAAATCTTAAAAATTCTTAATGAAGTTTCCTTCTATCCTGTTTTACTTGTGTTCTTTCGCATTTTCAATGCCCCGGTAACTTTCCTTCATTTTCTTCTCTTCTCGATTGCCCACGTACATGTCTTTGCTGAAGCATCTTGCCTTGAGGCTCCAAGTCCTTGGACTCTTTCTCGCTGAGCTCCGGGTACGCGAGGCGGTTAGGAAGGAAGTCCTTGACTTGTTGAGTCATCCCCACCACATAGGCAGCGTGGTGGTAGGGCTTCGTGCGCTTCCTCGAGTGGAACCATCTCTAAGTGCCCCTGGTGCAACCGAGCCAAGATGCTACACTCGGTGGGCCCACCAGGTGACTTTGAGGTACCGAGCTTCGGGAGTTTCTGGGCTTGAGATGTCGGCCTTCAGGAGTTTCTAGGCTTAAGGTGCCGGCCTTTAGGAGTTTCCGGGCTTGAGATGCCAAGCTTCAGGAGTTTCCGGGCTTAAGGTGCCGGGCTTCAGGAGTTTCCGAGCTTAAGGTGCCGGGCTTCAGGAGTTTCCAGGCTTAAGATGCCGAGCTTTCGGAGTTTTCGGGCTTAGAGTGCCATACTTTAGAAATTTTTGGGCTTAAGATGCCGGGCTTCAAGAGTTTCCGGGCTTATAGTGCCGGGCTTCAGGAGTTTCCAAGCTTTGCTTGCCAGACCTGGGGTTGAGCAACCAAATTCCTACAAGGTAAAAGTGATTTGCACAAGGAAAAACCTTATCATTAATGGAGGAAAGCCTTACATCACTGATAGTACATTCTTAGATTGTTGGCATTCCAAGTCTGCGGGAATCTAGCACCGTCCAGCTGCTAGGTAGTAGGCTCCATGAGGAAGAGCCTCGACCACCTTATAACGGCCATCCCAGTTTGGCGAGAGCTTGCCGAACTCCCGGGGTTGAGAGGCTTCAGCCCGGCGCAACACCAGGTTGCCTGGGTGGAAGATCTTTGGCCTTACCCGGCATTGTAGTACCAAGCTATCCACTGCCGGTAGGCCGCCATTCAAATCGAGCTTTGTCTCTCGTTTCCTCAAGGAGGTCTAAGTTGAGTAGAAGGCGGGCCGAATTTTCTGCTTCATCGTATTGTTCCACCCGTAGTGTGGGCACACCAAGTTCGACCGGGATGATGGCTTCCACGCCAAAGACAAGGCTGAAGGGCATCTCATCCGTGGCCGTTCTGAGTGTTGTATGGTAGGCCCAAAGAATGCTCGAAAGTTCTTTTGCCCACCTACCCTTGGCCCGGTCCAACATGGTTTGGAGTCCTTGGAGGATAGTCTGGTTGGTACCTCAGCCTCTCCATTGGTCTGAGGGTGAGCCACTAAGGTGAAGCGATGATGAATGCCGAGGTCGGTGCAGAACTTCTCGAACTCTCAATTATCGAACTATCATCCATTGTCGGTGATGATGTTATGAGGGAGTCTGAAATGGCAAATGATCAACTTCCAGAAGAACTAGTGGACCTTGGCTTCGGTAATCCATGCTAGTGGCTCTGCCTCCACCCATTTGGTGAAGTAGTCATAGCCACTATCAGGAACTTGCATTGTCCGGATGCAGGAGAAAATGGACCAAGGTGTCCATCCCCTATTGGGCGAACAGCCAGGGTGCGGAGAGTTGGGAGAGCGGCGTCGCTGGTTCATGCTCTATGCAGGCATGGCACTGGCAGCGATCGCACTTCCTCATGAAGTCGACGACATCCTCCCTCATGGTTTTCTAGTAGTACCCTTGATGGAGGGCCTTGTATGCTAGCATCCTTTCTTTGACATGATTCCCATAGAGGCCTTCGTGTATTTCTTGGAGCACAAAGGCTACCTCTATGAGTTTTAGGCACTTCAAGAGCGAATAGGAGAAGGATCTGTGGTAGAGCTGCCCATCCATCAGAACGAATTATGCGGCCTTCTTCTTAATGAGGCTGGCCTCTATTCGATATGCTGGTAGGGCACCGTCAGTGATATATCTGATGTACTGGTCCATCTAGATGGGCTCTAGGATGACCTGCTGGACTTCTCCAGGAGCTTCGTAGCTTGGATTTTCCAGGTACTCAATGTGGGCACACCCCGGTGATGAGTCCGGCAAGGTCACGAGCCTTGACAGGGCATCGACGCGAGCATTCTCTCTGCAAGGGATATGGGAGATGCTGAAGCACCGAAAGCTTGTCGAGTGGACCCACTCCAAGTACTTCATCATCTAGGGATCTCGGGCCTCATATTCTCCGAGACCTGCCCGGCCACCAGCTGGGAGTTGGTGAAAACCTTCAGGTTGGGTACACCCAGCTCACGAGAGACTCTGAGTCCCGCGAGGAGTGCCTCGTACTCTGCCTGGTTGTTGGTTTCTGTGAACCAGAAGCGGAGTGCACACTCAGCTACAATTCCATCGCCGTTTGTGAAAAATGAGGCCTGCTCCGCTCCCACCCGTGTTGGATATGCCGTCCATGTGGAGGACCTAAAACTCCTCCTCGGCCTTGAGCTCCATCTGATGCTTCAGGTTGGTTTGCTCCTACTCTTTGGCCAGTCCCATGCATTCGACCAGGAAGTGGCCAACACCTGGGCCTTCTGAGATGGTCTTGGCCGGTATGCCATGTCAAATTTGCTGAGCTTCAACACCCACTTGGCCAAGCATCTGGATGTGTCGGGGCGACTAAGCATGGTCCTTAATGGTTGGTCCATCAAGACCATGATCGGATGCACTTGGAAGTATGGCCTGAGGTGCTAGGCAGATATTATAAGAGCAAAAATTAACTTTTCTGAGCGGGTGTCCTGATCTCCGCATCTCAAAGGATTTTGCTGGCTTAGTACATCGATTTCTGGGCTCCATCCTCATCTGTGCGGACAAGAACCGAGCTGACAGCCCCCGGGGTGACTGCCAGATACAGCAGGAGTTCCTTCCCTTCCTCCGACCTGGAGAGCAACGGCGGTGATGCTAAAACCTCTTCAGCTCATCAAAGGCTGCTTTGCATTCTTCGATCCAGGCGAAGTCGTGCACTTTGCACAGTGCCTTGAAGAAAGGTAAGCAGCAGTCAGCGACCTCGAGATGAACCGGCTCAAGGTGGCAATCCGGCCCATTAGGCAATGGACCTGCTTCTTCGAGGTGGGGTGTTCCATGTCGATAATTGCTTGGACCTTCTCCGGGTTCGCTTCGATTCCCTTCTGGGTGACCATGAAGCTAAGGAACTTCCCTGCTGTTACATCGAAGGCACACTTCATCGGATTTAGGCTCATCTAATGGAGGCGAACGTTGTGGAAGGCCTCCGCCAGGTCGGTGACATGGTCTGACTTCAGCTTGCTCATAATGAGCATGTCGTCCACATATACTTGCATGTTTTGGCCAATCTGGTTCTTGAAGACCTAATTGACCAGCCGCTGGTATGTGGCACCAGCATTCTTCAAGCCGAAAGGTATCATCCGATAGCAGTACATCCCCCGATCAGTGATGAAGGCAGTGTGCTCCTTGTCCTTTGGATGCATTCAGATCTGATTGTACCTAGAAAATGCATCCATGAAGGAGAGTAAGCGGTGCCCCGAGGTGACATCTACCAGTTGGTCAATCTTTGGCAATGGAAAACTATCCTTTGGGCAATCCCAGTTGAGGTCAGTGTAGTCCATGCAAATCCTCCATTTTCCATTATTCTTCTTGACCATGACTACATTTGCCAGCTAGCTGGGATACTGTACTTCATGGATAAAGCCAGCTACGAGGAGCTTATCCACCTTCTCATTGACTGCCCGTTGCCTCTCCGGGGTGAAACTTCTCTTCTTCTGTCGAACAGGACGGTACTTCAGGTCGATGCTCAACTTATGGATGATGATGTCAGGAGGAATCCCGGGTATATCTGCCATCACCCAAGTGAACACGTCTATATTCGCTCGAAGGAATTTCAATAGGTGGGCCCGCTCCTCCTCTTACAGTTGGGCCCCAATTTGCACCATCTTCATTGGGTCGGTTCTAAGTGGATACGATAACAGGCACTCGACTAGACCACCTCTGGGGTCCTGCGCTCTTTGGTCGAGGTCATCAGTGCTAGGGTCTTCATCGGAGTTTCTGGCCCCAGGGATGGCTTGGAGACAATGTTGGATCGGCTGAGGTGCCCCCTTTATTTCTCCTACACCATAAGGAGTGGGAAACTATACCAATAGTTGCTTGGTGAAAATGATCATGTCGAGCAAATTGAGATCGGGACAGCCAAGAATTACATTGTAGGTCGAGAGAAGCCTAACAATCGTGAAGGTCATCATGATGGTGCTCTACCAAGATGGTGTCCCGGTAGTGACGAGGAGAGTGATTTCCCCTTCGACTCTCACGGAGTTCCCTGTAAAACTGATGAGGGGAGTGTGCATAGGCCTCAATTGAGCAGAGAATAGTTTCATCCTGGAGAAAGCATCATAAAAGAGGACATCAGTCGAACTTCCACTATCGATAATAATCTATTTTGTAGGATACTTGGCGATCGTCATCTCGACGACCATGGCATCATTATTTATATTTTTCATTTCCAGATTCCCTCTCCCTCATAAAGGGGAGTACATTTTCCAAACTCTCTCCTCGGGTCCTCTTGGAAACATGCTCGATTCCCCAACATATCATCCCCCAGCTTCTCGGTGGGTCGATTATCGACTACAGGGATAGAAGGGAGAGCAGCGAGTGCCTGAGGTTCCACTGGGATCTTCCCTCATGAACCTTCCAAGGTAGCCCCTTCTTATCAGATCTTCAATTTCTCTCTTGAGGTGGCGGCACTCCTCAATGTTATGGCCATGTTCGTGGTGGAATTGGTGGTACGGGCACCAGACTCAGAAGAAGACTTCAGGGCTCCATCTGGATCTCTGATTGACCTTGCCCGAAGAATTAGGGTTTTCTGGTTTTGTAATAAGGGTTGACTTGGTCAACTCAATTTTAGTCTTGAGTCTGTATTTCCCTGCAATTTAAATTTTATTGAGTCATGTTGACTCAGTACAAGTCCTAGTAGTGGTCTAGGTGTTCTCCAGGTTGGTGCCACTTTTTTTCAGTCAAGTCAAGGTCTAGGGTGCCACATTTTTTCTCCCAGGCCCAAGCAAGTGGGCGCCACACTCCCAGCCACACGCCAGAGTCCAGGAGGTGCCACATCTCCATCCAGTGTCTTTGGTCCCTACACCACAAGAAGTAAGTTCCTTTTTTTTCTTGCACCACTTGGGAGAGAAATCCATCAAGATACCTCAATCCAAGGAGGAGCCAATTTCTTTCCAGATAAACCCAAGCCAGGATGGCAAGAATTTTTCTTGAAGAGAGGATCAAGGAGGTGCCCCACAATGTTCCATAAAAATCCAAGTTATAAAAGGGAAGAGAGCATGTCTTGGGGAAAAATTCAAGGAGGTTCCCAAAAGTTTCCAAAAGTGCCAAATCCATGAAAGGAGAAGCCTAAACTTGTGGAGCAAGACTAGGAGGTGTCCAAATGAGCCAAACCATGAAGGAAAATCCTTGATTCATGGAGAGATATTAGGAAACACCCCCATAACCTGCCATTTGGAGTTGATTTTCAAGTTTTCTTGGAGTTTTTGGGCTGCCCACTCATGGAAGGAGTCTTGGGAAGAGAATTTGATGCCTAAAGTGTGGGTTAGTCATATTAGTCCCACAGGAAAATGTATAAAATTTTATTTCTTTGTTATGTCTATATATTCAACTCTATGTAACTCTTGAATTTAATGATGAATGAAATCAATTTCTTTGTGAGCAACTTTGTGTTTCACTCTTCCGTACTTGTATTCAAGTGTTGAGCTCCATGAGGGAGTAAATCCGGGTTCCCTAGAAACCTTGAGGAGGTGTGAGATCTCCAACCCCAAACCCTAGCTTAGTCCACCCATCTCTACTCCAAACCCTACCAAAACCCTAGGTTAGCCACTTCAATTCCAAACCCTAGCTGCCTATCATCTTCTTCATTCCACCAATCATCCAAACCCTAATCTACCTCATCATCTCACGGCCCCTCTTTTCCAAGTAGAGGCCGACCACCAGCATCCAGGTCCAGATCGGCTACTTTGAATACAGAGCAAATCCCAGAGGAAGTCAGATCAGCATCCAGGAGAATCAGGATTTCAGCAACATCAATTTTTCAAGTTCTTCTTATCTGGTAAATCCTTTCTTTGAGTATCTGGTTCCTTAACTTGTTCTTCTTCTTTCCCAGATCCTGAGTTCAGGAGAAGCCAACTCTGCCAAAGGACCAGTATTGGAGGATCCATTGCGAAGATATCCGAATCCGAGGATCCAACAATCTGCTCGAGAGGGTCCTTCCACCAAACTCTGTGAAGATCACTGCCTGGTATATAACCCTTCCCTTCTCTTTATTTCTGTCCTGTTGAAAGTTCAGAGCAAAACCCTAGGTCTGGGAGTTTCTCAACCCCAAGCGATCCTTTACTTCTGAACTACTCTGATAATCTAGTTTCTTTGAATTGTGCTTTCAATTATTATATAGTTTCTTTCAATTTAGTTTAACTTTCATTTGAGTCAAAGCCGACTTCTGAAAATATAAAAATAAAAATAAAAATAAAATATACATTAATTTTAATTTACTTTCGTATCGCATCATCTTTTTTGTTCTGCATCAATTGGCAATACTTCATCTTGTCACGATCGTTAAATGGCCTTAACGGGGGTGGGCGTCGCAGGTAGCGTTCGCCCTCAATCTCCATGAGGATCTTCATCCTCGGGGCTAGGAGGGGTGTGTATCTTACTTCTGGGTTGGGGTTGCTCTTCGGCTTCGGCCCCTGGCGGAAGTTCGGGATGGCCGATCCGGTCTTCTGCACCTCAGACATCTCCCCAAAAGGTTATTTTTTAAGCAACTTCCTGTCCAGCTCCCTCCTCGTGCGATCCGCCTCCTCGATGCAGATGTACTTCTGAACACGGAGGAGGAATTCAGAGTATGTCTTCGATGGCTTCTTGTCCAGTAAGTAGGTCAAACGGGAAGTCCTGAGCCCTCTCTTCTGCGCCAGCATGGCAACCAGCTCATCCAAGTTGTAAATCTCCAGTGCGGCAACCTTGAAGCGGGCCACATAGTCTCGCAAAAGTTTGTGATCTTACTGCCTGATGGAGAAAAGGTTGTCCACCTCTTGTGGCACTTTTCGACAAGCATCAAAGTAAGCTACGAACTTTCTCTCTAGCTGAGCAAATGAGTCGATGCTTTTAGGCTCGAGATGGATAAACCAAACTCGAGCCGCCTTTCGGAGGGTGGCTGGAAAAGCAACACAGAGGAGGGCATCGGTCACCCCCTGGACTTTCATGAGGGCCTTGTAGCTTTCAAGGTGGTCCAGAGGGTCGGTGGTCCCGTCGTAGGGATCCACCTGCAGCATGCGAAATCGACCCAGGATTGGTTCCTCTTGGATCTCTCGGGAGAAAGGGAGATGGGTGTTATAGCCCGCAGGCTCGTGGGGGAGCCCTACAAATTTGCAAACTGGCAGGATAGCTCCACCAGCTTGTGCTCCTACTCCTCCAGGCACCTTTATATCATGCACCTGATGGCCTCATCAATGGAGCCCTCCATTGAGGCCAACGGAGGAGGTGAAGGTGGCAGCTGAGGGGGGTCACGATGAGGGTCCTTGCCTCTACGACCTTGATGGTGCTTGACAGCAGCCTGCTCAAGGGTCGAGGACCGACTCTCTCGATCGGCTGACCCGGTCCACTATCTTTTCATCGTGGTGCGATGGCTTCCTCGGGGATCTGTCGTGGCTCGTGGCAGCGAAGGCCTTCCTTGGAAGGACCGCAGGTTATCATGGGGTGTGGCGGCTTGGGCCGCATGAGTCCCTGGCTATTGGTGGGTGGCCAGGGATCGGTGCTGATGCTGTAACTGGCACACCACTGCAGTCAGAAGCTACATTTGCTGGGCAAGTATGGCCAGTTGGACGTCCGCTAGAGACGGTTGCGGTGGAGCGAGGAGCTCCCTCTCTGGACTGTGCAGGCCCCCATGGGAAGGGGATCTCCCGTACGGCTAGTGGAAACCTCCCGTGCATGGGTCATTACCATGCTCCTGGTGGGGTTACTCGTAAGGGGATTGGCTTGGATCAAAGTGTGTCTTGCCCCCCACCTGGCGTGCCAATATGTTGCCGCCCGACCATCGTGGCTTGTAGCTGGAGACAACCTCGGACTCTACCCTCATCCCTCGGGAACCTGCTCGCGCGCTCGGACCTGCAAAACAGAGGAGACCCGGGCCGAGGATCCCAGCAGGGGCACTCCGATGCTCAAGTCATTGGCAATCCAGGAGAACAGATCCTCCTGGTCGAGTCCCGTGGATGGACTCCACTCTATGAGGAGAAGATTATATGCTTAGAGAGTGTGAATGGGTTGAGAGTAGAGCGGTGGTAGTGGCAGTGAAGGAGTGCTTGAGCTGGATGGATGTGTCTGTCGAGACCCTTCCGGTGAGTCTCCGGTAGCCTAGAGCACTTGGCCTCTCAGTCGCTCTCCTGTATGCTGCCCCCTTTGCCCTTTTTTGTTACTTACCTCCTTCTTGGAACCTTGGAGAACTCTTTTAAGCCAGGATGGCTGCACGCCACCTACCTCGAGATCCTCCCCTCCTTTGCAGGCACCGGAAGGTCAACGTGCGGTAGCACTCCATGCCATGCACGAGGTGTCTTTTTCCATTCATGATAGGGAACTACACCATGCGCTCTTGCTCTCCCTTTGGTCGCTCCACTTTGCGAATCCTGGCAAAGCATCGACCGGGGGGCAGCCGCCCCCTGGATTTGAATCTCCCAGGATGATTTTTATTTTGGGTGGTACATATGGTCGGTCGGGAGCGCAGCATCTCGATCGGAGGACCCCTTCCTTTTTGATGTAAGTGGTAGCAGGGGTAATTATTGTGGCCCAGCGGACGACCCTCCATGGTCCTTGGGTAGCTCACCGCTGCTCAAGGAAGGCAGTGACATCCCCCAGTTGTTGGTCCCCTCGCCTGAAGTGATTTAAGGAGGAGGAGCTTGACTTCAGTCGGGGTGGACTCAACCTCGAGGGAGCCTCCTGGTGAAGGAGTCCAAAGAAGGCAGGAGCTTGACTTCGGCCAAGACGTCTCAACCTCGAGGGAGCCGCTTGGCGAAGGAGTCCAAAAAGGGCTGGAGCTCGACTTCGGCCAGGGCGTCTCGACCTTAAAGGAGCTACCTGGTGAAGGAGTTCGAAGAGAGCAGGAGCTCAACTTTGGCCAGGGCATCTCGACCTCGAGGAAGCCCCCTGGTGAAGGAGTTCGAAGAGTGCAGGACCTCGACTTCGACCAGGACATCTCGACCTCGAGGGAGCCACTTGGTGAAGGAGTCTGAAGAGGACAGGAAATTAACTTCGGCCAAGGGTCTCGACCTCAAGGAAGCCACCTAGCGAAGGAGCCCGAAGAGAGCAGGAGCTCGACTTCGGCCAGGACGTCTCGACCTCGAGGAAGCCACCTAGCGAAGGAGCCCGAAGAGAGCAGGAGCTCGACTTTGGCCAGGACGTCTCGACCTCGAGGGAGCCACCCAGCAAAGAAGCCCGAAGAAGGATGTCCAACATGGTAGCTTCCTCCAACGTGGCATCCGACTGAGTCTGACATGGGTTCCACGTCAGCGATCCCGCCACATCAGAAAGCATAGTATCAATGAGTTTAACATGAACCTGTACCCTAAATATATCTCAACATAATGCTACAAGATATACTCTAATCTACCAATCAAAAACTAGATATAAGAAAATTGTCATTAATATGAGAAAGCTACCAACTCTATAATGGATGATAAAATTAAATCCAATATCATCATTGTTCATGTTTACTATCCATAGAAATATATATTGGGCCCCATAAAAAATCAAATACATTTACTTGTAAAATATACCACCTGGACCTGTCTACTAAACAAATAAAAATCACTCCAACAAAAGCAGCATATAAAATGTAACATATACAAATATAACTCCGAAGTTGTAGTTTAGATGGCAAGTACTATAATAGATAGATATATTAAATTCCAAACCTGTGCAAATTAACTTCATCATTTCTTTAAAAAAATAACCTGAAAAATGACATAGCAACATATCAGTCTTGGTTAGAAGATGAAGAAGTGGAAATCTAGGTAATTCGATCAAAAGGCCAGTTTTGTATCGCTGTCCATAAGGGAGGTGAATATCCTGGAGCATGAAGGGCTGCCAACATTTTAAACATAGCATAGAACAGCTGCCATAAGTACTAATATAAATATATATTTACAAAATATGGCTTAGGACTTGTGAAGATAATGTCAGTTAAGCATCGTGGCAATAAGAGCAAAAAAAACTAATGTTGTAGTTCAACTCTTGTCTCCTAGCACTGCTTAATCAATAGGTAGCCCATCATCATTGCCATGCCTATAAAATATCTCATACCAAAGCATACAAGATATAAATGTCTATATCCAATAAAATTCCTAAACTCAGAATAATTGGATTTAACTTTCATCGTGTGGATAATAATAAGACCCATCCATCCATAAATCATCCATAAGCAGCATATGTCAAAAGAATGGCACGTCTAATCAATACGAAGTTATAAAAAGAAAATAAATGAACATAACAAGCATACCCTTAACAGCAATATATGTTTCAAAAAAAATAAATATCCTGCATAGAGAAATATCAAAGTTATCAACATCGAAAACTATAGTATCAAGGAGTCCAACAAGAAATTGTAACCCCAATACATCTAAATATAATAGTACAATAGCTACTCCATTCTACCCCCAGAAACCAGATAAGAGGCAAGTGCCATTAATATGATAAAGCTACAAATGCTGTACAAGGTGATTAGTTATAAATCCAATATCATCATTGTTCAGGATTAATATCGCTAGATATATATGACACAATCTTAAGAATTATTAATCAAAAAATAGTTAAATCATAGAATTTTGAAAAGTATCAAAAACCATATACTTATATAAATTTATATAATATGTTCAACATGTAACCTCAAATAACCTGTAACCACAAATAAGTAAATTAAAGCATCCATCACATTACAATATCAACGGATCTGATAACATATTTTAAAAACAAAGAAATGTGAACTAAAACAATAAATAGTTCCAGCAACTAGAACTGTGTAATAAATGATATGGATACATCTTGTAAGAATGGAGCAACACCTTACCATAAATACATTTGCGAAGAATTTCTACTTGCCATAAAGTTATACATAGCATACAATGGGGCTGCCAACAACATAAGTATTATAGCACAGAAGAGGTTTCCAACCATAATACAAGTTGACATACCATACAAAAGGTTGCCAACAAATAGTGCTTAATCCATTGTTATATTTTCCAAATATGAATATAAACATGGTCTCTCAAAATCGTTAGTTTGAGTAAATAGTGAACAAAAGTTAAATAAGATACAATGATAAGATTAAAAGGGGCTGCCAAGAAATTAAACATATCTCAGATTAAGCTGCCAACAAGTTGACAGCTATATATACAGGTTTGCCACCAAGATAATATTAGCAGTAATGGCTTAACAGAATTTAAGCAGTTGTAACAAATCCATAACTATGACAAGAGAATAACAGAGTATTAGCATTGTAAAGTAATACCATGGAATAGAAGCAGCATATGCAGAGCATTACAGAAAACATAGGTACATTACAGCCCATCATAGTTTTATAAACCTTGCAACCTCAACTTTAATAATATATAATACTCATAACAATCAAAAGTTAAAATTAAATATGTCCAGCCTGAAATCCAAGTACAAAGCCTATAAGAAAGGCAAGTATTACTAACAGCAACGTATTAAAAAGTGCACCGACATTCATGGAGAATAACATAAAATTCTTCGAGGGAGAGAATACATGGAGCTTGTACATAGCTCTCAAATGCAGCAATTGCCTCTTGTTTAGTTTTAAACTTCTAATATAAAGCATGTTTGAACCCGATAACAGTACACTGACACTCTAGCCAAGATTCATAGATCCCTCGTTTACGTCCCTCGAAAACTACATAGAAACTTTTCAAAGACATTACTATAACTCAATGGAATGCACCTTGATTTTCTATATTTATATGCAACCAAAATAAAACTTAGTGATGTGGCTGGCAACTGATGTGCTGACGTGTACTCTCTGGCGGATGCCATGTCAAAAGTCCATCACGGTGGACACCCCATCTCGGGCTCCTTTGGCTAGGCCGAGCTCCTCCGGATCAACAAGGTGGCCCATCGAAGCCAAGCTCCATCCTTCGCCAAGTCGGCACCTGCAAGCTCGGGGCGCCTAGGTTGAAGCCGAGCGAACTCCTTTGATCGGGCCGAGCTCCTTCGGATCAATGAGGCGGCCCGTCGAAGCCGAGCTCTGTCCTCCATCAGGTCGGCATCTGCAAGCTCGGGACACCTAGGCCGGAGCTGAGCGACCTCCTTTGCCAGATCGAGCTCCTCCGAGGCCGAGCCCTCTGGGCTAGAGTCGGGTGTCGACCTCCTCCACTGTATCAAACTATATCGAGGCTGGGACCCCAGGGCTGGAGTCGAGCTCAGCCCTCCTCCACCAGGTCAAGCCTCCTAGGTTAGAGCCGAGTGCCAGCTCTCCAGTTCGGTAACCAACATGGACAGTGCCGCCGGCCTACAATGGGGTGGAGCCACCTCCTCGAGATGCCGGTGAGCAACCCGAAGTCCACGAGAAAGCACCTGTCATGCCATAATAACCATCCGTGGCCACCACTTACACCAGAAGGGCAAGAAGCTCCCTGATCAAGGTGCCATGCTCTCCACCAACTGCCTAAACTACCCGAAGAAGAAGTCAATCAGGAGATTCGAATCCCGGGGATGGTAGCCCCCTGATCGAGACACTGCCAGGCTTCCTGGAATGGGGCGATCAAAAGGGATGTCAGAACATGCAATAGTTTCCTTTATCACGAATCGGGAAAGACGTCCTGTCCACGGCGCAGAACATCGCTGCATGCACCTGACAACCTGGGGGAGATTGCAAGGTAGGCGTGCTCAACGGTCACTTGGGCTTACAAGAAGGTTCGACACCACCAAATGGGGGAGGTACGCAAATGCGAACGAAAATACAAGCTAATCCACAAACATTACCATCAAGCTCAAGCAAGTCAAGGAAAAAAGGCAACACAGAGGATCCCTCTAGCTCGGCCACCATTCTCCCAACACACTTGCACCCCATTCTCACACCATTCACTCCTCCTAGCATGGAGTCCATCAAGAGGGGCTCGACTAGGAGGATCTATTCTCCTGGATCGTCACTGACTTGACTGTCGGAGTACCCCCGCCAGAATCCCCGGCCCGGGTCACTAACCTCATTTTTGCATGTTCAAAGTTGCAGGACATCCCAAGAGAACCCGAGGGGTGATCCGACCTCAACAATAGCTACAGGCCATGATGACCTTGGTAGTAACAAATTGGCATGCCAGGAAGGGGGGTGAGCGAAGCGATCTTTGATCCACCTTTAGCCCCTTTACAAGTAGTCCGACGGAAGGATGGTGACGACACGGGCGAGAGAGGTCTCCACCGGCTGCGCGGGGGACTCCCCCTCCCGGAGGAACCCGCACAACCTAGAGGTGGAACCACCCGCTCTAGCTCAACGCTTCCACCAGAGTCTCAGCTGGCTGCACTCACCCAGCAGATGCAGATCCTTGCCACAGCAGTGCACCAGCTTCAACACCAACACCGGTTCTTGGCTACTCATCAACAGCCAGGGACTCCCGTAGCCCATGCCACAGCACCCCGCGATAGCCTACGTTCCTTCCAAGGAAGGTCTTCACAGCCGCGGGCCATCACCGACAACCGGGATAGCCACCAAACTCCGGTGAAAAGACAACGAGCCGGGTCTACCGATAGGGAGAGCCACTCATCGAACCTTGAGCGGGTGGCATCCAGACCCCGCCAAGGTAGGAAAGACAGGACTCCCCGCCACGAGTGCCATGCACCCATGTCACCTTCTCCGTCTCCTTCGACGGAGGGGTCTACTGACGAAGCCATCAGGCACATGGTAGAGAAGCGCCTGGAGGAGCATGACCGTAAGCTGGCAGAATTATCCCGCCGGTTTGCCAATCTACCGGGCTCCACTAGCGATCCGGCGAGCTACGACGCCCATCCCCCTTTCTCATGAGAAGTCCAAGAGGAGCCGATCTCGGATCGGTTCTGCATGCCATAGGTGGATCCTTACAATGGAACCACCGACCCCGTGGACCACCTAGAAAGCTACAAGGCCCTCATGAGGGTCCAAGGGGCCACCGATGCCCTCCTTTGCATCGCCTTTCCTGGCACTCTTCGGAAAGTAGCTCGGGTGTGGTTCATCCATTTGGAGCCGGAGAGCATCAACTCCTTCACCCAGTTGGGGCAGAAGTTCGTGGCCTACTTTGATGCCTGTCGGAAGATGCCACGAGAGGTAGACAGCCTCTTCTCCATCGAGCAGCAGGACCGTGAGCCCCTGCAGGACTACGTGGCCCGCTTCAAGGCTGCCGCGTTGGAGATTTACAACCTCGAGGAGCCAGTTGCCATGTTGGCTCTGAAGCGAGGACTCAGGACCTCTCGCCTGACTTACTTGCTCGATAAGAAGCCCCCCAAGAGCTACTCCGAGCTCCTCCTCCGAGCTCAGAAGTACATCCATGCTGAGGAGGCAGATCGTATGAGGCGGGAGCTCAACGAGAAGCTGCTGAAGAAGCCTGCCCCCATCAAGGCATCCGAGACACGAAAGCCGGGACCTCAAGCTCTGAGCTTCCGGCAGAGACCAAGGACAAAAGGCGCTCCCGTTCCTTAGGGGAGTTATACCCCCCTCGCCCCGAGGACGAATATCCTCATGGAGATCAAAGGTGAGCCCTACCTGAAGTGCCCACCTCCGATGAGGCCATCTTCTGGCCATGACAAGATAAAGTACTGTTGCTACCACCGCGACCACGGCTATG
This sequence comes from Areca catechu, assembly GCA_021397845.1. NCBI lineage: Eukaryota > Viridiplantae > Streptophyta > Magnoliopsida > Arecales > Arecaceae > Areca > Areca catechu. Next base: position 136,246,070 of record CM038040.1, read on the forward strand.
ACACCAAGGAATGCCACAACCTCAAGAAAGAGATCGAGGAACTCATCAAGAGAGGCTACCTTGGGAGGTACGTAGGGGGCAGACCTAAAGCAGAACCTCAGGTGCTCATTGCTCTCCTGCTAGCTCCTACAGTGGATAACCGCCCTACCGAGAAGCCAGTGGGGATGATAAGTTAGGGAGCCGAGCGCACGTCCAAGAAGGCCCGAGGGACAGGGCAATCTGAAAATGTACTCCCCTTTATGAGGGAAGGGAAAAGGCTGGGGAGATAATATAAATAACGATGTTGTGGTCATCGAGATGACGATCGCTAAGCATCCTGTAAAATGCATCATGGTTGATAGTGGAAGCTCCACGGATGTGCTTTTTTATGATGCTTTCTCCAGAATAAACTTGCCTCCTGCACGACTCAGGCCTGTGCACACACCCCTTGTCGACTTCATAGGGGACTCTGTGAGAGTTGAGAGAGAAATTACTCTTCTGGTCACTGCAGGGACCCCACCTCAGCAGAGCACTGTCATGATGACCTTCACAATAGTTAGACTCCCCTCTGCCTATAATGTGATCCTCGACCGACCCGAACTCAATCTGCTCGATGCAGTCATCTCCACCAGGAGACTACTTGTGCAGTTCCCAATCCCTTACGGTGTCGGGGAGATAAGGGGAGCACCCCAGCCAGTCCAACACTGCTTCCAAACACTCCCGGGCACCAGGGTCCCCATGGAAGATCCCAGAGCGGATGAGCTCGACCAAAGGGCACAGGACCCCGAAGGTGGCCCAACTGAGCGCCTGCTATCTTTTCCGCTCGAAACCGACCAGAAGAAGATGGTGTAGATTGGGACCCAGCTGCAGGAAGAGGAGAGGGCCTACCTATTGAAATTCCTGTGGGTGAACGTAGATGTGTTCGCCTGGACGGCGGCCGACATGCCAGGTATCCCTCCTGACATCATCACTCACAAGTTAAGCATTGACTTGAAGTGCAGGCCAGTTCGGCAAATGAAGAGAAGCTTCACCCCGGAGAGGCAAGCAGCCATCAATAAGGAGGTAGACAAACTCCCCGCCGCCAGTTTTGTTTGGAAAGTGCAATATCCGAGCTGGCTAGCGAACGTGGTGATGGTAAGGAAGAGCAGTGGCAAATGGAGGATCTGTGTAGACTACACCGACCTCAACAAGGCGTGCCCAAAGGACAGCTTCCCTCTATCGAAGATCGATCAGTTGGTGGATGCCACCTCGAGGCACAGGCTCTTTTCCTTTATGGATGCATTCTCTAGATACAATCATATCCGGATGCACCCAGAGGATGATGAGCACATCGCCTTCGTCACTGACTAGGAAACATACTACTACAAGAAAAAAAACCTTTGGCCTGAAGAATGCCGGGGCCACATACCAGCGTCTGGTCAATAGGGTCTTCAAAGACCAGATTGGCCGGAACATGCAGGTGTATGTGGACGACATGCTTGTCATGAGCAAGCCGAGCTAAGACCACGTCGCCAACCTCATCGAAGCCTTCCACAACCTCCGAAAGCACTAGATGAAGCTAAACCCGGCAAAGTGCACCTTCGGCGTAACAACGGAAAAGTTCCTTAGCTTCATGGTCACACAGAGGGGCATTGAAGCCAACCCGGAGAAAGTCCAGGAAGTCATCGACATAGAGCACCCGACATCCAAGAAGTAGGTCCAACGCTTAACGGAGCGGATCGTGACATTGAGCCAGTTCATCTCGAGGTCGGTAGATTGCTGCCTCCTTTTCTTCAAGGTGCTGCGCAAGATACATGACTTCACCTGGACGGAGGAGTGCAGAACAGCCTTCAAAGAGTTGAAGGAGTCCCTGGCCACTCCTCCACTGCTCTCCAGACTGGAGGAAGGGGAGGAGCTCCTACTCTATCTGGCGGTCACACCCGGAGTAGTCAGCTCAGTCCTCATCCGTGCAGACGAGGATGAGTCCTAGAAGCCGGTGTACTATACCAGCAAGATCCTCCATGATGCGGAGATCATGTATACTCGCTCTGAGAAACTCATTTTTGCATTAATAATGTCTACTAAGCACCTCAGGCCTTACTTCCAAGCACACCCCATCATAGTCATAACGGACCAGCCACTGAGGACCATACTTGGTCGCCCCGAGACCTCTGGGAGACTGGCCAAGTGGTCCCTACTACTGAGCGAGTTCAACATAACGTATCGGCCGAGGTCCTCATAGAAGGTCCAAGTCCTAGCCGACTTCATGGTCGAATGCACGGGGCTCACTAAGGAGCCAGAGCAGACAATGGCAGAGCGACAAGCAGAGCTTAGACTAGGAGAGGAGCCCTGGATCCTCCACATGGATGGCGCATCCAATTTCGGCAGGAGCGGAGCAGGCCTCACCTCGCCAACAGTGATGGGGTGGTGATAGAATGTGCCCTCTGCTTCAAGTTCGCCGCAACCAACAACCAGGCGAAGTACGAGGCACTCCTTGCGGGTTTGAAAGTCTCCCGCGAGCTGGGCATGCAAAGCTTGAAAGTCTTTACCAACTCCTAACTGGTTGCCGGGCAAGTCTCCGGGGAATATGAGGCTAGAGATCCCCAGATGGTGAAGTACCTAGAACGAGTCTGCTCAAGCATGATGGGCTTCCGGTGCTTCAGCATTTTCCACATACCTCGGGGGGAGAATGCACGCACGGATGCACTATCAAGGCTTGCGACACTGCCAGACTCATCACTGGGGCATGCCTATATCGAGTACCTCGAGAATCCAAGCAACGAAGGCCCAGCAGGGGTGCAACAAGTCACCCCGGAGCCGAGCTGGATGGACAGATATGTCAGGTACATCACTGATGGCACCTTACCAGAGGACCATGCGGAGGCCGTTCTCATCAAGAAGAAGGCCTCCCAGTTTGTTTTGATGGAAGGCCAGCTCTACCGCCGATCTCATTCCCACCCGCTCCTAAAGTGCCTCAGGCCCATAGAGGCGACCTTCATGCTCCAGGAGATACATGAAGACCTCTATGGGAACCATGTGGGAGGGAGAATGCTGGCGTACAAAGCCCTTCGCCAGGGATACTTCTGGGAGACCATGAGGGAGGACGCCGCCGACTTCGTCAAAAGGCGTGACAAGTGCCAGCGCCACGCCCATATACAGTGCCAGTCGGCGACGCCGATCTCCCAGCTCTCATCTCCTTGGCCCTTTGCTCAGTGGGGAATGGACATCCTCGAACTGTTTCTCCCTGCACTGGGACAACGAAGGTTCCTACTAGTGACAATTAACTACTTCACCAAGTGGGTGGAAGTAGAGCTGCTAGCTCAGATCACTAAAGCCAATGTCCACCAATTCTTCTGGAAGTTGGTTATCTGCCACTTCGGACTCCCCCGCTGCATCATCACCGACAACGGACGGCAATTTGATAACCTGGAGTTCGAAGGATTTTGTGCTAAGCACGGCATCCAATACCGCTTCATCTCGATAGCCCACCCCTAAATGAATGGAGAGGTCGACGTGACCAATTGAACCATCCTCCAAGGACTCAGAACCAAGCTGGACCAAGCCAAGGGCAGGTGTGCAGAAGAAATCCCAAGTGTCCTATGGGCCTATCACACAACACCCATGACGGCAACTGGTGAGACGCCATTCAACCTTGCCTTTGGCACCAAGGCAGTCATCCCGGTGGAGCTCGGCGTACCCACGTTTCGAGTACAGCAGTACGACGAAGCATAGAACTTGGCACACCTTCTGCTCAACTTAGATCTCCTCGAAGAAACAAGGAACAAAGCTCGACTCCGAATGGTGGCCTACCAGCAATGAGTGGCCCGGTACTATAATGCACGGGTAAGGCCAAAAGTCTTTAGACCCGGAGACCTGGAGCTGCGCCAGGCTGAAGCGTCTCAACCCCGAGAATGTGGCAAGCTCTCGCCAAACTGGGAAGGCCCTTACAGAGTGGCTGAGGCCCTCTCACACTGAGCCTACTACCTTGATGACCTAGATGGTGCCAGGTTCCCTCGGACATAGAATGCCTGCAATTTGAGAAGATACAGTCAATAGTGTAAGGTTCTCTTCCGTTAATAATAAAGATTTCCCTTTGCGCAAATGGTTATTTACCTTGCAGGAATATTACAACCCAAAGCCGAGCTCTCCAGCCACCAAGTCTTCGAGCCAAGCTCCAAGACATCAAACCCAGAGCCAAACTCACCAGCCACTATGTCTTCAAGCCTAGCTCTAGGACATCCAAGCCTGGAGCCAAACTCTCCGGCCACTAAGTCTTCGAGCCTAGCTTCAAGACATCCAAGCCCGAAGCCAAGCTCTCCGGCCACCAAGTCTTCGAGCCCAGCTCCAAGATATCCAAGCCCAGAGCCAAGCTTTCCAGCCACCAAGTCTTCGAGCCTAGCTCCAAAACATCCAAGCCCGAAGCCAAGCTCTCGGGTTACCAAGTCTTCGAGCCTAGCTCCAAGACATCCAAGCCCGGAGCCAAGCTCTCTGGCCACGATGTCTTTGAGCCCAGCTCCAACATATCCAAGCCCGGAGCCAAGCTCTCCGGCCACCAAGTCTTCGAGCCTAGCTCCAAGACATCCAAGCTCGGAGCCAAGCTCTCCAGCCACCAAGTCTTCGAGCCCAGCTCTGAGACATCCAAGCCCAGAGCCAAGCTCTCCGGCCCAGCTCCGAGACATCCAAGCCCAGAGCCAAGCTCTCCGGCCACCAAGTCTTCAAGCCCAGCTTCGAGACATCCAAGCCCGGAGCCAAGCTCTCTGGCCATCAAGTCTTTGAGCCCAGCTTCGAGACATCCAAGCCCGAAGCCAAGCTCTCCGGCCACCAAGTCTTCGAGCCCAGCTCCGAGACATCCAAGCCCGGAGCCAAGCTTTACGGCCACCAAGTCTTCGAGCCCAGCTTCGAGACTTCCAAGCCCGGAGCCAAGCTCTCCGGCCACCAAGTCTTCGAGCCCAGCTCCGAGATATCCAAGCCCGGAGCCGAGCTCTCCGGCCACCAAGTCTTCGAGCCCAGCTCCGAGACATCCAAGCCTAGAGCTCAGATCTCCGGTCACCAAGTCTTCGAGCCCAGCTCCAGGACATCAAAGCCCGGAGCCGAGCTCTCCGGCCACCAAGTCCTCGAGCCCAGCTCCGAGACCTCAAAGAATGGAGCTCAGATCTCCGGCCACCAAGTCTTCAAGCCCAGCTCCAAGATATCAAAGCCTAGAACCAAGTTGTCCGGCCATTAGGTCCCAGAGCCCAACACCGAGACCTCAAAGCTTGGAGCTCAGATCTCTAGCCACCAAGTCTTCGAGCCCAGCTCCAAGACATCAAAGCCTGGAACCAAGTTATCCGATCATTAGGTCCCAAAGCCCAGCACCGAGACCTCAAAGCTCGAAGCTCAGATCTCTGACCACCAAGTCTTCGAGCCCAGCTCCAAGACATCAAAGCCCGGAATCAAGTTACCCGGCCACCAAGTCTCCAAGCCCAGCTCCAAGATATCAAAGCTCGGAGCCAAGCTCTCCGGCCAGCAAGCCTTCGAGCCTAGCCCCAAGAGACAAAGACCCAGAGCTCAGATCTTCGGCCACTAAGTCTTTGAGCCCAGCCATGAAGCACCGAAGCCCAGAGATCAACTCTAGGACACTGGAGTCCAAGATACCTAGCAACAGGGCCGAAGCCTTCCCTCTCACTCCATTGCATGTATATTAAAAAAAAAATGAAAGACAGAAGGAGAGAAAGAAAAAGAGAAGAGGAATAGGTTGAAGCCTGAAGTGCACAAATCAAGACAATTGAAGAATGAACCATTTCCATTAAGAAGCAAACATTCATTTACAAATGTCTTCAGGCCCCCGACATGCCGGGCGACCCGAGCCAATGCTGAGAAATGAAGGAAACTAAAGTCCTAGTCTACCTTAGCAACCCCCTCGGCAGGGCTTTGCGGCGATGGAGCATCGTCCCTAGTGATTTCAGGCATCTCAGCTCCGACCTCGGTGGCCGCCACCGGTGGGAGAAGATCAGGAGCGTTCTCCGCACTGCTCGACTCCATGCCTGGAGCCCGAGGAAACCTGAGCCGACTTCGACCCTCATCGGGGACAAACCCCTCAATCCGGTCATGTAGGTACATGAAGCCCTTGAAGAAAGAGTCTGACGTCATCTGATAAAACTCGGCAACGAACTCCTTTGAGGCCTTGTACCTGTCTACGGCCCCATCCACCTCCTTCTTCGCATCGGTGAGCTGTGCCTTTGCCACCTCCCTGACCTGGTCGCTTCTGTTGCCTCCTCGAGCACGGCCAGCTTCTTCTTCACCGTGGCCAGCTCGGCCTGAAGGGACTGGGAGACCCCCTTCTGTCGGACTGCTTCGACGTTGAACAAGGTCAGCCTCTTCTCAGCATCCGCCAGCTCCTCGGCCTTGCCCTTTGAGCGACCCTGCTCCCGGTCGAGCTCCTCCTCGAGCTCCTTCGAGCACTTCTCAGTGCCAGCGAGCCCGCTTGGAGCTCCTCATTCCTTAGGCCAAGCTTTCGAGAGGCCTCAGTCTTCCCCTTTAGCTCGGCCTTCAGATTCTTGACCTTGGCCGCACATCACTGGTCGTTCTTCAACTAGTTCCGGCAGCAATCATGGATGAGGAGCGTCTCAGCCCTGACCTGCAATAAACAAGGCATCAAGAAGGGAAGAGAAAATAGAAGGAAGCTCCGGAAGGTCAAATCAACTCACCGTAAAGAGTAAGGGGAAGATGCTACTGATCGCCTCCCCCAGTACTTTTCCCGCCATCTCCTGCTGGTCGCACACTTGGATGGAGAAGTCCATCATGCGCTCGACCAACTTCCAGTCTCGAAGGAGCGATGCATCGGGCCCCATCCTAAACGGAAGTCGACAGTACTCCCTCTCTCTCCTGCCTGCCCTCGAGGCGGAGTCACCGGCTCTACTATCGACAGAGCTCTCGAGGGCCGATTGAGAGCTCGGCACCCCCTCCAGTGGTGCTCCCGGCATCGGGTCCGCTCTTTCTTGCACATCCTCCTCGACGACGATGAGCTTTGGAGGAGGTGGCATAATGGCAGCATGTTGCCCAGAAATGGAGCCCAAGAGGGGGGGTGAATTGGATCTTTTAAAAATTTAATACAATAAAATGAAGGTCTAGTGGTGCTTGTGAGCAATGATAAATATGATGCAAGATGTTAGCAATAATTAAAGAGCACGAGAGGAAAAGAGCAATCACACATAAACACAAAGTTTATAGTAGTTCGGTGCAAACCTAGCACCTACATCCACTTTCCAAGCCACCCTTGGGAATTCCACTATAATCCACACTAGATTACAGTCGACTTGTTTTTTACGAGGCTCACAAGTCAAAACCTAAGTTGGTTTTGTCACTTAGGCTTACCAACAAACCTTAACACTTGTTTTGTCTTCGGGCTCACAAGTTAACCCTAGTTGGTTTTATCCCTTTGGCTCACCAACAAACCATAATAACCTTCTTTCAAGATACCCTTGAAAGCAAGGTCAAAACACAATAAAAACAGATATGAAATTTAAAAACTACAACAAACTCTCTTCAAGAGTAGATTGGAATCTTTAAAGCTCAAGTGGATGCTTTGTCTTCACTCTTCCTTGGAATCTCCTTCAAGGTGCCTCTTTTTAGAATGAAGTAAGGATGAGCTTGTAGGCTTTACAATGGAATCAAGCTAGAAGAGGCTTTTGATGTGAAGTTTGGAGAGAATATTGGCTTTATGGCTTTTGAGTAGACTTCAATGCACTTGAATATACTTTACTTCACTTCTCTTGCTTTAAAATGAGGTTGGTGGAGCTTAAATATACCAAAAACCTTCCAAAAAATAGTTTGTGACCGTTGGTGCATTGGAAATAGCCGTTTGGAGCTTGAAAAGCAAGTTCTGCAAGCCAGAAAAATAGATCCGTTAGAGCTGTCAGGCTGCAAGTGTCGATACTTGGCTGTCAGGTGTCGACACTTGGCTGTCAAGTATCGACACTTGATTTCTGAGTGTCGACACTTGAACATTCAAGTGTCGACACTTGATGCACAGGTGTCGACACTTGACACAAAAATCCTCAATATTACAAAGTTCTGTATTTTCAAAAATCTCAGGCCTTGAGTCGACACTTGGAACCTAAGTGTCGACACTTGGTGTCGACACTTGAATATAGGTGTCAATACTTGGCGTGCCAAGGATTTTTGTCTGTGCCAAATGCTGAAGTGTCGACACTTGACTGTCCAGGTGTCGACACTTGAGACTGAAAACTTTCAGATTCAAGTGTAAATACCTCGAAAACATAAATAAAATTCATGAATACATAAATACATAATATTTAAATATTTAGATGCCCTTTTTTCAATGAAGAGGATGCCCAGATTTGTGAGAATTGCTCCATGCCATTACATGCCATACACCATAAGTTTTGAGATTTTGAGGTGCTCTCTTCCTGAAAACTCACAACTTGAAATCCTTATTAGAATACAATATGCACTCAATGTTTTGTTATTCATCAAAATCACTGGGTGGAGCCAACAATCTCCCCCTTTTTGATGATGACAAAACCTTGAGTAAAGAGGTAACATATTTCAAACTTTAACCATTTAATTTTTGAATATGAATTTAAGTCCATTAGAGAGTCAAAACTTCATGGTTAGAAAAAATCAATCTCCCCCTTAATTAGATACTTCTTATTAAGGTAAACTTCAAAGATTCTTACAAGGTGAAAAATCAATACAATCAATACAATTTTTCAACAAATTTATGAATCAACACATTTTTCTCAACAAATTTATACATCAATAAAATCAATACTCTTTCTCCCCCTTTTGTCAATCATTAGAAAGGAGAATTTTTCTTCCCCTCATAACGAGCATGGAGACAAAAAGATAGTAGAGAAACACATATCGTAGATAGCAAAGTCATAATTATGCTAATATCAAAGAGTATCAGAGCTAAAATATATCAAGATAAAAGAGTATCAGAGCCAAAAGATAGTAAATTGATTCATTGAAGCACAAATAAAGTGTACTGAACAGAAATACATATATATAAGAAAAGTTTTCAGTACAAAATTTGCTGAGTCATCAGTAAGAGCTGAAACATACAAATATCATCAGAGTCAAATAAGTATCAAATATACAATATAAGAGCTAAAACAAACACCTGTGAGGCTAATCCTCATCAGATGGAACATCAAGACTGAATGGAGCACTGATCCCAGATCTGGTGGCTAATGCCCTAGGAGGTGCTAAAGCTCTACGACTCCTAGTACGACCGGAAGGACCAAAGGCGGGTACAACCCTAGATGATCTAGTAGAAGGAGGTGAAAGACTATCAGCTGGCGTAATAAGATCTGGTGTGGAATCAACCAAGGTAGTAGCAGGAGCTGGTGTAGTAGGAGGATCTCGACTGACCATCTCAAAAGCATCGGCACCGCCAACACTGTCGCTATCACTGCCCACTACCTCTGTAGCTCTATCAATATCCTGATCACCATCCTCAGCAGAATCAGCATGGTCACTCTGGTGATCACCGCCATCATCATCATCATCGTCATCATCGTCAGATCGTGTAAGTGCAGGGGTTGCAGGAGGTATAAGGGATCTCAACAGACTCTCAATGCGAGAGAGTCCCTCCTCCATGGATCTGCGAATCTCAGCATGCTCCGAGGTAGTATGTGCTCATAGAAGCTCGACCTCGCTACGTAGCTGAGTCACCTCACCTCTGATCTCTGTGAACTCTGCTCTGGCATGCTCCTCAAAAGATAGTCCTGTAGATGGTGGTGGAGGAGCTAAAGTATCAGGAGACAAGTGCTCTGTCTATGTCAATGGGATATCGACTGGAGGAAAAATTGCTGGCTCAGATGGTCCAGCCTCAGCCTCTCGAATCTCGTCCTCCTCATCTGGCTCCTGGCCAGACTCTCTGCGAACCCATCGACCTCCAACTAACCTGTATCCCATCCGGTGCAATGACCTCTCGTCGTACACGTCTGTGTGCAGTATCTCCTTGGGGATCTCCCCATCCAATGATACTCCACACGCTCTGAAAAGTCGGGTCAGTGCCATGCCGTATGGTAAACAGTGTCGGCACTAAGTAGCAGCATCATACATCTAAGTCAGCATCAGGGAAGGAATATCTATCTGTCTCCTCTCGATCAGACTCGTCATCACCATCAACTCCCTCTCGGTGATGAAGTCGAATTTGCCAGTCTTCGGTAGTAGGATCCGTGCAGTGATATGGTGCAAAAGGCGCATCTCCAATGATAACTGGTTCGTGGTAACCACTGATATATCGCGAACATCCTCTCTCTCAAGGATGCACCTAAATGCCGCCTCTCTATCATCCACTGAAAAGGCATAAACTCCTCTTCGGGGTATCTCCCATACACGGCTCAGAAGCTCATCAGTCGAAGAAATCTGAGTACCCCTGACAGATGTCATCCACAGTAGTCGTCGACAGTAGTCGTCGACAATCCAGTGCACCATAAAACTCCCTCACTAGGTGAGGATAGTACCTCTCCTGCATGGTGCAGAATGGTACTAGTCCTGCATCAGTGAGTATCTGTCGAATGCTGAAGTGGTGCCTGTCGAAACACTGCAAGTCGACTCTCCTTCCTGAAGCTACAAACTTCCCTGCCATCCTCTCTGTAGGGGGGAGCTCGGTGTGGATGTACTGCTCGGCTGTGCTGTATCGAATCTGGCCTTCGACCTCCTCTCAATACCATGACTGGGCCTCTCCCTAACTGCAAGTCTCTTCCTAGGACCCATTACAGCCAACTGACCAGGGAAAAAGGAAGAAAGGCTTAGAACAAGGGACTGGCTACAGGTTGAGATTAGAAAAATGTTCAGATAGGTTTCGAAAACCAGAATCAACAATGTTTGAAAATTGTAAAAATAATATTTGTAGAAAATATATTTTGATTAAATGACAAACTTTCGAACAATATTTGTAGGAAATATTTTTGTTTGGTAGAACACATTTGAATCTTTGGAAAAATAATTTTTGTAAGGTCTAAAAATCAAAAACCATGGGATTTGGGTCTAAACACTTAGGGTTTTAGCAAATAGGCAAAAATATCGCAAATGAATCACGAAAAACCTTTCTAAATCGTCAATAAATGGATTTAGTATGTTTAATTTAGATGAAAACCCAATTTATTTCTGCCAAAATTAATGAAACAGTGTTTTTTTGAAAAGAGGATGAAAACGGCCAAAAGATGAGAAAAATCCAAGAAAAATAAGTTTAAAACACTATTCCCTCAAATGGAGTTTTAGAAATCCACTAAAACATGCAAAAATCCGATTAGATTAATGAAAAATACTCGGAAAACCCAAATCACGGTTGTTTGGTTCGAAAACAACAAAACTAAAAACAAGGAAAAATAAAAAGAAATTAGAATAGGGAAATACCTGATTTGTGATGGATTAAAGGGTAAATGGATGGATTTGGATAGAGGGGACCACTATTGCAAGAAATCAAGGGGGGAAGAAAATTTCAAAAACCCTCGTTCGGTCCTTTTAAAAACAGTTTCAGATTCGCAAGTATCGACACTTCGGATATGTCAAGTGTCGACACTTGGTCAGGTGTTGACACCCAGGTGTCGACACTTGACACTTTCCAAGTGTCGACACTTGGTCAAAAAATCGAGAAAATCTAGAAAAAATTTTTAAAAAAATAGGAAAAATTTTGAATATTGCACAGGATTTTTAGATAGGTTGATTGCACTAATATTGTCACATCTTATGGGTGTATTAGTTAGTTTAATGCCAAAATCTTTGAGTTGTTGTTTGATCCAGAGGATTTGAGCATAACAGCTTCTAGCTACTATATATTCGGCTTCCACCGTAGATAGAGCAACTGAGTTATGTTTCTTGCTACTCCAAGAGATCAAATTCACTCCAAGAAACTGACAGGTTCCACTATTACTTTTACGATCAAGTTTACACCCAGCAAAGTCAGCATCAGAATAAGCAATTAATTCAAATGAAGAATCTCTAGAGTACCATAAACCAATTTCAATTGAGCCAGATGATATCTAAGTATGCGTTTAACAGCCAAAAGATGAGACTCTTTAGGATTAGACTGATATCTAGCACACATACAGATACTAAACATGATATCTGGCCTACTGGCAGTAAGATATAACAATGAACCAATCATGCCACGATATAATTTTTGGTCTATAGACTTACCTGATTCATCCTTGTCAAGTCTACATGTAGAGCTCATAGGGGTACCTAAAGGCTTAGTGTTCTCCATCTCAAACTTCTTGAGTATTTCTTTTGTGTATTTTGTTTGGTTGATGAAGATCCCCTCTTTGGTTTGCCTTATTTGAAGTCCGAGGAAGAAATTCAGTTCTCCCATCATGCTCATCTCGAACTCACCCTGCATTAATCTTGCAAAATATTGACAAAGAGATTCATTAGTAGCACCAAATATTATATCATCTACATAGATTTGTACTACTAAGATATCATCATTCTTTTTCATTAAAAATAAAGTTTTATCTACATTACCTCTAGTAAAATCATTTTTCAGCAAAAAAGAGCTTAAACGATCATACCAAGCTCTTGGAGCTTGTTTCAATCCATATAAAGCTTTATGAAGTTTATAAACATGATTTGAAAATTCAGAATTTTCAAAACTAGGGGGTTGCTCAACATAAACTTCTTCTTCAATTAATCTATTTAAAAAGGCACTTTTAACATCCATTTGATATAGTTTAAAATTCATGAAGCAAGCAAAAGCCAACAATAGCCTAATTGCCTCAAGTCTAGCCACAGGAGCAAAGTTTCATCAAAATCTATTCCTTCCTCCTGATTGTATCCTTTGGCAACTAGTCTAGCTTTATTTCTAATTACTATTCCATTTGCATCAAGTTTATTTCGAAAAACCCATTTTGTACCAATAATTGATGTGTTTGAAGGCCTATCCACTAGTGTCCAAACATTGTTCCTTTTAAATTGATTAAGTTCATCTTGCATAGCATTTATCCAATTACTATCACATTCAGCTTCCTCAATAGTTTTAGGTTCAATTTGAGATACAAAAGCTAAGTAATCACAAATATTTCTAAGAGATGATCGAGTACTTATACCTTTAGATGGATCACCTATAATTAGTTATTTTGGGTGTCCATGAGCATACCTTCATTCTTTTGGTAATGGATTAATAGTTGATGTATTTTGATCACCTTATGCTTGATCTCCTTCAGTGTTTTGATCATCGTTCTGTTCCTTGGTAAGTCCTTCATTGTTGTTTATTTCTTCAGTTTTCTTGCTACCTATTTCATCAAAAAGTACATCTTCTTTTCTTGAAGATTTTTGGTTAGTTTCATCAAATACCACATGTATGGATTCTTCAACAACAAGTGTTCTTCTGTTGAAGACCCTGTATGCCTTGCTAGATGTGGAGTAGCCTAGAAAGACTCCCTCATCTGATTTGGCATCAAATTTACTTAAATTATCTTTTCATTGTTTAAGATGAAACAATGGCATCCAAAAACATGAAAATAATGAATTGAAGGTTTTCTACCCTTCCAAAGCTCATAAGGGGTTTTCTTTAAAATTGGTCGAATTAAAACTCGATTTAAAATATAGCATACAGTATTTATGGCTTCCGCCCAAAAATATTCTAAGTAAATCATTTTCACAAAGCATGGTGTGTGCCATTTCTTCAAGAGTTCTATTTTTTCTTTCTACCACCCCATTTTGTTGAGGTATCCTAGGTGCAGAAAAATTATGATTAATTCCATTTTCAATACAGAATTTATCAAAATTGGCATTTTCAAATTCGATTCAATGATCACTTCTTAAAGATACTACTGAAATACCTTTTTCATTCAAAACTCTTTTGTGAAATCTAATAAATTTAGAAAACGTTTCTTCTTTATGTGCTAAAAACATGACCCATGTAAATCATGAGAAATCATCTACAATGATTAGACCATACTTCTTACCTCCCAAACTAGATGTTCTAGTAGGCCCAAAGAGGTCCATGTGAAGCAATTCCAGAGGTCTAGATGTAGAGATCACTCCTTTTGGTTTGAAAGATGATTTTGTTTGTTTTCCAAGTTGACATGCACCGCAAATTTTATCTTTTTCGAAATTGAGTTTAGGCAAATCTTTTACCAAATTCTTTTTGCTAAGTTTTGAAATTAAATACATGCTTGCATGTCCTAGTCTACGAAGCCAAAGCCAACTAGTTTCATCGATCTTGGCTTCCATTGCCACTAGACATTGACCTTTCTGAATAGGGAGATCATCAAGATCAACCATATAAATATTGCCATGCCTATGACCAATGAACTTAATGCCATTGTCATCTAGACTAGAAACAATGCACAAAGAAGATTCAAAAACAACTTTAAAATTTTTGTCACAAAATTGACTAATGCTAAGCAAGTTATGTTTTAAACTATCAACATATAAAATATTATCAATATAAGAGGTAGGGGTGATATGGATTTTACCAATACCGATAATTTTGCCCTTTCCATTATCACCAAAAGTTACATTGCCACCATTTTGATATATGAGTGATGAGAACTGCTCCACATATTCTGTCATATGCCTTGAGCAATCGCTATTAAGGTACCACATCCTTTTCTTGTTGGTTGTAAGGCATACCTGCAATAAAGATCAAGTGGAGACTTTAGGTACCCAAGCCATCTTGGGTCCTTTTTGGTTAGTGGCATTGGTTCCTTTCGGAACCCAAACTTTCTTAGTGTTAATTAATTTTCTTTTGTTATACATATAAGATTTATGTCCTTTGATACCATAAGTATAGCAAGTAATGGATGAAGATGCAGGCATAAAAAAATTTTTAAAGAGTTTTTGTTTTTTATGAGTCCTGAATCCTAATCCTGCTTTATCAAATACTGCTCTTTGATTATTTAAGAGTAAATTCAATTTTTTAGAACTATAAATAAATTTTTCTACAAAAGGTTTTAGTTTTTTGATTTTTTCTTTATATCTTTTGTTTTCAATTAAAATTTCTTTGCTTTGTTTTGACAAATTTTCATTTGAAAGTAAGTCATTTTTCTTTTTAAAGATATCCTTTTCCTTTTCAAGTACCATAATCTTATCATTTAATTTTTTATTTTGTATAAGAAGGCATTCATTTTCATTTGAAAGGTTGTTATTTGTTTTAGCTAGATCTAAATTTTGCTTCTTTAAATCTTTATGTTTTGACTTTACCTTTTCAAATTCTATGACTAGTTCATCAAAAATCTCATGAAGCTCATCAAAGGTAAATTCATTTTTAGTTTCAGAACATACCTCTTCTTGATCGGCCATCAGACAGAAGTTTGCTAACTCCTGCTGTTCTTCCTCAGAGCTGGAGTCTTCACTTTCACTCCAGGTTGCCATCATGGCTTTCTTTCTCAACTTTCTTCTGCTTTTCTTTAACAAGGGGCAGTCTACCTTGAAATGCCCAGGTTTCTTACACTCAAAACATGTGGGCTGCTCCTTCTCCTTTTCCTTGTCCTTTTCCTTACTCGGTTGATGCGGGACTAATATGCATGCAATTCTTTTTTTGTATGTTTTATATGTGGGGTTAGGTGGTTAATTCCTGAATTTCAGATCAAAATTTATTGTAGGGAATTTTGTATGAATTTTTGAAGCCAAGCATGCAGATTAGAACCTAAAAAAGTACTAAAGAAGGATCGCCGGGGCTGAGAAGCCTCAGTTAGGGCAAGTTCTCCTACAATATAAAGAATGAAGGTAGAGGGGGTGTACCTGACAATATCTGAAGTACCCGGTGAAGATCGCAGCGAAGGGATCTCTCATTCCTCGATGGATGCAGCCTGGAAAACCGAGCCAATGACCCGCGGATACCCGGCTTTCTGCTCGGTGGTCCGATTGAGGCTTGGTTGGAGTCGTTGGATTCGTAGGAACTCGGGGACCTGCAAACGACCTATCAAGGGTTAGAAAACTCAAAGGAGATCAAGAAAATAAAGAAAAATAGCAAAGGAAAGAAAGTTTTGGAGGGGGCTGGAAGGATGGTTGGCGGCAGGAAGATGGTTGCAAACACCGGGAAGAAGAACTCTCAAACCCCTTTATGCACACAGCAGGGTAATCACACAAAATAATAGAAGAACTCAAGGTTTATTTCATATATCAAAATCTCCCTTCATACAAGAGGCTAGGGTCCTTTAAATAGACCCTTAACCTTGGGCTCCAAGTAAGGGCACATAAGTCTTTACATAAGAATCATTTTCTCTCTCAAACCCTAGCTACAAAATAAGGAAACATTAGGTAGAAAAATCCTTAAAATTCTCTTGACTTGGCCAACACTCCAAGGATGCCTAGGGGGCGTGTTGGGCTTCTAGAAGCAGCAAGAGGCTGGCCCAAAGGGGCTCGAGTGCATGGGTTTGGGCCTGTGGAAGCTGGGGTGGCCTGGTAGCCAGGTAGCAGGAATATTCCCTGGTATCTTGCTTCTTAGGGGCTTGGGCTTGGCACCTGTGCTTGATTTCTTTGGGCTAGGATGCAGATGGACCTTTAAAATCATGGATGCCTTGGTATATGAATATATTTTGGCATCTGGAAGGGAATCTGGGCATCTGGAGGGCATCTGCAAGGAATCAGGATTTTCTGAATTTTTCCTCCTGGGGTCTTCAAATCTTCAAGCTGGGTTGGACTTGGGCTATACTTCCATGTCTTCAATCTGGTTGGACTTGGTATTCACTTGTATGATGTGGTCTTGAGTCTTCAATATGGTTGAAGAGACTCAAAAAAATAAAATTAGCTCGACATGAGCTGACTAACACTGGACTGAACTAGCTCAACATGAGCTGACTAGTATAGAACTGAAACTCAAAAGACTCAAATAACAACTAAAATGGACTCAGATGGGCTAAGCCCTTATTACATATGGACTCATAAATTATTGATCAATTCACGGAGGGTTGAAAAGCCTCTTTCTTATTCTGGTGCCTCCGGTGTCCCCACCAATTCTCCCGGGGTGGGAGGAACTCGACCCTGTCGAGGGAAGATCAAGCTGGCTCACATATCTCTCGAGGAGGTCTGGGTTGAGGTGCTGCAAGTCCTCTCGAGAAATCCATGAATCGTCCGACTCTGGCCGGCCTTGCCATCGGACCAGGAAGCATTGATAGTTATGGTCCCAGGTCATGATGGCTTGATCGTCCAGGATACGCTCGATCCATTCTCCTCTCTCAAGCCAATTTGTTAGTGGACACTCTGGGTTACGATCACTCACAATGAAAAGGAACAGGTCCAAAGGCCTCACTAGGTATCGCTGCCGGTTCCCTATACTCAACCAGGTCTGTAATGTTGAAGGTAGAACTAATGCCAAAATTCGAAGGCAAGTTGAACACCTAGGCATTTGATCCAACCTTCTCTATCACTTTAAAAGGTCCGAATCTACGAGCATGAAGCTTCTTTTAGGCCTAAGCCTAACCAAGATAGAATCCACTACATCAAATTCTTTGGTCCATCTTCGGGAATTAGCCAGTTTGTTTAAAATTGGTGTAGGTGGTGAACATGCTGGGCACATGCAGACTCCTAACAAATGATTCAAAGGACTCATACTAACACCTAACAGACTTGACTATGCATTCCTATAGAAGAAAATTTTATTGAATTCTTTGGATCTAAACCTAACAGATTATAGGTTCCCTTGGTTTGATCCTAGCTTGACATGCACATGAAAATTTACAGTGAACTCCTAGCAAATTCCAAAGAGTGTGCCAGAAGTAAGATGCAAACCTAACATGCATGATGAATGCATGCAGTATGCTAATCTCAATTAAATGTAACCTAATAATCCTAGAAATGCTGGAGGTGTCAGGAAAGGGCAGAAAATAGGAAGTGGGTTCAGAATTAGTTTGGTAGGGTAGGGAAAAAGGTTCAAGGTTAGTTGGATAAAGTTCGATATAAGAAAGCATGTCAGGGACTAATCCTACACTAATGAAGCTAACCTTATGAGGTTGCGGTATATCTATAGGATTTGCATAATAGAAGGATGGGTTACTAATCTCAGAGAAGAGGTCCTTGATGGGAACTATAGGAGGAGGCTCATCCTGAGGGTACTGATTCAAAGAGATTAGGTCCTTAATAAATTCTTCAGGTTCTTGTATTTTAGGACTAGACTCTATAATTTGGCTCTCCTCTATGGTTTCCTCAGGTAAGGCTCTAGCAGCAGTACCTAGGTTCTCTTCCTCTATTTGTTCTTCCACTATAGCTTTAGGTTGGATGTGGTCAAGGTCAACTAGCTTTGGGTTGGTTTCTACTTGGGTATCTACTGGGTCAGCTAATTCGAGGTCTACTAAAGGTGTATCCTCTTCTCCCTCATACTCATCCACTAGGCTCACATCAGCTTCATACACTTTCGCGTTAATGTAAGCCTTGTGAATCTTAGGAATGATTGGAGAAGGTCGGCTAGCATGAAATTGGTTAGGTTCTGGTCTCTGATTATGGGTACTACTCCTAGTAGGTTTAGGTTGTATAAGGGGTAGTGGCTCACTACTGGGTTCATATTTAGGGATACTAATCCTATGGGGTTCAAGTTGACTAGGGAAAGCATGACTAGTACTAGGCTGATACTTAGGGGTTATGGGTTCTCTGGGCTCATAGGACAAGGGTGCAGATCTATGGGTCATGGGATTATAGGATCTGGGGTCATAGGATTTTGAGTCAGCTCTATGGTCAGGTTCTAAGGATGGATCATGGTATGGGGTCCTCCTAAGGTTGGGCTCCCTATATGGGTCAGGATATTGGGTTCTCCTAGGGTTGGACTCCCTATATGGGTCAGAATATTGGGTTCTCCTAGGGTTGGGCTCCCTATATGGGTCAGAGTATTGGGTTCTCCTAGGATTGGACTCCCTATATGGGTCAGAGTATTGGGTTCTCCTAGGATTGGACTCCCTATATGGGTCAGAGTATTGGGTTCTCCTGGGTTCAGTATCATAATAAGGGTCATGGTAAGGGGTTCTTCTAGGTTCAGTATCATAATAAGGATTATGGTAAGGGGTTCTTCTAGGTTCAGTATTATAGTATGGGTCAGGCTGAGGGGCTCTCCTAGGTTCAACCTCTCAGTATGGATCAGGGTTTGGGGTCCTCTTAGGTTGAGGATTGTAGTACAGGTCAGGATAAGGGGCTCTCCTAGGTTCGACTTCATGGTATAGATCAGGGTTTGGGGTCCTCCTAGGTTGAGGGGAATCAAGATCTGGCTCAGACTGTGACCCATGGGTTTTTCCTGGGGTCCCTACCCGGACTTCTAACTGATCAAACCTATTGGCAAGATGGTCAATTCTATCATTGGTTTGAATACCAGACTGAGTTAACTGGGTCATCTGGGTAGTCATCTGGGTAGCCATCTGGGCCATTTGATCAGCTAGGGCTTTCATTTGGGCTTGCAAATTTTCCATGAGTTCAGTCATTTGTGAAGGAGGTGAGTGATATGAAACTCCTAAGCTAGTGCTCATGCAAGACTCGATCAGACCGACTACAGCTGACTAGACCTAGAGTCCAAACTAAGGGCTCAATCAGGGTGGCAAACTAGCCTATAGTAACCCTGTACTCAGCTAGGCAGGTGTAAGGGGAGTGTTAGGTCCCTGATTGCCAATCCTAGACACCAATCAGAGATTGGCCAGGTAGGCAGACCAGCACACAAGCCCTTCAGGATTGAATCCCTAAACCACCATTCTAGACACCAAGCACAAGGCACACATAGGTTAGCTTGACACAGTGATCTAACACGCAGCCCGGACCCGACCAGTTGGTGTCCCTAGCCCACTAGGGCAAATTAAGTCTAGTTAATTTTAGGTTAAGGCTTGGGACCGAATGCAAGGGATGTGGTTTTGGCTAAGGAGAGGTGATCAAATCCTCCCCCCATCTGATATAACAAGAGTGCCCTTAAAAGTAAATTATACAATGATGGCAGGCAGATGAGGATGCAAATTAGGGTTTAGATATTTTTGGTATTTTTGGAGAATATGTAATTTTATTTTTTTTTTGTATTTTTTTTAAATATAAGAAAACATTCAATTTATTCCCTAATATGCAGGAAATAAACTAAAATTAAAAGATATGCAAAAAAGATGCTAATCAAAACCCTAAAACTTCTAAACTTGTCTTGCTGAAAAAATAGAGCCAAAAATTTATAGGCTGTATTTCATCTTGCAAAAATTTACAGGCCATAATAAAATTTGTAAAAACTCATAAGATTACTTTGAATTATGATGAATCCATCAAAATAAATTTCAAAATTTTTGGAGTTTTTATTAGAGAGAAATAATTAAAATAACAAAGCATATATGGACTAAAAAATTACGGAAAACAAGCCCTAATCTAAGCTCTGATACCAAATGATGCGGAACTAATATGCATGCAATTCTTTTTTTGTATGTTTTATATGTGGGGTTAGGTGGTTAATTCCTAGATTTCAGATCAAAATTTATTGTAGGGAATTTTGTATGAATTTTTGAAGCCAAGCATGCAGATTAGAACCTAGAAAAGTACTAAAGAAGGATCGCCGGGGCTGAGAAGCCTCAGTTAGGGCAAGTTCTCCTACAATATAAAGACTAGAGGTGGAGGGGGTATACCTGACAACGTCTGAAGTACCCGGTGAAGATCACAGCGAAGGGATCTCTCGTTCCTCGATGGATGCGGCCTGGAAAATCGAGCCAATGACCCGCGGATACCCGGCTTTCTGCTCGGTGGTCAGATTGAGGCTTGGCTGGAGTCGTTGGATTCGTAGGAACTCAGGGACCTGCAAACGACCTATCAGGGGTTAGAAAATTCAAAGGAGATCAAGAAAATAAAGGAAAATAGCAAAGGGAAGAAAGTTTTGGAGGGGGCTGGAAGGATGGTTGGCGACAGGAAGATGGTTGCAAACACCGGGAAGAAGAACTCTCAAACCCCTTTATGCACACAACAGGGTAATCACACAAAGCAATAGAAGAACTCAAGGTTTATTTCATATATCAAAATCTCCCTTCATACAAGAGGCTAGGGTCCTTTAAATAGACCCTTAACCTTGGGCTCCAAGTAAGGGCACATAAGTCTTTACATAAGAATCCTTTTCCCTCTCAAACCCTAGCTAAAAAATAAGAAAATATTAGATAGAAAAATCTCTAAAAATTCTCTTGACTTAGCCAACATTCCAAGGATGCCTAGGGGGGCGTGTTGGTCTTCTATGAGCAGCAAGAGGCCGGCCCAAAGGGGCTCGGGCGCATGGGTTTGGGCCTCTGGAAGCTAGGGTGGCCTGGTAGCCAGGTAGCAGGAATATTCCCTGGTATCTTGCTTCTTAGGGGCTTGGGCTTGGCGCTTGGGCTTGATTTCTTTGGGCTAGGATGCAGATGGACCTCTAAAATCATGGATGACTTGGTATATGAATATATTTTGGCATCTGGAAGGGAATCTGGGCATCTGCAAGGAATCAGGGTTTTCTGAATTTTTCCTCCTAGGTCTTCAAATCTTCAAGCTGGATTGGACTTGGGCTATAATTACATATCTTCAATCTGGTTGGACTTGGTCTTCACTTGTATGATGTGGTCTTGAGTCTTCAATATAGTTGAAGAGAACTCAAAAAAATAAATTAGCTCGACATGAGCTGACTAACACTGGACTGAACTAGCTCAACATGAGCTGACTAGTACAGAACTGAAACTCAAAAGACTCAAATAACAACTAAAATGGACTCAGATGGGCTAAGCCCTTATTACAGATGGACTCATAAATTATTGATCAATTCACAGAGGGTTGAAAAGCCTCTTTCTTATTCTGGTGCCTCCAGTGTCCCCACCATCGGCTTACCTTTCAGAGGTTTCTTTTTATAGTTGAATTTTTTCTTCCTCATGAACCTTCTGAATTTCCTTGCTAACAGAGCCGTTTCATCTTCTTCGTCATCCTCTTCAGAGTCTTCTCTTGAGTCCTCTCTAGTAGTAGATTTGAACGCAATCGCCTTCTTCTTCTTGTCCACCTCTCCGTTCTTTTGTTTGAGGGAGAGCTCATAAGTCATTAAAGAGCCCAGCAATTGTTCTAGCGGGAGAGTGTTGACGTCCTTAGCTTCTTCAATGGCAGTGACCTTTGCATCCTATGAAGCTGGTAGAGACCTGAGAAGTTTATTCACAAGTTCACTGTTAGAAATTATTTTTCCTAGGCTTTTCATGCCATTCACAATGTTTGTGAACCTAGTATACATCTCACTGATAGACTCAGTAGGTTCCATTTTAAACATTTCATATATGTGAATTAGCATGTTAACCTTGGTGGTTTTCACTTGGTGTGTACCCTCATGGGTAACCTCAAGTGTATCCCAAATCTCCTTAGCGAAGAGACAATTTGATATTCTATTAAATTCACTAGGATCAAGAGAACAAAATAAAAGGTTCATTGCCTTAGCATTAAGCTCAATTTGCTTAATGTCATTCTCATCCCAATCATCTTCCATTTTTGGAGTGAGAATACCAATAATCATCATTGTGGGCTGATAAGGACCTTTTACAATTGTTCTCCACAAATTATAATCAAGAGCTTGTATAAATATGCGCATGCATGTCTTCCAGTATGTGTAATTTGTGTCATTAAAAAGTGGGGGTCGGTTTGAAGCTTGACCTTCTACAATACCCATTCCTAAAGGGGCTGCCATGATCTTTTACTCAAGATCCTTGGACCTGCAAGAGAGTACCGGTGCTCTGATACCACTTGTTGCCCAGAAATGGAGCCCAAGAGGGGGGGTGAATTGGGTCTTTTAAAAATTTAATACAATAAAATGAAGGTCTAGTGGTGCTTGTGAGCAATGATAAATATGATGCAAGATGTTAGCAATAATTAAAGAGCATGAGAGGAAAAGAGCAATCACATACAAATACAAAGTTTATAGTGGTTCGGTGTAAACCTAGCACCTACATCCACTCCCCAAGCCATCCTTGGGAATTCCACTATAATCCACACTAGATTACAGTCGACTTGTTTTTCACAAGGCTCACAAGTCAAAACCTAAGTTGGTTTTGTCACTTAGGCTTACCAACAAACCTTAACACTTGTTTTGTCTTCGGGCTCACAAGTTAACCCTAGTTGGTTTTATCCCTTTAGCTCACCAACAAACCACAATAACCTTCTTTCAAAACACCCTTGAAAGCAAGGTGAAAATACAATAAAAACAGATATGAAATTTAAAAACTATAAGAAAC
Source organism: Areca catechu (assembly GCA_021397845.1). Lineage (NCBI taxonomy): Eukaryota > Viridiplantae > Streptophyta > Magnoliopsida > Arecales > Arecaceae > Areca > Areca catechu. Next base: position 136,269,145 of record CM038040.1, read on the forward strand.
TCTCTTCAAGAGTAGATTGGAATCTTTGAAGCTCAAGTGGATACTTTGTCTTCACTCTTCCTTGGAATCTCCTTCAAGGTGCCTTTTTTCGGAATGAAGTAAGGATGAGCTTGTAGGCTTTTCAATGGAATCAAGCTAGAAGAGGCTTTTGATGTGATGTTTGGAGAGAATATTGGCTTTATGGCTTTTGAGTAGACTTCAATGCACTTGAATACACTTCACTTCTCTTGCTTTAAAATGAGGTTGGTGGAGCTTAAATACACCAAAAACCTTCCAAAAAATGGTTTGTGACCGTTGGTGCTTTGGAAATAGCCGTTTGGATCTTGAAAAGCAAGTTCTGCAAGCCAGAAAAATAGATCCGTTAGAGCTGTCAGGCTGCAAGTGTCGACACTTGGCTGTCAGGTGTCGACACTTGATTTCTGGTGTCGACACTTGATCATTCAAGTGTCAACACTTGATGCACAGGTGTCGACACTTGACATAAAAATCCTCAATATTATAAAGTTCTATATTTTCAAAAATCTCAGGCCTTGAGTCAACACTTGGAACCTAAGTGTCGACACTTGGTGTCGACACTTGAATATCGGTGTCGACACTTGAATATAGGTGTCGACACTTGGCGTGCCAAGGATTTTTGTCTGTGCCAAATGCTGAAGTGTCGACACTTGACTGTCCAGGTGTCGACACTTGAGACTGAAAACTTTCAGATTCAAGTGTAAATGCCTCGAAAACATAAATAAAATTCATGAATACATAAACACATAATATTTAAACATTTAGATGCCCTTTTTTTAATGAAGAGGATGCCCGGATTTGTGAGAATTGCTCCGTGCCATTACGTGCCATACACCATAAGTTTTTGGGATTTTGAGGTGCTTTCTTCCTGAAAACTCATAACTTGAAATCCTCATTAGAATACAATATGCACTCAATGTTTAGTTATTCATCAAAATCACTGGGTGGAGCCAACACAGCAGCTGCTACGGTGGCCCAGGCTCGGACAACCACCTGAGGCTCCGAAGCGGGGGCCGACTCCTGTCGCCTCTGCTACTACGCTGCAGGCCCAGTCGCCCTCCGTTCTGTTAGGAATTGTGTCCCAAAACCAATCGCCTAGGCTGTAGGTGGTTGAGCTAAATATTGTACTCTTTGTATGAATTAATAAATATTATTTTGGCAGCTTATCACATTCTAACTTTTCCCCGTAATGAACTCTTTTTATGTGATGAAGTCCTTAGGACTACATTGACTTCGATATAGAGAGGATATATCAAGTGGTCGTTAAACCAGGTTCACGACTAAAGAATATGTTGTACTGGATAGCAATGTATCAAGTGTAGGTTATTGTGGTTCACATCGTTTGGTTATCCTCTTGACCAAAGGAGTGTAGTGACACTGATGTGATCTACAAGTGGGATATATGATATCTCATTGAACGTGACTCCGTGTAGCCCCTTTCTGCCAAAGGAATACTCATGATTGGATATGGGTATATGTATCCCTCTGACTTGAGGTCATCATGGTAGCTTGCAAGCAACTCCCTGTGCTTTGGTGCCGGACTACCCGGATTTCTAATCCGGTGATGGAAGGTTTCTAGGTACAGGCAAGTACTTGTGGAGCAGTGGTGGACCAAGATGGAATTGACCTGTCCAAATAGTTTGGATTGACATGTCCAAATAGTTTGGATTGAATGTCTCGTAGTATCTCAATTTAGCAAATCCTCGGCCGGAATAGTCCTAGTGAGGAGTCACTGGACTTGCGAGGTTGAGACATGTTGTGGATTGACTCAGCTAGGGTTGGCAGTCTAACCCTAGGTCATCCTGAGCATTGGAGGTCAAAGGGATGAATTATACGATAACCATATGCCAGAGGTTCGATTGATTGCTCTCGCATCTTCGACCTATCCGGACGCCGGGACCCATTGCTATATGGTATCTTGTGCTGGTACTGGAATTGTTCCAGTACTACCGCCTAGGTTCGAATCTATGAGGTCACACTGGTGCGGGCACCAGACTCAGAAGAAGACTTCAGAGCTCCATCTGGATCTCTGATTAACCTTGCCCGAAGAATTAGGGTTTTTGGTTTGTAATAAGAGTTGACTAGATCAACTCAATTTAGCTTGAGTCTACATTACCTGCATTTTATTTTGTTGAGTCATGTTGACTCAGTAGTGGACTAGGGTTTCAACCTGGGATGTTACATTTTCTCCCAAGACCAGGCAAGTGGACACCACACTCCCAGCCACACTCCCGGTCCAGGGGGCGCCATATCCACATCCAGCAGCTTTTGGTCCCCACTCCACAGATGGCAACTTCCTTCTTTCTTGCACCAGATAAAGAGAAGTCCACCAAGAGAGCACAAATCAAGGGGGGCGGCCAAGACTTTCCCAAGAAGCTCCAAGCAAAGAAGGGAAGAAATTTCTCTTGGAAGAGAACATCAAGGGGCGCCCACTACCTGCCAAAACAATCAAGACAAAGATGGGAAGGACCTTGACTTAGGGAGGAAGAAAAGGAGGAGTCCAAAAGAGTTGATCCAGGGAAGGAAGAAAATTTTTTCTTGAAAATCCAAGCAAGGTGGCGCCATCTACCTGCCATTTATAACCCAAATCCTAATTTTTGGTATTTTGGCCGACCATATGTAAGGGATTTGCCCTAATTTAGAGATCCCCTCCTTTAGTCCCACATGGGAAGATGTGAAACCCTCCTCCCTTGTAATGCCTTATAAATTAAACCCCTCTTGTAAGTTTACAACAATAGATGAATGAAAGAAATTTTTTCTTGAGCAAACTTGTGTTTTCTCTTGTCCGCACTTGCTTCCAGGTGTTGAGCTCCGTGAGGGAGTAAATCCGGGTTCCCCTGGGACCTTGAGGAGGTGAGAGATCTCCAAAACCCTAAACCCTAGGTTAGCCACTCAATTCCCAAACCCTAGCCGCCATCACCTTTTTTTTCCACCAAGCCCTAGTCTTTTCCTCTTCTCACGGCCACCTTCTCCAAGTCCTGGCTGACCACCAGCATCCGACTCCAGTCCAGATACTGCCGGCCTACAGCAATTCTAAGAGGAAGTCAGATCGGCCTCCAGGAGAATTTGATTTCAGCAACTTCAGCTTTCAAGTTCTTCAACCTGGTAAGATCTTTTCTTGAGTTTCTGAATTCCATCATTTGTTCCTCTTCTTTTCCAGATCTTGAGTCCAGGAGAAGCCGACCAAACCACGAGACCAGTATTGGAGGATCCATTGCGAAGATAGCCAACTCCGAGGATCCCACAATCTGCTCGAGAGAGTTCTTCCACCAGAATCCTAAGAATATCACTGTCTGGTGAGTAAACCGTCCCTCCTCTCTATTTCTGTTCTGTTGAAAGTTCAGAGCGAAACCCTAGGTCTGGGAGTTTCTCAACCCCCAGCGATCCGTTACTTCTTAACTACTCTGATAATTTGGTTCCTTCAAAACTGTGCTTTCGATCCTTACTTAGTTTCCTTCAAATTAGTTAGCTTTACTTTGAGTCAAAGCCAATTTCTGAAAAAAAAATATATAAAAAAAAAAAAAGAATTAACCTTAATTTTACTTCCGCATACGCTTCTTTGTTCTTTGTTCTGCATCACACACGCCATAGAGAATCTCTCCCTGATCCATGTACTGATTAATGATTGGGAATCATTTCGGTAACGGTTTGATTGAGCACTCTTTGGATTAACCCGGTTTTGGATCGATCAGGTTTTATTCGGGTCTACCGGGAATTGTTTCTGGATGACCAAGACTTGACCAAGCCATTTATATATTAGATTTTGATGTAATAGTGTTGTGAACCGATTTAGAACTGGTTTAGGATTTTTTGAACTGTTGTGAACCGGTTTTGAACCAATCCACACAGTCATTTGGCTTGGGCGAACAGGGCATTTGGAACGTCTTCTCCTCTCCCATCGATTTTTAGCTGGATTTAAACCTCCACGTTAAGGCCCTTGATTACGGTGTTAAAGAACGAATTTGATTCAATCTGAAACCGGCTGCCTCATCGTATTCCCTGCCAGTCTCTTCTCCTCCCTATTCATCGTTTTGAATGGTTCACGGTGATTTATATTTTCTAGGCAATGAAAAAATGAAGGTGCTGAAATCGCTGGGAGGTTTCTTCTTCTTTTGAGAGAATTATCCATCCTTTCCACCGGGGTTTTAAGGGCTGGGTGTTGTTGAGAGAAAAAGAGTGAAAATAGTTCTCTTGATTCCCTGTTGCTGATTGGTGCTCAACGTGCGGGAGGAAGCTTTGTTTTGAAGAAAACATTTTACATAACAAGGTGTTCTGTTTTTCCCTTCCTCCCCTCATCATTTCAAGGCTTTCCGACGACTAGCATCGCACGAGAAGCTGGATCCGAGAAGTCCCAAGCATGTCTCCCCTCTAGAGGGTGTTCCCTTGAACACCTAAGAGCCAGATCAACCTTTCAAAGCTGCTGGTTTTGTTTTGTTTGCTGCTATTTTTGGTTGCAGGAATTTCTGTTGTTGCAGCAAAAGAAGAAGAGAACGATCCATCCAAAGGCTCACTTTGAAGCAACATCTACCTCTCCATTGAAGCAAGAAGATACCTTGCTACTGTTGCCTAAGAAGAGGCCAAGGATTGGCCATTTGTGGTTGGCCATTGCTGCTGTTGGAGAGAAGAAGAAACAACATTCAAAAGCTTGTTGGAAGAAGAAGACAGGAATAACTTTATTCCAGTTATCCTAGCTATTCCAGAGTTATACCAGATTTATTCCAAGCAGGAATAAGATAAAATTTCTGGTTTTATTTTTCTTGCATGCCTAGATCAGGGTTTATAAAATAGTTTATAAATATTACATGCCAATGTTATGTCATGTTTTGCCTATACATGCATACAGAATATGTTAGATCCTGCACAGAGTAGGTTTTTCCACCGTGATTTTAAAAAATATTTTAAAATACATACTTGCTCCCTGCTGTTGCATGCTTAATGTAGGCATCCCATATTTCCTTTCAGTGGTATCAGAGCAAGGTTCATGAGTAACATATCTTGATTGCATGTATAGTAGATTAAATTATTTAATCTTAAGAAATGTATCTATATTTTAATCATAGGGTATGATTAAAGAGTACTTTTAGGAACCTAATTGAGACCTTCACCATGACCGTGTATCTTTGGCACGATGCGGTTTGTCTGTGTTGGCCTCTTCAGAAGGATCCTTTAAGGAAATCTAAGAAATTAGAATTGTTTTAATTCAGATATATTTTTTTTGGTAATGTAATATTTATAAAAGAATAAATCTAAATATGATGCATGATTTGATATGTAAAAGGAGTTTTACATGTTTTAATTAAAACTGTTTTAATTAAAAATTTTGGCTTATATTCAAACAATTTTGAATTGTATGATTAAATTTAAATGACAAGTTATCTTAGGGTTTATGAAACCTAATATCATTTAAATAAGCCAATTGGGTTAATTGGGTTAGCTATCTAATTAGGTCCATCATTTGGGTTCGACCTATGTTTAGTTGAATTGGATAATAAGAAGACTAATCAAAAGTTGATTAAGGTCCTTCTTTTAGAACTATCTAATAGTTAGATAAGTTAGTCCATTCATCTAAAATGGATCTAATTAGTGGCTCCGTGGAAGCTCAAGTCTTTAGGCTAATCTGATCGAGTATGGTAAACCGATTGGTGTCGAGGTAGGTTTGGCATTGTGATCATGGTTGTATGAGGCTACCTCTTTCCTGGCCAACTTGGTTAGTGTCTAAGAAAGATGGTTAATGGTGGATACTCACCCATGATCTCACCTATCTGGCTAGTCGAGTCGACCAGAACTGATTAGAAAAGCTCATTGACTCGAGTTAATCCATGTCACCCAGGTTTATTAGTTTGACTGATCGGTAGGTGCCCATAGATCAATTGTTGAATTGTGTCAACCCTCCTGAAAACTGATTTGTTCAGTGGGAGGATGATCCATGTTCTTCTCTTTTTCATCCGTCACAACCTAAAATCCTTTAAAATTATTAGGTCCTAAAATAGACTAAAGTTAAAGAGTTGATGGTGTCTTAGCCTTCCATTAAGTGAGTTAGTAATGTGTCCTTTAACTTGGTGTTCATCAGCAGTTCCATAGAATGAGTGTGCATCCGGTTACTGGAATTGCTCTCTCATAGATGATGGTTCAGTGCAACCTTCTTAACGGTGATCAGGTGAGCTGGCCATAGTCGGGCTTGGTCATTCGTTGGCTGGAAATATTGGATTTATCATGTTAATGGTTGGACCTAACCGGAGATCCACAATAGGAGGCCCCTAGGCCAATTGGGGTGCTCTCTGGGGCAAAATAATTTATTGGTAGTTGCTTAGGGAAGCAATTGGTTGGTGAACCTACCTTTAGGCGCGTATGGGTAAGCTGGCCATAGTCAGGCTCATACGTGGTCTATTGGATTTCAGTACTCATTATGAAATAGTGATTTCACGGATTGGAGTTAGAGGCTCCCAATCTGAAAAATTAGTGGGAGAGACCTTTAGACTAAAGTCCAAGTCTTTTGGTTAATTAATTAATTCATACTTTAATTTGGTCTTGTTTTTTCTTTCAGATGTCTTCAAATCTTTCGCTCCGGTCACTTCTCGATAATGAGAAGTTGAAGGGTCACAATTTCGATAGTTGGTATCGAAAGTTGAGAATAGTCCTGGAACATGAACGGATCCTTTATGTGATAATGGATCCGGCACCTGGAACCCCCTCTGCCAATGCTCAGAGTTCGGTCAGGGACACTTATCAGAAGTGGGTTTTTGATCGAACTACTGTCCGTTGCATTATGCTAGAGGCAATGAACGACGAGTTCAATCGCATGTTCGAGGAGGCCCAACCAGATGAGATCCTTCAAAAGTTGAAGGAATCTTTCGGCACACCAGATGATGTAGAGCGGTACAAAGTGTCTTGTGCCATCTACAACGCTAAGATGCGAATGGTGGTTCTGTCACTGATCATGTATTGTACATGATCGAGCTGATTGAAAAGTTGGGCAAACTCAGATATCCCTTGCACGAGCAGCTCGGCAAGGATGCAATTTTGAATTCTCTATCCTCCTCCTATCTTGACTTTCTTGACCATTACAGAATGAACAAGCTTGCAGTCAATTACCATGGTTTGATGGAATTACTGCAGACTTTCGAGAAAGACCACCAACTGAACAAGGGGGTGATAAATTTAGTGGGAGGTTCTAGAGGTCGTCGTCCCTTTAAGAAAGGGAAGAATTAAAGGAAGGGAATGAAAGTACTGAATGCTCCTGGCCTGAGTCAGACCAGGAAAGTGAAAGCTGACCAGTCTAATGTAGAGTGCTTCTACTACAAGAAGCAGGGACACTAGAAGAGGAACCGTCCTCTTTACCAAGCATCCCTAGATCTAAACAAGCTAAGGAATGGAAAGCAGCAGACTGCTGGACAAGGTATTTATATGATAAAACCTTGTAATTTCTCTATTTGTGATACTGCTAACTGGGTATTGGATACTGGTAGTCCTATTCATGTTTGTAATTCGTTACAGAGACTGTAGGTTAGCAAGAGATTCGAGGAAGGGGAACAGTTCCTGAGCGTCGGGAATGGAAATCGTGTTCCAGTACTGGCGATCGGAGTTCTAAGTCTTGTCTTTGAGTCCTGTACTATCGAGTTAGTCAACTGTCATTACTGTCCTAGTTTCATTATGTGCATAGTCTTTGTAGGCCTTTTGGCCAATTATGGTTTTGAACTATCAATAAAAAGAGATATTTGCCAAGTTATTTTGAATAACTTGTGATAATGAAAGCTAAGTTAAATAATGGCATTTATGTACTGTCACATCCTGTTAGTGTAATGTACACATCTAGCAAATGCCCAAGGTTAGAAAATGTCAGTGATCTGTATCTTTGGCACTGTAGGCTAGGTCATGTAAACCAGAATATGATAAACAAGTTACGAGAAGATGGTCTCCTCAAGGTCAGTAATTCTGAATCACTGCCTACTTGTGAATCTTGTTTACTTAGTAAAATGACCAAGTCACCTTTTACTGGAAAATGTGAACGAGCTACAGAACTTTTGAGTCTCATACATACTGATGTATGCGGACCCATGATAGTTAGTGCCAGAGGTGGATACAGATATTTCATTATATTTATAGATGACTTTTCGAGGTTTGGTAACGTCTTTTTGATAAGACATAAATATAAGTCGTTTGAAATGTTTAAACGATATTGTAATGAAGTAAAGAAACAAACTAGAAAAAGTATTAAAACCCTTTGATCTGATCGAGACGGTGAATACCTATCTGGTGAGTTTTTGACATACCTTGAGAAGAATGTGATTCTCTCTTAGTGGACTCCTCCAAGAACACCACAGTTGAATGGTGTGCCAAAAAGAGGAATCGAACCTTGTTAGACATGATTTGATCTATGATGGGCTTTGCAACTCTGCCGCTATCTTTTTTGGGATATGCACTTGAGATAGCTTGTCACTTGTTAAATAATGTTCCAAGTAAGTCTGTTGTCTCCACTCCATATGAGATGTGGACTGGACGTCAGCTCTCAATATCACACCTTCGGGTCTGGGGTTGTCCGGCTTATATAAAGCATTTAGACTCAGATAAACTTGGTCCTAGGTCTGATCGGTGCCTATTTATTGGTTATCCTAAAAAAACCAAAGGATATTTCTTCTACTTGGAGGATGAATAGAAAGTGTTCATCGCTCTTAAGGCTATCTTTTTAGAAAAGGAGTTCCTTGGAGAAGGAACTGTAGCCTCTAAGATTGAACTTGGTGAAGTTCAGCCAGTAGAAGAACCTGCACACTCTAAGAACATCATAGAACCGGCTATGCTTGGATCACACCCAGAACCCATTATTAGGAGATCCGGTAGAGTACCGTGTCAGTCGGACAGATACTACGGTTTCTTGATCCGGGACAGCGATCCCATTGAGCTCGACGAGAACAATGAAGATCCGATTACCTATATGGATGCACTTCAGAGATCTGACTCTGAGGCATGGCTTGGAGCCTTGCGATCCGAAATGGAGTCCATGGAGATCAACAATGTATGGACATTGATTGATTCGCCTGAAGGGATAAAACCCATCAAGTGCAAGTGGATCTTCAAGAGGAAAAGGGCACAGATGGGAAGGTGGAAACCTATAAAGCCCGTCTGGTTGCCAAGGGATATCATCAGCAATATGGTATCGATTATGACGAGACTTTCTTCCCTGTGGCAATGCTCAAGTCAATTCGGATCATGCTTGCTTTAGCATCATATTTTGATTATGAGATCTAGCAGATGGATGTCCGAACTGCTTTCCTAAATGGGGAGCTGGAAGAGGAAGTGTATATGATATAGCCTGAAGGGTTCACATCCTCAGATGAGTCAAAAGAATATAAGTTGCAGAGGTCCATTTATGGACTCAAGCAAGTATCTCCAAGTTGGAACTTACGGTTTGATAGGTGTATCAAATCGTATGGCTTCATTAGGAATGGAGAAGAACCGTACATCTACAAGTGGGTTAATGGTTCTGTGCTTGTATTCCTGGTACTATATGTTGATGACATTCTCTTAATCGAGAATGACGTCGCAGCGTTACAAGGAACAAAGGTCTGGTTATCATCTCAGTTCTCCATGAAGGACTTGGGTGAAGCTTCCTAAATACTGGGTATGAAGATCTATAGAGATAGATCTAAGAAGCTTCTGGGATTGTCCCAGTCTACGTACATTGATACCGTGCTGAAACGGTTCAGCATGAAAAATTCCAAGAAAGGCTATCTTCTGATAGGTTCTGGAATTACTCTTTCCAAGAAAGATTGTGTGACAACTCCTGAGGAAAGAGAGCACATGAGTAGAGTACCTTATGCTTCTACAATATGATGCGGCAAGCATATGATTAATATTTTGAATATGGTTTGTAGAGCAATGAAACCTAATAACACTAGCATTGTCATCATAATAAGACTTAAGGATTATAAGAAATTGGACTTTTACTTGATTAGACACAATCCTAAACTAAGAAGGAAGAAGATCTAGACAATAGGGGCTAATGATTGTGGACTTACCTTGATGAGCTTTCCAACCTTCTTTTGATTCATACCTTGAAACTACCAATGCTCAGAACTGAAGAATCTGGATAACAGAGATCAGAACCCTGGACTTGGGGCTTCAGCTTGTTTGTTCTTTGTTAAGGTGAACCCAGCCCACAACTCAAAGACTTCGAAGGACCCTGCAATGAAGATCAAAGTTAAGGAAGAAGGATAGGAACATATAGAAGGGATGGGAGAATTGATGAACTAAGAACAGAAATTTGAGTAGATCTGGCCGACTCCAATGCCTTCACTTGAGCTTGGAAGATGCTTTGCTAGGAAAAAAGAATGGCTTTGGTGTGGAGGAAGAGGATGGAAAACTTTCACATAAGAAAAAAAATACAAGACAACTTCTACTTCCAAAATTTCAACTTCAATTTTCATTCATTCCCAAAATCAATCCCTTTTACAATGGGCGTCCAAGGCTTTTAATAGCCTCACAAAGCTAGCTTTTGAAATTTAAAAACTCCCCAAATCGAGGAGGATTACAAGGGGGGTTGGAGGATTTGGTGAAGAGTTTGGAGGGATGTGGGGGGGTTGGAGGATTTGGTGGAGGACTTGGAGGGATGTGGCCAACCTCCTTGAATTTGAATCTTCCTTGTTGGCGCCCAAAGGGTGATGAGGTGGCTGGTGAAGTGGCACCTGATGACGTGGCATGGTGAGGTGGTCTTCTACTTGGATAAGAATGACATGTGGCGCCCAGTGGTCCTAGTTGATGGTCCTTTTCTCTTGCTTGGTTGATGTGTCTTCTCTTCTTCATGTGGTCAAATTCTGGGGTCTAGAATTTGAGTCTTGTTGCTGGCTTTCATGGCTTTAAGACTTGATTAGACTTAACTCAACTGAACTGACTTGACTGACCTAGACTTTAAAACTTGAAATGGACTTACAGGAAATGAAATTTTAAAAGTAATTACAGGACTCAATAAACACTCTTGATTTGAAACTCAAAATTAATTACAGGACTCTTGAAAAGGAAATGACTCTTGAAAATAAAATATTTTTGAACTAAAGGATACAAGGTAACCTAATTATCTTCGATCCAAATTGGGATAAGGCTAACCTTGTTGGAGTGAAGTTTCTTTCGGCTTCTGGTGTCCACACCAATTCTCCTGGGGTGGGCAGAACTCGACCCAGTCGAGTATGGTTCAGTTTTGCCCTGGTAATGCTCGAACAAGTCTGGGTTAAGTCTTTGCAGGTCCTCTCGAGTAATCCAAGAGTTGTCGGACTCAGGTCGACCTTGCCATTGAACCAGGTATCGCTGATAGTCCTTATTCCTGGTAGTAATGATCTTGTCATCCAGGATTCTCTCAATCCTCTCTCACTGCTCAGGTAAGGTTGGTGGTGGACACTCGGAAATATGTTCACTCTCAATGAAAGTTTCTGGCTCAAAAGGCTCACTAGGTATTAGTAGTGGTTCTTTGTATTCTACTAGGTCTGAAATATTGAAGGTTGTACTAATACCCATATCAGGTGGAAGTTCCAAAACATATGCATTAGGCCCTATTTTCTTTAAGATCTTAAAAGGTCCCGCTCCACGGGCATGCAGCTTCTTTATGGTTCCAGGGGGAAACCGTTCAGGGTTGAGCCTAATCATCGCATAATCCCCTTCACAGAATTCTTTAGCCCTCTTATGTGAGTCAGCTAAGTATTTGTAAGTTTCATTGCTCAGGTTGATCTTATTACTGATTTCTTTATGTAGATTTGTGACATGCTGTGCAAAAGACTCAGCAGACTCAGAGACTCGTGTGTGAATAGGTAGTGGGATTAGATCTAAAGGCTTCCTAGGCTTGCAACCATGGACTATCTCAAAGGGACTTTTGCCCGTAGATCGATTGACCGAACTGTTGTAAGCGAACTCAGCACGTGGCAATAACAAATCCCAGTTTCCTAGACTTTCTCCCACTAGGCATCTCAGCAAGTTCCCTAGACTTCTATTTACAACCTCGGTTTGTCCATCAGTCTGGGGATGGTAGGCAGTGGAGAATTTCAGTCTGGTTCCTAATAGGTGCCAAAGGGTTTTCCAGAAGTAACTTGTGAAGCGGACATCCCTATCAGAAACAATGGTTTTTGGTAACCCGTGGAGTCTGACTACTTGATCAAGAAAGAGTTTGGCTATCCTAGAGGCATCAGAAGTTTGGGTGCAAGGTATGAAATGGGCCATTTTTGAAAACCGGTCGACCACCACAAAGATTGAATCATGTTTTCGAATGGTCTTGGGTAATCCTAGAACAAAGTCCATGCTTAGATCCTGCCATAGACACTCAGGTACAGGTAATGGAGTGTATAGCCCGGTATTCTTCTTTTGTTGCTTTGCAACAGCACATGTCCTACATCGGGCTACAATGTTTGCTACTTGTTTCTTATGACCTGGCCAGTAAAATTGTTCCTCAACAGCCAAGATAGTCTTGTTTCGTCCGAAGTGGCCAGCCAAACCTCCCGCATGTATCTCCCAAACTAAAAAATCTCTTAAGGAGGTTCTTGGGATGCAAAGCCTATTCTCTCTAAAAAGATAACCATCTAGAAGGGTATAGTCACTATGATCACTAGATGGTCCTTGACGCAAAACCTGATAAATTTCATCAAAATCTGGACAGGTTTCGTACTGCTCCTTAAGTCTTTCAAAACCTATGACTTCAGTACTGACTGAAGTTAAAAGTAACGTTCTATGACTTAGGGCATCAGCTACCTTATTATCGGTTCCTGATTGATGCTTTAGGACAAACGTATAGGATTGGATGTACTCTACCCATTTGGCATGCCTAGGGTTTAGTTTCTTTTGGGAACTCAAAAACCTAAGGGCTTCATGGTCTGAAAATAAAACAAATTCTTGCGGTAGGAGATAATGCCTCCAATACCTTAATGCTTGCACTACCGCATAAAGCTCCCGATCATATGTGGAGTATTTTTTCCTGGCTTCATTCAATTTCTCACTAAAGAATGCTACGGGATGGTTCTCTTGACTCAGAACTCCACCAATACCTACTCCCGAAGCATCGCATGCTACTTCAAAGACCTTAGAAAAATCGGGTAGTCTTAAGACTAGTGCTTGGGTCATCTTATCTTTGATGTGAAGGAAGGCCTTATCAGCTGACTTCGTCCATTCAAAGTGGCCCTTCCTAATACAATCCGTGATAGGAGCAACTATGGTGCTAAACCCTCTAATAAATCTTCGATAAAACATAGCGAGGCCATGAAAACTTCTTACTTCATGAATATTATTGGGTGTTGGCCACTCTACAATTGCCTTAACCTTCTCAGGGTCAGTGGATACTCCTTCAGGGGTCACAACAAATCCTAGGAAGATAACTCTAGTAGTCATGAAAGCACATTTCTTTAGATTGGCATAGAGGTTATCTTTCCTAAGTGCTAAACATACCTGCCTCAGATGTTGTTGATGATCTTCTCTAGTCCTACTATAGATAAGTATGTCGTCAAAGTAAACGACAACAAATTTTCCAATAAAGGCTCGTAGGACTTGGTTCATGATTCGCATAAAAGTGCTAGGGGCGTTTAATAACCCAAAAGGCATGACTACCCATTCAAATAACCCGTCCTTAGTTTTAAAGGCAGTCTTCCATTCATCCCCTGGTCTGATCCTAACTTGGTGATAGCTGCTCTTCAGGTCAATCTTAGAAAATATAGTTGCACCGGCCATCATATCTAACATATCATCCAAGCGGGGGATGGGAAACCTATACTTCATCGTGATTTTATTTATGGCACGACTATCAACACACATTCTCCATGTGCCATCTTTCTTAGGGGTAAGTAAGGTTGGGACTGCGCATGGACTCAAACTCTCCCTAATGAATCCTTTCTTTAGGAGTTCTCCTACTTGACGTTGTAATTCTTGGTGCTCGGTAGGGTTCATTCTATAATGGGGAAGGTTCGGTAGGGTTGCTCCGGGGACTAAGTCTATCGCATGTTGTATATCCCTAAGAGGTGGGAGTTGGTCGGGCAAGTCATCGGGGAACACGTCTTTGAACTCCTCTAGCACTTGACTGACTTCTTGAGGTTGTTCTTTTGAAAGAGGTTCTTGATGATCCTTAATGGTTAAAATCCAAACAGGTGACCCATTGCTAATTTCTTTCTCCATTTCTCTAGCAGTGATCACGTTTATCCCCTTTTTCTTATCACTCAATTGGCTTGATCCTCTCTTAATGGGGTTCTTAGGTGGAGAAGAATGGATTACAATCTTCTTTCCATTATGAGTAAACGAGCATGAATTAGAACGACCATAGAGTGTTACGTCAAGATCGTACAACCATGGTCGGCCTAAAATTATGCTACTTACTCCCATTGGAAGTACATCACACCATACTTTCTCCAGGTAAGATTGGAACTGAATGGTTACTAGGCACCTAGACTTAATGGAAATCGTGGTTGAGTCTATCCAGGATACCTTATAGGGATTAGGATGGGGTACGGTGGGCAATCCTAGGTTTTTAACTGTGTTGGTGGATATGGCATTGACACAGCTACCGCTATCTAAAATGACTTTGCATACTTTCTCACCTATCTTAATGAATGTCTGTAGGATGCTAGTCCTACGCCAATCTTCTTGGGTTTTAGCTTGGGTGAGAATACACCTAACCACTCCTAACAGATCTTGATCTACCAGGACTTCCTCATCCTCATACTCTTCAGCCAAGTTCTCATCTGCCTGGTATACTTCCTCCTCAAATTCACCTTGGGATTCTACGGCTTCCTCTTCTACTTCGCCTATGTGTAGGGCTCTATTAGGACAGTTGCTAGAATAGTGACCCACTTTGTTACACTTGAAACATGCGTTTGGAGTTCTTTGGGTCTCAGGTGTTTTTCCCTTGTCATCTCTACGGGTCACAGGCACATTAGGATTGGGTCGGTTGAATCTAGGCTGATTGGATCCTGACTGCTGATAAGGTGCACTAGTCCTAGGGGCTTCGGGCCTACGATAGACTGGACCTCTATGGAATCTCTCAGCATCCCTAGCTATTTGATAGGCCAATTCTAGGTCATGTACCTCTCGCATGAACAATTCTCTTTGAATTTCTTCCCTCAGTCCGGCTCTAAATCTAGACAAGGTCACCGACTCAGATTCATCAACATTGCACCTCATAACGAATTCGTCAAACTTCGCTATGTACTCTGCGACACTCCTATTTCCTTGAGTAAGTCTTTGCCATTGATCTAGGAGTCTTTGGTGGTAGGACATAGGAAGGTATTTCTCCCTAAGCCTAAGTTTCATAGCTCGCCAGGTCACTATGGGCACATCACCTCTCTGTCTAGTGAGTCTCTCAATGTTTCCCCAATATAACCTAGCTTGGCGCACAAGTTTAAGCTTTGCAAACTTACACTTGCGCTCTTCACTCATCTCAAACCAGTCAAAATACTGGTCCATTAGATACTGTTATGATTGGCTTTAGTACAAGTGGAAGTTGTTGGGAATTGTGTCCCAAAGCCAATCGCCTAGGCTGTAGGCGGTTGAGCTGAGTATTGTACTCTTCGTATGAATTAATAAATATTATTTTGGCAGCTTATCACATTCTGACTTTTTCCTGTAATGAACTCTTTTTATGTGATGAAGTCCTTAGGACTACATTGACTTCGATATAGAGAGGATATATCGAGTGGTCCTTAAACCAGGTTCACGATCAAAGAATACGTTGTACTGGACGGCAATGTATCAAGTATAGGTTGTTGTGGTTCACATCGTTTGGTTGTCCTTTTGACCAAAGGAGTGTGGTGACACTGATGTGATCTGCAAGTGGGATATATGATATATCATTGAATGTGACTCCGTGTAGCCCCTTTCTGCCAAAGGGATACTCACGATTGGATATGAGTATATGTGTCCCTCCGACCTGAGATCATCGTGGTAGCTTGCAAGCAACTCCTTGTGCTTTGGTGCCGGACTACCCAGATTTCTAATCCGGTGATGGAAGGTTTCTAGGTACAGGCAAGTACTTATGGAGAAGTGGTGGACCAAGATGGAATTGACCTGTCCAAATAGTTTGGATTGAATGTCTCGTAGTGTCTCAATTTAGCAAATCCTCTGCCAGGGTAGTCCTAGTGAGGAGTCACCGGACTTACGAGGTTGAGACATGTTGTGGATTGACTCAGCTAGGATTGGCAGTCTAAACCTAGGTCATCCTGAGCATTGGATGTCAAAGGGATGAATTATACGGTAACCATATGCCAGAGGTTCGATTGATTGCTCTCGCATCTTCGACCTATCCGGATGCTGGGATCCATTGCTAGATGGTATCTTATGCTGGTACTGGAATTGTTCCAGTGATACAGCCTAGGTTTGAACCTATGAGATCACATGCCATAGAGGATCTCTCCCTGATCCAGGTACCGATTAATGATTGGGAATCATTTCGATAACGGTTTGATTGAGCACTCTTTGGATTGACCCGATTTTGGGTCGATCAGGTTTTGTTCGGGTCCACTGAAAATTGTTTATGGGTGATCAGGACTTGACCAAGCCATTTCTATATTAAATTTTGATCTAATAGTGTTGTGAACCGGTTTAGAACCGGTTTAGAATTTTTTGAACCGTTGTGAACCGGCTTTGAACCAATCCACACGGTCATTTGGCTTGGGCGAACGGGGCATTTGGAACGTCTTCACCTCTCCCATCGGTTTTTAGCTGGATTTAAACCTCCACGTTAAGGCTCTTGATTGCGGTGTTAAAGAACGAATTTGATTCAATCTTAAATCGGCTACCTCATCATATTCCCTGCCAGTCTCTTCTCCTCCATATTCACCGTTTTGAATGGTTCACGGTGATTTATATTTTCTGGGTGATGAAAAAATGAAGGTGCTGAAATCACTGGGAGGTTTCTTCTTCTTTTGAGAGCATCATCCATACCCAGTCGATCCCCTCGACGATGGCAAAGAAGAACTTGCTCTTCCATCCTTTGATGGAAGAGGGGAGCTCGAACCTGATTCCCCTCGGATGAGAAGAGATGGACCACCACTTGTCCTCGGTAGGGTGGCACTTCAGAGTGAAGAAGGCTCTGAAGAGAGAAAAATGGACGACGACCCCGTGGAAGTGACAGAGTATAATGAAATAGAACATGGTTCTTCTGGCGTTGGGGACCAGCTGAGCAGGAACCAAGTTGTAATTGCTCAGCACGGATAGAAAGAATGGATGAAAGGGGAAATGGAGCCCTCCTGAGAAGTTCTCCTTATAAAAAATAATTCAGTCTGGGCTACTGGAAGTAACCCGGTCCCCCAGTCGGGGGATCAAAAGCCGGACAGAGTACGGGATGCCATACACATCTCGGATGGCCCCCAGTTCCTCAGTAGTGATCATCGAAGTGATCCCGCCGGTACCTGCTGACCAGACAGACTCGGGGACGGGTTCGGGCTAGGGAGGAGGATGAGAAGGACCGGAAGGGTTAAGGCCGGGCTCCCTAATGACAATACCACCAGGGCGACGCCTCCCCCTAAGCACGAAGCACGTCCCATCTCCCTCCTCATCGAAAGAAGAAGATGATGGCGGCCTCGGCCTAGAAGACCCGGCTTCGCCCTGGTTGGTAGAAGGACGGAAGTTAGGCCCGAAATGAGACATGATGGGGAAAGATCAAAGGAAGAAGAAAGGGGATAGATGAAGGTCACAGGAAGGAGGAGGAACCTCTACCCAACCTAACGAAGAAGAAGGGGACTGACCTGCCAGGAGATTTGGATGGATAAGGACTTTCGAAAGGATGAAAGTAGGAGCTTCGGAATAATGGCAGGCACGAAAGGTTTGAAAGGAGACGTATTTTGGGAAAGGTAACTTTTCCTTTCAAAATGATCGGTGCCCGACCGTACCGTTACAAGTCTCCACCATCGGATCTACGCCATGCATCATGCATCGGCAGCACTGACGTCTAGTTTCAACCGCAGCCGCTCTAGATTCTACGCCCATAATAACTGTTCCTCGGATGTGGCCACGTCTCTCCTCCAGGTAGGCTGAAGAAACCGCTTCCCGAGATGCCGCCGATCATGATCATCATTGCACCGGATCCCCTCCTTTCCATGTCAGCAAGCGCATTTACTCCCTTTGCCCCGAGTGCCCTGCACCAACGAGACTTGGAAGTGGGGGGCAAATGATGTGGCTAGAAGCTGACATGCTGACGTGTACTCTCTGGCGGATGTCATGTCAGAAGTCCGCCATGGTGGACACCCCATCTCGGGCTACTTTGCCCGGGCCGAGCTCCTTCGGATCAACGAGGTGGCCCACCGAAGCCGAGCTCCGTCCTCCACCAAGTCGGTACCCGCAAGCTTGGGGTGTCTAGGCCGGAGCCGAGCGACCTCCTTAGCCAGATCGAGCTCCTCCGAGGTCGAGCCCTCTTGGCTGGAGTCGCGTGTCGACCTCCTCCACCGGATCGAACTACACTGAGGATGGAACCTCTGGGCCGGAGTCAAGCTCAACCCTCCTCTACCAGGTCAAGCCTCCCAGGTTAGAGCCGAGTCCCAGCTCTCCAGTTCGGCAACTAACTCGGACAGCACCGCCAGCCAACAAGGGGGCGGAGCCACCTCCCCAAGATGCCAGCGAGCAACCCGAAGTCCGCGAGGAAGCACCTATCATGCCATAATAACCATCCGCGGCCACCACTCACACCAGAAGGGCAAGAAGCTCCCTGATCAAGGTGCCATGCTCTCCACCAACCACCTGAACCACCCGGAAGAGGAAGTCAACCAGGAGATTCGAATCCCGTGGGCGGCGACCCCCCGATCAAGACACTGCCAGGCTTCCTGGAATGGGGTGACTGGAAGGAATGTCAAAACACATGATAGTTTCCCCTATCACAAATCAAGAAAGATGTCCTGTCCATGGCACAGAACACCGCTGCACGCGGCTGACAGCCTGGGGAGATTCCAAGGTAGGTGCTCAATGGTCACCTGGGCTTACCAGAAGGTTCGACACCCCCAAAGGGGGGAGGTACGCAAACGCGAATGAAAACACAAGCTAATCCACAAACATTACCATCAAGCTCAAGCAAGTCAAGGAGAAAAGGCCACACAGAGGATCCCTCTAGCTCGGCTACCATTCTCCCAATACACTTGCACCCCATTCTCACACCACTCACTACTCCTAGCATGGAGTCCATCAAGAGGGGCTCAACCAGGAGGATCTGTTTCTCTGGATCGTCATTGACTTGACCGTCGGAGTGCCCCTACCGGAATCCCCGGCCCGGGTCACTAACCTCGTTTCTACATGTTCAAAGTTGCAGGACATCCCAAAAGAACCCGAGGGGCGATCCGACCTCGACAACAGCTACAGGCCACGACGACCTTGGCGGCAACACTTAGTATGCATAATAACATGAACTATTCAAAAATTATTCATGTTAAATATAATAACTTATGAAATAGTTAGGAAAAAATGAACTTAATAAAAAGATCCTGATTAAATGTACTTCATAGGTTATGACAATCCATAGTCTATTAGCTATCAAATTGTGTAGTTCTTCACCTCTATAGGATCCATCGTTCTCCATAATCAAATAAGGATCGATATCATCCTCATCATGGTTAGTAGGCAAAGGTTCCATTGACATGTTGAAATATTTATCATTTCCTTGGTTATGTTGTATAAAGTTGTGAATGATGCAAAGCAAGCCATTACAATATGTGTTGCCTCCAAGATTGTCGTGGCCTATAGCTGCTGCTGGTGTCGGAGTGTGCTCCCTTTGCTGCCTGGCAGTCCTCTGCTCCTGGACTTGCGAAATAGGGGTTAGTGACCCGGGCCAGGATTTTCGACGGGGGCACTCCGATGGTCAAGTTAGTGATAATCAGGGGAACAAATCCTCCTAGTCAGGCTCCTCTTGATGGACTCCGCACTAGGAGGAGTAAGAGATGTGTAAGAAAATGAAAACGTTGCAGGAGGAGAACGATAGCGGGGACAGAGGGGTTCCCTGTTCCTCCGTCTCTCCTTGTATCCCTGGTTTTCCTTCAATTG
The DNA here is from genome assembly GCA_021397845.1 of Areca catechu. Classification (NCBI taxonomy): domain Eukaryota; kingdom Viridiplantae; phylum Streptophyta; class Magnoliopsida; order Arecales; family Arecaceae; genus Areca; species Areca catechu. The sequence continues at coordinate 136,289,134 of CM038040.1, forward strand.
TAACTGTGGTGGTGGCGCTTCGCCCTCTTGGTGGAGCTTGCGCTTGTGTTGGTGGTTGATTGATGTTACCTCTCCCCATTTTGGGGGTGTCGATTATTCTTTGTAGTTGAAAACTGGTTGTTGGTCACTTGCCTCGGGATCTTCGCTGGGCTGGCAGGCGCGTGCGGTAGGATTCCATGCCATGGGCGAGACATCTTTCCTGATAGGGTGGTAGGGGAAGCTTCCATTCATTCTGACATCCCTCCAGTCGCCCCATTCCGGGAAGCTTGGCAGAGCCTCGATCCGAGGGTCGCCGCCCTAGGGGTTCATGTTTTCTGGCTGACCCATCCCTCTGGAAGTACGGTCGGATAGGTAGTTATGGTGGTATGGGGGGCGTCGTTCCGCAGTCCTCGGGAGGCTCGCCGGTATTCCGAGATGATGGGGCTTGCTCTGGTCTGGATGCTTTGAGCTCGTGGGGTCACCTTGATGGAGGAGGAAAGAGTGCGGGCCCGGTCCAGAGGGCGTGCGCTTGGAGAGGCTCCACGTTGGTGGGTGAGCGTTGAGCTCGACCTGGACCACAGGGCACTAACCTCCGAGGGTCTCGCTCTGGAGGGCAGAGGACGGAGCCGGTCCAAAGGGCGCGCGCTCGAAGAGGCTCCACATTGGTGGGTGAGCGCTGAGCTCGACCTCGACCACAGGGCACTAACCTCCGAGGGTCTCGCTCTGGAGGGCGAAAGGCGGACCCGGTCCAGAGGGCGCGCGCTCGGAGAGGCTCCACATTGGTGGGTGAGCGCTGAGCTCGACCTCGACCACATGGCACTAACCTCCGAGGGTCTCAATCTGGAGGGTGGAAGGCGGACCCGGTCCAAAGGGCGCGCCCTCGGAGAGGCTCCACATTGACGGGTGAGCGCTAAGCTCGACCTCGACCACAAGGCACTAACCTCCGAGAATCTTGCTCTGGAGGGTGAAAGGCAGACCCGGTCCAGAGGGCGCATGCTCGGAGAGGCTCCACATTGGTGGGTGAGCGCTGAGCTCGACCTCGACCACAGGGCACTAACCTCCGAGGGTCTCGCTCTGGAGGGTGGAAGGCGGACCCGGTCTAGAGGGCACGCGTTCGGAGAGGCTCCAAATTGGTGGGTGAGCGCTGAGTTCGACCTCAACCATAGGGCACTAACCTCCGAGGGTCTCGCTCTGGAGGGTGAAAGGCAGCTCCGACCTAGGCATCCCGAGCTCGCGGGCTCGACCTGGCGGAGGACGAAGCTCGGCTCGTTGTCTTGAGGGAGCTCAGCTCAGCTCAGCAGAACGGTCCGGGCAGGGCATTGCCTTGGCGGCCAACACGGCGATCTCCTTTGACATGGCGCCTGTCAGCCACCCACGTCAGCGGTCTCACCACATCATTTGTCCCCCACTTCCATGGCTCGTTAATGCGCAGCACTTGGGTCGAATGGAGTAATGGTGGTGCTGGCATGGAAAGGCATAAATTTGGCACGATGAAGGCCGTGGTTGCCGGCACCTCGAGGGACGGCCCTACCAGCCAGTGCGGAGGTGCCACGTGGCCACGTTCGAGGAGTAGTTAATGTAGGCGCAGAATTTTGAGCGGCTGGGGTGCCTTTGTCACCGATGGGCAGCACGTGGTGCGAATCCGTTAGCAAGGGGGTCATGACAGCGCAGATTTGATGGGCCCTTCCGAAATGAAAGGAAAAATTTTTTACTCAAAATTTCTATCCTTTCAAATCCTTCGCGCTTGTTGTAGTACCCGGACCCTTTCTTCTCCGCAATCCGCTTTCGTTCTTCTCTTCTCCAGGGAGCTAGATTGGCCCTGTTCTTCTTCCTCTTTTTCCCTTTGGGGTAGGCTTCTTCTTCTGAGTATAGTCTTCCTTCTTCTTAGGTTATCTTTGCAACATATCTTGTCCCGATCCTTCCATCCAAGGGATAGTGCTCTCCTCCTCCGATGAGGAGTCGGAGGGGACACAGTTTAGGATTAGCAGTATACTGGCTCTTCCTGCCCCCCACGAGTCTATTAGGGAGCCGGGGGCGGCTTCTCCTCGTCCCACCTGTCTTCATTTCCTGCTCAAACCAGCTCCTGAGTATGTCTGGTCAATAGGTCCAGGCGGGGTCACTTCGATGATTTCCGCCATGGAGCTGGGGGCCATCCGAGATGCCTATGGCATCCCGTCCTCTGTTCGGCTCATGGTTCCCCGCTCCGGGGAGTGGGTCACTTCCAGCGGCCCGAGCCATCTCACCTTTTATGAGGAGACCTTCTACCGGGGTCTCCAATTTCCATTTCACCCCTTCTTCCTGTGTGTTCTGAGCAACTTCCGTCTGGTTCCCACACAGTTGGTGCCAAACGCCATCAAGGTCATCTTCTCCTTCATCGTACTCTGCCATGTCCACGGGTGCGTTGCCCGGTTCTCCTTGTTCAGGGCATTTTTTATCCTAAAGCGCCACCCAACTGAGGATGGGTGGTGGTCCTTGTCCTCTCGCCCGAAGGGCATAAGATTTGAGCTCCCCTCTTCCATCAAAGGGTGGAAGAGCAAATTTTTTTCATGGACGTTGAGGGGGTCGACTGGGCTTGGAGCGAGCTGGACCGGTCCCCTAACTGGATCTCCGCGGTCGATGCAGCCGATCTGGATGACTACAAGCAGCTTCGCACCGCCCAGATCCCTTCTTTGGAGGTTCTGCTATCGGAGCAGAACCTTTCTGACGCCAGGGTCGACCCATCAACGAGGCCGAGTGAGTCCAATTCTTTCCTCCATGAGTGTTTTTCCGTTTCTTCACTTTAGGCTAACCCATTTGGCTCCTACACGCAAGGATGATCTTCTCGGGGGTGACCCGTTGCCACTCTCCCGGAAGAGGTCGCCCACCGGAGTGGCCGCTGAGCCTCCCACAAGGCGGGCCTGGGTTGAGGGCGTGCCGGTGTCTGCTCCCGCCATGCCCGCTGCCCTGAAGGGGAAGGAGGCCAAGGGACGGACGAGGTTGCGGGCCGAACCCCCCGATCTGGAGCCTAAGGCGACCGTCCAGGTTGATGCTGCCATTGCCATCGCGTCGCCTCGCTCTCCGGGTCCAAGGATGGTTGAGGCCGAGGGGGGAGAGGCCCGTGTTGGAGCTCCACCCGCGACGGGGGCTCCTACCGTGATGGCGCCAGATCCCCGACCGGTTCCCGGGGGTCCTACCACCGGAGGGATGGGCGCACCTACTCCCCTTGAGAGCAGGAGGGACAAGGCTAGGAGTCGCCTCCCATTCAGGCTGGGACCAGAGGGCTCCTTGGTTGACAACCGCGCCCTAGCCGCTTGCATGATGGATTTCTCCATCCAACCATGCGATCGGGAGGAGATGGATGGGCTGCCGGTTGGAGCTGTGATCGATAGCATCTTTCCCCATCTTTACACGGTAAGCAACTTTACTCTCTTTCTTCTTTCTCCCCCTTTTCTTTCCTTTTTCGTCTCTTTTTTTTTTGACTTCCTATATGATGCAGATGGGTGTCGAGGTCCTTTTCATCAGGAGCTGCTGTCGAAACTGGGAGCGAGCTGAGCAGCAACAGGCGACCGAGATAGCATCGCTGAAGGCTGACCTGAAGGGAGGATTACTCTGAAGGGGTGCTTGACCGATGGGTCAAGGACCTCGAGAAGCAGCTCGCCGACTCTGAGGGGCGAGCGAAGGAACTCCAGGAGCGCCTCGATCGCGAGCAGGGGCAGTCGAGGAAAAAAGCTGAGGAGCTTGCCAACGCCGAGCAGTGGTTGGGCATGTTCAACGTCGAGGCGGCCCGGCAGAAGGGGATCACCCAGTCCCTCCAGACCCGGCTGGCGACTGAGAAGTAGAGGTCTTTCATGGCCCAGAGGGCAGCCGAGGAGGTGTCCAGGTCAGTTGTGGATGCCAGGCTCGAGGTGGCCGCAGCGAGGAAGGAAGCCGAGGAGGCGGTTGCAAGGTACAGGGCCTCGGAGGAGTTCCTCGCCGAGATCCATTATACGGCGTCGGACTCCTTCTTTAAGGGCTTCATGTACCTGCGCCGTTTGATCGAGGGATTCGTCTCGGTCGAAGGCCGTAGCCACCTCGAATATCCCAGCACTTTAGATCAAGAGGCGGGCATTGAGGAGGCCGTTGCTCCCGAGTCTCCTGCGCCAACCGAGGTCAGGGCCGTGCCATCTGAACCTGGAGCCGCGCAGCCTGAAGTCCCTGCTGATGGAGACTCCTAGCTCGGCGGTTCGGCCGGGTAGTAGTTGTTTTTACCCCCTCTATACCTTGTCCCTTTTTCTATATTTGGCAGGGCCACCCAGCATGTCGGGGGCCCACAGGATGCTTGTATTTAATATTCAATCAATAAAGCTTAAGCTTTCTCGCAACCATTTTCTTTGTCCGGTTCTTCCTATCTTTCTCTCTTTCTTTCACTCCCCTTTTTCTTTCTCCTTCCTTTTGATGAGTGGGGAGATCAGAGAGGAGGGCCTCACCTTGTCTGGGGTTGAGTTGTTAGACTTCAACGCCGGCAAGCTGGGTGCAAGTTGACGGCACTTAAGAGCTGCTGGGCTCGAAGGTGCTGTTGCCTGAGAGCTGCAAGGCTCGAAGGTCCCTTGGCCGGAGACCTAAGCTCCGGTCATGGGCTGGCATCCTGGAGCTGGGCTCGGAGACGTTGATGACTGAGAGCTGCGTGGCTCGAAGGTCCCTTGGCCAAAGATCTAAGCTCCGGTCTTGGGCTGGCGTCCTGGAGCTGGGCTCGAGGACGTCAATAACTGAGAGCTGCGTGGCTTGAAGGTCCCTTGGCCGGAGATCTGAGCTCCAATCTTGGGCTGGTTTCCTGGAGCTGGGCTCAGGGACGTTAATGACTGAGAGCTGCATGGCTCGTAGGTCCCTTGGTCGGAGATCTGAGCTCTGGTCTTGGGCTGGCATCCTGGAGCTGGGCTTGGGGACGTTGATGACTGAGAGCAGCGTGGCTCGTTCCCCTCTCATTCTCTTTCTTTCCTTCCCCACTCCTTTTTTCTTCTTCTTCTTTTTTTTTTCGGAGTGGGGAGATCAGAGAAAAGGGTTCTTGCTGTGTTCCCCTCTCGTTCTCTTTCTTTCCTTCTCCTCTCGTCTTCTTTTCGAGCGAGAAGATTAGAGAAGAAGGTCCTTGCCGTGTTCCACTCTCATTCTCTTTCTTTCCTTCCCCTCTCATCTTCTTTTCGAGTGGGGAGATCAGAGAAGAGGGTTACCGGACTTGATTGCCTTGGAGCTAGGCTTGAGGCCTTCCTGGAAGTGGAGCTAGGCTCGGGCCCAGGGGTCACCTGAGGACTTGACTCAGGTCTTGGGCACCCTAGAGCTAGGCTTGAGGTGTTGATGAGAGCTACTTGGCCCCATGATCCTTTGGCATCTCGGAGCTGGGCTCGGAGGTGTTTGAGATTGAGAGCGGCTTGGCTCGGTGACCCCTTGGCCAGAGATCTGAGCTCCGATCTAGGGTTAGCATCCTGGAGCTGGGCTCGGGGATGTTGCTAGCTAAGAGCTACATGGCTCGGTAGTCCCTTGGCCAGAGATCTGAGCTCCGGTCTTGGGTCGGTGTCCTGGAGCTGGGTCAGGGACATTGCTAGTTGGGAGCTGCATGGCTCGGTGGTCCCTTGGCCGGAGACTTGAGCTCCGATCTTGGGTTGGCATCCTGGAGTTGGGCTCGGGGACGTTGCTAGTTGAGAGCTGCATGGCTCGATAGTCCCTTGGCCGGAGATCTGAGCTCTGGTCTTGGGTCGGTGTCCTGGAGCTGGGCTCGGGGACATTTCTAATTGAGAGCTGCATGGCCCGGTGGTCCCTTGGCCAGAGATTCGAGCTCCGATCTTGGGTCGGCATCCTGGAGCTAGGCTCGGAGATAGACACTTGCACAAGGAGAAAACCATTGTCATTATTATTATTACTGGGAAGCCTTACACTATTGATAGTATTTCTGTAACTTGCAGGCATTCCACGTTCTAGGGAACCTAACACTGCCGAGATCTTCAAGGTAATAAGCCCCTTGTGAGAGGGCCACGGCTACTTTGTAGGGGCCATCCCAGTTTGGTGAAAGCTTGCCGCACTCTCTAGGCCAAGACGCCTCTGCCCGTCGCAGCACCAAGTCTTCGGGCTTGAAAGCTTTTGGCCTGATGCGGGCGTTGTAGTACCAGGCCACTCGTTGCCGGTAGGCCACCATCCGTAGGCGGGCTTTGTGCCTCACCTCTTCAAGAAGGTCCAGGTTGAGCAGGAGGTGTGTCGAGTTTCGTTCTTCGTCGTACTGCTACACCCGCAACATGGGCATGCCGAGTTCGACCAGGATGACCGCTTCGACACCGAAGACAATGCTGAAAGGCATCTCGTTAGTTGCCATTCTGGGCATCGTGTGGTAGGCCCACAGGATGCTTGGGAGTTCTTCTGCCCATCTGCCCTTGGCTTGGTCTAGACAAGTCCTGAGTCCTTGAAGGATGGTCCGGTTGGTCACCTCGGCTTCTTCGTTTGTTTGAGGGTGAGCCACCGAGGTAAATCGGTATTGGATGCCATGCTCGGCACAGAATCCTTTGAACTCGCGATTGTCAAACTATCGCCCATTGTCAGTGATGATGCAATAGGGGAGCCCGAAGCGGCAAATGACTAACTTCCAAAAGAACTGGCAGACATTGGCTTCTGCGATCTGAGCTAGTGGCTCTGCTTCGACCCACTTGGTGAAGTAGTCGATTACCACCAGCAGGAACTTTTGCTGCCATGGTGCTGGGAGAAATGGCCCCAAGATATCCATTCCCCACTGGGCAAAGGGCCAAGGGGCTAAGAGTTGGGAGATTGGTGCTGCCGGTTGACACTGTATGTTGGCGTGGCGCTGGCATTTGTCGCACCTTTTAATGAAGTCAGCGACATCCTCCCTCATATTCTCCCAAAAGTACCCCTGGCGAAGGGCTTTGAAAGACAGTGTCCTCCCTCCCACATGATTCCCGTAGAGGCCTTCATGTATCTCTTGGAGCATGAAGGCTGCCTCGATGGGCCTGAGGCATCTCAGGAGTGGGTAAGAGTAAGATCGACGATAAAGCTAGCCATCCATCAGAACAAACCGGGAGGCTTTCTTCTTGATAAGGGCAGCTTCTGTGAGATCTTCGGGCAAGGTGCCATCAGTGATGTACCGGACGTACTTGTCCATCCAGCTCGGCTCGGGGGTGACTTGGTATACCTCTATCGAGCTCTCATAGCTGGGACTTTCGAGGTACTCAATGTAGGCGCATCCTAGCAACGAGTCTGGCAAGGTCGCGAGCCTGGACAATGCATCCGCACGTGCATTTTCTCCTCGGGGGATGTGGAAGATGCTGAAGCGTCAGAGGCCCACCGTGCTTGTGCGGACCTGCTCCAGGTACTTCATCATCTGGGCATCCCTCGCTTCAAATTCTCTGGAGACTTGTCCGGCAACCAGTTGGGAGGCGATAAAGACTTTCAAGTCCCGCACACCCAGCTCGCGGGAGACTCTCAGGCCCACGAGGAGCGTCTCATACTCTGCCTAGTTATTAGTTGCGGTGAACTTGAAGCGGAGGGTGCATTCTGCCACAACCCCATCGCTATTGGTTAGTATAAGGCCTGCTCTGCTCCCGTCGGAATAGGATGCTCCATCTACGTGGAGGATCCAGGGCTCTTCTCCTGGCTCGGGCTCCGTTGCTGTCTGCTCTGGCTCCTCGGGTGAACCCGGTGCACATGACCATGAAGTCGGCTAGGACTTGGGCCTTTTGTGAAGACCTCAATCGGTACACTATATCGAATTCGCTGAGCAACAGGGACTACTTAGCCAACCTCCCGGATGTCTTGGGTCAGGTGAGGATGGTCCTCAACGGCTGGTCCGTCACGACCACTATTGGGTGTGCTTGGAAATAGGGCCTGAGGCGCTTAGCAGACATTGTTAGTGCAAAAATGAGTTTCTCGGAGAGAGTATACCTGATCTCCGCATCATGGAGGATTTTGCTAGTGTAGTACACCAGCTTCTGAGATTTGTCCTCGTCCGTGTGGACGAGGATCGAGCTGACAGCTCTCGATGTAACCGCCAGGTATAGCAAGAGCTCTTCTCCCTCCTTTGGCCTGAAGAGCAACGGGGGAGAGGTGAGGAAGTTCTTCAGCTCCTTGAAGGCTGTCTTGCACTCCTCGGTCTAGGCGAAGTCATGCATTTTGTGCAGCGCCTTGAAAAATGGCAGGCAGCGATCAGCCGACCTCGAGATGAATCTACTGAGGGTGGAGACTCGTCCCGTCAGGCGCTGGACCTGCTTCTTGGAGGTCGGGTGTTCCATGTCGATGATGGCTTGAACTTTTTTCGAGTTTGCTTTGATGCCCCTCTGGGTGACCATGAAGCCGAGGAATTTTTTTGCAGCCACTCCAAAGGCACACTTCACCGGGTTCAGCTTCATTTGATGTTGCTGCAGGTTATGGAAGGACTCGGCGAGGACAGCTACATGGCTCGAGCCCGGCTTGCTCATAACGAGCATGTCATCCATATACACCTGCATGTTGCGACCGATTTGGTCCTTGAAGACCTTATTGACCAGGCATTGATAGGTGGCCCCTGCATTCTTCAGACTAAAAGGCATCATCTTGTAACAGTATGTTCCTTGGTCAGTGATGAAGGCGATGTGCTCCTCGTCTTCTGGATGCATGCGGATTTGGTTATACCTGGAGAATGCATCCATGAAGGAGAGTAGCCGATGACCAGAGGTGGCATCCACCAGCTGGTCAATCTTCGGGAGAGGGAAGCTATCCTTCGGGAAAGCTTTGTTGAAGTCGGTGTAGTCAATACAGATCCTCCACTTGCCATTGTTCTTCCTGACCATCACTACATTCGCCAGCCAGCTCAAATATTGGACCTCTCGAACGAAACCGACAGCTAGGAGTTTATCATAGCTACCTGTCTCTCCGAGGTGAAACTTCTCTTCTTTTGTCGAACTGGTTTGTGCTTTGGGTCAACACTCAATTTATGGGTAATGATGTTAGGAGGGATACCAGGCATGTCCGCCGCCGTCCAGGTGAACACATCTGCATTCGTCCGTAGGAATTCCTGCTGTTGGGCCCTCTTCTCCTCGGGTAACTGGGCTCCGATCTGTACCGTCTTCGTAGGGTCATCCCCGAGCGGGTAGGAAAGTAGGCACTCGATCGAGCCTCCCCTGGGATCCTGGGCCCTTTGGTCGAGGTCATCCGTGCTGGGGTCATCTTGAGGGACCTTGGCCCCAGGAAGGATTTGGAAACAATGCTGCACCGGCTGGGTTGCTCCTCTCATTTCCTCGACACAGTAGGAGGTTGGGAACTGCACAAGAAGCCTCTTGGTGGAGACAACGGCATCGAGCAAATTGAGCCCGGGTCGACCCAATATCATGTTGTAGGCAGAAGGGAGCCTTACAACTGTGAAAGTCATCATGACGGTGGTTTGCCGAGGTGGGGTTCCGGCAGTGATCGGGAGAGTGATTTCTACTTCTACACTCATGGAATCGCCCGTGAAACCAACAAGGGGGGTGTGCACGGGTTTAAGCTGATCATGAGAGAGATTCATCCTGGAGAAGGCATCATAAAAAAGCATATATGTGGAGCTTCCACTATCAATCTGATGCAGAACAAATAAGATGATGCGATGCGGAAGTAAATTAAGACTTTTTTTTTTTTTTTTATTAGAAGTTGGCTTGACTCGAAAACAAGGCTAACTAATATTGAAAGAAAATATGCACTGAAAGAAAGCACAATTCAAAAGAGTAGATTATCAGATTAATAAAGAAGTAGGATCGCTGGGGATTGGAAAACCCCCAGACCTAGGGTTTACTCCTCTTTCAAAAAACAAACGAAGAGAGAAGAGAAGGTTTTATACCTGACTGTGATATCTCTCTTTGCTTCAATTGAAGGACACTCTCGAGCAGATTGTAGGATCCTTGGAGATGGGGTATCTTCGCAATGGATCCTCGGATTGTAGTCCTATGGCAAGGTTGGCCTTCTTCTCGTACTCTGGATTTGGAAAAGATGAAGAACAAGATAAGGATGTAAGAAACTCAAGGAAGATACCTTTACCTGGGATAGCTCCGGACTGCTCAAACTTTGAAGATGAGGGAAGAGTATGAAGGTGGCAGTGGAAGATGGAGTGGATTTAGGGTTTGGCTGGTAGGGCGGCGGCTTGCAGATGAAAAGGACCTAGGGCTTGATATAGTGGGCGGTGGCTTGGAGAAGGAGATGGCGGCCTTGAATGAAGTGGGAATAGGGTTTAGGAATTTAGGTGTTGGCGGCTAGGATGATGAAAGGAAATTAGGGTTGGCGGGCAGGGATGAAAGCGGGGCAGGGTTTTGGTAACTTTGGAGATCTCTCACCTCCTCAAGGCTCTAATGGAACCCGGATTTACTCCCTCACGGAGCTCAACACTCAAGGAAGTGCGGAAGAAGAGAACACAAGGTTGCTCAATACAAGAAACGATTTCATTTGAAAGGGATATGCCCTACAAGCCAATCTATGTTTTATCTCCCAAACCATTGTAATTGACAATTTTCTAAATAAAGGCATATTTTTCATCATCGCTGTGTTTATATTATATGATGACCCATAGATTAGGGCTATGATTTTAGGGTTATGATGAGATCATACCAGTGAGACCTAAAATCTTAAAACCTTATCTAAGTATTCCTAGTCAAAGGAACCCTGAGTAGGGGATCAGGTTTTCCGGTAAGACTAGCACATCCCATGTATACTGGAAAGGGTGACTGCTCTCACAGTCACTTGTGTATGACACTAATACTGGGATGTGGGTGCTCATTGGAGAATGAGTTCACTGATATGATCCAACTTGAGAACATCTAATGGAGTCTTAGCTACATGTCAATAGAAGGTTCTCATAGTAGGAGTGGTACAAGTAATCTTTTGACCTGAGACTGCCATAAGTACCTTATGTACATGAACCCATTCTTTGGTTCAATCCTAATCATGACACTGAGTCATGCACAAGATTGATACTGGGAATGGTGAATTGGATATGAAGGTAATGAGTATGTCAACAAGGAATCGATCACTCTTAGTAAGAGGAGATTGCATCCAGCTGGTTAACAATCGGATGATGATTCAGGGAATCTTTGATCAAAGTAAAGATATTAGAGATGGTTTCTAATATCAAATAATTGAATCATCGATATAAGATTGAGCTAGAAATAAATATAATATTGGATTTGACTATATCCATATCCACAGTTATATTTTTGGGTGCAGGCTGGTCGAAAGATTTAATTGTACGGTAACTCTCTACTGAAGGGTAATTTTGGTATTTCATCAGAATTTCCATATCTTCCGGGTAGACATGACACGTTGCTAGATGTCAATCTTGTCTTGTGGGTTGATCAAATTCAAGGATCATTTATTAGGAAGAGTCCTAAATGATCGAGTCGGGTAAGTCCGGTTTGACCTAAATCGATTAGAAATAGTTCTAATCAAATTAGGTCAACTTGTATTCGAACCCACTGCTGGCTAGATGTGGAACCCAATGGTCACACACTTAAGAGGATTGATCAAGAGTTTAATTTGGAATTAAATCATCTTTGCAGGATAACACTCTAGCAGATGTTGCAAACCCTAGCTTATATTCGAATCGGATTCGAATTAGGGTTCCGGATTGGTTCAAATTGGGTTCTAATTGGACCTAATTAGACCCTAATTATGAAAATAGGATTATGGCTAACCCTATTGGCTAGCCATGTAACTAGGCTAGCCTCCCCATCCGCCCCCCTTGCCTTTCCACGCCAAATGCCAAGAGTCCATGCGCTTATGGACTCTTGGCGCGCCATTTGGAAGAGTCCATGGCGCATGGACTCTTGGCGCGCCCCGCTTAATTCTCCGATGAATTAAGATGGGGCGGCCTCCTTTCTTAATGATTAGCACACCATCTGTCCCCCCTTGGATGGGAATCCAACGGTTGATGGATTTTAAGAAAGAAGGAATGCGCTAACTCTACTCTTCCCGGCGCACGAAATAACATCTCTTCGGAGATGAAAAGTCGCGACCCCTTTCCTTTTAAAACACCGCGTTTTTCCTTTAAGAAAAGCCGTGGAATTTAATCTGGAAGGCCGTGAGATGGGAGATGGGGCGTGAGAAATAGGGAAGGGGCGTGAGACAAAGTGGAGTGGTGTTTTCGGAGAGTTGTGTTCTTTTGAGAAGACATCTCTCTGTAATCTATTTAAACAACAGAGGCTCGGGTGTTTGACTAATGAACGACAGAGTTTATTTTTATTTATTTTCTTTCCAGGAAACTGATTCCTCCATAGCTTGTTTAGGATACAGAGAGTTTCCCTGTTACAGAGTTCTCTTCTTTGTTGAAACTCAAGTCCAAAACTAGAGATAGGAAGAATCTCTTGATCGGTAAAAGAAAAGAACTCCTACTCTGTTTCTATTACCTTTACTTTAAGACATTAGTGTCTTAATCCTTCTCCTTCTTCAAGACAAGAGTTTTATTCTTAGGACAAGGTCTTAAGAAAGGGAGAGGAAGAAGAAAGAAAGGAAGTAAGGAGCCCCTATCCTGAAGTTTTAAAGCCATAGTCCTCTTGAGTTCTAGGATAAGAATTCAAGTGAAGGAAGCTTGCATCTTGATCAATCATCTTGTGGATCACCATTGGAGGGTGGACATTTGGATGCCTGGTGAATTCAATCAGCCCCTTCATCATCAACTTTGTTGGAATTAGCGATTACAGGTTGGTACCCTAATTCTAACACTGTAATTTATATGTTTTAATCCTGAATAAGGAGATCTTGGCTAAGGGATTATGGTGCAAATTTCATCATTTTGAAATTATACTTTTGCTGCGGTGCACCGGATTCCCAACAGTGGTATCAGAGCCATCCTTATTACAGTTAATACATATGAAAATTATTCATATGTGGTTTTGATTGTAGTATCGCATGTTAGGGTTTTAAACCCTTGAATGCTGATACACTTAGCATAATTTATGGGATACATATATGATAATTAATGTTTTGATGTATGCCACTATTTAGGGTTTTTTACTTAAACCCTAATTATTATAGAGATATGATTAGTTTTGAAGTCATCATACTGAAATAAGGTTGCCCTGGCATAATGGTGGATCCATTATGTGGTAAATGGTTGTCCTAGTATGATGATACACTTAGCACATATATGTTTATCAGAGTGATATGATTTGGATATATTCTATAAGAATGTGCTGGCAATTTTATAAAGCCCTCTTCTTAAAATTATATTAAGTCATAGTATGTTTAACTAATAAGCATCACTAGTCATGATGAACAATTGATCATTCGGTGTCTAGAAAGGTGGTTCTGGGAAGGTAAAGAGAATCGTGGTTTTTAATTGGTTTGTTGACTAACCTGGCCAATTTTTATTAGTGTCTAGGAAAGCAACGGGGGACTCCCACATCTCTTCCACTTGCCTGGCCGATTTGATTATATTTAAATGTTGACTAAAATGCTTAGTGTTAAAAATACTATATATTGGCCTTCCTTCATGCTGGATCATTATTGTGTTATGAACCATATTAGGTTTGTTGTGTTATCTGCAAGACCTAATATGGTGATTAACATAATACTAGTCTAGTGCATAGATATGCTTACAGTATATTCAGTATAATGCCTTGTTGTGTTATCTACAAGGGCATTATATTTGAGTACTGACTGTATAGAAATGAAAGGGTCTTGACTTAACTAGAACATTATGGTTTGTTGTGTTTTCTGCAAGACTTATAATGTTCTAGAGGCCAAGTTATTTTAGCGAATTATATGAGGTATAATTGGAAGAGTTTCCTACCTTTAAGCTTATAAAAGATTTGTTGTATATCTGCAAGATCTTTTATAAGTTATTAGGATCTCAATCTCACTAAGAAAAATCGATCAAGTTTTTTTTTTCTCGATTATCATAGTGAGGGCTATGATTTTTGATAAAATAGTGGAGACATAATTAAATTGAAGACCTAATTTAATTATGTAAGTCATTTCGTGGTTGTTTGCTTATGTATTGTTCTTTATTAAATGTAGACAAATGGCATCTTCATTATCACTGCGAAGCATCTTAGATACCAACAAACTGACTGGTCCAAACTATGTGGACTGGTTGAGAAACTTAAAGATTGTACTGAGTTCAGAAAAACTTTCTTATATTCTTGATACCCTAGTCTTAATCCACTAGGGGATGATGCCATACAGGAAGATATGGCCACATACAAAATGTGGCAGAATGACTCCCTCACTGTCAAGTGTATCATACTGGTCTCTATGACCAATGAGTTACAGAGGCAGCATGAAAGCATGGATACTCAATCCATAATGCTCAATTTAAAAGAGCTTTATGGAGAACAAAGCAGAACTGCTAGATATGAAATATCTAAGCAGTTATTCCGTGCTAGGATGACAGAGGGTACATCCGTCAGGATCATGTTCTGAAGGTAATTGACTTAATCACCAGATTGGTCAATTAGGTTTTATTATGGATGGGGAGCTGAATCAGGATTTAATCCTGCAATCACTCCCGGAGTCATTTTCTCAGTTTCTCTTGAATTATCACATGAACAAACTGAACACTTCCTTGCCTGAGCTGTTAAATATGTTAAAACAGCAGAGAGCCACGTTAAGAAAGAAAAGGCTCCACTTCTTCTTGTTGATAAGACCAATAAGAAGAAATCAGGCAAAAAGAGTTTTAATAGGAGGCTAAACCCTAAGGGTTGCATCAATAAGAACAAGAAAGGAAAGAAGGCCTTAAAACAGTCAACCTGTTTCTTTTGCGGCAAAGCGGGACATTGGAAAGGAATTGCAAGGCTTACCTTGCAACTGTGAAGCCTGGTGCGTCAGATGCACCAAAAGGTATGTATGAGATACATACTATATTGACATTAAATTCGTCTATATCAAATACTTGGGGTGGGCGGCCTCAAATGCAAGGTGATGGTTTCATATGGCAGGCACGTGGGGCACCTCCTAGTTCTTCTCCTTAAGTCATAGGTTTTCCTTCCATGACTTGCTCTTTCTTGGAAGAAAATACTCATCTCCTAGTCTTTCTCCCCAAGACTAGGCTCCTTCCATTCATAGCCAGGTACTTTAGGCAGGTGTGGGTGCCTACCTTGAAGTCCTCTCCAAGAAAAATCCCCTGCTCCTTTAGCTTGGTTACTTTTGGCAGCTTGTGGGCGCCTTCCTTGACTTCTCCTAAGAAAATTTTCTTGCTCTCTTGGCATGGGGACCAGGGACATTGGGATGAAATATGGCGCCAACTAGTCTTGGGAGTGTGGCGCCCACTTGCATTTGGTCTTGAAAGAAAAAATGATGCCCTAGGAAATGGCGCCAACCAGGACTTGACTTGGACTTATACTGAGTCAACATGACTCAACAAAATGAAATGCAGACTTAAAGAAATAAAATAATCTGTTGACCAGGTCAACCCTTATTACAAACCCTAATCTTCGGGCAAGGTCATTCAGAG
This sequence comes from Areca catechu, assembly GCA_021397845.1. Lineage (NCBI taxonomy): Eukaryota > Viridiplantae > Streptophyta > Magnoliopsida > Arecales > Arecaceae > Areca > Areca catechu. The sequence continues at coordinate 136,304,513 of CM038040.1, forward strand.
ATCCAGATGAACCCTGAAGTCTTCTTCTGATTCTGGTGCCCGCACCACAATCATGATGCGCTTACAGGGTGCTTCGCGATCGTCATCTCGATGACCATAGCATCATTATTTATATTTTTTCCCCGTCTTTCCCTTCCCTCATAAAGGGAAGTACATTCTCAGAGTCCCCTGCCTCTCGGGTCCTCTTGGATGCACGCACAGCTCCCCAGGAGATCATGCCTACCGGCTTCTCGGTGGGGTGGTTGTCGATGATTGGAGCTGGCGGGAGAGCGACGAGTGCCTGGGACTCCGCATGAGGTCTGCCCCCCATGAACCTTGTGAGGTAGCCTCTCTTGATAAGTTCCTCAATCTCCTACTTGAGGTTGCGGCATTCCTCGGTGTCGTGGCTGTGGTCGCGGTGAAAGCGACAGTACTTTGTTTTGTCACAAACGGTGAAGGGCTTCAACGGAGGTGGGCATCTCAGGTAGTCCTCGCCTTCGATCTCCATAAGGATCTTTGTCCTCGGGGCGAGGAGAGGAGTGTAACCTCCCTCTCGGAATGGGGGCCTCTCTCGGTCTCGATCGGTCCCTCCTGGAGCTCGGAGCCTGGGGTGCTGGCTTCCGGGTTCTGGATGCTTCGGTGGGGGTCGACTTCTTCAAGGTCCTCCATCGAGCTCCCGCCTCATATGGTCCATCTCCTCGACGCGGATGTACTTTTGGGCCCGAGAAGGAACTCGGAGTAGCTCTTTGGGGGCTTCTTATATAGCGAATAGGTCAGGCGAGAGGTCCTGAGCCCTCGCTTCAGTGCCAGCATGGCGACTGGCTCTTCAAGATTGTAGATCTCCAATGTGGCGGCCTTGAAGCGGGCCACATAGTCCCGTAGGGGCTCGCGGTCTTGCTGCCAGATGGAGAAGAGGCTGTCTGCCTCTCGTGGCAACTTCCTACAAGCGTCGAAGTGAGCCATGAACTTCTGCCCTAGCTGGACGAAGGAACTGATACTCTCCAGCTCCAAGCAGGTGAACCACACCCGAGCTACTTTCTGGAGGGTAGCAGGAGAAGCGACACAGAGAAGAGCATCGGTGGCCCCCTGGACCCTTATGAGGGTCAGGTAACTTTCCAGGTGGTCTAGGAGGTCGGTGGGCCCGTCGTAAGAATCCACCTGCGGCATTCAGAACGGTGCATAATCGGCTCCGCTTGGATTTTTTGGGAGAATGGGAGACAGGCGTCGTAGCCTGTTGGCTCACTGGCGGAGCCCTGCATGCTGGCAAACCATCAGGCAAACTCCGCCAGCATGCGTTCATGTTCCTCCAGGCGCTTTTCCGCCGCGTGCCTGACGGCTTCATCTGTGGACCCCTCCATCGAAGGAAATGGAGAAGGTGACATGGATGCACGGCATCCGTGATGGGGGGTCTTGCTTTTCTGCCTCGGTAGGGTTTGGGCGCCTCCCGCCCGAGGTTTGGCGAGCGGCTCTCTCTATCGGCAGAGCCGGCTCGTTGCCTCTTCGCTAGAGCTTGATGGCTGCCCCGGTTGTTGGTGGTGGCCCATGACGATGATGGCCTTCCTTGGAAGGACCATAGGTTATCGCGGGGAGCTGCAATGTGGCCGCAGGAGTCCCTGACTGCTGGTGGGTAGCTACGGACCGATGCTGGTGCTGAAGCTGGCGCACTACCATGGTGAGGACTTGCATTTGCTGGGCGAGTGCAGCCAGCTGGGCTTCTTGCGGAGGTGGCTAAACCGGCACGGGTGGCTCCGCTTCCTGGCGGTGTGGGTTCTCCCGGGAGGGGGAATCCCTCTCGCGACTAGTAGAGGCCTCCCTTGCCCTGGTTGTCACCATCCTTCCGCCTGGATTGCCTGCGAAGAGATGAAGGGCTTAATCCTTTGCTTGACCCCCCCTACCTGGTGCACCAAACTATTGCCGCCAATATCGTCGTGGCCTGTAGCTGCCGCCGGTGCCGGAGTACGCTCCCTTTACTGCCTGGTGATCCTCTGCTCCTGGACCTACGAAATAGGGGTTAGTGACCCGGCTGGGGTTTCCGGCGGGGGCACTCTGACGGTCAAGTCAGTGACGATCCAGGGGAACATATCCTCCTGGTCGGGCCCCTCTTGATGGACTCCGCACTAGGAGGAGTAAGAGATGTGTAAGAAAATGAAAACGTTGCAGGGGGAGAATGATAGCGGGGACAGAGGGGTTCCCTATTCCTCCGTCCCTCCGTTGTATCCTTGGTTTTCCTTCAATTGTGACTGTGGTGGTGGCGCTTCGCCCTCTTGGTGGAGCTTGCGCTTGTGTTGGTGGTTGATTGCTGTTACCTCTCCCCTTTTTGGGGGTGTCGATTGTTCTTTGTAGTTGAAAACTGGCCATTGGGCACTAGCCTCGGGATCTTCGCTAGGCTGGCAGGCGCGTGCGGCAGGATTCCGTGCTGTGGACGAGACATCTTTCCTGACAGGTGGTAGGGGAAGCTTCCATTCATTCTGACATCCCTCCGGTCGCCCCATTCCAGGAAGCTTGGCAGAGCCTCGATCCGGGGGTCGCCGCCCTAGGGGTTCGTGCTTTCTGGCTGGCCCATCCCTCTGAAAGTACGGTTGGACAAGTAGTTATGGTGGTATGGGGGGTGCCGTTCCACAGTCCTCGGGAGGCTCGTCGGTGTTCCGAGATGGTGGGGCTTGCTCCGATCTGGATGCTTCGAGCTCGTGGGGTCACCTTGATGGAGGAGGAAATAGTTCGGGCCTGGTCCAGAGGGCGCATGCTCGGAGAGGCTCCACATTGACGGGTGAGCGCTGAACTTGACCTCGACCATAGGGCACTAACCTCCGAGGGTCTCACTCTGGAGGGCAGAGGACAGACCCGGTCCAGAGGGCATGCGCTCGGAGAGTTTTTACATTGGCGGGTGAGCACTGAGCTCGACCTCGACCACAGGGCACTAACCTCCGAGGATCTCGCTCTGGAGGGTGGAAGGCGGACCCGGTCCAGAGGGCGCGTGCTCGGAGAGGCTCCATATTGGCGGGTGAGCACTGAGCTCGACCTCGACCACAGGGCACTAACCTCTGAGAGTCTCGCTCTGGAGGGCGGAAGGCGGCTCCGGTCCAAAGGGTGCGTGCTCGGAGAGGCTCCACATTGGCGGGTGAGCGCTGAGCTCGACCTCTCGACCACATGGCACTAACCTCCGAGGGTCTCGCTTTGGAGGGCGCAAGGCGGACCTGGTCCAGAGGGCGCGTGCTCGGAGAGGCTTCACATTGGCGGGTGAGCGCTGAGCTCGACCTCGACCACAGGGCACTAACCTCCGAGGGTCTTGCTTTGGAAAGCAGACCCGGTCCAGAGGACGCGTGCTCGGAGAGGCTCCATATTAACGGGTGAGCGCTGAGCTCGACCTCGACCACAGGGAACTAACCTCCGAGGGTCTCTCTCTGGAGGGCGGAAGGTGGCCTGTCCTAGGCATCCTGAGCTCGCGGGCTCTACCTGGCAGAGGACGGAGCTCAGCTCGTTGCCTTGAGGGAGCTCGGCTCAGCTCGGCAGAATGGTTCGGGCTGGGCATTGCCTTGGTGGCCGACGCGGAGGTCTCCTTTGACGTGGCGCCTTCAGCCATCTACGTCAGCGGTCTCGCCACATCAATATGTTTCTACACCTTAAAAGGATATGGAATTAGATTTCTAGGAATCTTATATCGCTTCTTCAGAATACCAAAGGATTTCTCTACGCAATTCCATAGTTGTGCATATTGATGGTTGTATAAGTCTCAACAATTGTAATATCGTCATGCCCGAGAATAGTAAAGGTACTTGGTAGTACTTGTTTCCCCGAAATGGAGTAAGAAATTTATCTATATTGACATATTCTGAGTCAACAAGATAATATTTCCCTGTATCCCACCATGCAATGCATAAATGAACATGAAATTCTTGAAAAAATAATAATATTAAATGTCAAAGTATATGGATACCTTCTGGCAAAACGAACCCTCCTAACTCAATACACCAATGAAATACTGTCATGTCGGTAGTAGATCCTTCTCATCCAGTATAAATAAAAAAAGAGTGATCAAATAAAACTACAAGCATAACATTTTGCGAAATAATGCCCTTTTGATTATAAAAGCGAGGTTGTTTGCTTTTTTTTATTAAGGCAGGTATGTACATACCATCAACCATGCCAATAGCATTTTGTGATGCAACCAACTATATTAGAGACATCAGTTAAGAAGATGATAATTAAGTACCAAGGTTTTGTAAGTTCAAAGGTACCATGAAGTAAGGATGGAAATGGTTATTTTCATAGATACATGGGTGCACACCAATATCCTTACCAAGTTAGACTATAAACTCTTGCTTCAATAAACAAATGGCTCTCACTACATTGTTAAAGTGTCATGATATTATCTTCCCTAAGTGCTGAAAAGTTTTAGCCAAAAATCTATTAGTAATATCATGACCTATGTAGTACAGAAAATATGCTAGTTGCTCATATACCATTACATTGCAAGTGCTAGTTATTAGGCCATGTGATACAAGCAACTCTTCTAGCTTTAAGAACATAGTATTTGTCATTCTAAAGTGATCATAATCCCTATCTGGATGGCCATTCAATGTATCTATTATGAATTCATGATCCGAGAATGGACAGTTCAACATGGCACCTTCTAAATTATATTACAATCCTGGACATTAATGATTCTACTACTTATCAGTGCAATTATCACGTCCTGCCAATAATTGTCCATATCTATTAAAAACTCCATTAGCTCATGCAAGGCATCCATTTATTCAAAAAGAGAGTAGTTAATGATACAAGCATATGCATTATTATTTGTTGATAGCCAATAATGATAGATAAAAAAGTGTATTAACATACATGAAAGTATCTTAATAGACCTGTTCATATTCATAACAAAATTTGGGCTAACAATTACATATCTGACTTAATAGAGATTAAAGATACAAAACTTATATTTCCCAACATAATAGTCCATAAAACATAGAATACCAAAATATATTAAGGCCAACCATGACCACAAAACTCATCTTGATGGGTTGGAGGTGCAGATGTACTTCGCACGAATGTCTAAGGACTACCATGAGGAGACTGTGTGTTACCCTAAGAAGTGCTATCATGACTTCTTAGCTTGAACGACAGCTCCATAAATGGATTAGGCCCACCTAGATTGACAACATACATGGGAGGCGACACAAAAACCTATGGGCCACCTTAATTGATACCATGCATTGCAGGAGGCATAAAAATATTAGGGATATGAGCATAAGTTCTGTGGAAGGGGCCGCCATTGGAGGTGGGACATGGTAGAACTTAGCCATTTATCTTTTTAGCCAACCTTCCAATAGTGGCCCTTCGTAATGCATAAAGAACCACCAATTTGTCTCATTTTTAAAAGTCTCCCCTATAGTAAGAATGCATTCAAGTGTAATCCTGGGGAGACTCTCTATTGCCCAGCAAGCAACCCAAGAGGGGGGGTGAATTGGATTTCAAAAAATTTTTGAAAACTTTTGCAAGTATGTACCAATTCAAAAATAATTTAGGTGTTAGTGATTTGCAAGTGCATGTATGCTATTCAAGAGTATGCAGCGAAAATAAATAAGTAAATGCAAAGTAAGTAAGAGCAAGTAATGAGAGAGCAAGTAACACAAATAAAAGAATATATAGTGGTTCAGTGCACACCAAAGTACTTACATCCACTATCCAAGGTCTATTTGGATATTCCACTATAATCTTGGTTGATTACAGTCAATTAGTTTTCCGGGCTCACTAATCAAAATTCAACTTGTTTTAACTGAGAACACAAGCCAAAACCCCTTTGACTTTACGGGCTAACAAAAAATCTAGTTGATTTTATAACTTAGGCTCACCAACAACCTCCTTGGTTTTCATAAGGCTAAACAGAAACCTCAATTAGTTTTTACATAAAGGCTCACTAACAAACCTCAACTCTAGTTTCAATTTCCTTGAAATTAGAAAACAATAACAAGATTCAAGTATAATGTATAAAATACAAAAAGCTTTCAATTAAAAGCAAATGTCTCTTTGAAGCACTTCGATTGCTGTTAAAGATGCTTGTCCTCAAGTTGTTGAAGCCTTAATCAATGCTTGAGTGGTTGAACTTGAATGCTTTGAATGCTTGAAGGCTCAACTTGTCTTGAAAGTAATGAACTCTTAATGGATAATCAATGAAATCTCATTAGTTGCTTCTCTCTTGAGTTTGGTCTACTTTAAATACCTTTCCATACTTCAAATGGCAATTTTTGACCGTTGGAGAAAAGAAAATAGCCGTTGAGGATGAAAAGGATCGATTATGCACTTCAAAAAACTAGCCATTATTGTTCATTAGAACTTCAAGTATCGATATTCATGTCATGAATCGATACTTTGAGTCAACACTTCATCTTCAAGAATCGATACTAGTTCAAAAAAGGTCTTTTGAAGCTCTCTGAAAATTTCAGGTGAGTCGATACTTTTTCTAGTGAGTCGATACTTGAGTCAACACTTGGCTTCCATGAGTCGACACTTGAGAAAAATCCCAATTCAGCATGTTCTATATAATTTTTGTCTCAAGCTTGAGTCGACCCTTGAGCTCCATGAGTCGAAACTTCAAGCATGTCATCTGAAACTTCTTCTGCATATCAACTCAAGCCTCTGTGAGTCGACACTGTGGTTGACACTTGAATTCCATGAGTCGACACTTGGCTAAAATTTTCTGAAACTCAACTGAAACTCTGCTGAACTTCTCTAAACTTCAAACTCGAGTTCTTCCAAGTTATTCTTATATACTTAAGTCCATTTATCTTGAAATTTTATCCATGAAACAGACTTCTTTAACTATTAGACAAGCAGTCAAATTTTTAACATAAAAAAGCTTTGGTGAGTACACTATCTTTATAAAATCTACTTTCAACATACGATTAATACTCAAATATACTTAAATATTTTATTAGTCATCAAAATCAATACAGGAATCAACAATCTCTCCCTTTTTGATGATGACAAAATCTTTAAGTATATATGTATATAGTGAGCTCAAAAGATTTACAATAAGTATCAGTGCAATAATATAGATTTTCACTATAGAGCTTTTGGCTTCAAGTATTAGAGCTAGTGATGAAGAGTATCAAAGTCTAAATCTATAGAGATTATCAAGTGGTAAGACTCATTTATATTGTATCAAAGCTATAGATATATGCATGAGGAAAATTTAAATTTATAAAGCTTCAAAGTCAGAATAATAGTTGTAATGTATCGGAGCTAGTAATTATAAAGTGTTAGAGCTATGATTAAAAAGTATCAGAGTTGAGATGTATGTATATACATAATGATGATGCTCAATAAGTGTACCAGAGCTAGAACATATTTGAAATACATACATTTCAGCATGAAGAGTATCAGAACAAAATCAACAAGGAAAAGCTTTAAGAATATCAATACTTGAAACATATACTAAGAGAATAGATAGTATCAAAGCAAAAATTAATAGATCATAAAGAGTATAAATGTATAAAATCAAAGAGTATTGGAGTATATAGAAAGTGATAAGTATCAGAGCATAAAAGGTAAGAGTGAATAAGTATCAAAGCATTGAATTGAAGGGATAAACAAAAACTCCCCCTCAATATATGATCCATAAAAAAATTAAGAAAATTTTCAAAAATTACTATTTTAGTACTTTTTCTTTCTTACTCTCCCCCTTACTCATTGCTCACTTCTTTTCTTCATTAATTGTCCCCAATACTATTCCATTTATTATTTTTCTCTCTCTCTTTTATTTTTTTCTCTCTCTCCCCCTTTTTGTAATCATTAAAAAGATAAGAAAGAAAATGAAACAAATATGAAACATTTCATTCCAGTAAGAGTGCACACATGAAATTTGAAAAAGTCCACATATATATAAACTTCAAAGATTTGATGCATTAGATTTAGAAATTGATACATATAACAGAATTTGATACACAGACACAGAATAATATAGACACACATAGAGATAACATAAAGAGCACTGAAATACAGACTGACTAGCATACAGACCAATTTAAGGGGTACTTTCCTCATCAGAGGAAGACCCAATCTCAAGAATAATCGGCCCGGTAATCCTAGAAGGTCTGGGTCGCGACCACATCGACCGAAGATCAGAAAGTCTAGTCCGGATAGGTATTTTACATCGGGCATATGCTCGTCCTCTAGCTGGTGCTGAAAAGGATGAGGCTACATCAGGTGCAGGAGCATCAACTATGATAGAAACAACATGTGTGTCAGTGATCGGGGGTGTGTCATCAAAAATAGGACCTGAACTAAGAACATGGAAACCATGTACATAAAAACCTAGTTCCCGGATCAAGGTAGATATGGAAGGAACAGGTGGAGTCCTACTGGGAATACTAAGAAAGGCGTGGGTAAATCTGTGTCAAGTGGGTCTAAGTATAGGTGTGATAGCAAGAATGCCAGGTGGGTCAGAAATGGTGAATGAGCTCGATAGGACTGGAGTCTGGATAGATGACATAGAAGGATCTGGAACATGAGTCCTTAAAACATCCTCAACAATATCCAGCTCTAGCTTTGCCATAAAATCTGCAACGCCAAACTCTGCGAAAGAGACACCCTGGCCATCTCCTGGGGCTGGAGGTGCTAGAGGTGCTGAAGGAGAATCTGATGATGAAGGAGGTGAGGGTGCTCTGGTAGAAGACATCCTCTTAAGTGTAGCCAAGATAGCATTAATACCATCTCTGAAATCCTGGTGATCTGCCCTCATCTCCAAATGAATCTGGTCGACCCGCTGTCTAAAAATCATAGTGTCTGTCTCTAGTCGGGCAATCCTATCCTTAATGGAGTCTCCGGGAGGTGGCACCTATGTCTGTGTCGAAATGGATGGCTCAGGCTGAGTATCATGTATCTCTCTTTGTGGCTCAGATGGCCTGGCCTCATCAATTTAAATCCACTCCTTCTTAGCGGCATCCTCATCTGCCTTAATAGCCTGATCGAAGATCCTCCATCTCTAATGTCCTCCATGCAGATGAAATCCCATCCTATGTAAAAAATGCTCATCGTAGATGTCTGAATGTAGCAACTGCTGGTAAGGCTCTCCATCTACAATGGCACCATATGCTCGGAATAGGATAGTCAAGCCCATACCATAGGGCAAACAAAGTCTCTGACTCGAAGCAACCTCAGTCATCTGATGCACCATCAAAATCGGGAGGCATACTGGAGTGCGCTGAATCAATGAAACCATAACTAACAGCTCTCGCTCCATAATGAAGTCAAAATATCCAGCCTTCGACAGAAGAATCCGGGCAACAATATGATGTAATAGCCTCATCTTCAGTGAGAGTCTGGATGCAACTACTGTATCTTCCTCTCTCAACTCATCAGTCTCAAAGATACACCTGAGTCCGCTGAATTTGTCCACTAAGGAGTCCGCTACTGACCCTCTCGGGGGGATCTCCCAATCTCTGCTCAACACCTCAATTGTAAGTGGAATCTCAGTACCTCAGACCTCAGTGATCCAACCATCTGCTCCTCTAGCTAGAGTATTGTAGAACTCTCTAATCAAGCCAAGATAGAATTCTCAGTCAAGGAACAGAAATGTGCCAACCCAGCATCCCTCAGCTAGTCCCCAATATGGAAATGCTGCTGATCCAAGAAGTCGAAATCAACCCATCATCCTCCAACTATGGCCTTGGAGGCCATCCTATCAGCTCCTGAGACGGGTGGTCTGATTGGAGTCTCTGCTATGCTTGGGGCTCCACCGCCACTAGATCCTCATGCCGTGCCTTTATGCATCGCTCAGCCTCCTGAATTGATGGATGAGGTCTCCTCACAACTTGCTTTCGAGGATCCTTTTCTAGGAGGAAGAATAGAAACAGTCTAGGGCAAAAGGAACAGAGATTTTATGGCAAAACTATGAGAAAACAATGAAGGGATGGTGGAAAAGTAGGAAGAAATCACTTCAAACAAGAAATTGGACAAAAAGAACAGTGATTGGAGGGAAATGGAGTGTTAGGATTCTATTCAAGGGTGAGTCAACTCAAGGGATTGAAGAAAAAAATGGGAAGAAGAATGATCGGTTTTCCTATTTGTTCTCGGGTTCTCGCCGTTTAAGTATCGATTCGCGACACCATGTCAAGTGTCGATATTGGAGGTGTCGACACTTCGACAAAAAATCCAAAAAAAAATGAGAAAAAACACAGAAAATTATAGAAATTAATTTCAAGAGATTATGAATAATTAAACATGATATTCAAGAACATTTTATTAGAAAATTTTCAAGAAGAATTTGAAAGATTATAAAGAGATTGAAATTCAATCAAAAGGATCAATGACCCCTAAGTGATGGGGACATCAGGTCAACCCTAGTTCATTATAGGTCCCTGAGTTTTGAGTCCCTTAGCCATGATTAAAATTATGTCTTTGAGTTCAATAATCTGGCTGTGATAGCCGTTTGAGTCCTATATTTGGGCCTTGACTTTTGTTTTCAGGCCTTGTTATACTTGAGTCCTATATTTAGAGTCGACTCACACCATTAGAATTTTGAGTCAAGTTTGGGGTATGTTCTATTGAGTTGAGCTAAGTTGGTTGAGTTAGTTCATTATAAGTGTTTATCATTTTGAGGTTTTGTGTCAATTTGAGTCTTGTAATAATGTGAGTCGATTAGATTCACTAAGTTCAATTGAGTCCATTTGTATTATTCGGTCTACTTTGAGTCTTGTCAATTAGATCCCTTTGAGTCCTATAATTACTTTTATTCAAGTCATATTCAAGAGGAGGACCATTGGATCCACACTCAAGTCACCAGCCCAGTATCTGGACTTCCTTCATGTTGCCTAAATCCTCCAAGAGAAGCACCCCAGCATACTAGCCCACAAGAATTCATGAAGTGACGCCCTCAGGCCTATTCTTACCTTTGGCACCCCTCCAAGCCTAGTCCAACAAGGTTGGTGCCCAAGTCCAAGTCTAGCAAGGAGTGAAAAAGTCAAAGCAACCTAAGAGAATTTCATCCAAGCCCAAACCCATAAGGAGCCCTTGACCAAGTCAAAGAAGGAGAGAAGACCAATTCTAACTAGGAGATTAAGTTTTATTTCTCCTCAATTGTGTACTCCTAGTTCTAAGCAACTTTGTAATCCTTCTCCCTATCAAATTTTGTATTCCTATCCTAATTAGGAGAGGGCATAGAAACATCTATAAATACCCCACCTCTTTACCCTCTTGTAACTAATGATCAATTATTATAAATTATTATGAATGAATTTCTCTTGAGTTTTTCTCAAAATTTTGAGTGAATTTTTGTGTGATTAAGGGTATATGTGTGATCCCTCAGGATTTCTATGTGATCCCTGCACCCTGCCTCCAAGCCGCCAGCCTTCTTTGCCCCTTGGCCACCTTCCTCAAACCTCTTTCCCTTCTTCTTTTTTTAGCTATCTAGCTTACTTTTTCTTGTTTTTCTAACCCTTGTTATGATAGAAAAATGCCCTAAGAGCCAATCATTGTTTGGGCTTTTTTTTTGTAAACTTCCAACTCATATATGACATCATTATTTATAATAAAGACATTTGATTCATCATATACTGCTGTGTCATATTTTTGACAATGATGAACCCCATAGAGTAGGGAAATGAATTAGGGTTATGATAAAATAACAGTGAGACCAAATTCCTATAAACCCTAATCTAGAATGTTCCTAGTCATTGGACCATCGATTTGGGGATCGATGAATCCGGTAAGACTAGCTTATCCTATGTATGCTCAGTTGATGAGGGTGGTTGGTCTCACAGCCACTTGTGTAGAGACACTAATACAAGGATAAGGGTGCTCATTAGGTTATGAGTACACTGAACTGATCCACACCGGGACAATCTTATGGAAGTCTTACTCCTTGTCAAAAGATAGGTCCCAGAGTAAAGTTGTGCATGTGATCTTCAGACCTGAGGTCACCATGGTTCCTTGTGCACACTAAGCCATACTTTGGTTCATACTCATTCATGGCATTGCGATATGTACGGGGTATTCTGGGTATGGTGGAAGGTGTACGAAGGATGTGAGTGGACCAACAAGGAATTGATCAATCCTGGTAAGAGGATATATTATCCCATGTAATCTCTTCGATGAGTGACTCAAGGAATCTTTGCAAAGTGGGATGGGATTAGAAGTGGCTTCTAATCAGTCATCAGCTAAGTCCTCATGATCGAGCTAAGATTTGATATGATTAAGTATTAGGATTTGACATTTATCCATACCCATCACTTATCGGGATAATGGGAGATCAAAAAATTGAATTGCATGGTAACTTACTACTGAAGGGTATTTTAATAATTTCTACCAAATTCTCATCTTCCGGGTAGGCATGACACGTTGCTAGACATCAATCTTATCTTGTCGGTTTTCATAAACTAATTGGATTGGTTTTATGAGTCAATTCGATGTGTGATTCAAATTGACAATTAGGTGAGCCAATTTGACCTAATTAGGTCAATTGGGTTCGATTGGATCGAATCGGCTCAAACCTAAACCTACTGCTGGCTAGATATGGAACCTAATAGGTCACACACAATAGAGAGTAGGCCAAGAAAGTTATTCATGATTTAATTAGGGTCATGGGATCCTAATTGGTTAGCTAGAGTGCATACTAGCATATGTAGGCTAACCCAATTCCTAACCCAATTGGATTGGATCCGGTCGCTTGCTAATTGGGCTAACCTAATTAAGAAAAACCTAAATTAGGTTGAGTCCTAAGTGGGGATAGCCAAATTAGAGCTTGATCTGATTTTATTTTGGACTTTTGGATATTTTATTGAAGAGTCCATTTGAGTTGGGACTCTAGATGCCAAAATGAAACCTTGGCATTCAAAAAGGCCTAGAAGAGTCTATAGTCCTCTGATCTGAAATATATTTATATGGATGGAAAGAAGACTTAATTCTCTTTCTTTTGACACCCATATTGCATATGCTTTGACTAGTCAAAGGTTGCATGGGGTGTAGATAAAGTTAACCACAAAAGGACTCTTGGCACCTTTTGGCGCGCGCGGGAAATGAAGGTGCGCACAGAAGGACAAAAGTCCTTCTGCAGATGAAACACTCCAGTGTTTCATCAAGGGGTGCCTTCTCATCTTATCCCCATGCCCTTTGGATTTAAATGACTGGTTAAAGGGAATAAGAGGGCGGCATGAAATAGGAAAAAGAGTAGCGCGCGTAGATGAAGAGTCGCGTCTCTTCATCTGTGCATGGTTCTGAGGCAGAGTCCTTCTGCTCTCAAGACTCTGCTCTTCCCATGGTTTTTAAATCTAAAATGATGCCTCTTTCGATTCTTCTTAATCAGTAAATGCCACATGGCACATGGGAATTTAATCTGGAAAGGGAAAGAACAATGATAAGACTATTCAATCCTGAAGAGTCTTATTAGATATGAAATAACATATCTGATAAGAGATGTCGGGATGGTTTTCACGTCCCTTGAAATATTATATAAAGGGGGTATGGTGAAATGAGAGACATAGTTTTTCAGTCATCAGAAAACAGGAATCCCATTTTCCCGAGAGTCTGTCAGTCTGAGTGTTCTTCAACTCCCTCCTTAATTTAGGACAAAACTTGTCTTGTTAAGACAAGGTCTTTTCTACTAGGACAAGGCTTTGTTTTAGAACATAAGCCTAAGAAATCCTAGAGGAGGGTTGTCCTAAAACCAAGAGTTGTTTAGGACTGTGTCCAGAAAGCCCTACAGTAGGTTAGGGTGTCCTACAGTGGTCAAAGATCAAAAGGCTGACAAAAGAGTTCTGTTGAAGCAAGCAATCCCGGTAGGGATTCTTCCTTGGTACCATTCTCATGTGGATCATCGTTGGAGAGCTTGCACTTATGAGCCTCGTGGAAAAGATTGGATTTCAGCGATCCAGGTATGTATTCTGACTTCATTTATGTTTCGTTGATTGGTATTGCATAAGGGGTTCCTGAAAATTAGGTTTTCTAGCCATATTAGGGTTTCATGCTTAGAATTTTGTTTTGAAATTCACTTCCACATGCTGCATGATTCCCGGCACCCTGAGAGAATTCCCATCAATGGTATCAGAGCCCTCCTTGTGGCATACCAATTATGAATCATTTTTGAAGTTCATGATTTTCACATATCGAGTCGATCTGACTAGTGATCGAGCCGACTCGAACCCTGTCATGTCGACTCTACCAAAATCTTGTGATGAAAATGCATATTAGGGTTAATATGTTAGATTTCTGGTTTCTTCATAAAAAAGGCATGTTAATGCATTGATATGAAATTTTGCATATTAGGGTAATATGTTTAATTTCTATTTTTCATGAAATGCATGTTATCATTCAAGTATGAAATTATATATGTTGATTGAACCAAATAACTGCTCTGGATTGGGGTTACCATAATCGTCCGGTCATAGGAGTAAAGTAGGGTGTAAAAAGCCCACTCTGTCCATTCTATGGGTTTTCTATGGCATGTAGGGGTGCAACTTTGTGGTAATTCCCATGAATGAGTGAGGTGAACGGTATTTTACATTAATCATGTCATGTTTTACATATTAGGATAATATGCGTGTTATCATACTATGCATATTAGGGTAATATGCTTGTTGTCATGTAATGCTTTGCATATTAGGATAACATGCTTGATGACATGAAATGTTTTACATATGTTAGAGTTATATGCAATATATTTATATTTATTATAAACATAGTTATCATGTTTAAGTTTGTACTTGTAGTTATAAATGTAATTATCATGATAGTATTTAGAATGTGTTTTTGAGACCACCAAAGCCCTCATAAAAATCATATTTAGTCATAGTAAAAAAACTTAGTCATGATGCAAAACTGATTAAGGTTTGATTAGCCGATTGGTGTCTAGGCAAGTGGTTGTGGGAAGGTAAAGGGAATGAGATTTTTAATTGATTCCGTTGTCTAACCTGGCCAATTTAATTGGTGTCTAAGGAAAGCAATGGGGGGACCCCCTCACCCCTTCCATTTACCTGGTCAATTTGGTCATATCTAAACCTTAACTTGAGAATGCTAATTGATTATGTATACTATAATTTGCCTTCCTTCATGCTAAGCCAAATTAATATCAAAACTATAGTAGGTTTGTTGTGTAACATAAGATCTACTGTAGGATTTGATATGAAATTTGTATTGGTGCACTTAGTGCTTTATGGCATGGTTGAAATTGTTACTTTGTTGTGTAACACAAGGGTAACAATTTTCAATTATAGCTATATAGAAATGAAGGGTTTGACTAAATTAAGACATTATAGTTTGTTGTGTAACACTAGACTATAAGTGTCTTAGAGGCAAAGATAATTGTTGAGAATTGCACAGGTTGCAATTGGAAAGTAAGTCCTACCTTTGAACTTATTAGTGTTTGTTATGTAACACAAGGCACTAATGAGGAATTAGGATCTCAACCCACTAAGGAAACCGGAAAGGTTTCTGATGCAGAACGAAAGCTCTGATACCAAAATTGATGCAGAACAAAAAAGATGATACGATGCGGAAGTAAATTAAAATTAATATATTTATTTATTTATTTATTTTTATATATATTTTCAGAAGTCGTCTTTGACTCAAAGGAAAGTTAAACTAAATAGAAAGAAACTATATAATAATTGAAAGCACAATTCAAAGAAACTAGATTATCAGAGTAGTTCAGAAGTAAAGGATCGCTGGGGGTTGAGAAACTCCCAGACCTAGGGTTTCGCTCTGAACTTTCAACAGGACAGAAATAAAGAGAAGGGAAGGGTTATGTACCAGGTAGTGATCTTCACAGAGTTTGGTGGAAGGACTCTCTCGAGCAGATTGTTGAATCCTTGGATTCGGATATCTTCGCAATGGATCCTCCAATTCTGGCCTTTGGCAGAGTTGGCTTCTCCTGAACTCAGGATCTGGGAAAGAAGAAGAACAAGTTAAGGAACCAGATACTCAAAGAAAGGATTTACCAGATAAGAAGAACTTGAAAAAAATTGATGTTGCTGAAATCCTGATTCTCTGGATGCTGATCTGACTTCCTCTGAGATTTGCTCTGTATTCGAGTAGCCGATCTGGACCTGGATGTTGGTGGTCGGCCTCTACTTGGAAGAGAGGGGCCATGAGATGATGAGGTAGATTAGGGTTTGGATGATTGGTGGAATGAAGAAGATGATGGGCGGCTAGGGTTTGGAATTGAAGTGGCTAACCTAGGGTTTTGGTAGGGTTTTGGGGTTGGAGATCTCACACCACCTCAAGGTTCCTAGGGAACCCGGATTTACTCCCTCATGGAGCTCAACACCTGAACACAAGTGCGGAAGAGAGAAACACAAAGTTGCTCACAAAGAAATTGATTTCATTCATCATTAAATTCAAGAGTTACATAGAGTTGAATATATAAACATAACAAAGAAATAAAATTTTATACATTTTCCATGTGGGACTAATAGGACTAACCCACACTTTAGGCATCAAATTCTCTTCCCAAGACTCCTTCCATGAGTGGGCAGCCCAAAAACTCCAAGAAAACTTGAAAATCAGCTCCAAATGGCAGGTTATGGGGGTGTCTCCTAGTATCTCTCCATGAATCAAGGATTTTCCTTCATGGTTTGGCTCATTTGGACACCTACTAGTCTTGCTCCACAAGTTTAAGCTTCTTCTTTCATGGCTTTGGCACTTTTGGAAACTTTTGGGAACCTCCTTGAATTCCTCCCCAAGACATGCTCTCTTCCCTTTTATAACTTGGATTTTTATGGAACATTGTGGGGCACCTCCTTGATCCTCTCTTCAAGAAAAATTCTTGCCATCCTGGCTTGGGTTTATCTGGAAAGAAATTGGCTCCTCCTTGGATTGAGGTATCTTGATGGATTTCTCTCCCAAGTGGTGCAAGAAAAAAAAGGAACTTACTTCTTGTGGTGTAGGGACCAAAGATACTGGATGGAGATGTGGCGCCTCCTGGACTCTGGCGTGTGGCTGGGAGTGTGGCACCCACTTGCTTGGGCCTGGGAGAAAAAAATGTGGCACCTTGGACCTTGACTTGACTGAAAAAAAAGTGGCACCAACCTGGAGAAGACCTAGACCACTACTAGGACTTGTACTGAGTCAACATGACTAAACAAAATTAAAATTGCAGGGAAATACAGACTCAAGACTAAAATTGAGTTGACCAAGTCAACCCTTATTACAAAACCAGAAAACCCTAATTCTTCGGGCAAGGTCAATCAGATATCCAGATGGAGCCCTGAAGTCTTCTTCTGAGTCTGGTGCCCGCACCAGTTTCTCGCTTACCATAGTTGAGGGTTATGATATTTGAAGAAAATAGTGGGAGACATAATTAGATAGAAAGTCCTTATCCAGTTATGGATGTCATCTTGAGTGGTCTGCTGATATTGTTCTTTAATTAAATATAGGACATTTATTTTTATGGCTTCAAATTTATCATTGCATGGCATCTTGGATGTTAATAAGTTAACCAATTCAAACTATGTGGACTGGTTGAGGAAGAAGGTGATGGAGCCTTTTCCATTGTAGCATGTTTGGGCATTGGAAGAAGGATTGCAAGACTTGTCTTGCAAATGTGAAGCTAGATGCAAGTGGTGCATCTACGGGTTTGTACATGATACAAACCAATTTATCATTGAGTGAATCTATTTCTAATTTATGGATATTGGATACCACATGTGGATCATATATTTGTAAATATTTACAATGACTCCACAGAATTAGAAATTTGAAGAAATGTGACTTCAAATTATATGGGGCAAGTGGAAAACCATATATGTTGAAGCTGTGGGCACCTATCTTCTGTTATTACCTTCGGGTAATATCATAAGGTTGGAAGAATGCTACTATGTGCCAAATATTGTAAGAAACATTATTTCAATACCCTTGTTGTTACAACAAGGATATGAAATAAGTGTAAAGAGAAGTAGCTATTCTATTCTTCATAATAATACAAATTTGGGCATGGTTGCTGCATGAATGGTCTTCTAACTTTAGTACTCAATGATGAAATACTTCTTGTAGATGACAAGAAGAAAAAAAATATATAATGTCAATGTCACATATCTCTGGCATTGCCAGTTACGTCATATTACTAATTCAAGGATAAATAAGTTAGTCAAAGAGGATTACTTTGACCTTGATGATTTTCAATCATTAGGAACTTGTGAGTCCTGCCTCAAAGGAAAAATGACCAAGTCTCTGTTCACTAGATATGGAGAAAGGGCAACTGAATTGTTAGGTCCTGTACATACTGATGTATGTGGACCTATGTCAACTCAGGCCAGAGGAGGATATTCTTATTTCATCATTTTATTGATGATTTATCAAGGTTCGATTATGTGTATCTTATGAAACACAAGTCCGAAGCTTTTGATAAGTTTAAAGAATATCAGAATATGGTTGAAAGACAAACTGGACTTAGTATTAAAGCTCTTCGGTCTGATCGAGGAGAGGAAAACTTGTCTAGTCAATTTTTGAACCATCTCAAGGACAAAGGTATTATTTCTGAATGGACCCCTCCTTATACATCCCAGTTAAATGGAATGGCAGAAAGGAGAAATCACACCTTGTTGGACATTGTGAGGTCCATGATGAGCTTCATAGATCTTCCCATTTCCTTCTAGGGACATGCCTTGGAGACTGCTGAATTTATATTAAACAGGGTTCCATCTAAGTCAGTAAGTAGGACTCCATTTGAGTTATGAAATGGTAAAAGACCAAGTCTTAAGTACTTAAAGATTTGGGGTTGCCATACTTATGTCAAGAATAACTTTGGACATAAGTTAAGTGCTAGGGTTGACAAGTGTAGGTTTGTTGGTTATCTAAAAGAAGGTAAGGGATACCTCTTTTATAATGCTACTGAGCAAAAGATAATTGTCAGTAAGCATGCTACATTCTTGGAACAAGAGTTAATCCAAGAAGGATGTAGTGATTCTTCACTTGAGTTGTGTGAAGAACAGAACCAACAAATCGATGAGCCTTCAAGTAAAGTTCCTCAACCAGAGGTTCTTATGGATCAATAACAGCCACAATACACACCTTCTCTCCGAAGGTCAGAAAGGGTGCGAGGAGAACTCTCAAATATGGCTTTGTCATCGGTGATGACAATAAAGCCAGTATCGTACAGGGTGATGATCCTGTGACCTATTCGGAAGCTGTCGAGAGTAGGGACTCCGATAAGTGGCTTGGTGCCGTGAAATCTGAAATGGACTCCATTTATTCTAATCAAGTTTGGACCTTGGTAGATCTACCTGAAAGAATTAACCCGATAGGGTGTAAATGGGTATTCAAGAAGAAGATTGGAGCAGATGGTCAAGTTGAGACCTATAAGGCTAAGATGGTAGCAAAAGGTTTTAGACAAAAACATGGTGTAGATATGATGAAACCTTTTCTCCAGTAGCCATGCTCAAGTCCATTCGGATACTGCTTGCCATAGCAGCATACCATAATTATGAGATCTGGCAAATGGATGTAAAGATTGCTTTCCTCAATGAAAACCTTGAGGAAAAAGTCTATATGTCACAGCCAGAGGGGTTTGTCTCAAGTGGGAGATCAAACCAGGTATGCAAGTTAAAGAAGTCTATTTATAGACTTAAGCAATCATCAAGGAGTTGGAACATGTATTTTGATGAAACAATCAAAGGATTTGGTTTTATCAAAAATGTAGATGAACCATGTGTGTATAAGAAGACAAGTGGGAGTGCCATTGTTTTCTTAGTTTTGTATGTGGATGATATACTGATCATTGGGAATGATATCCTAATGTTGCAATTGGTTAAAACTTGGCTATCATCAAAGTTTTCCATGAAGGATTTGGGAGAACATCCTATATACTGGGTATAAGGATCTATAGAGATATATCCAAGAGGATGCTAGGCTTATCCCAATCTAGGTACATTGACTTAGTATTAAAGAAATTCAACATGGATGGAAGTAAGAAAGGTTACTTGCCAATGAGTCAAGGCATACAACTCTCTAAGAAGATGTCTCCTAAGACATCAGAAGAAAGAGAGAGGATAGCTATGATTCCTTATGCTTCGGCTGTAGGATCGATTATGTATGCCATGTTATGTACCAGGCCTGATGTTGCTTATGCCTTGGGCATAGTGAGAGGTTTCAGGCAGATCTAGGAGAGGATCATTGGAAAGCTGTGAAAAATATTCTTAAGTACCTGAGAAGGACTGAAGATGTTTTTCTAGAATATCTAGGATCTGAGTTGAAATTAGAAGGCTATACAGATTCTAGTTTTTCAATCAGATCCAGATGATAGCAAATCCACATCGAGGTATGTCTTCACCCTGAATGGTGGTGCAGTGAGTTGGAAGAGTACCAAGCAGCCTACTGTTGCTGACTCAATCACTGAGGCAGAGTATATAGCTACTAGTGAAGCCATAAAGAAAGCTGTTTGGATAAAGAAATTCATCATAGGAATTGGATGTGGTTCCTAATATACAACAACCAGTGCCATTATACTATGATAACACTGGGGCTGTTGTATAAGCTAAGGAACCAAGGTCTCATCACAAGTCCAAGCACATTCTAAGACGGTTTCACCTCGTTCGAGAGATCATTGAAAGACATGATGTTACCATTGAACTAGTCGACACAAAGAACAATAAAGCAGACCCATTCACTAAAGCATTAGCCAAGCAGCAGTTAGATCGCCACTTGGATTGTATGGGCATAAAGTATAAGGGCGATTAGCTTTAGTGCAAGTGGGAGTTTGATAGAAAAATGCCCTAAAGCCAATCATTATTTGGGCTTTTTTTTGTAAACTTCCAACTCATATATGACATCATTATTTATAATAAAGGCATTTGATTCATCATATACTGCTGTGTTATATTTTTGACTATGATGAACCCTATAGACTAGGGCAATGGAATTAGGATTATGATAAAATAACAGTGAGACCAAATTCCTATAAACCCTAATTTAGAATGTTCCTAGTCATTAGACCATCGATTCGAGGATCGATGAATCTGTAAGACTAGTTTATCCTATGTATGCTCAGTTGATAGGATGGTTGGTCTCACAATCACTTGTGTAGAGACACTAATACAAGGATAAGGGTGCTCATTAGGTTATGAGTACACTGAATTGATCCACACCGTGACTATCTTATGGAAGTCTAACTCCTTGTCAAAAGATAGGTCCTAGAGTAGAAGTTGTGCATGTGATCTTCAGACCTAAGGTCACCATGGTTCCTTGTGCACACTAAGCCATACTTTGGTTCATACTCATTCATGGCATTACGACATATACGGGGTGTTCTGGGTATGGTGGAAGTGTACGAAGGATGTGAGTGGACCAACAAGGAATTGATCAATCCTGGTAAAAGGATATGTTATCCCATGTAATCTCTTCGATGAGTGACTTAAGGAATATTTGCCAAGTGGGATGAGATTAGAAGTGGCTTCTAATCAGTCATCAGTTGAGTCCTCATGATCGAGCTGAGATTCGATATGATTAAGTGTTAGGGTTTGACATTTATCCATACCCATTACTTAATCGGGATAATAGGAGATCAAAAGATTGAGTTGCACGATAACTTACTACTGAAGAGTATTTTGATAATTTTCACCAAATTCCTCATCTTCTGGGTAGGCATGACACGTTGCTAGATGTCAATCTTGTCTTGTGGGTTTTCATGAACTAATTGGATTGGTTTCATGAGTCAATTCGATTCGATGTGTGATTCGAATTGGACAATTGGGTGAGCCGATTTGACCTAATTAGGTCAATCGGGTTCGATTAGATCGAATCAGCTCAAACCTAAACCTACTGCTGGCTAGATATGGAACCCAATGGGTCACACACAATAGAGAGTAGGCCAAGGAAGTTACTCATAGTTTAATTAGGGTCATGGGATCCTAATTGGTTAGCCAGATTGCATACAAGCATATGTAGGCTAACCCAATTCCTAACCCAATTGGATTGGGTCAGGTTGCTTGCTAATTGGGCTAACCTAAATTATATTGAGTCCTAAGTGGGGATAGCCAAATCAGAGCTTTATCTGATTTTATTTTGGACTTTTGGACATTTTATTGAAGAGTCTATTTGAGTTGGAACTCTAGATGCCAAAATGACACCTTGGCATTCAAAAAGGCCTAGAAGAGTCTACAGCCTCTGATCTGAAATATATTTATATGGATGGAAAGAAGACTTAATGCTCTTTCTTTTGACACCATATTACATATGCTTTATGGTGGGGGCACCAGGCTTAAAAGAAGAAGCTTCAACTAATACCAAGTTCTTTATGGATTGAGACTAGGAACTCAAGTCTCGTATGAGTCTTGTATGTTTATTAAGTCCTGTTTTATTTTCTTTTGGGGTTTTAAAGTTCAATTAGAATTCAATCAAGAGTTCAATTAGAGTTAATTAGGCTTTGTACTGAGTCAAGTTCAAGAGCTACTTGAAATTGGGCCAGACCAGCTTTACTTGGAATGCCACATCATCATGGACCATCGGTGCCAACTCATCACCAGAGGACGTCACATCACCTTTGCCATGTCATCTCCAAGGGGCTCCATGGAGAAGGATGCGCCATGTCACCATGCCACCTTGCCATGCTACATCATTGCCACCTCACCTGCCACGTGGCATCATTCAAATTTTAAATTACATGAAAGCTACAAGTGGTCGACCAAGGAGTGTTTTCAAATTCAAAGGAGGTCGGCCAACTCCATCCACAAATCATGCAACCAGCTCCACCAAATCCTCCACATTTCATGTAACCCCCCTAATATTTCTCCATGATATGGGGAATTTCAAATTGATTGAAAGGCCATAAAAGCCTCTTATACGCCCATGGTAAAAAAGCTTTTTGGATGAAATGAAATTTAAGTGAAGTAGTAGTTGAAGAAGGTGTTTTTTTTTTGGTAGTATCCTCTTATTTTCTTTGGATGTGTTTGATTTCTCTTCTCAAGCTTTCAAGTGTCCAACGCCAACATCCACCTCTAGGGATCCATGCCTCCATCGAAGTTCCCTTGCCTGTTTGGTTTCTTTGTTTTGATATCTTTCAAATTGGTCCCAGTCTAACTCGTTCATTGTGCAGGATCCTTCTACGATTCGGAGTTCAAGAAAGGGTTCTTTGCCAAAGATCAATGTTGAATAAAATAGTTTCTTTGGAATGCCAATCTTCCACTTCAGGGCTAGTTCGTCTAAGAGCTTCAATGGATCTACCAGGGAGTGATCATCTTAGGTAAATAACACCTCCTAATCTCTTAAGTTGAGTTATTGAAGATCGTTGCTAAGGTTTAAATTCAATATTCATTAGCACTAATCTTCTCTAGGATTTAAATAACTACATCGCAGCGTAAGTTCCAAATTTCAGTGCTCCTTCCATAGCTTTACCTTAGTACTTTTGATCTGAAATTTAGTACCTGTTAATAGGCTTCATTGCTCTCATTTCTCAATCCATCATTTAGATTGCATTCTCTTCATCGTGCCACGTTAAATTGGTATCAGAGCATGGTTGCATTAGGGTAGAATAGTTTTCTTTAAATCCAAGCAAGATCTAAAATTCATGCCTCCTGAGCGGGTGTACTCCAGTACACTGTCACGACCTATGGGAATAATGAGCCCCTAGCCAGACGTGAATTTTTTAGATTGAAGTTTGGGTAAGCCATTGCACTTGTTTGATTAGGTTCTGTTTTTCTGAAAATTTGCATCTATTTACAGTAATCCATCTGCAGCTCCAAAGGCAAGTCGCTAATTTTTTTGTTGAAATATTTTTTTCTTGTTCCTTTTTAAGTCAGTTATCACCATATTAAATTTCATCATCAGAAAAAAATTATAAAAAAATGAAAATTTCTACAGTTCGACACTGTCATTAGGTTCTGTTCTGTCCTTTTTATTTATCTTCATTTGTAGGATCTGCTTAGAGTAGTACAATTTTAGTTTTAAAATTCCTTTCATCTGCATTGAAACATATAAGTTAGGAATCCTCTGTGAATTTTTTAGAATTTTTGATATTTTTTTCATCACGTTTTTACACCACTTTCAAACTGCAACACACTTCTGCAGCACCTTTGCATTTCATTCATCTCATGAGAAATCAAATTAAGGGCATCAATTTGACATAGGGTCAGGGTTTCATCACCTGTCCCTAGCCAAAAAATCACCAACCAGCATATCGATCCCAGCCCGTTAATTAAAATTGAGTAGAACGTTAATTGCCCTAGTGGGTTAGGGACACCAACAAGTTGGGTTCAGGTTAGGGTCAAGTTAACTGTGTCAGCTAATTGGTGTGTGCTTACTGGCTTGGTGTCTAGGATTGGTGCATCAGGGCTTGTGATTTGGTCCGCCTACCTGGCCAATCTCAGATTGGTGTCTAAGGTTGGCAATCAGGGACCTTCACTCCCCACCACTTACCTGGCTAAGTCCCATAAGTACTACTAGCTAGTTGGTTCACTTAATTAGACCTCTAATTTGTGCTCTAGGTCTAGGAAACCTTAGCTCGAGCTTGAGTCTACTTGTATGCATGAAAACTAGATCAGGAGCCTCATATTCACCAGTCCAGACCCAGTCCAGTGTAGCCATGGACCCGAATCTTGAAACCATGCTGAAAGGCCTAAATGATCTAATGGCCCAATTGAACCAAATGCTGGCTAAACAATTTTTCTTAGACCAACCAACTCCTACTATCCCATTAGCTCATATGAATGATAGGAGTAAGAACCCTGAAGTACAAGTTGAGTTCATGAATACTCAAGACTTAGGATATCCTCAAACTGAAGGGCTAGGGAAGGAAGAAGGCAAGTCTGAACCTAGTAAATATGTGTATGAGACTGACATAAGTTTAATAAATGAATATGAAGGGGAAGACTGTGAAGAGAACTTTAGTACCTTACCTAAGGAAACCTTTGGTAAAGAAAAGATTATTGAGCCTAGTCCTGAAACATCAGAACAACCAAAATTTAGTGAGGACTTGGTTCCCGTAAGACAATGCCCTCAGGAAGAACCCAATACTTTAGCTTCGACACAAGAACTCCTTCAGTTACCTGAGAAGAACCCAATCATTATTTTAGAAGACTTTGCCGATGACCTTCAACTACCTAGAAGCATCCCGCCCGTAGATCAATATTCAAATTTAAGGTCATCATGAGTAACCAAGGTCTGTTTCAAGATTCCCCTAAATTACCCCAAGACTCGGATTCCTATTTCCTGCCTTTCCTTAAGTCTTATCCTAATTTTAGAGCCATTAAGTTTCATTTTGATGAGATTATTAGGTTGCATGAGCCTTTAAAGCCTATTCCTTTTGCTACCTACTTTTGGAAAACCTTATGGCATTTGCTAGGAACCCATGGTAAATTCTCATGTGCATACCAGACCAGGGTCAAACCTAGAGAGTCATTAATCTATAGGTTTAGGCCCTAGAGAGTCCAATAAAATTCCTCTCAATAAGGATGCCTAGTTCAGTCTGCATTTCCTAAGTGCTTGTGTAAGTTTCTGAGTCTGCTGAGTCCTATGCATAGCATGTTGAGGATTTGCATCAAGAAATAATTTGAGCAATGAATCCTATAAACATAGGACTAATTCAAGAAAGAAAGTCAAGGAATTCTATGAGAGAGATCATGTTCCCATCCGGGACTTTCAAGAAACTACATACCCGTGGTGCAGGCCCCTTTAAAGTCCTAAAGAAGATTAGATCTAATGCTTACATATTGGAATTACCTTCAGACCTAGGTATCAACCCGACCTTCAATGTCTCAGACTTGATAGAATATAAGGAACCCATGATGATACCTAGTGAGCCTTTTGGACCTGACCATATTTTTGAGAGTGAACCATTACCCGAGTATCCACAAACAACCATTCTTAAAAAATGAGAGAAAACTGAACAAATCCTGGATAATAAGATTGTCACTACCAGAAATAATGATTACTATCGATATTTGGTCCGTTGGCAAGGGAGACCAAAATCTGACGACTCCTGAATCGCTAGAGAGGACCTGCAACGACTGGACCCGGACTTATTTGAACAATATCAAAGCCAGGCTGAACCATACTCGACAAGGTCGAGTTCCTCCCACCGGGAAGAATTGGTGGGGGCACCAGGCTCAGAAAGAAGAAGCTTCAACTAATACCAAGTTCTTTATGGATTGAGACTAGGAACTCAAGTCTCGTATGAGTCCTGTATGTTTATTGAGTCCTGTTTTATTTTCTTTAGGGGTTTTAAAGTTCAATTAGAATTCAATCAAGAGTTCAATTAGAGTCAATTAGGCTTTGTACTGAGTCAAGTTCAAGAGCTACTTGAAATTGGGCCAGACCAGCTTTACTTGAAATGCCACATCATCATGGACCACCGGTGCCAACTCATCACCAGAGGACGTCACATCACCTTTGCCATGTCATCTCCAAGGGGCGCCATGGAGAAGGATGTGCCATGTCACCATGCCACCTTGCCATGCCACATCATTGCCACCTCACCTGCCACGTGGCATCATTCAAATTTTAAATTACATGAAAGCTACAAGTGGTCGACCAAGGAGTGGTTTCAAATTCAAAGGAGGTCGGCCAACTCCATCCACAAATCATGCAACCAGCTCCACCAAATCCTCCACCAAATCCTCCACATTTCATGTAACCCCCCCTAATATTTCTCCATGATATGGGGAATTTCAAATTGATTGAAAGGCCATTAAAAGCCTCTTGTACGTCCATGGTAAAAAAAAGCTTTTTGGATGAAATGAAATTTAAGTGAAGTAGTAGTTGAAGAAGGTATTTTTTTTTGGTAGTATCCTCTAGTTTTCTTTGGGTGTGTTTTGATTTTCTCTTCTCAAGCTTTCAAGTGTCCAACGCCAACATCCACCTCTAGGGATCCATGCCTCCATTGAAGTTCCCTTGCCTGTTTGGTTTCTTTGTTTTGATATCTTTCAAATTAGTCCCAGTCTAACCCTTTCATTGTGCAGGATCCTTCTACGATTCGGAGTTCAAGAAAGGGTTCTCTTGCCAAAGATCAATGTTGAATGAAACTAGTTTCTTTGGAATGCCAATCTTCCACTTCAGGGCTAGTTCGTCTAAGAGCTTCAATGGATCTACCAGGGAGTGATCATCTTGGGTAAATAACACCTCCTAATCTCTTAAGTCTGAGTTATTGAAGATCGTTGCTAAGGTTTAAATTCAATATTCATTAACCCTAATCTTCTCTAGGATTTAAATAACTACATCACGACGTAAGTTCCAAATTTCAGTGCTCCTTCCATAGCTTTACCTTAGTACTTTTGATCTAAAATTTAGTACCTATTAATAGGCTTCATTGCTCTCATTTCTCAATCCATCATTTAGATTGCATTCTCTTCATCGTGCCGTGTCACTTTAACTAGTCAAAGGTTGCATGGGGTGTAGATAAAATTGACCACAAAAGGACTCTTGGCGCCTCTTGGCACGCGCGGGAAATGAAGATGCGCACAGAAGGACAAAAGTCCTTCTGCAGATAAACACTCCAGTGTTTCATCAAGGGGTGCCTTCTCATCTTATTCCCATGCCCTTTGGATTTAAATGACTGGTTAAAGGGAATAAGAGGGCGGCATGAAATGGGAAAAAGAGTAGCGCGCATAGATGAAGAGTCGTGTCTCTTCATTTATGCACGATTATGAGGCAGAGTCCTTCTGCTCTCAGGACTCTGCTCTTCCCACATTTTTAAATCTGAAATGATGCCTCTTTCCATTCTTCTTAATCGATAAATGCCACTGGCATATGGGGATTTAATCTAAAAAGGGAAAGAACAATGATAAGACTATTCAATCCTGAAGAGTCTTATCAGATATGAAATAACATATCTGATAAGAGATGTCGGGATGGTTTTCATGTCCCTTGAAATATTATATAAAGGGGGTACGGTGAAATGAGAGACATAGTTTTTTGGTCATCAAAAAACAGGAATTCCATTTTCCCGAGAGTCTATCAGTCTGAGTGTTCTTCTACTCCCTTCTTCTTAATTTAGGACAAGACTTGTCTTGTTAAGACAAGGTCTTTTTTACTAGGACAAGGCTTAGTTTTAGAACATAAGCCTAAGGGGTCCTAGAGGAGGGTTGTCCTAAAACCAAGAGTGGTTTAGGATTGTGTCCAGAAAGTCCTATAATAGGTTAGGGTGTCTTACAGTGGTCAAAGGTCAAAAGGCTGACAAAAGAGTTTGTTGAAGCAAGCAACCCCGGTAGGAATTCTTCCTTGGTACCATTCTCATGTGGATCACCGTTGGAGGGCTTGCACTTGTGAGCCTCATAGAAAAGATTGGATTTCAGCGATCCAAGTATGTATTCTGACTTCATTTATATTTCGTTGATTGGTATTGCATAAGGGGTTCCTGGGAATTAGGATTTTCTAGCCATATTAGGGTTTCATGCTTAGAATTTTGTTTTGAAATTTACTTCCGCATGCTGCATGATTCCCGATACCCTGGGAGAATTCCATCATGTTAGGTGATTTGCAGGTCCCTCAGAGTTCATGAATCTAAGGATTCTATCTGACTAACTTTTGGGTCACTGGATTGAAAGCCGTAAATCTGCAGGGTCGATAGCTTTATTTTCCAGGCCGCATCCGAGAGCATAGAGCGAACTCTTCGTGGATCGATCTACAAATCTCCACCAAGTACACCCCCTAGACTCTTCTGGTAGTGGTATTGTAGAAGAGCTAGTCCTAACTAAGGCTTCTTAACCTTGGCAGTCCTGATTCTTCACTTTTAGGATTTATTTCTGTATGTCTGTGCTTCATATTTTCTATAGAATTTCCTACTTAATATCTTATCTTGAAATTTGGGATACAGACTCCTAACTTAATGCCTAATAACAAAAAATAATTAGCATGCATAAATAATCCCGCATCACTAATTCTCTTCTAACATGCAAATCCAATCTTCTTGAAGAGGTTTGGTTAGAATGTCAGCCAATTACATTTCAGTGCACACAAATTCAAGCATAATATTATTGTTTTCAATATGATCTCTAATAAAAAGGTATCTAATTTCAATGTGTTTACTCCTAAAGTACTGAACAAGATTTTTAGTCAAATTTATAGCACTTATGTTATCACATCTTATGGGTATCTTAGTTAATTTGATTCCAAAATCTTCAAGTTGTTGCTTAATCCACAAGATTTGAGCACAACAACTTCTAGCTGTAATATATTCAGTCTCAACTGTAGATAGTGCAACCGAAATTTGTTTCTTGCTAAACCATGAGATTAAGTTAACTCTAAGAAATTGACAAGTTTCACTAGTACTTTTTTTATCTAATTTATACCCAGCAAAGTCAGCATCAGAATAGCCAATTAATTCAATTGATGACTCTCTAGAGTACCACAGTCCAATATTAATAGTACCAGATAAATATCTAAGAATACACTTAACAACCATTAAATGAGATTCTTTAGGAACAAACTGATATCTAGCACACATGCAAACACTAAACATAATATCTGGTCTATTAGCAGTCAAGTACGGTAATGAACCAATGATACCTCTATACAATTTTTGATCAAATTTTTACTATATTCATATTTATCGAGTTTACAAGAAGGGCTCACAGGTGTACCTATTGGCTTGGTTGTCTCTATCCCAAATTTCTTTAAGATTTTTCTTGTATACTTAGCTTGGTTGATGAAGATCCCTTCTCTAGTTTGTTTGATTTGAAGTCCGAGAAAGAAGTTTAGTTCACCCATCATACTCATCCCAAACTCTCTCTGTATAAGCTTGGCAAACTCTTAACAAAGTATTTTATTAGTAGTACCGAAAATGATATCATCAACCTAACTTTACACTACTAGGAGATCATCTTTCTTCTTTTTCAAAAATAAGGTAGTATCAACATGGCTTCTAGAAAAATCTTTTTCAATCAAAAATTTGCTAAGTCTTTTATACCATGCATGGGGTGCTTGTTTTAAACCATAAAGTACTTTATGCAATTTAAAAACATGATCAGGATGTGCATGATTTTCAAAACCAGGTGGTTATTCGACAAAAACTTCTTCAGCAATATAACCATTTAAAAATACACTTTTAACATCCTTTTGAAATAGTTTGAAATTCATGAAATATGCAAATGCTAAAAGTAATCTAATAGCTTTAAGTCTAGCTACTGGAGCAAAGATTTCATTAAAATCAATTCATTCTTCTTGATTATAACTCTTAGCTACCAATCTAGCATTGTTTCTAGTAACTATTCTATTTTCATTTAGTTTATTCCTATATACCCATTTTGTATCAATTATTAAAACATTAGATGGTATTTCTATTAGTGTCCAAACTTTGTTTTTCTCAAATTGATTTAATTCTTCTGGCATTGTAATTATTCAGTTAGAGTCTTTTTTTGCTTCTTCAATACATTTAGGTTCAATTTGAAAAACAAAAGCAATGTAATTACATTCATTTCTAATAGATAATCTAGTTCTTACCCCTCTCGATAGATCACCTAAGATTAATTTCTTAGGATATCCATGAGCATATCTCCATTCTTTTGGTAGATCTTTGTACTTCGGTAAGGATTCTGTAGCTTCTTCTCCATCCTTCTTATTCCGATCTTTTTCATCTTCTTTGGAAAGGGGATCATCCAAAGTCAGCTTCTTTAGTCCTTTAGTACCTACACATGCATTATAAGTATCCTCTTTTCTAGATGATTTATTAGTAGACTCTTTAAATACTACATGCACTGATTCTTCTATTACTAGTATTTTTTTATTAAAAACTTTATATGCCTTGCTAGATGTAGAGTATCCTAAGAAGATACCTTCATCTGACTTGGCATCAAATTTGTCTAAGTTGTCTTTTCTATTATTCAAAATAAAACATCAACAACCAAAAACTCAAAAATATTTCAAAGTAGGTTTTTTTCTTTCCAAACTCATACGAGGTTTTCTTCAAAATAGTCAAATTAAGACACGATTTAAAATATAACAAGCGGTATTAACAGCTTTTGCCTAAAAATATCTCGGAAGATCATTTTCACAAAGCATTGTGCGTGTCATTTCTTCTAAAGTATGATTTTTTCCTTTCTACAACTCCATTTTGTTGAGTGTCCTAGGTGCAAAAAAATTGTGATCAATTTCTTTTTTATTACAAAAATTTTTGAAATCTTAATTTTCAAATTCAGTACCATAGATACTTCGAATATAAACAACTGAAGTACCTTTTTCATTTGAAACTTTTTGATAAAACTTCAAGAAAGTTGAAAATGATTCATCTTTATGAGCCAAAAATTATATCCATGTAAATCAAGAGAAATCATCCACTATAACTAATCCATATCTCTTGCCTCCTAGGCTTGTTGTCCTAGTTGGTCCAAAGAAATCCATATGTCATAGCTCTAATGGCCTAAAAGTTGAAACAAAATCTTTTGATTTGAAAGATGTTTTTGCTTGTTTTTCAAATTGACATACTTCACATATTTTATCTTTTTCAAAACTAAGTTTTGGTAAATCTCTTACTAAATCTTTTTTGCATAATTTTGAAAGTAAATGCATGCTTGCATGACCTAATCTACGACGTCCAAAGTTAATAGTCTCATTAATAGTAGAATTCATAGCAACTAGGCATTCAGCATCATATAAAGATAAATTATCAAGATAACAACATAGATGTTGCCATGCCTATTTTCAATGAATTTTACTCCATTATTATTAGGACTCGCAACCATGCAAAGAGATGATTCAAAAATAACTTAAAAACCTTTACCACAAAACTAACTAATACTAAGAAGATTATATTTTAATCCTTCAACTAATAAAATATTATCAATAAATATAAAAGGGAAGATGTAAACTTTACCAATATCAATGATTTTTTCTTTACCGTTATCTCCAAAGTTGTACTCCCTCCATTCAGTGCCTTAAGAGAAGTGAATTGCTTCACGTCTCCTGTCATGTGTCTTGAGCAACCACTGTCTAAATACCACAATCTCTTATTTTCTTTGGTTGCAAGACACACCTGCAAAATAAATTAAGTTTTCATTTTAAGTAACCAAGCCATCTTGGATCCTTTAGGGTTAGTACTAAAAGTGGTTCTTTTGGAACCTAAATCTTTTTAGAATTATTTATCTTTCTAAGATCACATTGGTATGCTTTGTGACCTAACTTTTTATAAGAATAGCATGTAATGCTAGAGGATGCAGGTATAAAGAAATTTTTGAAAAATTTCTGCTACTTTTGAGGTTTAAAACCTAAACCTGCTTTGTTGAAGACTGCTCTTTGATTGTTCAAAAGTAAATTTAACTTTTTCAAACTATAAGTATATTTTTCAACAAATGGTTTAACTTTGTTAAGCTCATCTTTGAATTTCTTATTTTCTTCCTTAAAGTCTTTATTTTTCTTTAAAAATTGATCATTTGAAATAACAACCTTAGATTTTTTCGAAATCCCAATTTTCATTGACAAAGCATTTTTTTGTTTTTCTAAAATATCAATCTTAGTCTTTAAATCACTATTTTCATTTGTAAGATTGGTGTTTTCATGAGAGAAAGAATTTGCATACTTTTTCAACTTTTTATTTTTAATCTTTAGCAATTTATAATCATGCATATGCTTATCAAATGTATCTTTAAGTTCATTAAATATAAATTCAGTTTCAAGGTCAGATTGTACCTCATCTTCTTGAGCCATGAGGCAAAGATTGGCGACTTCAGTTAATTCTTTCTCCGAATTAGAGTCCTCAATATCACTCCAAGTTGCCATCATTGCCTGCTTTCTAAACTTCTTTTTGGACTTCTTTAGGAGAGGGCAATCAGCTTTGAAGTATCCCGGCTTCTTGCATTTGAAGAAAATTGGTTGTTCTTTCTTCTTTTCCTTTTTCTTTTCTTTTTCCTTTTCCTTACTTGGTTGAGGCTTCTTCTTGGTTGCATTAATGATAAAGATCTTTGGGAAATTAGCTAAAAAAAGATTGAACATGTGGGAGGGAGGAGAGATAACGAATTCTACTTTCATTTCCCCCGTTTTAAAAATCATAGAGTTACTTATGGAATGTAAAATCTTTCTCGACGCCGGCCAGGCCGGACATCAAATTGAGGGGGCCCTACCTTCTCATAAATCTTTTGAATTTTCTTGCAACGAGAGCCTCTTCATCCTCATTTTCTTCTTCTTCAGATTCTTCACTTGAAGACTCATCTTATGTGGTAGATTTGAATGCTATGGTCTTCTTCTTTTTGTCAATATCCATTGCCTTTTGCTTCAAGTTCAACTCATAAGTCATGAGTGAACGTACAAGTTGTTCCAAGGAAAGTATCTCGACATCTTTGGCTTCTTGAATTACTGTTACTTTTGGATCCCAAGATGTCAGCAATAACTTGAGAGTTTTATTTACAAGATCAGCATTAGACATAATCTTTCCAAGACTTCTCATGCCATTTATAAAATTTGTAAATCTAGTATACATTTCAATAATAGACTTATTGGGCTCCATTCTAAACATCTCATATGTATGTACGAGCATATTAACTTTAATATTTTTTACTTGATTGGTACCCTCATGAGTAATCTCAAGTGTGTCCCATATTTTCTTCGTAGATGTGCATGTGGAAATCTTATTAAACTCACTAGGATCTAATACACAATAAAGTAGATTCATCACTTTAGCATTTATCTCAGATTGTTTAATATCGTTTTCATCCCAATCTTCTTCAAGTTTTGGTATGAAAATGCCATTAATAATGACAAAAGGAATATATGAACCTTTATCAACTACTTTCCATAAATTGTAATCAATAGAATGCGTATAAATTCTCATACATGTTTTTCAATACGTGTAGTTTGTGCCATTAAAATAAAGAGGTCTGTTTGAGGGTTGTCTCTCAATAATACTAGAATCAAGTAAGGCTACCATAGATTTTTACTCAAGGTGGTTAGACCTATAAACTGAGAACATGGCTCTAATGCCATTTGTTGCCCAGCAAGCAACCCAAGAGGGGGGGTGAATTAGGTTTCAAAAAATTTTTGAAAACTTTTGCAAATATATGCAAATTCAAAAATAATTTAGGTGCTAGTGATTTACAAGTGCTTGTATGCTATTCAAGAGTATGCAATGAAAATAAATAAATAAATGCAAAGTAAAAGCAAGTAATGAGAGAGAAAGCAATGCAAACATAAAAATATATAGTGGTTCGATACACACCAAGTACCTACATCCACTCCCCAAGGTCTACTTGGATATTCCATTATAATTTTGCTTGATTACAACCAATTAGTTTTTTGGGCTCACTAATCAAAACCCAACTTATTTTCATCGAGAACACAAGTCAAAATCCCTTTGATTTTATGGGCTAACCAAAAATCTAGTTGATTTTGTAACTTAGGCTCACTAATAACCTCCTTGGTTTTCACAAGGCTAACCAAAAACTTCCGTTGGTTTTCATACAAAGGCTTACCAACAAATCTCAACTCTAGTTTCAATTTCCTTGAAACTAGAAAACAATAATAAGATTCAAGTATAATGTATGAAATACAAAAAACTTTCAACTAAAAGTAAATATCTCTTTAAAGCTTTTTGATTACTGTTGAAGATGCTTATCCTCAAGTTATTGAAGCCTTAATCAATGCTTGAGTGGTTGAACTTGAATGCTTTGAATGCTTGAAGGCTCAACTTGTCTTGAAAGTAATGAACTCTTAATGGATAATCAATGAAATCTTATTAGTTGCTTCTCTCTTGAGTTTGGTCCACTTTAAATACTTTTCCATACTTCAAATGGCAGTTTTTGATTATTGGAGTGGAGAAAATAGCCATTGAAGGTGAAAAGAACTGATTCTATGCTTCAAAAAACTAATCATTACTATTTATCAGAACTTCAAGTGTCGACACTTCAGGTCATGAGTCGACACTTTGAGTCGATACTTCATCTTCATGAGTTGACACTAGTTAAAAAAAGTCTTCTGAAGCTCTCCAGAAATCTCAAGTGAGTCGACACTTGGCTTCCAAGAGTCGACACTTAAGAAAAATCTTGAAATTCAATATGTTCTGTATAATTTTTGTCTTAGGCCTTGAATCGACTCTTGAGTTGATACTTGAGTCGACCCTTGAGCTCCATGAGTTGACACTTCAAGCGTGCCATCTGAAACTTCTTTTGTATATCAGCTCAAGGCTCTGTGAGTCAACACTGTGAGTCGACACTTGAATTTCATGAGTCGATACTTGGCTGAAACTTTCTGAAACTCAACTGAAACTCTACCGAATCTTCTCTAAACTTCAAACTTGAGTTCTTTCAAGTCATTCTTATGTACTTAAGTCCATTTATCTTAAAATGTTATCTATGTAACAAACTTCTTCAACTATTAGACAAGCAGTCAAATTTTTAACATAAAATAGCTTTAGTGAGTACCATGTCTTTATAAAATACACTTTCAATATACGGTTAGTACTCAAATATACTTAAGTATTTTGTTAGTCTTCAAATCAATACAGGAGTCAACACTCTCCAATTTTCACATACACTCATCAATGAAATACATCATAGGACATGCAAGCTCCTTTGAGGATCTTATTGGCAATTTCTAATCTCTTTCTACCTTGATCCACCAAATCTAGGAGAGCATCAATTGCATCAGTATTCGTCCTAGTCCTTCATGCTATAGAAGTAATGATGCTTGACCTAGTCCTCTTTCCAATACTAGAGGATAGACGTGCATCAGAAAAAGATTTCGTAGGTAGGGTCGAGGCACAGGTAGTCGAGCTATTTGGGGATACATCATCAAATAGTTTAAAAGGACCATATGATAAGTAAAAGTCCACCACTTTGTTGTGATGGTTGGCCAACATTAATATCGTCTAAGTCGATCTGATCCATCTCATCGTCAGAGGTATCATTATCTGAAATTCCCTTTGGAATAGTGGATGTATTTCCGTGCCTACCAGTGATCGTGTTCTTTAAAAAAAGGATGTCTATGTCATCATATGCAGGAAATGACTTATCTTTAATCCAAGCATACTCCTTATTTACTTTTTAGGAATGTAAAGAAATAAATATTATAATGTGATGAAAAGCTTGGTCCTGAGATATCAATAGCAATCCACCACTCATCAAGATGACCTCCTCCAACATCTGTTCATCACATATGTAAGCACTTTAAGTATAGGATCCCATCCTCAGCCAAATCAATGTGCTAAGTTATAATATAAGTTGAAGGTCTTCTTCAATACCTTCAACCAATTCTTAAGATTTTTATAAGTAAAGGACTTATGTATTCACGCGTTGAAGGTATTTGTTATCTTCTTCCAAATTTCTTATGAAAATATTCTGTTGTGATAATTACCTTCATCATTTTCTTACCTCATCAAGGCAAGCATTATCATATCAAGGGCATATGTCCAATTTAGTGCTTTACTACGAGATGATCCTATCCTTGTGAGAATGTTATATTGTGATAATTACCTTCATCATTTTCTTGCCTCATCAAGACAAGCATTATCATATCAAGGGCATTTATCCAATTTGGTGCTTTACTACGAGATGATCCTATCCTTGTATGTTCTGTTTGATTATCTTTTTTGGATTTTGATATGTTAGCTACATAACCACAAACATTACACATGTTAAAATACGACATAATTGATTACAATAATTGGCTTCATAATGATGCATATAAAATACAAAGACATATTCGAAATAAGAAAATCTTTAAAATTATTTAAAAAAATAAAAAAATAATACCTCAGGATAACCAAAGTGAAAGTCAGTCGAGCATTGCACCTATCAGTATTTTCAAAATATATTATGACAAATACATTTTGAAATATAAGATAGATACTAAATAGCGACGTCATATTAAGAATGAATATGAATAAGCAATTAAAATCATTAAATTAAAGAATGCCTCTTGAAGATTAACATGTATTTAAACAATTCTCCAAAATAATAATAAGGTTGCCAACAAAATATGTATCTAACGTGATATGTAATTATAGGTAAAATATTAAAATTTAAAAATATGAAAAACAAACATGCCTCAGGGCAAGCAAGGTTAAAGACAGTGGAGCATCATGGCTACAAGATAGAATAACTACTTATATAGTTAAACCCTTGTCTCTTAGCCATGCTCATTCTTAAGACAACCTATCATCATTGGCAAAACATAATATAACAGATACATTATCAAATATAATATAGATAGGAAATATGAAATTTTTTAAAAAATAGAATATGAACAAATAATTAAAACCATTAACTGAAACAATGCCTCCAGAAAATTAACATGGCTTCCAAACGTATATTCATCTAGCGACATATGTAATGGAGGCTGGTTATCTGAAGATATGAATTAGACAAAAAATTTACTTGTGCCTCAAGACATGAAAGGTTAAAGTCAGTAGAGTATTGTAGCTACAAGATAGGATAAGTACTAATGTTTGGCAAGTTAAAAAATATCCGGAATATATTATCAAAGATAAGATGATATGGAAATAGGGACATGACACAAAATATGGATATGAGGATGTATTTAAGAACCATGGAGTTGAAGGATGACTCCAAAAATTGAACATGACTGTCAATGTAATATGTATCCAACTCCAAATATAATTGAAGAAAAAAATAAAATTATTGGAAAGATATAAAAAGAAAATAATGAGCCCCTCGAAAATAATGGCATATATTCTTATGACAAGGTTGATCGTGACTATAAAATCTGTATTATGGTCAATTAAATATTAGCAATAGTGCTAAGTAGAAGAGTATAGGGGGATTATAAATACATAGTATAATTTTCAGTACATCCAAAAAAAGCTTCTGGAAGGTAGGTTATCATCCTATAGTGATAGCCAAGTAGAAAGGGCCTATGTATGTAATTAGTTTTGGAGAAACAAGGAGATATCAAATGCATGAATCATAATTAATCAGTCAAAAGTTAAGATTGGACATAGAAAAAAAATTTCTGGAGCACATCTAAATGATAGATCTTATAAATGAAAAGAAAAACAAGTATATAAACTGCATATTGAGATGTATATATATGGAAACACTGAAAGTAGAGACCTAAACAGAAGAACAATCAAAGATGAAAGCTGGATAAAAGAATTGCTTCTTACTATATAGATAATAAAAGAGATATATCGAATAATAGACTAAAAACAAACAGAGAGGAATATTACCAACCAATATGAGAACCCTAAGCGACTGATCATGAGATCTACATATAAAAGGCAAGATAAAAAAAGCAACACTCCTTTGGCATATAGAACTAGATTTATTTCGTAAAACCTAGAAAAAAAAAATTCTCCAAAAATATGGAGCCGTTAGAACCACAAATATGTAAAAAAAAAGGAGAGAAAGATGAAAAATTAAGGAAATAAAACTCTATTGAAATCATATTGCAACTCAAATCGAAATCCGAAAGAAATTATTGGCTGCCTTTTGACAGGAAAAATAAGTATTTCAGATCCATCGTAAAGATCTTACCTCTGTTTTTCTGGGACAAACAAGCTTTTTATTGATTCTCAAGCGAATCGAGGAGGTATTGATGAAGATGAAAAATAGGATGAAAAAATCTTATCATTGGGAAAGACTGACATGCAAAGCATCAAAACCATAAATACATATAAAAAAAAGAGAAATATGAAAAAATAAATAAATAAAATTCTATCGCAACTATATTGCAACTCAAAGCAAAATTCGAGAAAGAAATTAATGGTTGCCTTTGTATAAGAAAAATAAGCATTTCAGATCCGTTATAAAGATTCTACCTCTACTTCCCCGGAATAGGCAAGCTTTGTTTTGATCCTCAAGCTAATTGAATTGTAGTGATGAAGATCAACAATTGGACTAATTGAATTGTAGTGATGAAGATCAACAATTGGACGAAGAAATATATCATCCAGAAAATGATATGCAAAGCATCGGGGATAATTGAGGGTGAGAATTATATTGATGAAGATCAATAATTGGACGAAGAAACTATATCATCCAGAAAAATAATATGCAAAGCATCGGGGATAATTGAGGGTGAAGCATCGGAAAGGATAACAACTCTTTTTGATATATTATTTAAATTTCATTAAATGCCCTTCAAATATTAAAAATGAAAATAGATAATTTTATGATGAATTATGAAATTACTATTCTAAAATTTAATCGAGTTGACCAGAATAATAATACTTAAATAGCCCATCATAAAATTTTAATTCGTTTGGAGGTATATTATGGTGGAATAAACCACTATTTTATCCGGAAATGGAGCAACCAAACACTATCCAAGGAGACCCTTATACATAAATTCAAAGGATTTTCTTCCCAAAAATATATTCTAACGCCACAGCTACCGGATAGCGTTATTCGGCGTTTAACATAAGATTTCTCAGCAAATATATATATATATATTATACACGTTTTTTTGGCTCGATTTGCAAATATCCACAGGAAGAATTTCTTTGTTTTATCGGATGTCTCTTTTAAATATATCGATTCATGCCGATCCATTTCCAGCCAACCCCAATAGAATCCAATAAAATATAAACAAATAAAAAATGAAACTAAAACCAATGGAAGCCAAGTATTTAAGTACCTCCGTACCACAAGTATAGCGATAATTACCCCAATAAAAGACCCTTTTTCCTCCCGAAACACTCCATCCCGCGATTGAAGGGTTTGCTCGCCTTCCCCCACCTCCTCCTCCCTTTACCCCGTCTCCTCTTTTCCAAACCCTCTCGATAGAAGCCTTCGATCCCTCCCTTCCTCGTCTCAATCACTCTTTCGCTTTCCCTTCTTCGCTTCTCGGGGTCGTTTTCTTGCCGAAGGTCGATCCAACCTTCAATTTGATCTCTGGGTGGGGGAGATTGGAGGCCCTGGAAGAGGAATTCTAGGATTTTGTTTAGGGATCTTGGTGCATCCCAGGAGTTTTAGGGGCATTCTATTGGCAATTCGGAATCCGGTTTCCGGCGTTTGGAACCCTAGATCTGAGGTTTAGGGAATCGAGCAAGCGATTAGGATCTGTTTCATCTGGGCCTGTCAAGATGTTCTGGCGCATGACCGGATTGTCCGCGGCCTCTCCCGTAAGTTTGAAAGCTCTTTATCGTTTTATTTTAATTAGTTTCTTACCCCCGGGGTTTGGATATTAGGGTGTAATTGGGGAATCCGTGGGAAATTTTAAGTTTTCCTGTATTTATGAAAAGTATTTGGATGAGTTTAGGTTATTCTTTGTGAGTAGTGTTGATTTAGAGTTGCGTTCTGGATATTTTTTGTTTTGAAGGCACCTGTCGAAAAAAACTAACAAATCTCTTTTTTATATATTTGCTGTTGAGCGTGAATTCTTTTTTTTTTTTTTTTTGTGAATTAGCGGATCATACAATGAACTGAATTAGCTGTTTTAAATATGATTGTGAAGCTTAGGAGGAGTTGCCTTTTCTTTCTTTCACTTTAGACAAATTGAATTGTAGAAAGCAGGGCAATTGAAAGAAGAAAAGCTGTCTTGGATGGAGTCTTATAGCTCCCTATTTAAGACAAGCGGCAGGGGAGCTTGTGGAATGATTAGGGCAGTTTATTTAGGACAAAGTGCAGATTGGTGAATAAATATACGATCTTTGTCTGTCAGACTTGACTTGTAGAAAGGGGTAAACCACATTAACCTCTGCAACGTTATAACAATTGTGATGATTGGTTCTTCCTGTGAAAATATGCTGCTGCACATTGCTGCATCGGTGATGTGTCTTCTTATCCAGTTTACTCTATAATGCTGTCTTGACAGCATGGTCTTTGTCTATTGCTGAATAGAGGTATTCCATTTGGTTTCAATGTATTCTGGGAAACCATATCATTGCTTGCAATCTTTATTTTCAATGTATGTATTTGTTGCCTTTTTTTTGCCATTAAGTTCCAATTGGAATTCATGGTCATGCTGACAATAGTGATAAATGATCCAATGAGCATAACATTGTCCACTCTTCTGTCACGGTGAATGAGTGGATTTCAATGTGACTAATTCGATGGTTGCTTGTGGTTTCATTGGTGTGCTGCTAGCACTATTCATCTTAATCTTGATGTTTCTCTACTTTCTTCTTCATTAAACAGCATTTATATTTTCATCTCTTGATTGTCCAATTGAAATGATTATATTGCTTTTTTATGTTGCAGAAAATAAAAACTTTAATATGGATGTTACTCTGTGTTAAATTTTAAAATAGCAGCACATATACTTCAAATTGCCAACCTTTTGAAAGAATTAATGGTTCTGAGATTAGAAGTTATAGTTGCTTTCATTTTTGGGCATCCTCCTTTGAAAATACCATTAAACTACTGTCAATATATATTCAATCATATGTCAACGTATCACTCTTTTTGCAATTTGTATACGATACTCACATGAACTTGTATGCTCAAGTATTGAGGCATATGAGAGCTGACTGAGTGACTTGCACCATATATTAAAGTTATCTTTCAAGTCTGAAGGTTGGGTTTGTTCAATAAATTTGTAATTTTGGGATTATTCTTATGGATGTGAGCCACATGATGATCTGGGCTCAAGTTCTTATTGTTTTTGTCTGTCTGTTACGATCAGGTCTCATTTTGTTGGGAAGTGTGATGAGTTTGTGTTGCTTTAACTTTCACTATTTCTTTGAGTTTGATATCCATAATCATAACCCATATGCTTCTCACATCTGTATAGTTTGTTGTTTTATCATCTTTACCGTGTGTATTTATCCTGTGGTATGCCTTTTTTCCATATCCTATATCATTACCTTTATGCTGTCTTTCAAAGTCTGTTCTTTCAAATCATCTATTAATGCAACGTTTTTTATTTTTCTGGTGCCATGTTGAAAATTTTTACTGTTTTATTGTTGTAGGTGATGTTATTTGCAGCATTCTATTAGTAATTCAAGTGGGCTGTTTTTTCTGATCCATTTTTGTCTTTATTACTCAGGTGGATACTATTTTAGACAAGGAAATCTTTACTTTGGAAGAGCTTCTTGATGAGGATGAAATAATTCAAGAATGCAAAGCACTGAATACCCGTCTTATTAATTTGTAATGAGCTTTTCCTTTCTGACTTTACTTTCTGAGAGTTTATTTTTTCATTTGTTTCCAGTTTTTAGGTGAGGCCTCATTAATATCTAGTTATATCAGATGTTTACCTTTAATATTATGCTTACTTCTTGTTCATTCTTTATGCGATATGAACTGTTAATGTATTTTTAGAATTGGAAGAGACAATTCATCCATGTATCCTATGAAAGAATGATCAAGCAACAGGTTTAATATTGGTACTTCTGCTCAATTATGAGCACCACCAAATTACTGTATACGATAGAAACTACTGCACTGTAAGGGAGCACTAGTTTGAATGTTATCCATTCAACGTGAATGACAACATTGATGTGTGTGAAAACTCCAGCTCAAAGAAAGAAAGAAACAATGCAAGAACTAAATGTTT
The DNA here is from genome assembly GCA_021397845.1 of Areca catechu. Classification (NCBI taxonomy): domain Eukaryota; kingdom Viridiplantae; phylum Streptophyta; class Magnoliopsida; order Arecales; family Arecaceae; genus Areca; species Areca catechu. The sequence goes on from CM038040.1 coordinate 136,346,786, forward strand.
GTCAAAGATTAAACTTTCCTAGATTCAAGAGCTTCAGATAGAAGAATCCGACAAATTGTAAAGCTTTTAGAATGCCTTATTTGATATGGAGATTGTGTATGCTCATCTTGAAAGCCTTTGCTGGGTCAGCAATACAAAGCTTTTCTTTAGAAATACAAAACAAAAGGCAACTTCATCTATGCCATGGGAAGATCTATATGTACGAAACATATTGCATAGGTGAAATTGAAAGGCAAAAACCACCTAGTATATGTTTAAGCTTGATAAGTATGCTTATACTCTCCAATACTCTTCTCATAACTGTTCAACATCTTTTCTTTTCCTCTACACAATTCATGGATGTCTATGTAAGATAATCTTTTAGTCTTATATCCCCTTTGGTGAGTAGGGGGCAATGGCAACCATCTCTGAGGTTGCTTTAGTCATGAATCCTGAAATGTTAAAATAATTGGAAAAAGGGTCCTATAGTTGGCAAACATTATTACATGAATGGCAATATTTGAACTATGAAAAAGGTTCATGATGTGATGTTTGAATTTACAAAAATGTCTGATATACCTAATTGGGATGTTTGGGAAATGTAAAGTACAGTAACCTTGCTTCACAATTATACTTTGTTTATATGCATGTATATATAGCAGTCATATAATATTAAACTAGGATATAAATTTTGAGAATTAACAAAAATTAAAAAGGTCAGTAACCATGGCATTATCATTTCTTTTGACAAGAACATTTTTTCTTGTTTTGCATTTTTTTTAAAGTTTCGAGCTTTATATCACTGATTAGAGTTACATAGTTTTTAGAAGATATAGACTATTATGCATACACGCATATTGATTAGTTATGGCCCTTTAAGGCGAATTTGTTATATGTTATTTTCAGATATGATGTTTGAAATTCTTTTCCTTATCCCTTCTAGGAGGAGCTGGGTTTCATTTGCTCATCATCTTTTTTGATGATGGACTCGATCAAACATCTACGCTACTTTTCTTTTCTTTCAGTTTGATCTAAAATTGGATTTGTAATTGTAAGGTGTTAATCTTTGTATCTATTTTACCTTAATTGATACTGGAAGTGAAGATCATTTAGTTGAGAATTAGTAGTAGAATGAACCAAATACTTTGGAATATGATGATCAATTGAAGTATCTTGTCTACACTTTTGCTGACTCAAGAAATGGATTGATTTTTGATTTGTGTTGTTCAATGTATTTGTGGCCTTTACCAAGGTGAAAGGTGTGCCATGGTGATGAACAATTAAAGTTGATAAAATTAGAGCCATCAAAATGGGCTGGCCTGGCCCTTCGTGTGCCGGGCCAAAAAAGCCCTTTTGATAAACAGGCCATCAAATTGGCAGCCCGGCCCTTGTCCTTATAAATGAAGGGCATAAATGGGCCGGTCCTTATAACTCACCAAAAAATTAAAATAATTAAAAAATTATATAAATTGATAACCTATTTAAGATTTTTGAGAAATAATGTATAATATTATGAACTAACTGTAACTTTGTTCTATGTGATTGAAAGACTTAATGAATAATTTTGCTTTTAATTTGTAAAGTCATAATAGCATACTACATCAAAATAGTAATGATATAAAAGCAAATAAAATAGTTTGAAATATGGTAAACTATGCTTCTAACTAGGGTTCCCAGTACCGGGATTCGTATCGGTGGTTAGTCGGTACGGTATCGGTACCATACCGTACTGACACACGGTACAAGTAGGATGCCGGTATGAACTAGCACGTCCAATTTCTTTTGGTTGATGGATTTTGGCCTTTTTAGGTTTTTATTTTGTTTTTTTAGGATTTAGGGTTTAGGATTTAGTGTTTAGGGTCTTTAGGATTTGGAATTTAGAGTTTAGGATTGAAGATTTCAAGGTTTAGGATTTAGGATTAAAAAAATATTAATATATTAATTCTAATTAAAATAAAATATAAAATGATAATTAAACTAAGATTATTAGTAATTAATAAAAGTGAAAGGTAACATATAAAATAATTACATATCAATGTTTAGAATCGGGTAGAGTGTCGATGTTCATAAATATTGGGATCATTGATATATTCAGTACGAAGATCAGGAAATCCCTCTAGTCAAGCAGCATGATAGTCCTGTAAGGTCATCCTAGAAGGTATGCGTGATGTATTATAATTCATCACAGATCTCTTGCTGAGATTCCGACTCCGAAAGCTATCGAGAGATTGATGATATGGCTGTGCAGGGTTTCATCCAAATATACAAGCAGCAAATCAGATCATAAGATGCTCTGGGCTGCATGAGATAATAATCATTGGAAGATGATGTCTTAGTTGCACCCTATAGACCAGAAATTGCCGGTAGCTGCAGGTAAGAGGATTCTGAATATGAGGATGATCCTGATACATTTATGATCCTACTTCACGTGCAAGAGCTGTAACTGCATCGTATCCGAACGATCTCGCGAAGCTCGTCGTCTATATGAAATCGTATCACCACGGGATTTATCAGCTGGTACTTCATGATCTTTATCATGTATGGCATGGCTAAACTGCGACTTTTCAGTGAATCGAAGATGAATAGGTGGATGCAATTTCTGTCCTCTGGTCTCTCTTTGATCACTAGATTCTCTACTATCTGAAAAAGCACTAGCACCATTCTCTCTGGTATCTGAATCTGAATAGACCGAGTGCTCTGATGGAGGTGCAACTGCTTTTTCTTTTTCTCTGTCTCTGGACTGATTAGATGACGGGGATGGACGATGTACTGTATCTGCTGGAATCCTGTGAGGAATATTGTTTGTTGTCCATTGTCTAGCATCCACCCCAGCCTCGCTAGTTATAAAATTGGCTGGTCGAGGAGGCGATCCTGGTTTATCAAGCTCTAGCTCCTGCTGCTGATTCATGACCCATCCAATCATTGGATCTTCATTCTCATTAATATTTATCAAGATATATCAATTCAACTTCCTTCTGAATGCATTTTAGCCTCAGTCTTTAATTATAATGTACATACACAAGATCGTTGAGGCGTTTTTGTTTCAGATGGTTTCTTTGCTTGGAGTGGATAATGCCAAATGTAGACTAGTTGCACTCACATCCACTGGATGACACCGTCTATGAGAGGATCTTGACTGCAAGAACTTTCAGATTTTTTTGCAGATCTACCAAAATGTATCCATCATTCAGCTGTAAAAGAATTATATCATTTAGAATTTTAGATTCGGTAAAATAAAAAATTAAATATGAATATAATATTACATTTACTGCTTAGTAGTACCTACCATGATTTATTTTTGATTTACTTCTGACTGCTATGGTGGATCCAAATGAATTTGTGCCTTTTCTAAAAAATTTCATCGGCCAGAAAAAAGTTTTGTTATCATGTACTACTTGTTGAAATTAATGTTAATAAAAATTATTCAACAATTTCAACATAACTTACTTTTTTTAGGCACATAGCAGCGACATCTGGATCAGGCTCCATCTTATGGATAACATTATGTAGGGCAGACATAAGCTCTTCATCATGGCAATATCCGGTATGGAGTATTGGAATCTCGGATTCAGATAGTAAGTTATACATATATTTTAAGAATTAGTCAAGCGTACTTGTACAAATCTAATTGAATTTAAATTTTTAGGGACTTCATAAATTACTGTGTACTTGCTAGATGCAAATCCGAACTCATTTGATAACTCAACTGTCCATCAATAATCCAAATATATTCAGTAGTATGTGCTATATCTATCTCTTAGGTTTTTTTCTTTGCTCTTTGCATAATGTAATACAGGAAGCCCATCCGAGCATATCTTTCAGAGCTCACGGCGTGAAGTATCTCATATAGAGGTTTGATAGTCTCCACTATCATCTCAGCCCACTATCAGAATGTGTCTCGTTACTAAATTCTCTACATTGCTTCTTTTAGTATTTGTCTTAGCATATTTGCTATCCTTCCACTTCTGACTGTAAACATATAACGTAGCTCTGCTTTCTTGCCAAGAAGACTATCAAATGCTATGTAATTAGTAGCAAACTGTGTGACCCCTGGCTTCAATATTTTTTTCCATGATAAGATTATTTTTTTTATAAAGCTCCTCATCAATGATAATACCCATGTATGGTTATATATAAATATGGTAATCGACTGTGCTAGTTTAATTATTTTTTGCATCCTGTATATTTTTTTCAATATCCATCAACATGAGATCTATACAATGTGCAACATAATGGATTCAGAAAATATGAGGTCGCCGCTGCATCAAGATCTGCCTTGCGGTCCTGTACTGTGGTCCATTATCTGTGATGACTTGCACGATATTATGCTCTCTTACCTGATTAATCACCTCCTCCATTAATCTGAGAATATAACTGGCGTTGTGCACCTTATTTGAAGTATCAATAGACTTTTGAAAAAAGTTTTTCCATCATAATAAGTCAAGAAATTGATGATGCTCCGTCTAGTATGACCGTCTAATCATCACATATCATTGTCAATCCATACACAGCCACTTGTATTTGAAGTATCAATAGATTTTTGAAAAAGTTTTCATCATAATAAGTCAAGAAATTGATGATGCTCCGTCTAGTAGGACCGTCTAATCATCACACATCATTGTCAATCCATACACAGGCCACTTGCTTCGGTAGGAGGCTATCCATTTTTCTAGTTCCTCATTGCTGTCTAGAAGCTGATCATAGATATTCCTCGATCTTGGAGGATCTATACTTGCACCATCAGCCTATATAGATGAAATAGCAGAGCGATAATATGGATTGTTTGCTACGTGCGATGGGATATGACTGAAATAAAATCAGGAGAAGATGGCTCGTCACATATCCTTCTTTTTATCCATAGATGAAATAGCAGAGCCATAATATGGATTGTTTGCTACGTGCGATGGGATATGACTGAAATGAAATCAGGAGAAGATGGCTCATCACACATCATTGTCAATCCATACACAGGCCACTTGCTTCGGTAGGAGGCTATCCATTTTTCTAGTTCCTCATTGCTGTCTAGAAGCTGATCATAGATATTCCTCGATCTTGGAGGATCTATACTTGCACCATCAGCCTATATAGATGAAATAGCAGAGCGATAATATGGATTGTTTGCTACGTGCGATGGGATATGACTGAAATGAAATCAGGAGAAGGCTTGTCACATATCCTTCTTTTTATCCTTTTTCAGCATGGTGTCAATCATCTGTTGCTTAGAATTTTTGCTGGGAAGGGTATATAGATCGTCAACTAATGGACCTCCTGTGGATACTGTCGGCATGCAGATATATCAGGATAGTCACCAGTCAAGTGCTGCTTCCATCTTGTTACCTCATCTTTGAATTCGATATGGCACCATTTACACCTCCAGTGATGCCGACCCCGGAGCATCTCTTCATGCAATCAATCAATGTCGCGCTTCGGATTTTTCTTCCTCCTTGTTGGATTCATATCTGAATATTTAAATTGCACATAAGGTTAATAATAATATTTTTTAATTAATATTTTATTAATTTTTTTAAATTTAAATTATTTTTTTAATTTCTTAATTTAAAAAAATTTAAATAATAAAATTATTATAAAAAAATTTGATCTTAGATTCATATAGGATTGTATCATATATGCTACATATATTTTTTTTAAGATTCTCGAAATGCATTAAAAGCTAATTTTTTTTCAATTTAAGACCTAGAATACTATTCATAAGATGCATCAAAACTTGGATAAATCGATATGAAATTTATAATGAGAGTAGCTTACGAGTACCAGCTTAATAATTTATAATTATAATTTTTTTATTAATTATTTTTTATTCATTTTTTAATTCAAAATTAATTTTTAATTTAAAAAAATATATACTTAACAAAAAATCAAGATCTTAGTATCACTGTGTAGATCCATCCTAGATCTATCACATACTCTAAAATCATGGCCAACAAAAAAACTTGATAGCATTTTTCCTTAATTTTTTATTTTGCACGAATTTCAATCAAAAAAAGAGGAGAGGGAAAGAGGGAAAGGGAAGCTATACCTATCTTGATTCTATATTTCTCTTCAATTTCTGGATGTCCATTACCTTGAAATGGAGGGAAAATGAAGGATTTTTCGTTCGTTGAGTCGAATGTCAAAAGACAACAGAATGCTCTCTCAGAGAGCTCTCTGTTTTCTCTCTTAAGAAGCCAAAATGATGGCCCGTCCCCCCCCACATGGCTACAGTAGCCAATAATGAAAGGCAAAAAAATTAAAGAAAATCGGTTTGAATCGGTTCGAACTGGTCACGAACCGGCTGAACGACCGGTTCAGCATGGTTCCAACTGGTTCGGGTCCGGTTCGGTCCGGTTCTGGACTGGTTCGGGTCGGTACGTAATTTTTTTTTAAAAAAAATGGGTGGGAATCGAATTATATGGTCGAACCGTGCCGGCCGGCCACCCGTCTAGTTCGGTATGTCCCGGTTCGGCACGGTTCGGCGTTCCTTGCTTCTAACAATGGAATAAAAAAAATACTAGTACTCATAATTAAGTTTATTTATTTTCACCTCAAAATCAATAGCATGTACATGGATAGAAGCCAGAAGGAGACGAGTGGATGACTTGGAGTTTATTTGTTAATGAGGGTGCACCTAGAGATCCTCTCTTGACATAAAGAGTCATATATAGTGAGTTGATAAGCTATCCCCATTGAGAATTTGTTCGCTGACCCTTTAAAACCACTAGTTATGAATTATTAATTTATTATTTTAACCACTACTTCGAGTTAGAAAGGTGCCACAATATGATGCTGGGTTTGGTGCTCGCGATCGCATGTGCACGTGTTGGGGATTCAAAAATCGAAGGTACATAATTTTTTTATTGGCTGTTGGTCCAAAATCTTCTTTTATATCCTTTCCTAACATAGCATTGGATGAGTGGATAATCCAGATTTGGCTGAGTAAACAGGGCCGGCCCGTCATGGGCTGGGCCTTAAAAGGGCTGGGCTAAAAAGCCTTTTTGTTAAAAGGGCTGCTAAAATACTAGCCCAACCTATTATTTTAAGGGTCTAAATAGGCTGGCCCACGGGGCGTGGCCCATTTTGATGGTTCTAAATAAAATTGTATATCATCCATCCAAATATATGATGGTGGTTGAAGATCTAACATGCTTGAGCATTCCCAATTTGAAGTTCTATTATTTAAAGTTTTCTTGCAACAACTTGTTGCCTGGGGTTTAGTGTAAATCATGGCCTGCCATATTGGGATGGTATGGGGTGCACCGTACCACTACTGCACTAATGGTGTCACGTACTGTATTAACACTTGATATGCTATCTCGTATAGTGCTGAACTGCGTATTAATACTATAATAGAACGATACTGGTATGAGGTCCAATATTAAGACAACAAACCTTGTTATAAATAATATAGATAATTGAATAATCCACCATTAAGAATTTGCAAGGGCATAGCCTAATGTGACATATGACTTTGACGTGAAATTGATGCTCAATTCTCCAACATCCTTGGCCACAACCAAGGTTCACAGAATTGTTTGGTTTGGGGCATGCCGGATCATACTAGCGGCCAATTGGGATGGTTCCAATGTTCGAAACAAACACTGGAGAGGATTGAGGGAGGGAGAACGAAAGAGAGGAAATGAGAGAGGGAGGAGGAAGGAGAGGGAAAGGCTAGGGAGGATGCCGGAGGGCCATCAAGGCCTTTGGAACTCTATCAAGGCCTTGGAAGCTTTGCCATCCTTTAAAGAGAGGAACATATATACACATAGAGAGAGAGAGAGGGAATGAGTGGGAGAGGGCTGGGAGGTTGGCGGTGGCTGTCGGAGCACTGTGGATGCCCCTAGATAGCCCGATTTTCCTCTCTGACCTCTGTTGGTTCGAAATAGGGGTGACTTACCTTTGTTTCAATTGGGTGTTTAATTTTTTTTGCTTGATTCACAATGAAGTCAGCAATAGCTTAGTGTAACTTTAAGCCTACCTTGCACTTTTCCCGCTTTGGAATTTTTTTTCTTTTATCATAGTGGCAATAGAAAACATTCATAAGATTGATCGTCCAAGAGGAAAACCTAGCAATCTAGGGGCCTCGTGGCCCTTCGGTGACCACCATCGGCCTCCTGACCCTTTCCTGTTCATTCCCTCCCTTTCTCTCTTTCTATCTCTCTTTTCCTCGCTTGGTTCTTCCTTTTTCTTGCCTCTTTGGTCATCCGATGGCCTTCGCGGGCCTTTGGTCTGCCCTCCCCCTCCCCCTCCCCCTGATCTTTTCCTTTCTTTAGTTCTCCCTCTCCCCACTCTTTTTTTTCTGTCGTGTTGGTTCAGGCCCAACATGGAACAGCACGGGGGTATACCGAACCATGTTACTGACCTCCGGTACCAGCATAGCAAACCTTGGTCACAACTTTAAAGATACCATGTTAACCTCCAACTTCCATAGTTACGACTTTTAGGATGCCATGTTAATCTCATCAGGTCTTAAACCCAACTTGAAAATGTGAAGTTAGCATTGATGTGTCCTTGCTAAAGTATCCATGCAGTGGGAGTGATTTTTCCCCCCATTCTAGAGTTATGTATAGCTAATAATAGTTCTTTCATTGTTTATCTAAATAATATTTTTTTTGAGTTTTCTGTTGCACTTTTGAGGGAAACTTTGATGTAGTTAATAGGTTGCTTGAAGCATGTGTCTATATTGAGCAAAAAATATTGGTAATTTTCATTTTCTTTTTTTTAAATTAAAAGTCTATATAGCTCTGAACAAAAACTAGAATACGAATTTTCTTTCTTAAATTGAAAAACCAATTATGTACCCCCCAACAAAAAAAAAACCAATTGGTTTTCCATTTGAGCAGTGTGAAGTGAAAAGCTAATTGGTTTCCCATTTGAGCAATGTGAAGCTTACTAGGCTTCTCAAAGCTTCCTACTAATCGATCTTATAAAAGATTTGAAGATGGAACCATCAAAAAGAATATCTCCAAAAAATCACCACTTATTCTTTTTTCATTTTTGATCCTATTTCTTATTAAAATCTTATAGAAAAAGCTAAATCTAATAACCTGGCCAATTTTTGATCACCCTAGCTATTTTCTTAGCCAAAACTTAACTTTAAGAAATTTCCTCTGCCACCCCTTTCAGCTTTGGAGCCCCAACAAAACCATTGAGTCTAAGTTGGCTATACATTTCTGCAATACAACACTATATGACCAAGCAATACATACCACTTGATTTGCAAATTACAGAATTTTATTTTGTTTGAGATATGTCTCTTGGTCATAGTTCACCTCAATGATTGCCCGCATACTTGTTTATTCCAAAGCGGAAGAAGGTTGTAAACTGTTTTCTTCTGGTATGTGAGGATTCTAGAAGGATATAAACTTTTTTGGGATGACATGGATAATTAACCTGTGATTGAGTTATTCATGTAGATATTTGGTTCAGGAACAGGTAACTAAGTAGGAACCATCATGTTCGGTGCAGCGTAAATTTTTGTAAGAAGCAATCAGTTTCTTGCTGAAATTTGTAAGTCATGTCTGAAATACCTCAAACTTTACTGCTAGAGTTGTATTTTCAAGGAAAATAGGATTTGGGAAGCAATGGTTATCGAGGGTTCGGAAACCTTGTGTTATATAAAATATTCATGTTTAGAGGTGTAAGAAAAGGTGGATATTGATCTATGCTGGTATTTGTTGCAGCAGACAAAATATTAGTTTGAGGTTTAAATATCAAGGAATCATATACATTATGGAGGTGAATGATTGATTTTGGTGATTTTAGGATCGATGATCCAAGAGGATGCATGGACTTGCACCGTCAAGATAGACCAAGAAATATCATTTTCAAAATAATTGATGTATATTAATTAGAGATGGTTTGCCCTCTATCAAAAATATCTGGGAGGGCCAGTTACCCACTTATAGCTTCCCAAGGAGCTCCTACATTTAAAAGAAAGTAAAATTTCTGCTTTGGTCATTTAAGGTCACCAAATAACTAATGGGATGTCACATCTTTCTGTACTCCTTTTTCTCCCATCTTGTTCTTGTTCTTCTTCTCGTCTTTCATATGATACATCTTCATCTTTTCCTCATTTTCATCAATCTGAGTTATGCTTTTTTTTTAAAAAATTGTTTTCACTGTACCTTTTTGTTTAAAAGGAATGATAAAGCAGTCTAATTCTTTATACTAATGATCTTTTCCTGATTAAAATAATCTTTATACTTCAGCATGATCCATGGATCAATCAGCATTTTTGGTTGCTTAAATGAGGAAGAGAATAAATAATGTGGAGAAAGATGCATACTAAGATAATCTTCATTATTAATGATATTTGGACAATGACAATGAAAATCTAATATTTATCAAATATTAGAAATAGTTAAATACAACAGGAATATTGCAATACGTTATAAAATTTTGATGAGCTAAGAATTGAAACTAGCTAGCTCTAAACTTTTGGTGGAAGGCTTAATGAGATTTTCCCAACTGACAGCCCAAATGAACCCTTTTTTAACATACTTTATCGTGTCTGGCAGGAAGTATTTGAGATGATACCTATATTATTAATATGAGATATGTTAAATAATTGACATAAGTTTGCGATCAGTAGAGTATTGCTTGCTAGTCTAATAAACTTTTATTTTCTTTTCCTATCTGATTTATCCTTTTTCACACTTTCAAATAGCTCGTGGAACTTGTAATATGCTAAATTCAAGAAAAAGATATGTAAAATGAAATTATTGAAAGAAATGTTCTAGGAGGTAGTACACCCTAGCCCCCCCTTCTGAAATGGAAAAAATGGATAAAAGAAGAAAAATAGGAGGAAAAAAAATGGATAGGGACTTAAAGTTGAGACACTTAGGTCTTTGTATGTGTCAAAAAACTTAAATTTTTGCCATTTGCGGCAGTGGGAACTATAGTTTTGTAAGCATATGATTTAGGTTACTCTTTTTGGCAGATCCTACCAAAATTTAAGAAAATAAACTAAAAGTTTAAGTGGAGTAAGCTTTGGAATTTTTCAAGTAGAGTTAAGTAAATGGTCCTTCTGTCAGCAAGTTCAATGGATTTTTTGTTAATTTAAAAATGGATAAGCAAAGCTATGCAAATGATGTACATAATACATATACATATACATATTTATACATATATATGTATTTGTATGTATGTGTATGTAGATGTCTATATATCTATGCACACACACATATTCATGCATGCATACAATACCTACATGCATGCCTGTATGTAGGTATGTATGCATGCATGCATGCATGCATATAAGTTTGTATGTATATAGACACATGCATATATATTATGAATATTTCAAGAAATTTGTGACTATTAAATTATTATGTCTACTTTCCAATTGAATATAGTTTGCTGTAGTCTCACTTACTCTTCCATCATTTTTGTGTATGTAGTTTGCGAGATAGGGCTCAAGTGGAGCAATTGCTTCGCTATATTGTAGAGGAAGCTCCTGAGGATGCTGAAAAGAAACGGGCTTTCAAGTAAATTACAATAAATTGGCATATGAATTTGTTGTCACGTCACCTTCTTATGTGTTATTTATTTTTTTTGACTTTTGTTTCATGGCATTGTATAGGTTTCCCTTTATTGCATGTGAGATATTTACTTGTGAGGTTGACATCATACTAAGAACCTTGGTAGAGGATGAGGAGGTGAGTTCACCTATCATGTACTCTTTGGTGTTTGTTTGTATATGCATATATATGTACACACAAGGTTTTACTTCTTGGTGGGACGAGGGGCATCCCAGGTGTCCCATTCCATTCCTGGGAGAAAACATGACTGGAATGGGTTCGGGACTTTGAAACCTATCCACACGGGGAGAAGAAAAGAAAGAGGAAAGAAGGAAAGGAAGGAATGATGAAGAAAAAGAAAAAGTGAAAGGAAGGAAGAAGAAAAATGAAAAAAAAGAAATGGAGAAGAAATAGAAGGAAAAGGGAAAGGAGGGAAAGGAATGTAGAAGTAAAGAAAGAAAAGAAGGAAAGAAAGAAAAAGGAATGAAGAAGGTGAGAGAGACAGAGGATATCTATCAGGATGCATGACCGGGACAGCTGTCGGGATGGCATTGTGGGGCATCCTATTCCATGGAGCAATTGGGACAACTTTATCTCATAGGATTTAAAATCTTGTGTACATATATTTCCTCATACCTATGTTTTCCTTTGTTGTTAAAAAATCAGTCCTGCATAGTTTCAGTTTGTGTTAAGCATGGTTGTTTTTTCTTTTAAATCTACTTGTGTTTCCTCTGTGTCTTTTGTTGTTTTGCAGCTGATGAATTTGTTGTTCTCTTTCCTAAAACCGGATCACCCACATGGTACATTATTGGCTGGTTACTTCAGTAAGGTATTCTTCAATCGTTCTTGTTGTTTGTTATGGATTAAGAACATCAGGAAATGAAATAAAATTTTGAAAATATGGGAGATCGTACACTATTTTAAAGTTTTCTATAGTCTCTAAACAAACTTTTCGTTTGCACCTGCTCGTTTGCACCTGCTATGTTGATTGTGCCAGGTTGTCATATGCCTGATGCTGCGGAAGACAGTCCCTCTTATCAGTTATGTTCAGGTGATTCTTGCAAAAAAAAAAAAAGGACTCCAGTTTGTTTATTTAAATTGTTTTGTATTTGACTTCTCTTTATTAGTAACTAAGGTTTTTTTTTGGGTTATGTGACTTGTGGATAAAAATGTTTAACCGGATTTTATCAAACCCAAAACCTGAAAATAAGTGATACCAGGAAAAATTGTAGAACTCATGAGAAAAATGTCAAACTGCATTTATCGTTTTTCTGTAATATGGACTTCTATCACCTTGCAGCAGAAACCATCTCCGATCACCTAAAGCAAAGTATCTATATCAAAGTCAAACATGTGCATGGACTTAGTTGTCTAGCTCTATTATCAAAAAAAAAAAGGTCTAGGACTCAATGATGGAGTTGCTTTCCTCCTTCCTGTTTTCTTTCTTGATTCACTCTGCTGGTGTATGTTGTAAAGAATCAGTTCCCCTTTGGCCTCTGTGGGGCATATCTTACTGTCAATGTAAATCTTTTTCTTTAAATAAATAAATATATTTTAAATCAGTACTTTCTTGTGGGAACTTGCCCGGGATGTTTCCACTAGTGAATTGAGAACAAGATGTTGTCTATAGATGGAATGGTGTATACTGACAAATATGATTGTATGTGCTGTCTTATCCTGGTGATGATGTGTGAAACATGGCTTCAGTCAAGCTATTGAATTGGTGCATTAATCCTTTTTCTGGCAAATTTATAAACATGGTGATCATACTGTGACAGAGGTGTGCAATCCTGTTGACTCACATAAAATACGATGCTCATCTTGGAATTTTAATGGCCATGTAATTGTGCAGAAATGGTGCTTATGAAGTCTATCATTTGACAACCCACTTAGAATTTCAGTCATTAGTCAAAATTATGTCAAAAAAAAAAAAAAACAGATAAGTTCAAGGATCTTGTTGTCCAGCACATTCTTTGATAAGCAAAGCAAGATAGCATTTGCATGGTTTGAATTATTTGAACTCTTCGATTTTCTTGCTTCAATGAAGCTGTTCTTGCTTTTTGTTTGCCTTTTTTAGCTAATTCTCTCTGCTCATATTTGGGGATCTCTTGCTGAAAGCAACATTTAAAGATATCATTTTCTGTAGTAATGCTGCTTTTTCATGGATCAGAATCTGGGAGACTGGTACCTGTTGAATGCAATGAAAAACTTGGCAAAGAGCTCAATTTTGAGGGAAAACATTGGTTAATGGGAAGTCTATTAGTTAGTAACTTAGTATTATACACAATAAAGATGCTGTTCCCTTATCTCTTTTGTATATGAGGCATATGAACAAGTAAAGGAACTTCACAACAATTTGGTTGGGATGCTTGAGGCAATTCATGAGAAGAGAGATCTCCTGAGAATTTTTTGTTCAAGACATGATCCATGTGCCCGCTAGATAAACACATACAATTATCAAGATGAACAGTAATTTGAGTGGCTGAGACAATATTTAGTATTTTTTTAGTTAGTTCATAAAAAGTCACATGAGCTTTGCTCATATTTGTTCCAGTTTTAGTAAATTTGCAGAGCAGAACTTGCTATATAAAAGACCTTGATATCCTCAAACATAGGATGATATGGCATCCCTTGTCCTGGGAATTGGAGTGTGCAAAGTATTTTGATCGGATGTGTTAGAGGTTTGCTAGTTTAGTACCCCATTAAAATGCCTTGAACTCATGGAAAGTTGCATGCCTTTAAATTTCCTCACACTTATTTCTTTGAAAGAAAAAAAGATGCTCCTTTAGCCACTACTTCCTCATAACTGTTATAGTCGTATCTGATGGATTCATATTGTATGGGAGGGATACAAGGCTAGAAGTCTGGATGATTGTTCATAAAGCTTAAGATTATGTGGATCAGAGGTGGCTCTTATCCGTTATGAAGAGAATTGGATCTTTTGTCGAGGCTGATATGGTTAAAACCTGCATTGCTTTTATTTGTTCTACTTCATACTCATTATGGTATTTAGAAAGGATTTTTTTAGTGAGCATCTCTTCAGACTTTTTCTTTTACTTAAATCAGGAGGTTTTAGTGTAGGACAGGTTCTGTCAAAGAGCTTTCAAAGATTTTCTTTCATTGTTTCTTGAATGGCCTAGCTGTGGAAAACCCTACTCCTATTTGTGCTAATGCTGTTTCATGATGTTCATATGAACAATTGAAGGAGGAACTGAGAATCTGACTGGGTTGTTATGAGTGGGTGAATGAGCTTAAGAGAAACATGGTTTTTTCTGTACTTTTCGAATCAATATCGGTAACTGTTTTGATGGAGTACTTGATTTTCTGTTGTGATTGATGAGCTTCTGTGAAAGTATTATGGGCATCTCCTGGTTGGTTGGTGATGTAGGAAGCTAGATTAAGGATTTATTGATTGAAAAATCAAATAGTAGATTCAGTGGCAAGGTGTGAAAAGTTCTATCTATAGATGGAGGTACCTTTCATTATTTGATTTTTTTTCCAACTATATAATATTCAATGTTCTTTTGGTCCTTATTTGGGTATAGATTTGGCATTGTTCTCATCAACAGAAAACTAAGGGGAGGACTAGAGGGAAATGCTGGATATAGCCTATTTAGATGAAAGCAGCTTTATTAAGTGGGGCTGCTCTTATGGTACACTTGGAAGTATTTCTCACTTGGGGCATGAGTTGTTTTGACTTGAGGAAAAGGATAGAGCTCTTTGGGAACATGGAATCAAGCTAAGTTTTACAAGCAAAGGAGAACCTGGAGGACAGACTTGAACCCTTTTTTTGGTTTTGAAATTTGCTTTTGACAATTGGATCTATTCCAGATTATGGTGAAAGGTGGCTATGGGAGTCTGGGATAAGGCTTACCAGTTTTGTTGAGTCTTTATACCATGAACCTCTACTCATGGAGGTACCCTCTTTTTGCTTGGTGCATATGGAGGTACCCTCCTAGAGTTGTTCCTATCTTACTAGACAGTTGCTTTGGTTGGTATGTACCTCTATTTCAGAGGGCTGGACTGACCATGCAGAATCAGGGGCATACATATTGGACATTTGCTTGAATGTCTTGTTTTATTTGGAGTCTTCTATTATTAATTTGAGCTTGGTTAGGAATTTCTTGGTGCAAATGTATAAGGAGTTTTTTTTCCTGTTAGTTAAGATTCTTTAGGACATGAAAAATTGTGGCTTCTGTACATAATCTCTGTATGCTTAAGTTTGAAAAGCAATGGACATCTAGTTCTTCTAGGTTCATGAGTTCAAAGCATATGAAACTTATAAACCCATTTTGTTACTACCAAATTGTGATTTTATTATTATCTTCCAGATGCATAACCTGGCTTGCTTTCAGATGTGGGAAAATAGAGGGTAAACTAGAGTTGCAATTGCTGTTGTTGTGATGGCCTGTTTCTTTTTTTTGACTTCAATTATAGTTCTAGAGATGTATAATTCACTGATGGATTTTCATCAGTCTAAACAAAATTTATTTGTTCTTTATTTTTCAGTAGAAGAGATTTATAGGAAATGTTTACAAATTGTGGGTAGCCCTTGTCCAAATACTGTAACCTGCCAAACACTTGGTGAAGGTAGCATTTGTATGCAAGCATCTTTGTGCAGTCATCAAGGGGCTTTACCAAATTGGCTAATTGATGATGTTTATGGTTCTTTCCGAGCTTTCAACTGTTTTTCTTTGCCTGCTAGCATGCACCATGATAGGCCAATATTGGCACTGTCATGACATGTTAATTCATTTTAGAGAGTTTTAACTAAAAAAGGGTATTGTGTCCTTTGTAATTCCTTATTTCAGTGCGGAACAGTCATGCCTGTATGGCATGGCACAGCATGTGCAATGGCAGTCGGTGGCTGGCAGGCCTGCTGGCACTAGGATTAAAATCATAGATACTTTCTTGGTCTTTCACCTTGTTTAGCTCTTTTTTTTCAGCCTTTATTTTTTGACTTTTGGTTCTATTTCTGTGTTCTTTTTTATTTTAACAGAACCTCATTATCTTCTTGATATAACAGTAGAAATTAAAGACATGAAGATGCAGAGACTAAGTATTATGCTTGCCTTGTTAAATGAGTCCTACCTTTTCTGACATTATGATTTCACTTTGTTGCTTTTGTTCCAAATTTTTGGCTAAATGAGGTAGAGTAATAAGTTGTAATCTTATGACTGTAAGATTAGGTGGAACTAAGCCCACATTTAGTTAAATGGGAAGTCCAATAATAATGAAACAAATTGGGCCTAGAAGGGAGGGAAGGAGTAATGCCTTTCTTGCTTGTTCTCGGCAATAATTTTAGAAGGGGCCTTCTGCTGATTGTTGTTTCATGTATTGAATCCAGTGGACATCTTGGTGTGGTACTTACCATCATGTGATGGGGAATGCAAAATTGCAAACCATTAATGTCTTCATTATTTTGCAGTGTTAGAATCTCGTCTAGGAAGTTATGAGAAATATCCATCGACATTGATGACAGCCTTGTATTTGGGGCAAAGCAAACAGCAGAAGTTGTATGGATGCACCTTATCATGCATTTTTTTTTTATTTGCATTTTTGTTAGTTTTATTTTCATCTGCAGTAAGATTTACTATTTTAAAAGATTTGTACAGTTTTTGTTAATTATTTTTGTTTACATTTCTCATAAATATGCATTGCATTGTAATGATATCTTGTCCTGATGATTATCTAGGGCCATTCGGAGATAATCCGCCAACTTGTTGATCTCATTGGCATCACATCTATCATGGAGGTCAGCCATTCAGAAGTTGTGAATATCTATTTAACTGACTGTTCCACATCTAATTAATATACAAATCATTAGCCATTCTCATTATGCTCCAGTTATTTCGTAGTTTTTTATACAAATAATTATGCTCCAACCATCTTTCTATTGACTTTTCAAGCAGGTACTGATTCGGTTGATTGGCGCTGATGAAAATATGTATTCCAACTACGTGGATACAATGCGATGGTTAGAAGATACAGATGTTCTTGAGATGATAGTGGATAAGTTTAGCTCATCGGTACGTGCTTTAGTATCATTTTGTGTTTTGGGTCTTGTATTGGTCCCCCGCCCCCTCCCCCCCCCCCCCCCCCCCGCCCCAACCATGTCTGTAGACAAGAAAATAGGCTTTTTTTTTTTGATAGGAAAGAAGATAGAGACTTGATGCTCATTGGTGAAACATTTAAAGCTGTATCATGTAAGCATGTAAGCACATCTACTAGAGCAAAAACATGGACAGACTGTCAGATTTTTTGAGATAAAGAAACCAGGTTTTAGAATTTGATGATGGCCATTAAACTTTATCAGTTTGTACAAATGCTAGCAAGTAGTTTATTTTTTTGAGAATTCATATCCCAGAATGTTAAAATTTTACATTGAGAAAACACGGTTCTTCAGTGGATTTTTTGGTACTTTTAGTGATCCACGGTTGCATTTCATGTCTTAATAATGGAGGAATATGTCAAATTTTTTTTCTTTTAGAATGCGAGTTCGTCATGTCAGGCAAATGTATAATAATAACAGGCATGGTTTTTTTTTCAAATAATTTTTTGGGTGAGCATGCTAGTTATCATAGGTGGGAATTGAATGAGCAATTTCTCCATTTAGACATCAGATTCTTTAGAAGAGTTAATTTACATACAGTGGCTTAGGGACTTGTGGATTTTCACTAGTTCTCCTTGCATGTTTACTTCTAGCTATATGCTTCATCAGAATATTCTTGGCAAATAGACACTTTATAGAGCATTGGTTATAGGTTCTTTATACTGTTCATGCCAGATGCTTTTATGCAATTAATTATTTGTAAGTGGGTTTTGTTCTTTGGTGGGAGTTATAAAATCATATACTAGTTTTCTCCTTTTCCATTTTGTAATCTTTTTTTTCATATAATAATTCACTGCTTAACTATGATAATTGCATGTGATAACAATAATTACAAGCCTTTTCCCATCAAGGTGGGTTTAGCTTTGTCATACACCTCTAAAGGAAGTGTTCAAGTAGGAAATGAAAAGATCGTATTAAGGATCGCCGTACCGGTATTGGGACCCGTATTAGTCATTGGCTGGTATGGTATGGTATCGGTATCGTATCGTACCATGTATTAGTTTCACTGGCATGCAATTTTTTTTGGTTTCTCACTTGTTTTTGTGATTTCAAATAATTTTTTAGGATTTATTGAATATTTTTTTGGTCTAAATAGATATTTGTTGAAACTAATTGATGTTTGCATCATTGCAATATATTCTTAATCATGTGTAACGTGAATTTGATCTCCTAATTTTCTAATTTTTAAATTATCAATACATGGATTACATATCATTGAATCTTAAAATGTTCAAAATTTATAAATAAATAATAAATACATAGTTACATATCGATATTTAGAATCTGATCGAGTGTCGATGGTCATAAATATTAAAATCATTGATATATTGAGTAGGAAGATCAGTAAATCCCTCTAGTCAAGCAGCATTGTAATCCTTACGGTTATTCCAAGAGGTATGCGTGCTGGATCATAATTCATCGAAGATCCCTCGCTGAGATCCTGATTTTAAGAGATCCTGAGATGATATAGCAGTGGAGGGGTCCATCCGAATATACTAGCAATAAAATTGGACCCGTAAGATGCTCCGGATTGCATGCGATAATAGCTACTATAAGATGGTCTTGGATATCCCATATCCATATCCATATGGATCATAGACTATCGGTGCCTGCGGATAAGAGAATTCAGAATATGAGGATGAGCATGGATCATATTCCACATGCAAGATTATTTGTAGCTATATATCCTGAACAATTTCGTGGAGCTAGTCACCTGTATGAAATTGTATCGCCGTGGGCTTTACCAACTCGTACACCATGGTTCCTATCCTGTGTGGTGCATAAATTACGACTCATCAGTGAATCGAAGATCACTAGCTGGCTATGTTTCTATCTCTGGTCCCTTCCTGTTACTAGATTCTTGACCATCAGAAGAATCACTAACACTGGCATTGCTTTTCTTAGTATTTGAATTTGACTGAACTGAATGCTTTACCAGAGATGTAACTGCCTTTCCTTTTTCTTTATCTCTGGACTATGTATTGGTTGGAGCCTTCTATGGAATGTTAATGTTTGTCCATTATTCAGCATCCTAGTCTCGCTGGCTATAAAACCGGTGATCGAGGAGGCATTCTAATTCATCAAGCTTTGGCTCTTGTTGCTGATTTCATCCTCATCAACAAAATCACTCGCAATCGGGTCGGAGTATTTCAGTTTAACTTTTTAATGCATTTTAGCCTCAGTATTAAATTATAGTGTACATATATAAGATGTTAAGGCATTATTGTTTTAGACGATTCCAATGCTTGGAGTGGATAAGGTAGAAGGTCGACTAGTTGCACACACATTCACTCGACATCATCGTGGAGAGGATCTTGATAGCAAGATTTTTCAAATATTTTACAGATCTACCAAAATGCACTGACCATTTAGCTATAAAAGATATTAAATCATTAAGAATTTTAGATTCAATAAAATCAAAATTATTTTGAATATGATATTAGACTTATTTATATCTACTTGGATTTGTTTTTGATTTATTTCTGATCGCTGTATTAAATCCAAAGAATCTGTGCCCTTTCTAAATATTTGTCTGAAAAAAATTGTTGTTATCATGTGTTAGTTGTTGAAGCTATAGTTAATAAAAACCATTCAACAATTTCAACCTCACTAGTTCTAGGCACAGCCGTGATATTTGAATTGGATTTCATCTTACATATTATATTGCATAGGGTGGATATAAGTTGATTATCCATGATAATTCCAAGTATGGAGTACTGGAATCTCTAATTCAAATAGTAAGCTACATAGATTTTCAAAATTAGTTAAATATACTTGTACAAATATAATTGAATTTAAATTTTTAGAGCTTCTTAATTTGCTGCCGACTTGTTAGATGCAAATTCGTACTCATTTGATAGCTCTACCGTCCATCAATGATCCAGATGTATGTTGGATCTGCTTCTTGGATTTTTCTTTGCCTTTTCCATCATATAATAAAAGGAAGCCTATCTGAGGGTATTGCTCGGAGTCCATGGTCTGAAATATCTCATATAGAGGCTTGATAGCCTTTACTATCGTTGCGACTTGTTGCTAGAATATCTGTCTTGTCACTAAAAATTTTACATTGGTTTTCTCAGTGTTTGTGCTGGCATATCTGCTTTGTTGCCACTGCACTGTCAAACATTTGATGCAGCTCTATTTTCTTATTAAGAAAACTATCAAGTGTTATATAATTCGTAGTAAACCTGTCAATCAACATGAGATTGATATAATGTGCAGCATAAGGGATCCAGGAAATATGCGGTTACCCTTTCATCAAGATCTCCCATGTGATCCTATACTGTGGTCCATTATCTGTGATAACCTGCGCGATATTCTGCTCTCCCACTTTGTTCAATTACCTTTATCAATATAAGGATGTAGCTGGCATTGTGCACCTGATTTGGAGTATCAATAGATTTATGAAAAAAATATTTTTTCATTATAATAAGTCAAGAAATTGATGATGTTTTGTCTAATAGGATCAGTTCAACTATCACACATTATTGTTAATTCATACACGGGCCATTTTGATACGAGACAATCCATTTTTCTAGCTTATTGTTGTCAAGAAGCTGATCATAGATATTTAGTCCTGGAGGATCTACACTTGCATAAGCAGCCTGTATAGATAAAATCATAGTGATAATATGGATTTTTTGCTATGTACGCTAGGATATGATTGAAGTGAAATCAGGATCCGATAGCCCGCCACATCTTACATTTTTTTAGCATGGTATCAACTCTCTGTTGCTTGGAATCTCTGCTAGGAAAGGTATATAGATTCATATCATGGATAGTGGCTCCTGCTGGAATATTCCTGGATGATTTCTTTCTATTGCCAAATGCTCCTAATATGGATGCAATATGGTTGGTGTCTCTTTTGACGGGCTCTCTAACTGAGAAGGTCCTCATAAATTATTCCTTAAACTTTCCTCTAATATTTTTAGAGCTTGAGCTTGAGCCTAATTTCAATTTAAATGCTGATGGTCCAAATCGCTTCCTATGCCTGGTCATTTTTTTTAGTTGTCTGCTTATACATGCTTGCCTGAATAGCAGTTTTGATCTATCTCATCCTCTGGAATAGATGCTTTCTTTGACTTACTGGAATAATAAGGTGGCTCTGTGGCTCAACGGTCTACTTGTCTTTTTCTTCAATATTTTTTCCTTCTCTATTTTAAAATCAGTAAAGTTCTTCATGAACTGACAAATCTTTGGTAGAAATGTTGACATACAAATACATCAGGATAGTTGCTAGCTAAGTATTGCTTTAACCTTGTTATCCCACTGTCCTTGGATTCCATGTTGCACTATTCATATTTCTAATGATGCCAACCCGAGAGCATTATTCCATGCTTTCAACTAATGTTACACTCCGGATTTTTCTTTCTTCTCGGTAGATCTATTATTGAAGATTGAAAAAGTACATCAACTCAATAGTTACATAAAATTAATAAATTTTGTTTATCTATTTTTATTTTTTAAAATTAATTTTATATAATTTTTAAATTTTAGAATAAAAAATTATTAAAAATTAAAATATTATAAAAAATTAATTTGATTTTAGATTTATGTAGGATGTTATTATTATTGCTACATATATATTTGTTAAATAGTGGGCATGCATGAAATGCCATTTTTTTTAAAATTAGGTCTAGGACACGATGCATCAAAATTTTTGAATAAATCGATATGAAATTTATGGTGAAAGTAGCTAACAAGCCCCAAAATCATAATCTTATTTTATAATTTTTTAAAATTAATTTTATTTTTTAATTTTTATTCTCAAAAGTATTTTTTTAATTTTGAAAATCATATACCGAACAAAAATTAATGATCAGATCGGCGTTTTCGGTTTCATCCTGAACCGCTCAGGTCGGGGAACAAAAATTAATGATCAGATCGGCATTTTCGGTTTCATCCTGAACCGCTCAGTTCGGGGCGTACCATACCATACTGGCCAGGAACTGGTATGGTTTAGATATAAAAAATGGTTCAGGACCCGAATCATAAAAATTGACCCGAATTGATATGGATCGGTTTGGTATGGTACGGTTTGGTTTAGTTTGGTTTGGGCTTGGTTTAGCTCGGTTTGGGTCCGGTTCAGGTTCGGTTCAGCGATCCTTGCTTGAAAGTGGGGAGGAAAATTTTTTTCTCAATTCACGAAGACCGGTACATGTACCAATATGGTTCCCGGTACCAGTTCAGCGATTCTTGGATCATATCATTAATAAATCTATAATATATTCTAAAATCATAACAAAAAAATTTTGATAAAGTTTTCCTTGTTTTATCATTTTCCACGAATTTAAAAAAAAGGGAGGAGAAAGAGAAGAGGATGGATCTACGTATATTTAATCGATGTTTTTTTTTGATTTTCCGATGTTTGGATAGCTTGGATAGGAGAAAATGGCCAAAGGAAAGTCTCTCTGTATGTTTCTATCAAACTGAGAGCTTGAGAGGCTATCAGTCATATTAAAAAACAAAACCCCCTAGCTACAGTAACCTACCCGATCCGGACCTGAATTGGGTCTAAACTGGGTTGAACCGGTTGAAACGCACGGTTTAGAGGCCAAACTGTATTGTTTCGGTCCGGTACATAGAGGGTTTGGATGGTTCGGGGGTCTGGTCCGATTTCTATGGCTGAACTGTGCCAGTTCTTGGCCGGTTCAGTTCCGTATGCCCCGAACTAGACAGTTCAGGATGGTTTGGGGAATCTTGGATTGAATAGTTAGCTGTGATTCTGGTGTCGACCATTTCATATGTTATGCCAACAAACCTTGCTTGAGTTTTCTATCTTGTCATGAAAGGGGAAAACAAAAGGAGAGTTAAAAGCTTACATGTTACCATGAGTTTATTCTAGGTTTTTAGTATAAGGGGATTGACACCTCTCACATCATTACCAGATCATTGTCAAGCATTGCTAAAGTTCATCAAGGGAGATTCATGTCTCATTGTAAAATTGAGCTTTCCTTTTAACTAGCGGATACTTTCTTATATGCAAATTTTAGACTCTGTTGGCTTGCATATTTGGACATAGGTGTTCTTATGTTGCCATTGACCATGACTTTATATTTCTCAGACATAACAATTGAGGCATGTGTCTGTTGAAATCATAAAACTATGCATCATTTTGATGTTTTAGATTCAGTTTTATTTTAACCTTTGGCAATAATTGAAGAAAACATGATTCCTTGATTGTTATAAATTTCTATACCAATCACCTTATTTTTTTTGTGCTTTATCTTGCCTGACTGGAACAGGACTCTGCTGAAGTGCATGCCAATGCATCAGATATCCTTTGTGCCATAACTCGTTATGCCCCTCCAGGTCTTGCAGCTAAGATTTGCAGTTCAAGGTAAATTTTGCTTAGGATTTCTAGATGTCTAATGTTAATTTTTCTTAAATCATATTGATGAATTTGAACCTATTATTTTCTTTATTTAACCCTTAATTACTTTTACTAATGACCATGCTTTGATGTTAAAATGCAGTTTCGTGGGCAGATTATTTTGTCATGCATTGGAAGATTCGAGACCGAAATCTGTGTTAGTGCACTCATTGTCTGTATGTATATCTTTGTTAGATCCTAAAAGACTACTATCTTCTTCTTATCAATCATTTTGGAGCCAGCTGAGTCATGGTACAATGGTTGCTGCTAGTCCTGAGATGGTTGATGGCATGCTGGAGAGCTTAGGTAGGCAGCTGCTTGTATTGGTGGGATGCTGTAATTTGAAATTACAGACATTTATTCTGGAGCATTCTAGTTTTATTTCACAAAACAGTAACAGTTTGTGTTTGAAGTTTTAGAATTCAAGTTTAATTGTTGAGATAATAACCGTTAGTTGTTGTCCAAATTTTTATGGCCATTTTAAGTTTCCCATTTTGACATTCAATATTTTAGACTTTGTGGCCCATTTCATCCGTTATTAATAATTATGTAGGTTTAATATTTATTTCCTCGCTACTTGTTCTCTTTGACCTTTTCATCCATTTTAATGTGCTACTTCTGTATGAGTTCATAAAATCATATCTTATTGCGGTTTTGATGTTGTACAGTTTAGGGTGATATCCAGTTATTTGGCTAATTTGTTTGAGTGATTGACACAATTTAGTGCAATTCAACATGATAAACTATCCAGTATGTGACTTGATTATTGTTCATTGGAAATTACAAGAGGTAGGTTGAAAATACATACTGTCTTCAGAAATGCACGTAATCAAGAAATTATTTAGTGTGTCATCAGTTTTTAGAAATTGTGTCGGTGGTAGGGTTCATGTTTTTGGACTGCAATAAGTTCTCATCCATCAATCAAACCCAGGTTAGATGGTTTTAAGTTTTAACGCTTTCTGGTTATGGTTTATGCTATATCTAAAATGCAGTCTAGGAAAACCAGTGTTGAGTGAAATCAACAAACTTGTGGATGAGATTAATATTTATATGCTAGTCCTGCTTCACAGAATGTACTTATCCCAATCCACTACCTCTCTTCAATTAGTAAACTCACTGGCTATAAGTCAGACCTTAGTGAGCCTTTCTGAATCCTAGAATGATTACATTTAATACTTCTATATATATTAGTTAAGAACTTCACTATTTTGAATACATTTTGTAAAGAACTTAAAGGTGTTGGTTTTGGATTTGAATTGATGTGAAGCTGATACTGATAAATGGCTTTGAAGAATTTCTAAGTTTTACCTGGTTATTTCCTCTCCTCTCACGTGCTTCATAATATTTCTTTTTGTATCAACTTGGTCCAACTGTTATCACTTTATTTCTTATGCTGAGTTGGTTGGATAACATCTTGCCCCCCGCCACCACCCCCCCCAACAAAGTCAAGAGACTGGCACTATGGTTGTGGGCTGTGCTTCCTGTTGATAAAACTTAAGGTTTTGTCATGGTTGTCATGGTATTATTTTCTGTGCTTTGTGTTGATAAACCTTAATGTTTTGGGCTTTGGCATGGTATTATTTTTTTCATTCAAATTTTCCTTCCAAGGGTTTTTTTTCCTTTTTGGTGCTTTCCATGCTTTTAATTTTGTACATATACGGTAGAGCACCAAAACACCAAATTCATTAGAGGCCTGCTATATAATATTACAAACACATGTTTTACATGTATTTGTGTCTTTATTTTGAATATGTTGTGTGTTGTTGCTCCATCCAATAATAGCGATCTTTTCTTATGATCATGGTGTACAATAGTACACGACATCATATACTTATTTTTTTCCTTGTTAGTTTTTTAGCCACATGTAATTGGAAACTCGTTTGAAACCTTAACATTAAAATATGCATAGACGTGATAATAGATAATCTAGTTAAAATTTCATCCTGCATATTTCCACACATATTTCTTCCAGCATCATTATCTCCGATTAGAAATTTGCATTCTGACAGCTATATTTATATCACGATTTTGG
Source organism: Areca catechu (assembly GCA_021397845.1). Taxonomy (NCBI): domain Eukaryota; kingdom Viridiplantae; phylum Streptophyta; class Magnoliopsida; order Arecales; family Arecaceae; genus Areca; species Areca catechu. The sequence continues at coordinate 136,372,798 of CM038040.1, forward strand.
GGCTATGCCAGATAACCAACTTTGGTTGTTAACTCTATCATTAGTCCTACCGTTATTACCCTTTGAGATGCCATTATAACCTACCATGGCCATTTCCCACAGTCAGCCATAATTTCTGATTATATTTATCAGCCTTCCATTTCTTCTCTTTTAAAGTTTATAGCGTATTAAACATGACTGTTCATCCTATTGCAGGCGATTTACTACAGTTGTTGGATATCTCTTCTTCTGAGAGCATATTGCCTACCACATATGGGAGCCTACAGCCTCCCCTTGGAAAGCATCGTTTGAAGGTCTTAATCAATAAAAAAAAGAGTCTTGGACTGATTTTCTTGTTTTTCTTATTTATGGTGTTAGATAATGTGTTTTAACTTTGCAATCCTTTCTGATGGTGTAGTTTTGACACAGGCATGTATGTCCAACATGGATACAAGATATTGTTCATTTCTAAAATGAAGCTGTTAGTTAAATAAATTTGAAAAGCTTAAAGTGTTGTTGTTTGTGTGAAAATTAGTTACTCAACAGTGATATTTAATAGATCTCTTTTTACATATTCATTTTCATTCCTAACAATGGAAAAGTAGCTACAGCAGTATACTCTTAGATACCTCATGATATCAGCCCCTGCAAGTCTATAGAGTAAATGCATTTAACTACAATGGTAGATTACTTATGTTTCAGTCAGAAGTAGATTACTTATTTAATAGATCTCTTTTTACATATTCATTTTCATTCCTAACAATGGAAAAGTAGCTACAGCAGTATACTCTTAGATACCTCATGATATCAGCCCCTGCAAGTCTATAGAGTAAATGCATTTAACTACAATGGTAGATTACTTATGTTTCAGTCAGAAGTATGGATTACTATCTTACCGTAATAGTTGTGAAGTATTTAATGAAAACAGAAAACTATGAGATAAATTTTTCCATCTAAAAAGTCTGACTGGTCCATCAGAATTTATAATGATTAGATTATTGCATAGATTTTCCATGATATTATAGCTCAGAATGGTTGTTTTATTTTTCAGATTGTGGAGTTCATCTCTGTTTTATTGACAATTGGTAGTGACTCTGCCGAAAAGGAACTGATCCGGCTAGGAGCCATAAAATGTGTTATAGCTTTGTTTTTTGAGTAAGTTGCGTGTCATTGAGAATACAAATTATGGAATTGAAATCCATGAAGCACCGTGTTGTGACAATTCATGATTAATATAGGTACCCTTACAACAATTTTTTGCATCACCATGTGGAGAACATTGTAGTATCATGCTTAGAGAGCAAGAACACTCTACTAATTGAACATCTTCTCCATGACTGTGACATTGTTGGTAAAATTCTAGCAGCTGAAAAACAGCCTACATTGTCAACGGATTTGAGCAAGGTAACCATTTACTGCTAGGATGTCATGTTTCAGCAACCCCAACCCTTTCCCTAATGTGTTTCGAGAAATATAAAATCTATATATGATGAAAATATTTGGTAAACCTAGTGACGGAATCTCTCTTTGCAGCCAACAGTATCTGCACAGGGAAAATCACCTCCCAGGATAGGAAGTGTGGGTCACATGACACGCATAGCTAACAAGCTTTGTCAGTTTGGGAATGACAACAGCTTAATCGAGACATACTTGCAGGTTGATCATTCTTACCTACTTGTCTTTGACAAATATTAACTTATTTTTATCTTGCATGATGATTGATTTGTTGTTAATTTTGCAAGTAATGTTAGGAAAATTGGACTGACTTTTGAATTGGAAGTTTTAATTGTTATGTCGCAGTTTTGTTTCTTCAACAAATGGCATTTCTGTTTTTGTCATGCTTTCTAATTCACATTTTCACTCTGTTTAATAGATTTTACATATTTAAAATGGTGATGGCATAGAAGTATTCTTTGAGAAACACTTTAAATTATTTTTCAGGCTTTCTGAAGCACCTGTTATTTTCAATCAAGTAATGTGATGATAGTCTATAGAGACTCTTCATACTGATTCTTCTCTTTCTAGTAACTCCGTTATATGAATGTTATATTTCTTGCATTCTCCTTCATTCACTTGCATTGGATTCTAAAGATTGTTAGGCATTCATACAGACCAACACTAGTTTCTCTTAGCTTTTTATATGTTGTTGAAAAGATTTAATCTAATTAGCAGTGATTTGTTTACAGGAAAATAGTGAATGGGTTGAATGGCATACATGTGTCTTGGCCAAAAGAAATATGGTGGAAAATGTTTATCAGTGGGCTTGTGGGTAGGTCTCTTCGTTTTGCTTCCTTCACTCATACTTATGAATATCTCCTTTTATTTCCAGTGATTTTCCCTCTTCATCTTAGACATTCATCTTAATGAATTCAACATTATTAACAAAAAATTTAAGAGAGAGGCCAAGGAAACACAACATCCTTGAGTGTCTTGAGGAAAGAAAACTTCAGAATATATGAAATTTGCATCACTTTGGAAGCAGTTTTGTGGCATTTTGAGGATGTATTGCGAGTCTTTTCTTTGCATGGGATTATAGATTGACTACATTATCTTTTTTATGTTTGCTTATACACAATCTGCTAATAACCTTTGACTACATTGGGGATTGTTTCAAACAAGATTTTTGGTACCATCCCGAACTGTTTGGTTCGGGGCATACTGTATCGTACATGCCAAGAACCAGTACGATTTAGTTCTAAAAAAAGATTCGGGACTCGAATCATAAAAATTGATCTGAATTGGACTGGTACGGGTTGGTTTGGTGTGGTATGGGTTGATTCGGACTGGTATGACTCGGTTCAGTCCAGTTCGGGCTCGGTTCGGCCTGGTTCGGGTTTAGTTCAGCGATCCTTGCTTGAGAGGGGGAAGGAAGATAGTTTTTTCTCAATTCACCAAGATCGGTACATGTACCGGTATGGTATGGTACCGTACCATACCATACCGGTCATGACTGATAAGGGTCTCGGTACTGGTTCAACGATCTTTGGTTTCAAATTTTTGCAATTTATATCAGATCTAACCTGCCTTTGGATTTTTACGTAGCCCTTGTTCTTGTAATTTGTGCTTTACAAATGAAGCACATCCCCATGCATAATTTAATCTTCTCTTTTCTTTAGACTTCATTGTCAAGAGGCATCATGGACGGTTGTTTCATTTGTTAGATCATATAATTGATCGCTACATATTCTCATTGGTTTCTCTCTTGTTGCTTGAGCTTAAACCATGTAACCAATTAGAGCTGGTCTTCTTCCTAGTAATAGGTCTCCAAGTGTTATGGCATTCTCTGCTTTGGTTGTCATTTTCTTTTATGCTAAGAATATGGCACCACATTTTAGAGGGTTTGGATGTTAGATTTAAGCTCATGGAATAGGGCTCTAAAACTTGATGTTGTATATGCAAGGATTGATTTTTCAGCTGAAGTTGATCCATTTTGTTCAAAAGTGATCCACATCTAGTTGAAACTTTTGGTTTTTGTTAGGTTTGGCTGTCTCTGCCCAAATTGATTGATAGTTTTAGCCAAAACTAGGGTTTGAAATAGGCTAGGCTGGATTGGGCTTCCTTATGGCTCGAATCTTGCTTGGAAAGTTTTTTTGGGGCCTCGAACTGGGCATAGGCTTGAAAAACCTTCAGTGCCAACCCAAACCTGACCTAAGCTCTAACTTGAACCCAGCTCGAAGCCCAATTTGGCCATCTTGGATCTTAGCCTGATATGTAGAGTAGGCGGGAAACAAGCGAGAGAGATAGAGAGAGAGTGGAGGGCATTGAGGAGGGAGAGAGGCGAGAGGGAAGAGGAGATAGATCTAGAGAGGAGGGAGAATTTGGGTGGGAGGGAGATTAGAGAGAGATCAGGAGAGGGGATAGATCGAGAGCTAGAGGGGTCAGGAGAGATCGAGAAGAGATGCTGGAATAGGTGAAAGAAGAGGGGCTAGAAAGGAGAGAGATCGAGAGAGAGTGGATGCTGGGGTATGGGACGGAGAGAGGAGAGGGATATGGGGTGAGGGGGCTGCTTGGGTTGGGCCCAGTGGTGGGCTTTGGATGGGCCTTGGTATGGGCTTAGCTTTGTGCCAAGTTTGGGTTTGGGCCAAGAATAGACCTAAAGCCTGCCCAAGATTTTCTCGCATTTGAATTTCAAGCCCAAGCTTGACAAAAGCCAGCTTGGTCTGTGAGCCTTTTTCTAGCCCTAGTCGAAACTGAACAAACTGACATTTTCTAATCCTTTTAAATAGGTATATTTGTTTAGTATTTTCTAATATTATTTAAATTTGTTAATATTATTGCTATCACATTTATCTTAGGTTTTAATGATCTAATTTTTATTACTTTTGTCTATGCTCTGTAATAATGGGCAATATTCAATCTTGATGTTTTCTTTACTAATTAGAATGTGTGCTTCTTTGATTTTTTTCCTATCTAAATGAGTTTTCCTTTCTCTTCTTTCAAAATAAAATGATAGATTAAAATGAAATACTGACATAAAATGGGCTCTTATTTGGATGGAACTTTTCTTGCTTAAATAGATTGTTGAAATGGATTATAATGAAAAATGATTATTTTTTCTCTTGATTAGATGAGTTATTAAAATAAAGGAAAATGAAATCTGCTTAGTGAAAAGTTAATATAAACATTAGAGTAAATATGGACAATTACAAATAAAAGAGGAATATGTAGAAAAATTATAAAAAATACAAAATATATGGATGATTATCAAATTTAGTGAATAGTGTAACCATGCATTAAGCTTTAAAATAGCTTGAAACTACTCAAACCATGATCCTAAATGAACTCAACACTATATTAAAACTATATCTTTTTATATTGGTACCGTTATCTATAATTATTTAAGTAAACTTCTTTTATGCCAATACTTGTTAGGTCTTTTTGTATGTGGCTCATGGTCGCTTAAATCATGTTGTTCTATATCTTTAAAAACTATAAAATTTATAATAGAATTTAAAAGATATTTGTATTCATAAGTAGTAAAACAATTGATCTATAAATAATTTACACTTGCATAAGCTTATTTTCGTTTTAGTCGATTTTGTTGGTTGATTTTGTTGATTTGTTTCTATGCTTGCACCATATGACTTGAACAAAATTTATGCTCAGCAGCAAGGATTGCTGAACCGGTACTGAGACTTGCACCAGTTGCTGGCCGGTACGGTATGGCAAGCGTGCCTGTTTGACCAGCATGCAAAAAGAATTTTTTTTTGTTCCTTGTAATTCCAAATCATCTTTTTAAGATTTATTCAATATTTTTAGATCCAAATAGATGTTTGTCGATGCTAATTGATGTTTGCATCACTTCAATATTCTTAATCACATGTAACATGAATTTGCCTTCTTAGTTTTCTAATTTTTAAATTATCAATACATGGATTAGATATCATTGAATTTTAAAATGTTCAAAATTTGTAAATAAATAATCAATACATAGTTACATACCAATATTTAGAATCTGATCAAGTGTCGATGTCCATATATATCAAAATAATTGATATTTAGATCCATCCTCTTCCCTCTTTCTCCATTTTTTTTAATTCTTGAAAAATGAAAAAAATAAGAAGAAATTGTTAAAATTTTTTATTTTGGTATGATTTAAGAATTTATTATAGATCTATGAATGATCTATACAATGATACTAAGATTATTTATGGATGTCGGCGTTTTTTGCAAGTTTTTCCTACATTTTTCTGGAGTTATATGGGTTAGAATGGGTTGGATGAAAAAAAAAAGTTCTCAATGAAAGTAAGAGCCTGTCGGGCTCTTAATTACATTAAAATCCCTCCGCTACAGTGTCCAACCCGAACTAGGCCGAACTGGGCTGAAATGCATGATTCAGGGCTGAACCGTACCATTTTGGTCCGGTTCTGAGGTGTTCAAGGCTGAACTGCTCTATTCCGATCCGTTTTGGGATATTTTGGATGGTCCGGGAATTCGGGCTGTTTTTTATGGTTGAACCATCCTGGCTCTTGACCGGTATGGTACGGCATGGCCTGAACCGGGCGGTTCGGTCTGATTGGGGAAACCCTGTTTACCGGTGTATGATATATAAGATTTTATAAATTAGCAATAATTTGAAGAAATTAAGTATATGAAATAGCAAACTGTATATTTGGAATACAACAAATAGGTGATACAAGATTCTTTTAACAGTTTCAAGGCCAAACCTGTCCATATGGTCATGCAAAAATACAGATGTGATAGTCACGCATAAACATGTATGAATGTGTGGCTCAGCAGCACCTTCTTCCACTTCCTTTAGCAAGAGCTGGGCTGGCTTCTTTCTTAAGTGCCATTTTCCATCTGTCAATCTGTTTCTTGCCTTCTTTTTCAATAGGCAGAGCTGGCGGATTGAACTTGGTCTGTTGGCAGTAGAATGATTAGTGGGGAGCAAGGCCCCATTCCTATCTCAGCAAAACAAATTCAAGTCCTATTCAATGGGATGTATGTCTAGGTTAAAATTTCCCAAGCTGAAAGTATGCATTAGAAAAAATAACTTCCTTGAACCATGCTCGTTTGCATGAGCATTAGAATTTATACTCGTTATTAATTGGAAGGCACTCAAGTGCTAATTGAAGGTATGCTGACCTCTAGGCGAAAATCATGCACTTAGATATCTGCCTTGGTGGCATGATTTTCCTGTATGCTTGGTGCTTTCTGTTCTGCTTGCTAGTTTGGCTTGTTTAACCATAGGTTATCCTGTTAACAGCTTCGTCAATGTCTGTGTAGATAAATTCTATTTTGATACTTTGTGAAGTATGCTTGGCTCTTTTCACCATTTGTTGCAGGCGACCAACTTCACTACAGGACCGAGGAAGGGATAGTGATGATGAAGATTTCCGAGATAGGGACTATGATGTGGCAGCATTGGCAAGTAACTTGAGTCACGCATTTAGATATGGGATCTACAGTAATGATGATATTGAAGAGGTAAACTCCTGGATGCTTTGACAAATGACTTTAACTCTCTTGCACTCTGTCTGCTGTTAGTGTTCATATTGAAATCAATTGAATTTAAATTGGTAACTATGTAGCCAATCATCAATGGCAGTGGTTTTGCTTAGATTTCGTCCCCTTAAATTTTGCATGAACTATAATTACTCTTCAAGAGCCAGTAAGGATATTTTGTCAACAGTTACCTTTTAAACATTAATTTCACATGGGATGGAATCAGTGTGAAATCTTGATCCTTTGCACTGGAAACTGGATACCAACGGTAACATAAGGGAATGCTTATTGTCATTGCTTGCTTCTTAGAACAATGGTTGAGGAACTTAACTTTGGCAGTGAGAGCTACAAATGACAGCTTTTTTTTCCTTATCTGCTGCAAAAGCATCAATGGTAGCTTCTCTGATGAAACTTCTTAAATAATTCTGTTTCCTATAAATAAATTATTTTAGAATATTGTCCTTTTTTTAATTTAGAAAATCTTATATTGTAAGTGGCTTGGAAAAGCTACCTTGTCATAAGTTTGGTTGTTCTTACCTGTAATAGAAGTCCTTTTGGGTTGTTTCACTTTTTAAATTAAGGATCCTTCTTTTATGCTTGCATTTAGTGAATGCATTGAATGTGATGTTTGAAATTCAAAATGGCAATCAGTACATGAGCCTAAACTTGAACGATGTTCTAGTGTGCAGTATGTAATCTCAACATGGTATTGCAGGTCTTCTTAGTGACCTTGTAGATGCTCTTTTTATTGTCTAGCAATTTTGGTCATCAGGACTGAATTTTTTCCCAGTAGTAGTAAATGAGGTTGAAAATAAAGGTTTCTTGCATACTTTTGTACCCACAACTACTAAGCTATTCCTGAATTGCGCAAACACATTTTCTTTAGGCATGCACACTGTAAACTTTTTTTTTTTTTTTGGGAATTATTATTATTATTATTTGGGGGGGGGGGGGTTGGGTGAGTTGGGGGAGGGGGGTTCATAGTCTCATAGGGATGATCTTTACCCCTCTTGATTTGTAGCCTCCTTCCCCAAAATACATGTAAAACTTCTGCAACATAGGTATCCCCATTTAACAGTTTCCTGTGAAGGAGATTTCATTTTTTTTTTTTTTTGCCTATTAAAATAAGACACTTGTTTTTAAAAAAAGTTTTTAGGTACCTTATATGCTTGGTACTATTGAAGTTTCCAATCCAGATGGTTTTTTTTTGGAGTTGGATACTGATTCTGTTACAATCTTTATATTTGTTCCTTTTAATCTGTCTCACCATTATCATCCTGAATTAAGTCTGAAGTTTTTTCAGACACTAATTTAAGTCTAGTCAAATCATACATTCATGTTCAGTTCCTTGGCTGAACTATATTTTGTATTTTGTTGTTCATACCCAAAAAATAATTAATGTCATGATTAATGGATGCAGGCTCAAGGCTCGCTCGAACGAGATGATGAGGTATGGTCAAGGCTATTATTCTCTTGCATTTTGCTTTGTGATTCACTGTTGAAAGTTCATCCAGTAATCGATTGGTCACATGATGTCTTGCTTACAACTTTTGGGGTGTCTGATGTAGAACTTCGACAATTTTATTTTTATGAATGAATTATTCTATTGGCTTGCTAATTGCACCAGCATTTCGGTCTTGTTGTGTATTATCTATGCCAGGTTGTTAGACAACACAAAAAAACTTGCCAATAAGATTTTACTTTGCATCTGCATCTTCCACGAAATGTTTCTTTTTAGTATTGTAGAGAAAATAACTAAGATACCAACAAATGATGTTCTGCAGGATGTTTATTTTGACGATGAGTCTGCAGAAGTAGTTATTTCATCTCTTCGTTTAGGGGATGACCAGGATAGGTAAATTCCTTCTCTAATGTGTGACTTTGATATCATTATACGGCTGATTGCTTGGCTGACCAAAACACTGTCCGGCACCAGTTCACTCTTCACAAACTCAAACTGGTTTGCTTTTGAAGACGACAAAGCAGTTCATGATCGTTCCCTTGCTTCACCATCCCCTAATTCAGATGAGACAACATCTAATATAGACGAGGCTGATGAGGTGGTTGTTGCTGAAAATAATGTTCTGATCGACAACAGAACATGTTTGCAAGTCTTCGAGTTAGGTACCACTCCAGGGGAACCTGAAAGCGTGGTTTTGGCAAATGGCCCTGTCAAGGAGTCCAAAGAAGACTCTGGACAGTCTAGTATAAATGAAGGTGAGAAGCTGCCGGGGTGGGTTGAATGGAGAGAGACATCTAAATCAGGTGAGCTGCCTGATATCAATCGAACTTCAGGTGGTCTGAATGGTGAACTTGAACAAGATGAAGACGAACATTCGGGTAATGAGGTAGCCTCGGATGTAGGCAAATGTTTGTCATCATCAGAGGATGCAGAAATAGAAAGGCATAGTAACGATGCAGATGGATCACCTGGGACAACTGGTGTGGGTACCATAAATTCACCAGAATCTGGGAATGGTGATCTGTGTGCCAATTCATCCGAATCATCTAACCCTGTTAATGGTGATGTAAATTCAGAGTCATCAACCAGCGAAGATGCAATTAAGGATGCAGAACATGAAAAAGTGGCTGTTGAGAATTTGGGGAACTGAAATTTAGATGGGCGTCTGCCATCTACTATTCAGCTCGAGATCTTGACCAATGTGGCATTCGATGACCTGGTTAGAGGATGGTGGCCTAAAGGTTGCTCGCTGTAATGCTAGAGCCTTGTACATCTTTGGAGAGGGCTTGTTGTATAAGTGCTGATATACTAATTTGGCATTCATCATCATTACTAACATTGTACAAAATGACAGCCCTCTCTAACCTCGGAAAGTATTAGCAAGATCTCCTGAAGCTGCTTCTATATTTTCATTTCTTTGAAATTTTTGAAATTGATTGGTGCTGATCACGTTGGCAAGTATTTTAAGTCTTATTTTGCTGTTTCTGCAGTCTGTTTCGTGATGCATAAATGGTTAATTGCATGTTCAGTTATTAATATAGACAGTGATTGTTGATTTCTCTCAGGTAGGCATTTGTATTGTTTCCTTTTCCTCAAATTTGGACAAAAAACTTTGGTCTCTGGTGTTAGTATTATATTCATTATTTTTTGCATATGAATTCTCTGTTAGAAACCATTAAGTTCCTCTTATTCCATGTGGTGCCCGATGGCATTACACTTCAGCGGTTTAAAATCTGATATTGATGTTGGTCGTATCGTGGGGCCAAGCACATTCGGGAACATTTGGGGCTTGTTATTTTAATTTTGTATAGTTTTAGAAGATATCTGGTTACTTTTGTAATTTATTACTACATTGAGGATTTTTTTTAAAAAAATTATATTCTGGATTTATAAATGAATCCTAAGGTTGAAAGTCCAAATGGAGTGGGGCAAGAGGTCCTGATCGATACTTTGCTTGTTAATTTTTGTTGGAATCTTGATTCTGTTTGGAGGGTGGCGAATCCCCTTTTGATGGTTATCTACTTCCAGCTTTCCGAGTTTAAAATGTCAGACTCTTTTCGCAGCAATTTTTCTTGGTACGGTTCAGCAGGCTTGTTTCGAGGTGGTCTAACTTGGGGAAACATGATTGAATATAATTACGGGCTTCATCAAGTGCAGTGATTATTTGTTTAGTACGGTTTGATATTAAGCTTGCAAGGTCCGAGCTAAATCTATCCCTAGCGGTTCTGTGGAATTCTCAAGGCATGTCAATGGTCTTTTTACTCCGATTCCTTCAACCCAAATCCAAACTACTAAATAGCAAGAGAGAAAAACAAGATAGAGATAAATAAGTAGATAATGCTGGATGTTTCCGGTAAACATGATATGCAGGAACTATCATAGCCTACATAATTAGAGATATTACTGGCATCATTCTAAATACGGCTGGTAAATAGATTTTCAGTACTTCCATCCTTAATGCGGAATTAAGTGCGGGGCTTAGTATGGTGTTAAAAATTCTTAGCCGATTTTTATCAAAAGCTGATTATGGAAGGTGATAGTTAGTTGGTGATCAAACTCATCAATAAAACTATTATAACAATTACAATCTGAAGTTTATTTTGCAGGACATCCTAACTTTGAAGAGTTTAATCCTTAACTTTTCGGTGATGCATTTCCCTTACCAAGCTAATCAGGCTGTCCATTATCTTGCTAAACATGCTCGACAGGGAAACTTCATCTACAACGAAAAAATGATATCCCTAACGACTTTGTTTCTGTGTTATGGAGGGACATTAGGGGGTTATAAAATATTCCAAATGAACATTAAAATCACTTCTAGTCCTATTCCTATAGGGCAAGAATTCAGGCGCTCAAAATGTTGGAAGAAGATCAAGCAGGAAAAAAAACATTTAGGAAAAAAGGAAAGGTGGATAAAAATGGGGAAAAGAACCGAAAAAATATATTCAGAAGCAACATTGATTTTGGGAAGCAAAAAAGAAACAACTGTTTTGTCTAACCATTCCTATCTGTTTTGCAGGTTATCATACCATAAATTATCTTCGTTTGCAGGACAGGAGGATTTCGAAGGGACAAACACTGAATCATGTTTCCTTGATCCTTAAGCAGGAGGTTATGGGGGAAGTGCAACTTCCCCCTAACTTCAGTTATTCATTAGCTACAGTTCATAGCCAACCTGTCAATCAATGCATTCAGCGGAAGACAACCCTTTCAAGCATCCCAATTCATTTTTCTTTCACCTGCAAGGGAGCCAAAAACCCATGTGGGGAACCTTATCCACTGTGTTATCGGCTGCCACAAAATCAACCCTTTCATGTTCTCCTTATTGGCTGCCGCAGACACTCAAAGTTTATACCTAATTTGTTGATTTTAAAAGGCCAATATTCACTGCCCAATGGAAAACAGAGGGATAACAAGGAAGTTCGAAAATCAAGGGATCAAAAAAATGGAATTTATGTGCACAAAAACAAATACCAGGAAAGAAAGAAAGAAGAGTTGGGAAAAGATAAAAAAAAAGATATACAAAAAGAAAAAATAAAATAGATGGTGAAAAAGGGATAAAAGGAAGTTTTTTAACAGTGATGTATTTTTTCCAGGTGACTTCCTCTTTGGCACTCATCCACAATACTCACCCGGATCCTTGGTCAGACCCTTCTTTGTCTGGCGGAACGGGTGTTCAGACTTTTTATATGTATTACCTACACCAAGAGTGGCACGGAGGGTGCAGGGGTCCAATCCTGTACTGTCCGGGTCCATACTTGGGGAGAATACATTGCCAACCCTATTATTGTGATATCTTTCATGGCTGGTTCCTATACATTAAAAGGGGACCTGGTCACAGGAGTGATATGCTCCTCTTCTACATTTTTATTGTCTCAGGCCAGGTTGGGGATCATTATGCGACTGCTCTCTTGGTTGGGATACGAACTTTGACTTTCTCCTTAACAGTAAATATTTTATGGAGGGGAAAAGATACAATATGTCTCAGTGCACCCTATATATCATTATCAGGTTGCCTTCTATTCCTAATTGCACTCTACATTGGATAGTCATGTCTTCTTCTATTTCTCACTACATTCAACATAAGATGGCCAATTGTTCCAAGCTTAAGATATCAAGGCTAAGTTACATCTCTTAAGATTCTGATGAACACATACTCCGAACTGCTTATTTCTGTTTACATAGGCTTTATGTACTCAGTTATCATGGAAACACTTGTTCTTTTGATCAATGGAAGCATAAATATGCTATACTTCAAATACAGCACATAAAAACACAGGTTTCGATACTCGTGCCGGCACAGTGTCAAGCTGTTCAGAATTCAGAAATGGGCATCATTCTTTCATTCCGAACTGCTGTTTTGCCTCCAATTAATTCTGTCCAATATATCCTTACTGTACTCTTCTTATATTTTTCCAAATGCACGGATACACTTCCTTCTACTTTTGCTGCTATTGACCATCTTGCTTATTTGGATTTCTCTCCTCAATTATGCTCTTACAGTGGGGGTATGTGGGATCCAAGCTCCACATTCACTGAATATGTTCCAGTTTCTACACTAACTGTTTGCTTTTATTCTTCTCGGCTGGACTGCTATACTTTCTGGGGTAAACAATGGGTGGTCTGGAGGTGGGACAATACTGTTAATCATTCTGGTCAACAACAATTCTATGGCTGCCGCTGCATTAATGCTGCAGTTCATCCATCCAGATTTCATCACTTCCACAGCTGCAGGGGTTCTTATGGTTTTCGGTTTTCTATGCTGTGGAAAGGTCATCTTCTACTCGCTCATATGTTATCATGCTTCTTAAAAAGTTATATTATCAAGGCTGTTATGGCTGGAAACTGCTATCATACTTATATCATCAGGGTGTCTTTAGGAGTGTTTCACCTGGATCCTGCAATAACCATTATATCTTAACAATGTTTTGGGCTGCGGTCATGGTTGCTATGTGTTTTTGGAATGTTTTATTAGGAAAGTTTTTAGCTGCTGAGATGGTGGCTTCTTGCAGCTGGAGTCTACCGGTCTCGATGAATGTTCTTTTTCGCCTCTCTACATGTACTAGTATTTTCCAGCAAATGGTTTCTATGAATGTCAGAGGTTATCTTCTCCATCTTCATCACTTTTCAAGCTTCTTTCAGAGGGACAATACCTGTTCACTGATATCTACATTCAGATGGTCTCTCCTGAATGCCCCTATTCGTTGCCTGTTATATGATTGCAGAATTAATAAATGCTTGGCCAGGCAATTTCCTCTTCTTCATCTTTTACACTGCTCCTTTATATCTTATATGTTTAAGGGTGTTGTTACTGGAAGCTCCTACCATACAGTTATCCTCAGCAAGTCTTCAACAGAGTTCTACCTGGACCCTGACATCAACTTGTTCTCTCCTTATATGTACTTAGCTGCTGCGATGTCTGCTAAGCTTCTTTTGGGATGTCCTTTCTTTATCTGTTATCATATTACCTTGTATAAAAATAGGTGTCTGGGCTCCAAAGCTAATTTTGTTCCTTATAAGTTGGTATGGGAAACTTTTCAGCTGCTTGTAAACTCTATTTTTGTTCTTTAATACAGCTTGGGCAAAGCCTGTTTATCAAAAAAAAAACACACGATATGCAGGTGGTTAGAGTTCCTACCTCCTTTGGAGGTGGAGGTCAACTTGTCATATATGGGTGGTTGACAAAGCTTGAATCACAGCGCAGAGCAGATGGCATCAAAGGTATGGAGCAGGGTTTCCAATACCAGGATCCATATGGGTGGTCGATCGGTATGGTATGGTACTGTATCGATATTTGGTACGGATAGATGTGCTGCTATGAACCGGCATGTCCAATTTTTTCTTTTTGATCAATGAATTTGGTTTTTTAGGTTTTTATTTTATTTTTTTTAGGATTTAGTGTTTAGGATCTTTAGAGTTTGGAATTTAGAATTTAGGATTGAAGACTTAAAGATTTAGAATTTAAAAAATGCTAATACATTAATTTTAATTAAAATAAAATATAAAATGATAATTAAATTAAAATTATAAGTAATTAATGAAAGTGAAAGATAACATATAAATATAATTATATATCAATGTCTAGAATCGGGTAGAGTATCGATGTCTATAAATATAGGGATCATTTATATACTATGTAGGAAAATCGATAAATATCTCCAATCAGGTAGCATGATACTTCTCTAAAATCAGGTAGCATGATACTTCTCTAAGGTCATTCCAGGAGGTATGCATGATAAATCGTAATTCATCGCAGATCCCTCGCCGAGGTCTTAACTCTGAGAGCTATCTAGAGATTGATAATATGGCAGTGCAGGAGCGCATCCAAATATACTCGTAGCAAAATCAGATCTATAAGATGCTCCGGGTTGCATGGAATAGTAACCACTGGAAGATGACTCTTAAATGGACCATATGGACCAGAAGCTGTCGGTAGCTATGGGTAGGAGGATCCTGAATATGAGGATGATCATGATACATCCATGGATCCTATTGCATGTGCAAGAGCTGTAGCAGCATCGTATCCCAAACGATCTCGTGGAGCCCATCGCCGATATGGAATCGTATCACCACAGGGTCTACCAGATGGTAGTTCATGGTCTCTATCCTGTGTGGCAGGCTATTGTGACTTTCTAGTGAATCAAAGATGAATAGGTAGCTGCGACTTTTGTCCTCCGGCCCGTTCTTGATCACTAGATCCTCCACTATCTGAAGAAGTATTAGCACAACTTTCTTTAATATCTGAATTTGAATAGATCAAGTGCTCCGATTGAGGTGTAACTGCCTTTCTTTTTTCTCTATCTTCGAGCCGAATAGATGGCGGGGAGGGATGATGTGCTGTATCTGCTGAAGCCCTGTGAGAAATATTGCTTGTTGCCCATTGTCCAGCATCCATCCTAGCCTCACTAGCTACAAAACTGGCTGGTCGAGGAGACGATCCTGGCTCATCAAGCTCTGGCTCCTGCTTAGACTTGGGCATTGGGCCGTGTCGGGCTCGGCCCAGGCCCACCGGGCCACAAACTAAATGGGCCGTGCCTGGCACAGCCCGCTTAATCTGAAGTCCAAGCCCGGCAAGGCCTAAGGCCTGGGGGGTGGCGGGCCGTGCCAGGCACGGCCCGTTGGCCCATCAGCTCGATTTTTTTAATTATTTTTTTAAAAAGTGGGCCGGACCTCCCGGCATGGCCCGTTAGGGGCTGTTAGAGGCCGGGCCAAGCACAGATTGTTAGGGGCCATTACAGGTCGGGCCGGCATGGCCCGTTTGGCCCATAACAGCTAGAAACGACTATTTTTTGGCTTTTTACTATTTTGACCCTCCCAACATCATAAAATGGCTAATTTAAGGGGTATTTTGGGAAAATATTTTTTTTGGAGTTCTATAAATATCCCTTTCCTCCATTCTCATCACACCAAACCAACTCTTCTTTCCTTCTCTACTACTACTATTTCTTTCTTCTAGCAATATTTTGCAAGTGCTCTAGGCTTCTAGCAATTTAATTTTTTGTTTGCATTTAGTAGTTCAAGTGCTACACAAGAGGAGGTTTTTGTTGAGAAGTTAGAAATACAAGAAAAAGAGAAGGTCACTCATTGTTGAGAGAACAAGAGGAAGCTCACAAATCTCGGCTCTACCTCTGTTCCTCTACTCAATTACTTCTTGTGGTTAGTTTTTATTTTTTGCATTCATTAATTTAGATATGTCATCTTATGATGAAAGTCATTTTGGCATTCTTCCTGTTTCTGAGGGAAAAGAAACTAATCCCCAAGTTCCTAATCCCTCTAGAACCAGTGAACCGAGTGAAGGTCAAACCTCTTATCGTAGGAGGACTAGTGATTATGGAATGAATTTGATATAATTATGGTTGATGGAGTCTGGAAAGCAAAATGTAAAAAATGTGCCAAATAATATAATTATAGTAGTAGTGGGGGAATAGGCCATTTAAAAAGATATCAAGAGAGTCATAGGATGCATGATTCTCGTTTTCAAAGTATGCTTAATATACAAGGGGATCACTTGTAGGTAATTTTGCATATAATCATAAAAATCAAAGAAAATCACTTGTAAAATAGATAGTTAAGGATGAATTACCTTTTAGTCTATGTGAATCTTTTAATTTTGAAGAATATATTCAATTAGCCTTACAACTTGCTTACAAAAGAACTAGTAGGTGTACATTTAGAAGAGTAGCTATGACTAACTTTTTAGCAATGAGACAAAGTTTAATTGAAACACTCTATTTTAAATGCAAAAGTTTCATTAACTTCTGATATTTGATCAGCATCTGTAGGTAGTAATTGTTCTATTGTTATTATGCTCATTATATTGATAATGATTGGTAATTAAATAAATGCTTCTTGCTTTTCGTGCTTTTGATTTTTCACATTCTAGGCAATACATTTCAAATACCATTTATCAAACTGCACATTCATATAATATTAATGATAAAATCATGTCTATTACTTTCGATAATGCATCTAATAATAATTTTGCTGTTGCATTATTGAAGAACTCATTGCATTCTATGTTAAATGAAAATTTATTGCATATTAGATATGCATGTCATATCTTAAATCTTTTTATTTAAGCTGGCATGGGCATGATCCAAGATGTCATTTCAAAAATTAGAAATACAGTTTTTTTATTCATGCTTCAAAATCAAGACTTCAAGAATTTAAGCAACTATATATAGATCATGGTAAATATTTTAAAAAATTAAACTTGATGTAAATACTCATTGGAACTCAACATAAGCATGATATATGATGCATATCCATATAAAAATTTATTAAGTGCATATATTAATGATCGTGGATTAGGCTTTACATTGACTGAAATTGATTGGAATATGGTATGGGCACCTGGATCGGATAGAGATTACTGGGCCCTTTATGGATTTCTGATTAGGGTTTTGAGTCCCTTGAGTCTTGTGGTAAACATTGAGTCCCGCAATAAAGTGAGACAACTGAGTCCAGTTGAGTCCACTTAGTCAATCAAGTCGAGTCTAGTTGTATTAAGTCCAAGCAACTGAGTCCCTTTGTGTGCCAGTCTAGTCAAGTGAATAAAATTGACTCCTACAAATTTTAACCTCTTTCATTCAAGTCAAGTACAAGAAGAGAGTTATCAGACCCCCACCTAGGCCACTTCTGTTCATGTGCCTAGGCCTCTACTCAAGTCCAACAAGCCCATGCGCCAGGCCCCTTCATGCCACCCTAGACTACAAGGTTGGAGCCCCTCCCAGTCCAAGTTCAGTTGGCTCCCCAGGCCTTCCCTAGCCTAGCATAGAGTTGGCGCCCTAGGCCTTCCCCAGCCCACCTGGAGTTCATGCGCCAAGCCCACAAGGAGGCCGACTAGTCCACAAGGAATTGCTGCCCAAATCCACAAGGGTGGCATCCCAAGGTCCAAACCTAAGAGGATGAGGCGTCTTAGCCCATGAGGAGTCAATTTGACCAAGTCCAAGAAGGAGATGATGTCCAAATCCCACCAGGAGTCCAGTCATTTAATTCTAATCAAATTTTGTACTCCTCATTCTAATCAACTTTGTAATCCAACTTTGACAGGGAGTTTAGGGAACTAGGTGATCTATAAATACCCTCCCCTCCCTCTCTTGTATTCATGAATTATTGAATGAACAGTTTGAGAGTTCTTTTTATTTTCCGTGCATTTTTATGCATTGACGCTTTGTGAGGGACGGGGTGTGAGGCCCGTTTTTACTCTGCAAAGAAGGCACGTGAGGTGCAACCCAATCAAACCCTAGCTTCCCCCAATCATATCCAAGCCCTAGGCCGCCCCATCATATTCCATCTTCCCCTTGGCCGCCCCCTTCTTCTCCCATCCTTGGCCGCCACCATTAATCACTCCACTCCAAGACCGCCCACATCCCTTCCATCCAAAACCCTAGATGCCCACCCCAAGCAGCCCGGTGTCCATCTCATCTCCAAGGCCGCCCCACCAAGAATCCAGGCATCTTCCATTGATCTAGGCCGCCAACCATCCTGACCTTCTTTACTTCCAACTTTTTTTTTCATATTTTTCTTACCTTCTACAATCCTAACACCTGACATTTGCAGGATTCCTCAGGTAAAACGATCCTTGGAAGAGTCTTCTTTGCCCCCGAACCAGCTGATAAAAAGCTGACGGATTTGCGGGAAAAAGGCTTCATCATCCAGGCACCGATCTGAGAGGTGTGATCCCTTTTACAGCAAAAGAAAAATCATTGCTAGGTAAGACTAACCCATCCCTTCCCTCTTTGTCTGATTTAATGAAATTTGAAGCATGCCCTATAGTGGTTTCTTAATCCTTAGATCCTTTTTCTTTATCTCTTTGATAGTTCTTGATATGCGGGTAGAACCCTAGTTGTTACATAAAAACCCTAACCTATCATTGACTTTGTTTTGGGAACATAACCATATAAACAACAAAAAATCATTGCTCTTAGATCTGAAATTTCTTTATGTTAATCCCTAGCATGTCATTCCACATCAGTTTGGAGTTCGTCCCGCATCAATTTTGGTATCAGAGCTTAGGATAGGGCATGTTCATGCACAAAAACACTAAAACAAAAAAATTTTGTATGCTGAGTTCTGCATACTAGTCAAACATAGGGCTGTTTTTCGATCAAAACCTATCTGTTTTACACCATTCTTTGCATCAATCAATCACATAACTAGTCCTTTTTATTTCTATCATTTTTTCTGTAATTTTTGATATAAAAATAGGGGAAAATCTGCATAAGAAAGAACCCTAACAAAAAAACTGCATGCAAAAACTTCTGCACACTAGTAGTCTAAACATAGGGCGTGTTTTCCACTAAAACCTATTTTTTTCTCATCAATTATTGCACCCATTAATCATATAGTTAGTGTTCTTTATTTCTGCAATTTTATTTTAATTTCTCAGATCTAAAAACAAAACAAAATCTACATGAGAACCCTAGTATGCCTTGCTGAAATTTCTGCAACTAGCATAGGGCTGAAATCTGTTTGCATCAAAACCATTCAAAACTTAATCTTTTTGTTGCATTTAATTAGCTGCTGTTAATCCTTATTAAATCTACCATCTGCATAACAAAAAAAAAATAGAGAAAAAACAAAATTTTATTTTCTACAATTTTTTGATCTTAGGTTCATGTTGCATCTTAGGTTTTCATGTGTGTGCATCATAATTAAATCATCTTAAGGGCAATTTTATTCTGTCAGATAAGGGAAGGATGTCATTACCTTTTCTTAGCCTAAAACAACCACCCTGCATTCGAATCTAAGCCTTAATTAAAAATGAGTAGCAACCTAATTGATCTAGGGACACCAACCAGTCCAGTTCGGGTTTTGTGAGAAAGCTAGTGCACCCAATCATTTACTTATTTCTTGAAGCTGGTGCCTAGGAAAGAGGTCCACAGGCAAACGCCCTAAGCAGACTTATGATTTTTAATTAGGACCCTACAAGAGCAGGGGGAGCCTCCCATAATCCCACCTCTTACCTGGCTAGTGAAATGATAATTGTTTGATTGGTTGTAAGTTGAGCTGACTCATTCTATTTGAGCTGCTAGGTCTAGGAAATCCTAGAACGATGTGTATGCTTGTTGCATGACCCCTAGATTAGGAGCCCAATACTAGTAGCCTCAAATCCCATCCAGTCTGGTTTGACCATGGAGTCCAACCTTGAAACCCAGTTGAGGGCCCTTGCTGAACAGGTTGCCCGATTTAATGCCCAATTAAATAATATGTTTGATCAGTGGAGGGACGGATTGGAAACCTAGAGAAACCCCCTAAGACCCATATTAAGCCTAAACTTGAGTCACCTTTTCCCCCACCTCCCAACCCTAGGAGAACCCCATGCCATGACCTGATCTGGGAATCTAATCATAGGAGACCCATTATGAATTTATGGACCAGGATGAGAGAGCCTTTAGGAACATTAGGTTAGAAGCACCTACTTTTGGAGGCGATCTTGATCCTAAGGTTACATTAATTGGGAAAGAGGTATGGACCAGTATTTTAAGAGGGATGAAATGACTAAAGAGAGGAAATATAAGTTTGCCAAACTCAAGTTAGTTTGCCAAGCTAGAATATACTGGGGTAATATTGAAAGAATGACTAGACAAAGAGGAGATATACCCATAGCTACCTAGAGAGCCATGAAGAGCAAACTTAGAAAAAGGTACCTACCCACTTCCTATGAGCCCAGAGAACCAATAGCTCATCGATCCCTATCCATATCCTATGAGCCTAGTGGATCCATAGTCCATCGATCCCTACCCATGTCCTATGAGCCCAATGGATCCATAACCCATCGATCCCTAACCCTGTCCTATGAGCCCGGTGGACCCATAGCCCATCGATCCCTACCCATATCCTATGAGCCCAACGGATCCATAACCCTATCCCTGTCCTATGAGCCTAATGGATCCATAACCCATCGATCCCTACCCGTCCTATGAGCCCAGTGGACCCAAACCCATCGATCCCTATCCATATCCTATGAGCCCAGTGGACCCATAGCCCATCGATCCCTACCCATGTCCTATGAGCCCAGTAGACCTATAGCCCATCGATTCGAACCCATGTCTAATGAGCCCAAGAGACCCATGACCCATCGACTTGAACCCATGTCACCCATGACCCATCGACTTGAACCCATGTCCTATGAGCCCAAGAGACCCCTAACCCATCAATCTGAACCCATGTCCTATGAGCAGAGGGAACCCATAGCCCATCGACCTGAGCCCAATAGGATTAATACCTCTAGATATCAGCTAGGTACTAGTCAAGTTTCCCTTAGTCGACCCGAACTCGATAGGATTAGTACCCCTAGCTATCAGCCAAGTACTAGTCAAGTTCTCCTTAGTCGACCCACCTCTACTACCCCATTTGTTCCTAAGGCTAATATTGAAGAGGAAATACATAGGGTAGATCCAGAATTAGTTGACCAAGAAAATACCCAGACTGAAGCTATATTGGAAGAATAGTTAGAGAAGAGAACCATGACACTGCTACTGCAAGAGCTTTACCTGAAGAAATCCTAGAAGAGAATCCAATGATAGAGCCTAATCCTGAGATTCAAGAACCAGAGGAACTTGTTAAGGATATAATTTCTTTAATCCGGTACCCTTAGATGAAGTCACTCCTTTAGTCTTAATTGAAGATCTCTTTCCTGAAATTACCGACTTATCCTTCCATATAGGGACCTTTTATTACCTATAGATAAATGTCCAAACCTTAAAGGTCAACTTCATTAATCTAGAACCAATCGAAGAATCCTCTTATTATTTCCGACCCTTTCCAGAGGCTTCCTATGTTTCTAGAACCATTAGGTTACACTTTGTTGAGGTTACTAAGTTGCAAAATGTTGCCGCCAAGATCGTTGTGGCCTATAGCTCTGGCATGTCAGGTCCCTTTCACTGGGCGCTCGGACCCTGACCCCGTGAATCAACTCCCTTCATTGGGCAAACCTGTAAAACAAGGGAGACTTGGGCCGGGAATTCCGGCGAAGACACTTTGACGATCAAGTCAGTGGGATGATCGAGGGAAACAGAAGACCTCTGAGGTAGAGAGCTTGGGGAACTCTCTGCTCCCAGAGGATGATAAAAAATGGAAGATAAATGGAAGATCATTTATCACTCAAGAGGGTCCATGATTTCTTTCCCCCTTACCTCTTCATGCTGGCCTTATATAGATGAGCGACTCTTATTGTTCAGGGAGGCACGTTCTTCTAAGCATAGGCCTGTGAGGCTTCTGCTGGCCTGAGAGGTTTAGATGGGTTGGTGAACCTCCTTCTTCTAGGTGGTTCAGGAAGTTGGTGAAGGAGCACAGTGCCTTGGGTGGGGCACTCCTTCTCGATTGGTGTAAGCTGTCACCTAGAGGCTTTAATATAGCCCTCCTTGTAGAAGACATGCTATACGTCTGGTAGGGACGGTGATTTTACGTGTCGGATTGCCATCGTACCTGCACTCTGAGAAACATACCTAGGATTGTATCAGATGGACCGTGGCACGCGGGCATAGATGAGCCAGGCCGGGCCCTCCGTGTGCACGGTTCAAGGTGTCCTGTGGCGAGGCCAGGCTACAGAGCCTTTCCGTGCGCGACGAGGTCCGCAGAGGCCTCCATGCATGCAGACCGAGGTGCATGGGGCAGGCGTGCAGACCGAGGCGCGGCATGCAGGGTCTCCCCCTCCACGTGTGGATCGAGCATGGGCAACTTGACCTGGAGCGGGAAGTTGGGCAATCCCCAGAGGATGCAGGGTGGAGCCGCGAGCACATGATGGGTACACCCCCGGCCGGAGCCGGGCCTACCGAGGCATTGAACTGGGGCGCGGAGCTTCAGGCGGAGCAAGGGCAGTTTCGGTCACGCCGTGGGCGTGACGCGGGCGTGCCGCAGGTGGACCTGGGCTAGAGCGGAGGCGGAGCACGCCACCTACACTGGGCATAGCTGGACCTAGCACGGGCAGAGTCATGCTAGACTGGGAGCCACCGTGCAGGCCTCCCGCGGGCGACCGGGCACCGGAGCGGGCTGAGCCGGGGTTGACTGGGCATGCCGCACTAGGATGTGGGCATGTCGAATTGGGAAGCGGCGTGCTGAATTGGGACATGGTGTGCCGAACTGGGACGTGGCGTGCCAAACTAGGACGCGGAGGTAGACTGGCACGGGGTCGTGCCCTAGCACGGGCATGCCGCGGGCACGACCCTGGCGCAGGCGTGCCACCGGTACAAGCCTCACAAGGGCTTGCTGCGGGCGAGGTGCCGCGCTGGAGCTGGAGAGCTCCGTTTCGAGGCCACGAGCGAGACTCCGCATGGGTGGAGCCGGAGGCGACTGTGCCGAACTGGGAGCCGCTGGAGCGGGCGGTGGCCTCCTGTGGGTGGACGGGGCATCGAGAGGGCGGAGCCGAGGTGGACTGGCATCGAAGCAGCGGAGCCGAGGTGGGCTAGATGCCAGAGTGGGCGGTGGCCTCCCAAGCAGACGGGGCATCGGAGAGGCGGAGGCCTCCTGCGGGCCTCCCATGGGTGGACGGGGTGCAGGATAGGGCAGAGCCGAGGCGGACTGGTGCTAGGGCGGCGGAGCCGAGGTGGGATGGATGCAAGAGTGGGCGGTGGCCTCCCGTGGGTGGACCGGGCACCGGAGAGGGCGTGGCGCGCTGCGAGCGTGAGCCAGGGGCGCTGGTTTGCCTTGGCACGGACGTGCGTGCGGGCGTGACTCTGGCAAAAAAATCTGGGTGCACGCACCTCCCATCATGCAGACCGAGGCACGGACGTGGCGCCGAGCTGGGCATGACTGGAGCTGACCTGGGTTTGACCTCAGTATGATTGGGCAGCAAAGAAATAGGACTCCGCTCACGGCCGAGGTGGGGCCGAAGTGGAGAAGTACATGGCCGAGGTGGGGCCATGGTGGAGAAGTATGTGGCCGCGTCAGCCACCAAGGAGGGTGCCATGCCGGGGCCGAATGGGTTGGTGACCACTATAACAGATGCCCCCACTCTCTGAGTCCAAAACGTCAATGCTTTGGATAAAGGGAGTACCATTGTCCATTTGTCTCTGCACCTTAGCAGGCCCTGTACTGGTTGCAAGAAGTTAGTTGCTAAATGGAACTAAGCTTACCGGAGGTTAGCTATTGGTCTTTTGAAGGCCTAGTTGAAGGCATTAAGTATGGCTGTCCTTTTCATGAATAGGAGTGGCCTGGAAAACAAAGTAGAAAGTGTTTGTTTTTGAAACTTACTTGCCTGTAGGTACTTCGACCTAAGGTTAGTTGTGTTATGATGGTGCCAGTACTTCTCTTTGACTAGATAGAAGGTGGTGCCATGGAGGAAGAGGTCGGTGAGGTGCACAACTTGGGTGCACACATACATGACCGGGCATATAGTCATCATGGCTGAGCTCAGAGAATTTGCCGGGAATCTTTGATGAAGGCATTGAAGTTGCTAGAAGATAGGAGCCATCCTGCCTGAAGAAGCCGAAGGAGCAGGAGAGAGAGAAATTGACTCCGGCCAAATGCTCAACCTCGGGGGCCATCCTGGTAGAGGAACCCAAAGAGCATGAGTTCGACTCAGGCCAGATGCTTGACCTCGAGGGAGCAACGCTCGACCTCGGGGAGCCATCCTGGCGAAGGAACTCGAGGGACAACATGCGGACTGAAGTCCGGGCTTTCATGCCGGAACTGGGTTCCTAGGCATCTTCCAGACTGAAATCCAGGATTTCGTGGGGGAACTAGATTCCACCCTACCTTTCGGGCTGAGGTCCGGGATCTCGTGCCAGAACTGGGTTCCGGGCTTCCATCCAAACTGAACTTCTGGATGTTGTGCCGGAACTGGGTTCCGGGCTTTCATCCAGACAGGACTCCAGGATTTTGTACCGAAACTGGATTCTGTTGTGCCGGAACTGGGTTCCGGGCTTTCATCCGGACTGGACTCCAAAATTTTGTACCAGAACTGGGTTCTAGCCTTTCATCCGGACTGGACTCCAGGATTTTATATCGAAATTGGGTTTCGGGCTTTCATCCAGACTGGACTCCTGGATTTTGCATCGAACTGGGTTCCGGGCTTTCACCCGGACTGGACTCCGGGATTTTGTACCGAAACTGGATTTCGTTGTGCCAGAACTGGGTTTCGGGCTTTCATCCGGATTGGACTCCAGGATTTTGTACCAAAACTGGGTTCTGTTGTGCCGGAACTGGGTTCGGGCTTTCATCCAGACTGGACTCTGGGATTTCATATCAGAACTGGGTTCTGGGCTTCCATCTGGACTGGACTCTGGGATTTCATACCGGAACTGGGTTTCGTTGTACCGGAATTGGGTTCCGTTGTACCAAAACTAGGTTCGGGCTTTCATCCAGACTGGACTCCGGGATTTCATACTAGAACTGGGTTCCGTTGTGCCGGAACTGGGTTCCGGGCTTCCTTCGTCAGACTCGGAGTCGAACGGATGAGCTCCTATAATGATGAAGAATAAAGATGCACCAGAGAGGAACTTTAATTAAGGAGGGATTCTTACCTCCTTCATGAGATGGCAGAGCTATTGGTTCGCCATGCTAGGAGGCGAGCCACAAATGGTTGGACTTCCAGAGCTTCCCATGGACATCTCTGGATGAGAGTCAGGCGGTAGATGCGAGGCTTAGTGGAGAGCTTCGTGGCTTTGGCCTTTGTATAGAATTTTGTTTGGCAGTGACTGGCTCTGACGGGCCATAGTGCCTACCCTTGATGGTGGTACAGGAGCCTTTCCTGTAGAACTAAAACACAGTTTTTCATGTTGTCAATATAGCGGAGCAAGAAGTTACCTGTTGAGCTCTGGTCATGAAAAAAACATTCATTCCTTGAGGAGGCCAGAATTAAATTCGTCGACTATCATCTCAGGAGAGAATGGGAACCCCTTTAGTAGAAGATGGGTATGTTGCATGGAGCATGAGGCTCCGTCGCATGGGAGCATGGAACTCCGTTACAAGGGAGAGAGCTCCGTTGCATGAGAGCATGAGACTCCCATTGCATGGAAAGGTGGAACTCCACTGCATGGGAGGAGAAGAGGCCCAGTTGCCTAGGAGCTTGAGGCTCCATTGCATGGGAGGAGAAGGCCTTGTTGCATGAAAGGAAGCTCTGTTGCATGGGGGCATGAGGCTCCGTTACATGGGAGAGAGCTTCGTTGCATGGGAGCATGAGACTCCCGTTGCATGCGAAGGTGGAACCCCACTGCATAGGAGGAGAAGAGGCCCAGTTGCCTGGGAGCTTAAGGCTCCGTTGCATGGGAGGAGAAGGCCTTGTTGCATGAAAGGAAGCTCCGTTGCATTGGAGCATGAGGCTCCGTTGCATGGGAGAGAGCTCCGTTGCATGGGAGCATGAGACTCCCGTTGCATGGGAAGGTGGAACCCCACTACATGGGAGGAGAAGAGGCCCAGTTGCCTGGGAGCTTGAGGCTCCATTGCATGGGAGGAGAAGGCCTTGTTGCATGAAAGGAAGCTCCGTTGCATGGAGCATGAGGCTCCGTTGCGTGGGAGAGAGCTCCGTTGCATGGGAGCATGAGACTACCGTTGCATGGGAAGGTGGAACCCCACTGCATGGGAGGAGAAGAGGCCTAGTTGCCTGGGAGTTGAGGCTCTGTTGCATGGGAGGAGAAGGCCTTGTTGCGTGAAAGGAAGCTCCATTGCATGGGAGCATGAGGCTCCGTTGCATGGGAGAGAGCTCCGTTGCATGGGAGCATGAGACTTCCATTGCATGGGATGCTGGAACCCCACTGCATGGGAGGAGAAGAGGCCCAGTTGCCTGGGAGCTTGAGGCTCCGCTGCATGGGAGCAGAAGGCCTTGTTGCATGGAAGGAAGCTCCGTTGCATGGGAGCATGAGGCTCCATTGCCTGGGAGAGAGCTTCGTTGCATGGAGGAGAGAGCTCCGTTGGTGTGGACACCAGAAACCGAAAGAAACTTCACTCCAACAAGGTTAGCCTTATCCCAATTTGGATCGAAGATAATTAGGTTACCTTGTATCCTTTAGTTCAAAAAATGTTTTATTTTCAAGAGCCATTTCCTTTTCAAGAGTCCTGTAAATGTTTTATTTTCAAGAGCCATTTCCTTTTCAAGAGTCCTGTAATTAATCAAGAGTGTTTATTGAGTCCTGTAATTACTTTTAAAAAAAAATTTCATTTCCTGTAAGTCCGTTTCAAGTTTAGGTCAGTCAAGTCAGTTCAGTTGAGTTAAGTCTATTTCAGTTAATCAAGTCTTAAAGCAATGAAAGCCAGCAACAAGACTCAAATTCTGGACCCAGAATTTGACCACATGAAGAAGAGAAGACACATTAACCAAGCAAGAGAAAAGGACCATCAACTAGGACCACTTGGCGCCACATGTCATTCCTTATCCAAGTAGAAGACCATCTCATCATGCCATATCATCAGGCGCCACCTCAATAGTCACCTCATCACTCTTTGGCGCCAACAAGGAAGATTCAAATTCAAGGAGGTTGGCCACACCCCTCCAAGTCCTCCACCAAATCCTCCAACACCCCCCCCCCCCCCCCCCCATCCCTCCAAACTCTCCACCAAATCCTCCAAGCCCACCTTGTAATCCTCCTCAATTTGGGGAGTTTTTAAATTTCAAAAGCTAGCTTTGTGAGGCTATTAAAGGCCTTGGACGCCCATTGTAAAGGGGATTGATTTTGGGGGAATGAATGAAAAGTGAAGTTGAATTTTGGAAGTAGAAGTTGTCTTGTATTTTTTTTTTTATGTGAAAGTTTCCCATCCTTTTTCCTCCACGCCAAAGCCCTTCTTTTCCCCTAGCAAAGCATCTTCCAAGCTCAAGTGAAGGCATTGGAGTCGGCCAGATCTACTCAAATTTCTGTTCTTATTTCATAAATTCTCCCATCCATTCTATATGTTCTTATCCTTCTTCCTTAACTTTGATCTTCATTGCAGGGTCCTTCGAAGACTTTGAGTTGTGGGCCGGGTTCACCTTGACAAAGAACCAACAAGCTGAAGCCCCAAGTCCAGGGTTCTGATCTCTATTATCCAGGTTCTTCGGTTCTGAGCGTTGGTAGTTTCAAGGTATGAATCAAAAGAAGGTTGGAAAGCTCATCAAGGTAAGTCCACAATCATTAGCCCCTATTATCTAGATCTTCTTCCCTCTTAGTTTAGGATTGTGTCTAATCAAGTAAAAGTCCCATTTCTTATAATCCTTAAGTCTTATTATGATGAGTACAATGCTAGTGTAATTAGGTTTTATTGTTCTACAAACCATATTCAAAACATTAATCATATGCTTGCCGCATCATCCGTTGCATCGGAGCATGAGGCTCCGTTGCCTTGGAGCTTGAGGCTCCGTTGCCTTGGAGCTTGAGGCTCCGTTGATGATGATGTAGGAGCTCTTCCTGGAGGACTGAAATACAGTTTTTACTTTGCAAACATAACGGAACAAGGAGTTACCTTAGGAAAGAATAGGACTCCTCTGCATGGGAGAACAAGGCTCCTGTTGCATGGGAAGGAGCTTCGTGGCATGAGAGAAAGCTTCCACTGCATGGGAAGTGCCTGGTGTTTTGACAAGACCACGAACACTATAACCAGACCCCTTTTTCTTCTCCTCTTCTTCCTTTATGTTTTCCTCTTCTTTCTTTTTCTTTTCTTTTCTTTTTTTTTTTTTTGTGGGAGCCTGTGCGATCAACCACCCATGGCATTAGCGTGGGTTTGGACATTCCCCATCTGATCTTGATGAGATGACGATGCCCCTTTCAGGCTTGGAATCCTTTCTCAAGACCACTTCCCAGAGTCTCTAGAAAGAGGGGGGGAGCTTCCGTTCCCCCATCCTCATGCCCCCAGTCTGCCCCCCGGGAGTAGAGGATGAAGGTGGCTATTGTTGTCCACCTGTTGAGGGGTTTTGATCTACCCCCCTTCCTGGTGCGCCAATCTATTGCCGCCAAGATCGTCGTGGCCTGTAGCTCCGGCACGTCGGGTCCCTTTTGCTAGGCACATGGACCCCGGCCCCGTGAATCGACTCCCTCCATTGGGTAGATCTGCAAAACAGGGAAGACCTGGGTCGGGGATTCCGGTGAAGACACTCCGATGATCAAGTCAGTGGGAAATCGAGAACAGAAGACCTCTGAGGTAGAGAGCTTGGGGAACTCTCTGCTCCCAGAGGGTGATCAAAGATGGAAGATAAATGGAAGATCATTTATCACTCAAGAGGGTCCGTGATTTCTTTCCCCCTTACCTCTTTATGCTGGCCTTATATAGACGAGCAACTCTTGTTGTTCAGGAAGGCACGTTCTTCTTGGCATAGGCCTGTGAGGCTTCTGCTGCCTGAGAGGTTTAGATGGATTGGTGAACCTCCTTCTTCTGGGTGGTTTAGGAAGTTGGTGAAGGAGCACAGTACCTTGGTTAGGGCACTCCTTCCTGATTGGTGTAAATTGTCACATGGGGGCTTTAATATAGCCCTCCTTGTACAAGATGCACTATAGGTCTGGCAAGAATGGTGATTTTACATGTCGGACTGCCATCGTACCTGCACTCTGAGAAATGTACCAGGGATGGTATCAGATGGACCGTGGCATGCGGGCATAGATGAGCCAAGCTGGGCCCTCCGTGTGCACGGTTCGAGGTGCCCGTGGCGAGGCTAGGTCGCCAAGCCTTTCCGTACGTGGCGAGGTCTGCAGAGGCCTCCATGCATGCAGACTGAGGTGGGGCCGAAGTGGAGAAGTACATGGTCGAGGTGGGGCCGTGGTGGAGAAGTATGTGGCCACGTCAGCCACCAAGGAGGGTGCCATGCCATGGCCGAATGGGTTGGTGACCACTGTAACACAAAAATCCTTAGAGCCTGTTATATTTGCCACCAATTTTTGAAAAACCTTATAACATCTAGTAGGAGTCCATGCACAATATTCATCTGCATGTCACCCACCGACCAAGGATCAAGTCCAAAGTTGTAATTGAAGATTTAATAAATTTCTTTCAATAAGAATGCATAGTTGAGTCCATTAGGTGAGTCCATTAGGTGTTGGTATTCATCTTTTGCCCAGCATGTTAGAGGTTTGCATAAGGAAATTAGCATAAGATTAATGAGCAATGATCAATATAAGAACATGGCTAATTCCCAAAAAGAGTCCAAGAGTTTGCTTGGTAGATTATGTAATGATTAGGCTTAGGCCTGAGCGGTTTCCTCTAGGGATTGTGAAGAAATTACATGCCCATGGAGCTGGACCCTTCAAAGTGATAAAGAAAGTGGGATCTAATGCCTATGTGCTCGAGTTACCACCCGAATTAGGTACTAGCTCAACTTTCAATATCTCAGACCTAGTTGAGTATATGGAGCCAGCAATGATACCCAGTGAGCCCTTTGGACCTAACCTTTCTCTTGAGAGCGAACCCATCCCAGAGTGTCCATCAATAAATTGGCCTGAGAGAGGAGAAAAGGTTGAGCGCATCCTGGACGACCAAGTCATTAGTACCCGGAACAAAGGCTAACAATGGTACTTGGTTTGTTGGCAAGGTCGACCGGAATCTGAGGACTTGTGGATCTCTCGAGAGGATCTGCAATGCCTCAACCCAGACTTGCTGGAGCAATATCATAGCCGCATGGATCCTTACTCGATAGGGTCGAGTTCCTCCTATCCTGGAAGAATTGGTGTGGGCACCAGGATCAGACAGAGATTACTGGGCCCTTTATGGATTTTTGATTAAGATTTTGAGTCCCTTGAGTCCTGTAGTAAACATTGAGTCCTGTAATAAAGTGAGACAACTGAGTCTAGTTGAGTCCACTTAGTCAATCAAGTTGAGTCTATCTGTATTTAGTCCAAGCAACCGAGTCCCTTTGTATGCCAGTCTAGTCAAGTGAATAAAATCAAGTCCTGTAAATTTTGACATCTTTGATTCAAGTCAAGTATAAGAGGAGAGTCATCATATCCCCACCCAGGCCACCCTTGTTCATCGCCTGGGCCTTTACTCAAGTCCAACAAGCCCATGCGCTAGGCCCCTTCATGCCACCCCAGACCACAAGGTTGGCACCCCTCCCAGTCCAAGTTCAGTTGGTGCCCCAGGCCTTCCCCAGCCCACCTGGAGTTCATGTGCCAAGCCACAAGGAGACCAACCAGCCCACATGGAATTGCTGCCCAAATCCACAAGGAGTGGCGTCCCAAGGTCCAAGCCTAAGAGGATGAGGCATCCCAGCCCATAAGGAGTCAATTTGACTAAGTCCAAGAAGGAGATGATGTCCAAATCCACCAGGAGTCCAGTCTCTTAATTCTAATCAAATTTTGTACTCCTTATTCTAATCAACTTTGTAATCCAACTTTGACAGAGAGTTTAGGAACCTGGATGATCTATAAATACCCCTCCCCTCCCCATCTTGTATTCATGAATTATTGAATGAACAGTTTGAGAGTTCTTTTTATTTTTCATGCATTTTTATGCATTGACACTCCGTGAGGTAGACGGTGTGAGGCTCGTTTTCACTCTGCAAGGAGGGCACGTGAGGTGCAACCCAATCAAACCCTAGCCACCCCAATCATATCCAAGCCCTAGGCTGCCCCATCATATTCCATCTTCCCCTTGGTCGCCCCCTTCTTCTCCGATCCTTAGCTGCCACCATCAATCACTCCACTCCAAGACCGCCCACATCCATTCCATCCAAAACCCTAGACGCCCACCCCAAGCAGCCAGGCATCCATCACATCTCCAAGGCTGCCCCACCAAGAATCTAGGCATCTTCCATCGATCCAGGCTGCCAGCCATCCTGACCTTCTCTACTTCCAACTATTTTTTTCATATTTTTCTTACCTTCTACAATCTTAACCGCTGACGTTTGTAGGATCCCTCAGGTGAAATGACCCTTGGAAGAAGTCTTTTTTGCCCCTGAAACCAGCTGATAAAAGTCGACAGATCGGCGGGAAAAAGGCTTCATCATCCAGGCACCGATCTGAGAGGTGTGATCCCTTCACAGGAAAAGAAAAATCATTGCTAGGTAAGACTAACCCATCCCTTCTCTCTTTGTCTGATTTATTGAAATTTGAAGCATGCCCTATAGTGGTTTCTTAATCCTAGGATCCTTTTTCTTTATCTCTTTGATAGTTCTTGATATGCGGGTAGAACCCTAGTTGTTACATGAAAACCCTAACCTATCCTTGACTTTGTTTCGGGAACATAACCATATAAACAACAGAAAATCATTGCTCTTAGATTTGAAATTTTTTTATGTTAATCCCTAGCATGTCATCTCACATCAGTTTGGAGTTCGTCCCGTATTAGAATAAAGGTAAAATTGTGGAAGATTTTTTGGTTTGTTTTTATAATGCTACTAATATTCTTTCTGGTATTTATCATCCAACTTCATATTCATTTTTACGACAAGCATAAATGATTAGTCAAAAATTTGTAGAATATAGATATGATGATGTTTTAATGCCTATTATTAAACAAATGAAATCTAAATGGAATGAGTATTGGGACAAGATATGTCCTATGCATAATGTAGTTGCTGTATTTGATCCAAGAGTTAAATTGAGTGGCGTACTAATTTTACTTGATGCATATTGTGAAAATATGATTCAAGATCATGAACCTGTTAAAATTGAGGTAATACAACTTCTTTATGATATTTATGCTTTATATGATGAAAGAATTCATGGATTTAGATTACCCGTATAAGGCTCTATTTCTTCTAGTAGTTCTCATTTGTCATCTATTTTTTCATTCATTGTACAGAGAAAACACACACATGCTTCAAGTTCATCTTCATCTTCTTCATCTTAAAGTAGTGAACTAGAATTTTATTTATGAAATGATCTTCAGTCTGCATATGATGAAAATCAAATAGAGAGTCTAGATGTATTATTAGCTTGGTGGAAGAGTATTAAAAATTAATATCATGTTATATTTACCATTGCACATGATATTTTAGCTATATCGATGTCTACAGTAGCATGGAATCCATTTTTAGTGCAGGTCGATAAGTTCTTGACAAAAAGAGAAGTAGGATGACTGGCGACATGGTTGAGATGCTTCTCTGCTTCAAAGATTGATTGGATGCTGAGGCGAGACTTCAAGATAAAGATATACATGATACAACATCCTCTGATAATTATGATTCAAACATTACTGATGATTAGTAAAATTTTGATTATTTATTTTTAATTCTTAATTTTTTATAATTGTATATTTTATTTTTTAATTATTAAAGTGGGTCATTTCTATTTTTTTCTTCTTTCTTATTGTATTTTGGAGGTCAGGCCTAGCCCCCTCCCTTCATGTACCATTTCAATTTAAATTAATAAACTGGTAGGGGTCTATGCCAAACCCCTCACAATTAAGGTGACTTTATATTAATAAATCCTTAGTTTCCAATATTTTTTAAATTTATTAAAAAATAATTTTTATAAATAAAAAAATTTATTCCCATTTATTTTAAGGGGGTCGGGTCGTGCCATGCCAGGCCCGGCCCAGGCCCTTATGGGCCGTTCCGGGCTAGCCCGCAGGCCATGTCGTGCTTGGCCCACGAATCATGCTAGCCTAGGCCCTTATGGGCCATGCCAGGCTCGGCCCGTGGGCTAGAAATCCTTAACCCAGCCCAGCCCCCTTTTATGGGCCGTGCCAGGCATGGCCCATTACTGTAGCAAGCGGGCCGTGCCAGGCACGACCCACTTCATGCCGAGTGGTGCTGGGCCATGGGCGGCCTGGCCCAATGCCCACCTCTACTCCTACTGCTGACTCATGACCCATCCAATCATTGAATCTTCATCCTCATCAACATATAAACTTGCAGTGGGATCGGGATATTTCAATTCAACTTCCTCCTGAATGACTTTAGTCTCAACCTTAAATTATAGTATACATACACAAGATCGTTGAGGCATTTCTATTTTAGACGGTTCCTCTGCTTGAAGTGGATAAGGTCAAATGTAGACTAGTTACACTCATATACATTGGATGACACCGTTTGGGAGAGGATTTTGACTGCAAGAATTTTTAGATTTTTTGTAGATCCACTAAAATGTACCCATCATTTAGCTATAAAAGACATTATATCATTTAGAATTTTAGATTTAGCAAAATAAAAAACTCAATGTAAATATAATATTATACTTACTGCTTAGTAGTACCTATCAGGATTCATCTTTGATTTACTTCTGATTGCTACAATAGATCCAAATGAATCTGTGCCCTTCCTAAAAAATTTTGTCTGCTAGAAAAAAGTTATATTATCATGTGCTACTTGTTGAAATTAATGCTAATAAAAATTACTCAACAATTTCAACTTAACTTACTTCTTCTAAGCACATAGCAGTGACTTCTGGATTAGGCTCCATCTTGTAGATAACATTGTGTAGGGCAGATATAAGCTCTTCATCCATGATAATGTTCAATATGGAGTATTAAAATATCGGATTCAGATAGTAAGCTGCATATATATTTTAAGAATTAGTCAAGCATACTTGTACAAATCTAATTGAATTTAACTTTTTAGGGAATTACTGCATACCTGCTAGATACAAATTTGAACTCATTTGATAACTCTAACATCCATCAATGATCTGGATATAATCAGTAGCATGTGATGGATCTGCCTCTTGGATCTTTTTCTGTCCTTTACATCATGTAATACAAGAAGTCCATTTGAGCATACCTCTTAGAGTCCACGATGTGAAGTACCTCATATAGAGGCTTGATAGCCTCCACTATCCTCTCAGCTCGCTACCAGAATGTCTGTCTCATTACTAAATTCTTCACATTGCTTTTCTCAGTATTTGTCCTAGCATATCTGCTCTACTGCCACTCCTGACTGACAAACATCTGATGCAACTCTGGTTTCTTTCCAAGAAGACTATCAAGTGCTATGTAATTAGTAGCAAACCGTGTGACCCCTGGTCTCAATATTTTCTCATGTAAAGCTTCTCATCGATGATAAGACCCATGTATGGTTATATATGAATATGGTGATCGACTGTGCTAGCTCAACTATCTTCTGTACCTTGCAGATTTTTTCAATATCCATCATCATGAGGTCTATACAATATGCAGCACAAGGGATCCACGAAATATGCGGTCGCTGCTGCATCAAGATCTGTCCTGTGGCCCTGTACTGTGGTCCATTATCTATGATGACCTGCATGACATTATGCTCTCCCACTTGATCAATCACCTCCTCCATGAGGATATAACTGGCATTGTGCACCTCATTTGAAGCATCAACAGACTTCTGAAAAAAACTTTTCCATCATAATAAGTCAAGAAATTGATGATGCTCCATATAGTAGGACCAATCCAACCATCACACATCACTGTCAACCCATATACGGGCCACTTGCTCTGATAATAGGCTATCTATCCTTCTAGCTCCTTCTTATTGCTGTCCAGAAGCTAATCATAGATATCCCTCGATCCTGGAGGATTTGCACCTGCACCAGCAACCTGTATAGATGAAATAGTAGAGCAATAATATAGATTGTCTATTGTGTGCATTGGGATATGACTAAAATAAAACCAAGAGGAGATGGCCGGCCATATATCCTTCTTTTTATTCTTTTTCAGCATGGTATTAATCCTCTGTTGATTGAAATCTCTGCTGGAAAGGGCATGTGAATCGACATCATGGATAGTGGCTCCTATTGGAATGTCCTTGGAAGACTTCATTCTGCTGCCAAATGCTCCCAACATGGATGCAATATGACTGGTGCCTCTCCTGATAGGCTCTCTGACTAAGGAGGTCCTCCTAAATTGTCTCAGACTTTCCTACAATACTAGCAAAATCAGATCTCGATCCTGACTCAAAAGCTGATGGCCTAAATCGCTATCTATGCCTGCCCATCTCCTCTAGCTACCTCTGCTCATACAAGCTCGCCTGAATAGTAGCCTCCATCTGTGCCTCATCATCAGAAGGAATAAATGCTCCCTCTGACTCTTTAGAGTAATAAGAAGGTGGTTCTGCGGCTCTGCAGTCCACCTCTACCTTCTTCTTTGCTGTTCTTTCCTTTCCAGCTTTGAAATCAGCAAAATATTTCTTCAATTGACGAACCTCCTGTGGACATTGTCGGCATGCAGATATATTAGGATAGCCACCAGTCAAGTACTACTTCAACCTTGTTATCCCCCCATCTTTGAATTTGGTATTGCACATTTACACCTCCAGTGATGCCAACTCGAGAGCATCTCTCCATGCAACCAACCAATATCTTGGTCCGGATCCTTCTTCCTCCTCGATGGATCCATACCTGAATATTTAAATTACACAAAAGGTCAATAATAATATTTATTAATTAATACTTTATTAACTTATTTTTAATTTTTAAAATTTAAATTATTTTTTAAATTATTTTAATTTAAAAAATAAAAATATTATAAAAGAATTTTGATCTTAGATTCATGTAAGATTCTATCATACATGCTACATATAATTTTTTAAGATCCTTGAAATAAAGGGAAAACATGCTAGGCAGAAAGAAAATATTTTAAAATAATTTTAAAATAAACAGCGGAAGGCTTGGTAAATCGATCAAAATGATCTACCAATCTGCCAGCAATAGGATCTAGTAAAATAATGCAGCATGCAATATACATCAAGAGCAAGAAAAATAATCAAAGATATAAAAGTACCTTACCGTTATACCTTTGAAATGCTGTGGAGAAGGGTAAAGCACTCGAGCCACACACGTGTCTGGCCTCTACAGGTAATCCACATCGAGGCTCGACTCTGATCAGCTCCCTTGGAGTGCTAGCTCCTTGGGATCCTTCGGGCTGATCTTCTTTTTCTCGGAAGACAAGGAAGAGAGGTGGAACCCTTCCTAACTATCTCTCTTCCCAAGACCTAGCTTGAATGCTAGGTATTCTCACACCCAATCCCAAGTCCTTACAAAACCCCTTCTTCAACCTTTTTCTTTCAGCCAACCATCAGCCCCTAAAACAATCTTTATTTATAGAGGTAGCCATGAGAGGGAGAAAGAGGAAGGAAGAGTGATTGGGGGAGAAGGTCAAGGGCATACCAATTTGGCTTGAACCACATAAGGAAGGAATGACAATCATTCCATGAAAGTTTGGAGCTAAAACAACTTGAATTCGAAATTTAAACCAGGTCAAAAACTTTTCCAAAAACTTTCCAGAAAATTGTTTAGAGTTTTCTGGTCGAGCAGAGAGAGTCGACTCGAGCAAGGATCGAGTTGGCTCGTCCAGAACACAGAACAGTTAGACTGTTCTTTCAATAAGAATGAGTCGGCTCGAGCAGGGTCGAGTCGGCTCGAGCAGGGGTCGAGTCGGCTCGAGCAGGGGTCGAGTCGGCTCGTCCAGAACACAGAACGAGTCAGCTCATCTAGAAATGACTTCCAAAAATGCTTCTTGTCACAACCCAGTGTTGACCCCTCAGGTGTCGATACATGGTCAATCATATTGACCACCAGCGATAGCAAATAATTCTTAATTATCGATTAGCCTTTAGATCATATAGAAACCCCTATGATGTGTGACCCCATAGATTCGAACATTAAGCTGGTAGCACTGGAACATTTCCAGAACCAGTCAAAGTCCTCATCTAGCAATGATACCTGATGTCTGGATAGATCAAAGATTGCATAGCAACTTTCAAGAACCTCTGGCATATGGTTATCGCATAATTCATCCCTTTGATCTTATAATACTTAGGATGACCTAGGATTTGACTGTCAACCCTAATTTGGTCCATCCAGATCATGTATCAACTTTACAAGTTCTATGACTCCTCACAAGAACTATCATGGCCAAGGTTTTCCTAAATTGAGACATAGCGAGCCATTCACTCCAAACTATTTGGAGGGATCAATTCTACCTTGATCCACCACCGCTCCATAAGTACTTGACTGCACCCAGAAACCTTTCATCACTGGATTACAAATCCAGGTAGTCTGGCACCAAAGTATTGTGAGTTGCTTGCAAGCTACCAATGTGACCTCAGGTCTGAGGGACACATATACCCATATCCCTTCGCGAGCAATTCTTTGATAGAAGGGAGCTCCGTAGATGGTCACGTTTAGTGAGATGTCACACATTTCACTCGCATGTCACACCAGTATCTCCACACTCCTTGGTTAAGAGGACAACCAATAAATGTGATATACAATAACCTATACTCGATACATCGTCGTCCTATAACAATGTATCCTTTGGTTGTGAACCAGTTTAAGAACTACTAAATATATCCTCTTTATATCAAATAATGTAGTTCTAAGGACTCCATCATACAAGAGTTCATTTCAAGAAAATATAAATATGATGAACAGCCAAAAGAATAACTTTTATTCTTTAAAAATTCATATATAATTATAAAATTAGTACAACCATCTATAGCCTAGACGATTAGTTTTGGGATACAATTTTCAACAACTCCCACTTGGACTAATGCCAACCAATATAGAATCTTATTCCCATTTTCCATTTACAAGTGTCAAAATCTTGAACTTCGATGGCTTTAGTAAAGGGGTCAGCCAGGTTTTCCTTTCCATCGATCTTCTAAAGGTCAATGTCACCTTGTTCCATATCTCTCATACAAGGTGATAGCATCGCAGAATGTGCTTTGTGCAGTGATGAGACTTCGACTCTTTGGCTTGAGCAATGGCTCTAGTGTTGTCACAATATACCATAATAGGACCATCCAGGGAAGGTGCCACTCCCAGCTCGCTAAGGAACTTCCGCAACCACATAGCTTCCTTCGCTGCATCTAATGTTGCAATATATTTTGCTTCGCATACTAAGTCCGCCATAGTAGGCTACTTGGAACTTTTCTAGTAGATCGCTCCTCCATTTAGGATAAAGATAAATCCTGACACACTTGCTGTCATCCTTATCTGACTGGAAACTGGAGTTAGTATACCCCACAAGTTTCAAGTCAGGTTCTCCATAAATCAGTCATTGGTCCTTAGTATTTTGCAAATACTTAAGGATGGTTTTTACCACCTTCCAATGAGCTTCACCTAGGTCAGACTGGTATCTGCTCACTATGCCTAGTGAGTATGCCACGTCTGGTCTAGTACATGTCATAGCATATATGATAGAACCCACTACCGAAGCATACGGGATTCTACTCATATATTCTCTCTCCTTAGGAGTTGTTGCACAATCCTTCTTGGAGAGAGCAATTCCAATATCTATCGAGAGATACCCTTTCTTGAAATTTTTCATGCTGAACCGCTTCAATACAGTATCGATGTACATAGACTGGGACAGTCCCAGAAGCCTCTTAAACCTATCTTTATAGATCTTCATATCCAGTATGTAAAAGGCTTCATCCAAGTCCTTCATAGAGAACAGAGATGACAACCATACCTTTATTCCTTGCAGTGCTGGGATGTCATTCACGATTAAGAGAATGTCATCCATATACAGCACAAGGAATATAATCATAGAACCATTAACCTATTTATAAATGCAAGGTTCTTCTCCATTCCTAACGAAGCCATACGACTTGATACACTTATCAAATCGCATGTTCCAACTCCTTGATGCTTGCTTCAGTCCATAGATGGACTTTTAAAGCTTGCACACCTTTGATTTGTCTATGGATGTGAACCCTTCAGGTTGTATCATATACACCTCTTCCAGCTCACTATTCAGGAAAGCTATTGGGATATCATTTGCCAGATTTCATAATCAAAGTGTGCCACTAAAGCAAGCATGATCCGAATGGACTCGAGCATTGTCATAGGAGAGAACGTCTCATCATAGTCAATACTATAATGTTGATGTTATCCTTTAGCAACCAGATGGGCTTTATAGGTCTCCACCTGCCCGTCTGCACCTCTTTCTCTCTTGAAAATCCATTTACACCCAACGGATTTTATCCCTTTAGGCGGATCAACCAATATCCATATATTGTTGATTTCCATGGATTCCATTTTGGATTGCATGGCTCCTAGCCATTTCTCAGAGTCGGACCTCTGCATCGCATCCATATAGGTGACGGATCCTCATTGTTCTCATCGAGTTCAATGGGATCACCATCCCGGACCAAGAAATCATAGTATATGTCCGGTCGACTCGGTACCCTACCGGATCTCCTTAATGGTTCCTGTGTGGGCTCTGGGTGTGATCTAATCACAACCGATTTTATGTTGTCCCTTAAGTGTGCCGGTTCTTTTACTTGTTGAACTTCACTAAGTTCAATCTTAGCGGCTACAGTTCCTTCACCAAGGAACTCCTTTTCCAAAAAAATAGCCCTAAGATTGACAAACAATTTTTGTTTCTCAGCCAAGTAGAAGTAATACCCCTTAGACTCTTTTGGATACCTAAAAATAGGCACCGATCAGACCTAGGTCCAAGTTTGTTCATTTCCAAACATTTTACATAAGCCAGGCAACCCTAGACCCGAAGGTGCGAGAGTGTCGGCTTACGTCCAGTCCATATCTCATATGGGGTTTTGTTAACGGATTTACTCGGAGCCCTATTCAAAAGGTAACAGGCTGATTCCAGAGCATATCCCTAAAAGGATAGCGGTAGTGAAGCAAAGCCCATTATAGACCGAACCATATCTAACAGGGTTCGATTCCTCCTTTCAGACACTCCATTTAACTAAGGTGTCCCTGGAGGTGTCCACCGAGAAAGAATCTCATCTTCTCAAAATATGTCAGCAACTCAATAGAAAGGTATTTACCATCTCGATCTGATCTAAGGGTTTTGATATACCTTCTAGTTTGTTTTTCTACTTCATTACGATATTGTTTGAATATTTCAAATGATTCATATTTATGTCTCATCAAGAAGATATAACCGTACCTCGAAAGGTCATCTATAAATATAATGAAATAACTGTACCCTCCTTTAGCACTAATATTCATGGATCCGCATACATCAGTATATACCAGACTTAGAATTTCTTTGGCTCATTCACCTTTTCTAGTAAAAGGTGACTTTGTCATCTTTCTAAGAAGACAAGACTCACAGGTTGAAAGTAAACCACTTTCACTAAAGTCAAGGAGACCCTTGCACTTCAACCTATTAATCCTGCTCTTGTTAATACGACCTAGCCTACAATGCCATAGGTACTCATCACTGACATTATCTATCCTAGGATGTTTGCTAGACGTGTAACACTAACAGGTCACGATAGTACATAAATGCCATTATTCATATATCCATTCATTACAACAAAACCATTCCAAATAATTTTGCAATTGTCATTCTTTATTGATAGTTCATAACCATACATGGCCAATTGGCATACAGAAATAACATTTAAAATAAAAGATGGACAATAATGACACTTATTCAAAATGATTATACAAGACTCGAAAACTAGTTTGAGGACTCCCAACACCAGGACTGGAACTTAGCTTCCATTTTTCACGTTCAAGAATCTCTCGCCATCCTCGAATCTTCTACTAACTTGAAGTCCCTACAAAGAATTACAAATGTGAATTGGATTTCCAGTATCCAATACCCAGTAGTAGTATCACAGATAGAGAAACTACAAGGTGTTATCATATAAATACCTTATCCAGCACCTTCTGGCTGCTTCCTCTTCTCGGACCTGTTTGGGTCAAGGGATGCAATGTAAAAAGGACAGTTCCTCTTACAATATCCCCACTTCTTGCAGAAGAAGCATTCCGTTGGCTCTTATCGATCTTCTCCTTCTTGTCATGACTGGGCCTAAAAGCATTCTGTACTTGTTTTCCTTTATTTTTCTT
This sequence comes from Areca catechu, assembly GCA_021397845.1. Classification (NCBI taxonomy): domain Eukaryota; kingdom Viridiplantae; phylum Streptophyta; class Magnoliopsida; order Arecales; family Arecaceae; genus Areca; species Areca catechu. The sequence goes on from CM038040.1 coordinate 136,414,264, forward strand.
TTTTTCTTTCTTAAAGGGATGATGCCCTGCCAAAGATCCTCCCACTAGATTTACCACCCCTTTGCTAAGATGGAGGTCTTTCTCATAAGTCTGTAGCAACCCCAACAGACCATGGTAGTTGACTGCAGCCTTATTCATTCTATAATGATCGAGAAAATCTAGATAGAAAGAGGGCAAGGAATTCAGAATCGCATCCTTCCCAAGCTGTTCATGCAAGGGACATCCAAGCTTGCCCAGGCACTCAATCATCTTGATCATGTACAATACATGATTAGTGACTGAGGCCCCATCACGCATCCGTGTATTGTATATAGTACAGGAGACCCTGTACCTCTCAATATCGTCTGGTGTCCTAAAAGACTCCTTCAACCTTTGAAGGATTTCTTCCGACTGGGCTTCTTCAAATTTGCGACTGAACTCATCGTTCATCATTGCCAACATTATGCATCAGATAGTGGTCCTATCAGAGAGCCACTTCTGATAAGTGTCTTTGACCGAACCCCGAGCATTGGAAGCAAGGGTTCAGGTGCCGGATCCAATATCACATATAGGATCCGTTCATCTCTCTGATAATCCTGAGTCTTCGATACTAGCTATCGAAGTTGGGATCCTTAAGCTTCTTGTTATCGAGAAGAGACCGGAGCAATAGGTTGGAAGACATCTGAAAGGAAAACCAAAGCTAATCAGTGTATATAAATTATTATCCTATAGACATGGTCTTTAGTATAAAGGCCCTACCACTATTTTATTCAGACTGGTAGCCTCTACCTCTAATCCGAGGAATCACTTTGATTCCTAAGTGGGTACTAGAGTCCAATAGACAACACATGAGCCCGACTTTAGCCGGCCCATCCATGTACGTCTAAAGGTAAGTTCTTCAGCCAATTACTTCTCCAAGTAACCTCTAGTATTTAGGTTTTTGCCCCAAGGTGCCCTTCAATCGACCTTGGGCCTCCTATTAAAGGTCCCGGTTAGGTCCAACTATTAACATGAAAAAAATTAATGCTTCTAGCTAACGAATAGTCAAGCCTAACATTAGCCGGCCCATCTGACCACCATTAAGAGAGTCGCACTGAGCCATCATATTAGGAACAACAATTCTAATAACCCGATGAACACCCGATCTTTGGATCTGCCTATGAACACCCAACTATTGAACCCATTACCATCCACTTAATGGGAGGCTAGGACTTGGTTATCCCTATAACTTTATCCTTTTATGGACCTAATAATTTAGAGGATTTAATTTTAATATGACAGAAGAAGAGATGAGAAGATATGGACCAACCTCCTACTGACTACATCAGCAATCAAGGAGGGTTACATATAACTAATGATCCATGGGCACCTAAAATTAGTCAGGACTAATTAACCTTGGATGACATGAGTTAACACGAGTCAATGAGCTATCTAATCAATTCTGATCGACCATATTGGCCAGGTAAGTGAGATCATGGGTTGGGTTCCATCATTAACCGTTTTGCCTTAGACACCAACCGAGTTGGCCAGGTAAGAGGTAGCCCCAAAGAACCATGATCAAACTGCCAAACTTACCTAGACACCAATTGGTTCATCAAAGTCGATTAGACTAGTCTTAAGACTCGGGCTGACCACTGAGCCACAAAATTAGGTCAATTTATATCTATGGACTAATCAATCTAACTATTAGAGAGATCTATAGAGAAGAAATCCTAACTTAACATTTGATTATATTAGTTCTCTATTTAGTCCAATGCATCTAAACTTAGATCTAATCTAATTAAGAACCCAAAAGAAGCTAACCCATGACCCTTAAAATTTATTGAAATGACTTAAAATCTTTGAATCATATTCATAGAGTTATTGTCATTTAATATAACTTAAGTCTCAATTAAGTCCAATAGCCTTAATTTATCGAAATAATTTCAATTAAGAATGTAAAACAATTTTACAAGCAAATTTGAATTCACTATTTCAGGGCTTTCTGGTCGAGTCGACTCGAGCAGGGGTCGAGTCGGCTCGTACAGAACCAGAACAGACATATTCATTTGTTAGCAGTGACGAGTTAGCTTGAGCAAGATTTGAGTCAGCTCGAGCAAGATTCGAGTCAGCTCGAGCAAGATTCGAGTCGGCTCGTCTGCAGGGGCAGAAAACAGTGACTTCAAATACATGCATCTTACTTGAACTATTCAAAGTTAGGGATTAAATACGATCAAAACAAAACTCTTAGATCTTATCTAAATTTATTTTATGATTATAATATTAGATTAAAACTTTTTTTAATCTACATTTTCTCTTATTTTCTTTTTCATGAGTCAATCACAAGCGGCACCCGTACACTCCATAGGAGACCCCATTGAATGGGAAGAGAGGGTCTTGCAGCCTACTTCTCTCCTATGACCAGACGACCATGGTGAAGCGCTTAATCCAAGTACTTAAGAGAAAATAATGATATTAAAGCATACTAGCATTATAATACTATGAAGAGAAACCTAGCTCTGATACTATTTGAAGGAAAAACATACTAGGCAGAAAGAAAATATTTTAAAATAATTTTAAAATAAATAGCGAAAGGCTTGGTAGATCGATCAAAACGATTTACCAATCTGCCAGCAACAGGATCTAGTAAAATAATGCAACATGCAATATACATCTAGAGCAAGAAAAATAATCAAAGATATAAAAGTACCTTATCGTTATACCTTTGAAATGCTGTGGAGAAGGGTAAAGCGCTTGAGCCACACATGTGTCTAGCCTCTACAGGTAATCAATACCGGGGCTCGACTCTGATCAACTCCCTCGGAGTACTAGCTCCTTGTGATCCTTCGGGCTGATCTTCTTTTTCTTAGAAGACAAGGAAAAGAGGTGGAACCCTTCCCAACCATCTCTCTTCCCAAGACCTAGCTTTAATGCCAAGTATTCTTACACCCAATCCCAAGTCCTCACAAAATCCCTTTTCCTTTTAGTTCTTCAATCTTTTTCTTTCAGCCAACCAACAGCCCCTAAAACAACCTTTATTTATAGAGGCAGCCATGAGAGGGAGAAAGTAGAAGGAGTGATTGGGGGAGAAGCTCAAGGGCATACCAATTTAGCTCTAACCACATAAGGAAGGAATGACAATCATTCCATGAAAGTTTGGAGCCAAAATAGCTTGAATTTGAAATTCAAACTAGGTCAAAAACTTTTTAGAAAATCCATTCAGGATTTTCTGGTCGAGCAAAGACAGTCAACTCGAGCAAGGGTCGAGTCGGCTCGTCCAGAACACAGAACGAGTCGGCTCGAGTAGGGGTCGAGTTGGCTCGTCCAGAAATGATTTCTGAAAATGCTTCTTGTCATAGCCCAGTGTTGACCCCTCAAGTGTCGACATATGGTCAATCATATTGACTGCTAGTCACAGCAAACGATTCTTAATCATTGATTAGCCTTTAGATCAGATAGAAACCCCTATGGTGTATGACCCCATAGGTTCGAACACTAAGCCGGTAGCACTGGAACACTTCCAGTACCAGTCAAAGTCCTCATCTAGCAATGATACCCGATGTCCGGATAGGTCGAAGATTGTAGAGCAACTTTCAAGAACCTCTGGCATATGGTTACTACATAATTCATCTCTTTGACCTCATAATACCCAGGATGGCATAGGATTTGACTGTCAACCCTAATTTGGTCCATCCAGATCATATCTTAACTTTACAAGTTCTGTGACTCCTTACAAGAACTACCGTGGTCAAGGTTTTGCTAAATTGAGACACAGCGAGTCATTCACTCCAAACTATTTGGAGTGGTCAATTCCATCTTAATCTACCACCGCTCCACAAGTACTTGACTGCACCCAGAAACTTTTTATCACTGGATTAGAAATTCAGGTAGTCCGGCACCAAAGTACAGTGAGTTGCTTGCAAGCTACCATGGTGACCTCAGGTTTGAGGGACACATATACCCATATCCCTTCGCGAGCAACCCTTTGGCAGAAGGAAGCTCCGTAGATGGTCACGTTCAGTGAGATGTCATACATTTCACTTGCATGTCACACCAGTGTCTCCACATTCCTTGGTTAAGAGGACAACCAACAAATGTGATATACAACAACCTATACTCGATACATCATCATCCTATAATAATGTATCCTTTGGTTGTGAACCAGTTTAAGAACTACTTGATATATCCTCTCTATATCAAATAATGTAGTTTTAAGGACTCCATCATACAAGAGTTCATTTCAGGAAAATGTAAATATGATGAACAATCAAAAGAAAAACTTTTATTCATTAAAAATATATATTTAATTACAAAATTAGCACAACCGTCTACAGCCTAGACGATTGGCTTTGGGATACAATTCCCAACAGGAAATGCATTAAAAACCAATTTTTCTTCAATTTAAGACCTAGAGCACTATTCATAAGACGCATCAAAACTTAGATAAATTGACATGAAATTTATGATGAGAGTAGCTTACGAGCCCCAGATTAATAATTTATAATTACAATTTTTTTACTAATTATTTTTTAATCCAAAATTAATTTTTAATTTAAAAAATTATATACTTAACAAAAAATTAAGATCTTAGTATTCTTGTGTAGATCTATCCTAAATTTATCATATACTCTAAATCATGGTCAACAAAAAAAAATTTATAGCATTTCTCCTTAATTTTTTATTTTGCATGAATTTCAACAAAAAAAGAGGAAAGAGGGAAAGAGGAGAAAAGAAAGCTATTCTACCTTCCTCTTCAATTTTTGAATATCTGATTGCCTTGAAATGAAGAAAAAATTGCCAAATTTTCGACAGTCCTTGGTATGGAGTGCCCGTGGCTGATGAGTCTTAATCTGGTAGTGGCTGATGAACATTAATTACGATTTGAACGTAAGTTGAGAGGTAAATTAGTACTATCGCTGATCCAGTGCTAGGGATGGAAATGGGCCGGGTACGGGCCGGGTACATAACTATTCAAACCCAAACCCAAATATTCAATACACTATCCAAACCCAGCCCAAACACTATCGAGACTGGATTTTTTTTACCCAAACCCATCTCAATTGGGTTTCGGGTAATCGAGTTTACCTGGCCCGAACCCAACTGAGTCATATTAAATATTTTTTCATTTTTATCAATTTTAAAATCATCTACAATTTTATAAATTATACATACATTAAACAAATAAAATTTAACTACATTTTTAGTTCAACATCATTTAATTTCATATTTAATCAAAATTTATATTATTAAGTTGGTATACTATTAATTATGATCTTGTTTTGAACTTATCCTGAATAGAATAGGATGAAAAAAAAACTTCTAATATATATATATAATGATTAGGGTATAGGGTTCAAGTATTTTAAAATTTAATAACTAATAATTATAATTAATAAAATATATATTAATTATATATATATATTAATATTAAAATAATTCGGGCCGGATTCGGGTCGAATATATATACCCAATCCCGGCCCAAATTCAAAGTTAAGTATTCGGATTTTATCTAAACCTGATCTAAATCCAGTCAAAGCATTGACTACCCGACCCAATCGGATCAGGTATCCATGGATTTGGATTTTATTGCTATCTCTATCTAGCACTGCTGCGGAAGAGTAGACTATTGCAATCTTTCGCAGTAGGACAATTAGCCTCGCAATGACAATTCCTTCGACACCGTATTGTGATCAAGTAAATTGATTTAAATCTCTGTAACTATGGAGTTAAAAACCGGCTCTATGTAGCATACAAGAGTAACTAGAAGCCCATGTCCATTATAAAAGCATGAATACATTGTTACCCATGGCAATTAGATGCCAGTCAGAGAGTTAAAATCACCTACAACATCTATAGGATTAAATTCAATACATGGTTCACCTTCCCTCCATCAGTGAGAGGCATCTGTGTCAAATCTGGCAAAAGAACATATATTTAAATGGAACATAAGCACATTATTAAATCTCTTTCAACAACCAAAATGAATATTGATATAAAATTATTCGATGCCAAGCTTTGCCCTGCTACAAACAAGCCTCATAGCCCAACAGGCTGTACAAAAAGCTATTGTATTAATCTCGTGAACCACATAAATGATCATTACTAATTTTTCATGGAACAACAGATATTAGCTCTGCTTCATCTACTTAGTGACAAGAGTGACATGTGCTCCTCTATAAAGCAGTCAACATGACAGGAGGATCTGCAGGAAGAGGGGATCAAGATGAGTCCAAGGGATCGTTGTTCCATTGGAGATGGTGAGGATCGGCAGGTGGTGCGATACTCCACAGCATCCTGAAGGATGATATTGCCTTGCTTGTCAATACAGTGGAACAAACCCAGGAAGAAGCGGCCATCATTGACCCCTATAAGCATTCGACGAAAGAGAAGCTTCCTTAGCTGTGCTACAAGTGGTGAGCTATTGCCACCGGAGCCCTCTGAAGCCAATGGTGAGTCTGAGTGGGGATCTTGTACAGTTTGAGGAGTTGAGGCTGATTTTGATGCTGTATCCATGTGCATGGATTGTTGACCTTCTTAAAATGTTCTTCCTTCTATAAAGTAGACAACAGCCTAAATTACTGAAAGCCCTAATTTTGTTTGTTTTGATAAAAAACACATTCTCTATTTGATAACATTATTGAGCTATCACCATATCTGTCACTACAGAGACAGATCACAAAGGAACAGCCATCTTACCTGGACCCTTTGATTTAACATACAGTATATCATGCTTGACATGAATACAGAGATTGATATGGCACTAGAACATGGCTCTGTGCCAATAAATGCTAAAATATTAAAAGGATCCAATGACTAGATGACATACACCTGCACGAAGCACACAAATCCAAGTCCATGTAACATAAGGGCATTATGTGACCATTTGTGAATAGCATCCTTATTCTTTAGATCTGGAACTTGATAATTTCTACCAGTCATTCACATAATGAAATGAAGATATTCAAATTTGTAGCAACAGAATTTCATTCCAATTTTCATTTAACTAATTTATTCATGCGGCTATCTGACAGACAGTAGGATATTACCAAGCAAGTCTGGGCCCAGATCACTGGTGCCAAAAAACTAGTCTATGTGGCATAGAGCTTGAATGCAGAGGCTGGAGAAACCATGAATATGCAGGCATTTTCTATGATATGTTAAACAATTAGGAGTTTGACATATTTTTAAGGGATCCAGAAGCTAAAGACAATCACATGTGAGAAATTGAAGGAGTAATTTAATGATTGAGGTCTGAATCTGTACTGTATAAGGTATTGTATGTACAAATGGCCCCATGCTGGTAAGGAGTCAGTGTCACAATGGAGCATGCGTACAGCACAAAAGTTTGATAATAAATATCAAGATCGAAAGAAAAAAGAAAAAAACTACATGGTTCATGCATCATATCTTTAATTTTATAAAAGCCTTAGCTTGGTGGAGCTAGAATTGATAAGCAGACCTAGAGCAACCAGAGAGACCCGATAGCTTAGCTAGATCATTTCTTCATATCCTTTAATTAGGAAGACTACTTCCCTTTGGCTTTCCGGATACTTGTTCTAATCACATCTAATTGGGTTCAAATCCAGTCAACCCTCAGTTAAAGCCCATATCTCCATATTCAAAATGTTTTGGCTTCTCTAGAGATCTCTTTGCTCCCTTTGCTTCTTCAAAATCAGTTGGTTGAACTTTTGAACCTCACCTGATAAGCCTTCTTGGTTAGATGTTTATTTTCTCTTAAAATGAAATTAAGGTTCTGGCCTTTTCCTAGAATGTGATTAGGCCCATAATCTTGATGATTTTTCTTTGTTTTCTTCTTTTAGAGACACTAGAAGCTTGTCAAGGCACAATTCCTGTTATTCAACAATATTTTTGATAAGCAACTCAACTCTTCAAACTTAATTGGCTGATGTTGTGTTGATTCATGAGGAAGCCAATTTTTGACATGACATCAAGTCTCCAAGTCTATTACAAATGTTGTTATGGTAAGCTCCATGTCTTGCCAATCTGTTAGCCCCTCTTATACATGTGCCTTGATCCAGCCCTGTTGACTTGCACTAAGAGTAAATTCATCTAGGTTAGTTTTCTCAGCACCCATGAGGTCATCAGCCACTGTGAAAGACATCATATAGATGGTGATCTCTGCAAGCTTGACTATGGAAAAACTTTTGATTTCTTAAGTTGTGACTTCCTCTTGGAGCTTCTTAACAAACAATGATTCTCCTCTCACTGGGTTAGTTGGATAAAAAATATTATTAGCTCTGAAGAAAGTGAATTTGGTTAAGGGTGATCCTGAGACTTTTGATTTCTTAAGTTGTGACTTCCTTGAGCATCATACCAACATGGATTCTCTTCTCACTGGGTTAGTTGGATCATAAAAAATATTAGCTCAGAAGAAGCGAATTTGGTCAAGGTGATCCCAGGAATTGGATTGATTGCCATCATGGGTTGAGGCAAAAAGGACCCCTTCCCCTTTCCCTTTTTTTGTTTGTTGATCTCTTGGCTAGCTTACTTAACCTTGTTAGTGATGAAGGGTTAGTTGAGGGGCTGGAAGTCTTAAACAGATAAGTGGCTTAACAAAACTTCCATATGTTGATGGCATTCTTCTTTTCTTCAAAGATGAAGGTTTCACATTGGTTCTCCAAAGTTCATCTTTATTGTTTTGAGATCATCTATGAGTTGAGGATTGAACTCCAAATTTTTTTTGTATTGCTTACTCCTTGATTAACGTTCTACGTCTTGTCTGGCTAACATCATGGATTATAGACTTACCTCCCTTCTTTGTCAAGCATTGAGAGTTGCCACTTTTTCAAACTAACCCCAAAAGAGTGGGCAGGTGGTTGGTGGAGATGGATAAGAGACAAACTAGTTGGAAAGGGAAATTTAAGTGGCAACCTCAAGGTAGTTAACTTTGTCCTTTGTAACCTCCTGATGTGAATATGTCTATTTCCAAACTTCCATTTTGTGTGATTGATAAAATTGATAAAACGAGAGCCTTCTTCTGGAAGGGCACTGCTTTTGTTAGTGCCTATTTATGTGTGGTCGATTGAACGATTATCAATGAAGCTAAACTAAAGGGGGGTTTACAAATCAAGAATCTTGAAGATATGAATATGACCCTGTTGACAGTGTGGGGGATACTTCCATAATGTTATTGACACATGGCATTTGCTAACTTTGGAAAGATAATGGATGTGGCATGAGTTTAGGGTCAATGTTGTAGTCACTTGGATTCTCCTCCAATCTAGTGGGACATTTGCTAAAACATCAAATCCTTTAAGGGGATGTTTGGTTCACAACCGGAATCGAAATAGGAATCAGAATCGAAATGGATCGAAATTGAAATCAGAATGGCCAAATCCCCTAAAGTGTTTGGTTCGTGATCGGAATCAAAATCGGAATGGATGATTTTCATTGTTGTTGTTTTGTTCATTTAAATATAGAAATCAGAATCAACTCAAATTTTCATTTTTATCCTTACACCAAAAATCTTCAAAAATTGATTATTTTTATATATTTTTTATATTTTTATCTCATGTAAAATACATAATAAGTAATTTGAATTTAATTATAATTTATTAATTTGGATAATCAATTAATTGCTATCTGGAGCAAAGGGATGGGTGAGTTTATGTTTATCAATTATCTTCGTAAGAATGGATCGGAGTTTTATTTTATAAAAAGTTAATGCAAAAGTCTAAAGCAGAAAGCAAAAACCACACAAACAAATGATTCCCCGCTCCAGTAAGTAAGAGGATTAAAGAGGAGGACAGGAACAAAATAGTGTTTTGGCCAAATTGTTCATCTCCAATAATTGTTATTTATAAGCATAAAGCAAAGAAGCAGATGCAATCGCAATCATGTTTCCCATGCATATCTAATGAGCAGGATCAAGAAGCCTTACCTCCACGTTTTTTTCGGCCCAAAAAGGAATAAAAAAATAATAGAAAGGGAAACACACTCTCACCTCCAAGTTCAAGGGGGGCATGAATTAGAGAGGAGAATGGAATCAACATCCAATCAGTATATAAATAATTAGAGTGGAACGAAGAAGAGAAGGGCATACAAATCAAATTTTGACGAACAAATCTAAGAGGTAGCGTAGCAAAAGAAATCACCTCCCACAGGTAGATGGTCCCGGATAAGCCTCCACCAATGATATACGTTCCTTCAGAATTGGAAACGAGGGGGCCAATCGGTTCCACCGGAAAGCTCCGAACCTCTACCCCGGGCTGAAAGAAATAGAAGAAGAGATCAAAGTTTAGCTAATTAATCAAGACAAGGAGAGGAAGAGAGGGGGGTTAAGATGGAGAAATACCTTGTCCCAGGACCAGAAGAAGATGGAGGCGGAGGCGGCAATAGGGGAGTCCCAGACCAGGGAGGAGGCGAGGAAGCAGCGGGCGACGGAAAGGAGGCCCTAGGGAGGGGAGGCGCAAGAGCGATCGCGGAGCTGCTCGGCGCCGGCGAAGAGGTCCCATCACCCGATGCTGGAGTCCACGGGCGACGAAGCGATCACCAATTCCATTGTTGGAGGAAACCAAAGGAGGAGGCGGAGAGAGGTTAGGGGAGGGGCGAGGGGGTAGGGGCGGGGGCGGCAAGGGGGTTTAGGGCTGGGAAGGGGGGCAGGGGTGATAAGGCTTTATAGGCTGCCAAATGGTTCAAGCCGGCTCTCCAGTCCCACTTTCTCGGTAAACCATACTTCTTTTTATTTTATTTCATCCAAATGAGTGCACTAGTCAACCACGAGTGTTTATTTATCAGTGTACCTAGGGCAAAAGCGATGATATATACGAATTATATATTTTTTAAAAAATATTTGGGGACAGAATAGGATCACGCGGGATAGCTAGGGAGGTTTATTCTCTATTTTTTAATAAAAAAAAATATATGCTAATGTGATGATTGCTCATAAATGTTTTAAAAATATATAAATATAAAATATAAATTTTATTAAATTTATACCAAATAATTATCCATGGATTACTAAATTTTTTCTTCTACCATTCTCTCATATTACATGGCTCATCGTAAAACAGATTTCATGAAAAATAACCAAATAAATATTTAACTTCTTAACCAAATAGTATGGTAGATGGATTTGTAGCTGTCGTCGTCTGAACTATCATGGCATGTAGTTCTGGTACGGTATCGGGCATCGTTCCTCTCGTCCGGGAATTCTACGTGCGTGCCAGGTCCTGTAAAAGAGAAAGAGACTCAGGCCGGGGATTCCGGCGAGGGCATTTCGACGATTAAATTAATGGATGATCTAGGAGAACAGATCCTTCTCGATGGATTCTGATGAGGTCTCCACGTTCAGAGGTTTTTTTGTAGAGAAAAGAAAGTTAGAGAGTGGGAAAGGATCATCGGTAGAGAAGGAGAGCCTGAGTAGGGTTGGCTGTGTCTGTGAGATTTTTCTGATGAATTTTCCGATAGCCTCAGAGCGTCTCGTCTGGTTTGCTCTCCCATTCTGTGTGCTGACGGTTACCTCGCTTGCCCCTTGCTTGCTTGTGGTTTGCCCTCTGTTCCGTGACTTGTGTTTTCGTCCTCCTCCTTTTGTCTTCGGTCGGAGGCTCTTTTTCGTTGGTTGTGGAGAGGCAGTGTTGTCCCTTCCATTGGCTTCCCAGATGTTCCCTTTTTGGAGAGTGCCGATGGTTGACACCTAGTAGCATGCGGAAACTATGTATGAGCTCCTCTTTCTCTCTTCGGGGTAGGGATTTATATCGCTGGCTTTGACATTCTGGTTGGTCACCATATTTGGGAAGCTTGGCAGAGTATTAGCATGTGAGAGGCCGTCCCAGGGTTTGAATCCTCTGGCGAGACCTCTTCTTGTGGGCGATGTAGACAGTAGGTGGAGGGGTGCCGCACTTCGAAGGGGGCGTCATTTCCTGATCGATGAAAACTGAGGCCTGAGGGGACTTTGGTACTCCGACGAGGCATCTCCCTCCATAGGCCTGAGGCGGTGGGGTGCCGCCTGTCAGTCGTACCATTCCAGCGGTGGGGTTTTGATGAAGACAACCCTCTTTCCCGCCACGATTTGGATCTCTGTTATCCTTCTTCCTTCAGTTGGTGGCAGTACGAGCTCGACCCCAACCAAGAGCTGACCTCGGCAAGGGGCTCATTTTGGCTCCTTGCTCGGGCACCAAGCTCAGTTGGCACCTCTACCTGTTAGCTATCAATCGGCATCCAGATAGACTCCATGTCAGCAGATATAGCCGTATCAGTAGCTCATCCTATAATTGAAAACGTGAATAATTGATGCTCGTGGTCTTCCATGATGTTGTTTACTTGGGGGTTTTATTAGATTAGTTTGAAATTAGAGTGCTTGTCTAGTTCTAGTTTGGATATGTTAGATATTTATGAATACGAGAGTAATTTTCATCACTAAAATTTTTGTATCGTCAATCATTTTGTTTGTTTGCATTTTTTGTTTGTTGATTGTTGCTACTCATGTACCATAATTACTAAAGATTTTTTTTTTTGATAAATAAAAAGAGATTGTTTGTTGATTGTTGCTACTCATGTATCGTAATTACTAAAGTTTTTTTTTTTTTTGATAAATAAAAGGAGAGGGGGGATAAATCCCAACCCTGCCGGGTGATCACGTGCCTTCGCGGATCATGCCTCGAATGTATGACTGGAGGAAGATGAGACTAAGTCTCTACCAACTGAGCTACCATCTTAGCAATGTACTTACTAAAATTTGATGCATAATAGAAAAGCAAAGAAAGAGAATAGCAATCAACCGTATGTTTAACACACAAGGCAAATACTATGATTCTCCTTAAAGGTCGTCGGGCAATTTTCGATTTCAACACTATGTTAACATTGCATTCCAACCAATGAAATTGGCACCAACTTCCTTGCAAATATCACCCCTTAATATCACATTAGTAAATATTTCGGTAGGTATAAATAGAATAATTTAATTTATCAGATATAACTAATATTTCAAACTACAACTAGGCAAATTAAATAGTCAATATGATTTTTAAGCCATCATTAATCTATGGATACACATTTTTACTTCTAAGTCATATGAATGAGAGATGCAAATCTATCTAAAGTAACAAGTCATATGGGTATAGGATTGTGCAATTCCCTTATTTTTAATTGATTTACATGCATATGCTAATTAATTACATTAGTTTGTGTTTATTAACTAATAATTCCTCATAAAAAATAAAATTACAAAAAGTACACATTATTAATTAAATTATATTAATTTTTATTTAACATGTTGGACAATTCTTTTATATGTATAGTAGTTAAAGCTTGGTGAATTTAGCATACTTAAAATATTTTATTTTAATTGGTCAAGGCTATCCATTAAAGTATTCAAATGAGGGTATTGTGTAATAATGGTTAGCGGTGGCCAGTAACAAATATATTTTCCTATCTCTTACCATCCAATTTTTTCAAAGATGAGTTCCTAAATTTAACTAATTAGAGGGGATCCAATTTTGATGCGGGGCTAAAAGCAGGTGAATCAATAGAAAATCCAAGTTGATGAAGTGACTTTTAATTACATCATGAGTTTAAGAATTAAAAATGAAAAGCCAAAGAAAATAACAATAGTTTTGTAATTATTAATGTCAATAGAAATGTAACAACTGCATTGAGTATTGCATGATAAGTTAGGAGTTCATTGTTGGCTTGCCAAGTTGCCATACAAAGGACTGATAAGAGCTAAATAATTTTATAGCAAATAGTTGATTATTTGATCCACCATCTAACTTTTGTTGGAATTTAAAATAGTTAATAATATTTTTTTCAAAGTAAAATGGTGGCAGCTTTACCAAAGTAGAATGGTCTCAGGCAATCTCACATGTTATTGATAAATGAAATGGGGGAAGAATAGCCTATATGAAGAGATTTTTTTTTTAAAAAAAAAAAAAAAAAAGAGGCAAAGAAAAGAAAAAGGGAAAAAAAGGTAAGGTTTGTGTTTAGCCTAAAATTAAAGGCGGCGCAATGGACCCTCTTTGCAACTAATGTAGGACACTAGATTGTAAAGCTGCTTATATATGATGCTGGCCCTTGGAATGCATGACTTTAGATCGTAAAGAACTAAGAAGGGCTTCTTGGGTTTCAATAATCCAAAACAAAGGCTGACCGATATCCATAGGTTATGAAATAATGCAATTTCAGAAGTGAGATGGAAAAGAGAAGGAAAACAAAAATCTAGCTATCCCAGTGTGAGACTAAACTCTAGGTATATATTTAGGGTCATCAAAAGTTCAAAGGAATAAAGTATTGCATAAACCTTTAATTCTTTATACTTGGATCGTACTTTTATATACATGCAAAATCATAAATTATGAAAGACATATCTTGAGCTATTGTTCCGGTCTGTAGATCATGTAATTCTTGAAATGTTCCTCCTTCATCGTGAGGTGACTGGTCTTCTCTCCTCACATTCTCTTCTTATATGGACGATCGATGGAAAACCATTCATTGCTGTTATGAGAGTTGGAGAAAAGGGATCAGTTAACCTCTATATTTAAGCTGCATATATCTCTTCATCAGAAGACTAAAATCTTAGTTAGAGTTTTACTTTAGTTCCATTTGTTCAGTTTCATCAGGAATAGTTTTCTTTAATCAAGTAGACTCTAATCCAGTACATATGATTGATTAGACTATATTAGATTTTAAATCTAATTTGAACATGATAAGATAATAATTAGCCACATATTAGATTTTAAATCTGACATTTTTCCACTTGGCTTATATTATCATTTAAAACTAATTTTTGATTCTACCAAAATATTTTAAAATAAAATATTTTAATTTTCAAAACAAATAATAGTATTGAATCAAATTTTGAAATTGATCCGATGAGTGCACTCATTTTAAAAATTTATCCAATTATCATTCTTTAACAAATTCTTTATACTTCGATTGAGTAAAAACCATTGATGCAGATCATGATGGTTATACATCTCGATTAATATACTTCCTTCTATGTATTATAACATCAATAATTCTTACTTAACCTAGTCTTATATACCAGAGTACATAGGCTATCAAAACTATAATGCTTATCATAATGGTCCCACTATAATGTCATATAAATGACTCTTTTGTTTACTTTAATTTTGACAAAAGTAAACCATAATATATACAAACAATAATTGAACATCAGTAATAGTAGTCAACAAACTATTATTAGATCTTAAATAAGTATCTACTACAAATTAAATATCTCAATGATAAACATCCATAAGTTTTACATGCTCTTTAAAAATTTTAAAAATTAAATCTTTAATTAATAGATTGGCTAACATTCAAATAGTACCAATAAAATCAATAGATATTTGATGACTACTAATTCTCTCATTTACTACAAGATATTTAATATCAATGTACTTGTTTGCATTGGTAATTTTGCTATTGTTGGAGAACGAAACTGCAGCAGAATTGTCATAATAAATTCTCAGTGGCTTGAAAATATAATTCATAACTCTTAGCCCTGAGATAAATTTTCTTAACCATAAAGTATATGAAGAAGCCTCATAGCAGCTTATATATTTAGCTTCCATAGTAGAGCAGATAGTAATGCACTGCTTTATACTTTTCCATGAGATTACTCTACCAGCTAACAGAAAAATACAGCATAATATAGCTTCTTACTATCAAGGCAACCAGCATAATCTGCATCTGAATAATCGATTACCTCCAACTTATTGATTATTCTATAAGTAAACATGTAGTCTTTAGTCTCCTGAAGATAGTGCATTACTTTCATGGCAGCCTTCCAGTGGTCCATTCTTGGATCACTTTGATATTAACCAAGTATTTCCAGAGCAAAACTAATATCAGGACGATACATACTTGAGCATACATCAAACTACCCATTGCAGATCTATAGAATATGTCTTTTATTTGATTTTTCTCAATTTCATTCCTGGGGCTGAAATTTATTGAATTTATCATCTTTAATAATTGGCACTTTATTTGATGAGCAGCTTGATATTTCAAACTTTTCTAGGATCCTAGTAATATAATTTTTTTAGGACAAACCAAGCAACCTCTTACTTTTGTTATGATGGATTTCTATACCAAGAATATAAGAGCGTCTTTCGTATCTTTCATATCAAAATATTTGGAAAGAAACTTTTTGGTTTCATACAAGAGATCCAAATCACTGTTGGCTAGTAAAATATCATCCACATATAAAATAAAAAATATAAACTTACTCCATTCACCTTCAGATATATATCTTGATCAGCAATATTTTCTTTAAATCTGAAGGAAGCAATGGCATCATTAAACTTTAAGTACCATTACTTGGAAGCTTATTTAAGATTATACATAGATTTCTTTAATTTATATACCAACCTTTTATTTTCTTATATTGAAAACTCTTCTAGCTATTCCATATACACCTCTCTTGTAAATCCTCATTCAAGAATGCAATCTTGATATCCATTTGATATAGCTCTAAATCAAAATAATCTATTAATGCCATAATAATTCTGAATGAATTCTTTCTAAAAAAGGTAAAAATGTTTCAAAATAATCAATGCCCTCCTTTTGAGTGAATCCCTTTGCTACATGTCTAGCCTTATATTTTTTTGTTGCCGCCTAGATCACTGTGGTCCGTAGCTCTGACATGTTATAGGTGTGTCGGGCTCCCTCTGGTGCTTGCTCCTCTCTCTGATCAGCTCCTGGATCAGTGTGACCTACAAAAAAGTGGAGAACCGGGCTGGGATTCCGGCAGGAACACTCCGACGATCAAGTCAGTTAAGGCGATCAAGGGGAATAGAGTCTCAGTGATGGAGAGCCTTGAAACTTCTCCATTTAGAGGAGTAAAGATGAAAATTCAATGGTAGAAGGTGAGTGGAGGTGGAGGTTAGAGAGCTGGGAGGTTCTCCTTGCTGGTTTGTTATCCGTTTGCTCTCTTTGTCTTACCCGTTGTCTCCCTCTCTTGTCGGAGGTCCCTTCCTCTGTTTTATATGAGAGGAATGGCTCAGACCAAGTCTGGGGCTTCATCGGGATGTCACTTTCCTAGTGCCCCTTTTGAAAGGGTTTTCTATTTATCAGTGGCATCCTCCTTGTCAGATCGGTCCTTAGAAAAAGATCCTTCTATTGGGGGTGTTCGCCGACGTAGTTAGGTCATGTCCCTCTGGTGGTGCAATTTTTCATGGAAAGTGCGGGCACCGTGCCCCGAATCCTGAGCCATGATGGGGCATTTCTATTGCAAGAGAGACCATCGGAGTGTTGCAGGGCCTAGGACCTTAATAGGATACTCTTCTTGGAGAAGACACAGGTGGCATGTAATAGGAACTGGAGCCCCGGTTGTACGGCGGGGGGTGCAGGTGGCATGCCATAGGGCCCGAAACTTGGCAGAACACGTGTCACATAGAGGATGCAGGTGGCATGTTACAATGCCTGGAACCTTTGGTAGGGCACGTACGACCTCCTGGGGGTTGTGGGTAGCTGGGAGCTTCCATGCCATGGTCTAATCTTCTCCCGATCCTCTATTTTTTGCTACTGACTGGAACTTCGATCCTGGAAGGAGGGGGAGGTCTATCTCGGGAGCTCGACCTTGGATGGCGAGAGCACGACCTCAACCGGAAGCTCGACCTCGGATGGGAGTTGGCCTCAACCTGGGGCTCGACCCTGGATGGTCGGAGCATAACCTTGACCGGGAGCTTGACCTCGGATTGAAGTTGACCTCGCTGGGGCCTTGACCTTGGATGGTGGGAGCACAACCTCGGTCGGGAGCTCGACCTTGGATGAGAGTTGACCTCGACTGGGGGCTCGACCTCGGATGGTGGGAGCACGATCTCGATCGGGAGCTCGACCTCGGATGGTGGGAACACGATCTCGGCCGGGAGCTCGACCTCGGATGGGAGCGGACCTCGACCGAGGGCTCGACCCTGGATGGTGGGAGCACAACCTCGACTTGGAGCCCGACCTCGGATGGGAGCTGACCTTGGTTGGGGCTCAACCTTAGATGGCGGGAACACGACCTCGATCGGGAGCTCGACCTCAGTGGGAGCTGACCTTGGCCAGTGGCTCAACCTCAGATGGCGGGAGAATGACCTCGGTCGGGAGCTCGACCTCAGATAGGAGCTGACCTTGACCGGGGGCTTGACCTTAGATGGCTGGAGCATGATCTTGATTGGGAGCTCGACCTCGGATGGGAGCTGACCTTGATCAGGGGCTTGACCCTAGATGGCAGGAGCATAACCTCAACCAGGGGCTCGACCTCGGATGGTGGGAGCACGACCTCGATCGGGAGCTTGACCTTAGATGGGAGCTAACCTCGTCAGGGGCTCAACCTTGGATCTTCATTTGGTCACCACATCCAGGTGGCACTTTCTACTAGCATGGCTGCTAGCTGGGTCCGGCATAGGTTTCACATCAGTGATGGTGCCACATCAGGTGCCCCCCCACTCTCGAGCCTAAAGTACGATGCGATGCTCAAGGCGAAAGGAGTAATGATCACGCTGACGTGGAAGGATGCTCCTCCTGTACTATAAATGCCTCGAGCATCGGCACCCTGGAGATCGCACTTCCACACCAACGAGGAGACACCAATTTGCTCATTTAGGAGGGCCATAATTGCTGCGTCGGGCCTGAAGCAGTTGCCTCCAAATCAAAGCATCATCTCCAGTGGATCTCGATGCGTGGGCGGCTCTAGTTGGGAAGAAGAGAGGATGCACATTTTCGACCAGTACAATGCGATGGGGGGGCCTACAGGCTTTTGAAAGAAGGGGCTTGTCTTTTTGCTCCTTAAGGACTTTTCGAGCAAAGAGTGCAAAGTCTTTTTGCAGTGCTCCCTTCTTCCTTCCATCCCATGCTTGCATTCTTTTGAAAGAAGGGGCTTGTCTTTTTGCTCCTTAAGGACTTTTCGAGCGAAGAGTGCAAAGTCTTTCTGCAGTGCTCCCTTCTTCCTTCCATCCCGTGCTTGCATTCTTATTCTAGAGTATTTGCAGGTCAGTCCTTCCTTGCTTCTTCTTTCTTCCTCCTCTCTTCTCCTTTGGCCTGTGTTGGAGGAGATCTTGTAGAGTTATGTAGGCTTTTTATCTTTCCCTTGTCTACTTTTCTTCCTGCTCTCCTCCATGAGTTCCTCTGACAGAGGACACTGTCGCCCGGACTATTTCGGCGAGGCGGGGCCATCACAGCAGAGGCTTCCTTCCTCGGATAGAGAGGAGGAGGATGTTCTTGTAGTGCTCCGCAAGGGTCCCCACCGGACAGGGATAGTCATTGGGTCCCCGTGGCTCCTCCTCCTCCTCCTTCTCCTCCCATCAGGGAGTCGGCTGGTCCCTCCGGCATTGCTTCGACGATGACCCGCGAGGACCTCCTCCTCGTTCGGAGTGTGTATGGGATCTCGGATTCCATCCGGCTCTCAATCTCGGGACCGAAGAAGTGGGTCACTTCCAGTGGCCTGGGTCGGATTGTTTTATATGAAAATTTTTTCTTCAAGGGTCTTCGTCTTCCTTTCTACCCTTTCTTTTTTTTTGAATAATTTCTGTTTGGCCCTAGCCCAACTTACCCGTAATGCTGTCAGGACCACTTTTTGTTTTGTTATCCTTTGCCATTTTCATGGTATTGTGGTCCATTTCTGTCTCTTCAGGGCCTTATTCACCCTGAAGTGCCACCTAGTTGATAATGGGTGGTGGTTTGTGACCCCCCGCTTAGGGGCTATCAAATTAGACCTACCTTCTTTCATCAAGGGTGGAAGAGCAGGTTTCTATTCGCCTCGGTTGAAGGAGTGGACTGGGTTTAGAGTAACCCAGACCGCTCCCCCAATCGTCAGTCTTCTATCAAGTCGGCCAACAAGGAGGTGTACGACCAGCTCATCACTTCTGAGGTCTTGGCTCTACGAGACTTGCTGACCGAGCATAATCTTGTCGATGCTGGGGTCAACCGGCTCAACCTCAAGGTAAGGCTCGATGTTGGGCTCCTTTCTCCTTAAAGTATGTTTTTCTTCAATAGGTGACTAACTAATCTCTTTCTGTATCATAGGGATGAAGTTCACCATGGAACAACTCTTCAGTTTGTCAAAGAAGAGGGCCGCCTCCATGAGGCTCGGAGAGTAGCCCGCGAAGAAGGCTTGGGAGGAGCTGGAGTGGAGGCCCGATGAGAGGCCCTCTGCGACACCGTCCGTACATGGGCCGGCAGTCCAACCTTCTTCCCGTAGGCGCAGGAGTGGGGCCAGACCTGTGGAGGGGGCTGTGCCAACAGCCCCGATGGCCCCTCCATGAACTGAAGCTCCACCTCGACTGGAGGTGGTGGAAGAAATTGCCATAGAGAGACCAGTCCCACCACCGACAAATGGAGCCACCTGAGTCCAACCCATAGCCACCATGCCTTCACTAATGGCCACGTCAAGACCCACATAGCCATCCACGACACCGAAGTCGGGGATGAGGAAAATGTCCCTCTACATGCCTCTAGATGCGGCGCTGATGAGGGACGGAAAGTTGGTGGAGCAGGTGATGAATGCCATCATCCAACCATAAGATCGCCAAGAGAAAGGTGGCCGACAGTTGGTTGTCATCCTCACTGGGATGTTTCCCTAACTTCTATCGGTAAGCCATTTCATGGTTATTTCACTCTCCTTTTTTGCCCATGTAGATGTTGGCTAACTTTCTCCGTGCGACTATTGCTGGTGGTTGCTAATACCCAGCTTATCCAGGATTCATGCCTGGGGCTAATGAAGCAGGACCACTGCCTCTGCAAGGAGAGGGATGCTACCAAAGCCGAAGCCCAGACTCAGGCTGCCCGGGTATAAGAGCTCGAGGGTCAGGTGAAGGCCCTCTAGGCTGAACTAGCCAGCTCCCAAGCGAAGGTGACGGAGCTAGAGAAGAAGTTCGCTAACCTAGGTGATGCCCTGAGGGCGAAGAAAAAAGAGAATTCTCGTCGGGCTAAGAGGGAGGCACACAATGGTGGCGAAGGTGGCCCACCTGGAGGGAAGGGCGCAGATCCTCCAAGTGCAACTTGAAGAGGAGGCGGCCCAGGCTACGACGATCGAGGAGAAGGCCACGGCATCGGTGGTGCTAGTAGAGGTGGCAAAGGAGGCCACCGAAGCCGTCCCCTAATTTAAAGCATTAGAGGCCTTTGCAGACGAGGTCGCTGAGGTACTCTAAGACTCCTACCAGAAGGGGTTCAATGACTTTCGGGATAAAGCCAGTTGGCTCTTCGGACTGAAGGGGCTGGACAACATCTACCCTGATCTGCCTACCATCACCAGGGTGCCGGGATGCCTGCCATCGAGGTTGAAACAGAGCCGGAGCCAGGGTCCAAAGTGGAGGCCGAGGTTGAACCTGTTGCTGCCCAGGACACCTCATGGACCAGGGCGATGCTAGCACCCAATGAGGCGACCCATAGACCAGGGAAGTAGTCAGCGACCCGTCGACCAGGGAAGGAGTCGGCGACCCGTCGACCAGGGAAGGAGACGGCGACCTCGGAGTAATTAGGATTTTCTTTCTTCCCTCATTTTTTGTAACTAAGTTTTGAAGGGCTTCCCGGCCTGTCGGAGCCTTTACAATTGTAAAGAAAAAAATAACTTTCGTGAATAAAAATATCTTCTTTGTAATTGATGAGTACTTCTACTCTTTACCCCTTCTTTTTTTGTACTTAGATTTTTTGAAGGACTTCCTGTCCTGTTGGGAGTCTTCACAGATGTAAAGGAAAACTTCAGTCAATGAACATATTGTTTCTTCATTTGCTGAGTGCTTCTCTATCTTCTTTTCTTTTTTTTAAACACTTTGAAATTTTGCCCAGTAAACATGAATCTTTCGTACTATGAAGGGATTGTTTCAGCAATGTGGACTGAGCCTTGCTTGGTCGGCGAACTTTGCCTTGCTTTTCTCCCCTTAGCTTTTCTACCATTTCCGTGATAGAAAGATAGGCATCATGATAGTGATGCATGAGGCTTCCTAGGTCTCGGCCATTTTCGACCAAGTCTGAAACCTCATGACCAGCCGGGAGGACTCTAAGAACACTCTGGCTCTCCTTACCGATCGTAAGACCATGCAGTGGTGAGTGCAGGGCTTCTAGAGTTTCTTGACTTGCCTCACTAGTTTGGAGGAATGGGATGAATGAATGATAGATGCAGGGCTTATGGAGTCTCCCGATTTGCCTCTCCAATTTGGAGGAATGGGATGAATGAATGATAGATGCGGGGCTTTTGGAGTCTCCTAGCTTTGGAGTGCATGGCTCTGTAAGTTTCCCAACTTTGGAGTGCAGGGCTTTGTAAATTTTTTGCTTTGAGTGTGGGGCTTTGTAAGTTTCCTAGCTTTAAGTACAGGACTTTTGGAGTTTCCTGACTTTGAGTGCGGGGCTTCGTAAGTTTTCCTACATTGAGTACGACGCTTCGTAAATTTCCTGGCTTTGGAGTGCAGGGCTTCATAAGTTTTCCGGCTTTGGAGTGTAGGGCTTCATAAGTTTTCCAGCTATGGAGTGCAGGGCTTCATAAGTTTCTCAGCTTTGGAGTGCGGGGCTTCATAAATTTTTTAGCTTTGAGTGCGGGGCTTTGTAAGTTTCTTGGCTTTGAGTGTGGGGCTTCTGGAGTTTCCCGGCTTTGTTCGCCGAACTTGGAGTCAGGCAAGTTCTTGCACAGGTGGAAGATAGGGTTGCACCAAAAAGGAACTTTAATAATTGAGGGGAAGCCTTATATTATTGGTAGTACATCCTCAGATTGCTGGCATTCCATGTCCATATGAACCGGGTGCCATCGAGTCCGGTGAGGTAGTAGTCTCCGCTTGGTAGAGCCTCGACCACCTTATAGGGACCCTCCCAGTTCGGGGAGAGTTTGCCATATTCTCTTGGTTGGGATACTTCTGTTCGCTTGAGAACCAGGTCACCTGGATGGAAAGTCTTGGGCTTGAAGTGGAAGTTGTAGTAGTGAGCTACCCGTTACCGGTGTGCTGCCATCTAGAGTTGAGCTTTGTCTCTCATCTTATCTAGCAGACCCAAGTTGAAGAGAAGGCGGGCTGGATTCTCAGTCTCGATGTATTACTCTACCTGTAACGTGGGTAGACCTACCTCCACTAGAATCATAGCCTCTGAACCGAAAACAAGGTTGAAGGGCATCTCACCTGTTACCGCCCAGGTGTAGTATGGTAGGCCCACAACATACTGGGGAGTTCCTCGATCCATCGACCCTTAGCCTCATCCAGTCTAGTGTGGAGCCCTTGCAAGATGGTTTGGTTGGTCACCTTAGCCTCCCCGTTGGTTTGAGGGTGTGCCACCAAAGTGAAGCAATGGCAGATGTTGAGGTTAGCGCAAATTCTTTGAAAGCCTGATTGTCAAACTATCATCCATTATCTGTGATGACCGAGTGTGGGAGTTCAAAATGGTAGATGATTGACTTTCAAAAGAAGGATCTAACCTTAGCCTTGGTGATCCATGCTAGGGGCTCAGCCTTGACCCACTTGGTGAAGTAGTCGATGGCCACATCAAATACTTCCATTGACCAGATACGGGAGGAAAGGGACCCAGAATGTCCATTCCCCACTGGGTGAACGGCCATGGAGTAGGGAGTTAGAAGAGCGGTGTGGCCGACTGATGTTGGATGTAGGTGTGATGCTGACAGCGATCACACTTTCTCACAAAATCAACGACATCTTCCTGCAGTCTCCCAAAAATATTCTTGCCAGAGAGCTTTATAAGCCAGATCCTACCCCCACGTGACTCCCGCAAATGCCTTCATGGATTTCTTGGAGTACATAGGCAGCTATTGAGGGCTTTAAGTACTTTAGCAAGGGGTAGGAGTAAGACCTCCAATAGAGCTACCCGTCCATTAGCACAAACCACATGGCCTTCTTCTTAAGGAGGCTGGCTTCCTTGTGATCCTCAGGTAGGGCTCCGATGGTAATGTATCCGATGTAGGGGTCCATCCAGCTTGCCTTATAAGTGACTTGCTGGACCTCTGCTGCAGACTCGAAGCTGGGGGTCTCTAGATATTTGATGAAGGTATGCCTCAGTTGTAAGGGTTTTGGTGACCAGGGCGGAAGCGTGGATTTCAAAAATTTATTATGAAACCACTACCAAATCCTTAACCCAAGACTTCCTTACTAGGAATTAAAACATATAAACATGCATATATAATATAAACTAGAGTTTAGGCACCAACCTGAACCGCTAGTATCCAATCCGATGAAGAAAACCCTGATTCAGCCTTCTTCTCCACCAGGCACCCAAACGTTCGCCCTCCAACGGTGATCTACACGAAACTCAGACCAAGGAAGAACTCCTTCTTCAAGTTGCTTGGAGAAGTGGAACTCTTTCGGCAGTCTTTGGTCTATTGACCACTGTAGGACACCCTGTCTTACTGTAGGGCACTAAAGACACTCTTCTAAACCACTCTTGGTTTTAGGACAACCCTTCTCTAGGACCCCTTAGACTTATGTCCTAAAACAAAGCCTTGTCCTATTAGAAAAGACCTTGTCTTAACAAGACAAGTCATGTCTTAAAGAAAGAAGGAGGGAGAGAGATACTCAGAATAGTACTTCGGTGGAATTCTTATTTTTATAAGACTCATTTCACCACCCCCTATTTATAGATACAAGAGGGGCGTGTGATATGTCCTCCCATCAACTTATCAGATATGATTTTTCAAGACCGAAGAGAAGTTATCTGGCTTGAAAAATCATATCTAATAAGCCCATTCATGCATCGAAGGCCTTATTCACATCCCTTCTTTTATCTTGACGAATTCTCACTTGCCACATATCAATTACCGGTCCCTAGGAAGCCAAGAGGTACCTCTTCAATCTGCAAACATAAGAGATTATGAAGAGTCATAATAGCAGAAGGACTCTCCATCAGAACCGTGCGCCACATGAAGAGTTGCGACTCTTTATGCACCACGCGCGCCATCCTTCTTCCATGCAAATTTCAAAGAATGTTGACCAGTCAAAACATAGGCAATATGGGTGTCATTGGAAAGAGCATAAAATTTTTTTTCTGACCATATAAATTATATTCTAATCAGAGATTTATAGCTCATTCTGTGCCCTTTTGAAGTTAAGGTATCATTTAGGTACCAAGAGTCCCATGCCATTGGGACTCTTCATGTATGGCGCCTAAAATGTCCTTAAATCCAAATTAAAATCAGATTTAGCTCTGATTAGGCTAGCCCCACTTAGGACTTAACCTAATTTAGGTTTTTCATAATTAGGTTAGCCCAATTAGTAAGCAACCGGACCCAATCCAATTGGGTTAGGAATTTGGTTAGCCTACATATGCTAGTATGTAATCCAGCTAACCAATTAGGATCCTATGACCCTAATTAAATCATGAATGACTTCCTTGGCCAAGTCTCTATTGTGTGTGATCCATTAGGTTTCACATCTAGCCAGCAGTAGGTTTAGGTTTGAGCCGATTCGATCCGATCGAACCTGATTGACCTAATTAGGTCAAATTGGCTCACCTAATTGTCCAATTTGAATCACACATCGAATTGACTCATGAAACCAAATCAATTGGTTCATGAAGACCTACAAGACAAGATTGACATTTAGCAACATGTCATGCCTACCCGGAAGATGAGGAATTTTGGTGGATTTACCAAAATACCCTTTAGTGGTGAGTTACCGGGCAATTCAGTCCTTCAATCTACTTACACCCTGAATATGACTATGGATATGGATACTTATCAAATCCAATTTCATATTCATTCTTTGCTTAATCTGTTAATGATGATTCATTAATGAACCATTAGAAACTATTTCTAATGTTCATACTTTGATCAAAGATTTTCCGAATCTTCATTTGATTGAAATCATCTGGATGTGCTTCCCTCTTACTAGGGTTGATCGATTCCTTTTTGACCTACTCACAACCTCCATATGCAATCCACCATACCCAGTATCACCCCATGCATGACTCAGTGTCATGATTGAGGGTGAACCAAAGTATGGATTCATGCATACAAGGTACCATGGCAGTTTCAGGTCAAAGGACCACATGCACTACTCTCACTACGAGAACTATCTATTGACAAACAGATAAGGTTCCATTAGATGTTCTCAAGTTGGATCCATTCAGTGAACTCATTCTCTAATGAGCACCTACATCCTAGTATTAGTGTCAAACATAAGTGACTGTGAGATCAGTCACCCTCTTCACCAAGCATACATAGGATGTGCTGGTCTTACCGGAAACATTGATCCCCTACTCAATATCCCATCGACCAGGAATATTCTAGATTAGGGTTTTAAGGCTTTAGGTCTCATCGGTATGATCTCATCATAACCCTAGAACCATATCCCTAATCTATGGGGTTCATCATATCTTAATAAAATTAATAAGACACAGCGTATGATGAAAATAAAATACCTTTATTAATTGATAATGTCAATATACTGGTTTGGGATACAAAAAAAAAATCCCATCGAAATATAACATTTCGATTGGCCTTTAGGGAATAATCCTTTCATCAGTAACGAATCCAGTAGGGTCACTAGCTTGGAGAGGATGTTGGCCTAAGCATTCTCCACACGAGAGATATGGGAAATGCTGAAGTGTTGGAGGTTTGCTATGTATGAGCAAACCTTTTCCAGATACTTTGCCATCATGGGATCTCGAGCTTCATACTCGTCGGAGACTTAGCCCACCATGAGCTGCAAATCCGTAAAGACCTTCAGGTACTTTATGCCCAGCTCGTGGGACACTTTTAGTCCCGTGAGGAGTGCTTTGTACTCGACTTGATTGTTGGTTGTCTTGAAGTGGAAGTGCAGCACGCATTTGACGACAACTCCATTAGGGTTGGCGAGGATAAGCCTGCTCCACTCCCTCTAGTGTTGGACGTGCCATCATCATGGAGAACCCACGTCATCACTTCTAGGGGTAAGTCCCGTTCGGGCTTAGCTTGCCTATCCGGCTCCTCCAGATCCTTGGCTGCCTAGGTACATTCTACTAAGAAGTCAGCGAGGACCTAGGCCTTCTACGTCGATCATGGATGGTAGGTAATGTCAAACTCATTGAGCTTTACCGGACACTTGGCCAGGTGCCCTGACATATTAAGGCAGCTCAGGATGGCCCTCAGAGGCTGGTCAATGGAGACCATGATCAGATGTGCTTGAAAGTAAGGCTTGAGACACTATGCAGACATAATGACTACAAAGATAATCTTTTCGGATCGAGTATACCTGGTTTCTGCATCATAGAGCAGCTTGCTGGTGTAGTAGATTGGCCATTGAGAGCCGTCCTTGTCGGTGCGGACCAGTGCTAAGCTGACCACCTTCGGTGAGATCGCTAGGTACAGGAGGAGCTCTTCTTCGGGCTTCGGCCTAGATAACAATGGCAGGGAGGCTGATGCAGAATGCCAGCTCTGATATCAATAAAGATGATACGAGACAGTTACGATGCGGTGTAAGATGATTCAATTTAAGCCTAGATAATTTAAGAGAGCAATGATCATAGTAAAGCAACTAACATAATATATTGAAAGAATAAAGAAGGCAATTAACCATTACTCGCGATCTGCTCCGCAAGCTTTGAAGAATATGGACCCGACAGCTAGGAAACCATCTTAGATTAGGCTATTCCATGCTTCAATTACTAAATCTAATAAGAAAAGGGTTGGTTACTTACCCCAATGGAGATCCACTTTGAATTAAGTTGGATCTGCTGCTCGATCGCTCAGATTTCATGGTAGGATGAAGATCAGGACTCTAGATTCCAGATCCACCATCAGATCTTGGTTCAGAAGCAAAGGATCCATCCTCTAAGGTCCTTGAACACCTGGGATCTGCAAAGAAGGCAGCAAACAAAACTTAAGATTGATGTAATTCAAGTTCGAAATGGGAAAAAAGAAAGATTGGATTCGAAGAGCTTGAAGAAGATCGGTAGCAATTGTCGAATCCGGCAGAACATCCACTCAAGGACCTCACCGCCTTGAGCTCTCAAGGACCTCCCCGCCTTGAGCTCTTAAGGACCTCCCCGCCCTTAGAGAAAATCACTAAGCCTACCCAGCTTTGTGGAAAAAGACAGCATTTTATTTCATAATTCAATAATCAATAATTACAAAGGGTATGGGGTCCTATTTATAGAGTTCTTCACACATGAAGATACCATAGGACTCTTTCAAATCTAAATTACATTTAAATTCAAACACTCCTTGAATTTGAAATTTAAATTGACTTGGGCGACAACTTAGAAAATGTATTTGGGAAAAGGAAGATGGGGCGCTAATCCTTTCTTGGCACTAATTTTCTTTCTCATTTGGTGCTAACCTTCTTTCACTTGGCATCTCATCTCCTTGATAGGATAAGAACATCTTCAAAGATTTGACTTTGAACCCTTATTTGAATTTAAAGGGGTTTGCTTGATCCTCCCTTGATACTTGGATAAGATGAAGGGATATAACTTGATAAGAGAGAACTCTTTGATTTTTGGATGAAACTCCTTTTGAATTTGAAATCTTCTTTGAATATGAATGAAGATATCTCTACCTATCTTGGACTCTTCCTCCCATTTAATTTTTTGAATGGATGGGGGCGTCATCTGGAGTGGGCGACAAAATATGAGGGGGGGGCGCCATATGAAAAGCTGAGACCTTCTGCTTTACTCCTCTTAAATGGGCGCCTCCTTGAAATTGGAATATACGATGAAAAATAGGATGGGATGGGTGCCTCTCTTGGATAAGGATGACATTCAAATTGTCTTCTTGTCTTGATGTCTAGATGTCCCAATGTCTTGATATCTGGATGTCTGGATGTCTAGATATCTGAATGTATGAATGTCTGAATGTCTAAATGAAAATTTGGACAACCCTTTTTTAACCTAGAATTGACCTACCAAGGTAATGACAACTTGGGTCTTAGGTACTTATGACACCCCTTAACTTATTCAAGCACTAATTACTACTCAAACTAGACAAATCATCAAACAAAGCAAATTAATACTATTTACAAGACTCTTAAACCAATTGATGGACTCAATGGACTCAATTGGTAACCTAACAACCCTAATTGACCAAATTATACTCAATTTGATTAAATTACAACTCAATTTGACCTAATTTCAACTCAAAATAACTGGGACTCGAGTGTTCTTTGTGAAGAACACATGGACTTGCTCATTGGTGATCCAAATTGAATTAGAAAAGGTTTGCTTTCTCTTCCTAGCTCTTGTGTCCTCACCAATTCTTCCGGGGTGGGAGGAACTCGACCCATCAAGTATGGGTCAATTTGGCTCTGGTAATGTTCTAGCAAGTCAGGGTTCAACTTTTGAAGATCCTCTATGGTGATCCAAGAATCCTTAGACTCAGGTCTCCCTTGCCAACGAACCAGATATCTTTGGTAGTTCTTATTTCTAGTAGTTATGATCTTATCATCCTTGATCTGCTCAATCTTTTCTCTTCTCTCTGGTAATTTAGCTGGTGGACATTCTGGGATAGGGTCACTCTCAAAGGTGGGATCAGGCTCAAATGGTTCACTAGGTATCACCATTGGTTCCTTAAACTTGACTAGATCAGATATATTGAAGGTCGGACTAATACCTAATTCAGATAGTAAGTCTAGCATATAAGCATTAGGTCCAATCTTCTTTATAATCCTATACGGTCCAGCACTACGGGCATATAGTTTCTTCATGGTTCCGACTAGAAACTGTTCAGGTCGTAACCTGATCATGACGAAGTCCCCTTCGTTGAACTCTTTAAATCTCTTATGTAAGTTAGCCTCGTGCTCATATGATTCATTGCTCTTTTTAATTTTGTTACTAATTTTTTTATGCAATGCTTTGACATGCTGTGCAAACGACTCTGTGGACTCTAGGACTCAGACTGACACTTGACAAAAAACGGACTCAACTATGTAATCCTATTGAGAGGAATTTTATTGGACCTTAGGGTCTAAACCTAACAGACGATTGATTCTCTAGGTTTGACCCTGGTCTGGTATGCACATGAAAAGTTACCATGGATCCCTAGCAAATGCCATAAGGTCTTCCAAAAGTAGGTAGCAAAAGGGATGGGCTTTAAGGGCTCATGCAACCTGGTAATCTCTTCAAAATGAAACCTAATGGCTCTAGAAGCATGATAAGTGAAGGGTAGGAAATAGGAATCGGAGTCTTGGGATAACTTAGGAGAAGCATGAAATAGACCTTGATTACTCAGGATGACCTTAAGATTTAAATATTGATATATTGGTGTAAGATCTATGACAGGCGGGATGCTTCTAGGTGGTGAAAGGTCATTTGGAAGGTTTTCAGAAAGTTTATCTTGATAGTCTTCTAAAATAATGTTAACCTCCTAGGGTTGTTCCTCAGGGACTTGAAGGAGGTCTTGTATTGAGCCTAAAGGATTGGATTCTTCCTAAGGGCATTGAGTTACAGGAACCAAGTCCTCACTAATTTCCTGTTGTTCTGATGTTTTAGAACTAGGCTCAACAATCTTTTCTTTTCCAAGGGTTTCCTCAGGTAAGGTACTAGAGTTGTCCTCCTCGAAGTCTTCTCCTTCGTATTCATCCATCAGGTTTTCTCCAGCTTCATATATTTGCACTACGGTTTCAGCTTGAGTAACCTTCTGGTCAATTAACTCTAAGTCTGCAATAGATATTTCCTCTTCAGGATCATTCTTAGGAACAAACAAGGTCACAGGAATGGGTCGGCTCGGATTAGGGTCTAGTCGGCTCTGATGAAAATTGGGTTGACTTGGGTGGACTAGGCTAGATCCTGATTTTTGATAAGGGGCACTAATCCAAATGGGTTATGGCCAATGAATTCTGGATCCAAGGAAAGTCGGTTTAGGTGAACTAGGGTTAGTCCGAGCCCTACGGGTTCTTTCTAGGTTGTCGAGTCGCTTATCTAGTCGGTCACACTTATTGTCCATCAGGGCACATTGTTCATTGAAGGTCCTCAGTAAAATTTCTATAGTGGACTCCATGATCAGACTGGGTTGGGTTTGGCCTGCTCTAGTGGTCATGCAATGCAAACATTACAAATCAACCTAAGTCTGGGGTTCCTAGATCTAGGGGCCAATATAGTGCTTAGTTAAGGTAATAACCAAGACTGTAGTAACTCCTCGATTGGCCAGGTAAGAGGTGGGGTGTTGGGAGGCTCCCCTCACTTTCGTGAGGTCCTAATTAAAGAACCACCAGTCCGCTTAGGGCGAAAAAAATCTGGACCTCTAGCCTTAGACACCAATTCTCATAAGCACACACAGAAGTGACTACTACAATGGATTAACATGTATATAAAACCCGACCTGTTGCTATCCCTAGCTTTAAGTGCTACTCGATTTTAATTAAGGCTTAGGACTATGCAAATGGGGTTGGTTATTTTAGGCTAAGGAAATGGTCTCAAGCCTTCCCTTATGTTATATTGCTTGCCCTTAGAATTGGTTTAAAATATGAATGCACAATCAATTCTAGTTACCAAGATAAAATAAGATACCACTAACAACTCAAAATTTAAACTTTAAATTTAGATTTCAGATTCAAATTTTAAATTTTAAATTTTGGATTTTAGATTTAAATTGCAGGAATTAAATTTTTTTAGTAGAATCTGAATGTGCCAAAGAAACCCTAATTTGTGCTTAAGAAATTAACCAAGCAATCTTAAACACACAAATCACAAAAATTCCAGCAAGCAAGCATACAGCCAAGCACAAAACAAACTTCAATCTCAGGTTATCATGTCTGGCTGTAGCTCATTACTCCCATGGGTCATAAATATACTTTCATATATTCGCTCAGGAGGCGTGATTTCCTTCCACCAAAGTACTCTAAAATAAATAATTAAATTTTTTTGTTTAACCCTCAGATCTGAAATCTATAAGGAAGATTTAGATCTAAGTTTGTTTTGTCTTAGATTAATAAAAAATAAATCAAATGAACTAAGTTTCGGATAGCTATGATGAAAGCTATCGAAACTAGGTCAAAATAATTGCAGCAGACCTAAACTGTGCAGTAGAGATTAAAAAAATTACAGAAAAATATTTTTTTATTATTTTTTAATAAAATTTGAGATGCTAATTATTGACTTATCAGGGATTAATATAAAATTAATTTCAGATGAAAATAACTAATCTAACATGATGTTCTATGCATATCAAGTTTAGGTATGTGCAGAATTTAGCAAGCATGAAACCCTAATCAACCTAATGCTCTGATACCAATAATGATGTAGAATGCCAGCTCTGATATCAATAAAGATGATGCAGGACAGTTACGATGCGGTATAAGATGATTCAATTTAAGCCTAGATAATTTAAGAGAGCAATGATCATAGTAAAGCAACTAACATAATAGATTGAAAGAATAAAGAAGGCAATTAACCACTTACCTGCGATCTGCTCCATAAGCTATGAAGAATATGGACCCGACGGCTTGGAAACCATCTTAGATCAGGCTATTCCATGCTTCAATTACCAAATCTAACGAGAAAAGGGTTGGTTACTTACCCCAATGGAGATTCACTTTAAATTGAGTTGGATCTACTGTTCGGTCGCTCAGATTTCGCAGTAGGATGAAGATCAGGACTCCAGATTCTAGATCCATCGTCAGATTTTGGCTCGAAAGCAAAGGATCCATCCTCTAAGGTCCTTGAACACCTGGGATCTGTAAAGAAGTCAGCAAACAAAACTTAAGATTGATGTAATTCAGGTTCGAAATGGGAAAAAAGAAATATTGGATTCGAAGAGCTTGAAGAAGATCGGTAGCAATTGTCGAATCCGGCAGAACCTCCACTCAAGGATCTCACCGCCTTGAGCTCTCAAGGACCTCCCTGCCTTGAGCTCTTAAGGACCTCCCCATCCTTAGAGAAAATCACTAAGCCTACCCAGCTTTGTAGAAAAAGACATCATTTCATTTCATAATTCAATAATCAATAATTACAAAGGGTATGGGGTCCTATTTATAGAGTTCTTCACACATGAAGATACCATAGGACTCTTTCAAATCTAAATTACATTTAAATTCAAACACTCCTTGAATTTGAAATTTAAATTGACTTGGGCGACAACTTAGAAAATGTATTTGGGAAAAGGAAGATGGGGCGCTAATCCTTTCTTGGCACTAATTTTCTTTCTCATTTGGCGCTAACCTTCTTTCACTTGGCATCTCATCTCCTTGATAGGATAAGAACATCTTCAAAGATTTGACTTTGAACCCTTATTTGAATTTAAAAGGGGTTTGCTCGATCCTCCCTTGATACTTGGATAAGATGAAGGGATATAACTTGATAAGAGAGAACTCTTTGATTTTTGGATGAAACTCCTTTTGAATTTGAAATCTTCTTTGAATTTGAATGAAGATATCTCCACCTATCTTGGACTCTTCCTCCCATTTAATTTTTTGTATGGATGGGGGCGTCATCTGGAGTGGGCGACAAAAATATGAGGGGGGCGCCAGATGAAAAGCAGAGTCCTTCTGCTTTACTCCTCTTGAATGGCGCCTCCTTGAAATTGGAATATACGATGAAAAATAGGATGGGATGGGCGCCTCTCTTGGATAAGGATGACATTCAAATTGTCTTCTTGTCTTGATGTCTAGATGTCCCAATGTCTTGATATTTGGATGTCTGGATATTTGGATGTCTAGATGTCTGGATATCTAGATATCTGAATGTCTGAATATCTGAATGTCTGAATGAAAATTTGGACAATCCTTTTTTTACCTAGAATTGACCTACCAAGCTAATGACAGCTTGGATCTTAGGTACTTATGACACACCTTAACTTATTCAAGTACTAATTACAGGACTCAAACTAGACAAATCATCAAACAAAGCAAATTAATGCTATTTACAAGACTCTTAAACCAATTGATGGACTCAATGGACTCAATTGGTAACCTAACAACCCTAATTGACCAAATTACACTCAATTTAATCAAATTACAACTCAATTTGACCTAATTACAGCTCAAAATAACTGGGACTCGAGTGTTCTTTGTGAAGAACACATGGACTTACTCATTGGTGATCCAAATTGAATTGGAAAAGGTTAGCTTCCTCTTTCTAGCTCTTGTGTCCTCACCAGAGGCAAGGAGCTTTTTTAGCCCCTCGAAGGCCTCCCAGCATTCTTCCATCCAAGTGATGTCGTGTATCTTGCACAGCATCTTGAAGAAAGGCTGGCGCACTCGACAGAATGCAAAATAAAATGGCTTAACACAGTGATGCACCCGATTAAGCACTAAACCTCCTTCTTGGTGATGGGTTGTCTCATATCAATGATCACCTGGATCTTCTCGGGGTTGGCTTCTATTCCCCGTTGGATGACCATGAACCCCAAGAATCTTTCCGTTGCGATGCCAAATGCACACTTGGTAGGGTTCAACTTCATCTGGTAAAGATGGAGGTTATCAAAGGCCTCCGCCAGGTTGGTGATATGGTCCGACTCCGGGCCACTCATGACGAGCATATCATTCACACAGATCCATATGTTGTGACTGATCTGGTCTTTGAAGACCTTGCTGACCAGATGCTGGTACGTGGTCCCTGCATTCTTGAGGCCAAATGGCATCATTTTGTAGTAGTGCATACTTCTATCGGTCATGAACACCATGTACTCCTCATCCTCCGAGTGCATGCAGATTTGGTTGTACTTGGAGAATGCATCCATAAGCTGAGAAACTTATGGCCCGAGGTTACATCCATCAACTGGTCAATCTTGGAAAGCGAGAAGCTATCCTTCGGGCATGCTTGGTTGAGGTCGGTGTAGTCTACGTAGATCCTCCACTTCCTGGAAGCTTTCTTGATCATCACTATATTAGCAAGCTAGTCAAGGTATCGTACCTCACGGATGAAGCCTGTTATGAGGAGCATTTCGACCTCCTCATCAATTACCTTCTGCCTCTCTGGGGTGAAGCTCTTCTTCTACCAGACTGGGTGGCAGTTGGGATTGACGTTTAGCCTATGGGTGATCACTTCTGGTAGGATCCCGGGCATGTTAGCTGTGGTCTAGGCGAAGACATCTACGTTGGTCGGTAGGAAACTGAGCAGGCATGTCCTCTCTTCTTCGGGCAGCAGGGCTCCTACTTGCACAGTCTTTAGGGGATCCTCTTCTAAGGAAAAAAATAACAGAGGCTCGATTGGTCCACCTTCGACTCCAGGTCTGTTGGGTCTGGCTGGTCAATGGCAGGAGTCTACACAGTCTCTCGCACCCTGGGATGGTCTGCAGGCAATGTTGGACTGGCTATCAAGACCCTCTCATCTCCCCCGTCCTCCAAGGAGTTGGAACTAGATGAGAAGATGCCTGGTGGAGATCGTGGCATTGAGTGAATTAAGTTCGGGGCATTCCAGAATCATGTTGTATTGCCCAGCTAAAGCAACCCAAGAGGGGGGGTGAATTGGGTTTCAAAACTTTTTGCAATAATTAAATTAGGTGCTAGTGAGTTTGCAAAGTATTTGTGTGTTTAACAAAAGTATGCAGTAGAAGTAATAAAGTAAATGCAAGAAGAGAAAGATAAGCAATCACAAACATAAGAATTTATAGTGGTTCAGTGCACTCCAAGGACCTATATCCACTTTCCAAGATCTACTTGGGTATTTCACTATAATCCAATCTTGATTACAGTAGATTAGTTTTCCCGGGCTTACTAATCAAAATCCCTTGGATTTCATAAGGCTAACAAAAAATCTAGTTGGTTTTCAAACAAGGCTCACCAACAACCTAGTTGGTTTTAACTCAAGGCTCACTAACAATCCAACCACAAGTTTCAATCTACTTGAAACTAGGAACAACAAAATAATTCAAGTATAATTTAAGAATACTATAAGCTTTCTCAAAAAGCAAATAAAACTCGATGAAGCTCTTGAAAGTTGTTGAGAAGCTTGTCTTGAAGTTGTTGAAGTCTCAATCAATGCTTGAATGAATTGGACTTGAAAGCTCTCTTTGAGACTTGAATGGTTGAAGGCTCAACTTCACTCACAAGTATTGAATGCTCAATTAGTTCTTCAATAAATCACTATTCATTTCATAATAAGTTATTCCCACTTGTGTTTGGTGGATTTTAAATACATTTCCAAGTCTTAAATGACTGTTTATGAATATTGGAGAGGAGAAAGTAACCGTTAGACATAAAAAGGAGCAATTCTATGCTTCAAAAAACTAGCCATTACTATTTAGTCAGACTTGCAAGTATCGACACTTCAGACCATGAGTTGACTCATGTGTCGACACTAGGTCAAATTTTTTTTTTGAAGCTCTTTGGAGTGCTTTGGTGCGTCAACACTTCTTCTAGTGAGTCGACACTTGAGTCGACACTTCATCTTCGTGAGTCGACACCTAAGCAAAAACTTGAAATCAGCAAGTTCTGTATTATTTTTAGTCTCAGGCTTTGAGTCAACACTTGGCTGATTATGAGTCGACATATGAGTCGACATTTGGCTTCCATGAGTTGACACTTCAGCATGCCGGTTGAAATATTTTTTGTGTATCAGCTCAGACTTCTGTGAGTCGATACCTTTAGTCGATACTTGATCTACATGAGTCGATACTTGGTTGAAACTTTGCTGAAACTTGTCCAAATTCAAAATTTGAGTACTTCAAAGTCATTCTGATATACCAAGATCCATATAACTTGAAATTTCATCAACATAAGTGACTTCATCAACAAGATGACAAGCATTTTGATCTCTTCAACATATTATAACTTTGATGAGTACTTTGTTATGATAAACATACTTTTAACACACAGTCACTACTCAAATATACTTAAGTATTTTGTTATTTATCAAAATCAAGACAGAAGTCAACAATTTTTTCCTTTTTGATGATGATAAAACCTTTAAGTATATACATATTGTAAGCTCAAAAGATTTGCAATAAGTATCAGAGCACTTGAATATTAGTATCAGAGCTAAGTTGTAATGATTATCAAGAGCAAAAACTCATCTTCAATGTATCAGAGCTATATATATACATAAAAAATAATTCAATTCATCTAGTTTCAATATATCAGAGCTGTAATTATAATGTATCAAATCTATAATTGAAATGTATCAGTGCTATATACTTATGCGAGATGTTTAAAAGGTGTATCAGAGCTAAAATAGATTTGAAAAATAAGTATTAGAGCAAAAAACAGGTTGAACATGAAAAGTATCAGAGCAAAATCTATAAGAGTATCAAAGTGAATAATACAATATAAAGATAGAGAGTATTAGAGCTAAAAAGTATCAGAGCACATCAGAGCAAGTAATATAACATAAAGATAGAAAGTATCAGAGCAAAAATATTAGAGCATGAAGAGTATCAAAGCATGAAAATAAAGAGTATCAAAGCATAAAAATAAGGAGTATCAGAGCATAAAAAAAATAAAGAGTATTAGAGCATAAAAATAAGATGTATCAAAGAATAAAACTAAAGGTCCCCCTCAATATATGATCTGAAAATATTTTTTTTATTTTTTAAAAAGGTTTAAGAAATTTTAGAAATTTCAAAATTTTCAAAAAAATTTCTTCTTTAGTACTTTTCTCTCCCTTAGCCATTCTTCTCTCTTAATTATTACTTATTGCCTTCTTGTCTCTCCCTTTAGTTACTTATACCATTTATTCTACCCCTTTGTTTACCATTTTGATACCATAAAATGTTGTGCCATTTATTCTCATTTATATTCTCCTATTACCATTACCATTCTACAATGTTTTCATTTCCATTATCCCATTACCATTACCAATCTCTCCCTTTTTGTCATCATAAAAAAGGTGAAACAAAAGTGGAGATAAAATGAAAAGCAGTATAGTAAGAAGAGTATAGAAGTACAGTAAGAAGAGATATGGGTACACAAGAGAAAATACTGAAAGTGTCATCATATATATAATTCCAAACATTAATACATAATATTCAAAATTTGAAACAAAATTTGATACATTGATATATAGTTTGATACAAACATACATCTAATTGATACATAACTAACACATACATCTAATTGA
Source organism: Areca catechu (assembly GCA_021397845.1). Lineage (NCBI taxonomy): Eukaryota > Viridiplantae > Streptophyta > Magnoliopsida > Arecales > Arecaceae > Areca > Areca catechu. The sequence goes on from CM038040.1 coordinate 136,452,061, forward strand.
TATGATACCAACTGATACACTGACCAATTCTAAGAGGTGCTGTCCTCATCCGAGGAAGACCCAATTTCTAACATGATAGGTCTTGTAATCCTAAAGGGATGGGGTTGCAGCCACATCGGTCGGAGATCAGCGCAGATATCCCTAGGAACATCACCATGTCCTCGGCTTCTGCTTCTGGGTCATGCTCTCTCTTTGGCTCGGGCTGAAAAAGAAGCAACATCAAGAGCAGGGTCAGGAAATGGGACAGGGTCAGGATTAGCATCAGATGGTGTAAGATCAAAGATAGGACTAGTGAAAAGAAACTGGAATCCAGGAGTATAAAATCCTAACTTCCTGGATAGAGAAGAACTAGGTAAAGATATAGAAGGAATTATTGGCGTCCTATCAAAAAAAGTAGGGGAAATAGTAATCGAAGGTGTAGGTAAGTCAGTGGGAGTATCAGGTAGGTCAAAATATAGTACAGGTGTAGATAGATCAGGGTCAAAAGGATCAGGTATGATAGGAGTACTAGGAAGGATAGGGGTCTGAAGAGTTGGACTTAAAAGGAAGGAAGCATCCTCAGAAGACATCATGACATCAGTTGTAGCAGACTCCATCGAATCCATGACCTGATCTCTCACCTTAGGCTCGGGCTCCGCTATGAAGTCATCAACATCAAAGTCCACTGACGGAAAGCCTTGAATGTCTCCTATCTTAGTATCATTCATTGGTGGAGCTGGTGGAGCAGGTAGAGAATCTGATGGTGGAGGGGAAGGTGGCCTGCTAGGAGTCAATCTCTGTAGAGCAGCCATGATAGTAGTAAATCCCTCTCTCATCTTATTAAATCCTGATCTCATCTCCATATAAATTAGATCAACTCGCTGTCTCATAGTTTGCATCTCTGTCTCTAAGCGAGTGATCCTATCATCAGAAGTATCTCCAGGAGGTGGCACCTCAACGTATGCCGATATAGATGGCTCGGGCTATAACTCTAGTGTAGCTCATGATGGCTCAGATGGCCCAGCCTTATCTCTCAGTGTATCTTCCTCCTCAGTTGCATCATCATCTGAAATCAAGTCTCCAGAGTCTCTGCGCCTCCACTGACCTCGGGACCTATGATAACCCATATGATGTAGTAATCTCTTAACATATACATCAATGTGTAGTAGCTCTCTGTATGGCTCTCCATCAGGGTCGACTTTGTAAGCTCTAAAAAGTCTGGTAAGACCATGCCATACGGCAAGCATAGTCTCCTGCTCGTCACCGCCTCCATCATCTGATGGACCATAAGCATAGGCAGGCAAATGGGCATCCTTCGAATGAATGCCACCATCACCAAAAGCTCTCTCTGTGATGAAGTCAAAGCATCCAATCTTCGATAGAAGAATCCTGACCATAATGTGATGTAGGAGCCTCATCTCTGCTGATAGCTATGATGCAACAACTGTAGCTCCCTCTCCTAGGTCATCTCTTTTAAAAATACATGTGAAACCACTGATCCAATCTACAAGGGAGTCTGCAACTGTCCCCCTTATGGGAATCTCCCAAATCTAGCTTAGAATGTTTGCTGACAAGGGAATAAAGATGCCTCTTACCACTCCGATCCAACCATTGCTGTCCCTAGCTAAGGTCTTGTAGAACTCTTTCATCAACACAAGGTAAAACCACTCTTGGAGGGTACAAAATTGTGCTAACCTAGCATCTCTCAACCAATCGCTGATCCTAAAGTGCTGCTAGTCGATGAAATTGAAGTCCACTCTCCATCCCCTAACAATGGCCTTGGAGGCCAAGCGGTCTGCCCTTGGGATTGGTGGTGGTTAGCTGGAATGTTGGGCTATGTTGGTGCATCTGCAGACTGATCATCATGTCTGGCCTTGGTGCGACACTCTGCACCCTGAGAGAATGGTCGAGGCCTCCTCACCAGCTACTTCCTAGGCCCCATTATCTAGGAAACATGGAAAACAAAAGGATGGAAAGGGAAACGGACAAAGGAGTCATGGTGAAATCATGAAGAATGGTGAAATGTGAGGGAAAGTGGGCTCAAACTCAAAATAGAACTGTTAGAACCCTGAATGGGAACTAACGAAGGTGAGGGAATAGTGAGAGGATGTGTCGGCTCAAGAGAAATGGGAGAAAAAATTGATTGAAAGCCTTATTTGTTCACTATTTCTGTCGGTCAAGTGTCGACTTACGGGCTAAGTCCAAGTGTTGACACTTCGAGGTGTTGACACTTCCAAGTGTCAACACTTCAGGGAAAATTAGGAAAATCGATACTTCCAAGTGTAGACACTTTAGGAAAAATTAGAAAAAATAGAAAATAATCACAAATAAGATTAGGGAGTTGATTTAGAAGCTAATAATGACTGATCTTGAGTTTCAAGGGCATTAGATCAAGAAACTTTCAAAGGAAATTCCAAAGGTCATTATAAATGATTGAGATCTAATCAAAAGGATTAATGATCCCTAATTCTCTTCCAATCATACTGAACTTATCTTCATTAAGTAGCTTGGTCAGTATATTATCTAATTGCATTTCAATACAAACAAATTCAAGCATAACATCATTGTTTTGAACATGGTCTCTAATAAAATGATGTCCATTTCCTGTGTTTACTTCTTGAGTGTTATACATGATTTTTAGTTAAGTTAATTGCACTTGTGTTATCACATCTAATTGGTGTCTTAGTTAATTTGATGCTAAAATCTTTGAGTTGTTGTTTAATCTACAAGATTGAGTATAACAACTTCCAGCTACAATATATTCAGCTTCAGCTGTAGATAGTGCAACTAAATTTTGTTTCTTGCTAAACCAGGAGATTAAATTAACTCCAAGAAATTAATAAGTTTCAGATGTACTTTTCCTAAATAATTTATAGCCAGCAAAATCAACATCAGAATATGCAATCAAATCTATAGTTGAGTTCTTAGAGTACCACAATTCAATATCAACAGTGCCAGATAAATATCTAAGTATATATTTAACAGCCAATAAATGTGATTCCTTAGCTCAGGTTGATATCTTGCACACATGCTTACACTAAACATAATATCTGGTATATTGGCAGTTAAATACAACAAAGAATCAATGATACCTCTATAAAATTTTTGATCAACTTTCTTACCAGATTTATCTTTGTCAAGCTTAAATAAAGGGCTCATAGGTGTTCCAAGAGGCTTAGTCTTCTCCATCCCAATTTTTTAAGAATTTTCTTAGTATATTTAGCTTGGTTGATGAAGATCCCATCATTTGTTTATTTGATTTGGAGTCTAAGAAAGTAGCTCAATTCTCCATCATGCGCATCTCGAACTCACCCTGCATAAGCTTTGTAAATTCTTGATAAAGAGATTCATTAGTGGCTCCAAATATAATATCATCGACATAGATTTGTATTACTAAGAGATTATCAGCTTTTTTCTTTAAAAACAAGGTAGTTCTACATGACCCCTAGTAAATCATTTTCAATTAAAAATTTACTTAATCTTTCATACCATGCACAAGGGGCTTGTTTTAAACCATAAAATGCTTTATGCAATTTGAAAACATGGTCAGGATATGCATGATTCTCAAAACCAGATGGTTGTATAAATACTTTTTCAGCTATGTAACCATTCAAAAATGCACTTTTAACATCCATTTAAAATAATTTAAAATCCATAAAATATGCAAATGCTAATAAAAGTGTAATTACTTCAAGTCTAGCTACTGGAGCAAAGGTTTCATTAAAATCAATTCCTTTTACTTGATTGTAACCTTTAGCTATCAGTCTAGCCTTGTTTCTAGTCATAATTTCTGATATAGGACAAGGCTAGGAGGATCGTTGGAGAGCTGAGAAGTCTCCCGGGATTAGGGTCAAGAAGGGATAACTAGGGCCTCATACCCTGTGATGTTTCGAAGAACAAAGGAAAAGGGCATCACACCCCACGATGTTCCGAAGAACAAAGAAAAACTAGGGCCTCACGTCCCTCGATGCTCGAAAGCGAAGGAATAGGGTCTCACATCCCTCGACGCTCAAAAGCGAAGGAATAGGGTCTCACACCCCTCGACGCCCAAAGGCGAAGGAAAACGGGCCTCACACCATCTCCATGCGGGGCGAACAAAAAGAATCTCTCTTTTTTAAATACTAATCTTTTTTCACTAATTTTTTACAAATGAATGAGGGTGGTATTTATAGACTTTCCAACCCTCTTACAAGATAAAGATAAAACCTATCCCAATTCTAACATACTTCAAACTAATAATTCTAATCTAAAATAAACTTGAAATTAAAACAGTTTCATACTAATCAATACATCCAGATTAAAAAATTAAAATAAATAAAAATATAATATGAATGCATCAAGATCTGTGCCAAAATAGGTTCATATTAGGATCTGTGCTGAACTACTTTGAAATCTGTGCAATAACAGTACCGAAGACATCATGCTATGAGAAGTGTGTAACTTTGAGATCCATGCAAAGTTGTTTTTGCTGCTCTGAGATTTGTGCAGATTCCTTCCCTTGTGACCGTGGAACAGAAGGATGCGACGGATGGGGAAGAGGGGTTGGGGTTGTAGATTCGGTGAGGGTGGCGTCCTTGGGTTGTTCGGATGGCTCAGAAACTAGTGGCTTGGCTAGTGGTTGCTAGTTTCTCCAGCCTTAGGATCCTTCCCAGTGGCAAGGGGGCGGTGCTGGAAACTTTTTCGGGTACTATAATCATGGAACAACAGTGTAGAAGGAGGAGGTGGCCGGCAGCTCCATTGTCGGTCCATATTCTGATCGAGGGAGGCCTTTTCGGTGGTGAGGGAAGAGCGCCGACATGTTCTCTGGCCGGTGGTGGGTTGGACAGGCGAACTGGCAGCTTGGGCGGTAGTGGATCTGATTGATGCCCTAAGGGGAGGAGAGGACAAAGGTGGAGGCCGGTCACCATGGCAGCAGGGCATCGGTGTGAGGCAATCCAGCGAAGGGAAGTGAGGCGCCTTTTGGATCTGGATGGACGGGGCAGCCGGGCGACATGGTCGGCTCGACGGTGGGTCTTCCGGATGGGAGGGAGCGGCTGTGGGGTAGGGGCAGCGGTAGCATCACCGAACGAGGCGGAGTGGTGGTAAGGGCCCTCCGGTTGTTATCGGTGGCGTCGGTGGTGATCATTGACTGGGAAGAGCGGAAATGGGGCTTGGATCTGGGTGGAGAGGTGGAAGAAGATGACAGGGATAGGTCGAGGATAAGTCAAGAATGAAAGGGATATGCCCTACAAGCCAATCTATGTTGTATCTCCCAAACCATTGTAATTGACAATTTTCTAAATAAAGGCATTATTTTTCATCATACGCTGTGTTTATATTATATGATGAACCCCATAGATTAGGGCTATGATTTTAGGGTTATGATGAGATCATACCAGTGAGACCTAAAATCTTAAAACCTTAATCTAAAGTAATCCTAGTCAAAGGAACCCTGAGTAGGGGATCAGGGTTTTCCGGTAAGACTAGCACATCCCATGTATACTAGAAAGGGTGACTGCTCTCACAGTCACTTATGTATGACACTAATACTGGGATGTGGGTGCTCATTGGAGAATGAGTTCACTGATATGATCCAACTTGAGAACATCTAATGGAGTCTTAGCTACATGTCAATAGAAGGTTCTCATAGTGGGAGTGGTACAAGTAATCCTTTGACCTGAGACTACCATAAGTACCTTATGTACATGAACCCATGCTTTGGTTCAATCCTAATCATGACACTGAGTCATGCACAGGGATGATACTGGGAATGGTGAATTGGATATGAAGGTAATGAGTAGGTCAACAAGGAATCGATCACTCTTGGTAAGAGAAGATTGCATCCAGCTAGTTAACAATCGGATGATGATTCAGGAAATCTTTGATCAAAGTAAAGATATTAGAGATGGTTTCTAATATCAAGATAATTGAATCATCAATATAAGATTGGGCTAGAAATAAATATAATATTGGATTTGACATATATCCATATCCATAATTATATTTTGGTTGCAGGCTGATCGAAAGATTTAATTATACGGTAACTCTCTATGAAGGGTAATTTTGGTATTTCACCAGAATTTCCATATCTTCCGGGTAGACATGACACGTTGCTAGACGTCAATCTTGTCTTGTGGGTTGATCAAATTCAAAGATCACTTATTAGGAAGAGCCCTAATTGATCAAATCGGGTAAGCCCGGTTTGACCTAATCGATTAGAAAGAGTTCTAATCAAATTAGGTCAACTTGTATTCGAACCCACTGCTGGCTAGATGTGGAACCCAATGGGTCACACACTTAAGAAGATTGATCAATAGTTTAATTTGTGATTAAATCATCTTTGCAGTATAACACTCTAGCAGGTGTTGCAAACCCTAGCTTCTATTCGAATCGGATTCGAATTAGGGTTCTGGATTGGTTCAAATTGGGTTCTAATTGGATCTAATTAGACCCTAATTATGAAAATAGGATTATGGCTAACCCTATTGGCTAGCCATGTGACTAGGCTAGCCTCCCCACCCGCCCCCCTTGCATTTTCATGCCAAATGCCAAGAGTCCATGCGTTATGGACTCTTGGCGCGCCATTTGGAAGAGTCCATGGCGCATGGACTCTTGGCGCGCCCCGCTTAATTCTCTGATGAATTAAGATGGGGCGCCCTCCTTTCTTAAGAAATAGCGCACCACTTATCCCCCCTTGTATGGGAATCCAACGGCTGGAAGTTTTTTAAGAAAGACAAAAGTCGCTGTTTCCTCCCGGGCGCGTGAAATAACATCTCTTCGGAGATGAAAAGTCGCGACTCCCTTCCTATTAAAACACCGCATTTTTTCCTTTAAGAAAAGCCGTGGGATTTAATCTGGAAGGCCGTGAGATGGGAGGATGGGGCGTGAGAAATTGAGAAGGGCGTGAGAAGGAGTTCACGGAGAGATGTGTGGGCGCCTATCTGAGATCTATATAAAGGGTCGGGAAAATCAGAACAGGGTAATGTTTTTCTTTCTTCCTCTCCTAAAGACTCTTTTATTCTTTTCTTGCTCTTGCACTGTTTCCTTTACAGAGTACACCTCTGTCGAAACTCTGCTACTGAACAAGAATAAGAGTAAAAGTCTCCGACGGTAAAGGAAAGAAAGGAGTTCTGATTTGTTCCTTTCTTTCTTACATTAAGACATCATTGTCTTAATTTCTCCTCCAACTTAAGACAAGCCTTTGTCCTCTTAGGACAAGGTCTTTTCTTCAAGACAAGGGTGTCTAAAGGGCCAAGGTCTTAGTGGAAGGAGGAGAAGAGGTCAAGGAAAGGGAGGCAAGCTCTTGTGTGGAGGAATTCAAGCCATAGTCCAAGCAATTGAGTTCTAGGAAGAAGAACTCAATAGAAGGAACCATTGAAAAGAAGATAGAGTTTTCTTGATCATTGCTCTGTGTGGATCACCATCGGAGGGTGGACACTTGGATGCCTGTGAAATCAATTAGCCTCTTCAACATCAAATTTTGTTGGAATTAGCGATTACAGGTTGGTACCCTAATCCTAATTTACATAGATATGTTTGTCATATGATCTAGTCTTATTTAAGGAGTTCTTGTTTTAAGATTTTTGGTGTGAATTTAGTTTCATTTTTGAAATTACACTTCCGCTGCGTTGCACCGGAACCCAACAAAGAATAAACAAGAATAAAGTGGGAATAGTGAGGATAAGTGGAATAGCTAGAATAAAATTAAAAAATCTGGGAGAAAAAAAGAAAAAACCCTGATGGATTTTGATGTCCCCATCATTTTCCTGGGTGGAAAAAACTCGACTCCATCAAGTCAGACTTGATGCTACATTTTTTTTTCTTTTTTTCTCTAACCATAATCCTCTCTCGCTCTGATACCAAATTGATGTGGGATAAGGCTAGGAGGATCATTGGAGAGCTGAGAAGTCTCGTGGGATTAGGGTCAAGAAGGGGATAACTAGGGCCTCACACCCCACGATGTTTCAAAGAGCAAAGAAAAAGGGCCCACACCCCATGATGTTTCGAAGAACAAAGAAAAACTAGGGCCTCATGCCTCTCAATGCTCAAAAGCGAAGGAATAGGGTCTCACACACCTCGATACTCGAAAGCGAAGGAATAGGGTCTCACACCCCTCGATGCCCAAAGGTGAAGGAAAATGGGCCTCACACCCTTCCCATGTGGGGCAAACAAAAAAATCTCTCTTTTCTAAACAATCATCTTTTTTCACTAATTTTTTACAAATGACTGAGGGTGGTATTTATAGACTTTCCAACCCTCTTACAAGATAAAGATGAAACCTATCCCAATCCTAACAGACTTCAAACTAATAATCCTAATCTAAAACAAACTTGAAATTAAAATAGTTTCATACTAATCAATACATCCAGATTAAAAAATTAAAATAAATAAAAATATAATCTGAATGCATCAATATCTGTGCCAAAAGAGGTTCGTATCAGGATCCGTGCTGAACTGCTCTGAAATCTATGCAAACCTGATAATAGTGCTGAAGACATCCTGCTCTGAGAAGCATGCAACTTTGAGATCCATACAAAGTTATTTTTGCTGCTCTGAGATCTGTGCAGATTTCTTTCCCTGTGATCGTGGAACAAAAGGAGGCGGCAGACGGGGAAGAGGGGCTAGGGCTGTAGATCCGACGAGGGTGGCACCCTTAGGTTGTTCGGACGGCTCGGAAACCGGTGGCTTGGCTAGTTGTTGCTGGTTTCTCCAGCCTTAGGATCCTTCCCAATTGTAAGGGGGCGATGCCGGTAGCTTTTCCGGGTACTGTAATCATGGAACAATAGTGGAGAAGGAGGAGGTGGCCGGTAGCTCCATCGTCGGTCCATATTCCGATCGAGGGAGGCCTTTCCGATGGTGAGGGAAGAGAGCCGACGTGTTCTATGATCGATGGTGGGTTGGACAGGCGAACCGGTGGCTTGGGCGGTAGTGGATCCAATCGGTGCCGTGAGGGGAGGAGAGGATAGAGTGGAGGCCGATCACCATGGTGTAGGGCATCGACGGGAGGTGATTCGGCGAAGGGAAGGGAGGCGCCGTTTGGATCTGGACAGGTGGGGCGACCGGGCGGTACGGTCGGCTCGGCCATGGGTCTTCTGGACGGGAGGGAGCGGCTGTGGGGCAAGGGCGGCGACAGCACCATCGATGAGATGGAGGCAGCGACAAGGGCCCTCCGGTTGATGTCGGTGGCATCGGCGGTGATCATCGACTGGGAACGGAGGAAATGGTGCTTGGATATGGGCTGAGAGGTGAAAGAAGATGACAGGGATAGGTCAGGGATAAGTTAAGAATAAATAAGAATAAAATGGGAATAGTGGGGTAAGTGGAATAGCTAGAATAAAATTAAAAAATCTGGGAGAAAAAAGAAAAAACCTTGTTGGGTTTTGATGTCCCTGTCAATTTCATTTTCATCCAATTTATTCTATATACCCATTTAGTACCAATTATGAAAGCATTAGATGTTCTTTTTACTAGTGTTCAAACATTATTTCTTTTAAATTGATTTAATTCCTCTTGCATGGAAACCATCCAATTTGGGTCCTTTTCAACTACTTCTATTTTCTTAGGTTCTACTTGTGAAACAAAAGTGTTGGCTTTAGCCCTTGATTTTAATGAACTAACAAAATGTTGAGTACATATTTTATACTAATGTTTCAATTATAGTTATGAGTTTCAGGATTCAGGCACCTTAAATTCTTATATGAAAGTATCAAGATACTCATTGGAAGCTAAGCAATTTTCACTATTTAAGAAGTCTTCTCATTTGGAAGAGGTCTCAAAATAGATCAAACAGAGCTTTACAAAAAGGGTATTGAAGTTTTATTGAAGAACATTTTGAATTTTGAAGGTTGGCACAAGTTTTTGTCAAGTTGCAGAGTCAAGTGTCGACTCAAGGCACGCTAAGTGTCGACACTTCAGAAAGTGGCACGCAGAAAATTCCTGTGGCATGCTAAGTGTTGACTCACATAAATTAAGTGTTGACTCATAGAAGTCAGGTGTGGACTCATAAAAAAGAAGTGCCGACTCATGGCCTGAAAAAATTAAAGAAACAAAACTATGCCATTCGAAGGTTTTTCTGTCAAGTGATAACTCAAGAAATTCAAGTATTGACTCAGGAGATTTAAGTGTCGACTCACATGGTTCAAGTATCGACTCATAGCTTGAGAACAGAAAAAAGACAGAACCCTAGTTTTTAAAATGTTTATACCTTGAGTCGACTCATGCTAACCCAAGTGTCAACTCATGAAGACTCAAGTGTCAACTCACTGAAGTCAAGTGTTGATTCACGGGTTTTGACAGCTATAATGGCTATATTTTCCGAGAGACATATTTGATCTCTACAAGCTCCCAACGGCTAGTTTTGCTCCACCAACGGTCTTAAACCATTTTTTAGAAGTTTTTGAAGTATTTAAGCTTCACCAAACTCATTCATGAAGAATCAATTTACAAGAGACAAGACTTTTCTTGAGAACTTCACTTCCAAAGTAAAAAAGAGAGCAAAAATGAAGATTCCACTGAAAAAGCTTACAAGCCTTCATTTCAGCATTCCAAAGCTAGTTTGTGAAGTGATTCCAAAGAGAAGACAACTCAAGCATTTATCAAGAGCCTCAAAGATTTCATATTCCACTCTATGAGAGAGTTTGCTTGTGCTTTAAATTTGTATCTCTGAATTTATTTCTTGTACTAGTTTCAAGGGTGTTTGAAACTAGTGTTAGGCCCTTCCAAGCCTTGAATTAGAATCCAAGCCTAGGTTGGCTTGAGTAAAGGTTGTTGGTGAGCCTAAGTGAGAAAACTAACTTTAGGTTTGACTTGTGAGCCCGTTGAAAACAAGTTGGCTGTAATCTAGGTTGATTATAGTGAAATTTCCAAGGGGTTGCTTGGGAAGTGGATTTAGGTGCTGGGCTTGCACCGAACTACTATAAATATTTGTGTTTGTGTGTGTGCTCTTTACTATTTTATATTTACTCTTATACTCTTGGCATTGCATCTCACTCACTTGGTACACACTTGTTTTGCTTTATAAGCACATTAATTTCAGTACATATTTGCTTTAATTTTTTAGAGAAACCCAATTCACCCCCTCTTGGGTTGCTATGTGGGCAACAAGTGATATCAGAGCTTGGTACTCAGCATTTAGGTCTAATGATCTTGAGTTAAAGATCTAAATGGCAGCCCAAATCAGAGTTGGAATTGTCGAGGGACAAGCCTCAAATCGTCCCTCCTATTTAATGGCATAAATTATACTATTGGAAAACATGCATGTGCATTTATATTCAAGTCATTGATTATAACATTTGGAGGACTATTGTTAAGGGTCCTCATCAGGTTACCACCTTGGTTAATGGCAATCTCACCCCAAGATGGAAGATGAATGGGATGAGAATGACATTAAGCAAGTTGAGCTTAATGTTAAGGCTATGAATTTATTGTTTTGTGCTCTGGACCTAAGTGAGTTCAATAAATCTCAAATTATTTCTCCACAAAGGAAATATGGGACACACTTGAGGTTACCATGAGGGTACACATCAAGTGAAGACTACCAAAGTTAATATGCTCATTCACATATATGAAATGTTTAGAATGAAACCTGCAGAATCTATTAGTGAAATGTACACTCGATTTACTAACATTATGAATGGCATAAGAAGTTTGGGCAAAGTTATTTCTAATGCTGAATTAGTGAATAAAATTTCAGATCACTTCCTTCATCATGGGATCCAAAAGTGATAGATATTGAAAAAGCTAAGGATGTCAACACACTACCTCTTAAGTAGCTTCTAGGATCTCTAATGATATATGAGCTGTCATTAAAACAAAAGGTTGCGGACAATGACAAAAAATGAAGACCTTATCATTCAAGTCCACAACAAAAAAAGATACAAGTGATGATTTTGATGAGGAAGATGATGAAGATGAAACGGCTCTCATCTCAAGGAAGTTTAGGAGGTTCATGAGAAAGAAAATGTTTAGTTTCAAGAAAAAGCCTAAAAAAGGAGAGCCTAGCAAAGAAAAAGAAAAAGAAAAAGAAAGGGAGTAGCCTATTTGTTTTGAATGTAAGAGACCCTGCCACTTCAAGATGGATTGCCCCTTACTCAACAAGAGTAGAAGGAAACTAAGGAAGAAAGCAATGATGGCAACCTGGAGCGAGAGCGAGGACTCAAGCTCAGATGAAGAGCAACAAGAAGTCGCCAATTTTTGTTTAGTGGCTAATGATGACGAGGTAAAATATGAACTTGAAGATGAATTTACTTTTGAAGAATTACATGATGTTTTTGATGATTTAGTTGTTGAGTATCAAAAACTTAAAATGAAAAGCAAAGAGCTAAAGAAACAAAATTTGGAATTGATTAAAATAAATGATAAGTCTTTGATTAAAATTGATTGTTTGCTTCAAGAAAATAAGAAGTTAACCGATAAAATTATCTTTTTGGAAAAGGAAAAGAAAGATTTGAAAAAGAAAAAATCGTTTGCAATAACTGAAAATTTTGCTAAACAAAATAAAGAACTTTTGCAAGAAAACAAGAAGTACAAGGATGAGCTTGAAAGATTAAAACATTTGTTAAAAAGTTACTTATAGTTCTAAAAAACTGAATATGCTTTTAAATAATCAAAGAGCTGTTTTCAACAAAGCAGGATTAGATTTTAAACCTTAGAAACAACAAAATTTTTTCAAGAATTTCTTTGTGCCTGCTTCATCTTCCATTACTTATTATTCTTGTGGCAATATAGGACATAAATCTTATTTGTGCAACAAAAAAAATTGAATAAAGTTAGAAAAGTTTGGATTCCAAAAGGAATCATATTCACTAACTCTAAAAGACCCAAGATGACTTGGGTACCTAAAGCCTCCACTTGATTTATCATTGTAGGTGTGTCTTGCAACCAACAAAAGAAGATTTTGGTACCTCGACAGCGGTTGCTCAAGGTACATGACTGGAGATGTGGAGTAGTTCTCTTCTCTTGAATATCAAAATGGTGAAAATATAACCTTTAGTGATAATGGAAAGGACAAAATCGTTGGGATTGGTAAAGTCCATATCACCCCCTCTACTTATATAGATAATGTTCTTTTTCTTGATGGTTTAAAGCATAATTTACTTAGCATTAGTCAGTTTTGTGACAAAAACTTTAAAGTTATTTTTGAATCTTCCATGTACATTGTCTCTAGTGTTGATGACGATGGCATCAAGTTTATTGGTCATAGGCATGACAATATTTATATGGTTGATCTTGATGATCTTCCAGTGCAAAATGGTCAATGCCTAGTAGCAATGGAAGCCAAGATCAATGAAACTAGTTGGCTTTGGCATCGTAGACTAGGATATGCAAGTATGCACTTGCTTTCAAAACTTAACAAAAAAAATCTCATAAAAGATTTGCCAAAACTTAGCTTTGAAAAGGATAAGATTTGTAGTGCTTGCCAACCTGGAAAACAAAGTAAATCTTCTTTCAAACCTAAGAAGTTGTCTCTATATCTAGACCCCAAGAATTACTTCATATGGACCTCTTTGGATCTACTAGAATAACTAGTTTGGGAGGTAAGAAGTATGGTCTAGCTATTGTGGATAACTTCTCATGTTTACATGGGTAATGTTTTTAGCTCATAAAGATGAAACATTTTTTGCATTCATTAAATTTTATAAAAGAGTCTCAAATAAAAAGGATGTTTCAATTATTTCCTTAAGAAGTGATCATGGTACGGAATTTAAAAATCATAATTTTGAAAAATTTTGTAGTAAAATGGTATTCATTACAACTTTTCTGCACCTAGGACAGCTCAATAAAATGAGTTGGTAGAAAGAAAAAATAGAACTCTTGAAGAAATGGCATGCACCATGCTTCACAAAAATGATTTGCCTAGATATTTTTGGCTGGAAGCCATAAATACTACTTGCCATATTTTAAATCATGTTTTAATTCGGCCTATTTTAAAGAAAACACCTTATGAGCTTTGGAAAGGTAGAAAACCTTCAATTAAGTATTTTCATATTTTTGGATGCTGTTGTTTCATTTTAAACAATGGCAAGGATAATCTAAGCAAATTTGATGCCAAGTCAGATGAGGGTGTCTTTTTAGGTTACTCTACATCTAGCAAGGCATATAGGATCTTTAACAGAAGAATACTTCTTGTGAAGAATCCATCCATGTTGTATTTGATGAGACTGATCAAAAATCTTTTAGAAAAGAAGATGTTCTTGATGATGAAACAGGTATTCAAAGAACTGAAAAAGTGAACAACAATAAAGAGCCTTCCAAGGAGCAAGATGATAATCAAAATAATTAAGGGGAACAAGTACTAGGAGTTGGTGACTCATCTGCACCTAACCCACTATCTAAAGAATGGAGATATGCTCATGGACACCCCCAAGAACTTATAATTGGTGATCCATCAAAAGGGGCAAGCACTCATTCTTCATTAAGAAATGTATGTGATTATTTAGTTTTTGTTTCTCAAATAGAACCAAAATCTATTGAAGAAGCTGAAAATAATTGTAATTGGTTAAATGCTATGCAAGATGAACTAAATCAATTTAAAAGGAATAATGTTTGGACTTTAGTTGAAAGACCTACTAATGTTTCAATAATTGATACAAAATGGGTTTTTAGAAACAAATTTGATGAAAATAGATTAGTTACTATAAATAAAGCTAGGCTAGTTGCCAAAGGATACAATCAGGAGGAAGGGATTGATTTTAATGAAACCTTTGCTTCTATTGCTAGACTTGAGGCAATTAGGCTATTATTAGCATTTGCATATTTTATGAATTTTAAACTATTTCAAATGGATGTTAAAAGTTCTTTTCTAAATGGATTTATTGAAGAAGACGTTTATGTAGATTAGCCCCCTGGTTTTAAAAATCATGAATTTTCCAATCATGTTTTAAACTTCGTAAAGCATTGTATATTTTGAAACAAGCTCCAAGAGCTTGATATGATAGATTGAGTTCATTTCTGCTTAAAAATAATTTTTCTAGAGAAAATGTAGATACCATATTATTTTTGAAAAAGAAGAATGATGATTTCTTAGTAATACAAGTTTATGTCAATGACATTATATTTGATGCTACTAATGAATGTCTTTATCAAGAGTTTGCAAAGCTAATACAGGGAGAGTTCTAGATGAGCATGATGGGAGAACTTAATTTCTTCCTTGGACTCTAGATCAAGCAAACAAAAGAGGGGATCTTTGTTAACCAAGCTAAGTATACAAGAGAAATCTTAAAGAAGTTTGGAATGGAGATACCAGATTATTAGGTATGCCTATGAGCTCCTCTTGTAAACTTGATAAAGATGAATCGGGTAAAAGTGTAGACCAAAAGTTATATAGAGGTATGATTAGTTCATTGCTATATCTAACTGCAAGTAAGCCAGATATAATGTTCAGTATTTGTATGTGTGCAAGATATCAGTTGCTGCTAAAGAGTCTCATTTATTGGTAGTTAAATACATACTTAGATACTTGTCTGGCACTATAGATGTTGGACTTTGGTACTTTAGAGACTCATCATTTGAATTAATTACATATTCTGATGCTGATTTTGCTGGGTGTAAACTTGATAGAAAAAGTACTAGTGAAACTTGTCAATTTTTTGAAGTTAATTTGATTTCATAGAGTAGCAAGAAATGAAACTTAGTTGCTCTATCTATGGTAGAAGCCGAATATATAGTAGTTGGAAGCTGTTGTGCTCAAATCCTATGGATCAAACAACAACTCGAGAATTTTGGAATCAAATTAACTAATACACCCATAAGATATGATAATACTAGTACAATTAATTTAACCAAAAATCCTGTTCAACACTCAAGAAGCAAACATATTGAAATAAGACATCACTTCATAAGAGATCATGTACAAAACTCTAATATGATGCTTGAATTTATTTGTATTGATAATCAATTAGTTGAATTTTTACTAAATTCTTGAGTGAAGAAAGATTTTGCATGATTAGAACAGAGTTAGGTATCATTGATCCCTTTGTGTAGATCTCTTTCAAAATTTGCTCATACTCAAATCCTTGTGCCTAAATTTTTTTTGTCCTAAACCCTTCCCTAGAAACCCCATGATTTTTGAAAATTTTATTGAATTCTTTTTGGGGATTTCCTGACCAAGTGTCGACACTGACTTCTGGCCAAAGTATCGACTCACGCCAAGTGTCAACACTTGACCAAATTTGAAGTGTCGACTCATGGGCGAAACTCTATTTTTCTAGGGCATCACTGTTCAATCCAAGCCACTTGTCCTTTATTTCTTCCCTGCCCTAGTGGTCTCCAAACTCTCCATTGTCCTTGAAATAGTGATTTTCCTCAAGTATCCCTCGAAATTTCGATAATTTCTTCTCTTTTCTCTCTTTTGGACCGATTTTATTGGCTCTACTCCATGATTTTGATGATTAACAAAACGTTAAGTACATATTTTGCATTAATGTTTAAATTGTAGTTATGAGTTTTTAGGAATCAGGCACATCAAATTCTCAAAATTAGAGTATCATGACATGCTTTGGAAGCAAAACATTTTTCATGATTTGAAAAGTCTTCTCCATTGAAAAAGGCCACAAAAGGGTTCAATTTTGATTTACAAAAGTTGCATTTAAGTTTCATTGAAAATCTTTAAGTGTTTGGCATGTTTGGCACTTATTTTTGGAAATTGCATAACCAAGTGTCGACACCTGGAAGTCCAAGTGTTGACACTTCAGCATTTGGCATGTAGAATTTCTTCACTGGCATGCCAAGTGTCGACACTCAAAACTCAAGTGTCGACATCTGAAACTCAAGTGTCGACACTTAGAATTCCAAGTGTCGACTCATGGCCTGAGATTTTTGAAAATACAGAACATGCCATCCGGAACATTTTTTGTATCAAATGTCGACACCTGAAAACCAAGTGTCGACACCTGAAAGTTCAAGTGTCGACACCTGAAAGCTAAGTGTCGACACCTGACATCCGAGTGTCGACACACGAGTTCTGATAGCTCCAACGGATCTAATTTCTGACGGCTAGTGATGCTTGTCGAATTCATCAAAATTAATTACTGTTTCACTAATTCTTATAATTTTTCTTGTAGTATTAGTGAGTCTAGATCGAGCCCTAGAGACTGAATATGATAATCAAATTTAATAACTAGACGGGGGGGTTTTTGAATAATTATGAAATCAACTAACTAATTATGTAAAAAAAAGGAAAAAAACTTTAATTAAATTTAGATTTGTTTCAGATTCAACTTAAGTTCGATTCAAGGGATTTTTGTGCTAGTTAGCAGATTGATCATTGGTATATAAACATATTATTCTTTCTCTGAATACTTAGCCAACGACTTACCTAGGAGCTAGATAAATCTAATCATCCTTACATTCATTAATTTAAGTCAAGCGCCCAAATTAAATTTTTATCAATGAACCAATTGGTATTAAGCAATCCTCATGCATTCATTGATAGCATTACATACTAGGATGAAGCTAAGAATGAACAACAATTAGACAAGCATAAATTGTTTAATTCATTCTATGTTTCCTTTTTAGACAAAGATGAAAACTGGGATCATAATCATTTTGCCTAAGTACTACTTTAACCAAGTTGCATAACAATTATGGATTAAGAACTTAGTTTAGTAATTAATCATGTAGACAATTAATTAATAGGCCTCTTAATCAATTAATCTACATAATAAATCAACAATAAAAACAAAGAAAAATAGATATTTAGCAAAAGAATAATATTAAATTAACATCACAACCTCACAACCATGCTAACATAGCTAGCTGTCCCTTGAATCAAAACAAAAAATTTACTCAATCATAGGAAAGGGAAATAACATGAAGTTAACTTGATTTCCTTTCCTTTTCATGCTACAGAAAATGTTTCTTGCTATTCTTCTTTTCGACAAAAAACAAATCTCGCCATGTTCTTCTAGTAGAAAAACAGAACTCCTCCTCTTCTTCCCTTCCAGCAGAAAACTTCTGCTATTGCTGCTCTTCCAGCAGCAAACTCCAGCACTCTTCCCTGCTGCTAATTCCCGCTGCTGCTGCTAATTTCTGCTACAGATCTCCCGCTTCTTCCAGCAGCAAAACAGATCCCCATTGTAGCAGAAAACAGAGCTCTATTTTCTCTTCTTGCTGCATTCTCCTTGCTCCCAGAACTCTCCTCTAGCCACACGAGTCCAGCCCCTTGAAAAGCTTCTTTGTGGTCTCCTAAACATCCCAAACAACTTGTTCCATATTTGCCTCAAACTTCCCATTCCGCGCCCAATCTGTGTCCCAATCTGCAACGACTCCAACAGCATTCTAAAACTAAACTTGTTTCCCAAATTTTTTTGATAAGATAGCTATGTTTTTATACCTTAGATTCTTCATGAAACTTGTAGCTGATCAAATGCACTTGAATTTAGGCCTTTGAATCACATCATTTGGCCCTTGGAAGCTCAAGATATTCTCCTTCAAAATTTCAGCCTACGGACAGAAATTCTGGGTTCTAGATGTCACTTTGAAGCACTGTTTAGAGATCCAAATGAACTCGGATTTCAATGCACCATAGCTCTTTGGAAAGCTTAAGATGTTCTCTAAAACTTCATTGAAGACCATTTTTTTCAATTCTAACTCTAAGATTATCAAAAATCTGCAAGAAACCAGAGAGATGAAATTATACAATGCTGAAAATTAATTCTCATACATAAACTTATGCATTAATCATTACAATGAGGAAATAAATTTATCAAATAGACTAAATATAATGAGAAATAAAATGTATAATTATGTCCCTATCAAATTCTCTCACACTTAACTTTTGCATATCCTCAGGCAGTTAAGCTATACAATTTATTAAACACACTAAGACAACTCACAATTCACTAAATTCTCCCAATAATACCGTACATATATTATATACCATAATTCTTAAACAGAATCAAGGATTCAAATGCCATAACACAATATGAATTAAATATATTTAACAAATTTAAACATAAAGAAACAAGAAACCTTCATTCAAAAAGTAATTAATAAGTTTGGTAAACACTCATAGGTCACTCTCAATTCACTCAAGTGTTTAAAGGATAGAAAAAGAATTTCACTCAAAATTCAATTCAAACCAAATCACTATCATAGGCTTGCTTGCTTATCCAATCTCCATCACTTGTATCACTTGTCACACATAGATCCAATGGTCTTTAATCAGGGTTGTAATGTGGCTTAGGTTCAGGGTAAGAATAAAAAGGGATACCGAGGTTAAAATCCAAGAAACTAATAGAGCATTAAGACATAAATTGAGTAAATTAAGACATTAAATGCTCCAACATTCAACCATTCTAGTTTCTTCTTTTCATTTGCTGCATAGACCGAAAATGTTTCATGATGAAAAAGCATATGTCTGTATACACTGTGCATAATTGATAAGACATGTAGATTTCTTGAACTGAACTTGCTGCTAGAAGTCTTAGTGATACATTGGTCTCCGCATACAATTGTGATCTTCCCCATTATCTCACCAATCATAACTTTCTATTTTTCTTCTTTTTTTTCCTTTTCTTTTTATTTTATTTTATTTTTGTTTTCAGCAAAGAGACATTGAAACATGGCAAGAACATTTTACTCCTATTGTATTTTATAGAACTATAGCAATCAACAATAGCTCCCCCATACCTATTCAATACACATTCTTGTCTCAAAACCCATCAAAAAATCTCAATGCTCTACTAGCTCTTGAGGTAGGTAAAATATAAAGATAATAAATTGGCTCAAGGCTCATAAATATGGGCTTCAATCAACAAAAAAGTTTAAAAGCTCAAAGTGGGTTCACTAAAGTTAATTGATTCAAGGTTGGCCATTTAAGCTAAGTGGTGTAAAATCCTATATGCTATTGTCATTTCTATGTGTACATGTGACTTTAGTAATCTTGACTAGCATTTACAAGCAAGTTCTAGAGTAACCTAGTATGAATGAACACACTCATAATAGAAACATGTATATGTATATAGGTTCAAAAGCTCATCCAAACATGTTTTTGGTCTACCAAAATAAGTTAATACATTTCAAAATCAAGCTCAAGTCAACTTTGAGCCTAAATATGCAAGTTATTCATTCAATCATGTTATGACACTCATATCTTAATTTAGTCTAAGTTTATAGCACATAAATCCGTAGATATCATTGGGAAACATCTTAAAAACATTCAAATACTTTTATTATTATTATTTTTTAAACTTTTAATGCAAAGCCCTAAATCCAAAGAAAATATGAAAATAGATTTAATGCCTACAAATATAAATAGAGAAAGGATAAAGAATGCAAATCTGATCATGGCCAGTTGGCCTCCCTCGGGTTGCCTCCTAAGAAGCGCATTTGTTTAATGTTGTTAGACCGACATTGCAGTTCTCCTCAATCTGAATAAATCAGATCCTTCGGTTTCACTTCATTGATCGTATGCTCCTTAAAACCTTCATAAAATGGTTTGAGTCTATGTCCATTCACTTTGAACACTTTGTTAGTCTCGAAGCTCTGCACTTCAACTGCACCATAAGGAAACATATTAGTAATTTTAAAAGGGCTAATCCAACGAGAACGTAATTTACTAGGTATTAGTTTAAGTCATGAATTATGAAGAAAAACTTTTTGTTCAACCACAAATTGCTTCCTAACAATCATTTTATCATGAAATGCCTTTGTCTTATCCTTGTAAATTCTTGAATTCTCATATGCCTCAAGTCGTAACTCCTCTAATTCTTGCAATTGCAACCTTCTTTGTACACCAGCTTCATTTATATCCATGTTGCAACTCTTCACCGCCTAATAAGCCTTGTGTTCCAGCTCGACAGGAAGATGACATGCCTTACCAAAGATCAACCTATATGGAGACATCCCAATAGGTGTCTTATATGCTGTCCTATTTGCCCATAATGCATCATCAAGTTTAAGGCTCCAATCTTTTCTATTTGGCTTTACTGTCTTTTCCAAAATGGACTTCACTTCTCTATTGGATATCTCAGCTTGACCATTTTTTTGGGGGTAATAAGCTATAGATGTTTTATGAAAAACACCATATTTCTTCAATAAAGCTTCTATCGCTCGATTGCAAAAATGAGTTCCTTGATCACTAATTATTACTCTTGGTATGCCAAGCATGCAAAAAATGTTGGACCTGATAAAACCTACAATAGTTTTGGAATTGTCAGTTTTGGTAGCCTTTGCTTCCACCCATTTTGAAACATAATCTACTGCAAGCAATATATAAACAAAACCAAAAGATGAAGGAAATGGATCCATAAAATCAATACCCCACACATCAAAGATTTCATATACCAATATAGGAGTTTATACCATCTCATTTCTATGGGTTAACCCTCCAGTCCTTTGACACTGTTCACAAGCTTTACAAAATATATACGAGTCATGAAATAGTGTAGGCCAATAAAAACCACTATCTAACACTTTCCTAGCCGTTCTCTTAGGTCCAAAATAACCTCCACAAGCATAAGCATGACAAAAGGTAAGGATGGACTGGACTCCAGAATCAGGTACACATCTCCTAATAATCTGATATGAATAATATCTCCATAAGTATGGATCATCCCAAATATAATATTTTGCTCACTCTTGATTTTATCTTTTTTAGCTCTACTTATGTCATTAGGTAAGATCTTACTCACCAAATAATTTATCAAATTAGCATACCAAGGAGCCTTATCTTGCAGAGCAAATAATTGCTCATTAGGAAAAAATTCTTGCAATGTTTCAGGGTTTACTTTTCTCACCAGTCTACTCAAATGATCAGCAACTAGGTTCTCAGCTCTTTCTTGTCTTTGATTTCCAAATCGAATTCCTGTAGAAGAAGAATCCATCTAATCAGCCTAGGCTTCGACTCCTTCTTTGCCAAGAGATGTTTCAAAGCTGCATGGTCAGAAAATACAATAACTTTAGAACCAAGCAAATATGATTGAAATTTATCTAATGCAAACACAATAGCCAAAAGCTCTTTTTCAGTTGTAGAATAATTGCACTGAGCTGAGTTGAGTGTTCTGGATGCATAATGAATCACATGAGGTCGATTGCCAACTCGTTGCCCTAAAACAGCTCCTACTGCATAGTTACTGGCATCACACATTACTTCAAATGGTAAAGTCTAATTAGGAGGTTGAATTATGAGTGCTGTGGTCAATGCAGATTTTAACTTATTAAAAGCTTCCTTGCATTCTTGGCAAAACTCAAAGGGTACCTCATTTTGCAACAATCTAGATAACGATAGGGCAATCTTTGAAAAGTCCTTGATAAATCTTCTATAAAAACCTGCATGGCCAAGAAATGAACGCACTTCTCGCACATTTATGGGATAAGATAAATTCATAATTAAATCAATCTTAGCCTTATCTACCTCAATACCTTTACATGAAACAATGTGACCTAAGACACTTCCTTGTTCTACCATAAAATGATTTTTTAAAATTCAACACAAGGTTTGTCTCAATGCAACGTTCAAGAACACGAGATAGATTATCCAAACAAGAATCAAAAGAGTTGCCATATATAGTAAAATCATCCATGAATACTTTAATGCAATTTACTATTAAATCTAAAAAAATACTTACCATACATCTTTGAAATGTTCCTGGTGCATTACAAAGTCCAAAGGGCATCCTTCTAAACACAAAAGTTCCAAATGGGCATGTAAATGTTGTTTCTTCTTGATCCTTAGGTGCTATCACAATTTGATTATAACCAGAATATCCATCAAGAAAATAGTAATGAGACTTACCTGCCAACCGTTCAAGCATCTGATCAATGAATGGTAGAGGAAAATGATCCTTCCTTGTCATTAGGTTTAGCTTTCGGTAATCAATGCACATGCGCCACCCATTCTGAATTCTTGTTGGAATAAGCTCATTATTTTGATTCCTGACCACCGTAACTCCAGACTTCTTTGGCACAACTTGAACTGGACTTATCCATCTGCTGTCTGAAATTGGATAGATGACTCCTACATCCAATAGCTTCAAAATCTCTTTTTTACCACCTCCATCATCATAGGGTTCAGTCTCCTCTAAGCTTCTCGGCTTGGTTTGGCATATCTTCCAACAAAATTCGATGCATGCATGTTGATGGGGTTATACCCTTGATGTCTGCTATAGTCCATCCAATGGCTGTTTTGTGGTCCCTTAGTACTCTCATAAGCCTCTCTTCTTGCATTAAGGTCAAATCCTTTGTGATGATAACTGGTAATGTCTTATCATTTTCCAAATAAGCATACTTCAGATGATCAGAAAGAGGTTTCAAATCCAAATTTGGTGCTTGCACCACAGAAGGTAACAAATTTGAGTAGACAAGTGGTAACTCAATTTTACAAATATCATACATTTTCGAAACCAAAGGCAAGGACTGCAATGCCATAATCATCTCTTCAACTTCAGGACTTAGTTGCTTTGCTAGATCAAACTCCCCTAATCCTTGACTAAGTCCACCTCCAATTCATCCATATTTGTCAATTCAAATACCTCCTATGCAAACACATCTACCATGTCAATAGAAAATATAGATTGGTTATCGCTAGGATATCTCATTACCTCAAAAATATTAAATTTTACAATCTCCCCATCAAATTCCATGGTAAGAGTACTATCATAAACATCAATTTTTGTTCTTGCTGTCTTGAGGAATGGCCTTCCTAACAAAACTGGGGTAGGATTTGGAGAGGTATTGTCTTCCATATTCAAAATATAGAAATCAACAGGAAAAATCAACTTATTCACCTGTACCAAAACATCCTCAACTATCCCTTCAGGATATGCATTAGAACGATCAGCTAACTGGATAATTATATCTGTTTCTTTTAATGGACCCAAATTCAGAGATGCATAAATTGAATATGGCATAACATTTATGGATGCACCTAAATCTAGCATGGCATGTTCAAACTTAGTATTACTAATCATACATGGAATTGTAAATGTACCTGGATCCTTGCATTTTGGAGGTAACTTACATTGAATCATCACAGACACATTTTCTCCCACACTGATTTTCTCATTACCTTTTGGCTTCCTTTTCATAGTACATAGCTCTTTTAAAAATTTTGCATACCTTGAGACTTGCTTGATTACATCTAATAGATGAATATTTACTTCTACCTTCGAAAAAGTCTCAAGGATTTCCCTTTCTTGATCTTCCTTCTTAAATTTGGATAACCTGCTAGGAAAAGGAAGAAGAACATAATTAGTAGAATTATGTACAACAGCTTGAAATTTTTCCTTAGAAAAACTTTCAGCATTGAATTTGGTCTCCTTCTCCACTTGATCTTTCTCAGCCACTTCTAAAGGTTTCTGAGCGGAAGCTTCAATTTCTTTTCCACTTCGTAGTGTAATAACACTTGCATTCTCATGTGGGTTTATGATCGTTTGAGAGGGCAATTTTCTAGAGTCTTTAGCCTCAAGCTTGCTCATTGATGTTGCTAGTTGCCTAATTTGCTCCTCCAAGTTTTGAATGCTGTTTCTTGTTTCATGTTGAAATTGTTGTGTATTGGTTGCCAGCATCTTAACAACCTCATCAAGTGACATATTTGAACCTTGATTTGCTTGCTGCCTAGCTTGAAATGGAGGTTGGTACCGATTCTAAGTAGCTTGATTTCCATAGCTCAAATTTGGGTGATCTCTCCATCCAGGGTTGTATGAGTTGGAATATGGATCATATCTATGCTAAGGTTGCCCTGGAAAGCTACCTATGACATTTGCTTGCTAGACTGGTTCTCCTTCTTGCAATGTTGGACACATATCCATAGCATGACTCGTGACTGAGCAAATATCGCATGCTTGGACTTGCTGCTTATTTCCTACAACAAATTGATGCATAAGAGAGGTTAGTTTTTCTACTCTTTGTTCAAGGAAAGATGGGCTTACCTCATTCGCTATCTTAAGTGTATGATCCGTTCTTATCCCAAATTATTGAGAATTCACTGCCATGTTGGAAATCAAATTCTTCGTAGCCTCCGGTGCTAGATTTACCAAGGCACCTCCACTAGCAGCATCAATCATACTCCTATCCATTGGTATCAAACCTTCATAAAAATATTGAATTACGAGCTGATCACTAATCTGATGATGAGGGCAACTAGCACATAATCTCTTAAATCACTCCCAATATTCATGCAACGTTTCTCCACTATTATGCCGAATACCATATATCTCTTTCCTTATGTTGGCAGCTCTAGATATAAGAAAATATTTCTCCAAAAATAATCGCTTCATTTCATTCCACGAATCAATGGAACCAGATGGAAGGTAATACAACCAATCTTTAGCCAAGTTTGCCAAGGAAAATGGAAAAGCTCGAAGTTTAATTTGTTCTTTCGAAATTCCTTGCGGTTTCATGCTTGAACACACCACATGGAACTCTTTTAAGTGCTTGTGTGGATCCTCTCGTGTAAGACCACGAAAAGCAGGTAATAAATGTATTAGTCCTGATTTCAATTCAAATGTAGCATCTAAAGTAGGGTACTAAATGCACAAAGTTATTGATTTAAATCAAGGGTAGCCAACTCCTTTAAAGTTCTGTTATTTACAGCCATGACTTCTTCTACTTCTGAACCACTATCAGAATCTAATTCAAAAGCTATGTTGATACCCGACAAAGACACAAGTGCTCTCCTAGATGTTGAAGTTTGCTCTGTCGAAGTTTGCCTAGCTTCTCTCCTTAATCTATGCAAGGTTCTTTCAATTTCTGGATCAAATTTTAATTCACCCGAATGAGAGGTTCGAGTCATAAACCATAAACCAGCAGGAATTACCACCAAAGTGCTTATTCAAGACCTGAAAACCATAAATAATTTGATTAGAAAAAAAAATTAGTCCCCAGCAACGGTGCCAAAATTTTGATGCTTGTCGAATTCACCAAAATTAATTACTGTTTCACTAATTCTTATAATTTTTCTTATAGTATTAGTGAGTTCAGGTTGAACCCTAGAGACTGAATATGATAATCAAATTTAATAACTAGACGGGGGGTTTTTGAATAATTATGAATCAACTAACTAATTATGCAAAAAAAAGAAAAAAAAATTTAATTAAACTTATATTTGTTTCAGATTCAACTTAAGTTCGATTCAAGGGGTTTTTGTGCTAGTTAGCAGATTGATCATTGGTATATAAACATATTATTCTTTCTCTGAATACTTAGCCAACGACTTACCTAGGAGCTAGATAAATCTAATCATCCCTACATTCATTAATTCAAGTCAAGCGCCAAATTAAATTTTTACCATTGAACCAATTGGTATTAAGCAATCCTCGTGCATTCATTGATAACATTACATACTAGATGAAGTTAAGAATGAACAACAATTGGATAAGCATAAATTGTTTAATTTATTCAATGTTTCCTTTTTAGACAAAGATGAAAACTGGGATCATAATTATTTTGCCTAAGTACTACTTTAACCAAGTTGCATAACAATTACGGATTAAGAACTTAGTTTAGTAATTAATCATGTAGACAATTAATTAATAGGCCTCTTAATCAATTAATCTACATAATAAATCAATAATAAAAACAAGAAAAAATAGATATTCAGTAAAAAATAATATTAAATTAACATCACAACCTCACAATCATGCTAACATAGCTAGCCATCCTTGAATCGAAACAAAGAATTTATTCAATCATGAAAAAAGAAAGTAACATGAAGTTAACTTGATTTCCTTCCTTTTTCATGCCGCAGAAAATGTCTCTTGCTGTTCTTCTTTTTAGCAGAAAATAAATTCCTCCTGTTCTTCCAGTAGAAAAATAGAACTTCTCCTCTTCTTCCCTTCCAGCAGAAAACTTCTGCTATTGCTGCTCTTTCAGCAGCAAACTCCAGCACTCTTCCCTGCTGCTAATTCCCTGTTGCTGCTAATTTCTGTAGATCTTCTGCTTCTTTCAGTGACAAAATAGATCCCTGTTACAGCAGAAAATAGAACTCTCATTATAAAAAATATTATTTTTTTTGATTTTTTTAAATTTTTTCTGACGTTTGAAAGTATCAAAAAAATTTTCTCGACGTTTTAAAAAATATTGATAAGAGAGAAGTGGAAAGGATTTTTGCCAATACTTTAAGAGAATAAAATTTTTTCAGATATTTTTACGTATCGAAAAAAAATTTGGAATCAGAATTTACCGACACTTTTAAGTGTCGGGCGATGAATGGCAACCCTCCGTACGTTATTGCCTGTCAAGTCGTAATCACTCTCACCAAACGAAACTCGAAAAGTGGATTATAATATGATCGCATTCAAGTTATGGCCCCCACCACCCCATCATGTTGCTTGCCCCAAAACTCAAGTAACGTTGCAGGCAACTTTAAAGTTAGAAATTTTGGAAAATCTATATATATTGTCGTCATGATGGGACCAGGGAAGCACAATCGTTACCTTCAGGTTCATGGCACTGCATGTTTTAAAAAAAAAAATAATTTACGAATTTTCTTTGGAGAGGATAAAGCTTTCTCTCTGTTATTGGTTTAATTTATACAGAGAGATAAAAAGATTTGTGTAAAATCAACCAGTATAAAGGTGAAGAAATATTTCTTTTACTCATCTGAATATTTCCTGAACAAATTTCTCACACCAAATTATAAAGAAATAAAAAAATAATAGTCCATCTTCATTGATTCCAGTTGGAAGGCACTAAGCTAAAATTAAGAAACAATGATTTCACATCACTTTCCATAGCTAAAATACAACTAAAAACTAGAATAAAAGAAACTAACCCCATAATTCTTATCACTTTCCATAGCTGGGAGACCTCCCAAAATATGATGCCATCCTTTTGCCAACGTGACATGCCCATGGCCATAAGCTGCTTCATCTATGCTATCAAGGTTTTGCATGCCAACAAGAACCCATTCATGGTCTGCCGTAGGAAACATACTCTCTTCCATTGCTTGACCTTCAGATGCAACAAATTGAATCGAGCCATCATCTTCATGCCCTTCCAAACTACTGCTGGCTTTTGAACTCAAAACTGCTCAGAAACTGCTCAAAAACTGCACTCAGTTCATCACCAATTGCCTCGGTTCCATTATCTTTGCTCCTTTGCCTGATCCCTTCATCGTCGTTGTCATTGTTGCTATCGCTATGATTGGTATTAGATGAGCTATTCTCATTGTTTGAATCATCTTTAGCTAAATAGCTACCATCATTATTTTTATCATCCTTGTACTTGCTATTATAGTTTTTTTTCAACATTTTTCATACTCTCCAATGCCATATTCCTCATATTTACTTGGGACTTTGCTATCGCTACCATCACTGCTCTCACTATCCTCGTACTTGTTACTGTAGTTTTCTTCAATATTATATTTAAATTTAAATATCTGATTCACAAAATATTATTATTTAAGAACAATGGGTGCATCGTTGCATCGTCTGTATGTGGGCAGCCCATATATTATCTGAAAGCAATTCTGATATGTGCCTCGACATAATAAAATATTCAATATAATGATGCAGTACAATAGAAACGCAGGAATCCATATAAGGCTTAACCATAAGTGTCGAATAACTGACATTCCCATGGTATAAGCATGTAAAATATCATGCATTGCATAGGTATATGATCATTAGGAAATAGATCATAACCCCGTGTAATTTTGAAGAATTAGGTATGATCAAATAACACAGAAACAGCAGGTTGAAAAGCAAGTGACATTTTTTCCAAGATGATCAACAAAGCTAAGATCAGCCAAGGGGTTCTCAAAGAGACCCATGGTGAATTTCACCCACAAAATCTTTCTAATAGCATCATCAATTCTGCTCATGGGGATGAACTTGTTGTTCACAAGGGATGTCAAGGTGTCAATAAACCGAGTTACACAATATGGGATTTCTTATAATATGCATTTAAATAGCTCAGGTGTTTCACCTTATAAAGAACCATATTCAATATTCCAAACAAGAAGGCCCTAATTTATATATCTGGATCTCCATTATTGGTTAATTGATTAAAGGTACCAAGGAAGTATGCAGCAGTAGCCTACCAAAAAAATGTAGATGTCCCTTGACAGCAATGTAGTCTTTTCAGAATAAGATATGCATTGTCAAAAGATATACTAGGATTGATTGCATCATTCTATCAACAAGAGCAGAAAACAACAACCAAGAACTCTCATCCCAACACTCTGTGGCTGGATTTAAGGATTTTAGTTATTAATCCCACCAGGAGCTACATATCCTATCAAAGAAGTATTAAACAAACCCTATTTCATAATATTCTTAGGGGGCCATTGCTTTGTTCAATAATAAAGGCTCCCATCTGGATTTATGATATTATACTATCAATCAAGAAAGGGAATACACCTTCCATCTGGATTGTTTGGAGAAGTCAGGAAAATACATTTTGGCTTTTCTTGTTCCACCACTTCAACTATCCGAGGGATATCCAAAGAGAAATCTGACAGCCTTGGGACTGAATTAGCATATGATAAGATATCCATGAAGAACCCAGCATTCTTGACGAAGATGTTCAACTTTGTACAAAATCATGAATTAGTAGAGAATTCTCATGAAAAAGAGTCCATGAAGTAACAGAGAAGGCATATAAAGGATAATAGAAGGCATATAAAATTATATAAATAAAACTAGATATTAGTCTGGCGCTCGAAGTTGTATCCATACATACCTGAATAGATTCAGATCCTAACAGGATATTATCTAGTGCATGGCACCATACTAGCACATCTTAGCTTCTGATCTGCAGGGCTATGATGCGATGTTTATACCTTATAACATGTTATCTTAACAAATATTTCAACAACTTGGATGCAAGAAAGAGTTCAATCATGTAATTGCATTATAAACTGAAACATGATTTCACAGGGATGATTCTCCACACCTCCACAACATAGCAGAGGTAACCATCTAACGACAAGTATTTAAAAAGATTGTTGGGTTAATAAGAACATATCATGAGATACATGTGAAGCACATCCATGACAGTTGACTCAAAATGTATCGTAGCATCATAACTCTGTAGACAGTACACTTGTCTATATATGTCTGGAACATCGAAGGATAGAAATCATCAATACTTACAATTAATATAAAGCAATTATCCAGTGATGGTTCATTGACAGGTACAAACCTGTCATAAGTATCAAAAAATAATTCCAAATGAACAAGAATTTTTATAATAATATGTTATAGTTCCCAACTAGTTACATGCATCCAGATTGACCAAGTAATATGACTCCAGCTCTTGCCAGTAATCCAATGCCATTGGCTGAACAGAATTGTTTAAGAGAACCTGAGCTCCACGCGAGTGGTTATCAGTGCCCAGCACAAAGGGCATGTTGATATTGTTGCACCACATATCCTGCAAGTCTAAACATGAAAAGGAAGAACACATATTCAGTAAGAGAGTCTTCTTTATCACAGGAGGTCCAAGCTCAACGGACAACTAAGAAATCAAAGTGCATGAGAAACCGTTGTACAAAGCAAAGTGCATGAGAAAAACATATATCTATGCATTTCATCGATTTTGATGCACTATCGTATTATCGTTGGTCCTTCTTTGTTTAGCTATTATTAACTGCACCTTTATTTTCTTCATTTATGACACAACAAAAGAAGAATATGTCAGACAAAGTGAAAACATAACAAAAAACCAGTAGATCCCTGCACAGGAAACTTGGATATATGATATACAAATGACTTCGCATGAGGATGAAAACCAACGTTGCAGCACCTGAGAGTTGTAATAAGTTGAAGTACCAATAATGCAGCAACATAGAAGTTGGAGATGTATCAACTTGAATCCAATAGAAGCAGTAGAATCCAATCATCATGAAATTTGGAACAAACTCAAACTGCCAAATATGTTACAACATTAAGAGTAGCAGAGGACCACAATCGCAGAAGCCAAGTACGCACCAAAGTCAGACACATCCCGTAATAGATCTTTAGAAAACAACTTGAGATGAACAAAGTACAACATGAAAATATGTTGAGTGCATGGATATATGCATGAAGATATCATCCAGAAACAGTGAAACAATGAGAAGCCGTTGTAGAGCAGCACCAAATTAGTGAAGACATACGATTAAGCTGGAAGAGGATAACTGAAACCCACAAGACCCAGCTTGAACCACAGTTCCATGAAGAAAATAGCCACAGGAATTGAATCAGGCAAATACACTGAACATCGACCAGGTGACACAGCAAAGATATATAGGTGAAGCAAAATCCATGGCACAGAAATATCGAACAAGAACATAAAGAATCCAGGTAAGTGGAACAGCTGCAGAAGGAGTACTGAAGGACAGGTGAAAGTAATTCATAGAAGTCAAATGAGATAAATCTATACAATGAGTCATCTGACTCATAATAAACCTTTTCTTTAGTCACAAAAAATAGATACATTTGCACATAGTACATTACCTTACAGGCTTAAGCATTAGTATTTCTGCAAAGATTCATGTAAGTGTACATGGCTTTACCATTCTACTTTTAAAACCCCTTCCATGCCGATTTCAGAGTCTTCTGACTCTGTTTTGCCAGATGAACGTTCTGACAAAAGATTCACAGAAGCCTCATCTACAACTTGCTATTGTGTTTGGCCAGATTCAACACTACTCTGAGAAGGTACAGATGTGGAAAAAAATTTAACCCAATTTCTTCTCTTCAAGTATTCAATGGCAGGATATTGAAGAGCCACGAATAGCATTACACTTCCACTCACAATAAATGTCCTAGCGAAGGATAGACACATGACAAGAATGAGCAGGAAAGCAGGAGGCAAACAAAGCAGCACTGCGCCCAATGTCCCAACTGGAACTTTATATGGCCTGTGAAGATCTGACTTCTTGATTCTGAGCTTTACAAAGGCAAATAACTCTAGAAGCATCCCCAAAGCATATAGGAAGTTAAGGAATTCCAGAATCTCCTGAAAGCTCATCCATGACAGGAAAATAATCCCAATTGCAGAGAATAAGATGCTAATTGTTGGGGTTCCATACTTTGATCTATAAAAGCATCATTTATACAAAAAGGAAAAATAAAAGGTCATGCCATTGCTAAGTTTTAAGTGTTTTCCTACATAAAATCTAGAAATAAATATTACTGAGAAAACGAATCACAGCTTCAAAATTTTCCTTGAGAACTCAAATTATCTGTAAGGTTTACCCAAACCCAATACTCCTCCCAAATGCTAGTCTACAATAGAACT
Source organism: Areca catechu (assembly GCA_021397845.1). Classification (NCBI taxonomy): domain Eukaryota; kingdom Viridiplantae; phylum Streptophyta; class Magnoliopsida; order Arecales; family Arecaceae; genus Areca; species Areca catechu. The sequence goes on from CM038040.1 coordinate 136,484,185, forward strand.
TACCAATGTATACTTGGATTATTTAATATTTTTTATTAAATTTCAAAGATTTTTTTTACTTGTTTATTATCTTTACGAGCTATGACATCATGTATCAATGTTTTGACTTCTGGTTGAACAGCGGACCAATGACCCAGCCACTAAAACAGGTTGTCACAGAGGTTTCAGAACATCTTTTGGTACGCTCTAGAAACAAGTAGCATCATGTTTTAAGCCAAAAAATATACAATAGTTTGTTGATGCAACACATAAGAGATCATAAGTAATGGTAGTCCCTCATGCATGACAACACAACAATTGGATATAGCAAAAATAACGCTAGCAATTTTCTGAAAATATAAATCACTCAAAGAAAAATCCAACTTGCAAGGCTCAGAATATGCTCAAGGCGTACCTCAGCAGCCTCAAAGGTAGAAGAAATGTACTGATAATAGTAACAGTGCAAAGCATCTGATACACAAGCTGAACTGTTTGACCAGACATCAAGGTTTTGAACAGTAACCTGCAGTGTAACATGATCAGATGAATGCTGCATTGGGATTTTATGCAAATCAAAGAAAGAAGAAGAATAACTAGATCCAAGTAAAATCCCTTGCACTGAAGAATTTCCGTCAAAATCTTGCATGAGAACAAATTGAATTTGAATTTCAAGCTCAAAACATATGCATTGCTGAGAATATAAAAACCGTGGTCGAATGCAAAAAAATCCAAAATACTTTATTGCCTTTGCACTTTCATGAACAATAACTGCAGTAACTTTGTACAAGTTTATGAAAATTGATGACAAACCACCAGTTTTGTGCATATTTTGATAAATATCCAAAGTTTTGGTGAACTATATTATCAATTTAACTCAAAAAGCAAGAACCATAGGCCCATATTGTTACCATAAGGCACTGAATCAAGATTTGCCATCTCCTACCAATGAAATTTAAACACCATTGCTGTAATAGAAAGAAAATAGAAGCATGAGGAAATGAATCGAAGGAGTCTTACCTCGATCTGGCATGATATCAAGAAAAAAAAGCCCACCGGTTTCCTACGGTCTGATGGCTGGAAAAGCCTACTTCTTCTCTTGTTTAGGTCTTTCGGCGGCTTCCCTCACTTCGCTTGTTTCAATCCTTACAGGAATCTGGCGAAATCCACAGAGAATAGGAGGGAGGGAGAGAAAGGTGCCGGCGGCTAGGAATATGGTCAGGGATTGATCTGAAGGGAAATGGGAGAAATCCGGCGAGATCCGTAGATAATGGAGAGAGGGAGGGAGGTGCTTCAAATGTCTTAGAACACAAAAACACAAAGAACGGCACGGTGGACGGGGACGGCGGGCAAAGGGCACAAGGCAGCCGTGGAACCCTCGAGGGGGGCGGCGGCGAGGAGGAGGAGGTCAGTGGACAAGGAGGAGGCGTAGACGCTGTTGAGGGGGGAGCAGAGGTGGAGGAAGGTGATCTTGTCCTTGAGATCCTCGATCTCCTGCTTGAGCTCCTCCTCTGTCTCGCTTGCTTCCTCGTAGCACTCCTTGCACGTCCCAGCATCCCCCTCCTCATACTCCTCCCAGCACGACTGGCACCACATCCTCTCTCTCCCTCTCGCTGCCCTCACCGCCGGCCATCGTTGAGGGGATCGATGGAGGACCGAGGACCGGAGAAGTCTCGGAGATAGCGATCGCCGGTCCAAATGAAGGAGGAGGAGGAGGAAGAGGAGATGAAGGAGAAGGGAGGGAGAGGGTTGCTGGAGGCAGTGCAGCGCGAGCGACCGAAATTAGGGGGGAAAGGGTTGGGAGTAAACCTCCCGACGCTTAAAAGCATCGTTAAATCCCATTCATTCCCAACGCCGAAAAAAAGCATCGGCAAGCTTCGGGAATTCACGACGCTAACATAAAGCATCGTTAAAAACAGTTGCCTTTGCCCTGTTCCGTTGTAGTGGAAGTGACTTCTTCTCATTTCTAACATAATCAGCAGTTAGGAATTTTTGGTTGTCACCAAGTTATATCAACATCGTGTTGTGTTTTGTGAATTTCTTGATCACATGAAAAATAAAAGATATTTTTCGAAAAAAAAACAACTAAGAAACAACAGTCAATCATTAATTAATCATATACTTTCTTAGTATTGCCAGGAAAATAACTTCTACAAAGACCTGAAAAACCAATTTTCAGAGCAAACAAGGTTATTTGATGCCTTAATGTAGTTTCATTTACACAAGCAAAACTATCCTAGTAATAATGTTCTACAAAAAGAGTAAAATAAAGATCAGAGAAATTTTAACAAATGAAGCATACAACAGATCATGAATTATACATATGTAAATTTACTAATAAAATAATTATAAAGTGCACCAACTTGAATAAGCTGGTAGGGTCCACCATTTAGGACTCCAACACAGAATTCAAATATTCCTTACAAGAAGTTGACCATGAAAATATACACAATCCCTTAAGGAGATGCAAGATGTTGCATCAGCAGGCCTTGCATCTTTAGGACCAGACTAAAGAAAAACAGAGAACCAGAGATATCAAAGCAACCCCAGGTCAGAACTTAGTTACATCTAACAGTGCAAGTATTGGGAAGACATATAGCAAATGAAAGATCAAGTGACAGGAAAGAAAATTTCATTATTGTAGAATCAATCACATAACAAATATGAATACCATATTGATAGTGCTGGCTTTTGGTGATGACTCTATCTTCAGATTTTTCACTGCATCTTTGAAACCTGGAAAAGTCAAGGCACACAAAAATCAGAATTTCTTGCCCAAAAAAAACAAAGAACTTCAATTTTTCCAACAAATTCATGCACATCAAACTCATATTGGATCGCATGAAGTAGAGATGGTTTCAAGAAACTAGTACAAATAAGTTAATCGACCAGCAAATTACAAGATCTCGATGAGCCTTAAACCAATACAAGTTAATCATAACCAGCAAATTACACGACCTTGATCAGCCTCATATCTACTAAACAAAATCTACTGGACATATCGAGATGTAAATATTTTTATCATTCACCCACGAATCTTCCAGATTCAGGGTCCAGAACACTGATTCAGTTAATCCATTGATTAAAGACAAGGGAAAAAGGAAACATGGGATAAAAGGCCAAATGATAAGAAACGCCCCGAAAGAGGTATAGAATTCCAAGAGAAACGCGTTCATAACAATTCTATAAATCCTGATCACTGAGCTTAGGTTTCCAATCCAGTCTATGTAGTAGGAGGGGTGATCGAATGACCAATATGTGAAAAGATCACCCAGTTACTTATATCTAAAGATAGTGATAAACTCAACAAAGCCCTGGAAGAGCATCTGGCATCCAGGACTTTCGAGATTTGAGAGAAGGAGCCTACCTGATGGAGATCGAAGGGGCTTTCTTCTCCACGAGAATCCGCCGCTCACGGAGAGAAGAAGGGAAGGTCATTTGGATCGGGTGGGAGCCGGAATCAGCGTGCCGATGATGGATGAAGGAGAACGGGTCGAAAACACGATCGAGTTGGGGATGAAGGAGAACGGGCCGATCGAGTGGCTATTCTTCAGCTTCGCAGGCGCGAAGGCGGCGGTGGCAGGGCGAGGGAAGCTGAGGGATCACCAGAGCTGGGGCTCCGATCGCAACTGCCGCATCCCTACAGGCCCATGCCGAACCCCGACCGCCGGATCCCATCCTGGGGGCCGCGGAGGTGTTCCTTGGCCACATCCGACGCCGCCGGTAAGCTACTATGGACGATCGCCATCGTCGTGCATGCCATGATCGAATAATGGGAAGGGAGGGAGGGAGGAAGGGAGTTGCCGTCTGTGGGAAGCAGCGCCGGAATCTACCAAAAATGGAGGGAGGGAGGGAGAGGGAGGTGCCGCGGCCAAATTAATAAGGTTAGGGATCGATCCGTGGATGGAGGAGAGTAACCGGGTGAGGAAAAAATGTCATCATTTGCCGACGCTTATAGAAAGCATCGAAAAGTTAGCGAGATGTCCTGACGCTAGTAAGAAGCAGAAAAAACCGTCGCCTCTTTCCGTTTTCGTTGTAGTGATCTGTTTTCTCTTCTTGTTGCATTTTCCTTGCTCCCAGAACTCTCCTCTAGCCGCACGAGTCCAGCCCCTTGAAAAGCTTCTTCGTGATCTCCCAAACACCCCAAACAACTTGTTCTAATTTCCTCAAACTTTCCATTCCGCGTCCAATCTGTGTCCCAATCTACAACCACTCCAACAGCATTCTAAAATAGAACTTGTTTTCCAAATCTTTTTGATAAGATAGCTATGATTTTAGATCTTGGATTCTTCATAAAACTTGTAGCTGATCGAATGCACTTGAATTTAGGCCTTTGGATCACATCATTTGGCCCTTGGAAGCTCAAGATATTCTCCTTCAAAATTTTAACCTACGGACAGAAATTCTGGGTTGCAGATGTCACTTTGAAGCACCGTTTGGAGGTCCAAATAAACTCGGATTTCAATGAACCATAGCTCTTTGGAAAGCTTAATATGTCCTCTATAACTTCATTGAAGACCATTTTTTTCAGTTCCGACTCTAAGATTATCAGAAATCTGCAAGAATCTAGAGAGACGAAATTATACAATGCTGAAAATTAATCCTCATACATAAACTTATTCATTAATCATCACAATGAGGAAATAAATTTATCAAATAGACTAAATATAAGGAGAAATAAAATATATAATTATGTCCTTATTAGCCAGAACTGGTTTTTTTCAGCCCCTAATGGCTAGTTTTTGATCCCTAATGGTCTTAAACAGTTTTTTGAAGGTTTTTGATGTATTTAAGCTTCACCAAACTCATTCATGAAGTAAGAGAAGAAAGAGAAGCAAGAAAATATCTAAGAGACAAAGACATTCTTCAAGAACTCTACTTCCAAAATCTAAAAAGGAGAGATTCCTCTAAAAAAGCCTCCACTCTTTCATTTCATCTTTCCAAAAGTGTTCTTGAGAAGATTCCAAAGTCAAGTCACATCAAGCAATCATCAAGAGCTTCAAAGCTTCACATTCTACTCTTTGAAGAGAGTTTATTGTGTTTTATTTATTATATCTCTGAAATTCTTTTGTTTGACCTAGCTTTCAAGGATTTCTTGAAAGTAGGTTGTTATGGTTGTTGGTGAGCTAAAGGGACAAAACCAACTAGGGTTTGACTTGTGAGCCCGAAGCCAAAATAAGTTGTAAAGGTTATTGGTGAGCCTAGGTGATAAACCAACTTAGGTTTTGACTTGTAGCCTTGTAAAACAAGTCGGCTATAATCCTTGTGAGATTATAGTGGAATTCCCAAGGGTAGCTTGGGGAGTGGACGTAAGTGCTTGGTTTGCATCGAACCACTATAAAACTTGTTGTTTGTGTGTGTGATTGCTCTGTTTACTTCTTGCTTTTAATCTTCTGTATTTAATTCATTGTCTTCTGCTGCATATCACTGAGTTATTCACATTGCTCATAAACACTTCAAAGACCAGCACATAATTGTTTTAAATTTTTGAAAGACCAATTTACCCCCCTCTTGGGCTCCATTTCTGGGCAACAGATTCTTCACTATTTTATCCGTTCTTTCATTTGATTTTATCCGATTCCTTACAGTTTTTTTCATCATGTTTCTTGTTGATTCGGCCAAACCCCTCCTTCTGATCTCTTTCCTCTTGTCGGTCTGTTCTTTCCCTTTGATTCCTTATGGATCGGCCAAACCATTGCATTTTTTTTTCACATTTCTCCCTCTTCTTTTGTTCCCTTGATCGATTCTCGCTTGCCTTCATTCTTTTCCTCCAGTACACCTCTTTTTCCTTTTGGTCATTTCCTTCTTCCTTTTTGGCCATTTCCAGTTCACCCTTTCCTCTTCTTATTCTTTGCATATGTTTGGTGATCATGGGTGTTGTCCAAGTGGCTTTTCCAAGAGGGGGTGAATTAGGAATTTAAAAAATTTAAGCAATAATGTGCTCTTTAAAATCCCTTATAAGTGTTAAGTGCTGTGATAAGATAATTGAATGCAGAAGCATAATCAAATAAGAAAAGCACAATACAAATATAAGCAAATTATAGTGGTTCGGAGCAACCCAGCTCCTACGTCCACTATCCAAGATTATTACTTGGGATTTTCACTATATCCCCCACTGGAATACAGTCGGATTGTTTTCACATGCTCACAATCCAAACCTTTACACTTTGATTTTTAAACCGGGCTCACCAAAGAAATCCAACTTGATTTTACCAGGATCACCAAGAACCCTACACTTGGTTTTAACACAAGCTAACTAAGAATCTATTTGGTTTTTAAACCGGGCTCACCAATAACCCAACAATTCAATAAAAGAATTATAAAGAAAAGCAACAGAATGACAAACAAATTTTTGTCGAATGGTTGTCGATGTAGCTCGAGAGAAGCCCAATTGATTGCACTTCAATGCACTTGGTTGGCTTCTTCAACTTCTTTAATAAATGCTTCAAGCTTTAGTTGGTAGTTGGTGAAGGCTTGAAGACTATCTAGAATGCTCTTGTAGTGCTCTCTTGCTTACAAGCATTCAATATAGCATTTACTCTTTTTCCTTTTAAAAGCTTCCTTTCAAGTAGTTCAAATCCCTCAAATATATAGTCTTGTACCCTTCTCAGGCTGGTTTAGTCATTGTAGACCGTTGGGATGTGACATATGACCGTTGGAGCACTTTTTGGATTCAAATTCCAAGTTCTGGAACTAGCCATTATAAGTCTGAAATCGACCTTCGAGTCGGCTCGGATTACTCGAGTCGGCTCGGATCCTTAGAGTAGTTCTGGTTGAGTTGACTCTCTTCAATCTAATCGGCTCACTTGTATAGTGTTTTGATTTCTCATTCTGTAAGAGTTGGCTCACCTTAATTATAGTCGACTCGGATCCTCAAGCCTTCAAAATATAGTATGAAAGAGTCGACTCTTTCTCTTTAGAGTCGGTTCGGTTGGCTGTAGTTCTCAAAGCTCTATTTTTGGACTCTAGAGGAGTTGGCTCGAATTCTGAAGAGTTTGCTCAGATGTTTGACTAAATGATAGAGTCGACTAGGACTTCCTTTGGGTCGGCTTGCCTTTCTGATTCAAGAAATGGTACTCTGGACGAGTCGACTTGGATCCCTTAGAGTCGGCTCGGATATCTGCATGCCAGAATCCTCATGCGTGCCATGTGCCAGAGTCAGCTCTCTTCTCTTTGAGTCGGCTCGGATGAGTTCTTCAGTGATTTTTCAATCCTTCTCCAGAATTCATCCAGCAAGGCTTCAAGCTTTCAACATGTCTTTAAACTTTTCTTATAACATACTCAAGGTAATTTTAAGCTTGAACTAACCTAGAAGTAACCCATTTGATTGGTTTTTACTTAAGTTTTTCTTTGGGTTCTTCTTTACAAGATTCAAGTATAATACAACTCAATGCAAGAAATAGAAATGTAGGAGTTGAAATTGAGTAATGAATTCATCCTACACAAACTTGTAAAACACTTGAAGAGTTGTTAGTAAAATAAATGCATGCTCCAATGTTTGGTTATCATCAAAATCACTTATAGGGTTAATAATATTTTCCTTTTTGATGATGACAAAATACTGGGCATGAAAAATTCTTTACAATTACATGTATGATTGTATTTGAGAGTAAGCATTAACATGTATCAAAGCTAACTATATTTTCCAGTGAGTATCATAGCTTTTGTGAAAAACTATATAGTATTAGTGTTAATGCAATTATATGTATCAGAGAATTAAAGCTTGTATGTTTCAAAGTATTAGAACTAGCACAAACACAAAGTATCAGAGCTCAAAATTGTAAGTATTAAAGCTAATTCTTGAGCTAAATTTTTGAAGCAATCAGAGCAAATTGCAAGTTTTGAGCTAGAGCCATTCAGTTTCAATAATTTACTCCCCCTTTCTGATGATTTGAAAATTTTGAAACAATTTCATGCTTAGTTAAATATATTCTCCCCCTTTTTGTATATACTCAAATAGTTATAAGTATTTTTCATGTAATCTCAATGTTCTCCCCCTTTTTATCAATAATCAAAAAGGAATTCAAATAAAGCTCAATTGTTATGATAGAATGAGAAAGTTGATAAAGTTTGTTTGAGATAATTTCACTTTCTCTTCTCAACTTTGATATTCTAATTAAAATTCATTATATTAGCATTGTGCAATTGAAGATGTGATTGCAAGATATTGCATAATCCAATTCAAACACAGAAAACATGTCAATAAAAGTTCTTTCATTTCATTTAGAGTTTTCATTACAAGTTACAAGATATTGAAAGCAGTATAATCAATTGCTATCTAGGTGAGTAGTATTGGATGGCCCAAAAGGTGGTATAGATGCTATAGGGTCTACAAATTGTGGTTCAGAAGCTTGGGGTCTAAGATAAGGAGCTGGCTGTCTAGGATGTATAGTTGAGGTAGGTCTAGGTGTAGGTACAGCTCTAGGTTTAGGAGTGGCAAATGCTGCAATGACTATGGTCTTAAGCTGATCAAGTTAAATTGAACCACCTCCATCTCCTCATGAAGCTTTTTCACCTTAGTGTTTAAAGCAACTAACTCAGTAGCTTGCGCATTTACAAAAGCTTCAGCAGAACCTCGCAATCTCCCAATTCTGATCTTAAGATCCCTATGCCCCTTGTATAACTTCCTCCATCCTTTTTCCCTGTTCCAATGATCCCATATTGAACCTTATCTCCTTTAGCTCTGTTCTGTATTCTTCCAAAGATTTATCAACAGTTTTCTTGATTGAATCAAAACCAGATGATATGGTGTCAATGATATGCTGCAGATCAGGCTGAGATAAAGGTCTGGAGGTCTCAAGTAATTCAACTCTGCCTCTCAACTCCTTGACCTCACTATCAAAGTGATCCAGTCTACAGTCCTCTGATTGGCGAAACTCACCAAACATAGTAGCCAAGGAAGCAGTCAAATATTTTGTCAGTGACTTCATCTGAAGTGCTATGAAGTCCTGTGTTACTGAAGGTTCATCTGAATGTGCAAGTTGTCCTGGAATAGAAGGTACAGGAGGAACATGAGTAGTATCTGGCACAGGTGGAGATGCTGGTAAGGGAGTCTCATACTCAAAGTGCACTGTCTCCACAGCTTCAAATGTAGCATGTTCAGTCTCAGTAGGTGCAAATCCAGGTATAGTAGTCTCAGCTGGCTCAGAAATGCTAGCAAAGTCAATAGAAGTGCCAACTAGAACATCAACAATGTGCTCAGGTGCTGAAGGCCCTGCAGTGGAGATCTCCCTAGGAATTTCTTCACTGTCATTGTCCTCAGTACTGCTACTGCTGCTGCTAGAGGCTGCTATAGCCCTCTCTTCAGTTCCCTTCTTCTTCCATATCCCTTCACTAAGGATATATCCCATTCGAATTAGAGATTTAGAAGTATAAGTGTCGGTGTGATGAAGGGGTTTACCATCTTCTCCTTCCAAACTAATCCTGGAGGCTTGAAACAATAAGGTTAGAACCATTCCATAAGGTAAACAAGCCTTAACTTTTCTGACAGCTTCATTTGCAATATCATGATATAGGTAAATTTAATGCCTCCCCCTGAATGATGTGTTCCATAAAGCTGAGGTCAAGTTCACTTACTCGATCAAATCTACTAGTCCTTGGAAGAAATATTCTACTAATGAAGTTATGGAGTAGTCTCATTTCCAGTGAAAGTGTATTAGCCATTACAGTTCCTACTCCACTAACATCAATCCTACTCAGAATTGTTTGAAGGGCTTTCTCTCTATCCTTCAAAACTAAGTTCTTAGTCCCTTCAGTAGGCATTTCCAACATTGTGCTGAGCCTTTCCTCTATCACTATAATCTATTTACCCTTTACTATAGATTCAATATATTGGGGTTCAATTCTCAGGTTTTCATAGAATGCTCTGACAAGGGTTGGATATGTAGATAAATTTAAAAAGCAGAAGAATGTCCAACCTTGTTCATCAATTAAATCCCCAATTTTCAGTCCAATTTCTTCAAGAAACTTGAAGATAATCCTTCTACCACTAGTAACAAGCCGATTAGACATTGACATTACCTGTCTTGGAGAGTGAGTAGAGGCTAACTGTTCTATTTCTTCTTCTTCCCACACAACTGCTCGAGTCAGCTCATCTTGCCGACACTTTGTTCTTCTTTCTACTTCCACTGAGGGTGCAGCTCTTTTTGGTCTTTTTCCCACTATCGATTTCGGTGCCATTGCAACACTTGTGGGAAGAAATATGGAATGGGAGCTTGAGGAAGAAGATTTCTGGGTTTTGCTAGAGGTTTTGAGTGGAGAGATAGGGTTTGGAATGAGAATAGAGAATAATAAAGTTTGAAAAAAAATCACACAGCTCTATTAAAAAACCATTTGCCTGACATCCAAGTCGGCTCTAACAATCCTAAATTGCCCAAGTCAGCTCGACCAGAGCAAAAACTAAAACAACAAAGATTCGAGTCGGCTTAACTATAGCCAAATTGCCCGAGTTGACTCAAATAGAAACTTTCCACAAAAGTTGAAATGAAAATTGAAATTAATTCGATAAAATCTCATGGAAAGTTGTTCAAAGTACTTGAATTGATGTAGAAGGTTTTCTAGATAATTTTTTCTTAATTTTGAAAGAATTAGGTTAGGAGAATCTAGAAAGGATCATAAAGACCTAATGCTCCTCTAATCATTTCAAATCTATCTTGATTGAGTGGCTTAGTGAAGATGTCAGCAAGTTGGTTCTCAGTTGGGATAAATTCTAGTTCAATGTCACCATTCAAAACATGATCTCTAATAAAATGGTGTCTAATTTCTGTGTTTAGTTCTAGAATGCTGAATTGGATTTTTTGTCAAATTTATAGCACTTGTATTATCACATTTGATTGGAATTTTAGATTGTGTAACATAAAAGTCTTCTAGTTATTGTTTAATCCATAACACTTGTGCACAATAACTCCTGTAGCAACATACTCTACCTTAGTAGTAGATAGTGCTACCGAGCTTTATTTCTTATAGTTCCATGAGATTAATTTCAACCCTAGAAATTGGCATGTGCCGCTAGTGCTTTTTCTATCAATTTTATAACCAGCAAAATCAGCATCCAAAAATCCAATTAAATTCAATGAAGAATGTTTTGAAAACCAAAGACCTAGATTACTTGTACCTTTCAAATATATGATAATCCTTTTAACATCAAGCATATGTGATTCTTTAGGATTATATTGAAATCTAGCACATACACATATGCTATACAAGATATCAGGTCTACTTGCAGTTAAGTATAACAAGGATCTGATCATACCTTTATAGAGCTTTTGGTCAATGTTGGATCCATTTTCATCTTTATCCAATCTGCAAGATGGGCTCATGGGTGTGCTCATTTGTTTGCTCAACTCCATACCAAACTTTTTGATTATTTCTTTGGTATACTTGGCTTGGTTAATGATGATTCCTTCCTTTGTTTGTTTCACTTGAAGTCCAAGGAAGTAGTTAAGTTCATCCATTAGGCTCATTTCAAATTCTCCCTGCATTAACTTAGCAAATTCTCTACAAAGAGTTTCATTAATTGCACCAAAAATAATATCATCAACATAAATCTGCATAACTAATAAATCATTATTTTTCTTCTTGATGAAAAGAGTTTTGTTAATATTTCCTTTGAAAAATTATTTTCAATCAAGAAAGTGCTAAGTCTATCATACCAGGCTCTAGGTGCTTGTTTCAAACCATATAATGCTTTATTCAGTTTAAACACATGATTTGAAAAAACATGATCTTCAAAACTTGGTGGTTGTTCTACAAAAACTTGTTCAGAAATAAAACCATTTAAAAATACACTTTTCACATCCATTTGAAAAAGTTTGAAATTCATGTAGCAAGCAAATGCAAGAAGTAATCTAATGGCTTTTAATCTTGCTATGGGTGCATATATTTCATCAAAATCTATATCCTCTTCTTGGTTATATCCCTTAGCCACTAATCTAGCTTTGTTTCATACTACATTTCCTTGTTCATCTAACTTGTTTCTATAGACCCATTTGGTTCCTATGATTAGATGGTCTGAAGGTCTTTCAACTAAAGTCCATACCTTATTTATTTCAAACTGATTTGTTCTTCATGCATGGCCATCATCCAGTTTGGATCAGATTTAGCTTCTTCTAAGGTATAAGGTTCTATTTGTGATACAAAGGCTAGGTAATCATGTGCATCTCTATGTGATGACCTAGTCCTAATACCCAATAATTAATTCTCTTGAATGAGAAGTTACATACCTCCATTCCTTTGGTAGATCAGCATGATCCTTACTTACCATTTCTTCTCCTTCTTAAGTTGGTCTTTCTTGTATGCTTATGTCTTCCATTTCTTTTGAATTGTACCTGCATCATTGTCTATACACTCTTCTTTCTTAGAAGGTGAGGGGTTAGTTTCATCAAAAATAACATGCATAGATTTTTCTACAATAAGAGTTCTTTTATTAAATACTCCATATACTTTGTTATGTAATAAATAACCAAGAAAAATTGCTTCATCAGATTTAACATCAAATTTTCCTAGATTATCTTTACCATTGTTAAGCATAAAGCATTTACAACCAAATACATGAAAGTAATTAATGTTAGGTTTCTTTTCATTCCAAAGCTCATAGGGGATTTTCTTCAAAATAGAACAGATCAAAATGCAGTTCAAAATGTAACAAGCAGTGTTCACCATTTCTATCCAAAAGTACCTTGGAAGACTGCCTTCACATAATATTGTTCGGGCCATCTCTTCCGAAGTCCTATTTTTTCTCTCTACAACACCATTTTGTTATGGTGTCCTAGGAGTGGAGAAGTTATGATCAATGACATTTTTAGTTCAATAATCATCAAAAAACTAATTTTCAAATTCGGTACCATGATCACTCCTAATTAAAATTATTGAAAGATTTTTCTGATTTGAAACCTTTTTGTGAAATTCTCAAAATACGTTAAAGGTTTCATCTTTGTGAGTAATAAACAAAATCCAAGTAAATCTAGAAAAATCATCTACTATCACAAGAGCATATTTCATACCTCTTAGGCTTATGGTCCTAGTTGGTCCAAATAAGTCCATGTGAAGTAGCTCAAGGGGTCTAGTAGTTGAAATCATATTTTTGGATTTAAAGCTCCTCCTAGTTTGTTTATCCATTTGGCATGCATCACAAACATGATCAAAGTCTACTTTAAACTTAGATATGCCTCTAACTAAATTCTTGGAAATTAACTTGGCAATAGTATGCATACTAGCATGACCTAATCGTCTATGCCAAATTAAGCAAGACTCCTTGGTCTTAGCATTCATTGCAACTAGACTGGAACTACTTATCATGGCAAGATCATTAAGGTCTATCAAATAAATATTTCTAAGTCTATGTCCAATGAACTTACTGCTAGAATCAAGAGAGTTTGTTACAATACACATAGATGATTCAAAGATAACCTTGAAGCCTTTATCACATAATTGACTAATGCTTAACAAATTATGCTTCAATTTATCTACTAGCAATATATTTCCAATAAAAGTACAGGAAGTTATTTTGATCTTACCAATTTCGATTATTTTTTCCTTGCCATTGTCTCCAAAAGTAACCATACCTCCTTCTTTCATTTCTAGGGTGATAAATTAATCCTTGTTACCCATCATATGCCTTGAATAGCTATTGTCGAGATACCATCTTTTCTTCAATTTTTGGGTTGCAAGACATTCCTGCAAGACAATCAAGAAATTCTTTTAGGTACCCAAGCAAACTTGGGTCCTTGCAGGTTAGCGAAGGTGGTTCCTTTTGGAATCCAAATCTTTCTTACTTTACTTTTGACATTTCTAAAGATATTGCATTTAAAAGCTTTATATCCTAACCCTTTGCATGCATAACATTCAACTCTAGAATTCTGAAAGGATGCAGATTTTGAAGTTCTAGATGTTGATGCAGGAGATGCAGATATAAAAGATTTTCTATTTGAACTCTTAGGAACATACAATGTAGCATTAGGAGTAGAAGCAAAAATATTTGTTGCAAAAGCTTTTTGAGATATTAACTTTGGAACATAAGCTTTTGGTGTCACAAAAGTAGTAGCTAAAATTTCATTTGAAATTAAAGAATTAAAATCGATTCTAGCTTTATTTCCAGAAATTCTTTGATCTTTTAAAATCAACTTAAGCTTGCTTGAAGATAATGTAAGTTTTTCAACAAGTGGCTTGAGTTTTTCAACTTCTTTTTCAAATCATTGTTTTCAATAGTTAAAGCCTTGTTCTTGTCAAGATATAAATTGTTTTCAATTCCAAAGCTTTAAACTTTTCAAAAAAGACATGTAAATTCTTTTGCAATATATTGTTCTTTTCTAAAATTTTTTCTTTTTCGTTTAGTAAAGAATTATTGATATTCTTTAAGGATCTAATCTTTACTTCAGCCTTTTTGAATTCAGATAATAATTCATGAAAAGCAGAATTCAATTCATCAAATGTAAATTCTAATTGAGATTTGGGGGATGTTACCTTGTCTTCGAGACCTATTAGACATAAGTTAGCAATTTTTGTGGTCTCTTCTTTTCAGATGAAGTTGACTCCTCGCTATCGCTCCATGTAGCAACCATAGCTTTCTTTTTCTTTTTCTTAAAAAATTTCTTTAACAAAGGATAGTTGGGATGAATGTGCCCTGGTTTCTTATATTCATAGCATGTGGGTACTTGATCTTTTTCTTTTTCTTTATCCTTATCCTTGTCCTTGGAGTGCTCTCCTTGTTTATAAAATTTTCTATAGTATCTTCCTTTCTTCTTTTCCATAAACCTTCTAAATCTCCTCATGACTATAGCATATCTTTATCTTCTAGATCATCTTTGGAGGAGGTGTAGTCATCTTCTGATTCCTCATCTTTCTTTGAGTCTAATGCAGCTTTGAAGGCTATTGTCTTCTTCTTCTTTTGATCATCTTCAGTTCGGTGCTGTATAGCCAATTCGTGAGTGATGAGTGAATCCATTAATTCATCCAGAGATAAGGTGTTTAGATCTTTCCCTTCCTGGATGGCAGTCACTTTGGGGTCCCACTTGTCTGGAAGTGATATGAGGATCTTCTGTACTAGATATGCATTTGAATAAATCCTGCCAAGACTTTTCAAACCATTAATAATATCTGTAAATCAAGTAAACATGACAGAGATGGTTTCAGTAGGTTCCATTTTAAATAATTTGTAACTATGTACTAGAAGATTTATTTTCAAAGTCTTCACTTGGAAAGTTCCTTCGTGGGTCACTTCGACTTTGTCCCAAATTTTCTTTGCTAAATAGCAAGTGGAAATTCGATTAAACCCGTTAACATCCAAATTATAGTATAATAAATTCATTGCTTTGGCATTTAATTCCTCCATCTTCATATCGTGTTCATCCCAGCCCTATTCAGGCTTTAGGACATCCATGCCATTAATTTTGATCATGGGAATTTGTGGCCCTTTTAGAATGACCTTCCATAATTGAAAATCAATAGCTTGTATATAGATTTTCATTCTAGCTTTCCAGTAAGAATAATTAGTGCTAGTAAAGAGTGGAGGTCTATTGGTAGATTGGCCTTCGACCAAGGATGTACTCATGGGATAAGCCATCAATCTTTACTCTAAATGTATTTAGAGACACTGCTCTGATACTAGTTGTTGCCTAGGTGGCTTTTCCAAGAGGGGGTGAATTGAAAATTTAAAAAACTTAAGAAATAATGTGCTCTTTGAAATCCCTTATAAGTGTTAAGGGCTGTGATAGGATAATTAAATGTAGAAGCATAATCAAATAAGAAAATCACAACACAAACATAAGCAAATTATAGTGGTTCGGAGCAACCCAGCTCCTACATCCAATACCCAAGATTACCACTTGGGATTTTCACTATATCCCTCACTGGAATACAGTCGGATTGTTTTCACAAGCTCACAATCCAAATCTCTACACTTTGATTTTTAAACCGGGCTCACCAAAGAAATCCAACTTGGTTTTACCAGGATCACCAAGAACCCTACACTTGGTTTTAATGCAAGCTAACCAATAACCTATTTGGTTTTTAAACCGGGCTCACCAATAACCCAACAATTCAATACAAGAATTGTAAAGAAAAGCAACAGAATGACAAACAGATTTTTATCGAATGGTTGCTGATGTAGCTCGAGAGAAGCCCAATTGATTGCACTTCAATACACTTGGTTGGCTTCTTCAACTTCTTCAATAAATGCTTCAATCTTTAGTTGGTAGTTGATGAAGGCTTGAAGACTGTCTTGAATGCTCTTGCAGTGCTCTCTTGCTTACAAGCTTTCAAAATAGCATTTACTCTTTTTCCTTTCAAAAGCTTCCTTTTAAGTAATTCAAATCCCTCAAATATATAGTCTTGTACCCTTCTTATGTAGTTTTAGTCATTGTAGATCGTTGGGATGTGACATATGATCGTTGGAGCACTTTTTGGATTTAAATTCCAAGTTCTGGAACTAGCCGTTATAAGTCCGAAATCGACCTTCGAGTCGGCTCGGATTACTCGAGTCGGCTTAGATCCTTAGAGTAGTTCTGGTTAAGTCGACTCTCTTCAATCTAGTCAGCTTGCTTGTATAGTATTTTGATTTCTCACTCTGTAAGAGTCAATTCGGAAGCTGGTTTGAATCAGTAATTTAGGTTAGCTCAATTTAACCTAATTAGGTCAATCAGGTTTGATTGAATCGAATTGGCTTGGATCTAGACCTACTGCTGGCTAGATGTGGAGCCCAAAGGGTCACACATATTAGGAAATTGGCTAAGGAAGTTAATTAGATTTTTATTAGGATCATGGGATCCTAATTGGTTAGCTAATTAACATACTAGCATATGTTGGCTAGCCCAACTCCTAACATAATTGGATTGAGTCTATTTGCTTGCTAATTGGGCTAACCAATTTAAGTATAAATTAAATTGGGTTGAGTCCAAAGTGGTGCAGCCTAATTCATATTTTATCTGGATTTTATTGGGACTTATCTTGGATTTATGGGAGAGTCCATGTTGATATGGACTCTTAGGTGCCATATGGCGTGCGACAAAAATAAGGGATGCAGAAGGACCAAGAGTCCTTCTGCCAGTCAATCATAAAATCTAGATTAAGTCCAAAGGGACTCCTCCTTATCTCCACACCCCTTCACATAGCTTTGATTGGTCAAAATATTCGAAAAATGACATGGAAAGTCTTGGCACATAATGAAGAGATGTGTCTCTTCATTATGGCGCTAGTTTAGATTAAGAGTCCTTCTGTTTGAAGGCTCTTAATTTTTTTTCGATGCCTTCATTTAAAGGACATGTCCCTTGGCCTTTTAATTGACCAGTAAATGCCATATGGCAAGTGGATAAATTGATTGGAAACTTGAAGAGACATGAATATGTCTCTTGGCGCATGATAACATGTTTCATGATAAGCCTATCCATCCAAGAGACTCCTTCTCATTGAAGGGTCTTATCACATGGCTATAGAAGAGTCATATCAGGTGCCCCATTTTACTCTATAAAAGGCATTGGTGATTTGATGCCAGATATCTCAAATCCCATCGAAAAACCCAACTGCTATTTTCTCTCCCTCCCCACTTAAGACAAGTTTTGTCTTTTTAAGACAAAGCTTGTTCTTTAGAGACAAGGCTGGTCTTTTAAGAAAAGTGCCTAGGAAGAAAAATAGAGGGGATATTCGAGATCCGAGAGGGGATATAGAGAGGTATCTGTGTACCTTATAGGAGGGTAGAGAGTCCAGCAAGGGAGAAAGTCTGAAAGGCTGTCAAAAGAGTCCCGGTCAAACAAGCAACTATTATAGGAGTGCTTCCTTAGGATGAAGTATACCATGAACTTTTTCTCCAGCTATCCGAAGGAGTCAATGCTTCCCGACTTGAGCTGAGAGAACCAGGCTCAAGCAACCTTTTAGAGTATAGCTGGAAAGGCGATCCAGAGAAGTACTTTGGTGGCCCCCTGGACCCTCATGAGGGCCTTGTAGCTTCGAGGTGGTTCAAAGGGTCGGTTGTCCCATCATAGAGATCAACTTGAGATATGCAGAACCAATTAGGAATCAATTCCTCTTGGATTCTAAGGGAGAAAGGTGGGTGGGTGTGTAACCCGTTGGCTCATTGGGGGAGCCCTGAATCTTTGCAAACTGATGGGATAGATTAGCTAGCTTGTGCTCTTGCTCCTCGAGGTGCCTTTCTGCACATCGATGGATGGCCTCGTCTGTGGACCCCTTGATGGAAGCCATCAAGGGTGAAGGGGGTATGGACTGGAGGAACTCTTGCTTGAGTTCCTAGCCACATCGGTGCCATCGGTGCGAGAGCACACCATGATCCAAGGTTGAGGAGCGACTCTCTCGGCTAGTCAGGACATCTTGCTATTCCTTCCTGGTCGCCTGTCGGTCTCTCCATGGGTGGGAGGCTACACGTGATAGTCCCTCTTGGAAGTATCGTAGGCTGGTACGAGGATCGGTGGCATGAGCCATCGGCATCCCTGGCTGCTACTAGGTGCCGGGGACCGGTGTCGCTGATGAAGCTGATGCATTGCCATGGTCAAGGCATGGACTTGCTAGGCAATTATGATGATCTAGGGGTCCACTAGAGGTGGCGGTGGTGGAGCGGGGAGCTCCCTCTCTAGGCTCTGCTAGTCACCATGGTGAGGAGGATCCCTGGTGTGGCTGATGGAAGCTTCCTGTGCATGCGTGGTCACCATGGGGTCATGGATGTCCACGAGTGTTTTGCTAGTAGTGGGGAACTTGTTGTCAAACTTTTGGCAGTTGATATTACTCATCTCTCCCCTTGGCTTGCCAATCTATTGCCACTTAGATCATCATGGTTTGTAGATCTGATGCATTATGGGTGCATCGGGCTCCCTCTAGGTGCTTGGTCCTCTCTTCGGTTAGCTCCTGGGTCGGTATGACCTGCAAAAAAGAGGAGACCCGGGTTAGAGATTCCGGCGGGGATACTTCGATGATCAAGTAAGTTGAGGTGATCAAGGGGAACAGAGCCTCAGTGATGGAGAGCCTTGGAGCTTCTCCATCTAGAAGAGTAAAGATGAAATTTCAAAGTTAGAAGGTGAGTGGAGGTGGAGGTTAGAGAGCTGGGAGGTTCTCCTTGCTGGTTCTTTGTTCGTTTACTCTCTTTGTCTTACCCGTTGTCTCCCTCTCTTACCAGAGGTCCCTTCCTCTATTTTATATGAGAGGAATGGCCTAGACCAAGTTTGGGGCTTCATCGGGATGTCACTTTTTTGGTGCCCTTTTTGGAAGGGATTTTTCCTTTGTTAGCGACCTTCCCCCCATGTCGGATCGGTCCTTGGAAGGAGATCCTTCTATTGGGGGTGTTCGCTGGCATAATACAAGTCTTATCCCTTTGGTGGTGTAGTTTCTCATGGGAGGTGTGGATACCGTGCCACTGAGCCCGAAGCCATGGTGGGGTATTTCTATTCTAGGAGGGACCATCGGAGTGTTGCAAGGCCTGGGCCATTAATAGGATACTCCTCTTGGAGAATACATAGTTGGTGTGTCGTGAGAACTGGAGCCCTGACTGCATGGCGGGGGGCACAGGTGGCGTGCCAAAGGACTTGGAACTTGGTGGAGTGCGCATCACATAGAGGATGCAGGTGGTGTGTTGTAGCACCTAGAACCTTTGGCAAGGCACGTACCACCTCCTGGGGGTTGCGGGTAGCTGGGAGCTTCCATTCCATGATCTGATCTTCTCCTGATCCTCTCTTTTTTGCTAATGGTAGGAACTTTGATCTTGGCAGGAGGGGGAGCTCTATCTTGGGAGCTCGACCTCGGATGGCAAGAGGATGACCTTGGCCGGGAGCTCAACCTCGGATGGGAGTTGACGTCAACTGGGGGCTCGACCCTGGATAGCGAGAACATGACCTCGACCAAAAGCTTGGCCTTGCATGGAAGCTGACCTTGACTGGGGGCTCAACCCTGGATGGTGGGAGTATAACCTCGGTTGGGAGCTCAATCTTGAATGGGAGCTGACCTTGGTCGGGGGCTCGATTTTGGATGGTGGGAGCATGACCTCGGTCGGGAGCTTGACCTCAGATGGGAGCTAACCTCGGTTAGGGGCTCAACCCTAGATAGTGGGAGCATGACCTCGACCGGGAGCTTGACCTCGACCGGGAGCTCGACCTTGGATGGTGGGAGTACGACCTCAGCCGGGAGCTCGACCTCGAATGGGAGTTGACCTCGATCGGGGGTTCGACCCTGGATGGTGGGATCATGACCTCGGCTATGAGCTCGACCTCAAATGAGAGCTGACCTCGACCGGGGGCTCGACCCTGGATGGTGGGAGCATGACCTTGATCGGGAGCTTGACCTCGGATGGGAGCTGACCTCGGTTAGGGGCTCGATCTCGGATGGCGGGAGCATGACCTTGATCAGGAGCTCGACCTTGGATGGGAGTTGACCTCGACTGGGGGCTTGACCTTGGATGGCGGGAACACAACCTCGACATGGAGCTTAACCTCGGATGGGAGCTGACCTCAGCCAGGGCCTCAAACTTGGATGGTGGGAGCACGACCTCAGTTAGGAGCTGAACCTCGGATGGGAGCTGACACTGGCTGGGGCCTCATCCTTGGATCTTCATTTGGTTACCACATCTAGGTGGCACTTTCCACCAGCGTGGCCGCTAGCTAGGTTCAGCATAGGTTCCACATCAGCAATAGTGCCACATCACTTTCAATATTACCTTTGGAGTCTCGTTTGGTTTTAAAAATTCACTTACAACCAATGGACCTAAACTTTTTAGGTAATTCGATAAATTTCCATACTTGATTTGTATTTATAGATTCTATCTCATCTTTTATGGTACTAACCAAAGTTCAGGATTATCACTATTCATGGCATCTTTAAATGAAACTGGATTATCCTTAATCATAATATTATAATTACATTCTTGTAAGTAAACAATATAATCATTTGGAATAGCCGATCTCTTAATTCTAGCCGATCTCCGTAATACTCTAGGTTCAGCGTTATTGTGATTATTTTTAATTGGATCAAGTTCATTTATAGGCTATTCAAGAAGTGGTGTATTAGCCTCTTGTTGATATTCTATAGTCTCAAGATAAATAATTTCATGTGAAACATTTCTAGTATTATTGTAATGGAAAAATATTATCTTATTTCCTTTAACACCATATCACATGGTTCACCACTCCTAATATTATCACTACTTCAATGAACTTAGCATTCCAGTTTCAATAATTCTTGTGGTGTATGATGGATAATAAAATTTAAAATCTTTTAGCCTTTCTAGATACCCAACAACTTAACAACTAATAGTTCTGTAATTTTAATTTCTTTTCTTATGGGCTATATAGTCGAGCCTCTACTGGATAATCCCAAATATGTAAATGTGTTAAATGTGGTTTCCTACCTGTCTATAACTTAAAAGGAGTTTTAGGAACGGCTTTACTATGAATATGATTTAGAATATATATAGCGGTTTTCAAGACTTCTCCTCATAAATATGAAGAAAATGATGAATTACTAATTATACTCCTCACCATGTCCATTAATATATGATTATGCTTTTCAACCGCACAATTTTGTTGAAGATTTCCTGGCATAGTGTACTGTGCTACAATGCCATCTATTCTAGTAATTTGGAAAAAGGTCTAGGATTATGGCCAAATTCATCATATCTACCGTAGTATTCACCACCCCTATCAGATCTCACAGCTTTAATTTTTCAATCCAATTGATTTTCTACTTTAGCTTTGATACTTTAAAGATTTTCAAAGCTTTAGACTTTTCATATAATAGGAAAACATATCCATAATATGAGAAATCATCAATAAATATGATGAAATACTTTGCCCTCCAAAACAAGATAAAAAATAGTCACAAAATCAATATGTATCAATTCCAAGAGTCCTTGACTTCTAGTGGCATGCTTTTTATTACTTTTAATTTGTTTTCCTTTTATGCAATCAATGCACATACCAAAATTACTAAAATCTAGATTTGATAAAATACCTTTAACCAATCTAGTTATCCTTTCTTTTAATATTGACCTAATTGCATATGCCATAATATCGAAGAACTCTTATTTATAATACCACATTTCATTTCGACATTGATATTTAAAATAAGTAAAGATCGTGTAAAAGAAGAATCCAAGTTTATTTTATATAATATATTGTACAGTGTTCTAGTACCAACTAAGATAGAATTTTTAATTAATTTAAAACTTGAATTTATAAAAGTAAATGAAAAACCTTCTAAATCAAGTTTTGTTAATAACACTAAATTCCTAGATACTGAAAGAACATAAAAATATCATGCAGATCTAATTGAAAACTGGTTTTTGTAATAAGTCTGTAGGTCACAATTGAATAACCTTGGACTTCATCCGATTTTCCATAAAGATCCATTGCTCTTTATCATTTGGTTTTCGGCTTGAAAGGAATCCCTGTAATGAATTATAAATATGAATTGTAGCACCCGAATCAATCCACCAAGTATTAGAAGGAATATTAATAAAATTGATTTCATAACAAACAAGTGATAAGGGAATAATACCCTCCTTTTCAAACCATTTCCTTCTTTTTCATAATCCTTCTTGATGTGTCCATCCTAGTTATAGAAGAAACATTTTAATTTATGCAAACCTTTTTTTGGACTGTTTGATCCTTTATTTTCTTTCTTCACCTTTTTTCTTTTAAATCACTTCTCGAAAATCATGTGAATAATTGGAACCCCTTCCTATCTCAATCTCTCTTCATTTTGCATACATTGGGATATAAGCTCATTCATTGACCATGATTCTTTGTGTGTTATAGTAGATTTTAAATTGAGTAGACTATGATGGAAGAAAGTTGAGAACAAACTAGACAAAAAAATTTTAGATACTATCATTTTTAGGTCATTCAGTTTTCCAGCTATATCACATATTTTTATAATATACTTTTGCACTCCAAAAATTTCATTATATTTCATAAAGGTTAACTTGTTCATTAGGGTATTAGCTTGGACTTTATTTGATTTGGTAAATTATTGCTCTATAGAGAAAAGGTACCCGGAAGCTAATTTATTATCAGGAATAAATCCCCTTATGTCTTTCGCTATAGAGCTCTTAATGATCATGAGAGAAAATATATTAGAATGCTCCCACTTTTCATATAATTTTTTTTGATCAGGAGAACTAATGGGAGTTAGTGTATTAGGCTGAGGTTTACGAAGAGTCAAATCTAAGTCTAGGCATCCTAGAATAATAAAAAGCTACTCATGCCAATCAAAATAATTTGTTCCATTCAGTATGGGAATATTAGTTAGATATGATGAGAGTGAAGTAGGGGTAATATCTATAAATAAAAGAATATCCATATAGTTACTTTCATGATACAAGTTCTTTTAAAAGATTCTGCCAATAACACTTATTATATGACTATAAAACATCTTTGGATAAGAATTATAGTATATAATAAGTACTGTAACTAAATTAATCATAAATTTAAATATAATAATTTCTAGACATGGATTACATAAATCATAAATATATAATTTTTCATAATAAATAATAATATAAAATATATAAGCAATAATAGCAATTATGACATAAATATATAATTTATATTTAAATTATGATCCATTATATTAGTTACACCTTTAGTGGTTTAATCAATTATGATTATAAAAATCTATGATTATTCCCATCTTTGGGTGTAGAACTTCTCATCTTTATACAATTCAAGTTGGTCAACCTATAACTACCAATTTTGTATATTATTTCAATCACCTTTGAATCAACTATAACATACATACTTTTATGTAATTTCAACATGTAATAAGAGAGAAAACTATTAGCCCTCAAAGACTCATCTACTCAAAATCTATATGCTCCGGGCTCTTTGGGACCATGCAAAAATATCCTTGAACAATGTAATAATAAACAAAATTATATATAAATAATTTTAAAAATACTTAAATATTTTATCATTTATAAAAAAACTTAATCAAAGTATTTTTCAAATTATTACAAGTCCAATGGCTAAAAAATTACTCAAATCAGATGTAAAATGAGCAAGTTATAGCAATTTTAATGAAACTTAATAAGAAATGATTAAATTATAAATAGCAAATAATATAGGAGGCTTACTATAAAACAAAACTAAAAAAATGATAGGGACCTAAATATAATTTTAATTTGGACTTATATATAATTTAAACTTTGATAGGGACTAAAATGCAAGAATCCCCTTAATCCAAATTAAAATTGATCTAATGTGATTCGGTTTGATCTATTTAAGGATTGGGCTTAACTAAATTGATTAATGGATTTGGGTTTTAAATGGTTTGAAACTTGAAACCCGAAGCCCAAACCTGATAACCTTACCTCCTTCCATTCTTCTCCCAACTGATCCTTCCAAATCGCCATTTATGGTAGCTTTGTGCTCGGGATCTCCACCACAGAGGGCTGTCGATCGAACCCTACCACCGGTGGCCATCCCTCGGCCTCAAGATGGCTAGGAGCCACCAGGAAGACCGATCTATATGGATTAATTTTGTTCCTGATCCCCATGGAAAATTGACCATCGGAGCCCTTCTCGGTGGCCACTCACTCCCGAGCTAGCCACCATCGATTCGCTGGCGATTAAGAAAGGCAAACCACCAAAAAGAAGAGGTTCAGTTTTTTTTTATTTGTTCTTCACTTCCGATCACCACTGAAACTCTATTATCGGTGGTCCAAGCTCAGCACCAGCCCCGGTTAGTGGTTCACCGACTATTCTTGGCCACCGAGATGCGTCCCATGACCACCGATCGCTGCCTCTCCACCATGGTCTACCACCCTCCATAATTGGTTTTGCTAGTGACTTAGAGAAGAAATCACAGGTATGTTTTCCAAAACCTCGACTTCACCATTTTATATATATTTTATTTATCTAATTATTTATTGATTTGAACTATAATCCCATATAAATAAATAAATAAAATATAATAGTAGGATGGATTTTGGTATGGTGGCCTAGTGATGGACCACTGGCGGGTGGCCAGATGGGAAAGGGAACCGGAATCTTCCTACAAGAAAGTTTTTATTTTAATTTTACAAGGAAATCAAAACTAATTTCATAATCTTTAATTTAATTTCAAAATATAAAATATAATTTTAATATTTTAAAATTAAGTCAAAATTTATTTTAAATTCTTGCATGAATATAAAGCATGAAACTATAGCTCTGATACCATATACTGCGTAAACCTTTAATCCTTTATGCTTGGATCATACTTTTATATACATGAAAAATTATAAATTATGGAAGATATACCTTGAGCCATTATTTCAGTCTATAGATCGTGTAGTTCTTGAGACGTCCCTCCTTCATTGTGAGGTGACCGGTCTTCTCTCTCTCACCCTCTTCTTCTTATATGGAAGATTGATGGAGAACTGTTCATCGCTGCTATGAGAGTTGGAGAAAAGGGACCAGCTAACCTTTATATTTATAACAGTATTTGTCTCTTCCATCAAAAGACTAAAATCTTAGTTAGAGTTTCACTCCAGTTCTATTTGCTCAGTTTCATCAGGAATACTTTTCTTTAATCAATTGGACTTTGATCCAGTATATATGGTTGATTAAGATTTGAACATGATAAGATGATAATTATGCCACATATTAAATTTTAAATCAAACACAAAGAAGTTAAATTTTAGAAGACCCAACACAAATATTGGTGTGGGCACCAGAATCTGGCAGAAGCTCCTCAACCCTCTGTGGATGTCCAATTAGGGTTCCAACTTTTCGGGTCTTGTAATAAGGCTTCAAGCCTCAACCTTGTAATTTTATTTTGCTTTGAATTGAGTCAGTACTTTGACCAATTGGGTCAAGTTGTGTCCTGTGCTGAGTCCAGTCACAAATTGAGTCCAGTCTGAGTTAGTTGGAAGTATGGGTCCATGCAAGAATTGGTCTTAAAACTTAGTCTCTTTGGAGCCAAGTCAGGAAAGAATCCAACTCAGCTCAGGGCCCACCTTTTCATCCTATGTGGCGCCATGACAACTTGCCATGTGGGCAGCACATTTTTCATCTTTGGACGTCCAAAGGGGAGGAACATATCACTTGACTCACTCCCTCTTTCCCTCCCCGACATCATGCTCTTCCCAAGTAAAGGTGGTCGGCCAAAGGAAGGTCAAATGAGAGTTGAAGTTTGGAATTCAAATCTGTTGGCTTTGGCTCCTTAGTTTTGATGATTAACAAAAGGTTGAGTATATGTTTGGACTAATGTTTCATCTCTAGATAAAGTTTCAGGATTTAGGTTATTCAAAAAGAGTATCAAAAGTACAATGATGAAACTAAGTTTGCCTGATTTGGAAAAGAGCTCTTCTACCTTGGACAAGATCAAAATTCTCATAATGGACCTTCTTGTTAAGAAATATTTGACAAAAGAAACAAAGGCTTAAAGAAACTCAAGCATGGCACGCACATCCCAAAGAGTTTCAGAAAAATTCAGATCAGAGGTCGACCCCCAGAGGTTGACACCTTGTCAAAGGTCGACCACCAGAGGTCGACTCATGAAGAGAAGAAAAGTTCAGCATGGCCGGCACGGCAAAATCTCAGTGGCACGCTCCAGAGGTCGACCACCAGAGGTCAACACCTGTCCAGAGGTCGACACCAGAGGTCGACTCATAGCCTGAGAATTCAAATGGGCAGAACTATGGTATTCTGAACTTTTGCCTAAATTATACTGGAGGTCGACTCATGAGGTCGACACTTGATTCAGTGGTCGACTCATGAGGTCGACTCATGGCATAACGGCTAGTTTTTCTGAACTTCTGATTTGATTTCTAACGGCCATAAACGGCCATATTTTTGAATCTAACGGTCTTGTGGAGTTGTTTCAGCATGAATGAGGTATTTAACCTCCACCAAACTTCAAAAAATACAAGGAGACAAAGTGAAAAAGTGTAGATTCAAAGTACAAAGCCTTCAATCACTTCCAAGCCAAAAGAGTGAGAAAACTAAGAGATTCCTTAGCCAAAAGTCTTCCATCTTTGAGGAATCCAACATTCAAGTGTTTGGCATTTAGTGAGGTCCAAAGATTCCAAGGGAAAAGGCTTGAAGAGTCTCCATCAAGAGCTTCAACGAATTTATTATTGCTCAAAAGGAGTTTGTTTAGTTTTTAATTCATTGTATTCATATTCTTTTGTCTTTAGCTAGTTTCAAGGGAATTTGAAACTAGAGTGAGGTTTGTTGGTGAGCCAATTGATAAAACCAACTAGGGTTGCTTGTAAGCCCGAAGCCAAAACAAGTGAGTGAGGTTTGTTGGTGAGCCAATTGATAAAACCAACTAGGGTTGCTTGTTAGCCCGAAGCCAAAACAAGTGTGTAAGGTTTTGACTTGTGAGCCTGGTAAAACAAATCGGCTGTAATCTAAAGATTATAGTGGAAATTCCCAAGTGGAGCTTGGGGAGTGGATGTAGGTGCTAGGTGCACCGAACCACTATATTTCTTGTGTGTTTGCATTTCCTTTCTCTTTAAATTCTTTTGCTCTTTAATTGTCATTTTATTTCATTGCTTCCGTTGCACAATTTTTGGAGCACTATCACTCTTCACCTTAAAACTTGATAGCACATATATTGCTTTAATTTTTTAAATACCCAATTCACCCCCCTCTTGGGCACCATTTCTGGGCAACAAGTGGTATCAGAGCACCGGTACTCTCTTGTAGGTCCAACGATCTTGAGTGAAAGATCATGGCCGCCCCAATTGGAATGGGTATAGTTGAAGGGCAAGCATCAAATCGCCCTCCTTTCTTTAATGGCACAAACTACACATATTGGAAAACTCGTATGCGTATTTATTTACAAGCTGTAGATTATCATATATGGAGAGTAATTACGAAAGGGCCTCATCAGCCCACTCACTTGGTTAATGGCATTATCACCCCGAAATCTGAAGAAGAATGGGATGACAATGACATCAAACAAGCTGAGTTAAATGCTAAGGCGATGAATTTGCTATTCTGTGCACTTGATCCTAGTGAATTCAACAGAATATCAAATTGTATTTCCGCCAAAGAAATTTGGGATACACTTGAGGTTACCCATGAGGGTACACACCAAGTGAAGACCACTAAGGTGAACATGCTCATTCATACGTATGAGATGTTCAGGATGGAACCAACTGAAAGTATAAGTGAAATGTATACTAGATTTACCAATATAGTAAATGGTATGAGGAGTTTGGGAAAAATTTTATCTAATGGTGAACTGGTTAACAAACTTCTCAGGTCTCTTCCGGCTTCATGGGATGCGAAAGTTACAGCCATAGAAGAAGCCAAGGATGTCAACACTCTACCTCTCGAGCAGCTTCTTGGATCACTGATGACCTACGAGCTTTCACTAAAGCAGAAGACAGTGGACAATGACAAGAAAAAGAAAGCCATAGCCTTCAAGTCCACTACAAAAGAAGAGTCAAGTGATGAATCAGAAGAAGAAGCTGATGATGATGAGACAGCCCTCATTACAAGAAAATTAAAAGATTCATGAGAAAGAAGAAGGGCTTCTACAAGAAAAGGCCACAAAAAGGTGATCACAATAAGGAGAAAGAGAAAGACAAAGAAAGGGATCCACCCATCTGCTTCGAGTGCAAGAAGCCTGGACATTACAAAACGGATTGCCCTTTGCTTAAAAAGAGTCGAAGGATGTTGAGAAAGAAAGCCATGATGGCTACCTGGAGTGAGAGAGAGGACTCCAGCAGTGAAGAAGAGCAGCAGGTAGTCGCCAACTTATGTTTCATGGCCAACGAAGATAATGAGGTAAATTCTGAACCTGAAACTGAATTCACTTTCAATGAATTGCATGATGCTTTTGATGACTTAGTAATGGAATATGAAAAATTAAAATTGAAAAATAAGAAATTAAGAAAGGAAAATTTTGAGCTTACCAAAAATTCAGAAAAGTTTTCAAGTGAAATTGAAAATTTAACTCAAGAAAACAAGAAATTAAAAGAACATGTAAAGACTTTGACAAATGATAAAGATAATCTTTTAAAAGAAAATAATTCTTTGAAAAATAATAGAAGCCTTAAAACTAATGAGAACATTGAAAAACAAAATAAAGAACTATTGCTTCAAAATAAGAATTACAAGAAAGAGTTAGAAAAAGTAAAACCTTTTGTAGAAAAGTTTACTTTTAGTTCAGAAAAACTAAATATGCTTTTAAATAGTCAACATGCAGTGTTTAATAAAGCTGGACTTGGATTTAAGCCACACAATCAACAAAAACTTTTTTATACCAGCATTTTCTAATATTACCTGCTATGCATGTGGTAAAGTAGGTCATAAATCATATGTTTGTAATAGAAGAAAATTAAATACCTTTAAAAAGATTTGGGTTCCAAAAGGAACCAATTTGACTAACCCTAAAGGACCCAAGATGACTTGGGTACCTAAAGTTTCAACTTGATCAATTTTTGCAGGTGTGCCTTGCAACCAAAAATAAAAGAAGAATGTGGTATCTGGATAGTGGTTGCTCAAGGCACATGACTGGGGATGTGAAGCAATTCTCATCACTAGCTGCTATTGATGGTGGAAACGTTACCTTTGGTGATAATGGAAAAGGCAAAATCGTCGGAATTGGTAAAATCCATATCACCCCTAATGCTTATGTAGATAATGTATTATTTGTTGATGGCTTGAAGCATAATCTTTTTAGCATTAGTCAGTTTTGTGATAAAGGTTTTAAAGTAATTTTTGAATCATCTTTGTGCATGGTATCTAGTCTAGATGTCGATGGCATCAAGTTCACTGGTCTTAGGCATGGAAACATTTACATGGTTGATCTTGATGATCTAGCCATGGAAAGTGGTCAATGCCTAGTGGCTAAGGAAGCCAAGGCAAGTGAAACTAGTTGGCTTTGGCATCGTAGGCTAGGGCATGCTAGTATGCAGTTGATTTCAAAATTAAGCAAAAAGAATCTTGTAAAAGAATTGCCAAAACTCACTTTTGAAAAAGATAAAATTTGTGCTGCATGTCAATTTGGAAAACAAACCAAATCTACTTTCAAACCTAAAGGAGTAGTATCTACTACTAGACCCCTTGAATTATTGCATATGGATCTCTTTGGACCAACCAGAACAACTAGTTTGGGAGGTAAAAAATATGGGCTAGTAATTGTAGATGATTACTCATGATTTACTTGGGTAATGTTTTTAGCTCATAAAGATGAAACATTTTCAGCTTTTGTTAAATTTCATAAAAGGGTTTCAAATGAAAAAGATCTCACTATTGTTTCTTTGCGTAGTGATCATGGAACTGAATTTGAAAATCATGATTTTGAAGCTTTTTGTAATGAAAATGGTATTAGTCATAATTTCTCTACACCTAGGACACCTCAACAAAATGGGGTGGTAGAAAGAAAGAATAGGACTCTTGAAGAAATGGCATGCACAATGCTTTGCGAAAATGATTTACCTAGATATTTTTGGGCAGAAGCCATTAATACTTCTTGTTACATTTTAAATCGTGTTTTAATTCGACCTATTTTGAAGAAAACACCATATGAGCTTTGGAAAAATCGAAAACCTAATCTCAAGTATTTTCGTGTATTTGGTTGCCGCTGTTTCATATTAAACAATGGCAAAGATAATATCAGTAAATTTGATGCCAAGTCAGATGAGGGTATCTTCTTAGGATACTCTACTTCTAGCAAGGCATACAGGGTCTTCAACAGAAGAACTCTTCTGGTTGAAGAATCAATTCATGTAGTGTTTGATGAATCTAACGAAAAATCTTCTAGAAAAGAAGATTCTATTGATGTTGAAACAGGTACAAAGAAGCTTGAACAATTGACAATCAATGAAGATGAGCCCAAAGGAGATGATGATCAAGAAAGTCAAGATCAAATTCAAGAAATCAATGCAACTTCACCAAAACCATTACCTAAAGAATGGAGGTATGCACACGGACACCCTAAAGAGCTAATAATTGGTGATCCATCAAAGGGGATAAGTACACGCTCTTCTATTAGAAATGTTTATGATTACTTAGCTTTTGTATCTCAGATAGAGCCTAAGTCAATAGAAGAAGCTGAAAAAGATTGTAACTGGATTAATGCTATGCAAGATGAACTAAATCAATTTAAAAGAAATAATGTTTGGACTTTAACTGAAAGACCCCTTAATGTTTCTGTAATTGGCATAAAATGGGTTTTTAGAAATAAACTTGATGAACATGGTATTGTAACTAGAAACAAAGCTAGACTTGTTGCTAAAGGCTACAACCAGGAAGAAGGGATCGACTTTGATGAAACCTTTGCTCCTGTTGCTAGGCTAGAAGCAATTAGACTTTTACTTACTTTTGCTTGTTTTATGGATTTCAAGTTATTTCAAATGGATGTAAAGAGTGCCTTTTTAAATGGATTTATTGAAGAGGAGGTTTATGTTGAACAACCTCCTGGTTTTGAAAATCATGAATTTCCTAATCATGTCTTTAAATTGCATAAAGCATTGTATGGTTTAAAGCAAGCTCCTAGAGCTTGGTATGATAGATTAAGTTCATTTTTGATGAAAAATGATTTCTCTAGAGGTAATGTAGATAATACATTGTTTTTGAAAAAGAAAAATGATGATCTCTTAGTAGTACAAATATATGTAGATGATATTATTTTTGGTGCTACTAACGAATGTCTTTGTCAAGAATTTGCAAAGTTAATGCAGAGTGAGTTCGAGATGAGCATGATGGGAGAACTCAACTTCTTCCTCGGACTCCAAATTAAGCAAACCAAAGAGGGGATCTCCATCAACCAAGCCAAGTACACAAGGGAGATATTGAAAAAGTTTGGGATGGAGACTACCAAACCAATAGGTACCCCTATGAGCTCTTCATGTAAATTAGACAAAGATGAATGTGGTAAATCAGTAGACCAAAAATTATATAGAGGCATGATTGGTTCATTGCTATATCTAACTGCCAGTAGACCAGATATAATGTTTAGTGTTTGTATGTGTGCACGTTTTCAGTATGCTCCTAAAGAATCACATCTCTTAGCTGTAAAACGTATACTTAGATACTTATCTGGGTCTATCGAAATTGGTCTTTGGTACTCTAGAGAGTCATCATATGAATTAATTGCATATTCTGATGCTGATTTTGCTGGGTGTAAACTTGATCGAAAAAGTACTAGTGGAACTTGTCAATTCCTAGGAGTTAATTTGATTTCATGGAGCAGTAAGAAACAGAATTCGGTTGCTCTATCTACGGTGGAAGCCGAATATATAGCAGCTGGAAGCTGTTGTGCTCAGATCCTATGGATCAAACAACAACTCGAGGACTTTGGCATCAAATTAACTAAGACACCCATAAGATGTGATAATACTAGTGCAATCAATTTAACGAAAAATCCTGTACAACATTCAAGAAGCAAACACATTGAAATAAGACATCACTTCATAAGAGATCACGTTCAAAACTCTAATGTGTTGTTAGAATTTATATGTACTGATTATCAATTGGCCGATATATTCACAAAACCATTGAATGAAGATAGATTTTGTATGATTAGAAGAGAACTGGGAGTCATTGATCCTTTCGCTTGAAACTCTTCAATTTTCATCAAAATTCCTCAAAAATGATTTATAAATTCTCAAATATGTTTAAAGGTTATTTCTCTAAATTTTATCAATTTTTTTTAAATTTTACAGAATTTTATTTTAGGTAATTAATTATTGGAGGTCGACACTTGAGGTTTTCGGAGGTCGACACTTGAGGTCGACACCTAAGTTTTGGAGGTCGACACTTGAGGTCGACCCCTGAAAATTTTCAGAGGTCGGCACTTGAACGAAAACCTGCATTTTTAAAACCCGTCCGCAAGCTATTTTCTTCATTCTTTTTTCATTTCTTCTTCGTGTGGTCCCCCTCCAAACTTCCCTAAACTCCTAAATAGTGGATTTCCACCCTTCTCCTTCACCTTTTTGGAAAATCCTCTCCTCTCCTCTTGCTTTTCTTGGAATCAACCCTCTTTTTGACCGTATTCTTGTTTTTGGACAACCAAAAGCCTTCGCACCTATCTACCCTCAAATCCCGATTGTTTTTCAATTGAAAACACTCATTTCTACCCTCCGTTTCTTACTTTTTCTCCATTTACTTTCTATTTTCTCCATTCTCACAAACCCTATTTCACCATTTCACATTCTCCTCATTTTCCCAGTCCATGAACCTCTCTTTTCCTCTCTTTTCCTCTTAGCCTTACCTTTTTGCATTTCTCCCTAAGTTACCCCTCTTCCTTTCACATGGGTCCGAGAAAACACCAGGCAGTAAGGAAAAGGAGATTGGAACAAGGGCATGGTAGTACTGAGCGCCGAAGAAAATTCAGACATGAGCGTGAGCCGACCCCAGAGCCACCTGCACCAGTGCCAGCCAGCCTAGTCCGGAAGAGCATTGCTAGTGGGAGGCGTGTGGATATACCATTCTGGGATCAGCATCACTTCTTCATTGGAGATGTACTGAGAGATGCTGATCTGGTTCATTTTTGTACGATGTACGAGAGATTCTACCCAGACCTCATCAGGGAGTTTTATGGATCCATGGCCACTGATGGCATTGGATGGTCTGCTACAGTACGAGGGATCGAGATTCCAGTGACACCGGAGGTCATCAGTCGCATCTGGAGGATTCCACTTCATGGCACTGCTGCCACTATGATCAGCGACAGAGAGCACGCCTTCAGGTGTATCCTAGAGCGTGAGGATGTTAGCGGTATTTCCACAGTAGCCGCTAACCAGCTTTCACTGGAGATGAGAGTGCTGCATCACATCATCGCCCGTATCTTGATTTCGAAGAGCGGGAGATTCGATTTTATCACTGAGCGTGAGCTGGTGTTGATGGTGTCCCTGAGTCAGCGGACTCCCATCAACCTTCCCAGGATCATGCTTCAGCAGATGGGTGAGGCAGCGTCTCACAGGAGACTTGTTCAGCCGTACGGCATGGGACTGACTCAGATATTCAGAGAGCATGGTGTCTCATTTGATGGCATACCCTCAGTCAGCTACAGCACACTGATACTTATGGAGAGAAATCCCTGCATAGGATGGGATTTCGACTGGTTAGCGACCGCTGGGTACGACGAGAGTCTGGCCAGGAGCCAGATGAGGAGGATGAGATCCGAGCTGCTGAGGCAGGGCCTTCTGAGCCTACTGATCATGGTACACCTCCTCGCCCAGCACCGGAGGCAGAGACTGCGGAGCCTGAGCCATTCACGCCACCACCCTCATCAGCTCCAGCTCCTACTATTACTGCTACACCACGGAGGACTTCAGTGAGGATATCGGACTTCGAGCAGAGAGTGACTGATCAGATTTCAGAGGTCTGGACAGAGATCACTGGTGTACGGCAGGAGCTTCATGATCTGCGGATACACACAGACACACGCATTGGTGCTCTCTCAGCTAGTATGGATACAGGATTCAGACAGATCCTCAGCTTATTGAGATTAGCACTGCCTTCAGGGACTGCAGATCCGACAGTATCTCCTCCACATGATGATGATGATGGCTCCAGTGGATACAGTGACAGTGATGGAGATCAGCCTGGAGCAGGGAGTTCTGAGGTTCCACCTGCAGATTCGATTCCAGAGATACCCCCTGCTATTGATCCTCCAGCTACAGATCTTCCGAGTACAGCTCCTCCAGCCACAGACGAGCCAATTGTTGCTGAGCTTACAGAGTCTCTTTTTGAGACTATCACTGGGATTCCAGATGACATAGATGAGCATACAGAGACAGACATTGATGATCCCACAGCTTATGAGCTAGTCAGCAGGCAGACTCCAGCTCAGTCTACTCAGCATACTGATCCGTCCACTCCTTCAGCTACTGCCTCTGTCTCGACATCTGTGGAGCCCTTACCTAGGACATATAGATCTCGTAGGACTACCCCTAGGTCTGGTCCCTCTCTGAGGACTCGGAGTTCCTCTCATAGGACTCCAAAATCCTCATCTAGGATCATGGCTCCTGTATCTTTTGATATACCTTCTGATGAGGAGTAGCCTCTTAGTTTGCTTTTGTATGATCTGTTGTATCAGTATTTTGTGCCTACTTTGTAAGCAATTTTGTAACTGAATACATCTGTTTTTATCTATCTTGTGCCATTTTATCTGATACCAGCTCTTAACATTTACCTTTTTTTTTTAAAACCCTCAAGTTAGAATATTTTATTATATTGAATGCACAAATTGAGGGGGAGCATGTATTTTATGCACCTAAATACTTCATTATAATTGAACATAAGTTTCATTAATATATCTTTCACTACAAAAATGAACTTTTTGATTCTTGACAAAAAGGGGGAGTAGTAAAGTATATATGTATTTATGAGATCAAATTTAGCAAAGTATATATGTATTTATGAGATCTCCGTCTTATGAGTAGTAAAGTTTATATGATTCTTATCTTTTTGACTCATGAGAATGTTTTCACAAAAAGAAAGAAGTAAATAAAAGTAAAATCTTTTTGACTCTTGAAAATATTTTCACAAAAAGAAGATGAAAAGTAAATTTTTATGATACACTCATGCATGTAAGGATTCTTTGAAAATATTTTATTATTGCTATATCTTGCTTTTGGACTTAATTGCATATATACTCAAGGTTTTGTCATCATCAAAAAGGGGGAGATTGTTGGCTTTGGCTCCTTAGTTTTGATGATTAACAAAAGGTTGAGTATATGTTTGGACTAATGTTTCATCTCTAGATAAAGTTTCAGGACTTAGGTTATTCAAAAAGAGTATCAAAAGTACAATGATGAAACTAAGTTTGCCTGATTTGGAAAAGAGCTATTCTACCTTGGACAAGATCAAAATTCTCATAATGGACCTTCTTGTTAAGAAATATTTGACAAAAGAAACAAAGGCTTAAAGAAACTCAAGCATGGCACGCACATCTCAAAGAGTTTCAGAAAAATTCAGATCAGAGGTCGACCCCCAGAGGTCGACACCTTGTCAAAGGTCGACCACCAGAGGTCGACTCATGAAGAGAAGAAAAGTTCAGCATGGCCGGCACGGCAAAATCTCAGTGGCACGCTCCAGAGGTCGACCACCAGAGGTCAACACCTGTCCAGAGGTCGACACCAGAGGTCGACTCATAGCCTGAGAATTCAAATGGGCAGAACTATGGTATTCTGAACTTTTGCCTAAATAATACTGGAGGTCAACTCATGAGGTCGACACTTGATTCAGAGGTCGACTCATGAGGTCGACTCATGGCATAACGGCTAGTTTTTCTGAACTTCTGATTTGATTTCTAACGGCCATAAACGGCCATATTTTTGAATCTAACGGTCTTGTGGAGTTGTTTCAGCATGAATGAGGTATTTAACCTCCACCAAACTTCAAAAAACACAAGGAGACAAAGTAAAAAAGTGTAGATTCAAAGTACAAAGCCTTCAATCACTTCCAAGCCAAAAGAGTGAGAAAACCAAGAGATTCCTTAGCCAAAAGTCTTCCATCTTTGAGGAATCCAACATTCAAGTGTTTGGCATTTAGTGAGGTCCAAAGATTCCAAGGAAAAGGCTTGAAGAGTCTCCATCAAGAGCTTCAACGAATTTATTATTGCTCAAAAGGAGTTTGTTTAGTTTTTAATTCATTGTATTCATATTCTTTTGTCTTTAGCTAGTTTCAAGGGAATTTGAAACTAGAGTGAGGTTTGTTGGTGAGCCAATTGATAAAACCAACTAGGGTTGCTTGTAAGCCCGAAGCCAAAACAAGTGAGTGAGGTTTGTTGGTGAGCCAATTGATAAAACCAACTAGGGTTGCTTGTTAGCCCGAAGCCAAAACAAGTGTGTAAGGTTTTGACTTGTGAGCCTGGTAAAACAAGTCGGCTGTAATCTAAAGATTATAGTGGAAATTCCCAAGTGGAGCTTGGGGAGTGGATGTAGGTGCTAGGTGCACCGAACCACTATATTTCTTGTGTGTTTGCATTGCCTTTCTCTTTAAATTCTTTTGCTCTTTAATTGTCATTTTATTTCATTGCTTCCGTTGCACAATTTTTGGAGCACTATCACTCTTCACCTTAAAACTTGATAGCACATATATTGCTTTAATTTTTTAAATACCCAATTCACCCCCCTCTTGGGCACCATTTCTGGGCAACAAAATCCCTTGCTTCAAGCCCTCTAATCAAGTTTTCTTCTCAAATTATTTGAACCTCTTTGGAAGGAAGGGGCAAGATCCATGGGCGCCTCCACTTCCCACTCCCCATGTCATGCTTTGTACCAAAAAGGGATGCACAACTAAGAAAGGAAGAAGAACACATGCCTTGCTCCAAGCCTCACTTCATGTTTTCTTCCAAAACAAAGGAGCTACATTCCAAGTTCAAGGCGCCAAGATCTCTCTTCCAAGCCTTACATCATGCCACGCCCAATCAAGTCAAGCTTCTTGGTCGGCCAAGGAGAGAAGAAAACTTGAATTTTTGGGTTCCCTTTCAAGAAGACTTGTAACTTTTCATTTGAATTTCAAATGGGGTCCTAAGGTGCCTATTTAAAGGACCTAACCCCTCCTTTGTAAAGCTAATCTTTGATGAACGAAAAAAAATCAAATTTCTTGAGTTCCAATTTCTCTTTAGTTGCCTTCGTTCACTAGGAACGTCGATCTCCGTTAGGGAGCGCCTTCGCCTTCGGGCATCAAGAGGTGTGAGGCCTCAGGTTACCGTCACTTTCGCAACTCTATCATCCGACTCCGAATCAAGAAGAACTTCGCCATCACTACAACAACTCTCTTTCCTTCTTCTATTGCTTTCTTCCGATTGAAACCTAACCCTTCTTTGAATGCTTGCAGGTCCTCCAGGTGACATGAGTACGGAGTCAGTTGCCCTTGCCATCGAGATCTTCGGACAGTCAGCCGGTGCACCCACAGGGTTGACGGCTCGATCATCCAGGCCGCATCCGCCAGAGTGAGTGACCTCAGCATCGGGTGCTTTAGATCTTTGAGGTTTGCCCCCTGACTCATAAGTAGGTATTAATCGAAGAGCTAAGTCCTATGGGGTTTCTCAATCCCGGGGTCCTCTCTTTATCATTGCTTAGGGACTACTTGCTTGCTTGATAGTTCTTATTATTATAGAACCCTAGATCAACTCTTACTTATTTTCGAGAATCCAAAGAAAATCATTAAAATCTAAAAATCACAAAACTGACAAATCACTTGCATCATTCTTCATTTTGCATTTAGTTAGTTCCGCATCATTTCTAGTATCAAAGCATGGTTAGGACTTAGCACTTCTTAAAGTACTTGGATAAGGTGCTTCACCAGGACGTCTGATCTTAGAAGAAAAGTAGGGTTTCAAGATCCTCTTCTCCCATTCCACGGGGTCTCCTAAGGCGTGTAGGGGTTCCACTGTGATAGGCCTTTGAAGAGGAACACAAGAAGATAAGTTTTTTTTTAATTTTTTTTTTTTGCATCTTAAATCTCATCTTTCAATTTCTGCATTTTTTCCTTTCTAAATATGGTCTGTTGTTTTTCATATTTCTGTTTGTAAGAATCTCTAATTTGTCTAATTTTTCTTTTGTTAGATCACACATAATTGATAATATTTTTGATAATTTTCTCATATTTTATTACAGCTTGTAAAATTTCTACAAGCCAGAATACTACCTGAGAAGAAGTTCTATTCTTAGAATTTCAGCAATTGCAATTTCTTATGTTTACATTTCTTAGATAGTTTAATTTGCATTTAGCTTCATCTCAAGTCATTTCCATCATCTTATTTCTTCTATCATCCATCAAAAAAACCAATATATATATATATATATATAAGTTAGATTCATCTCATTAGAGCATTTGCTTGCAATCATTTTTATAAATCATTTTAAGGGCAGTAATTTAAGATAGTGTCAGGATTTTATTACCTGTCCCTAGCCCAAAAATCACTAACCTGTATCATGAACCCAAGCTCTAATTAAAATCAAGTAAACACTAATTTTGCTTTAGAGAGCTTAGGGACAGCAACAGGTCGAGTCAAGACTAAGTGTCTATTCTTGGCGTCAGCCCATTCTGTGTGTGTTGCTGCTCTCGGTGTCTAGGCTTGGTGATTCAGGGCTTGTGAGTTTTGTCCACCTACCTGGCCAATCCCAGATTGGTGTCTAAGGTTGGCATTTAGGGACCTCCACTCCCCTACACCTGCCTGGCCAAGAATAGAGTTACTACAGTCTGGTTTGCCACCCTATCTTAGGCAACTGGTTGAGACTCTAGGTCTAGTGGATCATAGACGATTTTGCGTGCTTAACCCATGTCAACTAGATCAGGAGTCCCTTATCATCCCCACCATTCCCAATCTAGTGAACCTATGGAGAATGAGAGAGAAGTTCAACTTAAGGATATTCTTGAGCAATTGGCTAAGATGAACAGTAGGCTTGATAAGTTTGAAGATAGAATTGGAGCCTTAGAAAAGAACATTAGACCATCCATCGAGCTTGAGTCTGAGTCACCTCCTCACCCTAGGGAATACCCTCAGCGTGATCCTTCCTTAGAGTCTGAAGACCTTTTAGGAATAGTCAGGTGCATCCTTACCTAAAACATGGTGCAAGAAGATTGGCGTAGGACTAACATCCTACAAACCTTTGTCAAGTTAGGGGATAAGGTACGTAAGATCATAGTTGATAGTGGGAGCTGTATCAATGCCATCTTTTTATGTACTGTCAAAGCCCTAGGATTGACCCCAGTTCCTCACCCCAACCCTTATAAGGTCTCATGGATAGATTCGACTTCCATACCTATCAAGTCTAGATGCCAAGTTTTGATCAAATTACAATCTTATGAGGAAGAGATTTGGTATGATATACTTCCCATGGGAGTCAGTAGCATTATCCTAGGTCAACCCTGGCTTTACGATCATGACGCCACCCTTTATGGTCAGACCAATACTTGTGCCTTTAGTCACCATGGGAAGAAATTTATAATCAAACCAATTCAGCCTAAGGACCAGGTTAAAAGAGAATCAAGTAGCCTTAAGGAAGAGAAGCCTGGAGTCACCCTGATCAAGTCTAAGGAGTTAGAGAAAGAGGTTACTGAGGAAGAACCCTTTAACGAATTTCAGGGAGAAAAGGTTGAACATTCTGAGAATTTAAATGAGAAAACCCCTGAGCCCATTGAAGTCTTTAAGTATGAAAGGGTTGAACCCATTGAAAATATAGAGAAAGAAACTCCAGAGCCCATCAAAGAATCCAACGAAAACATGTATGAGCCAAGTTTAGTATAGGAGTATGGTGAAGATGGGCCCAAGGTCGAAATCATTAAGGAATCAAAGGAAAAAGATCATGAACCCACTAAAGAATTTGAAGAAGAAATGACCGAGCCTGGATCACATTTAGTAAATGAACATGAGAGTTCACCAGTCTTGTCCACAGAAGGAGTTCAGGAACAAACTCTTAATGAACCGACCCAAAGAAAACATCCTCAAGAGATAGTTGAAGCTCTGAAGGGATTTGAGGATGTACTTCCCGATGAGTTACCTGATCAACTTCCATCCCTGAGAGACATCCAGCATACTATATACTTGGTCCTAGGATCCTCTTTAATAGACCTTCCTCACTGTGGGATTGACCCTAGCGAGCCCCAAGATCTACTGGAACAAGTAGATCATATGACACATATAGAACAATGTCCAAATTTTAAGGTCATCCTGAATAACCATGGTCTGTTTCATGTTTCCTATAAGCCACCCCAAGACACTAATTCTTATTTCTTACCCTTCCCCGAGCCTTCTCACATTTCTAGAGCCATGGGGTTGCATTTTGTTGAGATTACTAGGCTGCATGACTCCTTAGCACCCATCCCTTTTGCCATTTACTTTTGGCATACCTTATGGAATTTGGTAGGGATTCATGGTAATTTTTCTTGTGCATACCAGACTAGGATCAAACCTAGAGAGTAAGTAATCTGTTAGGTTTAGGCCCTAGAGAGTCCAATAAAATTCTGCTCTATAGGAATGCATCGTTAAGTTTGCATTTTGCATCATGCATTTAGTATAAATAATTTGACTGATTCCTGAAAGTGAACCAAAGAGTTTGATCAAAGGGATTCTGTAATGATTAGGCTTAGGCCTGAACGGTTTCCACCAGGAGCCGTTAAGAAACTTCATGCTCGTGGAGCTGGCCCCTTTAAAGTGATAAAGAGAGTTGGCCCTAATGCCTACGTTCTTGAGCTTCCCCCGAATTATGGCATTAGCTCGACTTTCAATATCTCAGATTTAGTCAAGTACAGGGAACCAGCAAACATACCTAGCGAGCCATTTGGGCCTGACCTTTCTTTTGAGAGTGAACCCGAACCTGAGTGTCCACCTCCAATTATACCTGAGAGAGGAGAGCGGATCGAGCATGTCCTGGATGACCAAGCTATCACTACTCGGGGCAAAGGTTATCAACGTTTCTTAGTCCAATGGCAAGGTCGACCTGAGTCCGATGACTCGTGGATTACCCGGGAAGACTTATAGCGCCTCGATCCCGACCTTTTGGAGGAGTACCTAAGCCAACTCAACTCTTACTCGACAGGGTCAAGTTCCTCCTACCCCTGGAGAACTGGTGTGGGCACTAGAATCCGGTAGAGGCTTCTCAACCCTCTGTGGATGTCCAATTAGGGTTCCAACTTTTTGGGTCTTGTAATAAGGCTTCAAGCCTCAACCTTGTAATTTTCTTTTACTTTGAATTGAGTCTGTACTTTGACCAATTGGGTCAAGTTGTGTCATGTACTGAGTCCAGTCACAAATTGAGTCTAGTCTGAGTCAGTTGGAAGTATGGGTCTGTGTAAGAATTGGTCTTAAAATTTAGTCTCTTTGGAGCCAAGTCAGGAAGGAATCCAACTCAGCTCAGGGCCCACCTTTTCATCATATTTGGCGCCATGACAACTTGCCATGTGGGCAGCACATTTTTCATCTTTGGATGCCCAAAGGGGAGGAACAAATCACTTGACTCACTCCCTCTTTCCCTCCTCCACATCATGCTCTTCCCAAGTAAAGGTGGTCGGCCAAAGGAAGGTCAAATGAGAGTTGAAGTTTGGAATTCAAATCCCTTGCTTCAAGCCCTCTAATCAAGTTTTCTTCCCAAATTATTTGAACCTCTTTGGAAGGAAGGGGCAAGATCCATGGGCGCCTCCACTTCCCACTCCCTATGTCATGCTTTGTACCAAAAAGGGATGCACAACCAAGGAAGGAAGAATAACACATGCCTTGCTCCATGCCTCACTTCATGTTTTCTTCCAAAACAAAGGAGCTACATTCCAAGTTCAAGGCACCAAGATCTCTCTTCAAAGCCTTACATCATGCCACGCCCAATCAAGTCAAGCTTCTTGGTCGGCCAAGGAGAGAAGAAAACCTGAATTTTTGGGCACCCTTTCAAGAAGAATTGTAACTTTTCATTTGAATTTCAAATGGGGTCCTAAGGTGCCTATTTAAAGGACCTAACCCCTCCTTTGTAAAGCTAATCTTTGATGAATGAAAAAAAAACAAAATTTCTTGAGTTCCAATTTTTCTTTAGTTTCCTTCGTTCACTAGGAACGTCGATCTTCGTGAGGGAGCGCCTTCGCCTTCGGGTGTCGAGAGGTGTGAGGCCTCAAGTTACCGTCACTTCCGTAACTCCATCATCTGACTCCCAATCAAGAAGAACTCTGCCATCACTACAACAACTCTCTTTCCTTCTTCTATTGCTTTCTTCCGATTGAAACCTAACCCTTCTTTGAATGCTCGCAGGTCCTCCAGGTGACACGAGTACGGAGTCGGTTGCCCTTGCCATCGAGATCTTCGGACAGTCAGCCGGTGCACCCGCAGGGTTGATGGCTCGATCATCCAGGCCACATCCGCCAGAGTGAGTGACCTCGGCATCGGGCGCTTCAGATCTTTGAGGTTTGCCCCTTGACTCCTAAGTAGGTATTGATCGGAGAGCTAAGTCCTATGGGGTTTCTCAATCATGGGATCCTCTCTTTATCATTGTTTAGGGACTACTTGCTTGCTTGATAGTTCTTATTATTATAGAACCCTAGATCAACTCTTACTTATTTTCGGGAATCCAAAGAAAATCATTAAAATCTAAAAATCACAAAACCAACAAATCACTTGCATCATTCTTCATTTTGCATTTAGTTAGTCCCCCATCAAATATGATTAGTATATTCTTGTATATAGATATCCCTTTATATTGTCATAGAAAAATAGAATGCAAAATAAAATAAGAAACCTAATGAAACATAAAAAAACTCACTACAAACACAATACATCACATGTGTAGAACTACAAATCCATTGACTAAACAAATAAATAACTATCAAGTTCATTTATAATACAAAGGATCGATTCCTTTTAATAAAAAATCCCTAAACCCCATAAAACATGATGCTTCTACCCAGATTTAGCTCTCAGAACTGATTTGAAAAAGGGAATGAAATGAAAAGAGAAAGAGAAGAAAATAAAACAAAAATGATCAATCTATGTGGAAAAGGTTTCACCTTTCAATTCTTTCCATTTTCTTATGGTTTCCATCGGGTTTTCCTATATTTTTTTGTCAGTTTTATAGATAAGAGTTAAAATGGTGTAAGTATACATTATGTCTATCAATTAGGAATAGAAACTAGATATGGCTCAATGGTTAAGAAAATATTTAACTATTTTAGAGATCTGGATCCCTTTATTATATAATATTTTTTTAAAAATTATATATATGTATATATGGATTTAGATACCTGGTATTGTTTTTTTATAGTAATGTTCCTATCAGAATAAGGAATAGGTAGGTATTGACCCCTTAAATGATTTTGATGATAACAAAATATTGGAGCATGTATTTATGTTACTAATAACTCTCCAAGTGCTTTACAAGTTTTTGTAGGATGATTTTATTGCTCAATTACAACTTCTACAATCTGAGTTTTGTCATGAGTTGTGTTGTAAGTATGTCATGTAAAGAAGAGCCCAAAGAAAAAGTAAAGTAAAAATCATGAAAATGGGTTACTTCTGTGTATTTTTCAAGCTTAAAATTTTTTAGAAATTGTTGTTAGGAAAGTTGGAGAATCTTTTGAATGTTTGAAGTCTTGCTGGATGATTTCTGGAGGAGAATTGAGAATTCAATGTAAAACTCATCTGAGCAGACTTGAGTAAAGGGAGCTGACTCTTGTTCATGGCACACATGAAGGTTTCTGGCATG
Organism: Areca catechu; assembly: GCA_021397845.1. Taxonomy (NCBI): domain Eukaryota; kingdom Viridiplantae; phylum Streptophyta; class Magnoliopsida; order Arecales; family Arecaceae; genus Areca; species Areca catechu. The sequence continues at coordinate 136,528,226 of CM038040.1, forward strand.
CTGATATCCGAGCCGACTCAGAGGAACCCGAGTGGACTCATCCAGAGTATCATTTCCTGAATCAGACAGGCGAGCCGACCCGAAGGAAGTCCGAGCCGACTCTATCATTCTGCCAGACATCCGAGTCGACTCTTCAGAAGTTCGAGCCAACTCCTCCAGAGTCTAGAAAGAACAGTTCTGAGAGAACAGCCAGGTCAGCCGACTCTAATGAGAAGAGCCAACTCTTTCAGAGTGTAGTTTTGAAGACTTGTGAATCGAGCGGACTCGAATTAAGGTGAGCTGACTCTTCCAAAGTAAGAAATAGAACACCGTGTAACTGAGCTAACCCAAATGAAATGAGGTGACTCAACCAGAACTTCTCTAAGGATCCGAGCTGACTTGAGAGATCCAAGCCGACTCAAAGGTCGATTCCAGGTAGGTAATGGCTAGTTCCAGAACATCATTTTTGAATTTGAAAAGTGCTCCAATGGTCAAATGTCACATCCTAATGGTCTACAATGACTAAAATCACCTGAGAAGAGTACAAGACTCTATAAATGAGGGATAGAGACAACTTTTGAATGGTTAATGCTTAGTTGAACAATTATTGAGCTTGTGAGCAAGAGAGCACCAAAGAGAGCATTCAAGTCAGTCTTCAAGTCTTCACCAACTCCCATCTGAAACTTGAAGCATACTTTAAAGAAGTTGAAGAAGCCTTTGAAGTGCATTGAAGTGCAATTAAGAGGGCTTCTCTTGAGTTACATCGGCAACCATCAGACAACATCTATTTGTCATTTTGTTGCTTGTTCTTTTCAATTCTTTTTTGAATTATTGGGTTATTGGTGAGCCCGATTTAAAAACCAAATAGGTTCTTGGTTAGCCTGTGTACAACCAAGTGTTGGGTTCTTGGTGATCCTGCTAAAAATAAGTGTTGGGTTTCTTTGGTGAGCCCGTTTAAAAACTAAAGGGTGTTGGGTTTGGATTGTGATCCTGGTAAAATAATCATACTATATTCTTGTTAGAATATAGTGGAAATCCTAAGTGGTATCTTGGGTAGTGGATGTAGGAGCTGGGGTGCTCCGAACCACTATAACCCTACTGTGTTTTCATTGTGATTTTTCTCCTTGCTTCTACTTCTGCTTTAATTATCTAAATAACAGCACCTAACACTTCAAAGAAATTTTTAAAGAGCATATATCTGTTAAATTTCTCAAATATTCAATTCACCTCCCTCTTGGAAAAGCCACCTGGGCAACAACTGGTATCAGAGTAGTGTCTCTGAATACAATTAGAATAAAGATTGATGGCTCATCCCATGAGTACTTCCTTGGACGAAGACCAATCTACTAATAGACTTCCACTGTTCACTGACATGAATTACTCATATTGGAAAACTAGAATGAAGATATACGTTCAAGCTATTGATTTTCAATTATGGAAGGTCATGCTCAAGGGTCCACAAGTATCCATGATAAAAATTGATGGCGTGGATGTCCTAAAGCCTGAAGAGGATTGGGATGAACATGACATGAAAATGGAAGAATTGAATGCCAAAGCCATGAACTTATTATACTGTGCTTTGGATGCTAACGAGTTCAATCAAATTTGCACTTGCTCTTCTGTAAAGAAAATTTGGGATAAACTCGAAGTGACCCACGAAGGAACTTCCCAAGTGAAGATTTCAAAAATTAATCTTCTAGTACATAATTATGAGTTATTTAAAATGGAACAAAATGAATTTATCTCTACCATGTTTTCTTGCTTTACAGATATTATTAATGGTTTGAAAAGTCTTGGCAAGGTCTACTCAAATGCTGACTTAGTATAGAGATCCTTAGATCACTTCCGGACAAGTGGGACCCCAGAGTGATGCCATTCAGGAAGCGAAAGATCTAAAAACTTTACCTCTGGATGAACTGATGGGTTCTCTCACACACATGAATTGGCTATGTAGCATAGGACTGATGATGATCAGAAGAAGAAGAAAACAATTGCCTTTAAAGCTGCATTGGATTCAAAGAAACAAGATGAGGAATCAGAAGATGATTGTAGCTCCTTCGAAGATGACTTAGAAGACGAAGACATCGCAATGGTCATGAAGAGATTTAGAAGATTTATGGGAAAGAAAAAAAGGTATTATAGAAAATCTCATAAGAAAGGGGAGTATAGCAAGGACAAGGACAAAGAAAAAGAAAAAGGAAAAGATCAAATGCCTATCTGCTATTAGTGTAAGAAACCTGGGCACATCCATCCTGAATGTCCTCTACTAAAGAAAATCTTCAAGAAGAAGAAAAAGAAGGTGATGGTCGCTACTTGGAGCGATAGCAAGGAGTGGACTTCAACCGAAGAAGAAGAGACCACAAAAATTGCTAACTTATGTCTTATGGGTCTCAAAGATGAGGTATTGTCCCCCAAATCTCAAATTAAATTTATCTTTGATGAATTAAATTCTGAATTTCATGACTTATTATCTAAATTTAAACATACTGGAGTAAAGATTAGAGCTTTAAAGAATATCAATGACTCTTTACAAAAGGAGAAAGAAGAGATTTTAGAAAAGAACAATTTACTGCATAAAGAGTTAAGTATCTTTTCTGAAAACAACAAGACTTTAGAAATTGGGAAAAATATATATCTTAACAAAAACAAAGCCTTGATTGATGAAAATAATGATTTTAAAAAAAAAGTTGAAAAGCTCAAGCCTTTAGTTGAAAAACTTACTTTATCTTCAAACAAGCTTGAGTTAATTTTAAAAGATCAAAGTGTTACCCAAGTGGCTTCCCAAGAGGGGGGTGAATTGGGATTATGAAAATTTTTCACAAGTATGTGCAATTTAAAATCCTTTTGGTGTTATGGTGCAAAATGCAATGCGGAAGTAATTAAGTAAATATAATGAAGTAAAGTAATCACAAACACAAACACAAGAAAATTTAGAGTGGTTTGGAGCAACCAGCTTCTATGTCTACTACCTAAGGACCACTTGGGATTTCCACTATATCCCCCAACCGGAATACAGTCAGATTGTTTTACAAGGCTCACAATCCAAACCTATACATTTTGGTTTTACCGGGATCACCAAAGAAAACCAACACCCTTTGGTTTTAAATGGGATCACCAAAGAAATCCTATACTTGGTTTTATATCGGGATCACCAAGAACCCACTCTTGGTTTTATACCGGGATCACCAAGAACCCAACTTAGATTTTCACAAGGTTCACCTAAAAATCTTTAACCCTTTCTTAAGATAGCCCCTTGCTATTCTTAGAGAGAAAACAAAGATATGAGAGAAATATAAAGCAACTACACAACAAACCGAGTTTGTTTAAATGTTGTCGATGAAGATCAAAGTGAAGCCTAGCTTTGAATGCTCTTTAATACTCTTCAAGCTGCTTCTTATGTTTTTCAATGAGTGGATTAAATGATAAAGAGAAGTTGGTAAAGCTTTGAATCCTATCTTGAATGCACTTGAAGTAGGTTGGTGAAAGACTTGAAGGCTTTTCAAATTCCCAAGATAAATCAATAATAATTCTTCAAAAAATTATTTAATCCATCAAAAGTAATCCTTTTTATAGTTTTTCATGAGATATGGCCGTTGTAGGACCTAGGGATTCGTGAAAGAGCTGTTGGAGATCATTTGAAATTTAAAAATCACTTTCAACAACTAGCCATTAGAGTGCAGAAAATGGTCACTCGAGTCGGCTCGAGGTCCACGAGTCGGCTTGAAGTCTTAGATAGCCCAAACAAAATTTCTGTGCGAGTCGACTCTTCAAGTTGGAGTCGGCTCGAACCTTCAATCAATACAAAACAACAATTTCCTTGAGTCGGCTCTTCAGGGCAGAGTCGGCTCGAAGTCTCAGTCACCAACAAACATAACTTTGGACGAGTCGGTTGAGATCTTAGACTTCAAAAACATGTGTTCTTCATGAGTCAGCTCTTGGGGCTTGAGTCGACTTGAGGTACTGAAACTCTAAAATTTCTTTATGCCATGCCACAAGAAGTCGGCTATTGATCCATGAGTCGACTCTTGTCAAAACTTCATTTAATGCTTCAAACTTCTCCCAAAATTTTAACATATGAATCCAACAAGAGCTAATCTACACACTCTTATTTTTACAATTTTACATCCCATTTACAAGATTACATGTTCAAGGAATTAGGGCTTTTACAATTTAAAGTCCATAAGAGTCTATACAAAATTGAATTACCTTTCAACCAATTTGAAAACCTAATTAAACTAAAGATAACCATTTTTCTGCAAAAACTTCTCAAGTAATTGAAAGAATTAGTAACATATACATGCTCCAATATTTTGTGATCATCAAAATCATTCCAGGGATCAACACAAAGAATTTCTGGAAATAAAGCTGGAATTGGCTTCAATTCTTCTAATTCAAATGGAATTTCAACTACTACCTTTGTGACTTCAAAATCTTATGTTCCAAAATCAATATCTCAAAAAGCTTTTGCAACAAATATTTCTGCATCCACTTCTAAAGCTATAATGTGTGTACCTAAGATTTCAAATAGAAAATCTTTTATGTCAAAAGGTATTGCATCTGTATCTTATGCTTTTACATTTAGAAGTACAAAATTTACATCTTTTCAAAATTCTAGAATTGTTTGTTATGCATCTAAAGGATTAGGATATAAGGCCTTTTAATGTAATATTATTAGAAATGTTAAAAATAAAGTAAAAAAGATTTGGATTTCCAAAGGAACCACCTCTGCTAACCTGTAAGGATCCAAATTAGCTTGGGTATCTAAAAAAACTTGTTGATTATTTTGCAGGAATGTTTTGTAGCCCAGAAATTAAAGAAAAATAGTATATGGATAGTGGCTGCTTATAACATATGATGGGCGACAAAGATCAATTCATCATCCTAGAGATGAAAGGAGATATGGTTACTTTTGGAGATAATGGCAAGGGAAAAATAATTGGAATCGATAAGATCAAAATAATCCCCCGTACTTTTATTGAAAATGTGTTGCTAGCATACAAATTGAAGCATAATTTGTTAAGTATTAGTGAATTATGTGATAAAGGCTTCAAGGTTGTATTTGAATCATCTATGTGTATTGTAACAAACTCTCTTGATTCTAGTAACAAATTCATTGGACATAGACTTGGAAATATTTATGTGGTGGATCTTAATGATCTAGCCATGTCTAGTAGTTCCAGTCTAGTAGCAATGAATGCTACCAAGGAGTCTTGTTTACTTTGGCATAGATGATTGATCATGCTAGCATGCATATTATTGCCAAGTTAATTTCTAAGAATTTAGTTAGAGGCATGCCTAAGTTTAAAGTAGATTTTGATCATGTTTGCTATGCATGTCAAATGGGTAAACAAACTAGGAGGAGTTTTAAATCCAAAAATATGATTTCAACTTCTAGACCCCTTGAGCTACTTCATATGGACTTATTTGGACCAACTAGGACCACAAGCCTAGGTGGTATGAAATATGCTCTTGTGATAGTAGATGATTTCTCTATATTTACTTGGATTTTGTTTATTGCTCATAAAGATGAAACTTTTAAAGTTTTTCAAAAATTTCATAAAAAAATCTCAAATCAGAAAAATCTTTCAATAGTTTCTATTAGAAGTGATCACGGCACAGAATTTAAAAATCAATTTTTTGATGATTATTGCATAGAAAATAGCATTGATCACAACTTCTCTACTCCTAGAACATTATAACAAAATGGTGTTGTAGAGAGAAAAATAGAACTTTAAAAAAATAGCCCGAACAATGTTTTGTGAAGGCAATCTTCCAAGTTACTTTTGGACAGAAGCGGTGAACACTGCTTGTTATATTTTAAATCATGTTTTAATTCATCCAATTTTAAAGAAAACCCCCAATGAGCTTTGGAATGAAAAGAAACCTAATATCAATTACTTTCATGTTTTTGGCTGTAAATGCTTTATGCTGAATAATGGTAAGGATAATCTAGGAAAAATTGATGCTAAGTCTGATGAAGCAATTTTCTTTGGTTATTCATCACATAGCAAAGCATATAAAGTATTTAATAAAAGAACTCTAACTGTAGAAGAGTCAATGCATGTTATTTTTGATGAAACTAATCCCTCACCTTCAAAGAAAAAAGAGTGCATAGATAATGATGCAGGTACACTTCAAAAGGAGATGGAAGATATGAGCATACAAGAAAGACCAATCGAAGAAGGAGATGAAATGGTAAGGATCATGCTGATCTACCAAGGGAATGGAGGTAAATTACTTCTCATCTAAGAGACTTATTATTGGTGATCCTTCATAAGGTGTTAAGACTAGGTCATCACATAGAGATGCACATGATTACCTAGCCTTTGTCTTACAAATATAACTCCATAGCTTAGAAGAAGCTGAAAATGACCCAAACTGGATGATGGCCATGCATGAATAACTAAACCAGTTTGAAAGAAATAAGGTATGGACCTTAGTTGATAGACCATCAGACCATTCCATCATAAGAACCAAATGGATCTATAGAAATAAGTTAGATGAACAAGGTAATGTAGTTAGAAACAAAGCAAGGTTGGTAGCTAGAAGATATAATCAAGAGGAAGGAATATATTTTGATGAAACCTATGCAGCCATAGCAAGACTAGAAGCTATTAGATTACTTCTTGCATTTGCTTGCTACATGAATTTCAAACTATTCCAAATGGTTATGAAAAGTGCTTTTTAAAATGGTTTTATATCTGAATAAGTTTTTATAGAACAACCACCAGGTTTTGAAAGTCTTACTTTTCTAAATCATGTTTTTAAACTCAAAAAAGCATTGTATGGTTTGAAACAAGTACCTAGAGCCTGGTATGATAGACTTAGCACTTTCTTGCTTGAAAATAATTTTATAAAAGAAAATGTTGATAAAACTCTTTTCATCAAAAAGAAAAATAATGATATATTAGTTGTATAAATTTATGTTGATGACATTATATTTGATGCAACTAATGAAAGTCTTTGTAGAGAATTTGCTAAGTTGATGCAGGGTGAATTTGAAATGAGTCTAATGGGTGAACTGAACTACTTCGTTGGACTTCAAGTAAAACAATCAAAGGAAGGGTCTTCATAAACCAAGCCAAATACATCAAAGAGATTATCAAGAAGTTTGGTATGGAGTCAAGCAAACAAATGAGCACATCCATGAGTCCTACCTGCAGATTGGATAAAGATGAAGATGACAACATTGATCAAAAGCTCTATCAAGATATGATTGGATCATTGTTGTACTTAACTGCTAGTAGACCTGATATCTTGTTTAGCGTATTTGTATATGCTAGATTCCAATCTAATCCTAAAGAATCACATATGCATGCTATTAAAAGAATTATAAGATATCTAAAAAGAACAAGTAATCTAGGTCTATGGTTTTCAAAGCATTCTTCATTAAATTTAATTAGATTTTCGGATGCTGATAATGCTGGTTGTAAAATTGATAGAAAAAGTACTAGTGGTACATGCCAATTTCTAGGATTAAATTTAATCTCATGGCACTGCAAGAAACAAAACTCGGTAGCACTATCTAATGCTGAGGTAGAGTATGTTGCTGCTGGGAGTTGTTGTGCCCAAGTGTGTGGATTAAACAACAACTAGAAGACTTTGGTATTATACAATCTAAAATTCCTATCAAATGTGATAACATAAGTGCTATAAAGTTGACAAAAAATCCATTTCAACATTCAAGAACTAAGCATATAGAGATTAGGCATCATTTTATAAGAGATCATGTTTTGAATGGTGAAATTAAATTAGAAGGTATTCCAACTGAAAATCAACTTGTTGACATTTTCACTAAACCACTTAATCAAGATGAATTTGAAATGATTAGAGGAGAATTAGGTTTATGTGATCTTTTTTAGGAAATTTTCTTAACCTAATCTCTTCATAATTAAGGAAAAATTATCTAGAAAGCCTCCTACATCAAACCAAGATCTTTAACCATCTCTCCTTGTGATTTTTTGGAATTAATTTTCATTTCTGAACCTTTTTGACTTTTGTAGAGAGTTCCTATTCGAGTCGACTCGAGCTACAGTGCTCAAGTCGAGTCGACTCAAAGTTTTGTTTAGTTCTATAAAGCTCTGCTCGAGCCGACTCGAGCAGATTAGGGCTTGCCGAGTTGACTTGGATGTTGGGCAAGCTATTTTTTAATAGAGCCGAAGGACTTATTCTTATTATTTATGCTTTTTGCTCTTGCTTAAAATCCGTGTTTCCCACTCAAACTTCACTTCCATTCTTCCAAAACCTACCTTTTTGAGCTCCGATTCTTGCATTCTTCCCTAGTGTGTGCAATGGCTCCAAAAATGGCCATCGGGAAGAGATCTAAATGGTCCAAACCTAATGTAGAAAAAGAAAGAAGGACAAAGCATCGACAAGAAGAGCTGACTCGATCAGCCAAAAGGGAAGAACAAATAGAAGAACAAATTGCAGCTCCATCTTCTCCGAGGTAAGTTATCTCCATGGCCATGCGACCCGTAACTAGAAGACGAAGAATCATTTTCTCATTTTTGGAAGAACTAGGGTTACGGATTGGAAAACTAATTGAAAATCAGGGCTGGAGCTTCTTTTGCTTACTGAATGTGGTAACATATTCGAATTTGGTAAGAACTTTTTACGAAAATCTGAGATTAGAAGAACATCATGTTGAATCTACAGTTAAGGGAAAAAGGATCATAATAATAGAAGAAAGTCTGAGTAACCTATTGGTGATGCCGAATGAACGCTTGAAACACTTGGTTCTGAAAGACAAAGAAAAAACCCTCAGAACAATTTTAAATAGAGAGGATATGAATGGTATTGGTAATGTAATGGCCAATACATTATCCCTTGAGATGAGACTATTGCATAATTTTATTAGCAGGATCTTTCTCCCGAGAACCGGAAGATTTGTTTGGGTAAGTGAGAAGGATCTTAGTTTTATGGGACATGTAATTGAGGGGGAGGCCCTCAACTTACCTCACATCATGCTTATGCAAATGAAAGAAGTTGTCAGGAAGGTAAAGGCCAGTTTGCCTTATGGTATGGTTCTTACCCTATTCTTCCAGGCCTCTAGAGTAAACCTTGATGGTAAAGATGGTAGGCCCCTTCACCATACTGATACCTACACCTCCAAATCCTTGCAATGAATGGGATATCAACTTACTAAAGGAGATTGGAGGAAAAAGGGAATAGATGTGAGAGCTATAGGATCCTCCAACAGCGATGATGATGAGGATGATGATGATGAGCAGCTACCCAGGGAGATTATCACTGATACTACTGCTCCTTCCACCCTTGAGGAGACTGCTGCCACTGCTACTACCTCTATTGTTGATGAGCCTGCTACTGAGCCCATTGCTATTGAGCCCATTGCTTTTGATACTGTGGAGACTGAGCATATAGAGTATAGGAGTCCTAAGATCTCTCCATCACTAGCTTCTCCACCAGCACCTTCTACTTAGGGACCATTTGTTGATTCATCAGGAGTTTTAGTGTCTCAGGACTTTATTACATATCAGATGAGATTACTCACTGAGACCTTGACCAGCTCTATGAGTCCGATGTTTGGCAAGCTTCACTAAATAGTCGATAGTAGACTTGATGAGATCAGTGGTGAGGTTAGACAGTTGTGCTCCAGAGTCGACATCATTGAGTTTACCAGACCTACACCACAGATTGACATTCAGCCTATATCTGATTCTCTCATGATAGCTACTGAAGATATTAAAAATTTGTTGACCAAAGCATAGAAGAATTCAAAGCTGAACTAAGAGAGATGAGATTCAAAATGGGTTCACTAGAGGCTACAAGAAAAATGGAAGATCACTACACAAAGGGATTGGCTATTTAAGATCAGAGTTTGGGAGACTTAGAGGTTTTGCAAAGGTATTTGCAAATGCCCAAGCAAGTGAACTAGTTGCACTTAACACAGGGATAAAGAAGATGGAAGAAGAGCTTAGTTCTATCTGGGTGACCCTTACTGAGCTTGCTACTACTGTTATAGCTTCCTTTGCTTCTTCTCCTAGATAGTCTCAGCCTGCACCACCTCCCAGTCAGCCTACTCAGCTTGCACCTTCTCCTACTTAGCCTACACCACACCCTAGGCAGCCTGCACCACATCTTAGACCTGAGGCTTCTCAGCCACCTTTTATTGATCCTATCTCTTCCATGCCACCACCTGGACCTCAACTAGCACTTGAGCAAAGATTAAAGTAGAACTAGTAGATTCTATTATAGAATTGCCTAGTGATAGTGAGTAGACTAGTGCTTGTATCTTTGCTTGCAATCTTTCATAATTTGTATTGAAAATTTTATGAATGAAATGAAAACTTCTTTATCCTACTCAATGTGTTTATAAAATGTGTTAGCGCAATACTTTGCAATGATATATTTGCTCTGATGATTTTTGTAATAGATTGTCAAATTTGTTTAAAAGTCAAATTATCTCAAATAATGTTTTCAATCTTCTCATTCTATTTCAAAAAAGCTTTGTGTACTTAACAAAGGGAGAGATTGATTTTAATTGACCACCCTTTTTGATTATTGACAAAAAGGGGAAGTATGTATAATTGTGCATAGAAAATATACAAATAAGGGGGAGAATGATACAAATATTGTATCTTGCTTATTTATTTTCGCTTTGATAGACTTGCAATTTGCTCTGACAAAATTTTGGCAAAAATTGCTTTTGACAATTGTTTACAATGATGCTTATGATTCCTTTTTGGTCAAAAGCTCTGATATGTAATGTTTTTCAAAGAGCTCTGATACTCTATCTATATGCAAGCTTTGATACTCTAATACATATAAACATATAAGAGCTCTGATACATGTATAGTTTTTCCAATATAAAAGCTCTGATACATGTTAATATTTAACTTCAAATATACTCATACATGTAATTGTAAAGTTCTTCCATGCCCAGTGTTTTGTCATCATAAAAAAGGTGGAGATTGTTGACCCCTTGAATGATTTTGTTAATAACAAAACATTGGAGCATGCATTTGTTTTACTAACAACTCTCCAAGTACTTTACAAGTTTTTGTAGGATGATTTTATTGCTCCATTACAACTCCTACAATCTGAGTTTTGTCATGAGTTGTATTGTAAGTATGTCATGTAAAGAAGAGCCCAAAGAAAAAGTAAAGTAAAAATCATGAAAATGGGTTACTTTTGAGTATTTTTCAAGCTTAAAATTTCTTAGAAATTGTTGTTAGAAGAGTTGAAGAATCTTTTGAATGTTTGAAGTCTTGCTGGATGATTTCTAAAGAAGAACTAAGAATTCAATGTAAAACTCATCCAAGCTGACTCGAGTAAAGGGTGCCGATTCTTGTTCATGGCACACATGAAGGTTTCTGGCATACTGATATTCAAGCCAACTCAGAGGAACTCGAGCCGACTCGTCCAGAGTACCATTTCCTGAATCAGACAAACAAGCCGACTCGAAGGAAGTCCGAGTCGACTCTTTAGAAGTTCGAGCCGACTCCTCCAGAGTCCAGAAAGAATAGTTATGAGAGGACAGCCAAGTGAGCCGACTCTAATGAGAAGAGCTAACTCTTCCAGAGTGCAGTTTTGAAAACCTGTGAATCTGAGCTGACTCAAACTAAGGTGAGCTGACTCTTCCAGAGTAAAAAATTAGAACACTATGTAACTGAGCCGACCCAAATGAAACAAGGTGACTCGACCAGAACTTCTCTAAGGATCCGAGCCAACTCGAGGGATCCAAGCTGACTCGAAGGTCGATTCCAGGCAGTAATGGCTACTTCCAGAACACCATTCTTGAATTTGAAAAGTGCTCCAACGATCAAATGTCACATCTCAATGGTCTACAACAACTAAAATTACTTGAGAAGAGTACAAGACTCTATAAATGAGGGATTGAGACAACTTTTGAATGGTTAATGCTTAGTTGAACAATTATTGAGCTTGTGAGCAAGCGAGCACCAAAGAGAGCATCAAGTCAGTCTTCAAGTCTTCACCAACTCCCATCTGAAGCTTGAAGCATACTTTGAAGAGGTTGAAGAAGCCTTTGAAGTGCAATTAAGAGGGCTTCTCTCGAGCTACATCGGCAACCATCAGACAACATCTGTTTGTCATTCTGTTGCTTGTTCTTTTCAATTCTTTTTTTGAATTGTTGGGTTATTGGTGAGTCCGGTTTAAAAACCAAATAGGTTCTTGGTTAGCCTGTGTAAAACCAAGTGTTGGGTTCTTGGTGATCCTGCTAAAATCAAGTGTTGGGTTTCTTTGGTGAGCCCGGTTTAAAAATCAAAGGGTATTGGGTTTGGATTGTGATCCCGGTAAAACAATCTTACTGTATTATTGTTAGAATATAGTAAAAATTCTAAGTGGTATCTTGGGTAGTGGACGTAGGAGTTGGGGTGGTCCGAACCACTATAAACCTACTGTGTTTGCATTGTGATTTTTCTCCTTGCTTCTGCTTCTGCTTTAATTATCTAAATCATAGCACCTAACACTTCAAAGAAGTTTTTAAAGAGCACATATCTGTTAAATTTTCAAATTTCCAATTCACCCCCCTCTTGGAAAAGCCACCTGGGCAACAGTAGATAGGTTTTTATTAGGATAAGGAATAGGTAGGTACCTAAAAAATCTATCAAATTTTGATAGAGAATTTATTTTGGTACCTAAGGGAATATAAGTGGCATCTTTTTTGTGGAGGATAACAGGTATCCTAACATTAGAGAAAACTCACTTTGGAGGGAATTTGAGGATAGGGATAGCAATCACATCATATCTGGTTAAATATGAGTTGGGTTATATATTGATTAGGTTAAAAATTCATTAACTCAAATTCAACATCTTTATTAGATAGGTCAAAAATTTAGATTTGAATCCAACCTATTTAATAAATACATAAGCTGACCTAACCCATATAATCCATTTATTAAATAGGTCAAGTTAAATTTAATGGGTTAAATAGGTTAAACATGTTAGATTAAACATGTTAGAAATATTTAAGCATGTTTTAAATAAATTAAATGGGTCAGGTCATAACTTAATCCAATAATTAAATAGGTTAAAATGGGTTAAACAAGTTAAATATCTATACCTAAATCCAACCCATTTATTAAACAAGTATAGATGGCTTGACCCGATTATGACCTAAATGAATTTATGTCAAATCTAAACCTACTTAAAGCAAACATTCACAGGTTGAAAGTATTTATTAATTACTTAATCTAAAGAATATTAATTTATTACTAAATAGCTTATTATCTATTATGATCTTCAATTGATTTGATTAAAAAAAAGTGGTACACATTAAGTTTGGGGATCCTCTTAGTTTACTGATCTTTAATTTAATATGTATATATCTTTTGAAAGTAATTTAGAAAAAAATAATACTAATTTAACCAAAATCTCTAAATAGATTAAATTTTCTTAAATCTTTTAATATTTTTTTATTTGTTTAGGGATTTGAATTGAGTGGATTAAGGAAATTCAATGCAATGATATTTGAAAATCATTACATAGCCATCACATAATATATCCTAAAGTTGCAATTTAAAACTGTTGATCTAAAATTACTACTTAAAATTAGATTTAAGCCAACATTAAAAAATATTATATTAAATCCACTTTCACATTAATTTTTTTAGTTGTTGCTTCTTGATTGTTGCCTAAAGCTTTTTTTAAATAATTCAAAGAAAAATTATGATAGATTTGTGATGAATTTTTTATGATGGATATTATTGTGATTCTGCTTATGGGTTGCTGATGTGGCTAGATATGGCTGATGACTCAGATGGCCCTGAGATTCCCTCTAGTTGGCTTAGGTGTTTCGGAACCTACAAAATGAGAAAGATAGAAATTTGATCATGGGGACTGATGTGTTTTAAATTTAAATTGCAAGCATATGATGTGCAAGTAACACATCTAGTGAGTACGGGTCGATTCCACAAGGAATGGAATGTTTGAACTGTGTTCAAACCCTTTCTCAGGTGAGTTTTAACAAAGATGGGGAGAGATTGTGTTTTTACTTTCTACTAAAATAAAAATTAATTATATCATAGAGATAAATAATCTAAAGATCTAGGACTTTTGAATCTACTAGACCAATGACTTAGAGAGCCTTTCTATGGTTTCTCTCATAATGTCCTTTCAACTTTTACCTTTGTTAACCAAGTATGGATTATGAAGAGATTTTGATCCAACAATAATCTATCAAGGTTCCTACAAGGAAGAAGAGAAAAGGGTTTAAAAATATTATGAGCCTTCATCTGTTACCTTTCTTATACCGAATCAAGTATGAACTATAATGAAATTGAAACCCAACAATAGTTAATCAAGTCTCTTGGCAAGAAATTGAAAAGAAAGAAAGACTCTAAAAAATTAAAAGCTCAAGAAGAGATCCTAAGAAAAAACTTCTAATCATAGTCTAACTTCATCGCAACCCTAGGAGAATTGCTTAGCCAGATATGATCTAAATTAAAACTTTAAAATTATTTAAAAATATAAAATAAATTCTACAGTATTTGCTAGAATTTAAATTACAAAATTTAAACATGTGTAGAAATTAAATTAGTCTAATTGTAAAAATTAAATTACAAAAATTAAATTATAAGAATTTAAACTATTATAGTGCCGAAATTAAAAATTACAAGAAAATATTTGAAATAAGAAGAAAAACATTTTATTGATAAAAAAATCTAATTATAAAAATATTTAACTCCTAAGCCATTAATAGGGCTTAGAGTTAAAAAAAATTTTGTTTAGAACCTGACATAGGCTCTTTTTCCCTCAGCTCACTCTTCTTCTCGTATATTGGAAGGGTGGAAGAAAATAGAAAGTACTTTTTTCATGGAGTATAAAAGCCTTTTTATAGGTATCAGGGAGCAGGATTGTTTACATTCTTCCGATATAGGACTAAAAATGAAAAAAATTAAATTCTGGATGAATCTAACTATAATTCTCTTCATAATTCATTGATGAATCTGGATGCAAATCTCTTTCAAATTCATTGATGAATATGGTCCCAAATCTCCTTCAAGTTTATTGGTGGATTGCATGAAGGCTTTTATGGACTAAGCTACTAGTCCATGGTAGATCGGTTGTTGGGTTCCTTGGGCCAGGTGTAGTGGAAGACTGGGTTTCAAAAATTTTCATTTTGAAACCCTGACCGGCTGGAACCCTAAACCCTAGGACCACTTATGCATAACAATTAATAAATCTAAACTTTAGGACTATAGAAGAATACCTAGAGTGCTATTATCCTTTATTTCCATAAGGCACACAAGTGCATGCCCTCCAAAGGTGATCCACACAGGAACCGGACCAAGGAAGCACTCCTATAATATTGCTTGTTTGACTGGGACTCTTTTGGCAGCCATTCAAAATTTCTTCCTTGCTGGACTCTCTACCCTCCTGTAGGGTACTCAGATACCTCTCTATATCCCTTCTCAGATCCTGAATATCCTCTCTATCTTTCTCCCTAGGCTCTTGTCTTAAAAGACTAGCCTTGTTTCTAAAGAACAAGCTTTGTCTTAAAAAGACAAACCTCGTCTTAAGGGAGGAGGAAGAGAAAATAGTAGGTTGGGTTTTCTGATGGGAATTGAAGTGCTCTGGTATCAAAACATTGATGCCTTATATAAAGTAGGATGGGGCGCCTGATATGCCTCTTTTGTAGCCATCTGATAAGACCCTTGAATGAGGAGTCGTATTGGATGGACAGACTTATCATGATACACCCTTTCATAAACCAAGAGACATATAAATGTCTCTTCAATTTTTCTAGCATTTTAATCTCCTGCCATATGTTAATTACTAATCATTTAAAGTGCCAAAAGTCATGGAAGCATGAAGGGATGCATCGGATATCTGAGAGCCTTCAAACAGAAGGACTCTGTAATGTGTTTTAGCATTAATCCATGAAGGGTCGCGACTGTTAATGTTGCGCCAACCTCCTTCCATGAAATCTCCATTTTTGATCGTTAAAAAACACTTCAACAAGGCATGGAGATTAGGATGAGGGCCTTAGCACTTATCTAGGACTTGTGTGTGACTAGCAGAAGGACTCTTTGTTTTTTGGCGCATACCAATATTGGCGTGAAACCAAATTTGCACCCAAGAGTCCATGCCAACATGGACTCTTCCATAAATCCAAGATAAGTCAAATAAAAATTTAGATAAAATCTGAATTAGGCTGCCCCACTTAGGACTCAACCCAATTTAATTTTTACTTAAATTGATTAGCTCAATTAGCAAGCAACTAGACCCAATCCAATTGGGTTAGGAGTTGGGCTAGCCAACATCTGCTAGTATGTCAATTAGCTAGCCAATTAGGATCCCATGATCCTAATAAAAATCTAATTGACTTCCTTGGTGAATTTCCTAATGTGTGTGACCTTTTGGATTAAATATTTAGCTAGCAGTAGGTCTAGGTCCAAGCCAATTCGATCTAATCGAACCCGATTGACCTAATTAGGTCAAATTGAGCTGACCTAAGTTGCCAATTCGAACTAACTTTTGAATTGACTCATGAATCCAATTGAATTGATTCATAAAAATTTACAAGATATGATTGACATCTAGCAACATGTCATGCCTACCTAGAAAATATAAAATTTGATAAAAATTATCAAAATATCCTTTAGTGGAAAGTTACCGTGCAATTCAATCCTTCGATCTTCCTGTATCCTGATTAAGTGATGGGCATGGATAAATGTCAAATCCTAGCACTTAATCATATCAAATCTTAATTCGATAATGAAGACTCGATTGATGAAAGATTAGAAACCATATCTAATCTCATCATGCTTTGATCAAAGACTTCCTGAGTCATCATTCGAAGAGATCAAACGGGATAACTTCTCATCTTACTCGGAGTGATCGATTTCTTATTGACCTACTCATTATCTTCATACACAATCCACCATATCCAGAAGCACCCTGTACATGACTTAATTGCCATGAATGAGTATGCACCAAAATATGGATTCATGTGCACAAGATACTATGGTAGTCTCAAGTCTAAGGATTACATGCACAACTCCAACTATGAGAATCATCTTTTGACAAGTAGGAGACCTTCATAAGATGTTCTTAAGGCAGATCAGTTCAGTGAACTCATATCCTAATGAGCACCCATATCTTTGTATTAGTTTCCCTACACAAGTGGTTGTGAGACCAACCACCCTCCTTTTAAGCATATAAAGGATGTGCTAGTCTTACCGGAAACATCGATCCCCGAATTGATGATCCAACGACTAGAAACATTTTAGATTAAGATTTATAGAAACTTAGGTCTCACCATTATGATATCCATCATAACCCTAATTTTATTGTCCTAACCTTTGGGCTTGATCCTAATCTTAATAAGATGCAGCAATATGATGAATCAAAATGCCTTTCCATTTATCACAAAATATCAACATGAGTTGGAAGATTTGTTGCCCAGGTGGCTACCCAAAGGGGGGTGAATTGGGAATTAAAAAAATTAAAGTAGATAATGTGCAATTAAAATCCCTTACAAGTGTTAGGTGCTGTGACAGAGTATTAAATTGCAGAAGCTAAATAGAGTCAAGTAAGCACAACAAAAACACAAAATTTATAGTGGTTTGGAGCAACCTAGCTTCTACGTCCACTACCTAAGATACCTGGTGGGGCTCCAGGATTAGACATAGATTACTGGGCCCTATTTGGTTTACCTAACCATGTGTCAAATTTTGTAATCAACTAGAATTGAGTCCTGTAATAAGTTGAGGTTAGTTGATTTGTCTCAACCCTCAACCTAGTCAGTATTTTGAGTCCTGTACATCAGTTATGAGTCCAGTTTGAGCCCAATTTTTGTACAAGAGAGGAGGTTACCCTATTTTGGAGTTCCACCAGGCCACATCCAGGAGTCAAAGGCTACTACATCAGCCTATTAGATTTTATGTGACAACCCAAGATCCAAGATGCTTCCAGAAACCTGATCCCTTCCAAATACCCTACAGATGCCCAGATTCTAGTCCAGATGCTAGAACATATTTTCAAACCAGGACATCCATGATTTCAGAGGTCCCTCTACATCCTAGCCCAAAGAAATCAAGTCCAAGCCTTAAAGAAGCAAGATTCCAGGGAATATTCCTGGTACAAGGCTACCAGGCCATCCTAGCTTCCAGAGGCCCAAACCCATGCACCCAAGCCCCTTTGGGCCGACACCTTGCTGCCCCTAGAAGCCTAACATGCCCTCCTAGGCATACGTGAAGTGTTGACCAAGTCCAAGAGGTGTCCTTGAGTGGAATAGTCAAAGCATGAAGGAAAAAGGATAAGACTAGTTCAATTCCTAACCTAATGGGGATTTGTTTTTCTAACCTAGCTAGGAAAGGACTTGTATTCTAATTTGGAAGAGGACTTGTAACCCAAGTGTAACCATGGTTAGTGAGGGCATGGGAACTCTATAAATACTCCACCCCTCCCCCTCTTGTAAGCATCTCTTTCTTATGAATACAATTTGCTAAGATTTTGAGTTATTACCTATGAGGTCACTCGCCACAAAGGATTACTCTCTGGGTACAGGCAAGTACTTGTGGAGCAGTGATGGACCAAGATGGAATTGACCTGTCCAAATAGTTTGGATTGAATGTCTCACGGTATCTCAATTTAGCAAATCCTCGACCGGGGTAGTCCTAGTGAAGAGTCACTGGACTTGCAAGGTTGAGACACGTAGTCGACTGGCTCGGTCTGGGTTGGCAGCCCAATCTCAGTTGCCTTGAGCATTATAGGTCAAAGGGATAAATTATACGGTAACCATATGCCAGAGGTTCGATAGTTGGCTCCCGCATCTTCGACCTATCCGGACGCCGGGACCCATTGCTAGATGGTTTCCTATGCTGGTACTAGAATTGTTCTAGTTCTACTGTTTAGGTTCGAACCTATGAGGTCACTCGCCACAAAGGATTACTCTATGATCCGGATACCGATTACGATTGGAAATCGTCTCGGTTTTATGGTCATAATTTTTTTGAGAACTCTTTTTCCCGTCTTGCCCTTGTCTGTGTCAACCAAAAATTCTTCTGGGCTAACCAAGACTATGCCAGGATTTTTCTGAATCAGTTTTGAACTGATTCGGAGTTCGTTTCGGCCTCCAATTGGTTGTGAACCAATTGAACCAAATTAAATTGGGCTTGAACCGGTTCAATTAGATTTAACCAAGAGGTATAATGGGATTGAACAAAAATTGTTTAGACTGGTTTTGAACCGGTGGTTTTTCTCCACTTGGACCAGTTTACACGGTATTACGTTGGAAATTCCTAACGCTGGGAGAAGGCCAAACGAATGAGAGCCTTTTCAACCGAACGTCTCCCCTCGCTGGTGCCTCTTCTTCTCCCTCCACCGGTTCTCTTTAACCCTTGTTTAATTGTTGATTAAAATGGGTGAACGGCAGCTGCTGTTATTCCCTCTCCCAGCCTCTACATCTTCCTCCCTGCTGCCTATATAGACCCCTGTTTAGTTGCTGGTTCTTTTCAGCGTGTGAAGAGGAAATCAACAAGAGTGTTCTTCCTTTTGAGAGGCTGAGAGCTTGGTCTTCTTGCTTCCATTGGGTACTAGTTAGGCTGGGTTTTGGAGGATGTGTGGAAGAGAAACAAACCTCTTTTTCCATTGTTTCTTATGCTCAAATTCCCATTTCAGCAAAGCCCTGTTGCTGAAATTTCCAGTGACCATGTATCATCTTCCAGCAGCTAGCACTGTGTGTGGAGATCGATCGGAGAGCCCCCGACGAGTCTCCCCTCTAGAGGGAGTACTCTTCTACTCCTGGGAGTAAGCCTCGCGAGCCGGGATCGCCGCTGCAGCTCCAAATGCTAAGAAGAACACTGCTGGTTTTCTACAACCAGAACTTCTGGCAGCAAGCTTTTTGGCCCTCTTGTACACCGTGTACACTGACCTTTTCTTGCAGATTTCGATTGGAGATCGAAGAGCGCTTGTCCAAGTTGCCGCTGCTCAAATTTGGAAGGAAAAGGAGGTCCGGAAGCCACCGTTTGATCGCTGTTTTGAAAGCCAAAAATAGAGCATCTCAACGGTCCAAGGAGGAAGAAGACTAGAATAAGTTTATCCCACATATTCCAGCCTATTCCAGCTTTATTCCAGAGTTATTCCAGGTGGAATAAAGGTATGAAAAATTTTATTTTAATCATGCATAAATAGATGTATTTATTTATATATTTTACAAATATTTTATGCCTCGTTACATGCCTACATGCAACATGAATAGGTTAGGTTCTGGGCGAAGCAGTTTTCTGCTGCGATGATTTTTAAAAATATTTTAAAATCCATTCTGCTCCCGTAGCTGTTTGCATGCCTAGTGTAGGATCATGTCAAACCACTTGCACCATTTTTCTTTTAGTGGTATCAGAGCAGGTTGCATGTGTAATCTATTCCTGTATGCATGTTTATAGATTAAAATTTGTTTAATCTAAATATGTAACCTGATTTCTTTACGGAACCTAGTTGAGACCTTCACTATGACTGTGTGTCTTTGACACGATGTGGATCGTCTGTGTTGACCTCTTCAGAAGGATCTTTAAAGAATATTAAAATTAAAAAAAGTTTTAATTTGTTGATACATGTTTTTAGGCATGTTTTATATTGGATATAAAATATTTGTAAAATTTTGAATCTTGATGCATGATTTGTTATGTAAAAATTTACATTGTGACTTAATTAAAAAATATTTTAATTAAGTGTTTGGCATATTAAAAATTTTAGGTTTATGAAATCTAAAACATTGCATAAGCCATTTTGGGTTAAATTGGGTTAACTGACTAGTTGGGTTCATCACTGGGTTAGACCTAAGTTTAGTTGAACCTGATAACAAGAAGATTAAACAAAAGTTGTTTAAGGCTCTTCTTTAGAACTATCTAATAGTTAGATTAGTTGATCCATTCATCTAAAATGGATCCAATTAGTGGCTCAGTGGACGCCCGAGTCTTTAGGCTAGTCTGATCGAGTCTGGTAAACCGACTGGTGTCGAGGTAGGTTTGGCATTGTGATCATGGTTGTATGAGGCTACCTCTTTCCTGGCCAACTTGGTTGGTGTCTAGGAAAGATGATTAATGGAGGATACTCACCCATGATCTCACCTACCTAGCTAGTCTAGTCGACCAGAACTGATTGGAAAAGCTCAATGACTCGAGTTCACCCATGTCACCCAGGTTGATCGGTCTGACTGATCTATAGGTGCCCATGGATCATTTGTTGATTTATTTCAACCCTCCTAGAATCTGATTGATTCAGTAGGCGGATGATCCATGTCCTTGTCTTTTTTTTCTGTCATAACTAAAAAATCCTCTAAAATTATTAGGTCCTTAAAAAGACTAAGTCAAGGTGTTGACAGTGTCTTAGCCTCCCATTAAGTCAGTTAGAAATGTGTCCACTAGTTTGGTGTGCATCGGCAGTTCCATAGAACGGGTGTACATCCGCGACTAGAATTTCTATCTGATCGATGATGGTTCAGTACAACCTCCTTAACGGGACCAGGTGGGCCGGCCATAGTCGGGCTTGGTCTTTAGTTAGCTGGAAGCATTGGATTTGTCATTTTAATGGTTGGACCTAACCAGAGACCCGCAAAAGGAGGCCCCTAGGCCGATTGGGGTGCTCTCTGGGGCAAAATGAAATACTGAAAATTGTTTAGGAAAGTAATTGGTTTACGAAACTACCTTTAGGCTCGTATGGGTGAGCTGGCCATAGTCGGGCTCATGCGTGGCCTATTGGATTTCAGTACCCACTTGAAAAAGTGTTTTCATGGATTGGAGTTAGAGGCTACCAATCTGAAAAATTAGTGGGAGAAACCTTTAGACTAAAGTCCAAGTCTTTTGGTTAAATTATTAATTCATACACTAATTTGGTCTTATTTTCTTTTCAGATGTCTTCCAATTTATCGCTCTGGTCACTTCTCGATAACGAGAAGTTAAAGGGTCACAACTTCGATAGTTGGTATCAAAGATTGAGAATCGTTATGGAGCATGAATGGATCTTCTATGTGATAACGGATCCGGCACCTGAAATCCCTCCCACTAATGCATGGAGTGCGGTCAGAGATGCTTATCTGAAGTGGGTCTCTGATCGGACTACTGTCCGATGCATTATGCTAGCGGTGATGAACGACGAGTTCAGTCGCAAATTCGAGGAGGCCCAACCTGATGAAATCCTTCAAAAGTTGAAGGAATCCTTCGGCACCCCGGATGATATAGAACGGTACAAAGTGTCTTATGCCATCTACAATTCCAAGATGCCGAATGGCGGTTCAGTCACTGATCATGTATTGTACATGATCGAGTTGATTGAAAAGTTGGGCAAACTCGGATGCCCCTTGCACGAGTAGCTCGGCAAGGATGCGATCCTGAATTCTCTTCCCTCCTCCTATCTTGATTTTCTCGATCATTATAGAATGAATAAGCTTGCAGTCAACTACCATGGTCTTTTGGGGTTGCTGCAGACTTTCGAGAAAGACCACCAACTAAATAAGGGGGTGGTGAATTTAGTGGGAGGTAGTAGAGGTCGTCGTCCCTTTAAGAAAGGGAAGAAGAATACAAATAAAAGGGGAAAGAAAGTACAGAATGCTCCTGGCCCTAGTCAGACCAGGAAGTATAAGGCTGATCAATCTTCTGCGAAATATTTCTACTGCAAGAAGAAGGGACATTGGAAGAGGAACTGTCCTCTTTATATTGTGTCCCTTGATCCGAACAGGCCGAGGAAGCAGAAGTCTGCTGAACAAGGTATTTATATGATAAAACCTTGTAATTACTCTATTATTGATACTGCTAACTGGGTATTGGATATGGTAGTCCAATTCACGTTTGTAATTCATTACAGGGACTTCTAGTTAGCAGAAGATTTGAAGATGGAGAACAGTTTCTTAGCTTCGGGATTGGAAATCATGTTCCAATACTGGCGGTCGGAGTCCTGCATCTTGTCTTTGAGTCTTGTACTGTCGAACTAGTCGACTGTCACTATTGTCCTAGTTTCATTATGAGCATAATCTCTGTAGGCCTTTTGGCCAATTATGGTTTTGAACTATCAATAAAAGGAGATTTTTGCAATGTTATTTTGAATAACTCTGTTATAATGAAAGCTAGATTAAATAATGGCATATACGTACTATCAAGGCTTGTTAGTGTAATGTACACTTCTAGCAAACGCCCAAGATTAGATAATGTCAACGATTTGTATCTTTGGCACTGTAGGCTAGGTCATATTAACCAAAATAGGATAAACAAGATGCGAGGAGAAGGACTCCTTGAGGTCAGCGATTCTGAATCACTGCCCACTTGTGAATCCTGTTTACTTGGTAAAATGACCAAGTCACCTTTTACTGGAAAAGGTGAACGAGCTACAGAACTTCTAAGTCTCATACATACTGATGTATGTGGACTGATGACAGTTAGTGCTAGAGGAGGATACAAATATTTCATTACTTTTACAGACAACTTTTCAAGGTTCGATTATGTCTTCTTAATGAGACATAAGTCTGAGTCGTTTGAAATGTTCAAACGATACCGTAATGAAGTAGAAAAGCAAACTGGAAAACGTATTAAAACCCTTCGATCTGATCAAGGTGGTGAATACTTATCTGGTGCTTTTTTGACATATCTTGAGGAGAATGGAATTCTCTCTCAGTGGACTCCTCCAGGAACACCACAGTTGAATGGTGTGTCCGAAAGGAGGAATCGAACCATGTTGGACATGGTTCGATCCATGATGGGCTTTGCAACTCTGCCGCTATCCTTTTGTGGATATGCGCTTCAGACAGCCTGTTACTTATTAAATAATGTTCCAAGTAAGTCTGTTGTCTCCACTCCGTATGAGATGTGGAATGGGCGTAAACCCTCAATCTCACACCTTCGGGTCTGGGGTTGTCCGGCTTACGTAAAGCGTTTAGACTCAAACAAACTTGGTCCTAGGTCTGATCAGTGTTTATTCATTGGTTATCCTAAGGAAACCAAAGGGTATTTCTTTACTTGGAGAATGAACAAAAGGTGTTCGTTGCTCTTAGAGCTATCTTTTTGGAAAAAGAGTTCCTTGGAGAAGGAACTATAGCTTCTAAGATTGAACTTGATGAAGTTCAGCCAATAGAAGAACCTTCACACTCTAAGGACATCGTGGAACCGGCTGTGATTGAATCACACCCAGAACCTATTAGGAGATCCGGTAGAATACCGCGTCAGCCGGACAGATACTATGGTTTCTTGGTCCGGGACGGTGATCCCATTGAGCTCGATGAGAACAATGAGGATCTGATCACTTATATGGATGCTCTTTAGAGATCAGACTCTGAGGCATGGCTTGGAGCCATGCGATCTGAAATGGAGTCCATGGAAATCAACAATGTATGGACATTGGTTGATCCGCCTGAAGGAATAAAACCCATCGGGTGTAAATGGATCTTCAAGAGGAAAAGGGATGCAGATGGGAAGGTAGAGACCTATAAAGCCCGTCTGGTTGCCAAGGGGTATCGTCTGCGATATGGTATCGATTATGACGAGACTTTCTCCCCTGTGGCAATGCTCAAGTCCATTCGGATCATGCTTGCTTTGGCAGCATATTTTGATTACGAGATCTGGCAGATGGATGTCCGAACCGCTTTCCTAAATAGGGAGCTACAAGAGGAGGTGTACATGATACAGCCTGAAGGGTTCACATCCATAGATGAATCAAAAGTATGCAAGTTGCAGAGGTCCATCTATGGACTCAAGCAAGCATCTCGAAGTTGGAACTTATGGTTTGATAGGTGTATCAAATCGTATGGCTTCATTAGGAACGGAGAAGAACCGTGCATCTATAAATGGGTTAATGGTTCTGTGATTATATTCCTAGTACTGTATGTTGATGACATTCTCTTAATCAGGAATGATGTCGCAGCATTACAAGGAATAAAGGTCTGGTTATCATCTCAGTTCTCCATGAAGGACTTGGGTGAAGCTTCTTACATACTAGGTATGAAGATCTATAGAGATAGATCTAAGAAGCTTTTGGGATTGTCCCAGTCTATGTACATTGACACCGTGCTGAAACGGTTCAGCATGGAAAATTCCAAGAAAGGCTATCTCCCGATAGGTTCTGGAATTACTCTTTCCAAGAAGGATTGTGCGACAACTCCTGAGGAAAGAGAGCGTATGAGTAGAGTACCTTATGCTTCTGCAGTAGGCTCTATCATGTATGCTATGACTTGTACTAGACCAGACGTGGCATACTCACTAGGAGTAGTGAGCAGATACCAGTCTGACCCAGGTGAGGCGCATTGGAAGGTGGTTAATCCATTCTTAAGTATTTGAAAAATACTAAAGATCAATGGCTATTTATGGAGAACCTGACTTGAAACTTGTGAGGTACTCTGACTCTAGTTTCCAGTCAGATAGAGATGATAGCAAGAGTGTGTCAGGGTTTGTATTTACCCTGAATGGAGGAGCGATCTGCTGGAGAAGTTCCAAGCAGGCAACTGTTGCAGACTCGATATGCGAAGCAGAATACATTGCAGTATCAGATGCAGCAAAGGAAGCTGTGTGGTTGCGGAAGTTTCTTGGAGAGCTAGGGGTGGCACCTTCCCTAGATGGTCCTGTTCCGGTGTACTGTGACAGCACTGGAGCCATTGCTCAAGCTAAGGAGCCTAAAGCTCATCACCGCACTAAGCACATACTGCGGCGCTACCACCTCATACGAGAGATCATGGAACGAGGTGACATCAATTTTTGAAGATCGATGGAAAAGAAAATCTGGCCGACCCCTTCACTAAAGCCCTCGGAATAAAAGAGTTCGACTATTGTAAATGGGAAATGGGTATTAGATACTCTTCTGATTGGCTTTAGTACAAGTGGGAGTTGTTGGGAATTGTGTCTCAAAGCCAATCGCCTGGGTTGTAGGTGATTGAGCTCAGTATTGTACTCTTTCTTTGAATTAATAAAATATATTTTTTTGGCAGCTCATCACATTTTATATTTTCCTGAAATGAACTCTTTCCATGTGATGAAGTACTTAGGACTACACTGACTTCGATACAGAGAGGATGTATCGAGTGGTCCTTAAACCCTGTTCACAACCAAAGGATATATTGTACTGGACGGTAATATATCAAGTATATATTGTAGTTCACATTGTTTGGTTGTCCTCTTGACCAAATGAGTGTGGTGACACTGATATGATCTGCAAGTGGGATATGTGATATCTTATTGAACGTGACTCCGTGCAGCCCCTTTCTACCAAAGGGATACTCACGATTGGATATGGGTATATGTGTCCCTCCGACCTGAGGTCATCACGGTAGCTTGCAAGCAACTCCCTGTGCTTTGGTGCCGGACTACCCAGATTTTTAATCCGGTGATGGAAGGTTTCTGGGTACAGGTAAGTACTTGTGGAGCAGTGATGGACCAAGATGGAATTGACCTGTCCAAACAGTTTGGATTGAATGTCTCGCAGTATCTCAATTTAGCAAATCCTCGGTCGGGGTAGTCCTAGTGAAGAGTCACTGCACTTGCAAGGTTGAGACACGTAGTCGACTGACTCAGTCTGGGTTGGCAGCCTAATCTCAGTCGTCTTGAGCATTAGAGGTCAAAGGGATGAATTATACGGTAACCATATGCCAGAGGTTCGATAGTTTGCTCCCGCATCTTTGACCTATCCGGATGCCGGGACCCATTGCTAGATGGTTTCCTGTGCTGGTACTAGAATTGTTCTAGTGCTACCATTTAGGTTTGAACCTATGAGGTCACTCGCCATAGAGGATTACTCTCTGATCCGGATACCGATTACGATTGGGAATCATCTCAGTTTTATGGTCATAATTTTTTTGAGCACTCTTTTTCCCATCTTGCCCTTGTTTGTGTCAACCAAAATTGTTCCGGGCTGACCAGGACTGCGCCAGGATTTTTCTGAATCAGTTTTGAACTGATTCGGAGTTTGTTTCAGCCTCCAATTGGTTGTGAACCAATTGAACCAAATTAAATTGGACTTGAACCGGTTCAATTAGATTGAACCAAGAGGTTTAATGGGATTGAACCAAAATTGTTTGGACCGGTTTTGAACCGGTGGTTTTTCTCCACTTGGACCGGTTTACACGATATTATGTTGGAAATTCCTAACACTGGGAGAAGGCCAAATGAATGAAAGCCTTTTCAACCGAACGTCTCCCCTCGCTGGCGCCTCTTCTTCTCCCTCCACCGCTGCTCTTTAACCCTTGTTTAATTGTTGATTAAAATGGGTGAACGGCAACTGCTGTTATTCCCTCTCCCAGCCTCTACATCTTCCTCCCTGCTGCCTATATAGACCCCTGTTTAGTTGCTGGTTCTTTTCACCATGTGAAGAGGAAATCAGCAAGAGTGTTCTTCCTTTTGAGAGGCTGAGATCTTGGTCTTCTTGCTTCCATTGGGTACTAGTTAGGCTGGGTTTTGGAGGATGTGAGGAAGAGAAACAAACCTCTTTTTCCATTGTTTCTTATGCTTAAATTCCCATTTCAGCAAAGCCCTATTGCTGAAATTTTCAGTGACCGTGTATCATCTTCCAGCAGCTAGCACTGTGTGTGGAGATCGATCAGAGAGCCCCCGGTGAGTCTCCCCTCTAAAGGGAGTACTCTTTTACTCCTGGGAGCAAGCCTCGTGAGCCGGGATCGCCGCTGCAGCTCCAAATGCCAAGAAGAACACTGCTGGTTTTCTACAACCAGAACTTCTGGCAGCAGGCTTTTTGGCCCTCTTGTACACCGTGTACACTGACCTTTTCTTGCAGATTTCGATTGGAGATCGAAGAGCGCTTGTCCAAGTTGCCGCTGCTCAAATTTGGGAGGAAAAGGAGGTCCGGAAGCCACCGTTTGATCGCTGTTTTGAAAGCCAAAAACAGAGCATCTCAACGGTCCAAGGAGGAAGAAGACTGGAATAAGTTTATCCCACTTATTCTAGCCTATTCCAGCTTTATTCCAGAGTTATTCCAGGTGGAATAAAGGTATGAAAAATTTTATTTTAATCATGCATAAATAGATGTATTTATTTATATATTTTACAAATATTTAATGCCTCGTTACATGCCTACATGCAACATGAATAGGTTAGGTTCTGGACGGAGCAGTTTTCCGCTGCGATGATTTTTAAAAATGTTTTAAAATCCATTCTGCTCCCGTAACTGTTTGCATGCCTAGTGTAGGATCATGTCAAACCACCTGTACCACTTTTTTTTCAGAGTCGGCTCTTCATCATGCTGGGTCGGCTCGAGTAACTTCTTTAGGAGTTTTACAATTAAACTCAAAGAAAAACTCTTACCAACTCTCTTATATTTTTCAAGCATACCAACTCGAAATAATTCTAAGGCACACGCACACAAAAGTAACCCTTTTTACAGATTTTTTTTCTTAGCTTTTTCATTGGGTTCTTCTTTATAAAATCAAATTATAACAAAACTCAAGCAAGAAACAAAGATATAGGAGATGAAGTTTGAACAATTAAATCATCCTACAAAAACTTGTAAAATACTTGAAGAGTTGTTAGAAATAAATATACATGCTCCAATGTTTGGTTATCATCAAAATCACTTATGGTGTCAACAATCTCCCCATTTTTGATGATGACAAAACACTGGACATAAAAAATTCTTTACATTTACATGTATAAAAGTTTTTGACAGTAAGTATTCACATATATTTGAGCTAATTGTATTTGTAAATAAGTATCAAAGCTCTAATGACAAAATTGCATATCATTGATGTTAGTGCATTTGTATATTTCAAAGTGTTAAACTTTGCATGCTTTATAACATCAGAATTAAAACATGGAGTATCAGAGTTTTGAAAATATTAGAGTTTAAAAGTTTAACAGAATCAGAGCAAGAGAATTAAGCCATTCTTTGAGAAAATCTCCCCCTTTTTCTAGGTTTTAAAGTAATTAGGCAATTAGGTTCATTTTGAATATTATCACTTTTGTGCTCCTCCTTTTTCATTCTTTTTATGCACTTTAAGAATAATTGATAGGAAGCTCAACATAAATATCATATTTTCATGACAACATAATCATTAGTGATGATATAGATACTATTCTCCCATTTCTCATATCTCTCTCATTTCTCTCATTTCTCTTCCTTTTTGTCAATCAATCAAAAAGGTATGTTCAAATAAAGCTTAGATTTTGAAATAGATTGAGAAAGTCTTTATCATTTGTTTGAGATAATTTCACTTTCTCAAATTATAAATTCTAATTAAAAAATTCATCACAATTGTATCAAAACATTGTATTAGATAGTACATGACAACAAAAGAAATTGCTAAAAGATCTTTCATTTCATTGATAAATTTGCCATACAAAGTGAGAAGGAAAGTACATTCATATTTGCAAAAGATAAAAAGTAGAGCATTCATAATGAGAAGTACAAGAACAACTAAAAGACTAGCTAGATAACCTATTCTTCTTCTTCATTAGAATAAGAGGAGTCTACCTCTATAATCTTATCAGAGGTCTTAGTTTTTAGGGGTTTAAACCTTAAATCCCTGAATCTAGTTCTAACAGGGGCTCTAAAAGTCTTAGTCTTCTTGGTTTTTGTCTTCTTCTTAGTTTCAATAGGTTTGGGTTTGATTGAGGGTGGATCAGATGAAAGAATAGGAGCAGGAGTCTCAAGTGACTCTTTGAAGATTTGTACAGGAGTATCTTCAGTAGTGACTATTTCCTTTTAAGATTGCAGCAAGATACTTCTGATTTTTTTCTTTAAAATTCTTCATTTCTTGTTCCATTTTTTTTTGTGAAGCTTATGTTCAGATATCATTTCCTGCAAGCTGGCATTAACTGAATTTCTTATTTCATCAATTGCAGAATTCATGTGATCTGTCACTGAATTTGAAATTGTTTCCATCTTCTGAAATATTAGATTCTTAAGGTCAGATGGAGTAACCATTGTACCTTCAGATCTTTCTTCAACAGTAGTAGCTTCATCATCATCTGAGGAAGTAGCAGTAAACTGACTAGATATCTTCTTTATCCATACTCCTTGTAGTTTGTAACCCATTCTTTTTAGTGAATTGAAGGAATAAGTGTCAGAGTGATGTAGAGGCTTGCCTATCTCATTGGTTAGGTCAACTTCAGCTTCTTCAAATAGTAGAGTAAAAACCATACCATAGGGTAGGCATGCTTTAACTTTCCTAGTTGCTTCAGTCATTTGAATCATCATTATATAAGGAAGGTTGAGAGGCTTTTCTTCAATCAGATGTCCCATAAAAGTCATGTCTTTTTCGCTGACCCAGTCAAAGTGACCAGTTTTGGGAAGAAATATTCTACTGACCATATTGTGAAGAAGCCTCATTTCTTTTGACAGTAAGTTGGCCTGAACATGTTGAACGGAGCTCACGTCTTCTTTTTCCAAAATGAGTTTTAGAGTGTGTTCTTTGTCCGGTAGGATAAGCACAGTGGCATCGTCCATTGACATTTGAAGCAAATTTTCCAACTTTTCTTCATCCACAATTACTTTCACTCCCTTAATAGTTGATTCCAAATGATACTCTTTAAAAACTATATTTTCATAGAAAATTCGTACCAGTGAGGGGTAGGTTAAAATGTCCAAAGAATAGAAATACTTCCAACCCTGGCTTTCTATCCATCTTCCGATCTTCATCTTCATTTCTTCTAGGAAGGAAAAATCTATTCTTCTTCCACAAGTGATAGGCCGATTGGCCATTGAGATAATTTGTCCGGGAGGAGGAGTTTCTTCTTCTTGTTGCTTAGGAGTAGACCTTTTCCTTTTTTCTCCCTTTTCTTTTGCATCTTCACTGCGTGTGCTTGATTCACCTACTTGAAGAATCTTCCTTTAGATCTTCGTGGAGCCATTGCAGTGGGATTTAAGAAATAAAGGTTCTAGGAAGTGGTTTTTTTTGATAGAATGGTAAAGGTTTCAAGTGGAGTACAGTGAGTTTAAAATAAAATGGAAAGAGTGAAGTACAGGAAAAGATAGTTCGGATCTATTTAAGTAGCGATTTCCTGACATTCGAGTCGGCTCGCCCAACATTAGAAATATCCGAGTAAGCTCGACTAGACCAATAGGTAGAAAAATCAGACATTCGAGCTGGCTCGACCAGAGCAAAATTGCTCGAGTCGACTCGAACAAAAACTTTCCATAGAAAATGAAATGATTCAGAAATTGATTTCAATTGAATGAGATTTCAAGGAAAGTTGTTCATCAATCATGAATAGATGTAGGGGTTTCCTAAATAATCCATCCTTAATTTTAAAAGAAATTAGGTTAGGAAAACTAGAAAGGATCACAAAGCCCTAATTCTCCTCTAAGCAATTCAATTCTATCCTGATTCAGTGGCTTAGTAAAAATGTCAGCTAATTATTTTTCAGTAGGAATAAATTCTAATTCAATGTTACCATTCAAAACATGATCCCTAATAAAATGGTGTCTAATCTCTATGTGCTTAGTCCTAGAATGCTGAATAGGATTTTTGGTTAAATTTATAACACTTGTGTTATCACACTTGATAGGAATTTTGCATTGTGTAACACCAAAGTCTTCTAGTTATTATTTAATCCATAACACTTGTGCACAACAACTCCTTGCAGCAACATACTCTGCCTCAGCAGTAGATAGTGCTCTCGAGTTTTGTTTCTTGTAGTGCCATGAGATTAAATTCAACCCTAGAAATTGATATGTACCGCTAGTGCTTTTTCTATCAACTTCACAACTAGCATAATCAGCATCAGAAAATCCAATTAAACTCAAAGATGATTCTTTTGAAAATGAAAGACCTAGATTACTTGTACCTTTAAAATATCTCAGTATTCTTTTAATAGCAAGCATATGTGTTTCTTTAGGATTACATTGAAATCTAGCACATATACATACACTATACAAGATATCCGGTCTACTTGCAGTTAAATATAATAAGGATCCGATCATACCTCTATATAGCTTTTGGTTAACATTGGATCCATTTTCATCTTTGTCTAATTTGCAAGATGGGCTCATGGGTGTGCTCATTTGTTTGCTCATCTCCATACCAAACTTCTTGATTATTTTCTTGGTGTATTTGGCTTAGTTAATGAAGATCCCTTCCTTTGTTTGCTTTACTTGAAGTCTGAGGAAGTAATTAAGTTCACCCATTAGGCTCATTTCAAATTCTCCCTGTATTAGCTTAGCAAATTCTTTACAAAAACTTTCTTTAGTTGTACCAAATATAATATCGTCAACATAAATTTGTACAACTAATATATCATTTTTTTTTGATGAAAAGGGTTTTATCAACATTTTCTCTTGAAAAATTATTTTCAATCAAGAAAGTGTTAAGTCTATCATACCAGGCTCTAGGGGGTTGTTTCAAACCATATAAAGCTTTATTGAGTTTAAACACATGGTTCGGAAAAGCATGATTTTCGAAACCTGATGGTTGTTCTACAAAAACTTGTTCGTAGATAAAACCATTTAAAAATG
This sequence comes from Areca catechu, assembly GCA_021397845.1. Taxonomy (NCBI): domain Eukaryota; kingdom Viridiplantae; phylum Streptophyta; class Magnoliopsida; order Arecales; family Arecaceae; genus Areca; species Areca catechu. Next base: position 136,560,566 of record CM038040.1, read on the forward strand.
CACTTTGTACATTCATTTAAAAAAGTTTGAAATTTATGTAGCAAGCAAATGCAAGAAGTAATCTAATGGCTTTTAGTCTTGCTACGGGTGCATATGTTTCATCAAAATCAACACCCTCTTCTTGACTATATCCCTTAGCCACTAATCTAGCTTTGTTTCTAATAACATTTCCTTGTTAATCTAGTTTATTCCTATAGACCCATTTGGTTCCTATGATCGGGTGGTCTTTAGGTCTATCAACTAATGTCCAAACCTTATTTCTTTCAAACTGGTTCAATTCTTCATGTATGGCTAACATCTAGTTTGGGTCATTTTTTGCTTCTTCTAAGGTGTGAGGCTCTATTTGTGATACAAAGGCTAGGTAATCATGTGCAATTCTATGTGCAGACCTAGTCCTAATGCCTTGAGAAGGATCACTAATAATTAATTCTTTAGGATGGAAAGTAGCGTACCTCCATTCAGCTAGTAGATCGGTATGATCCTTACTGTTTCTTCTCCTTCTTCAATTGGTCTTTCATGTATACTCATGTCTTCCATCTCCTTTTGAATAGTACCTGCATCATTATCTATACACTCTTCTTTCTTAGAAGGTGAAGGGTTAGTTTCATCAAAAATAATATGCATTGACTCTTCAACAGTAGGAATCCTCTTATTAAAAACTCTATATGCTTTGCTATGTAATGAATAACCGAGAAAAATTGCTTCATCAGATTTAGCATCAAATTTTTCTAGATTATCTTTACCATTATTAAGCACAAAGCATTTACATCCAAACACATGAAAATAATTTATGTTGGGTTTTTTTTTATTTCAAAGCTCATAGAAGATTTTCTTCAAAATAGGATGGATCAAAACACGGTTTAAAATATAACAAGCAGTGTTCATCGCTTCTGCCCAAAAGTACCTTGAAAGATTACCTTCACATAACATCGTTTGGGCCATTTCTTCCAAAGTCCTATTTTTTCTCTCTATAACACCATTTTGTTGAGGTGTTCTGGGAGCGGAGAAGTTGTGATCAATGCCATTTTCACTGTAATAATCATCAAAAAATTGATTTTCAAATTTAGTGCCGTGATCACTCCTAATTGAAATTATTGAAATATTTTTCTGATTTGAAACCTTTTTATGAAATTTTTGAAATACTTTGAAGGTTTCATCTTTGTGAGCAATAAATAAAATCCATGTAAAAATGAAAAAATCATCTACAATCACAAGGGCATATTTTATACCTCCTAGGCTTGTGGTCCGAGTTGGTCCAAATAAGTCCATGTGAAGTAGTTTTAGAGGTCTAGAAGTTGAAATCATATTTTTGAATTTAAATCTCCCCCTAGTTTGTTTACTCATTTGGCATGCATCACAAACATGATCTAAATCAATTTTAAATTTAGGCATGCCTCTAACTAAGTTTTTGGAAATCAACTTGGCAATAGTATGTATGCTAGCATGACCTAATCTTCTATGCCATAATAAACAAGACTCCTTGGTCTTAGCATTCATTGCAATTAAACTTAAACTACTTGACATGGCAAGATCATTTAGATCTACTACATAAATATATCCAAGTCTATGTCCAATGAATTTACTACTAGAATCAAGAGAGTTTGTTACTATACACATAGATGATTCAAAGATAACTTTGAAGCCTTTATCACATAATTGACTAATACTCAATAAATTATGCTTCAATTTATCTACTAGCAATATATTTTCAATGAATGTATAGGGGTTATTTTGATCTTACCAATTCTAATTATTTTTCCTTGCTATTATCTCCAAAAGTAACCATACCTCTTTCTTTCATTTCCAAGGTGATGAACTGATCCTTGTCACCTGTCATATGCCTTGAACAGCCACTGTCGAGATACCATCTTTTCTTTAATTTCTGGGCTGCAAGACATTCCTGCAAGATAATCAAGGAGTTCTTTTAGGTATCTAAGCTAACTTGGGTCCTTGCAGGTTAGCTGAGATGGTTTCTTTGGGAACCTAAATCTTTCTTGATTTATTGTAGACATTTCTAATAATAGTACAATCAATAGCTTTATGTCCTATCTCTTTGCAAGCAAAATATCTGATTTTGAAATTTTGAAAAGATTTATACTTTGAAATTCTAGATGCATGAAGTGCAGAAGTAGCAGGTTTTGTAATTGAATTTTTTGGAACATACAAAGTGGCTTTTGAAATGGAAGTAGAACCTTTTGTCATGAAAGCTTTATGAGAAATAAACGTGGGAACAAAATCTTTTTGTTTCATAAATATAGTTACTGAAATATAATTTGAATTTGAAGCATTAAAACCTATTCCAGCTTTATTACCAGAAATTCTTTGTTCTTTAAGAATCAACTCAAGCTTGTTAGAAGATAAAGTTAATTTTTCAACAAGTGGCTTGAGTTTTTCAACCTCTTTTTTTAGCTCATTATTTTCTTTCAACAAAACATTATTTTTGTCATGAAATTCACTATTTTCAGTTTTTAAAACATTATATTTTTCAGAAAAGATATGAAGTTCTTTTCGTAGTAAAGTATTCTTCTTTAAAATTTTCTCTTTTTCTTTGAGTAAAGAATCATTGATATGCTTTAATGATCTAATCTTTACTCCTGCTTTTTTAAATTCAGATAAGAGATCATGAAATGTAGAATTTAACTCATCAAATGTAAATTCAATTTGAGTGTCGGGGGAAGTTACCTCATCCTCAAGATCCATTAGACATAGGTTAGCTATTTTTGTGGTCTCTTCCTCTTCTGTTGAAGTGGAGTCTTTACTGTCGCTCCACGTGGAAACCATTGCTTTCTTTTTCTTCTTTTTGAAAAACTTCTTTAGTTGTGGACAGTCTGGATGAATGTGCCCCAGTTTCTTATATTCATAGTAGGTGGGGACTTATTCTTTTTCTTTGTCTTTGTCCTTGTCCTTTTCTTTTGAATGTTCTCCTGGTTTATAGAATTTTTGTTGTATCTTCCTTTCTTCTTTCCCATAAACTTTCTGAATCTCCTCATGATCATTGCAATGTCTTCATCTTCTAAGTCATCTTCGGAGGAAGTAGAGTCATCTTCCATCTCTTCATCATTCTTTGATTCCAATGCAGCCTTGAATGTAATTGTTTTCTTCTTCTTCTGATCATCATCCATTTTATGTTGCATGGCTAATTCGTGTGTGATGAGAGAACCCATTAGTTCATCCATGGATAGGGTGTTCAAATCTTTTGCTTCCTGGATGGCAGTAACTTTGGGGTCCCATTTGTCAGGAAGTGATCTCAGTATCTTCTGGACCAAATCAGCATTTGAATAAACCATGCCAAGACTTTTCAAATCATTAATAATATCTGTAAATCTAGTGTACATGGCAGAGATATTTTCATTTGGCTCCATCTTAAACAATTCATAGTTATGTACTAAAAGATTAATCTTTGAAGTTTTTACTTGCGAAGTTCCTTCATAGGTTACCTCAAGTTTATCCCAAATTTCCTTTGCTGAAGAGCAAGTGGAAATTTGATTAAACTCATTTGAACCCAAAGCACAGTAAAGCAAGTTCATTGCTTTGGCATTCAATTCCCCTAATTTCATGTCATGTTCATCCCATTCCTCTTCAAGCTAGGGACATCCACGCCATCAATTTTGATCATGGGAACATGTGGCCCTTTAAGAATGACCTTCCATAATTGAAAATCAACTGCTTGTATATAAATTTTCATTCTTTCTTTCTAATAGGAATAATTTGTGCCTGTGAATAGTGGAGGTCTATTAGTTGACTGGCCTTTCACCAAGGATGTACTCATGGGATGAGCCATCAATCTTTACTTTAGGATAATCAGAGACATTGCTCTGATACCAGTTGTTGCCCAGGTGGCTACCCAAGAGGGGGGTGAATTAAAATTTAAAAAATTAAAGCAAATAATGTGCAATTAATATCCCTTACAAGTGTTAGGTGCTGTGATAGAGTATTAAATTGCAGAAGCTAAATATAGTCAAGTAAGCACAACACAAATATACAAAATTTATAGTGGTTCGGAGCAACCCAGCTCCTACGTCCACTATCCAAGATACCACTTGGGATTTCCACTATATTCATATCCGAATACAGTAGGATTGTTTTACAGGATCACAATTCAAAACCTCTACACTTTGGTTTTAACGGGATCACCAAAGAAAACCCAACACCTTTGGTTTTAAACAGGCTCACCAAAGAAACCTAACTTAGTTTTACCAGGATCACCAAGAACCCAACACTTGGTTTTTATCAAAGGCTCACCAAGAACCTATTTGGTTTTCAATCGGGCTCACCAATAACCCAACAATTCAATAAAATGAATTGAAATAAGTGCAACAATAAATAACAAACTCAATTTATCGGATAGTTGCCAGTGCAGCTTGATAGAAGTCTACTTGGCTTGCACTTGAATAAGCTTTAATGGCTTCAGTGGTTTCTTCCCAAATTGCTTCAAGCTTTAGATCATAGTTGGTGAAGACTTGAAGGCTTGCTTGAATTCTCTTGTGCTCTTTTGCTTGTTAGTAGGTAGGATATTCAATGAAGCTTCAAAACTTTGAAGAACTTTTTCAAAAACTTTCTTGAGAGAAGTTCAAATCTCTCAAATATAAGGTCTTCCATCACTCTAAGGCAGTTTGAGATGTTGTAGACCATTGGGATGTGACATATGATCGTTGGAGCACTTTTTGGCATTCAAAAATAAATTCTAAAACTAGCCGTTGGATACCTGAAAGTGATATTTGAGTCGGCTCGGATCCTTCGAGTCGCCAAATCTTTAGTGTAGTCAGCTCTTTGTCTCAGAGCACAAAACTTCACTCTGGATGAGTCGGCTCTTGATAGCTCGGGTCGGCTCGAACTTATATCTTTGAAAAACATAAACTCGAGGAGTTGGCTCTTTTGATCTTTCATCGGCTCTTCTTCTTAGGTTCTGAAATCATCACTCTGGAAGAGTCGGCTCATTGCAGTTCGGGTCGGCTCGCTTTCTCAGGTCTTCAATATTAGGTCTGGTAGAGTCGAATCTTTTTGGTTCGAGTTGGCTCGCTTGGCTGTTCTCAGAAATTTTCAAAAACTGGACTCTAGAGAAGTCGGCTCGGACAAGTTCTAGTCGACTCGGATTCACTAGAGTCGGCTCGGTTACCTTTGAGTCAGCTCAAATTGCTGCGTACTAGAATCCTTGCTATGTGCCAGTAGGTGGAGTCGGCTCTTCATCATGCTAGGACGGCTCGAGTAACTTCTTCAGGAGTGTTACTATTGAACTCAAAGAAAAACTCTTACCAACTCTCTTATATTTTTCAAGCATAAGTAACCCTTTTTACAGATTTTTTTCTTAGCTTTTTCATTGGGTTCTTCTTTATAAAATCAAAATACAACACAACTCAAGCAAGAAACAAAGATGTAGGAGTTAAAGTTTGAACAATTAAATCACCCAACAAAAACTTATAAAATACTTGAAGAGTTGTTAGAAATATATGTACATGCTCCAATGTTTTGTTATCATCAAAATCACTTATGGGGTTAACAAGATTATAGAAATGCCCATACAAAGATTGGCTTTTAGGGCACTATTCTTTCAATCTCCCACTTGCACTAAAGCCAATCACCTTTGTATCTTATACCTATGCAATCTAAGTGGCGATCAAACTGCTGCTATGGTAGTGCTTTAGTGAATGGGTTTTCTATGTTGTTCTTTGTATCAACTTGTTCAACAAGAACATCTTGTCTTTGAACGAGGTGGAAGCATCTTAGGATGTGCTTGGGCTTATTTTTGAGACCTTGGTTCCTTAGCTTGCACAACAACTCTAGAGTTACCATAATAAAGTGACACCGGTTATTTTATAGTAGGAACCATGTCCAATTCCATGATGAATTTCTTCATCCACACTGCTTCCTTTGTGGCTTCACTAGCAGCTATGTACTCTGCCTCAATGATTGAGTCAGCTACAGTTAGCTTCTTAGTACTCTTCCAACTCACCACACCACCATATAGGGTGAAGACATACCCTGATATAGATTCGCTATCATCTAGATATAATTGAAAACTAGAATCCATTTACCCTTCTAGTTTCAACTCTGATCCACCATATATAAAAAAAATATCTTTAGTCCTTCTTAGTACTTAAAAATATTTTTCACAGCTTTTCAATGATCCTCCACTGGATCAGCCTGGAACCTGCTTACTATGCCCAAGGCATAAGCAACATCAGGCTTGGTACATAACATGCAATACATAATTGATCCTACAGCTGAAGCATAAGGAATCAAACTCATCTTTTCTCTCTCCTCTGGTGTCTTAGAAGACATCTTCTTGGAGAAATTATGCCTTGACTCATGGGCAAGTAACCTTTCTTACTTCTCTCTATGTTAAATCTCTTCAACACTAAGTCAATGTACCTTGATTGGGATAATCTCAACATCCTCGTAGATCTATCTCTTTAAATCTTTATGCCTAGTATATAGGATGCCTCTTCCAAATCCTTCATGGAAAACTATTTTGATTGCCAAGATTTGATCGATTGCAACATTGGGATATGATTCCCAATGTTGAGTATGTCATCAACATACAAAACCAAGAAAATAAGTGCACTCTCACTTATCTTCTTGTACACACATGGTTCATCCACATTCTTGATGAAACCAAACTCCTTGATTATTTTATCATAGCAAATGTTCCAACTCCTCGATGCTTGCTTTAATCCATAAATCGATTTCTTAAGCCTACATACTTGGTTTGGTCTCTCACTCGAGACAAACCCTTCTGGCTATGACATATTGATGCGGGACTATTCATGCATGCCAATTATTTTTTTGTTGTTAGGAATTAAGTTAGGAGTTTGTATCCATAATTTCAAGCTAAGATATTAAGTAGGAAATTCTATAAAAAATCTGAAGTATAAGCATACAGAAATAAATCCTAAAAGTGAAGAAACAGGATCGCCAAAGCTGAGAAGCCATGGTTAGGACTAGCTCTTCTGCAATACCGCTACCAGAGGAGTCTAGGGGTTGTACCTAGCAGAGACTTGAAGATTGACCTATGAAGAGTTCGCTCTATGCTCTCAGATGCGGCTTGGAAAATAAAGCTATCAACCCTACAAATTCGCAGCTTTCAATCCGGTGATCCGAAAGTTGATCAGATGGAATCCTTGGATTCATGAACTCTAAGGGACATGTAAATCACCTATCATGGGTTAGAAAACAATGAAAAAAAGGCTAAATTGCTGAAGGAAGAAGGGAAGGAAGAAGTTTGAAGAGGGCGACCAAGGGATGAAGAAGGCTGGTGGCTTGGAGGCAGGGCAGAGGGATCACACAAATACCCTTAATCACATAGAAATTCACTCAGAATTTTAGAAAAACTCAAGAGAAATTCATTCATAATAATTCATAATAATTGATCATTTTTTACAAGAGGGTGTAGGGGTGGGGTATTTATAGATGTTCTCATGCCCTCTCCTAGTTAGGATAGGAATATAAGATTTGATAGGGAGAAGGATTACAAAGTGGCCTAGAACTAGGAGTACACAATTTGAGTAGAAATAAAATAGGATCTCCTTGTTAGAATTGGTCTTCTCTCCCTCTTTGACTTGGTCAAAAGCTTCTTCTTGGGCTTGGATGCCTAAATGGACTTGGGCTTGAACTTTAGGACAGCAAGGGCATCCTCCAATGGGCTTAGGCAGTCTTCAAACTTGGGTGCATGGGCTTGGTCTTGGATGGCCTCCAAGGTTGGCACATGGGCCTGGTTCATGTCCTTCTGGTGGGCTAGAAATCTTGGGCTCTATCTGAACATGGATTTGGGAAGGCCTGGGGCATCATGGGCTCCTAGGATTGAGAAGTCTCCTGAGTTGGGGGGCCTAGAATATTTCTGGGTATCATGTGGTGCTTGGAATCTTCATATGTGGAGCTTCATGGGCTTCTACTTTGAGGTTGGTTCTCCTCCTCTTGTATAAAATTGGACTTATACTTACAGGACTCAATTGGACTAGACTAGGGTTGAGACAACTCAATTGGACTTCTAGTCTCAACTTAGTATAGGACTCAACTTACTTAACTGGACTAGATTAATTACAAAATTGATACATGATTAAGACCTTAAAATTAACAAATGGCTCACAATGAGCTGACTCGATCAACTATGCTTGAATGTAATCCAAAGCTTGACTCATGAGCCCTAATGGCATGAGTTGACTCTAGATATAGGACTCATGTGTAATAGAGCTCAAGGCCCAATATAGGACTCAATAGGCACAATCGGGCTTAACTAATCAAAACCCTAACTACAGGACTTCATGTGACTTAACTGACTTAAGCCCTATTTATAAGACTCAAAGGACTAACAGGACTTGATTATTGAACTCAAAGACAAAAATAGAATCATGGCTAAGGGACTCAAAACTCAGGGACCCATAGTGAACTAGGGTTGACCTGATGTCCCCATCAATTCTCCTGGGGTGGGAGGAACTCGACCCTGTCGAGTATAGGTTAGTTTGGTGCTGGCAGTAAGTCTGGGTGGAGGCGCCGTGGGTCCTCTCGAGTAATCTACGAATTGCTGGATTCTAGTCGACCTTGCCATCGGACCAGGTAGCGTTGATAGCCAAGGCCCTGGGTCGTGATAGCTTGATCGTCCAGGATACACTCGATCTGTATTCCTCTCTTAGGCAAATTTAGTGGACACTCAAGTAAGGTTTCTCTCTCAAAAGATGGGTGAGGTCCAAAAATCTTACTAGGAATCACTGTCGGTTCCCTATACTCAACCAAGTTCACGATATTAAAGGTAGGGCTAATGCCTAAATCTAAGGTCAGATCAAGCACATAGGCATTGTATTTCACTTTCTTTATCACTCTAAAGGGTTTAACTCTGCGAGCATGAAGCTTCTTAACCATAACAGAATTTCCTACATTAAATTTCTTGGCTTTCTTTTGAGAATTAGCCAGTTTTTATAGATTTCATTACTTAAATTAATCTTTTGGCTAATGTCCTAATGCAAATGCTGTGCAGAGATCAGTGCAGGTTTTGACAAATGAATTAACTCTTAGAACTTATTGGACTCAAAACCAACACTTAATAGACTCAACTAGGCATTCCTATCGGAGGAAATTTATTAGACTCTTTGGGTCTAAATATAATAGAATTTAGGCTCTCTAGGTTTGACCCTGGTTTGACATGCACATGAAAATTTACAATGAACTTTTAGTAAATGCCATAAGGTATGCTAAAAGTAAGATGCAAATCTAACATGCACAATGAATGTATGCATTATGCTTACTTCTACAAAATGCAATCTAATGGTTCTAGAAACATGAGAAGAGTCAGGGAAGGATAGGAAATAGGGAGGGGATTTAGGGACTGGTTCTGGGCTAAGGAGACTAACCTTAACGTATGAACATTGAGCTATGTCTATGGGCAAGAAAAGATCCATGCTATGGAAGGATGGGTCAATAATTTCTGGGAAGAGATCTTGAACTGGGATTGAAGGGGTGAACTCCTCCTGAGGGTACTGATAAGCCAAATCCTCAATAAAGTCTTTTGGTTCATGAAATTTAGGACTGGGTTCTATAATTTGGCTTTCTTCTAGTGGCTCCTCAGGTAAGATTCTAATAGTAGTATCTGGGTTCTCTTCCTTTAACTGTACTTCCACTACAGGTTCAGTTTGGGTGTGGTCAGGGTTAGCTAACTTTAGATTGGCTTCAATCTGGGTATGGTCAAGGTCAGCTAATTCTAGGTTGGCTTCTACCTGGGTATCTACTGGGTCAACTAATTCTAGGTCTTCTATAAGGAACTCCTCTTCTCCCTTATACTCGTCCACTAAGCTCTCATCAGCTTCATAGTCCTCTACCAGACTTGGATCAGCCTCATATACTTCTACATTGGGTTCATACTCATCTTCATCTAGCTCACCTAGGTGTAGGGCGCTGACTGGACATTTGCTAACAAAATGGCCTGGTTTGCGACATCTAAAATACACTCTCAGGGGATTGGAACTCTTTCGAACCTTTACAGACTTGCTTGTATCTTCTTTACGGGCCGTAGTGCTACTGGGCTGGGGTTGGCTCAGGTTAGGCTAGTTAGGATCTGGTCCTGGGCTAGGGCCACTAGTCCTAAAGGGTTTAGGTTGACTAAAGGGAAGTGGACTAATACTAGGCTCATATCTAAGGGTTCTAATTCTATGGGGCTTGGTTGACTAAGGGAAACCTGACTGATCTAGGCTGATACCTAGGGATTATGGGTTCCTGGGGCTCATAGGATAAGGGTTCATTTCTATAGGTCTGGGTTTCTAGACTCATAGGATGTGGGTTCAAGTCTATGGGTTAATTAGTCGATCCTATTGGTTGCTTGATTATTGGACCGGGTCAGTTGTTTAAACCTATGATTCATTTCGTTAATCTGGGTGGTCAACTGGGCAAACTGGTTTTGGGATTGGGTATTCATCTGGGTCATCTGGGTGGTCAATTGGGTGATAACCTGGTCACTCATGGCCTTCATGAGAGTCTCAAAATTGGGTTTCATGGTTGAGCTGGGTTGGAATTTAGATTGTTAATATTTGGTCCCTAGTCTAGTGGTCATGCAATAAACAAGCAAGGTGGTATGATGCAGTCAGGCACACAAGGTGAAATTGGACTACAGTTTGCTAGACCTAGAGCTAAAATTGAATGGGTTTACTCAACTTACACTTAACTCAGCAACTAATTCTTCCACTGGCCAGGTAAGAGATGGGGTGGTGGGAGGCTCCCCCTGCCCGTGATAGGGTCTTAATTAAGTAACCACCAGTCCACTTAGGGCGTTTGCCTCTGGACCTCTAGCCTTAGACACTAGTTTTCAATAATAGCTGGGGAATTAGGTGCACTAGTTAGCCCACACAATTCAGACTCGACCTGTTGGTGTCCCTAAGTTCTCTAGAGTAATTAGGTTGCTAATTGATTTTAGCTAAGGCTTGGGTTCTGATATTGGGTGGTTGTTTTGGGCCCAGGACAGGTGATGAAATCCTGCCCTTGATCTGAGAGAGGAAATTGCGCTTAAAATTGATTTAATGAAATGATGAACATGTTGGGAATCCGGTGCACCGCAGCGGAAGTGTAATTTCAAAATGATGAAATTTGCACTGTAATCCCTTAGCCAAGATCTCCTTATTCAGGATTAAAACATATAAACTTACAATGTTAGAATTAGGGTACCAACCTGTAATCTCTAATTCCAACAAAGTTTGATGTTGAAGGGGCTGATTGAATTCACCAGGCATCCAAATGTCCACCCTCCAATGGTGATCCACAAGATGATTGATCAAGATGCAAGCTTCCTTCACTTGAATTCTTATCCTAGAACTCAAGAGGACTATGGCTTTAAAACTTCAGGGTAGGGGCTCCTTACTTCCTTTCTTTCTTCTTCCTCTCCCTTTCTTAAGACCTTGTCCTAAGAATAAAACTCTTGTCTTGAAGGAGGAGAAGGATTTAAGACACTAATATCTTAAAGTAAAGGAAATAGAAACAGAGTAGGACTTCTTTTCTTTTACCGATCAAGAGATTCTTCCTATCTCTTGTTTTGGACTTGAGTTTCAACAGAGAAGAGAACTCTGTAAGAGGGAAACTCTCTGTGTCCTAAACAAGCTAGGAGGAACCAGTTTCCTGGAAAGAAAAGAAAATAAAAATAAACTCTGTCGTTCATTAGTCAAACACCGAGACCTCTGTTGTTTAAATAGATTACAGAGAGATGTTTTCTCAAAAGAACACAACTCTCCGTAAACACCACTCCACTTTGTCTCACGCCCCTTCCCAATTTCTCATGCCCCATCCTCCCATCTCACGGCCTTCCAGATTAAATCCCACGGCTTTTCTTAAAGGAAAAACCGCGGTGTTTTAAAAGAAAGGGGTCGCGACTTTTCATCTCCGAAGAGATGTTATTTCGCGCGCCCGGGAAGAGTTAGCGCATTCCTTCTTTCTTAAAATCCCATCAGCCATTGGATTCCCATCCAAGGGGGGACAGATGGTGCGCTAATCATTAAGAAAGGAGGCCACCCCATCTTAATTCATCGGAGAATTAAACGGGGCGTGCCAAGAGTCCATGCGCCATGGACTCTTCCAAATGGCACGCCAAGAGTCCATAAGCACATGGACTCTTGGCATTTGGCATGGAAAAGCAAGGGGGGCAGATGGGAGGCTAGCCTAGTTACATGTCTAGCCAATAGGGTTATCCATAATCCTATTTTCATAATTAGGGTCTAATTAGGTCCAATTAGAACCCAATTTGAACCAATCCGGAACTCTAATTCGAATCCGATTCGAATAGAAGCTAGGGTTTGCAACACCTGCTAGAGTGTTATCCTGCAAAGATGATTTAATTCCAAATTAAACTCTTGATCAATCCTCTTAAGTGTGTGACCCATTGGGTTCCACATCTAGCCAGCAGTGGGTTCGAATACAAGTTGACCTAATTTGATTAGAACTCTTTCTAATCGATTTAGGTCAAACCGGACTTACCCGACTCGATCATTTAGGACTCTTCCTAATAAATGATCCTTGAATTTGATCAACCCACAAGACAATATTGACGTCTAGCAACGTGTCATGTCTACCCGGAAGATATGGAAATTCTGGTGAAATACCAAAATTACCCTTCAGTAGAGAGTTACCGTACAATTAAATCTTTCGATCAGCCTGCACCCAAAATATAACTATGGATATGGATATATGTCAAATCCAATATTATATTTATTTCTAGCTCCATCTTATATCGATGATTCAATTATCTTGATATTAGAAACCATCTCTAATATCTTTACTTTGATCAAAGATTCCCTGAATCATCATCCGATTGTTAACCAGCTGGATGCAATCTCCTCTTATTAAGAGTGATCGATTCCTTGTTGACTTACTCATTACCTTCATATCCAATTCACCATTCCCAGTATCAATCCTGTGCATGACTCAGTGTCATGATTAGGATTGAACCAAAGAATGGGTTCATGTACATAAGGTACTTATGGCAGTCTCAGCTCAAAGGATTACTTGTACCACTCCCACTATGAGAACCTTCTATTGACATGTAGCTAAGACTCCATTAGATGTTCTCAAGTTGGATCATATCAGTGAACTCATTCTCCAATGAGCACCCACATCCCAGTATTAGTGTCATATACAAGTGACTGTGAGAGCAGTCACCCTTTCCAGTATACATGGGATGTGCTAGTCTTACCGGAAAACCCTGATCCCCTACTCAGGGTTCCTTTGACTAGGAATACTTTAGATTAAGGTTTTAAGATTTTAGGTCTCACTGGTATGATCTCATCATAACCCTAAAATCATAGCCCTAATCTATGGGGTTCATCATATAATATAAACATAGCGTATGATGAAAAATAATGCCTTTATTTAGAAAATTGTCAATTACAATGGTTTGGGAGATACAACATAGATTGGCTTGTAGGGCATATCCCTTTCAATCTCCCACTTGTACTAAAGCCAATCGCCTTTAAATCTTAATCCCATTCACTCGAGGTGGCGATCAAAATCTCGCTGTGGTAGAGCCTTAGTGAACGGGTCTGCTATATTGTTCTTTGTATCAACTCTATTTATGTAGACATCTTGTCTCTCTACTATTTCTGGACGAGATGGAAGCGTCTCAGAATGTGCTTAGACTTATGATGAGCTCTTGGTTCCTTAGCTTAAGCAACAGCCCCAGTGTTGTCATAGTAAAGTGGCACTGGGTTTTCAATTTCAGGAACAACACCCAACTCTATGATGAACTTCTTCATCCAGACTGCTTCCTTGGCGGCTTCACTAACAGCTATGTATTCTGCCTCTGTGGTTGAGTCAGCTACAGTCTGCTGCTTGGTACTCTTCCAACTCACTGCTCCACCATGAAGGGTAAAAACATATCCCGAAATGGATTTGCTATCATCAGGGTCTGATTGAAAACTAGAATCAGAATAAGCTTATAGTTTAAGATCAGAACCACCATAAACCAGAAAAATATCCTTAGTCCTTCTTAGGTACTTAAGAATATTTTTAACTGCTTTCCAATGATCCTCTCCTGGATCAGCCTGAAACCTACTAACAATGCCTAAAGCATATGCCACATCAGGCCTAGTACATAACATGGCATACATTATGGACCCTATTGCCGAAGCATAGGGTATAGAATTCATTCTATTTCTTTCTTCAAGTGTCTTAGGAGACATCCTTTTAGAAAGATGTATGCCTTGACTCATAGGAAGATAACCTCTTTTACTTCCATCCATGCTGAATCTTTTCAGCACTAAGTCAATGTACCTAGATTGGGATAAACCTAGCATCCTCTTAGATCTATCTCTATAGATCTTAATACCTAGTATATAGGATGCTTCTCCCAAATCTTTCATTGAAAACTGGTTTGATAGCCAAACCTTTTGGCTGTGACATGTAGACTTCTTCCTCAAGGAAACCATTGAGGAATGCAGTCTTCACATCCATCTGCCAGATCTCATAATCGTGGTATGCTGCTATAGCAAGTAAAATCCGAATTGATTTGAGCATGGCAACAGGTGAGAATGTTTCATCATAATCAATTCCCTGTTTTTGTCTAAAACCTTTTGCCACTAATCTAGCTTTAAGGTTTCAACTTGGCCATCAGCCCCAATCTTTTTCTTATAGACCCATTTGCACCCAATAGGATTAATACCCTCTGGTGCATCAACCAAAGACCATACTTGGTTTACATACATAGAGTCTATTTCGGATTCCATGGCTTCTTGCCATCTATCTGAATCAGTACTCAAGATAGCTTCCGTATAGGTCAGAGGTTCATCATTTTGAATGACTTGGGCTTCATTATTTTCAATAATAAACCCATACCTCTCAGGTGCCCGTGGCACTCTATCAGACCTACGGGGAGGAGTTTTGTGTTCTGGTTTTGTCCTAACTATATGTTCTAATGGTTGAGAATTGTCTATCTGTGTTTCTTGTACTTCTCCAAGTTCAATAGTTCTACCATTGCCCTTTTCTAAAATGAACTCCTTTTCTAGAAAAGTGGCATGCCTGTTGACAAAAATCTTTTGTTCAGTAGGATGGTAGAACAGATATCCTCTACCTTCTCTAGGATATCCTACAAATAGACATTTATCCGCTCTAGGTTCCAACTTATGTCCAAAATTTCTTTTAACATAAGCTGGACATCCCCATACCTTAAAATATTTAAGATATGGTTTCTTTCTACTCCAAATTTCATATGGAGTACTAACAATGGATTTAGAAGGTACCTTGTTCAGAATGTAAACAACAGTTTCTAGGGCATGACCCCAGAAGGAAATGGGTAAATTTGTGAAGCACATCATGGATCGTACCATATCTAATAAGGTACGATTCTTCCTTTCAGCTATACCATTTAGCTGTGGTGTATAAGGAGGGGTCCATTCAGAAAGAATTCCATTAACTTTAAGATAGTCTAAAAACTCCATGGATAAGTATTCTCCTCCTCGATCAGAATGAAGAACTTTAATACTTTTCCGGTTTGTTTTTCGACCATACTTTGATACTCCTTAAATTTATCAAAGGCTTCAGATTTATGTTTCATAAGATACACATATCCGAGCCTAGATAAATCATCTGTAAAAGTGATAAAATATGAGTATCCTCCTCTGGCCTGAGTTGTCATTGGACCACATACATCAGTATGTATAAGTCCTAATAACTCAGTTGACCTTTCTCCATGTCCAGTGAATGGAGTCTTGGTCATCTTACCCATGAGACATGATTCGCAAGTTCCTAATGATTCATACTCATAAGGATCAAGGAATTTTTCCTTGTATAACTTGCTTATCCTAGACTCATTAACATGACCAAGTCGATGATGCCAAAGTAAAGTATCATTAAAGTCTTTTCTTTTTCTTTTATTATTGACATGAAAAACACTATCATTGGAAGAAAGAGTTAAGAGCCCATTGCTAAATATGCCAGAACAAATAATTTTATTAGATAACATTATCGAGCAACCAGTGCTCGTTACATCCATTACATATCCTTGTTTTAATAACAAAGGAATAGATATAATGTTCTAATAATCTTTGGCATATAGTAACAATTTTCTAACTCCAAGATCTTCCCTGAAGGCAACTTTAGAATATAGGTCCCTACAGCTTCTGCTTGGATGATATCACCACCAGCACCGTAGAGATTGAAGTCGCCTTCCTTAAATACTTTAAGCTTGTGGAGGTCCTGCAAAGATTTGCATATATGGTAACCACAAGCGGTATCCAATACCCAAGTATTTGATATAGACGAATTTAATGTCAATATAGTATGTATCTCATACATACCTTTTGGTGCATCTGACGCACCAGGCTTCACAGTTGCAAGGTAAGCCTTGCAATTCCTTTTCCAATGTCCCGCTTTGCCGCAAAAGAAAGGTTGACTGTTTTGAGGCCTTCTTTCCTTTCTTGTTCTTATTGATGCCACCCTTAGGGTTTAGCCTCCTATTAAAACCCTTTTTGCCTGATTTCTTCTTATTGATCTTATCAACAAGAAGAAGTGGAGCCTTTTCTTTCTTAACGTGGCTCTCTGCTATTTTTAACATATTTAACAGCTCAGGCAAGGAAGTGTTCAGTTTGTTCATGTGATAATTCAAGACAAACTGAGAAAATGACTCCGGGAGTGATTGCAGGATTAAATCCTGATTCAGCTCCCCATCCATAATAAAACCTAATTGACCCAATCTGGTGATTAAGTCAATTACCTTCAGAACATGATCCTGAATGGATGTACCCTCTGTCATCCTAGCATGGAATAACTGCTTAGATATTTAGTATCTAGCAGTTCTGCTTTGTTCTCCATAAAGCTCTTTTAAATTGAGCATTATGGATTGAGTATCCATGCTTTCATGCTACCTCTGTAACTCATTGGTCATAGAGGCCAGTATGATACACTTGACAGTGAGGGAGTCATTCTGCCATATTTTGTATGTGGCCATATCTTCCTGTGTGGCATCATCCCCTAGTGGATTAAGACTAGGGGTATCAAGAATATAAGAAAGTTTTTCTGAACTCAGTACAATCTTTAAGTTTCTCAACCAGTCCACATAGTTTGGACCAGTCAGTTTGTTGGTATCTAAGATGCTTCGCAGTGATAATGAAGATGCCATTTATCTACATTTAATAAAGAATAATACATAAGCAAACAACCATGAAATGACTTACATAATTAAATTAGGTCTTCAATTTAATTATGTCTCCCACTATTTTATCAAAAATCATAGCCCTCACTATGATAATCGAGAAAAAACCCTGATCAGTTTTTCTTAGTGAGATTGAGATCCTAATAACTTATAAAAGATCTTGCAGATAACACAACAAATCTTTTATAAGCTTAAAGGTAGGAAACTCTTCCAATTATATCTCATATAATTCTCTAAAATAACTTGGCCTCTAGAACATTATAAGTCTTGCAGAAAACATAACAAACCATAATGTTCTAGTTAAGTCAAGACCCTTTCATTTCTATACAGTCAGTACTCAAATATAATGCCCTTGCAGATAACACAACAAGGCATTATACTGAATATACTGTAAGCATATCTATGCACTAGCCTAGTATTATGTTAATCACCATATTAGGTCTTGCAGATAACACAACAAACCTAATGTGGTTCATAACACAATAATGATCCAACATGAAGGAAGGCCAATATATAGTATTTTTAACACTAAGCATTTTAGTCAAGATTTAAATATAATCAAATCGGCCAGGCAAGTGGAAGAGATGTGGGAGTCCCCCCGTTGCTTTCCTAGACACCAATAAAAATTGGCCAGGTCAGTCAACGGAACCAATTAAAAACCACGATTTCTTTACCTTCCCAGAACCACCTTTCTAGACACCGAATGATCAATTGTTCATCATGACTAGTGATGCTTATTAGTTAAACATACTATGACTTAATATAATTTTAAGAAGAGGGCTTTATAAAATTGCCAGCACATTCTTATAGAACATATCACAATCATATCACTCTGATAAACATATATGTTCTAAGTGTGTCATCATACTAGGACAACCATTTACCACATAATGGATCCACCATTATGCCAGGGCAACCTTATTTCAGTATGATGACTTCAAAACTAATCATATCTCTATAATAATTAGGGTTTGAGTGAAAAACCCTAACTAGTGGCATACATCAAAACATTAATTATCATATATGCATCCCATAAATTATGCTAAGTGTATCAGCATTCAAGGGTTTAAAACCCTAACATGCGATACTACAATCAAAACCACATATGAATAATTTTCATATGTATTAACTGTAATAAGGATGGCTCTGATACCACTGTTGGGAATCCGGTGCACTGCAGCGAAGTGTAATTTCAAATGATGAAATTTGCACCATAATCCCTTAGCCAAGATCTCCTTATTCAGGATTAAAACATATAAACTTACAATGTTAGAATTAGGGTACCAACCTGTAATCGCTAATTCCAACAAAGTTTGATGTTGAAGGGGTTGATTGAATTCACCAGGCGTCCAAATGTCCACCCTCCAATGGTGATCCACAAGATGATTGATCAAGATGCAAGCTTCCTTCACTTGAATTCTTATCCTAGAACTCAAGAGGACTATGGCTTTAAAACTTCAGGGTAGGGGCTCCTTACTTCCTTTCTTTCTTCTTCCTCTCCCTTTCTTAAGACCTTGTCCTAAGAATAAAACTCTTGTCTTGAAGGAGGAGAAGGATTTAAGACACTAATGTCTTAAAGTAAAGGAAATAGAAACAGAGTAGGACTTCTTTTCTTTTACCGATCAAGAGATTCTTCCTATCTCTTGTTTTGGACTTGAGTTTCAACAGAGAAGAGAACTCTGTAAGAGGGAAACTCTCTGTGTCCTAAACAAGCTAACGAGGAATCAGTTTCCTGGAAAGAAAAGAAATAAAAATAAACTCTGTCGTTCATTAGTCAAACACCGAGACCTCTGTTGTTTAAATAGATTACAGAGAGATGTCTTCTCAAAAGAACACAACTCTCCGTAAACACCACTCCACTTTGTCTCACGCCCCTTCCCTATTTCTCATGCCCCATCCTCCCATCTCACGGCCTTCCAGATTAAATCCCATGGCTTTTCTTAAAGGAAAAACCGTGGTGTTTTAAAAGGAAAGGGGTCGCGACTTTTCATCTCCGAAGAGATGTTATTTCGCACGCCCGGGAAGAGTTAGCACATTCCTTCTTTCTTAAAATCCCATCAGCCATTGGATTCCCATCCAAGGGGGGACAGATGGTGCGCTAATCATTAAGAAAGGAGGCCACCCATCTTAATTCATCGGAGAATTAAGCAGGGCGCGCCAAGAGTCCATGCACCATGGACTCTTCCAAATGGCGCGCCAAGAGTCCATAAGCGCATGGACTCTTGGCATTTGGCATGGAAAAGCAAGGGGGGCGGATGGGGAGGCTAGCCTAGTTACATGGCTAGCCAATAGGGTTAGCCATAATCCTATTTTCATAATTAGGATCTAATTAGGTCCAATTAGAACCCAATTTGAACCAATCCGGAACCCTAATTCGAATCCGATTCGAATAGAAGCTAGGGTTTGCAACACCTGCTAGAGTGTTATCCTGCAAAGATGATTTAATTCCAAATTAAACTCTTGATCAATCCTCTTAAGTGTGTGACCCATTGGGTTCCACATCTAGCCAGCAGTGGATTCGAATACAAGTTGACCTAATTTGATTAGAACTCTTTCTAATCGATTTAGGTCAAACCGGACTTACCTGACTCGATCATTTAGGACTCTTCCTAATAAATGATCCTTGAATTTGATCAACCCACAAGACAAGATTGACGTCTAGCAACATGTCATGTCTACCCGGAAGATATGGAATTCTGGTGAAATACCAAAATTACCCTTTAGTAGAGAGTTACCGTACAATTAAATCTTTCGATCAGCCTGCACCCAAAATATAACTATGGATATGGATATATGTCAAATCCAATATTTATTTATTTCTAGCTCAATCTTATATCGATGATTCAATTATCTTGATATTAGAAACCATCTCTAATATCTTTACTTTGATCAAAGATTCCCTGAATCATCATCTTATTATTAACCAGCTGGATGCAATCTCCTCTTACTAAGAGTGATCGATTCCTTGTTGACCTACTCATTACCTTCATATCCAATTCACCATTCCCAGTATCAATCCTGTGCATGACTCAGTGTCATGATTAGGATTGAACCAAAGAATGGGTTCATGTACATAAGGTACCTATGGCAGTCTCAGGTCAAAAGATTACTTGTACCACTCCCACTATGAGAACCTTCTATTGACATGTAGCTAAGACTCCATTAGATGTTCTCAAGTTGGATCATATTAGTAACTCATTCTCCAATGAGCACCCACATCCCAGTATTAGTGTCATACACAAGTGACTGTGAGAGCAGTCACCCTTTCCAGTATACATGGGATGTGCTAGTCTTACCAGGAAAACCCTGATCCCCTACTCAGGGTTCCTTTGACTAGGAATACTTTAGATTAAGGTTTTAAGATTTTAGGTCTCACTGGTATGATCTCATCATAACCTTAAAATCATAGCCCTAATATATGGGGTTCATCATATAATATAAACACAGTGTATGATAAAAATAATGCCTTTATTTAGAAAATTGTCAATTACAATGGTTTGGGAGATACAACATAGATTGGCTTGTAGGGCATATCCCTTTCAGAACACACTATAAGCCCTAATGCAACTAATAACAATCAAAAAAAAATATTTTTTGTCTTTTTATGAGGTGGCAAATTAAATTTAAGTTGATTAAATTATCAAACAAAATTAGGGCTTGGGTGAGGTAGGGTTTGGAAGTTGATTAGATTTGGTTTGATCAAGTATGCAGAATAGAAATTAGGGTTTGTTTGGACGTAGAATTTGGTTCAATTTTTGGTGCAGAAAAAAATCAAAAAAAATTTATGATAGAGGATGAACAATCCCTACCAAATTTCATACAAAGAAAAATTTAGATGATGATGCAAAACCTAGGTTTTCAGACAGTGTGCAGAAGTTCAAGATTTTTGTTAGGATTTCTAAGATGCTGATTTTTTTATATTTTTTTTTATAAAAATATTTAAAAATTATGATAATTATCAAGACCAAACAAGAGTATGCCATGAAAATTTCAACCAAAAATAAAATTTCTAAGATGATGAACTAGACCAAAAATCAGACCCCTAATGCAGAGATAGGATGCAGAAGTTTATAGGGCAAAATGAAAATAGGCATGAAAAAAATTCTATAGGCTGCAATAAATCATGATAAAATCCTAAAAACTACTATCGATTATTAAGAATCCAGAAAAACAAAAATTAAAATTTTATAATCTACCTACATATAGAAACAATAAAAATAGTAGACCATGTATAGGAATTATGAGATGCAGAAACTAGCCCTAAATATGCTCTGACACCAAATGATGCGGGACTATTCATGCATGCCAATTACTTTTATGATGTTAGGCATTAAGTTAGAAGTTTGTTTCTCGAATTTCATGCCAAGATATTAAGTAGAGAATTCTACAAAAAATTTGAAGCACAAGCATGTAGAAATAAATCCTAAAAGTGAAGAAATAGGATCGCCAAGGCTGAGAATCCCTAGTTAGGACTAGCTCTTCTACAATACCGCTACCAGAGGAGTCTAGGGGTTGTACCTAGCAGAGATTTGAAGATCGATCCATGAGGAGTTCGCTCTACGCTCTTAGATATAGCTTGAAAAATAAAGTTATCGACCCTTCGGATTCGTGGCTTTCAATCCGGTGACCCGAAAGCTGATTAGATGGAATCCTTGGATTCATGAACTCTAAGGGATCTGTAAATCACCTATCATGGGTTAGAAAATAAGGAAAAAAAAGGCTAAATCATTGAAGGAAGAAGGAAAGGAAGAAGTTTGAAAAGGGCGGCCAAGGGATGAAAAAGGCTGGTGGCTTAGAGACAGGGCGTAGGATCATACAGATACCCAGAGGGTTCACACAGATACCCTTAATCACATAGAAACTAACTCAAATTTTGAGAAAAACTCAAGAGAAATTCATTCACAATAATTCATAATAATTGATCATTTTTTACAAGAGGGTGGAGGGGTGGGGTATTTATAGATGTTCCCATGCCCTCTCCTAGTTAGGATAGGAATATAAGATTTGATAGGGAGAAGGATTACAAAGTGGCCTAGAACTAGGAGTACACAATTTGAGTAGAAATAAAATAGAATCTCCTTGTTAGAATTGGTCTTCTCTCCTTCTTTGACTTGGTCAAAAGCTCCTTCTTGGGCTTGGGCACCTAAATGGACTTGGGCTTGAACTTTAGGGTAGCAAGGACGTCCTCTAATGGGCTTGGGCAGTCTTCAAACTTGGGTGCATGGGCTTGGTCTTGGGTGGTCTCCAAGGTTGGCGCATGGGCTTGGTTCATGTTCTCCTGGTGGGCTAGAAATCCTGGGCTCCATCTGAACGTGGACTTGGGAAGATCTGGGGTGCCATGGGCTCTTGGGATTGAGAAGTCTCTTAGGCTGGGGTGCCTAGAATATTCCGGTATCATGTGGTGATTGGAATCTTCATATGTGGAGCTTCATGGGCTTCTACTTTGAGGCTGGTTCTCCTCCTGTTATATAAAACTGGACTTATACTTACAAGACTCAATTGGACTGGACTAGGATTGAGACAACTCAATTGGACTTCTAGTCTCAACTTAGTATAGGACTCAACTTACTTAATTGGACTGGATTAATTACAAAATTGACATATGATTAAGACCTCAAAATTGACAAATGGCTCATAATGAGTTGACTCGATCAATTAAGCTTGAATGTAATCCAAAGCTTGACTCATAAGCCCTGTTGGCATGAGTCGACTCTAGATACTGGACTCAAGTGTAATAGAGCTCAAAGCCCAAATACAGGACTCAATGGGCACAATCGGGCTTAACTAATCAAAACCCTAATTACAGGACTTCAAGTGACTCAACTGACTTAAGCCCTACTTATAAGACTCAAAGGGCTAACAGAACTTGATTATTGGACTCAAAGACAAAATTAGAATCATGGCTAAGGGACTTAAAACTCAGGGACCCATAGTGAACTAGGGTTGACCTAATATCCCCATCACATATAGACTTCTTTCTTCAAGGTATCCATAAGAAAAGTAGTCTTTATGTCCATTTGCCATATCTCATAATCTTAGTTTGCAACTATAGCAAGCAATATCTGAATGGACTTGAGCATGGCTACCGGTGAAAAAGTTTCATCATAGTCAATGCCATGTTTTTGTTTGAAACCTTTTGCCACCAGCCTAGCCTTATAGGTGTCTACTTAACCATCTGCTCCAATCTTCTTCTTAAATACCCATTTACACCGGATTGCATTTTGTTAAGCCCTGAAATGATTTTGATGATAACAAAATATTAGAGCATGCATTTGATACTGACTCCTTTCAAATGTTTAAGAAGTTTTTGTAGGATGTTTCAAATGGACAACTATTTACCTATAGTTCTGAGGTCATTGTAGTGTATTTATATGCTCATAAGAAAAGTTTCATGTATTTGAGAGCCCTAGCTAAATTCAAATGTATATTCTTGTAAAAGAGCCAATTTCATGTAATTTTAAGTGTAAATAACTTAGAATAGGTTTAGAAGTTGTTGGAAGTTGTTTGGAAAAAGTCTAGAGTTTGAAAGCTTTTGGACAAAGTTCACTCAAGTTGACTCAAGTTTAGAGCTAATATATTATTTTGGCATGGTATAAAGATTTCTGATACACAGTCAACCGAGCCGACTCAATGAAGTTCCGAGTCGACTCTTCTAGAGTGATAAAAATTTAGTTTGAGAAAACCAATCAACCAAGCTGACTCAATTGAAGTGAGCCGACTCTTCTAGAGTTTAGTTTTTACCTGTCTGAGCATTTGAGCCGACTCTACCCATCCGAGTCGACTCGAATCCCAGAATTTGAACAGTAATGGCTAGTTCCAGAAATTGAATTTTTTGATTTCTAAGCTCTTAAATGACTAGTTTTTGACTCCCAAGGCACTCCAACGGTCATATTTACCTGGAATACATTAAGAAACTATAAATGAAGGATTTAAGTCAAGGAAAACAAGTTTTTGAAGAAGAGAGAAGAGCACTGAATATCCTAAGTGCTTTGAAGTGAAAAGAACTCAAGTTCTCCAACAACTTCCAACCAATTTATTGAGTCAATCATTGAAGGATTATAAAAGCCTTAAAGAGCATTGAAGATGCATTGAAGAAGGCTTCATTTAGAGCTTCAACTATAACCATCAAATCTTTGGATTTATTTTAAGTGTTGATTCCTTTTATAACTCTATTTTTAAGTTGTTCCAAGTACAAGAGGGGGTGTAACTTGTGAGTTATTTTAGGTTATTGGTGAGCCTTGAAAACCAAGTTTGGATTGTTAGTGAGCTGAGAAAACTAACATTGTATTGGGCTTTGGATTGTGAGCCCGTGAAAAACAATCGACTGTATTCGGGGAGTAGAAATTCCATGTGTGCACCTTGGGTAGTGGACGTAGGAGCGGGGTTGCTCTGAACCACTCTAAATTTATGGTGTTTGTGATTTTTCTTATCTTTCTTATTCATTTGCTTTTGTACACAACACTTAATATATTTCACTCACCACATAGATTTTAAAAGGCACATACTCGTTAAAAAGTTTTCAAATCCAATCCACCTCCCTCTTGGGTTGGCCAACTAGGCAACAAGTGGTATCAAAGCCATGTCTCAGTGCCTTTAATCCAATGATTAAGAGAAAAGGTCAATGGCAACCCAATGAGCACCTCTTCGGCTGAAGGCCAATCTAGCAATAGACCTCCACTATTCACCAGCACTAATTATAATTACTGGAAAGCTAGATTGAAAATTTATATTCAAGTGATGGATGTTAATTATGGAAAACTATTTTAAAAGGGCCACACATTCCTCTTAAGAAAGTTGATGGCATAGACATCCCAAAACTAGAAGAGGAATGAGATAAATATAACATGAAAATGGGTGAATTGAATGCCAAAGCAATGAACCTTCTTTATTATGCTTTGGATGCTTATGAGTTTAATTGGGTTTCCACTTGCACTTTGGAAAAGGAAACTTGGGATAAACTAGATGTTATCCATGAAGGCACTACTCAAGTTAATACTTCCAAAATAAATATTCTTGTGTATAATTATGAGCTATTTAAAATGGAGTCAAATGAAAAAATATATGCAATGTTTGCTAGATTTATAGATATTATTAACAATTTAAAAAGTCTTGGCAGGATGTATTTAAATGCTAACCTAGTGCAAAAGATTCTTAGATCTTTACCGGACAAATGGGATCCTAAGGTCACTGCAATTCAAGAAGCAAAGGACTTGAACACACTCCCACTTGATGAGCTTCTTGGTTCTTTAATTATGAATGAGCTAACTATGCAGCACCGTAGCGAAGATGATAGTAAGAAAAGGAAAATAATAGCATTCAACACTGCAACTGAAATCAAAGAAGCAAGAAGAGTAAGAAGAAGAAGAAAGCCCCTCCTCTAATGAAGAACCAGGAGATGATGACATTGCCTTAGTCATGAGAAGATTTAAAAGATTTATGGGTAGAAGAATGTCAAGGTACTGGAGGAAGCATCTTGGAAAAGGTAAACATAGCAAAGAGAAGGAGAAAAATAAAAAAAGAAAAGGAGCAACAACCCATATGTTATGAGTGTAAAAAGCTAGGGCACTACCATTCAGAGTGTCCAACATTGAAGAAAGGATACAAAAAGAAGAAGAAGAAAGCCATGATGGCTACATGGAGCAATAGTGATGAATCAACTTCAAATAAAGAGGAAGAGACAACAAAAGCTTCAAACATATGTTTGATGGGTCTAAAAGATAAGGTAACATCTACTGAACCCACTGATGAATTCTGTTGCCCAGAAATGGAGCCCAAGAGGGGGGGTGAATTGGGTCTTTTAAAAATTTAAGACAATAATATGGTGCTTGTGAACAATGATAAATTTAATGCAAGATGTTAGCAATAATTAAAGAGCAAGAGAGGAGAAGAGTAATCACACACAAACACAAGGTTTATAGTAGTTCGGTACAAACCTAGCACCTACATCCACTTCCCAAGCCACCCTTGGGAATTTCACTATAATCCAAACTAGATTACACAGTCGACTTATTTTTCACAAGGCTCACAAGTCAAAACCTAAGTTGGTTTTGTCACTTAGGCTTACCAACAAACCTTAACACTTGTTTTGTCTTCGGGCTCACAAGTTAACCCTAGTTGGTTTTATCCCTTTGGCTCACCAACAAACCACAATAACCTTCTTTCAAGACACCCTTGAAAGCAAGGTCAAATCATAATAAAAACATATATACAATTTAAAACTACAACAAACTCTTCTTCAAGAGTGGATTGGAATCTTTGAAGTTCAAGTGGATGCTTTGTCTTCACTCTTCCTTGGAATCTCCTTCAAAGTGCCTCTTTTGGAATGAAATAAGGATGAGCTTGTAGGCTTTTCAAGGAATCAAACTATAAGAGGCTTTTGATGTGAAGTATTTGGGAGAATATTGGCTTTTTGGCTTTTAAGTAGACTTGAATGCACTTCAATACACTTCTCTCTTCTTTCATTAACTTTAAAATGAGGTTGGTAGAGGTTAAATACACCAAGATCCTTCCAAAAAATGGTTTGTGACCGTTGGTACCTCAGAAATAGCCGTTTGGAGCTTGAAAATCAAGTTCTGCAAGCCAGAAAAATAATCCGTTAGAGCTGTCAGGCTGCAAGTGTCGATACTTGGCTATCAGGTGTCGACACTTGGCTGTCAAGTGTCGACACTTGATCTCTGGGTGTCGACACTTGAACATTCAAGTGTCGACACTTGATGCACAGGTGTCGACACTTGACACAAAAATCCTCAATATTACAAAGTTCTGTATTTTCAAAATTCTCAGGTCTTGAGTCGACACTTGGAACCTAAGTGTCGACACTTGGTGTCGACACATGGATATAGGTGTCGACACTTGGCGTGCCAAGGATTTTTGTCTATGCCAAATGCTGAAGTGTCGACACTTGACTGTCCAGGTGTCGACACTTGAGACTGAAAAATCTCAGATTCAAGTGTAAATGCTTCGAAAACATAAATATAATTCAAAAAAACATAAACACATAATATTTAAACATTTAGATGCCCTTTTTCAATGAAGAGGATGCCCGGATTTGTGAGAATTGCTCCGTGCCATTGCGTGCTATAAACCATAAGCCATAAGTTTTTGAGATTTTGAGGTGCTTTCATCCTGAAAACTCATAACTTGAAATCCTCATTAGAATACAATATGCACTCAATGTTTTGTTATTCATCAAAATCACTGGGTGGAGCCAACAAATTCACTTATGATGAGTTACATACTGTATTTTATGAGATTTTATCTGAATATAAGAAAGCTATCATGAAAGTTAAAACCATGAAAAAAAATTATGATGCTTTATTGAAAGAAAATATTGAAATTTCTGAAAAGGACAATCTTTTGCAAAAGGAATTAAATAGTATTTTTGAAAATGTAAAGAATTGCAAACTGAAAAAATGAGTGTCTTGAAAAGAACAAGAGTTTGCAAAATGAAATTAGTCGAATCAAACCTATTGTTGACAAATTAACCTTGAGTTTAAACAAACTTGAGTTGATTTTGAAAAGTCAAATAGAATCTAATAATAAAGCTGGAATTGGATACAATTCATTGAAAACAAATAAGTTTTCAGCTTTAAGATCTCATGCATCAGAGTTTTCAACATCCATATCTTTTCAAAAATTGAATTGTTGACCCTTGAATGATTTTGATGATAACAAAACATTGGAGCATGCATTTGAGTACTAACTACTTTTTAAGTTCTTTACAAGTTTTTGTAGGATGATTTTAATGCTCAATCACAACTCCTACAACCTTGTTATATGTCATGTATAGTATTGTAAAATATCATATAAAGAAGAGCCCAAAGAAAAATTAAAGTATTATTCATAAAAATGGGTTGCTTCTATGTGTTTTCAAGCTTAAAATTCTTTAGATACTATTGTTAGTTGAGTTGGGAAGTGTCTTGAGTGATTAAAAGCTGCTGGATGATTTCTAGAGAAAAGTTGAAGATCTTATGGAAAATTCACTAGAGCCGACTCGAGGAAGGAGAGACGACTCCAGTTCCTGGCACGCTTGAAGGTTTCTAGCACGCAGAGATCCGAGCTGACTCGAAGGAACCTGAGCCGACTCGTCGAGAGCATCATTTCTTGAATCAGACAAGCGAGCCGACCCGAAAGCAATCCGAGCAACTCAACCATTCAGTCAGGCATTCGAGTCGACCCTTCAGTAATCCAAGCCGACTCCTCCAAAGTCCAGGAAAAATTAGTTCTGAAAGAACAACTAGGCGAGCCGACTCTACTGAGAGGAGCCGACCCTCTAGAGTACCATTTCGAATACCTAAGAATCCGAGCCGACTCGATTGAGGCGAGGTGACTCGACCAGAGTAAAGATTCAACTGTTCTAAGGATCCGAGCCAACTCGAAGCATCCGAGCCAACTCGAATGTCGATGCCAAGCATGTAACGGCTAGTTCTAGAACTTCATTTTTGAATTTGTAAAGTGCTCCAACTATCAAATTTTAAATTCCAATGGTCTACAATGGCTATATCCACCTAAGAAGAGTACAAGACTCTATAAATGAGGGATTTGGATAACCTTTGAACAAGCTAATGAGCAGTTAATGATCAAATGAGCTTGTGAGCAAGAGAGTACTAAAGAGCATTCAAGTCAGCCTTCAAGACTTCACCAACTCAAATCTGAAGCTTGAAGCATTTATTGAAGAAGTTGAAGAAGCCATTGAAGTGCATTAAAGTGCAATTAAGAAGGCTTCTCTCGAGCTGCAATTGCAACTATCAGACAACTTTAGTTTGTCAATTAGTTGCTTGTTTTTCTCTACTCTTTTATGAGTTTGTGGGTTTTTGGTGAGCCCGGTTGAAAAACCAAGTGTAGGTTCTTGGTGAGCCTGTTTGAAAACCAAGTGTAGGTTCTTGGTGAGCCTGTTTGAAAACTAAGTGTAGGTTCTTTGTGATCCTGTTCAAAACCAAGTGTGGGTTCTTGGTGATCTTGTTCAAAACCAAGTTGGGTTTTTGGTGAGCTAGGTTGAAAAACCGAGATGGGTTTTGGATTGTGAGCCTGGTAAAATAATTCAGCTGTATTTCGTAGATGAATATAGTAGAAATCCCAAGTGGTATTTTGGGTAGTGAATGTAGGAGCGAGGTTGCTCCGAACCACTATAAAATTGCTGTGTTTGTGATTGTGCTTTTTCTTCTTTACTTGCTTCTGCTTTAAATATCTGAATCACAGCATCTTCCATACAAAAAGATTTAAAAGAGCACATATCTATTTAATTTTTTTTTAAATTCTCAATTCACCCCCCTCTTAGAAAAGCCACCTTGGCAATAACCAGTATCAGAGTAGAAAATTTGAATTTCAATTTGAGTAAAGATTAATGGCTCATTCCATGAGTACCTCCTTGGTGGAAGGCCAATCCACTAATAGACCTCCACTGTTCACTGGCATGAACTATTCTTATTGGAAAGCTAGAATGAAGATATACATTCAAGCTGTTGACTTTCAATTATGGAAGGTCATTCTCAAGGGACCTCATATACACATGATAAAAGTTAATGGCGTGGATGTCCCAAAACCTGAAGAGGATTAGGATGAATACGACATGAAAATGGATGAGTTAAATGCCAAAGCCATGAACTTATTATATTATGCTTTGGATGCAAATGAGTTCAATCGAATTTCTACTTGCTTATTCATAAAAGAAATTTGGAATAAACTCGAGGTGACCCATGAAGGAACTTCCCAAGTGAAGACTTCAAAAATTAATCTTCTAGTACACAATTATGAACTGTTTAAAATGGAACAAAATGAAACTATCTCTGCCATGTTTTCACATTTTACAGATATTATTAATGGCTTGAAAAGTCTTGGCAGGGTTTACTCTAATGCAGATTTAGTACAGAAGATCTTAAGATCACTTCCGGACAAGTGGGACCCCAAAGTAACTACCATCCAGGAAGCAAAAGATCTAAATACTCTACCTCTAGATGAACTGATGGGTTCTTTGATAACACATAAGCTGGCCATGCAGCACAGGAATGAAGATGATCAGAAAAAGAATAAGACTATTGCCTTTAAAGCTACATCGAAAATGAAGAAACAAGAAGAGAAATCAGAAGATGATTGCTCCTCCTTCGAAGATGACTTAGAAGATGAAGATATAGCTATGGTCATGAGGAGATTCAAGAAATTTACAGGAAAGAAAAAGGGAAGGTACTTCAAAAAATTTCACAAGAAAGGTGAATATAAAAAGGACAAGGATAAGGAAAAAGAAAAAGAAAAGGATCAAATGCCTACTTGTTATGAGTGTAAGAAACCTGGGAACATCTGTCCTGATTGTCCTTTGTTAAAGAAAACATTTAAGAAGAAAAAGAAGAAAGTGATGGTTGCGATTTGGAGCGATAGTGAGGAGTCGACTTCAATTGAAGAGGAAGAGACTACTAAAACTACCAATCTATGTCTTATGGGTCTCGAAGATGAGGTAATGTCCCTTGAACCTCAAGTTGAATTTACTTTTGAAGAGCTAAATTTTGCATTCCATGATTTGCTTTCAGAATTTAAAAAAGCTGGGATAAAAATTAGAGCTTTAAAGAACAATAATGGCTCTTTGTTAAAGAAAAGGAAGATATTTCAGAAAAGAACAAGCTATTGCAAAAAGAATTAGTTGTCTTTTCTGAAAATAATAAATCTTTGGAAGTTGAGAAAAAGGTGTATCTTCAGAAAAACAAAGCTTTAAATGATGAAAATACTGATTTGAAAAAGGAAGTGGAAAAACTTAAGGCTTTGGTTGAAAAGCTTACTTTAAGTTCGAACAAACTTGAGCTGATTTTGAAAGAGCAAAGAAATTCAAGTAACAAGGCTGGAATAGGTTATAACTCTTCAAATATAAATGGAATTTCTGCTACCAAATTTATATTTTCAAAAGCATTTGTACCAAAATCTTTATCATAAAAAGCTTTTGTATCAAATGCTTCCACATCCATTTCTAGAGATTCAAAGTATGTACCTAAGATTTCAAATCAAAAATCTTTTAGATCAATTATTTCTACATCTGCATCACATGCTTCTACTTCTAGAACCCCAACATTTATATCTTTTCGAAATTCTAGAGTTATCTGTTATGCATGTAATGAGGTTGGACATAAATTTTCTCAATGCAACATATTAAAGAAAAATAGACTTGTTAGAAATAGAATAAGAAAGATTTGGGTTCCCAAAGGAACCAATCCTACTAACCTGAAAGGATCCAAGGTAGCTTGGGTACCTAAAAATATTCCTTGATTATTTTGTAGGAATGTCTTGCAGTCCAAAATGCTAAGAAAAGATGGTATCTGGATAGCAGCTGCTCAAGGCATATGATAGGTGATAAAGAATAATTCATCCCCCTACAAATGAAAGAAAGAGGATTAGTAACTTTTGGAGACAATGGCAAGGGAAAATAATCAGAATTGATAAGATCAAAATAACCCTCGCTACTTTCATTGAAAATATATTGCTAGTAGATACGTTGAAGCACAATTTGTTAAGTATTAGTCAACTGTGTGATAAAGGCTTCAAGATTATCTTTGAATCATCTATTTGTAGACTAACTAACTCACTTGAATTTAGCAACAAATTCATTGGACATAGACTTGGAAATATTTATGTGGTAGATCTGAATGATCTAGCCATGTCTAGAAGTTCCAGTCTAGTAGCAATGAATGCTAAGACAAAGGAGTCTTGCTTACTTTGGCATAGACGATTAGGTCATGCTAGCATGCATACACTTGCCAAATTGATTTCTAAGAATCTAGTTAGAGGTTTGCCTAAATTCAAAGTTGATCTTGAACATGTTTGTGATGGTTGTCAAATGGGTGAACAAACTAAGAAAAGTTTTAACTCAAAAAATATGGTTTCGACTTCTAGACCCCTTGAGCTACTTCATATGGATTTATTTGGACCAACTAGGACCACAAGCCTAGGTGGTATGAAATATGCACTTGTGATAGTAGATGATTTTTCTAGATTTACATGGATCTTGTTTATTGCACATAAAGATGAAACTTTCAAAGTTTTTCAAAAACTTCATAAGAAAGTTTCAAACCAGAAAAATATTTCAATTGTATCAATTAGAAGTGATCATAGCACATAATTTGAAAATCAATTTTTTAATGATTATTGCACAGAAAATGGTATTGATCATAACTTCTCTGCTCCTAGAATACCACAACAAAATGATGTTGTAGAGAGAAAGAATAGGACTTTAGAAAAGATGGCCCGAACAATATTATGTGAAGGCAATCTTCCAAGGTACTTTTGGGCGAAAGCGATGAACACTACTTGTTATATTTTAAACCTTGTTTTGATACGACCAATTTTAAAGAAAACCCCTTATGAGCTTTGAAATGAAAATAAACCAATTATTAATTACTTTCATGTCTTTGGTTGTAAATGCTTTGTGTTGAATAATGAAAAGGATAACCTAGAAAAATTTGATGCAAAATTTGATGAAGCTATAGTCCTTGGTTATTCAATACATAGCAAAGCATAAACGTGTTCAATAAAAGAACACTAACTGTAGAAGAATCTATACATATTATATTTGATGAAACTAACCCCTCACCTTCAAAGAAAGAAGAGTGTATAGATAATGATGCTGGTACACTTGAAAAAGAAATGAAAGATATAAGCATATAAGAGAAACCAACTCAAGAAGGAGAAGAGATGGTAAGTAAGGATCTTGCTGATCTACCAAGGGAATGGAGGTATATAACCTCTCATCCAAAAGATTTAATTATTGGTGATCCCTCTCAAGGTGTTAGGACTAGGTCATCACATAGAGAAGCACATGATTACCTAGCATTTGTATCACAAATAGAGTCATAAAGCTTAGAAGAAGCTGAAAATGACCCAAACTGGATGTTGGCTGATGTGGGAAAACTCTAAGACTACTAAACATGCATGTAAAATAGTAAAATAATTTTTTTATAATTTTTTAATTTTATTTGCAGGCTAGATTCCCAAAATGAAGTAAGAATTAGAGGAAAGACTAGCAGTGCAAAGGATCATCGGGTCGCAGGCATACTCATGCAAACCAATGAAATATCCAGGACCCGAGAGTTGAAAAACTCCTGATTTAGGATAGATTTTCTTCATTAAATCAGATAATAAGAGAAGGGAAGGATTCTTACCAGTCAGAGATTAAAATTCAGTAGTAGAAGAGATCACTCACACTCTGATCGGAGCCTGGAAGAAGAAGCCTTATTTCCCTCAAATCTGATGGCTGATCTAAGTGGTCCGGGTAGCAAAGAAGGCCTCCTCAGGGGAGGGGAAGCACCTCGGGGATCCTACAAGCATCAAGGTTAATCAAAATAGCAAATAAAAAATAGAAAATGAACTGGGTTTAGAAGGAATCAGGTTAGGGTTTAGAAGCTGGGCTGTTTGAAGCTTGTTAAAGATCTTCTTGCTCGGCAGCCTAAGGCACTCCTTCTTGGACATGTGAAGGCTTGGATGGCAGTGATTTAGGGTGTGGAAGGATTATAGGGCAACAAGAAATTCGTCCAAACACAAGAACACCAACCAAAGAACCAAAACAAAACACCAACATAA
Source organism: Areca catechu (assembly GCA_021397845.1). Lineage (NCBI taxonomy): Eukaryota > Viridiplantae > Streptophyta > Magnoliopsida > Arecales > Arecaceae > Areca > Areca catechu. The sequence continues at coordinate 136,594,227 of CM038040.1, forward strand.
GGTAGTAACTCAAATTTTAGCAAATTGTATTCATAAGAAAGAGATGCTTACAAGAGGGGGAGGGGTGGGGTATTTATAGAGTTCCCATACCCTCACTAACCATGGTTACACTTGGGTTACAATTCCTCTTCCTAATTGGAATGCAAGTCCTTTCCTAGCTAGATTAGAAAAACAAATCCCCGTTAGGTTAGGAATTGACCTAGTCTTCTCCTTTTTCCATCATGCTTTGACTATTCCACTCAAGGACACCTCTTGGACTTGGTCAACACTTCAAGGATACCTAGGGAGGCATGTTGGGCCTCTAGGAGTAGCAAGGGGCCGGCCCAAAGGGGCTTGGGTTAATGGGTTTGGGTCTCTGGAAGCTGGGGGCCTGTTAGCCTGGTAGCAGAAATATTCCTTGGAATCTTGCTTCTTTAGGGCTTGGGCTTGGCACCTGGGCTTGATTTCTTTGGGATTGGATATAGGTGGACCTTTGGAATCATGGGTGCCCTATTCTGAGAATATGCTCTGGCATCTGGAAGGGAATCTGGGCATCTAGAGGGCATTTGGAAGGAATCAGGGTTTCCGGAAGCATCTTGGATCCTGGGTTGTCACACAAAATCCAATGGGCTGATGTAGTGGCCTCTGACTCTTGGATGTGGCCTGATGGAACTCCAAAATATGGTAACCTCTTCTCTTGTACAAATATTGAGCTCATATTGGACTTATAACTGATATACAGGACTCAAAATAATGAATAGGTTGAGGGTTGAGACAAATCAACTAACCTCAACTTATTACAGGACTCAATTCAAGTTAATTATAAATTTGAAACATGGCTAGGTAAACCAAATAGGGCCCAATAATCTGTGTCTGATCCTGGTACCCCCACCAATTCTCCCGGGGTGGGAGGAACTCGATCCCGTCGAGTGTGGGATAACTTGGCTCTCATAGTGCTCGAGTAGGTCTGGGTTGAGGCGCTGCAGATCCTCATGGGTGATCTACGAGTCCTCAGATTTTGGCCGACCTTGCCACCGGACCAAATACCTCTGATAGCCATGATTTGGGTACATATGGCTTGATCGTCCAGGATTCTCTTGATCTTTTTCTCACTATTTGGCCAATTGGTTGGTGGACACTTTGGGGTGGGTTCTCTCTCAAAGGGAGGGATAGGCTCAAAGTGCTCGCTAGGTATCACTGCTGGCTCCCTATACTCTATAAGACCTGAGATGATGAAGGTGGAGCTAATACCTAAATCAGGTAGTATCTCATGCACATAGGCATTGGGTCCATAGATATTCATTATCTTGGATGGGCCAGCTTCGCGAGCAAAAAATTCTTTACAACTACAAAATCCCCTGCAAAATTCTTTATCTCTCTTTTGGGAATTAGCCAAGTGGTTATTTAGTTCATTAGTTATGTTTAGCTTTTGACTAATTTCCATATGCATATGCTGTGCAGAGGGTAGTGCAGGTGTAGACATGAAATTTAGGACTATGAATTTTATTAGACTCAACTAATACCTATTATTCCAGTCTTCTTCTTCCAGCAACCTATGGAAAGCTTTTTGGCTCTTCTCCAAGTGCAGCAAAAACCCAAACCAAAATGGCAATGCTATGTTCTCTCCTTCTACAGCAACGGCAAGGGAAAGTCTTGACAGGAGTTGCTTCAACGGAGAGGTATTGGATCGATCATCCAACGATGTTGAAATTCCTTTGATGCAGAATCTCAGAACCTGTAACCAAAAACTAGAGCAAACCAAAATAGCAACAACAGTGATTGATCCGGCTCATAGGTGCTCAAGGGAACACCCTTTAGAGGGGGGACATGCCTGGGCCTCCTCTGACCCGGCTTCTCGCACGATGCTAGTCATTGGAAGCACTTGAAATGGTGGGAGGGAGGAAGAGAAACAAAACTGGTGCGGGCACCAGGCTCAGGAAAAGGCTTCAGCTAATGCCAAGTTCTTTATGGATAGAAGACTAGGAATTTAAGTCCTGTAATAAGTCTATGAGTCCTGTATTTATTTTTATTTGAATAATTGAGTCCTGTTTTATTTTAATTTGGGTCCAATTAGAGTTAAATTGGCTTTGTATTGAGTCGGGTTCAATATCTACTTGTATTAGGCTTCAATTAAGCAAGAATGAGTGCAACCAACTTCACCAACTACTTGGAGCACCACATCATCAAAGCACCATGCCACCTTGGAAGACAAGTCATGCCAACTTGGAGGATAAATCATGCCACATCACCAAGACACATCAACCATGAATTTTCAAATTTGAATGAAGCTCCACTCTTTATGGGTGCCCACCTTGTAATTAGGAGATTTAAATTTGAATAGGCCACTCCTATCTTTATGGGACACCCCTTGATTTTCTCCATGAAAAGTGTTGCATTTTGAATTTGAAAAGGAGCTTAAGGTTTATAAAAGCTCCTACAATTCTCTTGTAATGGTAATGATGAATGAAGAAGAAATTTTTTTTGAAAGCTTTCCCTTTGCTAGCCAAAGTCCGTTGAGAGAAGGAAAGGTGTGAGACCTAAGTTTCCTAGCCAATCCAATTTCTAACCCATACTCCATTTCTATTTGATCAACCTTGAAGACTCTCCTACAATCCACTCCAAAATTCATCTATCTCCTCTTCCAAAGGCGTCTTCTACAAAGAAGTTCAGCATGCCAACAAGTGAAGGAGGTTTAAGTTGTGGATGCCAAGGAAGATCTACTTCAAGCCAAGCTTAATCCTTATTACTCCATTCCAAATTCTCTTTATCCATTCCTACAACCTCCCATCTAAACCTGTTAATCTTTCCATCTCCTTGTGCAGGATCCCCGAGTCTCATGGTTTCCAAGATGAAGGTTCACTATGCCAAAGAATTAGAAGCAGGAGGCCTTGAAACCTAGAGTAATTCCTTTGTCATTTAGGTACCTCATCTTGAGTGTCCTTTATCCCATTTTCAGAACATTAATAGTCGGGTAACCATTCTTATACTTTCTTTCAGATCTGAAATAGCAAGGTAAGCTAGCCCTAACCTGTGTGGTTTCCTAACCACAAAGGTCCTTTCTTAATTACTTTGAGAGAGTTTCTTTCTAGTCATGTTTTTCTCTATGTTCCTTTCCTGAATTTCTATTTCTTTTATAGAATAGCTGCATGCCTATTTGCCTCATCAACATTTAACCTCTTTAATCCTTAGAGATGCATCATTCGAATCTTGTTCCCCATCAAAAACACTTTGTTATGTTGTCTGTTTTCTCCAAAATAGATTTCTTCCACCTCAAAACATAACACTTTGAGCACTTTCAAAACAGGGGATTAGGGAACTCTTTCTCTCCCAATCTCTCACAAAACTTTAGCCCAAATTCACCGGTGGAAAATATGGTGGAAACTCTCTCAAAGAAGAACCCCCTCATGCTTTACATTGCTCAGAAATATTTATATAGCTAGAACCATGAAACGGTGATTTGGGAGCCGAGGAGACAAGCTGGGAATCCAAGAGGCCATCAGGTTTTAGGAATGAATCAAATTTGTTCACAATGAAGTAATTATGAACCATTAAATGGAGGATTAATTCCAGCCCAAAATCGAGTGAAAAAGGGAGAGGAAGAGACACTTTGAATACCCTATTCACCCAAGCCTTAATCAGCATGTAGATGGTTCAAACCCAGTTCACAACCGATTCAAAAATCCCAAACCAGTTCTAAACCAGTTTACTATCCAATTAGATCAAAATCTAATTAATAAAAGGCTTGGTCAAGTCCCGGTCACTTAGAAACAATTCTCGGTGGACCTGAACAATTTCTGATCGACCCAAAATCGGGTCAGTCCAAAGTGTGCTCAATCAAACCGTTACCGAAATGATTCCTCATTATTAATCGGTACCTGGATCAGGGAGAGATCCTCTATGGCGTGTGATCTCATAGTTTCGAACCTAGGTGGTAGCACTGGAACAATTCCAGTACCAGCACAAGATACCATCTAGCAATGGGTCCTGGCATCCAGATAGGTCGAAGTTGCGAGAGTAATCAATCGAACCTCTGACATATGGTTACCATATAATTCATCCCTTTGACCTCCAATGCTCAGGATGACCTAGGATTAGACTGCTAACCCTAGCTGAGTCAATCCACAACATGTCTCAACCTCACAAGTCCAGTGACTCCTTACTAGGACTACCCTGGCCGAGGATTTGCTAAATTGAGACATTGCGAGACATTCAATCCAAACTATTTGGATATATCAATTCCATCTTGGTCCACCACTGGTCCATAAGTACTTGCCTGTACCTAGAAACCTTCCATCACCGGATTAGAAATCCGGGTAGTCCGGCACCAAAGCACAGGGAGTTGCTTGCAAGCTACCATGATGATCTCAGGTCGGAGGGACACATATACCCATATCTAATCATGAGTATCTCTTTGGTAAAAAGGGGCTACACGAAGTCACGTTCAATGAGATATCATATATCCCACTTGCAGATCACATCAGTGTCACCACACTCCTTTGGTCAAGAGGACAACTAAACGATGTGAACCACAACAACCTATACTTGATACATTGCCATCCAGTACAATGTATCCTTTGGTCGTGAACCTGGTTTAAGGACCACTCGATATATCCTCTCTATATCAAAGCAATGTAGTCCTAAGGACTTCATCACATGAAAAGAGTTCATTACAAGGAAATGTAAGAATGTGATGAGTTGCCAAAATAATATTTGTTAATTCATATAAAGAGTACAATACTCAGCTCAACCGCCTATAGCCTAGGCGATTGGCTTTGGGACACAATTCCCAACATGAGGTTCCATTGGGGTCTGCCCCCCACGAACCTTCCAAGGTAGCTCCTCTTTATGAGTTCTTCAATTTCCCTCTTGAGGTTGCGACACTCCTCGGTGTCGTGGCCGTGGTCATGGTGGAACTGGTAATACTTCATCTTGTTACAACCGTTGGATGGCTTTAGTGGAGGTGGACGCCTTAGATAGTGCTCACCCTCGATCTCCATAAGGATCTTCACCCTTGGGGTGAGGAGAGGAGTAAAGTTCTCTTCCGGGATGGGGTCTCTTCTCAACTTCAACCTCTGGCGGAAGTTCGGTGTGGCTGGCCCAGGCATCCATGTCATGGAGGTCTCCCCGGGAACTGGCTTCTTTAGAGGCCTTCCATCCAGCTCCCTCCTCGTGCGATCTGCCTCTTCGGTGCGGATGTACTTCTGGACTCGGAGGAGGAGCTCAGAGTAGGTTTTGAGGGGTTTCTTGTTGAGAGAGTAGGTCAGGAGAGAAGTCTTGAGCCCTCTCTTCAGTGCCAGCTTGGCGACTGGCTCATCAAGGTTGTAGTCTCCTGCATGGCAACCTTGAAATGGGCCACGTAGTCCCGTAGGAGCTCGTGGTCCTGCTGCCTAATGGAGAAGAGGCTGTCTGCCTCTCATGGCACCTTCCGACAGGCATCGAAGTGAGCCACGAACTTTCGTTCTAGCTGAGCGAAGCAATTGATGCTCTCCGGCTCTAGGTGGGTAAACCATACCCGAGCTGCCTTCCAGAGAGTAGCAGGAAAGGCAATGTAAAGAAGAGTGCCGGTCGCCCCATGGACTCTCATGAGGGCCTTGCAGCTCTCAAGGTGATCCAGGAGGTCGGTGGTCCCGTCGTAAGGATCCACCTGTGGCATGTGGAATCAACTCAGAATCGGCTCCTCTAAGACTTCTCGGGAGAATGGGGGATAGGCATCATAGCTTGTTGGCTCGTCGATGGAGCTCTGTAGATTCGCAAACCAGCGGGATAGCTCTACTAGCTTGCACTCCTATTCCTCCAGGCGCTTCTCGGCCATGCGCTTGATGGCCGCATCAGTTGAACCTTCTACAGAGGCTGATGGAGCTGAAGAAGGTGACTGTGAGGCGTATGATGTGGAATCTTGCCTTTTTGACCTTGGCATTGTCTAGCTGTTACTCGCTCGAGGGTTGGGGACTAGCTCTCTCGATTGGCAGACCTGTCCCGTTGTCTCATCGTCAGGGTCCGGTGACTATCCTGGTGGTCAGTGGTATCCTGCGGCTATGAAGGCCTTTCTTGGAAGGAACATATGCTATTGTGGGGTGCTGCATCATGGGCCGTAGGAGTCCTAGGCTACTGGTGGGTTGCCAAGGACCGGAGCTGGTGCTGGAGCTGGCGCACCGTTGTAGTGAGAATCTGCATCTGCGGGTGAGTATGGCCAGCTAAGTGTCCGCCGGAGGTGGTTGAGCCCACGGGAAGGGGGATCTTCCGCACGATTGGTGGAGGCTTCTCTTGCATGGGTCATCACCATCCTCCCGGTGGGCTACTTGCAGGGGGACTGGGTTGGATCAAAATGCATCCTGCCTCCCCCCTACCTGGCGCGCCAATTTGTTGCTACCAAGATCGTCATGGCCTGAAGCTGTAGATGGCCTCGGACAGCATCCCTCGTCACCTCGGATTGTGCTCGGATGCCTGGACCTACAAAACAAGGTTAAAGACCCGGGCTGACAGTCCCAACGGGGGCACTCCGATGCTCAAGTCAGTGATGACCTAGGGGAATAGATCCTCCCGGTCGAGCCCCACAGGTGGACCCCATGCTAGGAGGAGAACATAAGGAATTGGAAGAGTGTAGTGGAGTTGAACATGGAGCAAGGGAGATGCCGGTTGAGGAGGGTTGGAGCTGAAGTGGCTGTGTCCAGCAAGACCTTCCCCGCCGGTCCCCGGTAACCTGTAACCTCAGGTTAGCCTTTTGCTCTCCTGTGTGCCTGGCCTCTCTTCCCCTTGCTTCACTGTGCCTTTGATTGCTTACCTCCTTTCTAGAACCATGGAAAGTTCTTTTTAAGTCGCTGGGAGACAGCCAGGTACTTGCCTTGGGATCCCCGCATTGTTTACTGGTGCGTGTGGCGTTGCCTGGTGCCGTGTGCAGGATGCCTTTTCTCGTTTATGTAAGGGAACGGTACTGCATGTGCTGACATTCCTCTTGGTCACCCTATTTCCGGAAACATGGCAGGGCCACGATGATGGGGGGACCCGAAACCCATCCAGATCTGCCATGCTCGACCACCGTCTACCTCGCCCCCATGTCGATCTCCTCGTGGGAACGCCGACGAATCCTATGGAACTGCCCATGGCCGTGCACCCTGGAGCTCCTCCCATGGCCATCCACCCCTGCGGCCCTACCCACGGTCGTCCCTCTCCTCCGCGCCACTGTCCGTCGCTGCCCGACCTATCTCCGCACCACCTGCAACCGGGAACCCGGTGTACTCACTGAAAGTGGAGGTTCCTACGAAATGGGAATACAAGCAGGACATGGTCTCCTGGTGCAAGATCCGTCACACCCTCCCCAACACTCTCTGCAATCCCTCCAACCAGATGGCCAAAGATCCAAGGAAACACATGCTTCTGGCCCTTAGCTTCCCAGAAGTAGACATCAGTGTGGCAGAGGGTAGTAAAGAGGATCTTCACACGAACCTCCATCACCTGTGGCAGCGCGACCTCCACCTCCTCGATCACCAGAGGATTCCCAGCCTCCCATGCATCCGCTGCCCAGCCACCATTGATGCCGATCAGATCCCGCTGGATCCACCGGCCCATTCGTCCTCCATCTCGCCCGTGAGCACTGCCTCCTCCTCCTCCAAATCATCATCATCGATGCTCAAATGGCAAATCATTGCCATGCCCCAACCCCATGCCATCGCGGCCGCCCCCAGGATCTACCGGCCCATCCACCCTCCGCCTCGCCTGCGGGCTTGACGTCGAAGCCCACATCCTCTGATCTAGTCTGCTCAATCTCTATTCCACGGTCACAGGAGAGGAACGTGCACAGATCCCAAGTAGAAGAACAGGCACGGATCTCAAAGCTACAGGATTTAGAATTAATAAAATAAAAAAAATATAATATAATTTCCATGTATGTCCTACTTGGTTCCTAAGTCTTGTAAGCCTATAAAAAGGCACCCCCCCTCTTGTAATAAATCAGTTAATGAAATTGAATGATTGAATGAAAAGAGAGTTTGAGTTTGTTTATCCTCCAACCATTGTCTCCTAGACTAGGTTTGAGTGAAGTTGCCTTCATCCCAGGGAAGTCGAGTGGTGTGAGGCCACCTGTCCGTCGTCCCAGGGCATCGCGAGTCCTTCATCCTCCTGGATGTCGAGTGGTGTGAGGCCACAATCCTTCGTCCTCCGGGATGTCGCGGTGTGCGAGGCCCCAAGTTATCTCCTTCTTCGACTTCAGAATCCAGCCGGACACCGGGCTCGAAGCCCCTTCTCAACCCCATCTTAGTCCATTTCAGTACATCTCTCCATTTCACTAATCCCTATTTTGATTGCCTATAGGTCCTCCCTGGCATCTCGAGCACCGGAGATAGTCTGCTTTGCCATCGCGACCTTCCGACCGAAAGCCAGTGCTTCCGCGGGTTCGACTGCTCGGGCATCGAGGCCGTATCCATCGAGTTGAGCGATCTCTGCATCGGGCGCTTCAGACGTGTGAGGTTTGATCTCTCTATCTCCTAAGTAGGCATTGCGCTTGAGCTTAATCCTACCGAGGTTTCTTAATCCCGGGATCCTGTTTTCATTATCACTATTTCAGGATTTGAACTGCTAGTGTAAGCTTCTATTATTCACTTCTCTTATTTCTAGTCTATGCTTGTGATCGGGAATCAAAACCCTAAGAAAAACATCTAAAACTCATCAACCATAAAAAAAGTTCCTTTGCATCATAAGCATCCATACTAGCATCTACATCCCTTCTCCACATCACACGATCTACGGGCCGTCGCCTCCTAGATCCGAATCTTTCCTCTTTCGGAGGGCACAGACGGATGGTGAGGAATGCAGGGCCTCGATCTAGTGTCTTTTCCCATTTCGGTGTAACTAACGGCTGGAACCATCATCACGGTCGGTAGGCATCCTCTCGCGGTCCTCGTGCACCGGGCCACCGTCCTAGAAGAGTGGCGACCTCCTTTAGCAGCATACCTCCTCATCCGAGATAGAGCTGATCTAGAGAGGCGGAGCTGATCTGGAGGGGCAGAGCTCGACTTCGGCCTCGGTGTCTCGACTCGAAGGGAGTGCGGCTGGGCGAAGGAGGGCGGAGCTCGACTTCGACTTCGGCATCTTGACCCGAAGGGAGTGCGGTCGAGCGAAGGATGGTGGAGCTCAACTTCAGCCTCGATGTCTCGACCCGAAGGGAGCACAATCGAGCGAAGGAGGGCAGAGCTTGACTTCAGCCTCGGCATCTCGACCCGAAAGGAGCGCGGCTGGGCAAAGGAGTCTGGGTAGAGGCGTCCCACGTGGTAGCTTCATCCAACGCATTGCTTAGTGAAATCTGACATGGGCTCCACGTCAGCGATCCTGCCACATCAAAATGTATTTAAGTTTTTTTTTTTTATTTTGATGTATATTAGCAAAAATATAAGATGCTGAAATTAAATAATATGAGCCTAACGTGCAAAATTAAACTATATGTAATGAAAGTATGATGAAATGCACTTGCTAGAATTTCAGAGATTCCTACAGGCAAAAACAACTAAAATAGAAAACCATGTACTGGGTTAGAAAAATACAAAAATTTTAAAGATGTTGAAATCTAATAATGCAAAACTTTTCTTTAAGATCTAAAATCTATCTCTTGTTTTCCTCTTCAAGGGTCAATCACATTGGCACCCCTACATGCCATAGGAAATCTCCTTTGAATGGGATGTGAGGGTCTTGTAGACCTACTTTTTTCTATGACTGGACGGCCATGGTGAAGTACCCGATCCAAGTACTTAAAGAGAAACTAAGTCCTAACCATGCTCCGAAACCAAAATTGATACGGGATGAGGCTCTGATATCAGAAATTGATGTGGGACCTAGGATGATGCTGGATTATACTAATGATGAGATGGATATGCAAATGATTTTTTTTCTTTGGGTTTTAGGTTTTAAGAGATGTACTAATTCCTGAAGTCGAGTTAAGAATGGACTAAAGATTCTATAAGGACAAGAACTTTCTAGCAAGCAAAGATAGTCCTTAAACAAAGATAATGAGAGGATCCCAGGATTGAGAAATCCCGTAGACTTAGCTCTAGATCAATACGTACTTAGGAGATTAGGGGTGCAAACCTTGAAGACTCTGATGCACCCAATGCAAAGTTCACTCACACTCGCGGATGTGGCTTGGAGGATCAAGCCTTCGACCCTGTGGATTCGCTGGCTTTTTGTTCGATGGTCTCGAAGGCAAGGGAGACCGAATCCTTTGTCCATGGCACCTGGAGGACTTACGAGCAACCATGTAAAGGATTAGAAAATAGCAAATAGGGTATAAGAAAGTAGGAAGTGTTGGGAAAGGAGTCGAAGATGCTGGTCAAGGAGGGCTCTTCTTGTTGAGCATCTAGGTGGATCTTCCAGGTGGCGTCCCAGCTTGAAGATGGAATGGTGGCTTGCGAAGGAGGATGGTAACTCTGGGCCTCTCACCTCTCGATGTCCCGAAGGACAAAGGCACTCTCTCATAGAGTTCCTAGTCTAAAAGACAAGGGCTAATGGAAGAAGAACTTCTCACTTTTTAATTCATCAAAAATTATCTTTATAAGAGGGCTAGGGTCCTTTTTATAAGCACCCAAGTTCTCATTCAAATTTGAAAGAAAGGTTACAAAACTTGATTTGGGGAGGAGACAAAGGTGGGTTGTCTTTATGAGTCAAGGGGCGCCCATATGAAATTTGAAAATTCTCCTTCATGAAGCCTTGGTCGACTTTGACTTGGTTTGCTCTTAGGTGGAATGGCTTGATTTGGGGGAGTGAAGAGAGGATGTTGTCTTCAAGAATCAAGGGGGCATCCATTTGAAATTTGAATCTTTTCTTCCTGACACCTTGGCCTTGGTAGAAATGCTTGATTCGGGGAGGGAAGAGAGGAAGGTTGTCTCCATTTGAATTTTGAACTCCTCCTTGGCCCATCATGATCTTTGGAGAGGCTTGATATATGGAGTGAGGTGGGGATGTTGTTGGCTTGGATCAAGGAGAGGTTTAATGGGCATCCACATGTCATTTGAATTTGAATTTTCAGCTTATCTTGGCCGCCCAAGGTGCTTGAGGTGTAGGGTTCGGTGGCAAGGCGGAAACATAGATTTCAAAATTTTTATCTTTATGAAATCTTCACCAAACCCTTAACCCAAGATCTCCTTAAAAGAATTAAAACATATAACATGTATATATAAGATTTAAACTCATATTAAAGTACTAACCTGTATTGCTAAAATCCAAACTTTAAATCTCCACCAGGTGCCCAAATGTTCACCCTCCAATGGTGATCCACACAGAAAAAGATGAAGACTGCAATTTCTTGTTCTTGGCTCCTCTTCTTGAATTCTTTTTCAAGAATTCAATTCTTGGACTTTTAGGCTGAAATTTTCTTTCTTGAAAATTTCTTTTCTTCCTTCTTTCCTCTTCTTGAATTCCCTTTCTTGAATTCCCTTTCTTGAATTCCGTTTCTTAATTGAATTGGAAGAAGAAATTAAGACAAGTAAAGTCTTAATTCAAGAAAGAAAAGAAGAAGAAGAACAGACCCTTCCTTTTTCCTTTACTTTACCGTTCAAGACCTTCCTCTTATTCTTGTTTAGGGTCAGAGTTTCGACAGAGATTATCTCTATAAGGGAAACAATACCCAACAAGCATAAAGGGAAGGGTATTCCGGAGAGGAGGAGAGGAATATGATCTCTGAATTTGATTATCTGAAAGAAACCCCCGAGAACCCAAACCCTTTTATAGATTTCAGTGGGGCGTTTTCTCAAAACATCATACCCTCAGAAACCCCAGAATCACGATCCCTCATTCCTCACGCATCCCCTCAACCAAAAATCATGATTCTCTGATTTAATTTTTCATTTTTTCGACGAGGAGGACTCTCGGAAAAAACTTCAGGAAGAATCGCGACTTTTGAAGACGGACTTGTGACCGAAAAATGATGGATCTTTTTCCTTAATTTTTCTGGCCATCAGATCCAGATCCAAGGATGTCAGACAAGGATCCAAATCGCCCCTTTTTTTTTTGATTTTTCTTCGATGGAATTTCCTTCCCACGCGCGTGAAGAGGAGTCCACACGCGCGTGGACTCTTCTTCTTGGCGCGCGCGGGTGAGGAAGGGTGTGGGCGGCTTGGAGAGAGAGTCTCAGTGCACTTGATTCACTTGGGTTCAGCCATGGGTTAGCCCAATGTCCTAAAACTTAAATTAGACATTAATCTGGTTCAATTAGAACCCAATTAAGCCCAATTCGGAACCAAATTCGAATCTGATTCGAATAGAAATTGGGTCTGCAACACATGCTAGTGTGTTTATCCTGCAAACATGATTTAATTCCAAATTAAATCCTTCATCAATTCTTTTTTGTGTGTGACCCATTGGGTTCCACACCTAGCCAGCAGTAGGTCCGAGTGCTATTTGACTTAATTCGGTTAGATCTCAACTAAGCCGATTTAGGTCAACTCAAACTAGCTCGACTCGGTCAATTAGAATCTAATTCTAATTAAATGATTTGAATTACCATAATTCAATCATATACCTACAAGACAAGATTGACATCTAGCAACGTATCATGTCTACCCGGAAGATGTGGAATTTTGGTGGAATTACCAAAATACCCTTCAGTGGTGAGTTACCGGGCAATTCAGTCCTTTGATCAACTTGCATCCCGAATATGATTATGAATATGGATACTTGTCAAATCCAATTTTATATTCATCCCTAGCTCAATCTTTATAATGATGATTTATTAATGAACCATTAGAAATTAACTCTAATGTTCATACTTTGATAAAAGATTTCCTGAATCCATCATTTGATCAAAATTAGCTGGATGCAATTCCCTCTTACTAGGGCTGATCAATTCCTTGTTGACCTACTCACAACCTCCATATACAATCCACCATACCCAGTATCACCTCGTGCATGACTCAGTATCATGATTGATTGCGAACCAAAGTATGGATTCATATATATAAGGTACCATGGTAGTCTCAGGTCAAAGGACCACATGCACTACTCCCACTATAGAATTATCTATTGACAAACAGATAAGGTTCCATTAGATATTCTCAATCTGGATCAATTCAGTAACTCATTCTCTAATGAACACTCACATCCTAGTATTAGTGTCAAACACAAGTGACTGTGAGATCAGTCACCCTCATCACAAAGCATATATAGGATGTGCTGGTCTTGCCAGAAACATTGATCCCCAACTCAATGTCCCATCGACCAGGAATATTTTAGATTAGGGTTTAAGGTTTAGGTCTCACTGGTATGATCTCATCATAATCCTAGAACCATAGCCCTAATCTATGGGGTTCATCATATAATCATAAAGACACATCGTATGATGAAAATAATGCCTTTTTATAATAATGTCAATTCATTGATTTTGGGATCGAAATACAATATTTCAATTGGCTTTCAGGGCACAATCTTTCAATCTCCCACTTGCACTAAAGCCAATCGCCTTTAAATCTTAACCCCATACAATCAAGGTAACGATCAAACTCTCGCTGTGATAGAGCCTTAGTGAACGGGTCTGCTATGTTGTTCTTTGTTTCTACCCTTTTAATGCAGACTTCTTGTCTTTCGACAATCTCTCGAACGAGATGGAAGCGTCTCAGAATGTGCTTTGATTTGTGATGAGCTCTTGGTTCCTTTGCTTGAGCAACAGCCCCCGTATTATCACAGTAAAGTGATACTGGACCTTCAATCTCAGGAACTACGCCCAACTCTGATATGAACTTCTTCATCCAGACAGCTTCCTTGGCAGCTTCACTAACAACAATGTACTCTGCCTCAGTTGTTGAGTCAGCTACAGTTTGCTGTTTAGAACTCTTCCAGCTTATAGCTCCTACATTTTGGGTAAAAACATACCCATATATAGATTTCCTGTCATCTGGATCTGATTGAAAACTAGAATCTGAATAAGCTTCTAGTTTAAGATCAGATCCTCCGTATATTAGAAAAATATCCTTAGTTCTTCTTAAGTACTTAAGAATATTTTTCACAGCCTTCTAATGATCCTCTCCTGGATCAGCCTGAAACCTGCTGGCTATACCTAAGGCATATGCCACATCAGGCCTAGTACATAACATAGCATACATAATAGACCATACTGCCGAAACATAAGGTATAGAATTCATCCTATTTCTTTCTTCAGGTGTCTTAGGAGACATTTTTTTAGAAAGATGTATGCCATGACCAATAGGTAAGTAACCTCTTTTACTTTCCTCCATGCTAAATCTTTTTAGCACTTGGTCAATGTACCTAGACTGGGATAAACCTAGCATCCTCCTAGATCTATCTCTATAGATCTTGATGCCTAGTATATAAGATGCTTCTCCCAAGTCTTTCATGGAAAACTGTTTAGATAACCATACCTTGACTGATTGTAACATTGGGATATCATTCCCAATGAGGAGTATGTCATCTACATACAGAACCAAGAAAATTATGGCACTCCCACTAGTCTTCTTGTACACACAAGGTTCATTCTCATTTTTGATAAAGTCAAATTCTTTGACTGTCTTATCAAATCGGATGTTCCAACTCCTAGATGCTTGCTTTAATCCATAAATAGATTTCTTCAGCCTACATACCTGATTAGGTCTAGTCTCCAAGACAAAACCTTCTAGCTGTGACATATAAACCTCTTCCTCAAGGAAACCATTAAGGAATGCGGTTTTCACATCCATCTGCCAGATTTCATAATCATGATATGCTGCTATAGCAAGCATGATCCGAATAGATTTGAGCATGGCAACAGGAGAAAATGTTTCATCATAATCTATTCCATGTTTTTGTCTGAAATTCTTAGCCACTAATCTGGCTTTATAAGTTTCAACTTGGCCATCTGCCCCAATCTTTTTCTTATAGACCCATTTGCATCCAATAGGGTTAACACCCTCTGGTGCATCAACCAAAGTCCAAACTTGTTGACATACATGGAGTCCATTTCGGATCTCATGGCTTCCAACCATCTGTCTGAGTCACTACTCATGACAGCATCCGTATATGTTAGAGGCTCATCATTATCAATGATTCGGGCTTCATTATTTTCAATAATGAACCCATACCTCTCAGGTGCATGTCGCACCCTATCAGACCTACGGATAGGAGTGGTGTGTTCAGGTTCTATACTAACTATGTTATGATTTGGTTGAGATGTATCTACTTGTTGAACTTCTTCAAGTTCAATATTTCTCCCACTGCCCTTTTGTAGGATAAACTCTTTCTCCATAAAAGTGGCATGCCTACTGACTAAAATCTTTTGTTCAGTAGGGTGGTAGAAAGATATCCTATACTATCTTTAGGATATCCAACAAATAGACACTTTTCTGCTCTAACATCAAGCTTATGTCCAAAATTTCTTTTGACATAGGCTGGACATCCCCATATCTTAAGATACTTAAGATTGGGTTTCTTTCCCCTCCATAACTCATATGGAGTGCTAGATACAGATTTGGATGGTACTCTATTTAAAATATTAGCCGCTATTTCCAAGGCATATCCCCAAAAAGAAATAAGTAAGTCTGTGAAGCACATCATGGACCGTACCATATCTAATAAAGTACGATTTCTCCTTTCAGCAACACCATTTAATTGTGGTGTGTAAGGAGGAGTCCATTCAGAGATGATTCCCTTTTCTTTAAGGTGATCAAGAAACTCGGTGGATAAGTATTCACCTCCTCTATCTGATCGAAGGATCTTAATACTTTTCCCGTTTGTTTCTCTACCATACTTTGATACTCTAAAAATTTTTCAAAAGCTTCGGACTTATCTTTCATTAGATACATAAATCTGTACCTTGAAAAATCATCAGTGAGTGTGATGAAATATGAGTATCCACCCTTGGCCTGAGTTGTCATAGGTCCACATACATCAGTGTGTATGAGTCCTAATAACTCAGTTATCCTTTCATTATGTCCACTAAATCGAGTCTTGGTCATTTTACCCTTGTGACATGATTCACAAGTTCCTAATGCTTCATAGTCATAAGGATTAAGGAATTTTTCCTTGTATAACTTGTTAATCCTTTGCTCACTAATATGTCCAAGATGATAGTGCCAAAGTAAAGTATTGTTTATTTCATCTCTTTTTCGTTTATTACTAACATGTAGTATATTGTCATCAGAAGATAGAGTTAAGAGACTATTGCAAAATATGCCATTAAATATTATTTCATTAGAAAAACTGATTGAGCAGCCACTGCTCATTACATTCATAATATATCCTTGTTTAAGTAACAAGGGTACATATATGATGTTTCTAATGATTCTAGGCATAAAATAATAATTTTTTAACTCTAAAATCTTCCCAGAAGGCAGCTTCAATATATAAGTCCCTACAGCTTATGCTTGGATGGAATCTCCTCCAGCACCGTAGAGCTCGAAGTCGCCTTCCTTCAAAACTCTAATGTTCAAAACCCTAATCAAAGATCAACAGAGAGTTGAGGAGCCTCTGTCTAATCTCGGTGACCACACCAACTGATGAAATACTGACTACCGAATAGCTAGATCAAAGAGAACTTGAGAAAAGGGAAGAACCTATTGAGCAATTACTTTCCTTTCTGTTGAAGGATGATCCATCCAAATTTGTATAGATTGGAGCTCTTCTGTCTAAGAAAGAGAGGAACCAACTATTAGAGTTTGATGCAGAACTATATATGCATGCAGATTATTTTTATATTTTTTAAATATTAAGTTATATGTTTTAATCCTGAAGATCAGACCAAAGAATGATGTAAAGAGTTCTATATGAAAATAAGAAGCTAAAAGCATGCATAACAGGACCTTAAAAGCAAAGGAAAGAGGATTGCTGAGGATGAGAAGTCTCGGTTGGGCTAGTTCATCTTCAATAAAGCATCTGGCATGCAGAGGGTGTGTACCTGACAATGGTTAATATGCCTGGAGCAGATCGTATGCGAAGGGATCGCTCTCGCTCCTGGATGCAGCATGGAAAATAAAGCCAGAGATCCATGGATTCCCAGCTTTCTGCTCGATGATCCAATTGTAGCTCGGCTAGAGTTGTTGGGTTCGTAGATGTTGAGGGACCTGCAAACAGCCATCTAGGGTTAGAAAACAAAGCACAGATAGAGAGTTAATTAAGAAACCAGCAAAGGAAAGAAGGTGTTTGAAGAGGGCTGCTAGGGCTTGAAGAGGCAGATGGAGACTGGAGGTAGGCGCAGGACACCGGAAAGAAGAAGGGCTCACAAAAATCCCTTTTTTAGCACACAGCAGGTAGCACACAGCAAAGTTGTAAACTCAATATTATTTCATGATAAAAAGTTGTTAAATCTTCATACAAGGGGTCCCTTGTATGGAGTCATGAGACTTAGGGCCCAAGCAAAAGAAAACAAGGAAAATAAGGGGTGACCACTTTCTTCTTAAAGTGTGGGGGTAAATACATGGAAGAAAACACTCTCATACCATACAAAATCTCTCCAAATAAGGTAGGTAGTGGACAACCAAAGGGGGGGACCACTTCTTTCCTAAGCAAGTTGGCATGAATCAAGGGATTCATGTTTATCTGTTTTGACTTTCCTTCTTGTCATGCTGACATGTGGAGTTGGTATGCTTAGGGTGTGGAAGGGGTGTGCTGGTGTGTGGTCATCAACTCCCATGCATGCACTGACTTCATGATCCTCCAAGTAATCCTAGGTGGTGAAATCTAGGGTGTGACTGGGACTCCATGCGGCTACTGAGTGGCATGCTGGGTGGTGTCCTTCACATGCTTGAGTCTTCTTCGACTGGGCTTGACTCAATATAGACTCAATACAATTGGACATGATTACAAGACTCAGAATATGATTAGCTCAACATGAGCTGACTTGACCGACTGATCCAAAACCTTAATGGTATGGATCAAATGCTACATACAAGACTCAGAAAAAAAACTAGCTCAACATAAGTTGACTGGTACAGGACTCAAATGACAACTTAATTAGGTTAAGCCTTTATTACAAATGGACTCAAACACTACTAAGTAATCCACAGTGGGTTAAAAGCCTCCATCTTATTCTGGTGCCTCTGGTGTCCCCACCAATTCTCCCGGGATGGGAGGAACTCGACCCTATCGAGTGAAGATCAGTCTGGCTCACATATATCTCAAGAAGGTCTGGGTTGAGGCGCTACAAGTCCTCTCAAGAAATCCATGAATCATCTGACTCTGGCTGGCCTTACCATCGGACCATGTAGTGTTGATAGCTCTGGTCCCGGATCATGATGGCTTAATCATCTAGGATATGCTCGATCCATTATCCTCTCTTAGGCCAATTTATTGGTGGACACTCTGGGTTAGAGTCACTCTCAATGAAAGGAATAGGTCCGAAGGTTTCACTGGGTATCGCTGCCAGTTCCCTATACTCAACCATGTCTGCGATATTGAAGGTAGAACTAATGCCCAAATCTGGAGACAAATCTAACACAGGCATTTGGTCCAACCCTTTCTATCACTTTAAAAGGTCTGGCTTTGCGAGCATTAAGCTTCTTCTTAGGCCTAAGCCTAACTAAGACAGAATCCACTACATCAAATTTCTTGGCCCTTCTTCGATAATTAGCTAGTTTCTTTCAAAATGTGTGCAGGTGGTGAACATGCTGGGCACATGCAGACTCCTAACAGGTGATACAAAGGACTCAAACTAACATCTAACAGACTCGACTATGCATTCCTATCGAAGGAAAGTTTATTGAACTCTTTGGACCTAAACCTAAGAGATTATAGGTTCTCTAGGTTTCATCCTAGCTTGACATGCACATGAAAACTTACAATGGGCTCCTAGCAAATTTCTTAGGGTATGCCAGAAGTAGATAGCAAATGGGATGGGCTCTATGGATTCTTGCAACCTAGTAACCTAATAGTTCTAGACACATGAGAAGACTCAGGAAGGGTAGGAAATAGGAAGGGGATTCAGGGATTGGTTCTGGGCTAAAGAGACTGACCTTAATGTATGAATATGGAGTTATATCTATGGGCAAGAAAAGGTCCATGCTACGGAAGGATGGGTCAACAATTTATGGGAAGAGATCTTCAATAGGAATGGTAGGAAGGGATTCATCCTGAGGGTAATGTGTTAAGTAAGCCAAATCCTCAATAAAGTCTTCTAGTTCATGGAATTTAGGACTAGGCTCTACAATTAGGCCCTTTTCTAGTATTTCCTCAGGTAAAATCTTAGTATCAAAGTTCTCTTCCTCTAATTGGTCCTCTACTGCAGGTTTAATCTAGGCATGGTCAGGGTTAGCTAACTCTAGATTGGCTTCTACCTGGGTACCTATGGGGTCAACTAATTCTAGGTCTTCTAGAGATGTCTCCTCCTCTCCCTCATACTCATCCACTAAGTTTACATCAGCTTCATACACTTTCACTTTAATGTAAGCCTTGTGAATCAAAGGGATGGTAAGAGAAGGTCGACTAAAGAAAAATTGGCTAGGTCATGTCTTCTGATTATGGGCACTATTCCTAGAAGGTTCAGGTTGCCTAAGAGGTAGTGGCTTACTACTGGGCTCACATTTAGAGTGCTAACCTTATGGGGTTTAGGTCTATGGCCTATGGGTTCAAAGGTTATGGGTTCAATTCTATGGGTCTAGGGTGTAGGAGGGTTATTCTTGTTGGACCCAGTTTGACTAAATATGAGTTCCCTCTAGTTTGACTTAAATTCCAAGGCTCTTTGATAGGCTTCCTCTAAGTCCTCAATCAGCCAGTGACATAATTCCCAACTAATGTCCTCACATAGGTTATACCTAAACCTCGATATGGTCATAAACTCAGGTTCAATTGTGTTACATTTCCTAATAAACTCCTTAAATTGGTCACTGTATTTAGACACAGTTTTGTTACCCTGTCTCAAGTTGCACCATTGGGCTGAAAGTTCATGCTCATAAAATGGACCTAGGTACTCTTTTCTCAACTTACTCCTCATAGCTTTCCATGTACTTATCTATTCTCCTTTCCAATAACATTCATCCTCAGTATGTTCCCAATGTTGCTTAGCATATCTGATTAACCCATGTGTAGCCAAACTAATCTTTTCTAACTTTGACATCCCAGTATACTCAAAGTACTGATCCATCATATCCTCCCATTCAGTATACACCTTAGGACCTGGTCTTCCATCAAACCGGGATGCATAAGGTTGGGTGCTCCTAATGGGTTGTTCATCTTGGTTCAGGTAATCATACTTAGGTCTCCTACGGTTAGGTTCTAAGGATGGATCATGGTATGGGGTTCTCCTAGGGTTGGGCACCCTATATAGGTCAGAGTATTGGGTTCTCCTAGGGTTGGACTCCCTATATGGGTCAGAGTATTGGGTTCTCCTAGGGTTGGACTCCCTATATGGGTCAAAGTATTGGGTTCTCCTAGGATTGGACTCCATGGTCACACTAGTTGAATTGGATTAAGTCTACTGGCATTGGGTTCCTAATCTAATGGTCATGCAATCAAACACACACATCGACTCCTAAGCTAGTGCACATGCAAGACTCAACAATAACTCGACTACAGCTGTCTAGACCTAGAGCCCAATTAGAATGGGTTGACTTAACTTACACAACTCAAATCCTAATCCTTCAATCTGGCCAGGTAAGAGATGGGATGGTGGGAGGCCCCCCTACTCTCGCAGGGACCCAATTAAGGAACCACCGATCCGCTTAGGTCGTTTGACACTGTACCTCTTGTGGTATGGGCACCAGGATCCGACAAAGGCTTTTCAATCCTCTGTGGATCTCAGATTAGGGTTCCACTTCTTTGAGTCATGTAATAAGGCTAAAAGCCAAAGTAATTTTATAATTTTGAGTCATATACATAGTCTAAGTTTGTTTTAGTCTTGTACCTTGACCAGTTTGGGTCAAGTTTAGGTCATGGGTCCTATATTTATTTTTGGTTCAATTCTGAGTTTGGATTGGGCCCAAGCCCAATTGAAGTCAACCTAGCTTTCAAGACCAAGTCAAGTTCCTTGTAGGCCAACCCACCTCTTACACTTGGAAAGATGCCAACCTAGGCACCACCTCAGCCACCTATGTGGCGCCACATTAGTTGCCACTTGGGCATCCAAGGAAGGAAGCAAGGAGGCGCCCTCATGCATTCCACACGCCCCCACCATACCATTTTCATTTGAGCAACCTTGGAAGGACGAGACCATCCCCCTCTTCCCTCCCCCACATCATGCCATGATCCATCATCAATGGGGCATTGAAGATTTCATGAAGAGACCAAGCCACAAAGCAAGCCATCTCCCAAGTCTTCTTCCTAAAGTATTCATGCAAGAGTGGAAGGTCAAGGGATACACTCCCCATTCCAAGCCTTCAACCTTGCAACGCCCAAAGCTCCCTCCACCTTGGCCGGCCATGAGTCACTCCAAGTGGGCATTAAAGGATCAAAGAAGCACATCCCTTCAAGCAATCCTTGCTCCAAGTTTCCTTCCCAAAATGAACATGCAAAGAAGGAAGTCAAGAGGCCAATTCCCCTCTCCAAGCCCTCCCACATGCCATGCCAATCCCTCCTTCATTTTGGTCGGCCATAAAGAACTCTCCCCATCCATGTGGGCACCATCTTTTAGGTTGTAATTTGGTTTGAACTGTTTTGAATTCAAATGGGCCTTAGGTGCCTATTTAAAGGACCCAATCCCTCCATTTTAATGGGATTAATGATTAAATGAAAAAGAGAGCTTGAGTTTTGTTTATCCTCCAACCATTGTCTCCTAGACTAGGTTTGAGTGAAGCTTCCTTCATCCTCAGGGACGTCGAGTGGTGTGAGGCCACCTTTCCGTCGCCCCAAGGCATCGCAAGTCCTTCGTCCTCCAGGACGTCAAGTGGTGTGAGGCCACATTCCTTCATCCTCCGGACGTCGCAGGGTGCGAGGCCCCAAGTTATCTCATTCTTCGACTTCGAAATCCAACCAACACCGGGCTTAAAGCCCCTTCTCAACCCTCCCTTAGTTCCATTTCGATCCTTCCTTCATTTCACTAATCCCTCCTTTGCTTGCCTACAAGTCCCCCTTGGTATCATGGGCACCGGAGACGGTCTGCTTTGCCATCGCAACCACTCGATCGATAGCCAGCGCATCCGCGGGTTCGACTGCTCGAGCATCCAGGCCGCATCCACCGAGTCGAGCGATCTCTGCATCGAGCATTTCAGACGTGTGAGGTTTGCCCCTATCTTAAGCAGGTATTGCGTATCGAGCTTAGTCCTACCGGGGTTTCTTAATCCAGGGATCCTGTTCTCTTATTTCACTATTTAGGGACTTGATTTGCTAGTGTAGGCTTCTTTTATTCAGTTTCTCCTATTTCTAGTCTTTGTTTGTGATCGGGAATCAAAAACATATAAAAACATTTAAAACTCATCAACTTTAAAAAACCTTTGCATCATAAGCATCCATACTAGCATCTCTAGCCCTACTCCCCTACATCATTAGTGGTACCACCAAGGAGAGTCATGAGCCAACCAAAGTAGAACACCCGCAAGAGGTAGTGAAGACTCTAAAAGAATTTGAGGATGTTTTCCCTGAAGAATTACCTGATCAATTGCCACCCCTTAGGGACATCCAGCATGCAATAGATTTGGTCCCAAGATCCACTTTGCCTAACCTTCCCCACTATAGGAAGAATCCACTGAACACTAAGAACTTCAGAAACAAGTTCGAGAGTTGCTTAGGAAGGGTTTTCTTAGGGAGAGTTTAAGTCCCTATGCCATCCCTGCCCTACTTACCCCTAAGAAAGATGGGACCTGGAGAATGTGTGTTGATAGCAGGGCTATCAACAAAATTACATTCAAATATAGGTTCCCCATTCCCCGCCTGGATGATATGCTCGATATGATGGCTGGTGCCACTATCTTTTCCAAGATAGACCTCAAGAGTGGTTACCACCAAATTAGAATTCGACCGGGGGATGAATGGAAGACGGCATTTAAGACTAAGGATGGTTGTTCGAGTGGGTAGTGATGCCTTTCGGGTTGTCTAATGCACCTAGTACCTTTATGAGGGTCATGACCCAAGTCTTGCGAGAATTCACTAGAAAATTCTTAGTAGTATATTTTGATGACATCTTGATATATAGCAAGACCAAAGAGGACCACCTTAACCACTTAAGGTTAGTCTGCCAAACCCTAAGGGAGAATAGCCTTTACGCCAACCCTAAGAAGTGTGAATTCATGACAACTAGGGTTATCTTCTTAGGCTTTGTAGTTACCCTGAAGGAGTTTCCGCCGACCCCAAAAAGGTTAGAGCTATAGTTGAGTGGCCTGTCCCTGCTAGTATCCACGATGTTCATAGTTTCCATGGCCTAGCCATATTTTATAGACGTTTCATTCGGGGTTTAGTTCAATTGTAGCACCTATAACCACTGCATCGGAAGGAAGGTTTTCAATGGACTAAAGCTGCAAACAAAGCCTTCCTTGAAATTAAGGATATAATGATACAAGCACCTATCCTAAGATTGCCAGATTTTTCTAAGGTTTTTGAGGTTGCTTGTGATGCTTCGGGGTTGGAATCGGTGGGGTACTTAGTCAGGAAAATCACCCCGTGGCCTTCTTTAGCGAAAAACTTAATAAGGCCAAAATTAAGTACTCGACTTATGATAAAGAGTTTTATGCAGTCGTCCAAGCCCTTAGGTATTGGAGGAACTACCTGTTACCCCATGAGTTGGTTCTGTTTTCAGACCATGAAGCCCTTCGATACCTGAACTCCCAGAAAAGATTGAATCCTAGGCACGCTAAGTGGGTCGAGTATATCCAAGCTTATACCTTTGTGCTTAAACATCGTACTGGTACCGAGAATAAGGTAGCTGATGTCCTTAGCCGTCGTGCCCTGTTGTTAAACACAGTTAGGACTGAGGTTGTAGGATTTGACTGACTTAAGGAACAATATGAATCTTGTCCTGACTTTAGTGAGATCTTCCAGTCTAAGCTTCAAGAACCATCTAGTGCCCATAGTGACTATACCTTACAGGATGGTTATCTTTTCAAGGGTAATAAGTTATGCATTCCCAAGACTTCACTCCGGGATTTTTTAGTGTGGGACACCCATGCGGGAGGCCTAGCTGGTCACTTTGGTAGGGAGAAGACCACTTTATCTATTGAAGACCAGTTCTTTTGGCCTGGCCTTAAGAAAGATGTCACCAACATTGTCTCTAGGTGCCAGACCTGTGCTGTGGCCAAGTAGCAGAAATAAAATACTGGCCTTTACATACCCTTGCCCGTACCTAGTCACCCTTGGCAAGACCTCAGTATGGATTTTATGGTAGGATTACCCAAGATCGCAAGGAAGCACGATTCTGTCTTTGTAGTAGTGGATAGGTTCTCCAAAATGGCTCATTTTATATCCTACTCCTAGATCCTAGATGCTTCCAAGGTTGCCAAGCTTTTTCTTGAACATGTGGTTAAGTTACATGGCCTACCCAAGACAATAGTGTCCGATAGGGATGTCTGCTTCACTAGCTATTTCTGGAAAACCCTTTGGCACCTCCTAGGCACCAAGCTCCAGTTCTCCACTGCCTACCACCCGCAAACCGATGGACAAACTGAGGTAGTCAATCGCAGCCTAGGGAACCTTCTTAGATGCTTGATAGGCGAACATACGGGAAATTGGGATCTTCTTTTATCTCGAGCCGAGTTCGCCTACAATAGTTCTATGAATAGGACCACCAGGAAGAGTCCTTTTGAAGTTGTCTGTGGATACAAGCCTAACGGACCTCTTGACCTGATTCCCCTACCCATCCATGCATGTGTCTCTGAGTCCGCTGAATCACTTTCACAGCATATTAGGGACATGCATAAAGAAATTACCTAGAAAATTAATATAAGTAATAACACATATAAAAGGCTGGTTGATTCTTGAAAGCGAGCAAAAGAGTTTGAAATAGGGGATTTTGTAATGATTAGGCTTAGGCCTGAACAGTTTCCACCGGGAACCGTTAAGAAGCTTCATGCTCGTGGGGCTGGTCCCTTTAAAGTGATTAGAAGAATGGGCCCTAATGCCTATGTGCTAGAATTACCTCCGGATTATGGAATTAGCTCAACATTCAATATCTCTGACTTAGTCGAGTATAGGGAACCCGCAAACATACCCAGCGAGCCATTTGGGCCTGACCTTTTTTTTGAGAGTGAACCTGAACCTGAGTGTCCACCTCCAAATATACCTAAGCAAGGAGGGCGGATCAAGCGTGTCCTGGATGACCAAGCTATCACTACCCGGGGCAAAGGCTATCAACGTTACTTGGTCCGATGGCAAGGCCGACCCGAATCCGATGACTCGTGGATCACCTAGGAGGACTTACAGTGCAACAACCCCGATATCCTGGAGAGGTACCAAAGCCAAACTAACCCTTACTCGACAGGGTCGAGTTCCTCCCATCCCGGGAGAACTGGTGTGGGCACCAGGATCCGACAGAGGCTCCTCAACCCTCTGTGGATCTCATATTAGGGTTCCACTTCTTTGAGTCATGTAATAAGGCTATAAGCCAAAATAATTTTATAATTTTGAGTCATGTACCTAATCTAAGTTTGTTTTAGTCTTGTACCTTGACCAGTTTGGGTCAAGTTTAGGTCATGGGTCCTGTATTTATTTTTGGTTCGAGTCTAAGTTTGGATTGGGCCCAAGCCCAATTGAAGTCAACCTGGCTTTGAAGACCAAGTCAAGTTCCTTGTGGGCCAACCCACCTCTTACACTTGAAAAGATGCCAACCTAGGCGCCACCTCAGCCACCTATGTGGTGCCACATCAGTTGCCACTTGGGCATCTAAGGAAGGAAGCAAGGAGGCGCCCCTCATGCATTCCACACGCCCCCTCCATACCATTTTCATTTGAGCAACCTTGGAAGGAGGAGACATCATCACTCTCTTCCCTCCCCCACATCATGCCATGATCCATCATCAATGGGGAGTTAAAGATTTCATGAAGAGACCAAGCCACAAAGCAAGCCATCTCCCAAGTCTTCTTCCCAAAGTATTCATGTAAGAGTGGAAGATCAAGGGACACACTCCCCATTCCAAGCCTTCAACCTTGCAACGCCCAAAGCTCCCTCCACCTTGGCCGGCCATGAATCACTCTAAGTGGGCGTTGAAGGATCAAAGGAAGCACATCCCTTCAAGCAAGCCTTTCTCCATGTTCTCTTCCCAAAATGAATATGCAAAGAAGGAAGTCAAGAGGCCAATTCCTCTCTCCAACCCCTCCCACATGCCACGCCAATCCTCTCCTCCATTTGGTCGGCCATGAAGAGCTTTCCCCATCCATGTGGGCACCAACTTTTGGTTGTAATTTGGGTTCAAGGGTTTTGAATTATTTTGAATTCAAATGGGCCTTAGGTGCCTATTTAAAGACCCAACCCCCTCCATTGTAAGGGTATTGATGATGAAATGAAAAGAGCCTGAGTTTGTTTCTCCTCCAACCATTGTCTCCTAGACTAGGTTTGAGTGAAGCTTCCTTCATTCCCAGGGATGTCGAGTGGTGTGAGGCCACCTTTCCATCGCCCCAGGGCATCGCAAGTCCTTCGTCCTCCTGGATGTCGAGTGGTGTGAGGCCACATTCCTTCATCCTCCGGGATGTCGCGGGGTGCGAGGCCCCAAGTTATCTCCTTCTTCGACTACGGAATCCAGTCGGACACCAGGCTCGAAGCCTCTTCTCAACCCTACCATAGTTCCATTTTGATACTTCTCTCCACTTTGCTAATCCCTACTTTGCTTGCCTACAGGTCCTCCTTGGTATCACGGGCACCGGAGACGGTCTACTTTGCCATCGTGACCACCCGACCGAAAGCCGGCACATCCACGGGTTCGACTGCTTGGGCATCCAGGCCGCATCCACCGAGTTGAGCGATCTTTGCATCGGTCACTTCAGACGTGTGAGGTTTGCCCCTATCTCTTAAGTAGGTATTGCGTATCGAGCTTAGTCCTACCGGGGTTTCTTAATCCCGAGATCCTGTTCTCTTTTTCACTATTTAGGGACTTGAATTGCTAGTGTAGGTTTCTATTATTCAGTTTCTCCTATTTCTAGTCTTTGCTTGTGATCGGGAATCAAAAACTTATAAAACATTTAAAACTCATCAACGATAAAAAAACCTTTGCATCCTAAGCATTCATACTAGCATCTCTAGCCCTACTCCCCTGCATCAATATATTTATCAGAGATTTATTCCACATCATTTTTTGGTATCATAGCAAGGCTAGGACTAGTGCATCTTTTTCTTTCATTTTCTGCATTCTGTTCAGCCTGTATATAGTCTGAACATTGATTTTTTTCTCTCTGCAGGGACCTTCAAATTTCATGATTTCTATTTTTTTAGATCACATTTAATTCATAGTATTTTTGATTATTTTCTTAGATTTTATTTCAGTTTGTAGAATTTCTACAAGCCGAAATACTACCTGAGAAAATCTCAGGTCTGAAATTCTAGCAAGCATCTCTTTTCTTGCTTCGTTCATCCATCTAGTTTATTTCTTGCATTTAGGGGCATATTTCAATTCCTGAATTTTGTTTAGCATTCACACATCTGAAAGACACAAAAAAATAAGAAAATTTTAAGTCATTTCATTAGTCATTTGTGTGCATCATTTTGCTTAACTCATCCTATGGGCATCAAATTAACATAGGGTCAGGATTTCATTACCTGTCCCTAGCCTCAGGATTTCATTACCTGTCCCTAGCCCAAAAACCACCACCCAACATATTGAACCCTAGCCGTTAACAAAATTGATTAGACGCTTAATCTGCTCTAGTGAGCTAGGGACACCCACGAAGTCGGGTCGACCCAACTGCCGAGCCAAGCTAGATCACTTGTTGGTGTGTGCTTGTGTGGCTGGTGTCTAGGCAAGTGGTTCAGGGACTAGATCCTGAAGGGAAGTGGGTTGGTTCGCTTACCTGGCCAATTTCAAATTGGTGTCTAGGCAAGCAAAGAGGAACCTCCACTTACCTTACACTTACCTGGCCAAGTGCCAAGTTACTACTTTCAGGTTCATCTTCTTGACTTCCTATTTGGTGAGATCTCCTATGTCTAGCAAACCGTAGCACCGTTCTGTGTGTGTTACATGTACACTAGATCAGGAACCTCTTTTCACCCACCTTCTCCATCCCCTACCGAAGCCATGGACCAACTTCGAGCTGACATTGGAGCCCTAACTCAATCCATGACTCAATTAAGCAACCAATTGACTAATAGGATTGATAAGTTTGAAGATAGAATTAGAGCCTTAGAAAAGAATATTAGACCATCCATTGAGCTTGAGTCTGAGTCACCTCCTCACCATAGGGAATACCCTCAGCGTGATCCTTCCCTAGAGTCTGAAGACCTTTTAGGAGTAATTAGGTGCATCCTTACCCAGGACATAGTGCAAGAAGATTGGCATAGGACTAACATCCTACAAACCTTTGCCAGACTAGGGAATAAGGTATGCAAGATCATAGTTGATAGTGGGAGCTGTGTCAATGCCATTTCTTCAAGTACTGCCAAATCCCTAGGACTGACCCCAGTTCCTCACCCCAACCCTTACAACGTCTCGTGGATTGATTCAACCTCCATACCCATAAATTCTAGGTGCCAGTCTTAATCAAGTTGCAATCTTATGAAGAGATGATTTGGTGTGATGTCCTTCCCATGGGCGTCTGTAGTATTATCTTAGGACAACCTTGGCTGTACGATCATGATGCCACCCTTCATGGTTGGACCAATACCTGTACCTTTAACCACCATGGGAAGAAGTTTACAATCAATCCAGTTCAACCTAAGGATCAGGTTAAAAGAGGATCAAGTAGTCTAAAGGAAAAAAAGCCAGAAGTTAACCTGATTAGAGACAATGAGTTAGAAGAAGAGATTACCGGGAAAGGACCTTTTAATGAATTTCAGGGAGAGAAGGATGAGCATTCTGAGAATTTGAATACAAAAACCCCTAAGCCCATTGAGGACTGTAAGGTTGAACCCATTGAAAATCTAGGAAAAGAAACTCCTGAGCCCATTAAAGAATTGAAAGAAAACATTTATGAGTCAAGTTTAGTAGAAGATAGGCGCAAGGTTGAAATCATTGAGGAATTACAAGAAAAGGATCCTGAACCTACTAGAGAATTTGAAGGAGTAATTAAGCCAGAATCGAACATTGTGGAGGAAGGTAAATGTTCACCAGTATTGCCATTAGAGGAGGTCCATGAACAAGTCCCTACAGAGCCGCCCCAGGAGGTAGACATTAGCTCTGAGGACTTTCAAGATAACATTCCCAAAGACCTTCCTAATGACCTTACACCATCTAGGGACACCCATCTAGCCTTGGAACTTGCACCTATAGAACAATGTCCTAATTTTAAAATCATCCTGATTAACCAAGGTCTATCTCATATTTCTCCTAGATTGCCCCAAGACTCCAACTCCTATTTTCTCCCCTTCCTAGAGCCTTCTCACATTTTTAGAGCCATGGGGTTGCATTTTGTTGAAATTACCAGGCTACATGACTCCTTAGAACCCATCCCTTTTGCTATTTACTTTTGGTACACTTTATGGCATTTGTTAGGGATCTTTGATAATTTTTCTTGTACATACTAGACCAGGGTTAAACCTAGAGAGTTCATAATCTATTAGGTTTAGGCCCTAGAGAGCCCAATAAAACTTTTCTCAATAGGAATGCATAGTTGAGTCTACATTTTGCATCATGTTAGGATTATGCGTTAAATAAAAAAAAATTAAAATAATTTGGTTGATTCCCAGAAATGAGCCAAGAGTTTGATCTAAGAGATTCTGTAATGATTAGGCTCAGGCCTGAACGATTTCAACCAGGAATCGTTAAGAAGCTTCATGCACGTGGGGGCTGGTCCCTTTAAAGTGATTAGGAGAGGGGCCCTAATGCCTACATGCTAGAATTACCTCCGGATTATGGAATTAGCTCGACATTCAATATCTCTGACTTAGTCGAGTATAGGGAACCCATAAATATACCCAGCAAGCCATTTAGGCCTGACCTTTCTTTTGAGAGTGAACCTAAACCTGAGTGTCCACCTCCAAATATACCTGAGCGAGGAGAGCGGATCGAGTGTGTCCTGGATGACCAAGCTATAACTACTCGCGGCAAAGGCTATCAACATTACTTGGTCCGATGGCAACGCCGACCCGAATCTGATGACTCGTGGATCACCTGGGAGGACTTGCAGCGCATCGACCCCGATATCCTGGAGAGGTACCAAAGCCAAACTAACCCTTACTCGACAGGGTCGAGTTCCTCCCACCCCGAGAGAATTGGTGTGGGCACCAGGATCCGACAGAGGCTCCTCAACCCTCTATGGATCTCAGATTAGGGTTCCACTTCATTAAGTCATGTAATAAGGCTATAAGCCAAAGTAATTTTATAATTTTGAGTCTTGTACCTAGTCTAAGTTTGTTTTAGTCTTGTACCTTGACCAGTTTGGGCCAAGTTTAGGTCATGGGTCCTGTATTTATTTTTGGTTCGAGTCTGAGTTTGGATTGGGCCCAAGCCCAATTGAAGTCAACCTGGCTTTCAAGACCAAGTCAAGTTCCTTGTGGGCCAACCCACCTTTTACACTTGGAAAGATGCCAACCTAGGTGCCACCTCAGCCACCTATATGGCACCACATCAGTTGCCACTTGGGCATCCAAGGAAGGAAGCAAGGAGGCGCCCCTCATGCATTCCACACGCGCCCTCCATACCATTTTCATTTGAGCGACCTTGGAAGGAGGAGACATCATCCCCCTCTTCCCTCCCCCACATCATGCCATGATCCATCATCAATGGGGCATTGAAGATTTCATGAAGAGACCAAGCCACAAAGCAAGCCATCTCCCAAGTCTTCTTCCTAAAGTATTCATGCAAGAGTAAAAGGTCAAGGGACACACTCCCCATTCCAAGCCTTCAACCTTGCAACACCCAAAGCTCCCTCCACCTTGGCCGGCCATGAGTCACTCCAAGTGGGCATTAAAGGATCAAAGGAAGCACATCCCTTCAAGCAAGCCTTGCTCCATGTTTCCTTCCCAAAATGAACATGCAAAGAAGGAAGTCAAGAGGCTAATTCCCCTCTCCAAGCCCTCCCACATGCCACGCCAATCCCTCCTTCATTTTGGTCGGCCATATAGAGCTCTCCCCATCTATGTGGGTGCCATCTTTTAGGTTGTAATTTGGTTTGAAATGTTTTGAATTCAAATGGGCCTTGGGTGCCTATTTAAAGGACCCAATCCCTCCATTGTAAGGGGATTAATGATTAAATGAAAAAGAGAGCTTGAGTTTTGTTTCTCCTCCAATCATTGTCTCCTAGACTAGGTTTGAGTGAAGCTTCCTTCATCCCCAGGGACGTCGAGTGGTGTGAGGCAACCTTTCCGTCGCCCTAGGGCGTCGCAAGACCTTCGTCCTCCAGGACGTCGAGTGGTGTGAGGCCACATTCCTTCGTCCTCCAGGACGTCGCGGGGTGCGAGGCCCCAAGTTATCCCTTCTTCGGCTTCGGAATCTAGCCGGACACCGAGCTCGAAGCCCCTTCTCAACCCTTCCTTAGTTCCATTCTGATCCTTCCCTTCATTTCACTAATCCCTCCTTTGCTTGCCTACAGGTCCCCCTTGGTATCACTGGCACCGGAGACGGTCTGCTTTGCCATCGTGACCACCCGACCGAAAGCCAGTGCATCCATGGGTTTGACTACTCGAGCATCCAGGTCGCATCCACCGAGTCGAGCGATCTCTGCATCGGGCGCTTTAGACGTGTGTGGTTTGCCCCTATCTCCTAAGTAGGTATTGCATATCGAGCTTAGTCCTACCGGGTTTTCTTAATCCCGGGATCCTGTTCTCTTATTTCACTATTTAGGGACTTGATTTGCTAGTGTAGGCTTCTTTTATTCAGTTTCTATTTTTTCTAGTCTTTGTTTGTGATCAGGAATCAAAAACATATAAAAATATTTAAAACTCATCAACTTTAAAAAAACCTTTGCATCATAAGCATCCATACTAGCATCTCTAGCCCTACTCCCCTACATCATTAGTGGTATCAGTGCTTTATTCCACATCATCTTGCCTAGACACCAGTATCCAGTAATAGGAAATGAATTGGGTGCACTAGTCATCCCACAATGATTGAACCCGATCGATGGGTGTCCCTAGCCCACTAGGGCAAATTAAGTCTAGTTAATTTTAAATTAGGCTTGGGACTGATTGCAAGGTAGATGGTTTTGGGCTAAGGAGAGTTTATCAACTCCTCCCCTTATCTGACATATAGAAAGTATCCTTAAGGTATTTTATGCAATGATGGCAGGTAGATGAGAATGCAAATTAGGGTTTTGGTGTTTTTGGAGAATATGTAATTTTTTTTTATGTTTTGGTATTTTCTTAAATAGAAAGATAATTGCAGATTATGACCTAATATGCAAGAAACATGCCAAAATTAAATATATGCAAATATTATACTAAAAAAACCCTGAACTTTCCGAAATCAGCTTTGCTGCCAAAATAGAGTAGAACTGTTCTCAGGTAGTGTTTCAGCTAGGAGAAAATCCACAGACTGAAATAATTTCTAAGAAAATTTTGAAAATTAATTTAAATTATGAGGAAATAGAAAAAAATATTTCAGAATTTTATAAATTCTATACAAGCTAAAAAAATTAAAATAAAAAGATATATACTGAGAGGCTGAAAATGAAAAAAACCTAAGGAACTCTTTGTGTTCTTCTTCAAGGATCAATTCACAGCGGCATCCCTATTGCCATAGGAGATCCCATTGATTGGAAAAGAGGATTTTGAAACCCTACTAGTCTTCTATGACCGGATGGCCATGGTGAAGCACCCGATCCGAATATCCATAGAGAACTGAGCCCAAACAGGCTCTGATACCAAATGATGCGGAATAATATATGCATGCAGATTATTTTTTTGTTTTTTAAATATTGAGTTATATGTTTTAATCCCAAAGATCAGACCAAAGAACGATGTAAAGAGTTCTATATGAAAATAAGAAGCTAAAAGCATGCATAACAAGACCTAAAAAGCAAAGGAAAGTGGACCGCCGAGGCTAAGAAGTCTCGGTTGGGCTAGTTCATCTTCAACAAAGCATCTGGTAGGCAAAGGGGATGTACCTGACAATGGTTGATATGCCTGGTGCAGATCGTATCCGAAGGGATCGCTCTCGCTCCCGGATACGGATTGGAAAATCAAGCCAAAGACCCGCAGATTTTTGGCTTTCTGCTCGATGATCCGATTGCGGCCCGGCTAGAGTCGTTTGGTTAGTAGAAGCCAAAGGACCTACAAATAGCCGTTCTAGGGTTAGAAAACAAAGCACACATGGAGAGTTAATTAAAATACTATCAAAGGGAAGAAGGTGTTTGAAGAGGGTGGCTAGGGCTTGGAAAGGCAGATGGAGACTGGAGGCAAGCGCATGACACCGGGAAGAAGAAGGGCTCACACAGAATCCCTTTTTTAGCACACAGTAGGTAGCACACAGCAAAGCTATAAACTCAATATTATTTCATGATAAAAAGTTGTTAAATCTTCATACAAGGGGTCCCTTATATACAGTCATAAGACTTAGGGCCCAAGCAAAAGAAAATAAGGAAAATAAGAGGTGACCACTTTCTTCCTAAAGTATGGGGCTAAATACATGGAAGAAAATACTCTCATGCCATACAAAATCCCTCCAAATAAGGTAGGTAGTGGACAACCAAAGGGGGGGACCACTTCTTTCCTAAGCAAGCTGGCATGAATCAAGGGATTCATATTTATTTGTTTTGACTTTCCTTCTTGTCATGATGGCGTGTGGAGTTGGTGTGCTTAGGGTGTGGAAGGGGTGTGCTGGTGTGTGGTCATCAACTCCTCATGCATGGGCTAACTTCATGATCCTCCAAGTAATCCTAGGTGACAAAATCCAGGGTGTGACTGGGACTCCATGCGGCTACTGAGGTGGCATGCTGGGTGGTGTCCTTCACATGCTTGAATCTTCTTCGACTGGGCTTGACTCAATATAGACTCAATACAACTGGACATTATTACAAGACTCAGAATATGATTAGCTCAACATGAGCTGACTTGACCGACTGATCCAAAACCCTAATGGTATGGATCAAATGCTATATACTGGACATAGAAAAAAACTAGCTCAACATGAGCTGATTGGTACAGGACTCAAATGACAACTCAATTAGGCTAAGCCTTTATTATAAATGGACTCAAACACTACTAAGTAATCCACAGAGGGTTGAGAAGCCTCTATCTTATTCTAGTGCCTCTGGTGTCCCCACCAGAGTTCCTCTGATGAAATATAGATATCTTTGCCTAGTCAATATCTAAAATATATGCTTGGGATTCCTTTCGAGGTCATCACTTACAAGCTAAACATTAACCCCAAGTTCAAGCCAGTTTGGTAGAAGAAAAGAAGTTTTATTCTCGAGAGACAAAAGGCCATCAATGAAGAGGTCGTCAAGCTCCTAATTGCTGGAATCATTCAAGTGGCCCATTACCCTAACTGGTTGGTCAATGTGGTTATGGTTAAAAAAGCTAATGAAAAGTAGAGTATTTGCATTGACTACACTAATTTGAATAAGGCATGCCCGAAAGATAGTTCCTATTATCAAAAATCGACTAACTACTTGACATCATCTCTGGCGATAAGCTGTTCAGCTTCATGGATGCATTTTTAGGCTACAATCAAATAAGGATGGCTCCAAGGATGAGGAGAACACTACTTTAATCCCTAAAAAGATATTTATTATTATAAAGTAATACCTTTTGGTCTTAAAAATATAGGGGCCATCTATCAGAGCTAGTTAATTCTTCAAAGACCAAATTAGCTGAAACATGGAGGTTTATATTGATGATATACTCATCAAGAGCTCCGAAGAAGATGACCACATCAAGGACTTGAAAGAATCCTTCGACATCTTTCATTTGAAGGTGAAAAACACCTACACCTAGCATACAATATGCAAGAAAAAGGGCAGAGAATATGCATTTTAAAATATTTTTAAAACATGCATAGCTGAAGGCTCAGTAGATAGATCAAAACTATTTACCGATCTGCCCACAACAGGATATAGTATAAAAACCTAGCATGCATATAATCATCAAAACAAGAAAACAACATAAATATAAAGGTCATACCTCTATACCTCGGAGAGTGCTGAAGAGAAGCAGTGAAGAGCTGAGAGAAGGATGAGGGCGCTCGAGCCACACACACGTCTGGCCTCTACAGGATGTCCACAACGGGCTCATCTCTGATTAACTCCCTTGGAGTGCTAGCTCTTCAGGATCCGTGGGCCGAACTTCTTTTTCCAGGAAGACAAGAAAGATAGCAGGAACCCCTTCCCAAATCTCTTTCCCAAGACCTAGCTTGATTGCTAGGTAGCTCACACCCAAACCCTAAAGCTCTCACTCTTCTCAACCTTTTTCTCCCAAGAAATAGTTGCTACTCTTGTATGTCTAACCCCAGCAGCCACCACAATGTCTCACATTTATAGAGGCAGCAGGGAGAGGGAGAAGAAGGAAGGAGGAGAGATGAGAGGAGAGAATGGAGGAGAGGATCAAGGGCATGCCAAATGGGTCTAACCCATTTGGGCAAGTATGACTTTCATACCATAAAGGTTTGGAACCAAACTGGTTTGAATTCAAAATTCAAACTAGGTCAAACCTGCCCAAAAACCTCCCATGAAATCTTTCTAGAAATTTGCTCGTCACGGGAAGTGTTGACACTCAAAAATTGCCAAGTGTCGACACTTCACCAAGTGTCAACACCTGCAAAAATTCAAGTGTCAACACTTGGAGAAAAGTCAACCAAATTGACTTCAGGTGACGGTAAACGATTCTCAATCGTTGATTAGCCCAAAAGATCATATAGAAATCCTCTATGGTGTGTGACCCCATAGGTTCGAATACTAAACCGGTAGCACTGGAACATTTCCAGTACCAGTCAAAGTTCTCATCTAGCAATGATACCCGATGTCCAGATAGGTCAAAGATGCAGAGCACCTCACAAGAACCTCTGGCATATGGTTGCTGCATAATTCATCCCTTTAACCTTATCATGCTCATGATGACCTAGGGTTCGACTACCAACCCTAATTTGGTCTATCCAGATCATGTCTCAACCTCACAAGTTTTGTGACTCCTTATAAGAACTACCATGTCCAAGGTTTTGCTGAATTGAGACATAGTAAGTCATTCACTCCAAACTATTTAGAGAGGTCAATTCCATCTTGATCCACCATTGCTCCACAAGTACTTGACTATACCCAGAAACCTTCCATCACTGGATTAGAAATCCAGTAGTATGGCACCAAAGTACAGTGAGTTGCTTGCAAGCTGCCATGGTGACCTCAGGTCTGAGGGACACATATATCCATATCCCTTCACGAGCAATCCTTTAGCAGAAGGGAGCTCCACAGATAGTCACGTTCAGTGAAATGTCATACACTTCACTTGTATGTCATACCAGTGTCTCCACACTCCTTGGTTAAGAGGACAACCAACAAATGTGACATATAACAACCTATACTTGATATATTGTCATCCTATTACAATGTATCCTTTGGTTGTGAACCACTTTAAGAACTACTTGATATATCCTCTCTATATCAAAACAAAGTAGTTCTAACAACTCCATCATACAAGAGTTTATTATAGAAAAATGTAAAATGATGGATAGTCAAAAATAAATAATTTTTATTTATTATTAAAAATTTATATACAAATACAATATAGCACAACCGTCTACAACCTAGACAATTGGCTTTGGATACAATTCTCAACATCATTGATACTAAATGAAGCTGAATCTGAGTAAGTATGCTTTTGGAATTACCGCCAGCAAGTGCATCGGATTATAAGTCACAAAGTGGGCCATCGAAGCAAATTCAAAAAAAATCCAGGCCATTCTTGAATATGGTATCTAACTTTCAAGACAGAGGTGCAACAGCCAACCAGATGCATTGTGGTACTTAGTCAGTTTATCTCAAAGTTAACTAAATGCCATCTACCTTTTTTTAAGGTTCTATATCAAATGAGCAGCTTCACTTGGATAGAAGAATGTTGATAGGCTTTTAAGGAGTTGAAGATGTTTCTCGGATTTCTACCTTTGCTCTCCAAACTAGAAGTTAGAGAACTCTACTTATATCTTGCTGCTTCTCTAAAAGCAATCAGCTCCGTGCTCATTCAATTGGTTGATAAAGGAGTTTAGAAGTCCATTTACTATACTAGCTATGTACTTCATGATGTAGAGACTATATGCTTTACATTAGAGAAGATTGTTTATGTACTAATCATCTATACATAATATCTCAGGCCCTATTTTCAAGCCCATTTAATAGTTATTTTAATTAACCAACCGCTCAAAGCTATCTTGTAATGGCTAGACGCCTTTAGAAGAATGGCTAAATGGGTGATCAAACTTAATGAGTTTGACATCTCATACCGACCATGGTCGTTAATGAAAGCCCAAGTCCTTGTTGATAATCTTATTGAGTATGCATGGTTGGATGACACGATTATGGAAGAGCTCACTAAGCAACCTGAGAATCTTGATCCGGAGATGATCTAGATTCTTCATATGGATGGGGCCTTAAACTATCAAGGAAGTAGGGAAGGACTAATCCTTATTAACTCATAGAGAATTGTATCCAAGTATGCACTTCTCTTTTTATTCAAAATAACTAACAACCAAGCCGAGTATAAAGCCCTGCTAGCTAAATTAAAGCTTGCCAAGGAGCTCAAGTTGAAAAGTCTCTGGGTTTTCATTGACTCCTAGCTCATAGCCAGTTAAGTCACTATAGAATATGAGGCTTGGGATCTGACTATGGCCAAGTACCTTGACAAGGTGAAAACCCTCACATCAACCCTTAAGTATTTTGACATTTTCTACATTCCTAGATGGAAGAATACTCGAGTAGATATATTTTCTTGAATAGCAATGTTGGTCAATAACTTTCTCAGATAGACTTATTTTAAGTATTTGAAAACACCCAGTATTAATAAAAGTGATAGCTCCAACGAGTTAATTATGAATCGAGCTAGATAGATCCTTTTGTCAAGTTCCTGATTGAAGGTACCCTTCTTGATAATCCATCAGAGATCAAGAAATTCAAGTGGAAAGCTTCTTAATTTATGTTGCTAAATAGATGATTCCATAAGATGTCTTTCTCATTCTTGCTACTCAAGCACCTATGATTGACCAAAGCTGGCTACATGCTTTGAAAAATCCATGAAAAAATCTATGGGAATCACTTGAGGAGCAAGTCTTTGGCTTACAAAGCTTTAAGGTAGTGATACTACTAGTCCACTATGTGAAAAGATGTCATGAAACTTGTTTGGAAGTGCCACTAGTGTTAGCACTATGCTAATATCCAGCAACATCCAGCAAGCCAATTGGCTTAACTTTCTCACTGATCCTTTGCCTAGTGGGGAATGGACATCTTGATCTATTTTTCCTAACCAGCCAGCAAAAGTTTCTCATCATCGCCATCGACTACCTTACCAAATGGGTGGAGGCATAATCTTTGTGATAGAAAAGTGCCCTAAGAGCTAATCATTGTAAGGGCCTTTTTTGTATTCTTCAAACTCTTGTATGACATTATATATTAATAAAGGCATCTATTTTCATCATATACTATTGTGTCTTATTTATGATTATGATGAACCCCAAAGATTAGAGCAATGGAATTAGGGTTATGATGAAGTTCATAACAGTGAGACTAATTTCCTATAAACCCTAATCTAAAATGTTCCTAGTCATTAGACCATTGATTCGGAGATCAATGAATCTGGTAAGACTAGCTTATCCTATGTATGCTCAGATGATGAGAGTGGTTGGTCTCACAACCACTTGTGTAGAGAGACTAATACAAGGATAAGGGAGCTCATCAGGGTATGAGTATACTGAACTGATCCATACCGGGACTATCTTATGGAAGTCTTACTACTTGTCAAAAGATAGATCCCTGAGTAGGAGTTGTGCATGTGATCTTTAGACCTTAGGTCACCATGGTTCCTTGTGCACACTAAGCCATATTTTGGTTCATATACACTCATGCCATTATGACATGTACAGGGTGTTCTGGGTATGTGGAAGGTGTATGGAGGATATGAGTGGACCAACAAGGAATCGATCATTCCTAGTAAGAGGAATTGTTATCCTATGCAATCTCTTTGATGAGTGACTTAAGGAGCCTTTGATCAAAGCAGGATGAGATTAGTGGAATCAATCAGTCATCAGCTAAGTCCTCACTATCGAGTTAAGATTCGATATGATAAAGTGTTAGGGTTTGACATCTATCCATACTATCACTTAATCAGGATAATAGGAGATCAAAAGATTGAATTGCACGGTAACTTACTATTGAAGGATATTTTGGTAATTTCTATCAAATTTCTCATCTTCCGGGTAGGCATGACACGCTGCTAGATGTCAATCTTGTCCTGTAGGTATTCATGAACCAATTGGATTGGTTTCATGAGTCAATTCAATGGATGGTTCGAATTGGACAATTAGATGAGCTAGTTTGACCTAATTAGGTCAATCGGGTTTGATTGATCGAATCAGCTCAAATCTAAACCTACTACTGGCTAGATGTGGAACCCAATGGGTCACACACACTAGAGAATTAGACAAGGAAGTCATTCATGATTTAATTAGGGTCATAGGATCCTAATTGGTTAGCCAGGTGACACACTAGCATGTGTAGGCTAACCTAATTCCTAAACCCAATTGGATTGGATCTGGTTGCTTGCTAAATGGACAACCAATTTATGGGAGACCTAAATTGGGTTATGTTCTAAGTAGGATGAATTTATCAGATTTTATCTGATATTTTTTGGAGGTTTTATCTCGGAATTATGAAGAGTCCCTAAGGCATAGGACTCTTGGTGCCTAAATGACATGTTGGCATTCAAAAGGGCCTAGAAGGGTCTATAGTTCTCTGATCGGAAAAATTTTTATATGGTTAGAAAGCTTATTTAATGCCCTTTCATTTGATCCCCATATTGCATATACTTTGACTTTGTCAAATATATCATATGGCATGGAAAAAGGTTGACCAAATTGTGAAGAGAAGCGACTCTTCATTTGTAGCGCAGAAAGGACCAAGAGTTCTTCTGCATATGAGTTTCTTCTATTGATTGGACTTCTTCTAATCTTTATCTTTATCTCCATGCCCTTTCATGAAGGATTTGACTGGTCAATGATTTTTTGAATTGGCGTGAAGAAGCAAAGGATGAATGGCGCACATGAAAGGTTGCAACTTTTCATAAGAGGGTGCACGGTTTGAAGCGTAGTCCTTCTGCTTTCAAATCTCTTCAATTTTCTCCGACTTTTGGGAAATCAGAAGACACCTCTTGGCTCTTCCAGAGATCGGTACATGCCATGTGGCGTGAGAAGGTTTCATTTGGACATGAAGAGATGTCAATAAGACTCCTGAATCCTAAAGAGTCTTATCAGATATGAAGAAACATATCTGATATGAGATTTTGGGATGTGTTTCACGCCCCTTAAGAAACTATTTAAAGGGTGTACGGTGGAATGAGATTATTATTCATTTCGTTATCTGAAATAGGAGTTTAGATTCTACCGTATTATCCATCTGAGTTTTTTCTCTCTTCCTCTTCCTTTCTTTA
This sequence comes from Areca catechu, assembly GCA_021397845.1. NCBI lineage: Eukaryota > Viridiplantae > Streptophyta > Magnoliopsida > Arecales > Arecaceae > Areca > Areca catechu. The sequence continues at coordinate 136,634,727 of CM038040.1, forward strand.
AGACAAGACTTGTCTTGTTAAGACATGGTCTTTTCTATTAGGACAAGGCTTTGTTTTAGGAATAAGGGGTCCTAAAGGAGGGTTTCCTAAAACCAAGAGTGGTTTAGAAGAGTGTGCAAAGAGTCTTATAGTGGGATAGTGAATCCTACAAAGGCTAAAGTCCAAAAGGCTGCCGAAAGAGTCCTACCCTGGCAAGCAACTTCAAGGAGTTCTTCCTTGTTTCAAATCTTGTGTAGATCACCGTTGGAGGACTTACACTTGTGAGTCTAGTGGAAGAAGTGGAATATAGCGCTCCAGGTATGTTTCATTAACCTTCTTTTATGACATATTAGTTGTAATCGAATAAGGGATCTTGGGAATTAGGGTTTCTAACTGATAAAGTGTTATCTTTATGCATGAAATTTTTATAATTCAATTTTACTAAGTTGCATAATGATCTCCTTGAGATCCAGAAGTGGTATCAGAGCCATCCTTAGTTTATTTCAACTATTTATCATTTGTAATAAAGATGATCCTCCCAGGTTTATGATTCAATGCATATTAGGGATCACATGTTTGGTCTCTACTTTATTATGAAAAATAGCATGTTATTATTTTATGCATATTGTAGATCAAATGCATTATTATAACATGTTTTATCCTAATAGCTATTTAGGATTGGATTAGTCAGGGGGTATTTGAAATATCATGCTATGATATGATTGATTTGTACATCATGCAATGTTATGCTTATGCTAGATTGATATGCCTTATGCTAGTCACTAGTTAGGGTTTTTTTTTAACACTTAAACCCTAATCTTTAAAATATGTCAAGATATTTTTTAGTCACATTCTGAAATAAGGTTGTCCTAACAAAATGGTGGATGTCGTTATATTGTAAGGTTGTCGTAGAATGATGACACACCTAGCATATATTTTGCATCATGTCATATATGTATGGTTTTCTGTTATAAGTACATTATGATATGTTAAATAGTATTAGAATGTGTTTGAGACCATCAAAGCCCTCATTAAAAATCATATTTAGTCTTAGTATCAAATTAATCACGATGCAGAACCAATTAGAGTTTAATCAGCCAATTGGTGTCTAGGCAAGTTGTTCTGGGAAGGTAATGGGATTGAGGTTTATTAATTGGTTCCGTTGTCTAACCTGGTCAATTTAATTGGTGTCTAAGGAAAGCAACGGGGGGACCCCCTCACCCTTTCCACTTACCTGGCCAATTTGGTCATATCTAAACCTTAACTTAAGAATGCTAATTGATTATGTATATTAAATTTGCCTTCCTTCATGCTAAAGTAGGTTTGTTGTATAACACAAGATCTACTCTAGGATTTGATATGAAATTTGTATTGGTGCACTTAGTGCTTTATGGCATGGTTGAAATTGTTGCTTTGTTGTGTAACACAAGGGCAACAATTTTCAATTATAGCTATATAGAAATGAAGGGTTTGACTAAACTAAGACATTATAGTTTGTTGTGTAACACAAGACTATAAGTGTCTTAGAGGCAAAGATAATTGTTGAGAATTGCACAGTTGCAATTGGAAAATAAGTCCTACCTTTGAACTGATTAGTGTTTATTGTGTAACACAAGACACTAATAAGGAATTAGGATCTCAACTCCACTAAGAAAATCGGGAAGGTTTCTCGTTTACCATAAAATGAGGGTTATGGTATTTGAAGAAAATAGTAGGAGATATAATTAGATAGTAAGTCCTTATCTAGTTATGAATGTCAACCTTGAGTGGTCTGTTCATATTGTTCTTTAATTAAATATAGGATATTTAAATAATGGCTTCAAACTTATCACTGAGTGGCATCTTGGATGCTAATAAGTTAACCAGTCCAAACTATGTGGACTGGTTAAGGAAGAAGGCTAATGAAGCCTGTTTCCATTGCAGCATGTTTGGGCATTGGAAGAAGGATTGCAAGACTTGTCTTGCAAATGAGAATAAGATGCAATTAGAGCATCTAAAGGTTTGTACATGATACAAACCAATTTATCATTGAGTGAATCTATTTCTAATTCATGGATATTGGATACCGCATGTGGGTCACATATTTGTAAATCTTTACAAGGATTCCACAGAATTAGAAATTTGAAGAAAGATAACTTCAAATTATATGGGGCAAGTGGAGAACCCATATTAGCTGAAGCTGTGGGCACCTATCTTCTTTTATTACCTTCGGGTGATGTAATAAAGCTAGAAGAATGCTTCTATGTACCAGATATTATTAGAAATATTATTTCTATCCCCTTGTTATTACAACAGGGATATGAAATAAGTGTAAAGAGTAGTGGCTGCTCTATTCTTTATAATAATAAAATATTTGGACATGGATCTTTTATAAATGGTCTTCTAACTTTGTAATTCAATGATAATATTTTTCTTGTTGATGATAAGAAGAGAAAAAGAGAAAATGACAATGTCACATATCTCTGGCACTGCCGATTAGGTCATATTAGTGAGTCAAGAATAAACAAGTTAGTCAAAGATAATTATTTTGACTCTAATAATTTCCAAACATTAGAAACTTGTGAATCTTGTCTCAAAGGAAAAATGACTAAGTCTCCATTCATTGGACATGGAGAAAGAGCAACTGAATTGTTAGGTCTTATACATATTGATGTGTGTGGACCTATGTCAACTCAGGCCAGAGGAGGATATTCTTATTTCATCACTTTTATTGATGATTTATCAAGGTTCGGTTATGTGTATCTTATGAAACACAAGTCTGAAGCTTTTGATAGATTTAAAGAATATCAAAGTATGGTTGAAAAACAAAATGGACTTAGTATTAAAATTCTCATTCTGATCGAGGAGCTGAATACTTGTCTAGTGAGTTTTTGAACCATCTCAAAGACAAAGGCATTATTTCTATATAGACTCCTCCTTATACACCCCAGTTAAATGGAGTGGCAGAAAGGAGAAATCATACCTTATTAGATATGGTGAGGTCCATGATGAGCTTCACAGATCTTCCCATTTCCTTTTGGGGACATGCCTGGAAACTGCTGCATATATATTAAACAGGATTCTGTCTAAGTCAGTAAGTAGCACTCCATATGAGTTATGGAATGGCAAGAGACCAAATCTTAAATACTTAAAGATTTGGGTTGCCACGCTTATATCAAGAATAATTTCGGACATAAGTTAAGTGCTAGGGCTGACAAATGTAGGTTTGTTGGTTATCCAAAAGAGGGTGTTGGATACCTCTTTTATAATACTACTGAGCAAAAGATAATTGTTAGTAGGCATGCTACATTCTTGGAGCAAGAATTTATCCAAGAAAGAAATAGTAATTCTTCACTTGAGTTATGTGAAGAACTAAACCAACAAACTAATGAGCCTTCAAGAGATATTCCTCAACCAGAAGTTCTTGAGTATCAAGAACAGCCACAATACACACCTCCTCTCCGAAGGTCAGAGAGGGTGCGAGGAGCACCTCTTAGATATGGCTTTGTCATCGGAGATGATAATGAAGCTAGTATCATACAGAATGATGATCCTGTGACCTATTCGGAAGCTGTCGAAAGTAGAGACTCTGACAAATGGCTAAGTGCCATGAAATCTGAAATGGACTCCATGTATTCCAATCAGGTTTGGACTTTAGTAGATCTACTTGAAGGAATTAATCCAATAGGGTGTAAATGGGTTTTCAAGAAAAAGATTGAGCAAATGGTCAAATTGAGACCTACAAGGCTAGACTGGTAGCAAAAGGTTTCAGACAAAAGCATAGTATAGACTATGATGAAACTTTTTCTCCAATAGCCATGCTCAAGTCCATTCGGATAATGCTTGCCATAGGAGCATACCATGACTATGAGATCTGGCAGATGGATGTAAAGACTGCTTTCCTTAATGGAAACCTTGAGGAAGAAGTCTATATGTCACAGCCAGAGTGTTTTGTCTCAAGTGGGAGACCAAATCAGGTATGCAAATTAAAGAAGTCTATTTATGGACTTAAGCAAGCATCGAGGAGTTGGAACATCCATTTTTATGAAACAATTAAAGGATTTGGTTTTGTCAAAAATGTGGATGAACCATGTGTGTATAAGAAGACAAGTGGGAGTGCACTTGTTTTCTTGGTTTTGTATGTGGATGACATGCTGATCATTGGGAATGATATCCCAATATTGTAATCGGTTAAGACTTGGCTATCATCAAAGTTTTTCATGAAGGATTTGGGAGAAGCATCCTATATACTAGGTATAAGGATCTATAGAGATAGATCCAAGAGGATGCTAGGCTTATCCCAATCCAGGTACATTAACTTAGTGTTGAAGAGATTCAACATAGATGAAGTAAGAAAGGTTACTAGCCAATGAGTAAAGGCATACATCTCTCTAAAAATATGTCTCCTAAGACATCGGAAGAAAGAGAGAGGATGACTAAGATTCCTTATGCTTTGGCTGTAGGATCAATTATATATGCTATGTTATGTACCATACCTGATGTTGCTTATGCCTTAGGCATAGTGAGCATATTTCAGGCAGATCCAGGAGAAGATCATTGGAAAGCTGTGAAAAATATTCTTAAGTACCTTAGAAGGACTAAAGATATTTTTCTAGTATATGGAGGATCTGAGTTGAAATTAGAAGGCTATACAGATTCTAGTTTTCAATCAGATCCAGATAATAGCAAATCCATGTCGGGGTATGTCTTCACCCTGAATGGTGGTGCAGCGAGTTGGAAAAGTACAAAACAGCCAATAGTAGCTGACTTAGTCACTGAGGCAGAGTACATAGCTGCAAGTGAAGCCGCAAAGGAAGCTATCTGGATGAAGAAACTCATCATGAAATTGGGCATGGTTCCTGATATACAACAACCAGTGCCATTGTACTGTGATAACTCTGGAGCTATTGCACAAGCCAAGGAACCAAGGTCTCATCACAAGTCCAAGCACATTCTAAGACGGTTCCACCTCGTTCGAGAGATAATAGAAAGACAAGATGTTCATCGATCGAGTAGATACAAAGAACAATATAGCATACCCATTCACTAAAGCATTACCTAAAAAATAGTTAGATCGCCACTTGGATGGTATGGGTATAAAGTATAAGGGCGATTGGCTTTAGTGCAAGTGGGAGTTTGATAGAAAAGTGCCCTAAGAGCCAATCATTGTAAGGGCCTTTTTTATTCTTCCAACTCTTGTATGACATTATATATTAATAAAGGCATCTATTTTCATCATATACTTTTGTGTCTTATTTATGATTATGATGAACCCTATAGATTAGAGCAATGGAATTAGGGTTATGATGAAGTTCATAACAGTGAAACCTAATTTTCTATAAACCTAATCTAAAATATTTCTAGTCATTGGACCATTGATTCGGGGATCAATAAATCCGGTAAGACTAGCTTATCCTATGTATGCTCAAATGATAAGAGTGGTTGGTCTCACAACCACTTGTGTAGAGATACTAATACAAGGATAAGGGTGCTCATCAAGGTATGAGTACATTGAACTGATCCATACCGAGACTATCTTATGGAAGTCTTACTGCTTGTCAAAAGATAGATCCCTGAGTAGGAGTTGTGCATGTGATCTTTAGACCTTAGGTCACCTTGGTTCCATATGCACACTAAGCCATATTTTGGTTCATACTCATTCATGCCATTACGACATGTACGGGGTATTCTGGGTATGGTGGAATGTGTATGGAGGACATGAGTGGACCAACAAGGAATCGATCATTCCTAGTAAGAGAATTGTTATCCTATGCAATCTCTTTGATGAGTGACATAAGGAGCCTTTGATCAAAGCAGGATGAGATTAGTGGAATCTAACAGTCATAAGTTGAGTCCTCACTATCGAGTTGAGATTCGATATGATTAAGTATTAGGGTTTGATATCTATCCATACCTATCACTTAATTGGGATAATGGGAGATCGAAAGATTGAATTGCACGGTAACTTACTACTGAAGGGTATTTTGGTAATTTTCACTAAATTCCTCATCTTCTGGGTAGGCATGACACGTTGCTAGATGTTAATCTTGTCTTGTAGGTATTCATGAACCAATTGGATTGGTTTCATGAGTCTATTCGATGGATGGTTCGAATTGGACAATTAGATGAGCTAGTTTGACATAATTAGGTTAATCGGGTTCGATTGGATCGAATCGACTCAAACCTAAACCTACTGCTGGTTAGATGTGGAACCCAATGGGTCACACACACTAGAGAATTGGACAAGGAAGTCTTTCATGATTTAATTAGGGTCATAGGATCCTAATTGGTTAGCTAGGTGACACACTAGCATGTGAAGGCTAACCTAATTCCTAAACCCAATTGGATTGGGTCCGGTTGCTTGCTAAATGGACTAACCAATTTATGGGAGACCTAAATTGGGTTATGTTCTAACTAGGATGAATTTATCAAATTTTATCTGATATTTTTTGGAGGTTTTATCTCGGAATTATGAAGAGTCCCTAAGGATAGGACTCTTGGTGCCTAAATAACATGTTGGCATTCAAAAGGGCCTAGAATGGTCTATAGTTCTCTGATCGAAAAAATTTTATATGGTAGGAAAGCTTATTTAATGCCCTTTCACTTGAAACCTATATTTCATATACTTTGACTTTGTCAAAGGTATTATATGGCATGGAAAATGGTTGACCGAATTATGAAGAAAAGCGACTCTTCATTTGGCACGCAGAAAGGACCAAGAGTCCTTCTGCAGATGAGTTTCTTCTGTTCATTAGACTTCCTCTAATATTTATCTTTATCTCCATGCCCTTTCATGAAAGATTTGACTGGTCAATGATTTTTTGAATTGGCGTGAAGAAGGAAAGGATGAATGGCGCACATGAAAGGTTGCAACTTTTCATAAGAGGGCGCATGGTTTGAAGTAGAGTCCTTCTGCTTTCAAATATCTTCGTTTTTCTCCGACTTTTGGAAAATGAGAAGATGCCTCTTGGATCTTCCAGAGACCGGTACATGCCATGTGGCATGAGAAGGTTTCATTTGGACATGATGAGATGTCAAATAAGATTGCTGAATCCTAAAGAGTCTTATCAGATATGAAGAAACATATCTGATAATAGATTTTGGGATGTGTTTCACGTCCCTTAAGAAACTATTTAAAGGGTGTATGGTGGAATGAGATTATTATTCATTCGGTCATCTAAAATAGAAGTCTAGATTCTACCGTATTATTCATCTGAGTTTTTTCTCTCTCCTTCCTTTCTTTAAGACAAGACTTGTCTTGTTAAGACAAGGTCTTTTCTATTAGGACAAGGCTTTATTTTAGGAATAAGCCTAAGGGATCCTAAAGGAGGGTTGTCCTAAAACCAAGAGTGGTTTAGAAGAGTATCCAAAGAGTCCTATAGTGGGATAGTGAATCCTACAAAGGCCAAAGTCCAAAAGGCTGCCGAAAGAGTCCTACCCGGGCAAGCAACTTCAAGAAGGAGTTCTTCCTTGTTTCAAATCTTGTGTGGATCACCGTTGGAGGACTTACACTTGTGAGTCTAGTGGAAGAAGTGGAATATAGCACTCTAGGTATGTTTCATTAACTTTCTTTTTATGCCATATTAGTTGTAATCGAATAAGGGATCTTGGGAATTAGGGTTTCTAACTGATGAAGTGTTATCTTTATGCATGAAGTTTTTATAATTTAGTCTTACTAAGTTGCATAATGATCTCCTTAAAACCCAACACCTTGGTGCACATCACCAAAAGCAAAGTCAAGAACTTCTGGAAATCAATCATCTATTAATTTAGGCTCTCCCATATTATCATCACCGATAATGGCCAATAGTTTGATAACTAGATGTTCAAAGACTTCTATGCCGAACTCCATATCCAACACCAGTTTATGTCTATCAGGCATCCTCAATCAAAAGGATTAATGAAAGTCATGAATCATACTATCCTTCAAGGGCTCAGGACTAAGTTGGATGAAGCCAAAGGCAGATAGGTAGATGAGTTACCTAGGGTACTATGGGCATACTATACTACTCCTCGAATATTGACTAATGAGACTTCATTCAACTTGGCCTTCGACACTGAAGTAATGATTCCAATCAAGATTGAAATATTGACTATGTGGATCGAGCACTTTGATGAGTGAAGTAATTCAAGCCGATTGAGGACCAATCTCAACTTATTGGAGGAGACTTGGAACCAAGCCCGCTTATTAATAGCAGTGTATCGACAATGAGTTGTTAGGTAATATAATTTTTAAGTAAGGTTGAAGACTTTCTGCTTGAGAGATCATGTACTTGCATGCAAAAGTTTTAAGACAAACCAAGTAAGGAAAATTATCCCTAAATTAGGAATAGACCTTATCGAGTAGCTAAAATCCTTCACCGAGGAGCTTACAAACCTGGGTAGAATACCAATTTTCTAGACTTGGAATGCTAAAAATATTTGATTGTATTACCAATGATGTAAAAAATATTCACTCGGTAATACAACTAAAAGATATTCTCTGGTGAAGTTCCTAGAGGTCTCATCATGCTATGTTATCTATTTATTTAACACCAAGTCTGATAGAGGCCACCACTTAGCAATCAATCACCCAACTTAGGATTTTTGAACCCCTTGATTATTTAAACAACTAGCTACTTAATGATTCGTCATCCAACTTTGGGTTTTTGAACCCCTCAACTGCTTAACAATTGGTTACTCGATGATCCGTCATCCAACTCAAATTTTTGAATCCCTCGGTTGCTTACAATCGGCTACTCAGCAATCCATCACCCAACTCAGGATTTCCAAATCTCTCAACAACTCAATAACTAGTTACTCGATGATTCATCACCCTTCTTAGGATTTCTGAACCTCTCAGTCATTTAACAATTGGCTACTCGATGATCTGTCACCCATCTCAAGATTTCCTAATCCCTCAGTCACTCAACAAATGGCTAAAAGATGATCCATCATCTTTCACAAGATTCTACATCCTTCTAGTTGACCAACACCTAGCTAATAAAAGAAAATTGCTGACTTAGCTGATCTACATCAACTATGCATCAATTCCAAGTGATCGACTCATACTCGATCACTAAAAAAGGATCTACATTGAAAACTAGTCAGACTAGATTGATACCAATCAATTGAGCATTGCCTATCAGTAATAGATTGACTTTCTATAATTGAAATATGCTAGTCCAGCATTGAGAGTCCTACAACCGTGTCGAGGGTGGGCACCTAAACTAGTCCAATCGGTAGTTTTCCTGACTAGAGGACAAATGCATTTCACTGGAGATTTCCAATCGAGTGTAAAGGGCATCTATGGTTGGGAGTTTCATTCTTGCACTGAGAAGCCACCTATCCGACTAGTGGATCATCAATTTGATTAAGTGTTAATGAGTTACTTACTTAGCCAAGTCCACATTTTTGATTGCATTACTTAGAATGTTCTAGCATTCATCAAGTCATTCAACATAGGCGAGTCATATAATACAAAGGTAAGATGGAGAAAAAGAGAGTATCTTCATTGATAAAAGTTAATACAAGATAGGGAGTTGAGCTTGATTACAAGGACAAAAAAGAAGGAAAAAAGTACAAGGATTACTATCAGGACCAGTCATTGCAGTTGCTTCAAATGCTTTGATAGCTACATTGTTGCATCCTCAGCATCGGTGATTGCCTCAGCAATAGCCTTTTCAATAGCAACCTCCACTTCGATAGCCATCTCTATAGCTACCTCCTAGGTACCAATATATTTATTTTGATCTTGATTTTGATGAATGACAAAATATTTAAGTATATATGAGTACTAATGTGTATTGAAAATGTGCTTTATAAAGATAAGGTACTCACCAAAGTTGTTTTATATTAAAAGTTTGACTGCTTGTCTAATAGTTGAAGAAGTCTTCTTCATTGATAAAAATTTCATGTTAAATGGATTAAGTATATAAGAATTATTGCCCAGTAAGCAACCCAAGAGGGGAAATGAATTGGGTCTCTAAAAATTTAAATGCAAGTGTGTGCACCAATCCAATAATTAAACTTAGTACTATGAATGCAAGTGTAATGTGCTTTTAATAAGTAAGCAGCAGAAATATAAAAGAATTAGAGAAGAGCAAATGAAAGAGACAAGCAACCACAAACACAAAGGAGATATAGTGGTTCGGTGCTATCCAATGCACCAACATTGGTGGGGACACTAGGATCAGACACAGATCTCTGGATCCTATATGGTTTATTTAGTCATGTGTCAAAGTTTTGAAAGTTTTGTAATTGAGTCCTGTAATAAGTTGAGGTTAGTTGATTTGTCTCAACCCTCAATCTTAGTCCAGTTTTGAGTTCTGTACATCAGTTATGAGTCTAGTATGAGCCTAATTTTTATATAAAAGAAGAGGTTACCCTATTTTGGAGTTCTACTAGGCCATATCCAGGAGTCAAAGTCTACTACATCAGCCCATTGGATTTTGTGTGACAACCTAGGATCCAAGATGCTTCCAGAAATCTTGATTCTTTTCACATGTCCTCCAGATGCCCAGATTCCTCCCCAGATGCCAGAGCATATTCCTAAACCAGGGCATCCATGATTCCAGAGGTCCACCTGCATCCCAGTCCAAGGAAATCAAGCCTAGGTGCCAAGCCCAAGCCTTAAAGAAGCAAGATTCTATGAAATATTCCTGCTACTAGGCTACTAGGCCACCCCAGCTTCTAGGAGGCCCAAGCCCATGTGCCAAGCCCCTTTTGTTGAGAATTGTGTCCCAAAGCCAATCTCTTGGATTGTAGGCGGTTGTGCTGAGTATTGTATTCATTTTATGAATTAATAAAATATTATTTTGGTAGCTCATCACATATTATATTTCCCTAAAATGAGCTCTTTCCATGTGATGAAGTCCTTAGGACTACACTGACTTCGATACAGACAGGATGTATCGAGTGGTCCTTAAACCCGGTTCATAACCAAAGGATATATTGTACTGGACGGCAATATATCAAGTATAGGTTGTTGCAGTTCACATCGTTTGGTTGTCCTCTTGACCAAATGAGTGTGGTGACACTGATGTGATCTGCAAGTGGGATATGTGATATCTCATTGAACGTGACTCCGTGCAGCCCCTTTCTGCCAAAGGGAAACTCACGATTGGATATGGGTATATGTGTCCCTCTGATCTGAGGTAATCACGGTAGCTTGCAAGCAACTCCCTGTGCTTTGGTGCCGGACTACCCGGATTTTTAATCCGGTGATGGAAGGTTTTGGGTATAGGCAAGTACTTGTGGAGCAGTGATAGACCAAGATGGAATTGACCTGTCCGAACAGTTTGGATTGAATGTCTCGCAGTATCTCAATTTAGCAAATCCTCGGTCGGGGTAGCCCTAGTGAAGAGTCACTGGGCTTCGAGGTTGAGAGACATGGTCGACTGACACAGTCTGGGTTGGCAGCCCAATCTCAGTCGTCCTGAACATTAGAGGTCAAAGGGATGAATTATACGGTAACCATATGCCAGAGGTTCGATAGTTTGCTCCCGCATCTTCGACCTATCCGGACGCCGGGACCCATTGCTAGATGGTTTCCTGTGCTGGTACTAGAATTATTCTAGTGCTATCGTTTAGGTTCGAACCTATGAGGTCACACGCCATAGAGGATAACTCTCTGATCCGAATACCGATTACGATTAAGAATCATCTCGGTTTTATGGTCATGGTATTTTTTGAGCACTCTTTTCCTCATCTTGCCCTTGTCTGAGTCAACCAAAAACTATTCCGGGCTGACCAGCACTGCGCCAGGGTTTTTCTGAATCAGTTTTGAACTGATTCGGAGTTCGTTTCAACCTCCAATTTGTTGTGAACCAATTGAACCCAATCTTTTGGGCTTAAACCAATTAAATTGAATTGAACCCCTTTTAATTGGACCGGTTTTTTGAACCAAGGATTGAACTAACCATTTGGTTTAAATGGGTTTGAACAATTTCCTTGGACCAGTTTTGAACTGGTGCTCTTTCTTTCACGTGTAAATATTTTACACGTTGGAAGACCAAACGACCGAAATCGCTGGGCGACGTCTCTTCTCTTCCCTCCACCGAATGGCCTTTAACCCTCGTTCATTGCAAGTTAAAGGGTGTAACGCAGCCATTCCCAGCCTCTTATACTCCCTCTCCCTACTGTTCTACATAAACCCCTGCAGTCCCCCTTGTTCTTAGTGAACACTAGAGTTTTTGGCTGGGAGTTGGCGTTCTGGGTGTTTTTTTTTTTGGCTGAAAAACCGTAAGAGCTGGTTCCTTCCTTGGAGAGCTCATCATTCTTTCTACCGGGGTTTATAGGGCTGGGTTTTGGTGAGAGACTAGGAGAGAAAGATCCTTGATTCCCTGATCTTGCAAGTGCTCAAATCTGCTCTGCAACAAGGATAATTGCTGCAACTTACCGTGTCCATTGCTCTTTCCAGTGGCTAGCACCACTCGTGGAGAAGGATCGGTGAACCCCGGGTGTGTCTCCCCTCTAGAGGGAGTATTCCTTTACTCCTGGGAGCAAGAGGGTCGAGCCAGATTCGTTGCTACAGCTCCTAACGCAAGGAAGAAGGCTACTATTTTCCTGCAGCAAAATTTCTGGCAGCGACTTGGGTGATTTTATACACCCTATACATTGTGTATTTCTTGCAGATTTCGATTGGTGGTCGAAGAAGACTCTTCTCCCTTGTCGCTATTTCGATTCGGGAAGAAAAGGAGCTCCGACATCACCGTTTGGTCACTATTTTGAAGAGCAAAAATAGAGTAACCAAACGTCCAAAGGAAGAAGAAAACAGGAATAAAGTTATTCCTGTTATCCCAGCTATTCCAGCAGTTATTCCAGAGTTATTCCAGGTGGAATAAAGGTATGAAAAATTTTATTTTATCATGCATAAATAAATGTATTTATTTATATATTTTATAAATATTATATGCTTTGTTACATGCCTATTTTAATACATGCAACTTGAATAGATTAGGTTCTGGGCGGAGCAATTTTCCGCTGCGTGATTTTTAAAAAAAATTTTAAAATCCCCTGTGCTCCCATCCCCTGTTTGCATGCCTAGCGTAGGACCTTGTCAAACCACCTGCACCCTGTTTCTTTCAGTGGTATCAGAGCCAGGTTACAGGTGTAATTTATTCATGTATGCATGTATGTAGATTAAATAGTTTAATCTATCAGTGTATCAAATTCTTTTTGGAACCTAGTTGAGACCTTCACCACGACTGTGTGTCTTTGACACGAAATGGATCGTCTGTGTTGGCCTTTTCAGAAGGATCCTTGAAGGATATAAAATTAAAAAATTGTTTTAATTTTTAGATACATGAAATTGGCATGTTTTTAGGCATGTTTTATATTGGATATAAAATTTGTAAAATATATTGTTGCATGATTTTTGTTATGTAAAATTGTTTTACATAAAGACTTAATTAAAAATTATTTTAATTAAGAATTTGGCTTAATAAATTATTAGGTTTATGAAATCTAATTTGACATGAATAAGCATTTTGGGTTAATTGGATTAGTTCTCTAATTAGGTCCTTAACTGGGTTAGACCTAGGTTTAGTTGAACCGGATAAAAGAAGATTAATCAAAAGTTGATTAAGGTCTTTCTTTAGAACTATCTAATAGTTAGATTAGTTGATCCGTTCATCTAAAATGGATCCAATTAGTGGCTCAGTGGATGCCCAAGTCTTTAGGCTAGTCTGATCGTGTCTGGTAAACCGACTGGTGTCGAGGTAGGTTTGGCATTGTGATCATGGTTGTATGAGGCTACCTCTTTCCTGGCTAACTTGGTTGGTGTCTAGGAAAGATGGTTAATGGCAGATACTCACCCATGATCTCACCTACCTGGCTAGTCGAGTCGACCAGAACTGATTGGAAAAGCTCAATGACTCGAGTTAACCCATGTCACCCAGGTTGATCGATCTGACTGATCTATAGGTGCCCATGGATCATTTTTTGATTCATATCAACCCTCCTGGAATCTGATTGATTCTGTGGGAGGATGATCCATGTCCTTGTCTTTTTCTCTGTCATAATTAAAAATCCTCTATAATTATTAGGTCCTTAAAAAGACTAAGTCAAGGTGTTGACAGTGTCTTAGCCTTCCATTAAGTCAGTTAGAAATGTGTCCACTAGCTTGGTGTGCATCGGCAGTTCCATAGAACGGGTGTACATCCGGCGACTGGAATTTCTATCTGATTGATGATGGTTCAGTGCAACCTCCTTAACGGGACCAGGTGGGCCGGCTAAAGTCGGGCTTGGTCTTTAGTTAGCTGGAAGCATTGGATTTGTCATTTTAATGGTTGGACCTAACCAGAGACCCGCAATAGGAGGCCCCAAGGCCGATTGGGGTGTTCTCTAGGGCAAAATGAAATACTGAAAATTGTTTAGGGAAGCAATTGGTTTACGAACCTACCTTTAGGCTCGTATGGGTGAGCCGGCCTAAGTCGGGCTCATGCGAGGCCTATTGGATTTCAGTACCCACTTGAAAAAGTGTTTTCATCGATTGGAGTTAGAGGCTACCAATCTTAAAAATTAGTGGGAGAAACCTTTAGACTAAAGTCCAAGTCTTTTGGTTAAAATTAATTCATATACTTATGTGGTCTTATTTTCTTTTCAGATGTCTTCTAACTTATCGCTCCGGTCACTTCTCGACAATGAGAAGTCAAAGGGTCACTACTTCGATAGTTGGTATCGAAGATTAATAATCGTTCTGGAGCATGAACGGATCCTCTATGTGATAACGGATCCGGCACCTGAAATCCCTCCCGCTAATGCACGGAGTACGGTCAGAGATGCTTATCTGAAGTGGGTTTTGATCAGACTACTATCTATTGCATTATGTTAGCGGCGATGAACGACGAGTTCAGTCGCAAATTCAGGAGGCCCAACCTGATGAAATCCTTCAAAAGTTGAAGGAATCCTTCGGCACCCCGGATGATGTAGAACGGTACAAAGTGTCTTGTGCCATCTAAATTCCAAGATGCTGAATGGTGGTTCAGTCACTGATCATGTATTGTACATGATCGAGCTGATTGAAAAACTGGGCAAACCCGGATGCCCCTTGCACGAGCAGCTCGGCAAGGATGCGATCCTGAATTCTCTTCCCTCCTCCTATCTTGATTTTCTCGATCATTACAGAATGAACAAGCCTGCAGTCAACTACCATGGTCTTTTGGGGTTACTGCAGACTTTCGAGAAAGACCACCAACTGAATAAGGGGGTGGTGAATTTAGTGGGAGGAAGTAGAGGTCGTCATCCCTTTAAAAAGGGAAGAAGAAAATAAATAAGAAGGGAAAGAAGGTGCAGAATGCTCCTGGCCCTAGTCAGACCAGGAAGTATAAGGCTGATCAGTCTTCTGCAGAGTGCTTCTACTGCAAGAAGAAGGGACACTGGAAGAGGAACTGTCCTCTTTATATTGCGTTCCTTGATCCGAACAGGCCGAGGAAGCAGAAGTCTGCTGAATAACGTATTTATATGATAAAACCTTGTAATTACTCAATTGTTGATACTGCTAACTGGGTATTGGATACTGGTAGTCCAATTCATATTTGTAATTCGTTACAGGGACTTCAAGTTAGCAGAAGATTTGATGATGGAGAACAGTTTCTGAGCATCGGGAATGGAAATCGTGTTCCAGTACTGGCGCTCGGAGTCCTGCATCTTGTCTTTGAGTCTTGTACTGTCGAACTAGTCGACTGTCACTATTGTCCTAGTTTCATTATGTGCGTAATCTCTGTAGGCCTTTTGGCCAATTGTGGTTTTGAACTATCAATAAAGGAGGTTTTTGCAATGTTATTTTAAATAACTCTCTGATAATGAAAGCTAGATTAAATAATGGCATATATGTACTATCAAGGCCTGTTAATGTAATGTACACTTCTAGCAAACGTCCAAGGTTAGATAATGTCAACGATTTGTATCTTTGGCACTGTAGGCTAGGTCATATTAACCAAATAGATAAACAAGATGCGAGGAGATGGACTCCTCGAGGTCAGTGATTCTGAATCACTGCCCACTTGTGAATCCTGTTTACTTGGTAAAATGACCAAATCACCTTTTACTGGAAAAGGTGAATGAGCTACAGAACTTCTAAGTCTAATACATACTGATGTATGTGGACCGATGACAGTTAGTGCCAAAGGAGGATACAAATATTTCATTACTTTTACAGACAACTTTTCAAGGTTCGATTATGTCTTTCTAATAAGACATAAGTCTGAGTCATTTGAAATGTTCAAACGATACCGTAATGAAGTAGAAAAGCAAACTGGAAAAAGTATTAAAACTCTTCGATCTGATCGAGGTGGTGAATACTTATCTGGTGCTTTTTTGACATATCTTGAGGAGAATGGAATTCTCTCACAGTGGACTCCTCCAGGAACACCACAGTTGAATGGTGTGTCCAAAAGAGGAATCGAACCTTGTTGGACATGGTTCGATCCATGATGGGTTTTGCAACTTTGCCGCTATCCTTTTGGAGATATGCGCTTCAGACAGCCTGTTACTTATTAAATGATGTTCCAAGTAAGTCTATTGTCTCCACTCCGTATGAGATGTGGACTGGACGTAAACCCTCAATCTCACACCTTCGGATCTGGGGTTGTCCGGCTTACGTAAAGCGTTTTGACTGTGACAAACTTGGTCCTAGGTCTGATCGATGTTTATTCATTGGTTATCCTAAGGAAACCAAAGGGTATTTCTTCTATTTGGAGAATGAACAAAAGGTGTTCGTTGCTCTTAGAGCTATCTTTTTAGAAAAGGAGTTCTTGGAGAAGGAACTATAGCCTCTAAGATTGAACTTAATGAAGTTCAGCCAATAGAAGAACCTGCACTCTCTAAGGACATCGTAGAACCGGCTGTGATTGAATCACACCCAGAACCCATTAGGAGATCCGGTAGAATACCGCATCAGCCGGACAGATACTACGGTTTCTTGGTCCGGGACGGTGATCCCATTGAGCTCGATAAGAATAATGAGGATCCGATCACCTATATGGATGCACTTCAGAGATCTAACTCTGAGGCATGGCTTGGAGCCATGCGATCCGAAATGGAGTCCATGGAAATCAACAATGTTTGGACATTGGTTGATCCACCTGAAGGAATAAAACCCATCGGGTGTAAATAGATCTTCAAACGGAAAAGGGGTGCAGATGGGAAGGTAGAGACCTATAAAGCCCGTCTGGTTTCCAAGGGGTATCGTCAGCGATATGGTTTCGATTATGACGAGACTTTCTCCCCTGTGGCAATGCTCAAGTCCATTCGGATCATGCTTGCTTTGGCAGCATATTTTGATTACGAGATCTGGCAGATGGATGTCCGAACCGCTTTCCTAAATGGGGAGCTGGAAGAGGAGGTGTATATGATACAGCCTGAAGGGTTCACATCCACAGATGAATCAAAGGTATGCAAGTTGCAGAGGTCCATCTATGGACTCAAGCAAGCGTCTCGAAGTTGGAACTTATGGTTTGATAGGTGTATCAAATCGTACGTCTTCGTTAGGAACGGAGAAGAACCGTGCATCTATAAATGGTTAATGGTTTTGTGATTGTATTCCTAGTACTGTATGTTGACGACATTCTCTTAATCGGGAATGATGTCGTAGCATTACAAGGAATAAAGGTCTGGTTATCATCTCAGTTCTCCATGAAGGACTTGGGTGAAGCTTCTTACATACTAGGTATGAAGATCTATAGAGATAGATCTAAGAAGCTTTTGGGATTGTCCCAGTCTACGTACATTGACACCGTGCTGAAACGGTTCAGCATGGAAAATTCCAAGAAAGGCTATCTTCCGATAGGTTCTGGAATTACTCTTTCCTAGAAGGATTGTGCGACAACTCCTGAGGAAAGAGAGCGCATGAGTAGAGTACCTTATGCTTCTACAGTAGGCTCTATCATGTATGCTATGACTTGTACTAGACCAGACGTGGCATGCTCACTAGGAGTAGTGAGCAGATACCAGTCTGACCCAGGTGAGGCGCATTGGAAGGTGGTTAAGTCCATCCTTAAGTATTTAAGAAATACTAAAGATCAATGGCTGATTTATGGAGAACCTGACTTGAAACTTGTGGGGTACTCTGACTCAAGTTTCCAGTCGGACAGAGATGATAGCAAGAGTGTGTCAGGGTTTGTATTTACCATGAATGGAGGAGCAATATGCTGGAAAAGTTCCAAGTAGCCAACTGTTGCAGACTCGGTATGCGAAGCAGAATAAATTGCAGCATCAGATGCAGCAAAGGAAGCTGTATGGTTGTGGAAGTTCCTTAGAGAGCTAGGGATGGCACCTTCCCTAGATGGTCCTGTTTCGGTGTACTGTGACAGCACTGGAGCCATTGCTCAAGCTAAGGAGCCTAAAGCTCATCACCGCACCAAGCACATACTGTGGTGCTACCACCTCGTATGAGAAATCGTGGAACGAGGCGACATCAATCTTCTGAAGATCGATGGAAAAGAAAATCTGGCCGACCCCTTCACTAAAGCCCTCGGATAAAAGAGTTCGACTATTGTAAAAGGGAAATGGGTATTAGATACTCTTCTGATTGGCTTTAGTACAAGTGGGAGTTGTTGGGAATTGTGTCCCAAAGCCAATCGCCTGGGTTGTAGGCGGTTGTGCTGAGTATTGTATTCATTTTATGAATTAATAAAATATTATTTTGGTAGCTCATCATATATTATATTTCCCTAAAATGAGCTCTTTCCATGTGATGAAGTCCTTAGGACTACACTGACTTCGATACAGATAGGATGTATCGAGTGGTCCTTAAACCCAGTTCACAACCAAAGGATATATTGTACTGGATGGCAATATATCAAGTATAGGTTGTTGCAGTTCACATCATTTGGTTGTCCTCTTGACCAAATGAGTGTGGTGACACTGATGTGATCTGCAAGTGGGATATGTGATATCTTATTGAACGTGACTCCGTGCAGCCCCTTTCTGCCAAAGGGAAACTCACGATTGGATGTGGGTATATGTGTCCCTCTGACCTGAGGTCATCACGGTAGCTTGCAAGCAACTCCCTGTGCTTTGGTGCCGGACTACCTGGATTTTTAATCCGGTGATGGAAGGTTTTTGGGTATAGGCAAGTACTTGTGGAGCAGTGATGGACCAAGATGGAATTGACCTGTCCGAATAGTTTGGTTTGAATGTCTCGCAGTATCTCAATTTAGCAAATCCTCGACCGGGGTAGCCCTAGTGAAGAGTCACCAGGCTTGCGAGGTTGAGACACGTAGTCGACTGACACAGTCTGGGTTGGCAGCCCAATGTCAGTCGTCCTGAACATTAGAGGTCAAAGGGATGAATTATACGGTAACCATATGCCAGAGGTTCGATAGTTTGCTCCCGCATCTTCGACCTATCTGGATGTCGGGACCCATTGCTAGATGGTTTCCTGTGCTAGTACTAGAATTGTTCTAGTGATACCGTTTAGGTTCGAACCTATGAGGTCACACGCCACAGAGGATAACTCTCTGATCCGGATACCGATTTCGATTAAGAATCGTCTCGGTTTTATGGTCATGGTATTTTTTGAGCACTCTTTTCCCCATCTTTCCCTTATCTGAGTCAACTAGAAATTGTTCCGGGCTGACCAGCACTGCACCAGGATTTTTCTGAATCAGTTTTGAACTGATTCAGAGTTCGTTTCGACCTCCAATTGGTTGTGAACCAATTGAACCCAATCTTGTGGGCTTGAACCAATTAAATTGAATTGAACCCCTTTTAATTGGACCAGTTTTTTGAACCAAGGATTGAACCAACCGTTTGGTTTAAATGGGTTTGAACAATTTCCTTGGACCGGTTTTGAATCGGTGCTCTTTCTTTCACCGTGTAAATATTTTAAACGTTGGAAGACCAAACGACCGAAATCGCTGGGCACGTCTCTTCTCTTCCCTCCACCGGATGGCCTTTAACCCTCGTTCATTGCAAGTTAAAGGGTGTAACGCAGCCGTTCCCAGCCTCTTATACTCCCTCTCCCTACTGTTCTACATAAACCCCTACAGTCCCCCCTGTTCTTAGTGAACACTAGAGTTTTTGGCTGGGAGTTGACGTTCTGGGTGTTTTTTTTTTTGGCTGAAAAACCGTAGAGCTGGTTCCTTCCTTGGAGAGCTCATCATTCTTTCACCTGAGGTTTATAGGGCTGGGTTTTGGTCAGAGATTAGGAGAGAAAGACCCTTGATTCCCTATCTTGCAAGTGCTCAAAATCTGCTCTGCAGCAAGGATAATTGCTGCAACTTACCGTGTCCATTGCTCCTTCCAGTGGCTAGCACCGCTCGTGGAGAAGGATCGGTGAACCCCGGGCAGGTCTCCCCTCTAGAGGGAGTATTCCTTTACTCTTGGGAGCAAGAGGTCGAGCCGGATTCATTGCTACAGCTCCTAACGCAATTAAGAAGGCTACTATTTTTCTGCAGTAGAATTTTTCTGGCAGCGACTTGGGTGATTTTATACACCCTATACATTGTGTATTTCTTGCAGATTTCGATTGGTGGTCAAAGAAGACTCTTCTCCCTTGCCGCTATTTCGATTCGGGAGGAAAAGGAGCTCCGGACATTGCCGTTTGGTCGCTGTTTTGAAGAGCAAAAACAGAGTAACCAAACGTCCAAAGGAAGAAGACAACAGGAATAAAGTTATTCCTATTATCCAGCTATTCCAGTAGTTATTCCAGATGGAATAAAGGTATGAAAAATTTTATTTTATCATGCATAAATAAATGTATTTATTTATATATTTTACAAATATTATATGCTTTGTTACATGCCTATTTTAATACATACAACTTGAATAGATTAGGTTCTGGGCGGAGCAATTTTTCGCTGCGTGTTTTTAAAAAATGTTTTAAAATCCCCTGTGCTCCCGTCCCCTATTTGCATGCCTAGCATAGGACCTTGTCAAACCACCTGCACCCTGTTTCTTTCACCTTTGGGCCGGCCCCTTGAAACCCCTAGAAGCCCAACATGCCCTCCTAGGCATCCTTGAAGTGTTGACCAAGTCCAAGATGTGTGCTTGAGTGGAATAGTCAAAGCATGAAGGGAGAAGGAGAAGATTAGGTCAAATCCTAACCTAGTTAGGACTTATGCTCCTAATTGTTTTAAGATTTATTTTTCTAACCTAGCTAGGAGAGGACTTGTAACCCAAGTGTGTAACCCTAGTTAGAGGACATGGGAACTCTATAAATACCCCACCCCTCCCCCTCTTGTAAGCAATTTTTATTCATGATATCAAAACCTGGTAAATTTATTTGAGCTTACGAGCTTGTATTATTTTGCTTTTGTTCTTTGGTTTGTGTTTATGTTCTCTTGCTTGGCCGAGTTCTTGCTGCCCTAGCATCCTTCCACACCCTAACTCACTGCCATCTAAGCCTTCACACGTCCAAGAAGGAGTGCCCTAGGCTGCCAAGCAAGGATATCTTCATCAAGCTTCAAGCCGCTCCGCTTCTAAACCCTAACATGATTCTTTCTAAACCTAGTTCCTTTCTTTTTCTTACTTGCTATTTTGATTGACCCTTGACATTTTGCAGGATCCTCGAGGTGTTTCACCTCATAGAGGAGGCTTTTCATGCCTCTAGGACCACCCAAATTAGTCATCAGTTCAAAGGAAACCAAGCTTCATCATCCAGGCTCTAATCAAGTGCTGTGTGATCTCTTCATCGAAAGTTCTTCAAATCATTGATTGGTAATATCCTTTCCTTCTTTTAATTTCTGATTTGATGAAGATAAGCTATCCTAATCAGGGAGTTTCTCAATTCTTGGGTCCTAGAATTTATTATTTTGCATGAGTTTGCCTGCGAGATGAAGATTCTTTGCATTGCTACTTCTTATGCTAGTTCTTACTTTTATTTAGAAATTTAGCCTACAAACTTAAATTATAAAAATCAAATTAGTTTACTATTTTTCCTGCATGTTTAGCAATCTTAAAGTCATCTCGCATCATACATCCACTCCCCAAGACCCACCTGGGAATTCACTATAATCTCAATCAATTACAGCTGATTAGTTTTCCAGGCTCACTAATCAAAACCTAACTTGTTTTCACAAGGCTTACAAGTCAAAATCTCACTTGGTTTTTTGGACTAACCAAGAATCTAAATGGTTTTAAGAATAACCACCAACCTCCCTTGGTTTTGTAGGCTAACCAAGAACCTAAATGATTTTCAAAGGCTCACAAAAAACCTCCTTGGTTTTCAAATAGGCTAACCAAAAATCTTTACAACAAATATAAGTTTGAAGTAAAGAAATAATGAAACCTTTTTAATAAAAACGAGTATTTCTTTAAAGATTTGTTGTAGTGCTACCTCCAACTTGATGAAGCCTCTTTTAATGCTTAAGAAGGTTGATCTTGAAAGCTCTTGAAGACTCTTAAATGCTTGGAGACTTGCTTTTGGCTTGGAAGTAGTTGAACTCAATGAATAGGAGTGAATGCTCTCTTTTCTTTTCTCTTGGTTATTCTCTTTTCATTCTCTTTTCTTTTTATTTGATTTGAATCAATTAAATACCTTTCCAAGATCTCAAACCCAGTTTCTAGCCGTTAGATATGAAAAACTAGCAGTTGGGAGCCAAGAGGAGTGAGTTCTGCATTTGAAAAACTAGCCATTACTGTTCCCAGAACTTTAAGTGTAGACACTTCAAGCTGTGAGTGGATACTTAGGGTCGACACTTCCAATCCATGAGTCAACACCTAGTTTAAATATCTTCAATGCAGTTTTCTGAAATTCTCAGATGTGTCAGCACTTCTTCAAGTGAGTCGACACTGTGAGTCGACACTTAGCATCCATGTGTCGATACTTCAGACAAGTCTTCAACTTCAGCAAGTTTTGTAATCCAAAAAATCTCATGCGATGAGCTGATCCATGTGTCAACACTTTGAGTCGACACCAAACATCCATGTGTTGACACTTCAGCCATGCCACTGAAACTTTCTTTGCATACCGGTTTGAGTCGACACTTTCTCAGTCATGTGTCGACACTTTGAGTTGACACTTCACTGAGATTTTCACAAAAATAATTGAACTTTTGCTGAAACAAAATTATGTTGACTTCTTATGTCCTTTCAAGCATTCTTCAACTAACAAAGTCCTCTTTGAGCAGATCTTCCATCTATATTTAGGACTTTTCAATTAATCAATCTTTTGTTAAGTTGATGAGCACCTTTTTCTATAAAAACACACTTCAAAGAAATCATTAATACTCAACTTATACTTAAATATTTTACTTATCATCAAAATCAATAACAGAGTCAACAATCTCCCCCTTTTTGATGATGACAAAACCTTTAAGTATAAATTGCACAATAAAGGCTTTCAAAGGAAATTTTCAATGTGCGTAGAGATTATTGCAAAAGGTATTGAAGAAATTAAAAGAGTTGTATCAGAGTTGAGAGTATTGCAATAGCTAAGAGTATCAGAACTCAAAATATATAAGAGAAAACATCATGTATCATGATATTCTAAGAAAAATGCTCAAGAGAGATAATTTCAACAATAAACAATACTCCCCCTGAAGAGATGATCTATAAAAAAAAATTAGTGGACATCTTTTAAGCATCAAAAGAGTAGAATTGGACAAGGAATTCAGTTCAAATCAGATTTTCAATACAAAAAAGGTATTGAAACATACAAGTTTTCAATACTCCCCCTCACTCAATGCACAGAAATTTTCAAAGTTGCAGAATTTTAAATTTCAAAATTTTTCTTTCAGTCATACAAATTTATACTTATTTCTCATTTATACTTATACTAAAGTTTCTCCCCCTTTGTTATCATTAAAAAGGAAGGAAGAAATAAATGAGTTTGAATAAAGAAGTAAGTCATTCGCTCAATCATAAAGGAAGACAATAAATTACTGAGAGTAACTAATGCATTTTATTCACTCAAGTCATAAGGTGAAACATAATATTTCATTCACTTAAAACAAGTTTGATACATAAAGGGAACATCAAAATATATAAAAAGTATAGCAATATAAACCATATAAAAACTATCCTAAGCATCATCCTCATCATCTGAGGATCCAATCTCGATCGGTCCAGTATCAGTGAAAGCACGAGTTCGGGGCCACATTGACTTAAGATCACGAAGATGAGTCCTGGTCAGTCTGGAAGGAGTACAATGACACAACCTCTGCATCGAACATAAGTCCTCCCTCTAGCTAGAGCAAAAGAGGTAGAAGCTATATCATCAGTAGGAATAGAACTGATCGAAGTGACAGACTCAACAGCTATCGGATGTGGTGTATGGTCAAATAAAGAACTAGAATCAAGATGGTGGAAACCAGGTGTGTAGAAACTTAGCTCTCGAATAAGAGAAGATGTATGCAAGGATGGTGTATCAACTACAGGTGTATCAAAAATCGGTGTATCAACTGAAGAAATGATAGGTGTATCAGTGATAGGTGTATCAGCTGAAGAAACGATAAGTGTATCAACAATAGAGAAATCAATAACAGGTGAATCAATAATAGGTGAAAGTATGGAATGGCAAAAAGATCAACAGATCTAGAAGGTGGTGTGGAATGATAGGAGTCTGAAAGTATGAACTCGAAGGATCATGAATGGGACTCCTAGGTAAGTCAGCTACTGTCTTCGGCACTAGCTCTGTCATCATATCTGGAAAGTCAAATCTATCAGAGTCAGTCTCATCATCATCATCATCTCTGTCTGGTCCCAGAGCAAGTGGAACTGGAGCTGAATCTGGAACACTCCAGAAGAGGGTCTAGATAGTGCAGACAATATAGCAATGATGCCATCACTCAATCCTCGATGGCTCTCTCTCATCTCTATAATAAAGCTATCAAGTCACTATCGAATAATCATAATATCCATCTCAATGCAATCGACTCTATCCATAAGACTCTCTGAAGCTCCTAGAACATCTGACTGTGCTATGAGGCTGGGTAGCTAGCTCAGACTGAGGAGCATGCTCTAGTTACACTGTTGGCTTAGGCTGAATCTCAGGTAGATGTGCCTCTGAAGGTCTTGCCTCGCCGAATATAGGCGCTGTCCTCTGTAGTGTCCTTATCTCTGTCATCGACCTATCCTGATACTCGATGACTCCACTAGCCTTTGACCAACTGATATCCCATCTGGTAAAGTGATGTGATGTCATAGACATCAATGTGTAAAAGCATCCGGTAGGGCTCATCATCAAATATCACTCCATATGCTCTGAAGATCAAGGTCAAGGCCATCCCATAGGGCAAACATAGTCTCTGACTGATCGATGTCTCTGTCATCTGATATACCATAAGTATCGGAAGGCAAACTGGTGCATGATGAACTAAGGAGACCATCACAAGTAGCTCTCTCTCTGTGATGTAGTTAAAACATCTGATCTTCGATAGAAGAATCCGAGCAACAATATGATGCAATAACCTCATCTCAGCAGAAAATCGGGATGCTACAACAGTGGCTCCCTCAGGTAGAACATCTGAGTCAAAAATGCACTGGAGTCCACTAAACCTATCCACTAAGCTATCAATAATAATTCCTATCATGGACATATCTCATACTTTGCTTAGAACCTCTGCAGTCACCAGGATATCTCTGCCATGAACCTGTGCTATCCATCCATCACTGCCATGGGCTAAAGATCCGTAGAACTCTCGTATCAAGTCCGGGTAGAATCTCTCTGTCAACGAGCAGAATGAAGTCAAACCAGCATCTCTAACCCACTGACTAATCCGAAAGTGCTGCTGGTCGATGAATCCAAAGTCTACACGGCATCCTTCGATAACTGTCTTCAAACCCATGTGACTAGAAGCTAGAAAAAGTGGCTGAGCAGATGGATCAGGTGCTCTAGCTTCATGTATGGCTTTTGTCCTTCTCTCTTCTTCATGGT
Source organism: Areca catechu (assembly GCA_021397845.1). Taxonomy (NCBI): domain Eukaryota; kingdom Viridiplantae; phylum Streptophyta; class Magnoliopsida; order Arecales; family Arecaceae; genus Areca; species Areca catechu. The sequence goes on from CM038040.1 coordinate 136,660,486, forward strand.
TGGATCGTCGAGGGTGATGAACAATTTGCTTTGTAGGTCCCATTCCATAGATTCATGGATTGAACAAGAAAGGAGAGGAAACCTAGGGTTTCCACGGTTCAAAACGAAAATGGAAGAGGGATCGTAACAAAAATGAAACCAAGAACTATTCAAAACAGAAATTTGAGAGGATTTTTGATAAAATTTGGAGGGAAACAATGATTAGAACAGTGCTAGGGCAAGTGTTGGCTCGAATTAGGAAGAAATGGGAAAGAAAACACTTCATTTTCACCTTTATTCTCGATCTGTAGCCATTCATGTGTCGACTCACGATATAGGGCCATGTGTCGACAAATCAAGGTGTCAACACATACAGGTGTCGACACATCGACTTAAAACCGAAAAAAAAGAGAATGAAGTGTAGAGAAAATCACTAGGAATACAATGACATTCAAGATGTTAAATGTAATTGATGTCAAATTTGATCTTTTATGGGCCAAGAAGTAGAAAATTTCAATCAAAAGGATTAATGACCCCAAGTTCTCTTCTAATCATACTGAATCGATCTTCTTGAGAGGCTTAGTCAAAATATTAACTAATTGTAATTCAGTATAAATAAATTCAAGTACAACATTATTATTTTCAACATGACCTCTAATAAAATGATGCCTATTTTTAATATGTTTACTTCTAGAATGCTGAACAGGATTCTTAGTTAAGCAAATAACACCAGTATTATCATATATTATGGGTGTGCAAGTTAATTTGATTCCAAAATCTTCAAGTTGTTGCTTAATCCACAAGATTTGAGCACAACAACTTCCTGCTGTAATATACTCAGCCTCAGCTGTGGATAGTGCAACTGAAGTTTGTTTCTTGCTAAACCAGGAGATTAAGTTAACTCCTAGAAATTGGCAAGTTCCACTAGTACTTTTTCTATCTAGTTTACATCCAGTAAAATCAGCATCAGAATATCCAATTCAATCAGCAGATGAGTCTCTAGAGTACCACAAGCCAATATCAATTATACCAGATAAGTATCTAATAATGCGCTTAACAGCCAATAAATGAGATTCCTTAGGCTCAGACTGATATCTAGCACACATGCATACACTGAACATTATATCTAGTCTACTGGTGGTCAAATACAATAAAGAGCCAATCATACCTCTATATAATTTTTTATCAACAGATTTACCATGCTCATCTTTATTAAGTTTACAAGAGGGGCTCATAGGTGTACCTATTGACTTAGTAGTCTCCATCCCAAACTTCTTTATGATTTTCCTCATATACTTAGCTTGGTTGATGAAGATTCCATCTTTCGTTTGCTTAATTTGGAATCCAAGAAAGAAATTAAGTTATTCCATCATGCTCATTTCAAACTCACCCTGCATTAGCTTTGCAAACCTTGACAAAGAATCTCATTAATAGCACCAAAATAATATATCAACATAGATTTGCACTACTAATAAATCATCATTTTTCTTTTTTAGAAATAAGGTTTTATCAACATGGCCTCTAAAAAATTCATTTTCAATCAAAAATTTGCTGAGTTTTTATACCATGCTCGGGGTGCTTACTTTAAACCATAAAGTGTCTTGTGCAATTTGAAAACATAATTAGGATGTGTATGATTTTCAAATCCAGGTGGTTGTTCAACAAAAATTCTTCTACTATATAGCCATTTAGAAAACCACTTTTAACATCCATTTGAAATAGTTTGAAATTCATAAAACAAGCAAATGCTAACTGTAGTCTAATTGCCTCAAGTCTAGCAACAGGAGCAAAAGTTTCATCAAAATCAATTCCTTCCTCCTGATTATAGCCTTTGGCAACTAGCCTAGCTTTATTTCTAATAACAATTCCATTTTCATCTAACTTATTTCTAAACACCCATTTAGTGCTAATAATAGAAACATTAGATGGTCTTTCTATTAATGTCTAAATATTATTTCTATCAAATGAATTAGTTCATCTTGCATAGCATTTATCCAGTTAGGGTCTCTTTTAGCATCTTCAAAATATTTAGGCTCTACTTGAGAAACAAAAGCAATATAATCACATTCATTTCTAATTGAGGATCGAATTCTTACTCCTTTTGATTGATCACCTAGGATTAATTCCTTAGGATGTCCATGAGCATACCTCCACTCCTTAGATAGATCTTGGTGCTTTGGTGTGGATTATATGGCTTTACATTTTTCATCTTGGTCTTGATTTTCTTCATTGTGTTGAGAGGGTTGATCATCCAATGTTAACTTTTGCAACTTATCAGCACCTGCACATGCACCAGAGGTATCCTCTTTTCTGGAGGATTTGTTAGTAGACTCTTCAAAAATCACATGCACGGACTCCTCTACAAGTAGGGTTGTTTTATTAGAAATTATGTATGCCCTGCTTGATGTAGAGTATCTTAGAAAGATACCTTCATCAGACTTGGCATCAAATTTTTCAAGAATTTCTTTACCATTATTCAAAATAAAATATTGACAACCAAAAACTCGAAAATACTTTAAAGTTGGTTTTCTTTGATTCCACAGTTCATAAGGAGTTTTCTTTAAGATAGGCCGGATTAAAACATGATTTAAAATGTAACATGCAGTATTAATTACTTCAGCCCAAAAATATCTTGGCAAATCATTTTTGCAAAGCATAGTGCATGCCATTTCTTCTAAAGTATGATTTTTCCTTTCTACTATCCCATTCTGCTAAGTACGATTTTTCCTTTCTACTATCCCATTCTGCTAAGATATCCTTGGTACAGAAAAATGTGTTCTATACCTTTCTCATTACAAAAACTTTCAAAATCTTGATTTTCAAATTTAAAACCATGATCACTTCGTATGTAAATAACAGAAGTACCTTTTTCATTTGAAACTTTTCGGTAAAACTTTACAACTGCAGAAAATGATTCATCTTTATAAGCAAGAAAGAAAACCAAGTAAATCTTGAAAAATCATCCACTATAACCAATCCATATCTCTTACCTCCTAGACTAGATGTTCTAGTTGGTCCAAAGAGATCCATATGGAGTAGTTCTAGTGGTCTACTGGTGGTAACAAAATCTTTAGATTTGAAAGAAGTTTTGACTTGTTTTTCAAATTGGCAAGCTTGACAAACTTTATCTTTTTCAAAAACTAGTTTTGGTAAATCTCTTACTAAATCCTTTTTACAAAGTTTTGAAAGTAAGTACATACTAGCATGTCCTAGTCTTCTATGTCAAAGCCAACTAGTCTCATCTTCAGTAGAATTCATTGCAACTAGGCATTCTCCATTAGGTAAGGATAGATTATCTAAATCTACCAAATAAATATTACTATGCCTTTTTCCAATGAATTGTACTCCATTTTTATTAGGACTAGCAATCATGCAATAAGATGATTTAAAAATAACCTGAAAACCTTTGTCGCAAAACTTACTAATACTTAAAAGATTATGCTTCAAACCTTCAACTGGAAGTACATTATTAATACTTGTAGAAGGGGTGATACGAACCTTACCAATGCCAATGATTTTTTTTTATCATTATCCCCGAAGATCACACTCCCTCCATTCATTGCCTCAAGAGAGGTGAATTGCTTCACATATCCTGTCATGTGCCTTGAGTAACCACTATCAAGATACCATAGTCTTTTGTTCTCTTGGTTGCAAGACACACCTGTAAAACAAATCAAGTTTTGTTTTTAGGTACCCAAGCCAACTTGGGTCCTTTAGGGTTAGTGCTTAAATTGGTTCCTTTTGGAACCCAAATTTTTCTAGAGTTATTAATTTTTCTCATATTACATTGAAAAGCTTTGTGTCCTTGTTTTTTGCATAAAAAGCATGATACTAGATGATGCAGGTATAAAAAAGTTTTTCAAATACTTTTATTATCTTTGGGGTCTGTATCCTATTCCTGTTTTGTTAAAAACAACTCTTTGATTATTTAAAAGAAGATTTAGTTTTTCTGAGCTAAAAGTAAACTTTTCAACAAAAGGTTTTATTTTATCAAGCTCATTTTTATTATTTTTATTTTCTAATTCCAAATCCTTGTTTTTCTTCAAAAGATCACCATTTGTAATGATAGTCTTAGGTCTTTTCAAAACATCATTTTCCATGATTAAGGCCTTATTTTTCTTTTCCAAAACATCAAGTTTAGTTTTTAATTCACTAACTTCATTCAAAAGAGAATTGTTTTCATGAGAAAAACTATTTGCATGCTTTTTCAACTTTCTATATTCAGTTAAAATTAGTTTGTAATCATGCATTAATTTATCAAAAGTATTTCTTAATTCATCAAAAGTAAAATCTATTTCTGTATCAGAAGTTACCTCTTCCTACTCTTGATGTGCCATGAGACATAGGTTTGCAATTTCAGCTTATTCTTCCTCTGAACTGGAGTCTTCACTATCACTCCAGGTCGCCATCATAGCTTTCTTTCTAAGCTTATTTCTTAACTTCTTTAGGAGAGGGTAGTCAAATTTATATTGACCAAGCTTCTTGCACTCGAAGTATGTAGGTATTTCCTTCTCCTTTTCCTTTTCTTTCTCCTTTTTCTTTCCCTTCTCTTTAGTTGATTGAAACTTCTTCTTATAGGGAAACTTCTTCTCTTCATGAACTTCCTGAATTTTCTATCAAGGAGTGCTTCTTCACTCTCTTCTCCTTCTTCTTCTTCAGATTCATCATTTGAGGATTCTACTTGAACAGTAGATTTGAATGCAATCTCCTTTTTCTTCTTGTTCATATCCATAGACTTTTTCTTTAGGTTGAACTCATAAGTCATGAGTGGTCCACCAATTGCTCCAATGGTAGCTTGTCAACATCCTTAGCTTCTTGGATGGCGGTCACCTTTGGATCCCATAATATTGAAAGTGACCTGAGAATTTTGTTGACAAGATCAGCATTAGACATTACTTTTCCTAAACTTATCATTTCATTTACAATATTTGTGAATCTTGTGTACATGTCAGTGATAGACTCATTTGGTTCCATTCAGAACAATTCATGTGTGCACTAGCATGTTCACTTTTATGTTCTTCACTTGATCGGTACCCTCATGGGTAACTTCAAGTGTCCCATATTTCTTTGGCAGATGTGCATGTAGAAATCTTATTAAACCCACTAGGATCTAATGGATAATAGAGTAGATTCATTGCTTTTGCTTTGATCTCGAATTGTTTAATGTCATTTTCATCCCAATCCTCTTCGAGCTTTGGGATGGAAATATCATTAACTATAATCAAAGGAATATGTGGACCTTTGTCAACAACGTTCCATAAATTATAATCAATAGAGTGCATATATATTCTCATCCTAGTTTATCAATAAGTATAAGTTATTCCATTGAAATATGGAGGTCTATTTGAGGCTTGTCCCTCAACTACGCTAGTACCAAGGAGGGCTGCCATAGATCTTTACTCAAGATGGTTGACCTATAAACTAAGAATAGGGCTCTGATACCACTTGTTGCCCAGTAAGCAATCCAAGAGGGGGGGTGAACTGGGTCTCTAAAAATTTAAATGCAAGTGTGTGCACCAATCCAATAATAAAACTTAGTATTATGAATGCAAGTGTAATATGCTTTTAATAAGCAAGCAGCAAAAATATAAAAACAATTAGAGAAGAGCAAATGAAAGAGACAAGCAACCACAAACACAAAGGAGATATAGTGGTTCGGTGCTATCCAATGCACCTACATCGACTCCCCAAGACCCACTTAGAAATTTACTATAATCTCAACCAATTATAACTGATTAGTTTTTTGGGCTCACTAATCAAAACTTGACTTGTTTTCACAAGGTTCACAAGTCAAAACCTCACTTAATTTTCTGGGCTAACCAAAAACCTAAATGATTTTAAGGCTAACCACCAACCTCTCTTGGTTTTGTGGGCTAACCAAGAATCTAAATGATTTTCAAAGGCTCACCAATAACCTCCTTGGTTTTCCAATAAGCTAACCAAAAACCTTTACAACAAATATAAGTTTGAAGTAAAGAAATAATGAAAGCTTTCTAATAAAAGCGAGTATCTCTTTGAAGCTTTGTTGTAGAGCTGCCTCCAACTTGAAGCCTCTTTTAATGCTTAAGAAGGTTGATCTTGAAAGCTCTTGAAGGATCTTGAATGCTCTTGAATACTTGAAAACTTGCTTTTGGCTTGGAAGTAGTTGAACTCAATGAATAGGAGTGAATGCTCTCTTTTCATTTTTCTTGGTTATTCTCTTTCCATTCTCTTTTTTTTGATTTGATTTGAATCAATTAAATACCTTCCCGAGACCTCAAACTTGATTTCTAGCCATTGACATGAAAAACTAGCCATTGGATGCCAAGAGGAGTGAGTTCTGTGTTTGAAAAACTAGTCGTTACTGTTTCAGAACTCCAAGTGTCGACACTTCATAAAGTGAGTCGACACTTAGGATTGACACTTTCAGTCCATGAGTCGACACCTAGTTCAAATATCTTCAATGCAGCTTTTTGGAATTCTCAGATGTGTCGGTAGTTCTTCAAGTGAGTCGACACTATGAGTCGACACTTAGCATCCATTTGTCGACACTTCAAACAAGTCTTCAACTTCAGCAAGTTTTGTAATCCAAAAAATTCAGACGATGAGCTGATCCATATATCGACACTTTGAGTTAACACCAAACATCCATGTGTTGACACTTCAGCTATACCATTGAAACTTTCTTTGTGTACCAGCTTGAGTCGACACTTTCTCAGTCATGTGTCGACACTTTAAGTTGACACTTCACTGAGATTTTCATAAAAACAACTGAACTTTTGCTAAAACAAAATTATGTTGACTTCTTGTGTCCTTTCAAGCATTCTTCAACTACCAAAGTCCTCTTTGAGCAGATTTTCCATCCATATTTTGGACTTTTCAATTAATCAATCTTTTGTTAAGTTGATGAGCACCTTTTTCTGTAAAAATACACTTCAAAGAAATCATTAATACTTAACTTATACTTAAGCATTTTGCTTATCATCAAATCAATAATGGAGTCAACAAGAATGACTTGGAAGAACTCAAGTTTGAAGTAGATTCAACAAAGTTTCAGATGAGTTTCAAAAAGTTTCAGCCAAGTGTCGGCTCATGAAATTCAAGTGTCAACTCAAAAAAGCTTGAGCTGATACGTAGAAGAAATTTTAGATGGCATGCTTGAAGTGTTGACTCATGGAGCTCAAGTGTTGACTCATGTGTTGACTCAAGGGTCGACTCAAGGCCTGTGATAAAAATTATACAGAACATGCTAAATTTCAAGACTTCTCTCAAGTGTCGACTCATAGAAGCCAAGGGTCGACTCATTAGAGAAAGTGTCGACTCACCTGAGATTTTCAGAGAGCTTTAGAAAACTTTTGTTGAACTAGTGTCGACTCATGACCTGAAGTATCGATACTTGAAGTTCTGATGAACAGTAACGACAAGTTTTTTGAAGTATAGAAATGGTCTTTTTCACCCCTAATGATTAGTTTCTCCTCTCCAACGGTCAAAAACTACTATTTGAAGTGTGGAAAGGTATTTAAAGTGGACCAAACTCAAGAAGAAAGTAACTAATGAGATTTTATTGATTATCTATTAAGAGTTCATTACTTTTGATAAAAGTTGAGCCTTCAAGCATTCAAAGTATTCAAGAGCTTTCAGCCAACCATTCAAGCATTGATTAAGGCTTTAACAACTTGAAGATAAGCTTCTTCAGCATCATTAAGAGCTTTAAAAAGATATTTTTTTTATTTAGAAAGCTTTATTGTATTTATACTTTTTTACTTATGCTTTTAGTGCTACTAGTTTCAAGTAAATTAAAACTAGTATTAAGATTTGTTGGTGAGCCTTTGTGTTAAAACCAATGGATGTTTTTGGTTAGCCTTTGTAAAAAACCAAGAAGGTTATTGGTGAGCCTAAATGATAAAACCAATAAGGGCTTTTGACTTGTGATCCAGGGAAAATAAGTTGGGTTTTGATTAATGAGCCCGAAAAACTAATCGGCTATAATCAAGGGTGATTATAGTAAAATTTTCAAGAAAAGCTTGGGAAGTGGATGTAGGTGCCAAGGGATGCACCGAACCACTATAAATTTATTGTGTTTATGATTGTTTGCTTTTATTTGTTAGTTGCTTTACATTTACATTATTATTTCTACTACATATTATCTTGATCACACAAATACTTTTGAAATATACAAGCACCTGTTTTACTTAAATTGATTCATTGCTTTTAATTGGCACATACTTGTCAAAAGTTTTTTAAAACCCAATTCAACCCCCCTCTTGGGCTAGCATCACTAGGTACAAGTGGTATCAAAGCCCGATACTCTATGCTGTGTATCAAAACTTGGTACTCAGCAAATTGATCCATTGATCTTAAGTCAAAGATCATGGCAGCCCAATATGGTGCTCTTATTGCTGAAGGGCAAGCACAAGCTTTAACCCAACCACCTTTATTCAATGGCACAAATTACACTTATTGAAAAACACACTTACATATTTTCATTCAATCTATAGATTATAATCTTTGAAAAATAATCACCAAAGGTCCTCACACACCCACTATTTTGGTTAATGGCATTCCCATACTCAAACTTGAAGAAGATTGGGATGAGAATGAAATTAAACAAGCTGAATTAAATGCTAAAGCAATGAATTTACTTTTTTGTACCTTAGACCCAAGTGAATTCAATAGAATTTCTACATGTAATTCTGCTAAAGAGATTTAGGATACACTTGAAGTTACCCATGAGGGTGCAAATCAAGTAAAGAATTCTAAAATTAACATGATTGTGCATACGTATGAAATGTTAAAAATGGAAAATTTTGAATCTATTTCTGAAATGTATGCTAGATTTACTAATATAATCAATAGCTTGAAAAGTCTAAGCAAAATTTATTTTAATGCTAAACTTGTAAATAAAATTCTCAGGTCTTCTTCTTGAGATGCTAAGGTGACTGCGACTCAAGAGGCCAAAGATCTTGATGTTCTACTCTTGGATCAGCTTTTGGTTTCTCCCATGACTTATGAGATATCCCTAAAGTAAAAGGTGGATGAGAATGATAAAAAGAAGAAAATGGTAGCCCTTGCATCCACAACTCCTAAAGAAAGCTCAAGTGATGAATTGAAGAAGATGAAGATCAAGATGAGATTGCAAATATGGATAAAAAATTTTGAAGATTCTTGAGGAGGAAGAAGCGAGGAATCAAGACAAAGGAAAAGGAGAAGGAGAAAAAAAAAGAAGGCCCAATTCATTTTGAGTGCAAGAGGCCGAGCCACTACATGTGGATTGCTCTCTTCTCAAAAAGAGCAAGAGAAAACTTAGAAAGAAGGCCAAGATGGCCACATGGAGTGATAGTGAAGATTCAACTTCAGAGGAGGAGGTGCAAAATGTTGCCAACCTGTGTTTCATGTCAAACAAAGAAGAGATAAATTCTGAATCTGAAAATAATTTTACTTTTGAGGAATTACACGATGCATTTGAAGAATTAATGAATGATTATTTGAAACTGAAATCAAATCATAAAGATTTAAGAAAATAATTTTTGAACTATTTTTCAAAAAAAAAATTTTTGAAGAAAAATATAGTTTGGTGAAAGAAAATGTTGATTTAAAAACATGTGCAATAAGGTTTCAAATAAGAAAAATGATTTGTTTAAAGAATTGCAAGATTTGAAAAAGATTAAATCAAATTTTGAAAAAGAAAAAGCTTCAAAGGATTGCAAGATTTTTGTTCAAAATGATGAGCTTTTAAAGAAAAACAAAGATCTTGAAATAGAAAACAAAATTTTAAAAGATGAGCTTGATAGAATGAAGTATTTTGTTGAAAAGTTTACTTTTAGCTCTACAAAGTTCAATTTATTGTTAAGCAATCAAAAAGCTATTTTTGATAAGGCTGGACTTGGATATAAACAACATAAAAAATAAAAATATTTGAAAAACTTTTTTATTCCAGCTTCTTCAAATGTTATATGTTTCAGCTGTAACAAATTTGGACACAAAACTTATCAATGTAATCTTAGGAAGACAAATAATTTTAGAAAAATTTGGGTTCCGAAAGGAACTATCCCTACTAACCTAAAAGGATCCAAGAAACCTTGGATACCAAATGCATCCACTTGATTTGTTTTGCAGGAATGTCTTGTAGCCCAACAAAAAGACAAGAAGATAATGGTGATAGAAAAGTGCCCTAAGAGCCAATCATTATGAGAGCCTTTTTGTAAACTTCTAGCTCATGTATGACTTACTTTCATATTAATAAAGGTATTTGATTCATTATATACTGCCGTGTCATGTTTTTATAGATTATGATGAACCCCATAGAGTAGGGCAATGGAATTAGGATTATGATGGAATTCATAACAGTGAGACCTAATTTCCTATAAATCCTAATCTAGAATGTTCCTAGTCGTTGGACCATCGATTCGGGGATCATGAATCCGAAAAGACTAGCTTATCCTATATATGCTCAGTTGATGAAGGTGGTTGATCTGATAACAACTTGTGTAGAGACACTAATACTAGGATAAGGGTGCTCATCAGGGTATGAGTACACTGGACTGATCGACACCAGGATTATCTTATGGAAGTCTTACTAATTGTCAAAAGATAGATCCCAGAGTAGAAGTTGTGCATGTGATCTTTAGACCTGAGGTCACCATGGTTCCTTGTGCACACTAAGCCATATTTTGGTTCATACTCATTCATGCTATTGCGACATGTACGGGGTGTTCTAGGTATGGTGGAAGGTGTACGAAGGATGTGAGTAGACTAACAAGAAATTGATCATTCCTAGTAGGAGGAATTGTTATCCCATGCAATCTCTTCGATGAGTGACTCAAGGAGCCTTTAATCAAAGCAGGATGAGATTAGTGAAATCTAATCAGTCATTAGCTGAGTCCTCATGATCGAGCTGAGATTCGATATGATGAAGTGTCAGGGTTTGACATCTATCCATACCTATCACTTAATCAGGATAATGGGAGATCGAAAGATTGCATTGCATAGTAACTTATTACTGAAGGATATTTTAGTATTTTCTACCAAATTTCTCATCTTCTAGGTAGGCATGACATGTTGCTAAATGTCAATCTTGTCTTATAGGTTTTCATGAACCAATTGGTTTGGTTTCAAGAGTCAATTCGATGTGTGATTCGAATTGGATAATTAGATGAGCCAATTTGAACTAATTAGGTTAATCGAGTTCGATCAGATTGAATCGGCTCAAACCTAAATCTATTGATAGCTAGATGTGGAACCCAATAGGTCACACACAATAGAGACTTGGCCAAAGATGTCATTCATGATTTAATTAGGGTCATAAGATCCTAATTGGTTAGCCAGATTGCATACTAGCATATGTAGGCTAACCTAATTCCTAACCCAATTGGATTGGGTCTGGTTGCTTGCTAATTGGGCTAACCTAATTATGAGAAACCTAAATTAGATTGAGTCCTAAGTGCGGCTAGCCAAATCAGAGATTAATCTGATTTTAATTTGGACTTAAGGGCATTTTAGGTGCCATATATGAAGAATCCCAATGGCATGGGACTCTTGGTACCTAAATGATACCTTAACTTTAAAAGGGCACAGAAGGGCCTACAGACCTCTGATCTAAAAATAAAAGATATGGTCAGAAAGCTTATTTGATGCCCTTTCCAATGAAATCATATTGCATATGTTTGACCACATCAATTTGATGCTTTGGGTGGACTAAATGGAAAGGGAAAGACTATTTGCGCCCTTTGGCACACCCGGGAGAATAAGTGGCATGCAGAAGGACTAAAAGTCCTTCTGTAGATGAGACTCTAAGAGTTTCATCAAAAGGCATCTCTTCATTTTATCCCCATGGTATTAAGAAGTCTAATAGCCAGTTTAAAGTTTAAAGGGATGGCTTGAAGAGGTGTGAAAGGTGGTGCGCACATGAAGAGTCGCGCCACTTCATATGCGCGTGCACAACAGAGGGCAGAGTCCTTCTGCCTTTGAAACTCTTCAAGCCTCGTGTTACTTCAAATTAAAGAGGCATCTCCCTATCTCAGAAATTGGTATTTGACACATGGCGCGATGGGGATTGATCTGGTAAGTAAAAGAACACAGATATGACTCTCCATTCCCGAAGAGTCTTATCATATATGTTGTTTCATATATGATAAGTGTTGTCGGGATGCATTTCACGCCCCATCTGAGATTGTAAATAGGGTATGGTGAAATGAGAAAGATGGACTTCGATCTTCTGAGAGTCTGAGTGTTTTATTTTTCCGAGAGTCAGAGTGTTCTTCCACTTTCTCCCTCCCTCCTTATTTTAGGACAAGACTTGTCTTGTTAAGACAAGTTCTTCTACACTAGGACAAGGCTTGGTTTTAGGACATAAGCCTGTAGGGTCCTAGAGGAGGGTAGTACTAGTTCCTACAGTGGTTTAGGATAGTGTCTTGAGTGTCCTTCAATAGGACAGGGTGTCCTACAGTGGTCAATAGACCAAAGGCTACCGAAAGAGTTTCACTTCTCCAAGCAACTTGAAGGAGTTCTTCCTTGGTCCGAGTTTCATGTGGATCACAGTTGGAGGGCTTGCGCTTGTGAGCCTTGTGAAAAAAGTTGGATTTCAGCGATCCAGGTATTTTTCTTGACTTTATTTGATGATTCATTAGTTGTTATTGCCCAAGGGGTTCCTGGGAATTAGGGTTTTCTATACATGTTATACATGTTAGGGTATCATGCTATGAAATTTTATTTTGAAAGTCAATTCCACATGTTGCATGAACCCTGGCACCTTGGGACAATTCCCATCAGATGGTTGAATAGTGGCTGTACGAGACACATAAAGAATGGATCAGATTAAGGAAGGACTATCATTTGGTGAAATCTAATTATCCCCTTCCATATTATTGAATTAAAATCATTAGATGAAATATGTCTTAATATCTAGCTTAGTGTTTTTATACATGTTTTATCTAGATATTTTCTATGTGGAATAAGTAGCCTTGACAATTATCTTTATTGCTCAATCATATCGAGTCAAAACTTATAACCAATATGTAAGAACGAGATATTGATTTTGATGAATTGTATGTATACTTGTGGCTATAAGACTTTCTATGGTATCAGATCAACTAGCATTTGAACATTTCATGGATTTCAAATTATCTTTAATGGATGTTAAAAGTGTTTTAAAAATCATGCATATCTTGATCAAATTTTTAGATTGCATAAAAAGCTTGATATTTAAAACAGGCCCCCATGCATGGTATGCAATATTTAGCAAAAATTTCTATTTTTGGCCATGTTTTTCAAAGGGAATTACATTCAGGGGGAGCAAGACTTATTATCAGATAATTGCTTGCATTTGTATGTCATTGATCTTGTTACTCTTCTTGCTATTTTTTTTACTTTATCCCTACTTTGTATTGCCTTCCACCTTTTTTTCATGATGACAAAAAGGAGTAGAGATATGATAAGCTTAAAAAATTATGAGAAAAAGGGAAGAATTAATAAGGGGGAGAAAGATTGATAAAATTTTTGAAATTTTTGAAAAATGTTTAAATCATATTTTGAGGGAGAGCTTTATCTTGAACTTATTACAAATCTTTTAAGTTTATCATGTTTATATACTTAAAGGTTTTGTCATCATCAAAAAAGAAGAGATTATTGACTTTGGTCTTGATTTTGATGAATGACAAAATGCTTAAGTATATATGAGTACTAATGTGTATTGAAAATGTGCTTTATAAAGACAGGGTACTCACTAAAGATGTTTTATGCTAAAAGTTTGACTGCTTGTCTAATAGTTGAAGAAGTCTTCTTTATTGATGAAATTTTCATGTTAAATGGACTTAAGTACATAAGAATGACTTGGAAGAACTCAAGTTTGAAGTTTGAAGTAGATTCAGCAAAGTTTCAGATGAGTTTCAAAATGTTTCAGCCAAGTATCGACTTATGGAATTCAAGTGTCGACTCACAGTATCGACTCATAGAGGCTTGAGCTGATATGCAGAAGAAGTTTTAGATGGTATGCTTGAAGTGTCGACTCATGGAGCTTAAGTGTTGACTCATGTATCGACTCAAGGGTCGACTCAAGGCCTGAGATAAAAATTATATAGAACATGCTAAATTTCAAGACTTCCCTCAAGTGTCAGTTCATAAAAGCCAAGTGTCAACTCAAGTGTTGACTCATCAGAAAAAGTGTCGACTCGCTTGAGATTTTCAAAGAGCTTCAAAAGACTTTTGTTAAACTATTGTCGACTTATAAAGATGAGGTGTCAACTCAAGGTGTCGACTCATGACCTGAAATGTCGATACTTGAAGTTCGATGAACAGTAATGGCTAGTTTTTTGAAATGCAGAAATGGTTCTTTTCATCTCCACTGGCTAGTTTCTCCTCTTCAATGGTCAAAAACTTTCATTTGAAGTGTGGAAAGGTATTTAAAGTGAACCAAACTCAAGAGGAAAGCAACTAATGAGATTTTATTGATTATCCATTAAGAGTTCATTACTTTTGAGAGAAATTGAGCCTTCAAGCATTCAAAGCATTCAAGAGCATTCAAGTCCACCATTCAAGCATTGATTAAAGCTTCAACAACTTGAAGACAAGCTTCTTCAACATCATCAAGAGCTTCAAAGAGATATTTGCTTTTTATTTAGAAAGTTTATTGTATTGATACTCTTTTACTTGTGCTTTTATTGCTACTAGTTTCAAATAAATTGAAACTAGTATTAAGGTTTGTTGGTGAGTCTTTGTGTTAAAACCAATGGAGGTTTTTGGTTAGCCTTTGTGAAAAACCAAGAAGGTTGTTGTGAGCCTAAGTGATAAAACCAACAAGGGATTTTGACTTGTGATCTTGGGAAAACAAGTTGGTTTTGATTAGTGGGCTTGGAAAACTAATCGACCGTAATCAAATGTGATTATAGTGAAATTCCCAAGAGAAGTTTGGAGAGTGGATGTGGGTGCCAAGGGGTGCACTGAACCACTATAAATTTATTGTATTTATGATTGCTTGCTTCTCTTTGTTAGTTGCTTTGCATTTACATTATTATTTTCGCTGTATATTATCTTGATCACACAAACACCTTTGAAATACACAAGCACCTATTTTACATAAATTGATTCATTGCTTTTAATTGGCACATACTTGTCAAAAGTTTTTTAAAACTCAATTCACCCCCCCTCTCGGGCTATCCTCTCTGGGCAACATGATGGGATTGGTGTTGACTTATGTAGCTCCCTTGGTGGCTTCTCCTTCTCCTCCTCCTTCTTTGGTGTTGATGATGGTTCTCAAATCTAGTCCTAGGAAGTCCTGAGTGACTTTCTTTTTGCATTCAATGAACTCAAGATGGAGGGCTTCCAGGTAGCCCTCGGTGACTTCATTCTCAAAATCTTAAGATCCATTGTATTGTTTAATCACTTGCTCCCAGTGATTTGGGCCTTAACTTTGGCAATCGTGACTCGAATCTCGAAAGCTTAAAGTTAGGCTTCCATAACCAAAACTTTTGAGTCAACATTGGCGAGCTTCATATCAAGCTTAGAGACCCAAGCCCTTTCATTGGCAATTATTTGTCCTTCTTTATTTGGGCCTCCAGCTCCTGGATGACATCTTTGGAGGCTTGTAGTTCCACCTTGACGTTGACCCCTGGAATGATTTTGATGATAACAAAATTTTGGAGCATGCATTTGATTACTAACCATTCTCAAGTATTTTATAAGTTTTTGTAGGATGGTTTTAATGTACAATCACTCTACCTACAATTCTGGTGTAAGTCAAGTTTATTTTCAAATAAGTTTTATGTAATCAAGAGCCCAAAGAAAAATTACCTATGTATTCATGAAAATGGGCCAATTCAATGTATTTGTCTAGTTTAAATTCTTAGAATAGGCTTTAAAGAAGTTTGGAAGGCTTTAAAGTTGGTTGGAAGATTTTGGAAGCAATCTGGAGAAGTTCAGAAGGTTTTTGGAAAAAGTCACTCCAGCCGACTCAAAGCAAAAGAGCCGACTTGATGTATGGCACGACACTAGGGTTTCTGGCATGCAGACATCTGAGCCGACTCAAAGAATGAAGAGCCGACTCGTCCAGAGCTTCATTTTCATAGTCAAACAAGTGAGCTAACCTGACTAATATCCGAGCCAACTCAAACTTACAGTCAAACAACCGTGCCGACTCGACAGTTCATCGAGCCGACTCCTCTAAAGTGAGAAAAATCAGTTCTAAGAAGTTCAACCAGGCAAGCCGACTTATTAAAGAAGAGCCAACTTGACTATAGTTCACTTTCTAAAGCATTGAGAACCCAAGCCGACTCGATTAAGAAGAGCTGACTCAAGCAGAGTGAAGATTCAGAAGTTCTGAGGAACCGAGCTGACTCGAAGCATATGAGCCGACTCGAGCACCTATTCCTGGCATGTAACGGCTAGTTCTAGAACTACTTTTTTTAATCCAAAAAGTGCTCTAACGGTCATATTTCAAATCCCAACATTCTACAATGGCTATATTGACTTGAAATCAGTTAAAGGGACTATTTATAAGGGATTTGAACATCTTTTGAAGAAGTTAATGAGCTTTTAATGAACATTTGAGAGAATATTCAAGAGAGCCTTCAAGCAAGCACTCAAGACTTCACCAACTCTCACCGATTCTTGAGGCATTTACTGAGGAAGATAAAAAGCCTTGAAGAGCAATCAAAAGGGCTTCTCAAGAGCTACAACTGCAACCACCCGATAATGTTTGGTTTGCCATAGAGTTGCTTTGTTTTTTTAAACTCTTTGTTTGAGTTATTCCAAGTACAGCAGGAGCTGTAACTTGAGTTTATTTAGATTTTTGGTAAGCCTTTGAAAATCAAGAGTGGGTTGTTAGTGAGCCCATAAAAACTAACAATGTATTGGGTTTTTGGTGATCCCGGTTTAAAACCAAGTTAGGGTTTGGATTATGAGCCCATGAAAACAATCCGACTGTATTTCAAGGGTGAATATAGTGGAAATTCCAAGTGGTATCTTGGATAGTGGACGTAGGAGCAAGGTTACTCTGAACCACTCTAAATTTTCTTGTGTTTGTGCTTGTGTGATTGTGCTTTCTATTTGCTTCCGTATCTCTTACTTAATTCACATCTCTTACCACACAAAGTTATTTTAAAAGAAGCACAAACTTATCAAAATCTTAAATACCCAATTCACCCCCCCTCTTGGATAAGCCACCTAAGAAACAACTGGTATCAGAGCAGTGTCTCTGAATTATACTTAGAGTAAAGACTAATGACAAATCCCATGAGTACCTCTTTGGTCGAAGGCCAATCCACAAATAGACCTCCACTATTCACAGGCACTAACTACACCTACTGGAAGGCCTAAATGAAAATTTACATTCAAGTAGTAGATTTTTAATTATGAAAAATGATTCTAAAAGGACCTCACACATTCATGAAGAAGGTTGATGGCGTGAACATCCCAAAACCTGAAGGAATGGGATGAACATGACATGAAAATGGATGAGTTGAACATCAAAGATATGAATATGTTATTTTATGCTTTGGACACCAATGAGTTTAACCAAATTTCTACTTACACTTTTGCAAAAGAAATTTTGGATAAACTTGAAGTAACCTATGAAGGAACCTCCCAAGTTAAAACATATAAGATTAATCTTCTTGTACATAATTATAAATTTTTAAGATGGAACCGAATGAGACTATATCTTCCATGTTCTCATGTTTTACAGATATTATTAATGGTTTAAAGAGTCTTGGCAAGACATATTCTAATATAGACCTTGTGCAAAAGATTTTGAGATCTCTTCTAGATAAATGGAACCCGAAAGTGACTACAATTCAAGAGGCCAAGGACCTCAACACATTACCACTGGATGAGCTATTGGGTTCCCTGATTACTCATGAGCTAACCATGCAGCACAAAGTGAATATGAAATAAAGAAAAAGAAATAATTGCCTTCAAAGCTGCAGTGGAATTGAAGAAACAAGAGGAAGAAATAGATGAAGAAAGCCTCTCCTCCAAAGATGAACTCAAAGATGATGATGTCACACTTGTAGTGAAGAGATTCAAGTTTATGTGGCAGGATCGCTGACGTGGAACCCATGTTAGACCCAATCAGATGCCACGTCAGAGGAAGCTGCCATGTTGGATGTTTGTTTCTCTTCGGACTCCTTCGCTATGTAGCTCCCTCGAGGTCAAGACGTCGTGGCCGAAGTCGAGCCTCACCTCCCTCCAGACCCCTTCACCAGGTGGCACCCTCGAGGTCGAGACACCGTGGCTGAAGTTAAGCTTTACATCTCTCTGGATCCCTTCGCCAGGTGGCTCCCTCGAGGTCAAAACGCCATGGCTGAAGTCGAGCTCCGCCTCTCTCCAGACTCCTTCGCTAGGCGGCTCCCTCAAGGTCGAGACACTGTGGCCGAAGTCGAGCTCCTCCTATCTTCGGACTCCTTCGCCAGGTGGCTCCCTCAAGGTCGAGATGCCGTGGCCAAGTCGAGCTCCGCCTCTCTCTAGACTCCTTCGCCAGGTGGCTCCTTGAGGTCAAGATGCCGTGGCCAAGTCGAGCTCTGCCTCTCTCCGGACTCCTTCGCCAGGAAACTCCCTCGTGGTCGAGACACCGTGGTCGAAGTCGAGATCTTCTTCCCTGAGCTGCCCCACTTCAGCGAAGGGACCAATAACTGAAGGACATCGCTAAGCCACCCAAGGACCATGGAGAGGTGCCTGCCAGGCCACAATAATTACCCTAGCTACCACTTACACCAAAAGGGAAAGGGTCCCCTGATCGAGGTGCTATGCTTCCGACCAACCGTCTGTGCCACCCGAAAGAGGAAGTCAACCTGAGAGATTCGAATCCAGGGGTGGCTGCCCCCCGATCGAGACCCTGCTAGGTTTTTCAAAATGGAGCGACCAGAAGGAGGGTCAGAGCACACAATGCTGTTCCCTATCATGAATGGGGAAAGGCATCTCGTGCATGGCAAGAAACGTCACCGCACACACCTGCTAGCAAGAGGGGGATCCCAAGGCTAGCGGTTGGCCATCCTGGCTTAAAGGAGTTCTCCAAGGTTCCTAGGGGGAAGTAAGTCACAAACGGGCGAAAGGGGCGGCACACAGGAGAGCGACCAAGTGCCTTGGCTACTGGAGACCCACTAGAAAGGTCTCGATGGACACAACCATTCAGTCTAAACTCTCCTCGGCTGCCACTTCCCTCGCTCTATTTTCAACTCATTCACATTCTCCACGCACACTATTTTCTCCTCCTAACGTGGAGTCCATCTACGTGGCTTGACAAGGAGGATCTATTCCCTTGGATTGCCATTGACTTGAGCATTGGAGTGCCCCCGCTAGGATTACCGACCCGGGTCTCCTCTGTTTTGCAGGTTCGAGCATGCGAGTAGCTTCTTGAGTGATGAGGGTGCGGTCCAAGGTCAACTCCAGCTACATGCCATGGTGGTCTAGGCGGTAATTGATTGGCTTGCTAGGTAGGGGGTAGGACACATCTTGATCCAAGCCAGTCCCCTTACAAGCACCCTAACAGGAGCATGGTGATGACCCGTGCGAGGGAGGTTTCCACTAGCCATGCAGGGGATCCCCCTTCCTATGGGGATCCGCATAGTCCAAGAAGGGAGCTTCCCACTCCACCATAATTGCCTCTAGTGGATGCTAAGTTGGCCGCACTCGTCCATTAAATGCAGCTCCTGACTGCAGCAGTGCTCCAGCTGTAGCATCAGCACCGATCCCTGGCCACCCACCAATAGCCTGGGACTCCCGCGACCTAAGCTGCCACACCCCGCAATAGCCTGCGGTCTTTCCAAGAAAGCCTTCGCTATCGCGAGCCACAACAGATCACCGGGGAATCCACCAGACCTCGACAAACAGATAGTGGACCAGGTTAGCCGATTGAGAGAGCCGATCCACGACCTTCGAGCAGGCTACTGTAAAGCACCACGAGGTCACAGGGGAAAGGCCCCCCGTCGTGACCCCCCTCAGCTACCACCTTCACCTCCACCATTGGCCTCAGCATAGGGCTCGACCAACGAGGCCATCAGGCACATGGCAGAGAGGTGCTTGGTGGAATAGGAGCGAAAGCTAGCAGAGCTATCCTATCAATTTGCAAATTTGCAGGGCTCCTTCAACGAGCCTGTGGGCTATAACACCCATCCGCCTTTCTCCCGAGAGATCCAAGAGGAATCGATCCCAGGTCGGTTCCGCATGCCACAGGTGGATCCCTACAATGAGACCACCGATCCCTTGTGATGCAGGATGGCTAAGGGACAGGATCGTTAGTGAGCCTAGAAGCCACCTTGATTAGGGTATTCTATTTTTTTGATTTTCTAATTTGATGGTGAAGGAATAATGGGATGGAAGATAGGGATCTGGATCTCATGGACTTTGGGACTCACCCTAACGAAGAGGCCTCTCACCTCTAAGGCATTACACCCTCCTTGATACTTGGAGGTGCTATGATGAATCTCAAAGGTCATGAGGAGATAAAGAAGATGGAATGGGAAGGGGAATAACTGGATATGACCTTACGTCATGTCCTAGGATTGGGCCTCACACCCTCTCCTCATGGAGGAAAAGAAGAATCACTCTTCTCAAAACAAAAATTTCAATTATCAATTTTTTTTTACAAGAAGGATTGGAGCCTATTTTATAGACACCAAGCCAGTTTGAAATTCAAATTTCGAAATTCAAAAATAACAAAATAAGGGGAGAAAATAGTGGGCATTTCCATGAAAAGGGGCAGCATTTATGGAGGAAAATATGGACTCATTCAAATTTGAATTCAAATTCAAATTCAAATTCCTCCTCTACTCGGAAATCCGTGTAGAAAATTTACTGCTCTGAGATTTGTGCAGGTGTTTCTGCTCTGAGATCTATGCAAAAGAAAACTCTTCTCTGTGACCGTGGAACAGGGGGCGATGCACGGAGAAGAGGGGCTTGTGTGAGACTTCGCTGGCATCGATGGCTGGGGGAAGGCGATGGCACAGCAGCGGCACCTGGTGGCAGGGGAAGGTGGCGGCACGGTGGTGGCACCTGGTGGTTGGGGAAGGCGGCAGACGATGGCGGGGAGGGCATCATGCTAGCAGACGAACGGGCATCGCCCACGGTGGTCGAATCTACCGTGAGCCTGGCCCCTGGAAGATCTTCCCGAAGGGCGAGGCCTCCTGTAGGGGGGGCACAGCCATGGGTGATGGCGGGAGGTGGACGGCGGGTGGCTCCAAGGGAACGACCGTGATAGCATGGGCACGGAACACGAAGATCGGACGGCAAATAGATCTCCGGCGGCACTGGAGATAGTGGGGGGAAGATCCGGTGGCGAAGACATGGCCTTGTCATCGTCGAGCGAGGCGGGAGATGAAAAAATGATAAATCTGGGTGATGGATGGAGGAAGAAGATGACAGGGATAAACATGGAATAAGTCGGGAATAGAAATGGAATAAAATAGGAATATATGGAATAGATGGAATAGCTGGAATAAAGAAAAACAAAATAAAATAAGAAAATCTAGGAGAAAAAGAAAAAAAAAAACCTGAAGGATTTTGATGTCCCCATCATTCCCCTGAGGTGGGAAAAACTCGACTCCGTCGAGTCAGGCATGCTACAATTTTTTTTTCTCTCTTTTTTTTTTTTTTTTTTCAACTTTTTTTTTCAACCCTAATCCTAACCCGCTCTGATACCAAAATTGATGCGGGACGGCTAAGGGGCAAGATCGTTGGTGAGCCTAGAAGCCACCTAGATTAGGGTATTCTAATTTTTTTTTATTTTCTAATTTGATGGCGAATGAATAATGGGATGGAAGATAGGGATCTGGATCTCATGGACTTTGGGACTCACCCTAACGAAGAGGCCTCTCACCTCTAAGGCATTACACCCTCCTCAATACTTGGAGGTGCTAGGATGAATCTAAAAGTTATGAGGGAATAAAGAAGATGGAATGGGAAGGAGGATAACTGGACATTACCTCACATCATGTCCTGGGGTTGGGTGATGGAGAACAAGTACCAAATGATGCATTTCTAGGAATTAGAGAGATTAAATGATAATGAAGTAAATATGCATGCAGATATTCTACGTAAAATAAACATAATTATATGAAAGAGAACATAAGGAAAAAAACAAGACTAGAAAAGAATCTTTCAAAACAATTAAGAAGGGACCTTCATGGTTAAGAAACCACACGGGTTAGGGCTAGCTTACTCTACTATTTCGGATCTGAAAGAAGATTTAAAGATGGTTACCCGACCATTAATATTCTGAAATTAGCAAAGGAACACTCAAGAAGAAGTACTAAGATGGAAGGGATTACTCTAGGTCTAGAGGCACCTTGTATCTGATTCCTTAGCACAGTAGACCTTCACCTTGGAAACCAGGAGACCTAGGGATCTTGTATAGATAAATGGAAAGATTAGATGGTTTAGATGGAAGGTTTGAGGAATGGAAGAGGAAAGTTAGGAATGGAAGAAGAGGCTTAGGCTTGGCTTGAAGTGGATCTCCTTTGGCGTCCATAGCTTGAACCTCCTTCACTTGATGGTGTGGACAACTCCCTTGTGGATGACATCCTTTGGAAGAGGGGTGGACGAACTTGGAGTGGCTTGAAGAGGAGTCTTCAAGGTTGGCCGAATGGGGTTGGAAGAAGAGTTAGATACTTGATTGGCTAAGTAACCTAGGTCTCACACCTACCTTCTCTCAAGGGTCTTTGGCTAGCAAAGGAAAAAGCTTTCAAGAAAAGAGTTCATTTCATTCATCATCCACATTACAAGAGGACTTAGGAGCTTTTATAGACTTTAAGCTCCCTTTCAAGTTCAAATTACACCTCCTTTCATGGAGAAAATCAAGGGGCGTCCCATGAAAAGAGGAGTGGCCCTTTCAAATTTGAAATTACAAGAAAAAATCAAGGGCATCCCAAAGAAAGTGGAATGGCTCTTGCAAGGTGGCGTCCCATGAAGAGTGGAGCTTCATTTGAATTTGTCTTGGACGAAAAATCATGGTTGAATTATCTTGGTGATGTGGCATGTCTATCCTCCAAGTGGCATGACCTGTCCTCCAAGGTGGCATGGTGCATTGATGATGTGGTGCTCCAAGGAGTTGTGTTGTGTTGGTGAAGCTGGTTGCATTCTTAATTGAAACCCAACACAAGTAGTTCTTGAACCCGACTCAATACAAAGCCAATTGAACTCTAATTGAATTTTTAAACCCAAACTGAAATAAAATAGGACTCAATCATTCAAATAAAAACAAGTATAGGACTCATAGATTTATTACAGGACTTAAATCCCTAATCTTCTATCCATAAAGAACTTGGCATCGGTTGAAGCCTCTTCCTGAGCCTGGTGCCCGCACCAATTCTTTCCGAATGGGAGGAACTCGACCCTGTCAAGTAAGGATCGGTTTGACTGTGGTATTTTTCTAATAGATCTGGGTTAATTTGTTGTAGATCCTCTCGGGTGATCCGGGAGTCTTCAGATTCTAGTCAATCGTGCCAATGAACCAGATAATGTTGATAACCCTTATTTCTAGTAGTAATCACTTGGTCATCCAAGATACGTTCAATCTTGTCTCTCCGGTCTAGTGGAATTGCTGGTGGACACTCAGGTAGGGTTTCACTCTCAAAGGCAGGGTGAACTCCAAAAGGCTCACTAGGAATTAATGTCGGTTCTTTAAATTCTTTCAGATTAGAAATATTAAATATGGAGCTAATGCCATAATCAGGTGGTAACTCTAACACATATGCATTAGACCCAATTTTCTTAATTATTTTGAAAGATCCAGCTCCCCATGCAGGCAATTTCTTCAAAGTTCCTAGGGAAACCTGTCAGGTCTAAGTTTTATCATGACAGAGTCCCCTTCATTAAAATCTTTTATTTGTTTACGTGATTCAGCCATATGCTTATAAACTTCATTACTCATTTGAATCTTCTTACTAATTTCTTTATGTAATTCTTTAAGATGCTGTGCATATGACTTGGCAGACTCAGACATTCGTGCATGTATGGGTAATGGAATGAGGTCAATAGGTCTCCTAGGTCTGTAGCCATGGACAATCTCAAAGGAACTTTTACCAGTAGACCTATTGACTGAGCTATTGTAGGCAAATTCAGCACGAGGTAGAAGCAAATCCCAGTTTCCCAGACTCTCTCCAACAAGGCACCTCAATAAGTTTCCTAGACTTCTATTTACAACTTCAGTTTGTCCATCAGTCTGAGAGTGGTAAGCAGTTGAGAATTTTAGTTTTGTTCCTAGTAGGTGCCAAAGGGTTTTCCAAAAATAGCTTATGAAACAAACATCCCTATCAGAAACAATGGTCTTAGGTAACCCATGTAACTTGACTACTTGATCAAGAAAAAGCTTGGCTACCCTGGAGGCATCAAAAGTTTGGGAGCAGGGTATAAAATGGGCCATTTTTGAAAATCTGTTGACCACTACAAAGATTGAATCATGTTTTCTAAAGATCTTGGGTAGTCCTAAAATGAAGTCCATGCTAAGATCCTGCCATGGACAATCCGGCACACGTAAAAGAGTGTATAACCCGGTGTTTTGTCTTTGATGTTTGGCAACCGCACATGTTCTACATCGGGCAACAATATTGGCTACCTGTCTCTTAAGGCCTAGCCGGTAAAATTTCTCCTCAAGTATCAATATGGTCTTGTTTCTTCCAAAATGGCCAACCAAACCTCCAGCATGGGTTCCCAAATTAGAAAGTCTCTCAGGGAAGTCTTTGGAACACAAAGGTTGTTTTCCTTAAATAGATAACCATCTAAAAGGGTGTACTCACTGTGGTCACTAGATGGTCCTAATTTCAAAGCTCGGTAAACTTTACTAAAGTCTGGACAGGTATCATACTCATCCGTAAGTCTTTCAAATCCAACAACTTCAGTGCTAATCGAGTTCAGAAGCAGGGCTCTATGACTTAATGCATTTGCTACCTTATTCTCAGTTCCGGTATGGTGTTTCAAGACAAATGTGTAGGCCTGGATATATTCTACCCACTTGGTGTTCCTAGGATTCAGCTTTTTCTGGGAATTAAGGAATCTAAGAGCCTCGTGATCAGAAAACAGGACAAATTCATGCGGTAGTAGATAGTGCCTCCAATACCTTAAAGCTTGCACTACCGCATAGAGCTCCTTATCATAGGTGGAATACTTAAGCTTAGCTTCATTTAACTTTTCATTAAAGAAAGCTATGGGGTGGCTCTCCTAGCTTAAAACTCCACCTATTCCAACTCTAGATGCATCACAAGCGACCTCAAAAATCTTGGAAAAATCAGGCAATCTTAAGATAGGTGTTTGTGTCATTTTCTTCTTAACATCTAGAAAGGCCCTATCAGCAGCTTTGGTCCATTCAAAATGGCCTTTCCTAATGCAATCCGTGATTGGCGTAACTATAGTACTAAACCCCCGAATGAATCTTCTATAAAAAGTAGCTAGGTCATGAAAACTTCGTACTTCATGAATACTTTTTGGCACAAGCTACTCTATAATTGACTTAATCTTTTCGGGGTCAGCAGAAACTCCATCAGGTGTAACAACAAAACCTAGGAAAACGACTCTATGGGTGAGAAAATCACATTTTTTAAGGTTTACAAAGAGACTATTTTCCCTAAGTGCTAAACAGACTTGATTCAAGTGGTCCAAATGATCCTCTTGGGTCCTGCTATATATAAGAATGTCGTCGAAGTAAACTACGACAAGCTTTCCTATAAATAACCGTAGGACTTGATTCATAATCCGCATAAAGGTACTAGGAGCATTGGACAATCCAAAAGGCATTATTACCCACTCAAAAAGACCCTCCTTGGTCTTGAATGCAGTCTTCCACTCATCCCTAGGTCTAATCCTAACCTGATGATAGCCACTCTTAAGGTCAATCTTTGAAAATATTGTTGCTCCAGCCATCATATCTAACATGTCGTCCAAACGGGGTATGGAAAACCTATATTTTGTTGTGATCTTATTAATGGCACGACTGTCAATGCACATCCTCTAAGTGCCATCTTTTTTTGGGGTCAGTAATGCAGGTACTGCACAAGGACTCAAACTTTCTCCAATAAATCCTTTTCTAAGGAGATCCCCTACTTGTCTTTGTAACTCTAAGTGTTCGGTAGGGTTCATCCTATAATATGGAAGGTTGGGTAGGGTAGCTCCTGGGACTAAATCAATGGCGTGCTGGATGTCTCTAAGCGATGGAAGTTGGTCAGGTAGGTCATCTGGAAATACATCCTTAAAGTCTTCTAACACTTTAGCCACTTCCTGAGGGCGTTCCTTTTAGGAAGGCTCCTGAATTTCCTTAGTGGCTAAAATCCAAACATGTGTACCCTTAGTGAGTTCTTTCTCAATTTCCTTATCAGTTATTAAATTGACTCCCGTTTTCTTTTCCTTTAGGTGTCTCGATCCTCTCTTAATAGTGTCCTTAGGTGGGTTGGGTTGATCACAAACTTCTTTCCTAGGTTCATGAATGAGCAGGAATTTGATCGGCCACATAGGGTTGCCTCATGGTCAAATAACCAGGGTCGACCTAGGATGATACTGCTCACTCCCATTGGTAGGACATCACACCACACTTTCTCCTGATAGGACTGTAATTGGATTTGGACTAGGCACCTATGTTTGATAGGAATTGAAGTGGAGTCTATCCAAGAAACCTTATAGGATTTGGATGGGGAACTGTGGACAAGCCTAAAGTTTTGACAGCACTTGTGGATATAGCATTTACACAACTCCCACTATCTATGATTATTTTACATACCTTATCCCCTAACTTGATAAATGTTTATAGGATGTTAGTCCTACGCCAATCTTCCTGTGTCACAGTGTGGGTAAGGATGCATCTAACTACTCCCAACAGATCAGGCTCTATTTGTTCCTCATCACCTTCATACTCTTCAGTCAAATTTTTCTCAGCATGATATACCTCCTCAACATTATCACCTAGGGGCTCTATGGGTTCAGTCTCAATCTCTTCTAATTCTCCTATGTGTAAGGCCTTAGTTGGATAATTGCTAGCATAATGGCCTAACTTTATGACATCTGAAACATGCAACATTAGGGTTTGGAGTCCTCTGAACTTCTGGTGCTTTACCCCTATCATCTCTACGGGTCAGAGGGGTGCTAGGGTTGGTTGGCTGGTTCGCATCTGATTCGGTCCTGGCTGCTAACTAGGTGCATTAGTTTTAGGGGGTTCGGGTCTATGATAAAGTGGTCCCCTATGGAATCTCTCGGCATCTCATGCTACCTAATAAGCTAGCTCTAAGACATGGACTTCCCTTAAGAATAACTCCTTCTGGATCTCTTCTCTCAATCCTGCCCTAAACCTAGATAAGGTAACTGATTCGGATTCATCCACATTGCATCTCATTACAAACTCATCAAATTTTGCAATGTATTTGGCTACACTCTTGGTTCCCTGGGTCAACCTCTGCCACTAGTCTAGAAGTCTCTGGTGGTATGACATAGGAAGGTATTTCTCTCTAAGCCTAAGTTTCATTGCCCTCCAGGTTACTATGGGAACATCACCCCTTTGTCTGATGAATCTCTTAACGTTTCCCCGGTAAAGCCTAGCCTGGCGAATTAACCTAAGCTTCGCAAATTTGCATTTTCTTTCCTCGGTCATGTCATACCAATCAAGTATTGGTCCATCTCTCCCTCCCAATCTATGTAAACCTTAGATCTAGATTTCCATCAAATATTGGTGCTTCCAACATAATACTTCTAAGGGTTCGCTCATCACGATCTGTCTGATCCTGATTGTGTCTCCTAGGGTTTGGCTCATAGACTGGATCATGGTGTGCTATCCTAGGGTTTGGGTCATGGACTCGATCAGGATTGGGCCTCCTAAGATTTGGCTCGAAGAAATGATCTTGATGAAGAGACCTTCTAGGGTTGATGGGTGTCTCAAACTCAAGTTCAGGCTCTAACTCATTCTGGACTTCATGAGTTCCTCCAGGGGTACGATTTTCTAATTGATCAAGCCTAGCAGTGATGAGGGTTATCTGATCAGTCATATTTTGGTTGGTCTGGGCCAATTGATCAGTCAGATTTTGGTTCAGCCGGGTCATTTGGTCATTCAAAGATTTCATCAAGCTTTCAAAGTTTTGTTCCATGGTTACACTAGATTGGGCTTGGGTTTGCTGGTAGGGTGCTCCTGATCTAGTTGCCATGCACACACGGACTCAAACTCGGACTAGGGGTTTGCTAGACCTAGAGCCCAAACCAAATGTTAGGTCCAATTGACAATCCGGGTTGTAGGAACTTGGCACCTGGCCAAGTAAGTGTAAGGTTGGTGGAGGTTCCTCTTTGCTTGCCTTAGACACCAATTTGAAATTGGCAAGGTAAGTGAACCAACCCACCTTCCTTCGGGCTCTTGTACCTGAACCACTTGCCTAGACACCAGATACAAGCACACACAAACAGGTTGTCAAAGTTAGCTTGACACTTGATTCGACCCGACCTTGTGAGTGTCCCTAGCTCACTAGAGCAATTAAATGTCTACTCCGTTTTAATTAGGGTTGGGTTCATTATGTAAGTTGGTGATTTTTGGGCTAGGGACAGGTGATAAATTCCTGACCCTATGTCAATTGGATGCCCTTAACTTGTTTTACCATGAAATGAATGCAAACAAGCATATGGATCCAAATTTCAGGTGCAGAATTGATGTGTTGCAGTTCTAAAGTGGTGGAGAAAAGTGTAAGGTAAAAATGTCCAAAAATTTAGAAAAAATTAAAAAACATTCCTAGCTTATGGATGACATACCAAATGAAAGGAAATTAAAAATTAAAATCTGTGCTAGGCATGGTAGTTCCTAGAACACAGACATTGCATGCATGACAGAATAGCAAAATTTAAACAAACAAAGGTATTTGCATACCAAACTTCAACCTAATGATTCACGTCCGGCCAGGGGGTCATTATTCCCATGGGTCGTGACAGTGTACTAGTGCACACCCACTCAGGAGGCATGAATCTTAGATCTAGATTGGATTTACAAAAAAAACTATGTAGCAAGTATAAGTGCTATGCATGCAGAAAATTTCAGCAACCACCTAAATGCAGAATTTTAAAATTAACCCTAACCTACTGTGCTCTGATACCATGATGATAGGAAATAAGTACCGAATGATGCATTTCTAAGAATTAGAGAGATTAAATATGGTGCAGACACCAGAGGCACCAGAAAAAGGCAGAGGCTTTTCAACCCTCTGTGGATCACTTAATGACATTTGAGTTCACTGTAATAAAGCTTAGTCTAGCTAAGTTGAGTCCTGATTAGTCAGCTCATGTTGAGCTAGCTCAGTCAAGTATTAGTCAGCTCATGTCGAGCTAATTTTATTATTTTTGAGTCCTGTCCAAGCATATTGAAGACTCAAGACCATATCATACAAGTGAAGACCAAGTCCAACCTGATTGAAGACATGGAAGTTGAGCCCAAGTCCAACCCAGCTTGATGACTTGAAAATCTCAGGAGGAAAAATAAAAATAAGTATAAACCTGAAGCCCTGGACCAGCCGGAAGCAAATTGGGCCAGCCCAGGCCCAGGAAGGAGCTAGGGCGCCATCCCTTATGGTGACCCTCCTCTTGGTCGGCCACTTAAGGTCACCCCCTTGGCCGACCAAGACAGAGAGAGGAGAGCAAGTTTTTAGGGATTTTCTACCTATGTTGCCTTATATTCCTAGCTAGGGTTTGAAAGGGAGAAGGAGTCCTATGTAAAGTCTAAAGTACCCTTACTTGGGGCCTAAGACTAAGGGTCTATTTAAAGGACCCTAGTCTCTTGTATGAAGCTTTCTTTTGATATATGAAAATACTTGTATTTCCTTCAACTTTTTGTGTTACCCTGCTGTGTGCATAAAGGGGTTTCGTGAGTTCTTCTTCCCAGTGTTTGCAATTACATCCTGCCGCCAGCCAATCCTCCAAAGCCTTGGCCGCCCACTCCAAAATTCCCTTTCCCTTTGCTATTTTCCTTTATTTTCTAAATCTCCTCTAAGTTTTCTAACCCTTGACAGGTCATTTGCAGGTCCCCGAGTTCCTACGAATCCAACAACTCCAGCCATGCCTCAATCGGACCACGGAGCAGAAAGTCGGGTATCCACGGGTCTTTGGCTTGGTTTTCCAAGCCGCATCCATCGAGAAACGAGAGATCCCTTCACCGTGATCTTCATCGGGTGCTTCAGACATTGTCAGGTACACCACCTCTACCTCCAGTAATAATATTGTAGGAGAACTTGCCCTAACCGAGTCTTCTCAGCCCCAGCAATCCTTCTTTATTACTTTTCTAGGTCCTAATCTGCATGCTTGACTTCTAAAATTCATATAGAATTCCCTATAACTTATTTTGATCCAATTTTGAGAAGTAATCTCTTAACCCTACATATAAAACACACAAAAATAATTGCATGCATATTAATCCCGCATCATTTGGTATCAGAGCTTAGATTAGGGCTTGTTTTCTACAATTTTTTATTCTGTATATACTCTATTATTTTAGTTATTTCTTTCTATTTAGAACTCTAAAAATTCTGAAACTTATTTTCTGGATTCATAATAATTAAAATTATTTTCTGAAATTTTTGGAGATTTTATTTCGGTCTGTGAAGTTTCTGCAAGCCGAAATACAGCCTACAAATTTTTGGCTTTATTTTTTTTTAGCAAGACAAGTTTAGAAGTTTTAGGGTTTTGTATAGCATCTCTTTGCATATCTTTTAATTTTAGTAAATTTCTTGCATATTAGGCCATAATTTGCAAGTTTTCTTATGTTTAAGAAAATACCAAAATAAAAAAAAAATACATATTCTTCAAAAACACCCAAAAAAAAAACCTAAACCCTAATTTTTATCCTCATCTGCCTGCCATCATTGCATAATCTACCTTTAAGGGCACTCTTGCTATATCAGATAAGGGGAGGAGTTGATAACCTCTCCTTAGCCAAAACCATACCCCTTGCATTCGGTCCCAAGCCTAACCTAAAATTAACTAGACTTAATTTGCCCTAGTGAGCTAGGACACCAACTAGTCGGGTTCAGGCTAGTGTTAGATCACTGTGTCAAGTTAACCTATGTGCCTTGTGCTCAGTATCTAGAAAGGTGGTTCAGGGATTCAATCTCGAAGGGCTTGTGTGCTGGTCCGCCTACCTAGCCAATCTCTGATTGGTGTCTAGGATTAGCAATCAGGGACCTAACACTCCCCTTACACCTGCCTGGCTAAGTACCGGGTTACTATAGGCTAGTTTGCCACCCTGATTAAGCATCTAGTTTGGACTCTAGGTCTTGTCAGCTATAGTCGGTTTGATCGAGTCTTGCATGAGCACTAGATCAGGGGTTTCATATCATCCACCATCTCCACTTTTATCTAAATCCATGGATAAGCTGGAAGCCCAAATTCAAGCCCTTGTAGATCAAATAGCCAGATGAACCATAAGTTCGACCAGTTAGACGGTCGTATAGGGACCATAGAGAGAACCCATGGGTCACAGTCTGAGCCAGATCCCGAGTCCCCTCAACCTAGGAGGACCCCAAACCCTGATCCATACCATGAGGTTGAACCTAGGAGAGCCCCTCAGCTTGACCCATACTATAATCCTGAACCTAGGAGGACCCCAAACCCTGATCCATTCCATGAGGTTGAACCTAGGAGAAACCCCCAGCCTGACCCATACTATAATCTCGAGCCTAGGAGGACCCCAAACCCTGATCCATACCTTGAGGCTGAACCTAGAAGAGGCCATCATCCTGACCCAATCCTGGAGGTTCGTCCTAGAAGGCCCAATTAGGATTTTGTAGACTAGGAGGACCGATCCTATGGACATGTTAAGCTTGATGCCCCAACTTTTGATGGTTGTCTAGATCCTAAGGTCTATATAGATTAGGAGGGAGAGATGGATCAATATTTTGAGTGGTATGATATGACGGAGGAGCGTAAATTTAGGTTTGCTAAGCTTAAGTTGGTTCGGGAAGCTAGGTTACATTGGGCCAGTGTTGAGAGAACCCTTAGTCTAGGAGGGCGTGATCCTATAACCACCTGGTGGGCCATGAAGGTTAAGCTTAGGACAAGATACGTTCCATCTTCATATCGTAGTGGTTTACTAGATCAATGGCAACGATTTAATCAGGGTAACAAGAGTATAGATGAGTACATTGCGAAATTTGATGAGTATTCCATGCAATGTGATTTGAGGGAATCTGAGGATGTTGTCTTATCAAGGTTTAGGGCTGGACTGAGAGATGACATTAAGAAAGAGCTCTATATGAGAGAGGTTAGAGACCTGGACCATGCTTACCAGCTTGCTAGGGATCATGAGCGTTTTCAGAGAGGGCCTAGTTACCATAGGCCTGAGCCCACTAGATACCCTAGTAAGTATCCAGGAGCTAGCCTGCCCCACCAGAGCCGACCCATGCCCAGCCAACCTAGCCCAAGTCAACCCAGTCCTAGTCAGCCAGGCTCGAGTCGACCCCAGCCTAGTGCTCCTTTGACCCGTAAGGATGATCGAGGAAAATCTGTAGAGGTCAATAAGAGTTACCCTCCCCAGAAGACCTGTTTTAGATGTAAGAAACTAGACCACTTTATGAGCCAATGTCCAGTTAGTGCCTTACACCTAGGTGAACTGCAGGAAGAAGAACCTGAACCCGTAGTCGAACCTGAGGGAGAAATTTATGAGGCTGATGATCAGTTAATGGATGAGTATGAAGGTGAGGAGGAGGAACCTGAGTCGGAGAACCAATTAGGAGTGGTTAGGTACATCTTAACCCAAACCCCAGTTAAGGAAGATTGGCATAGGACTAGCATCCTACAGACTTTTGTTAAGGTAGGGGGTAAGGTTCATAAGATCATCATAGATAGTGGAAGTTGTGTCAATGCCATCTCTGCTAAGACAGTTAAATCTTTAGGATTGACCACAGTTCCCCATCCTAGCCAGTACAAAGTTTCTTAGGTAGATTCCACCTCCATCCAGATTCAAGCCAGGTGCCAAATCTTAATTAGATTGCAAACCTATGAGGAAAAGATTTGGTGTGATGTCATCCCCATGGAAGTAAGTAGTATCATTCTAGGTTGACCTTGGCTTTTTGATCATGATGCAATCCTGTATGGTCGAACCAATGTTTGTGCTTTTAACTACCATGGGAATAAGTTTGTTATCAATCCAGCTCCCCCTAGAGATCCAATTAAGAGGTGTTCTAGTAGCCTTAAGGACAAGAAACCTGGAGTTAACCTGATTAAGGCTAGGGAGTTAGAAAAAGAGATTGCTGAGTGATGTGGAATTAATATGCATGCAATTATTTTTTTGTGTTTTATGTGGGGTTAAGAGATTAAATCCCAAAAATTGGATCAAAATAAGTTATAGGGAATTCTCTATGAATTTTAGAAGTTAATTATGCAGATTAGAACCTAGCAAAGTAGTAAAGAAGGATCGCCGGGGCTGAGAAGCCTCGGTTAGGGCAAGTTCTCCTACAATAAAACTACTGGTGGTAGAGGGGGTGTACTTGACAATGTCTGATGTGCCCGATGAAGATCGCAGCAAAGGGATCTCTCGTTCCTCGATGGATGCAGCCTGAAAAATCGAGCCAAAGATCCGTGGATAGCCGGCTTTCTGCTCGGAGGTCCGATTGAGGCTTGGCTGGAGTCATTGGATTCGTAGGAACTCAGGGACCTGCAAACAACCGATCATGGGTTAAAAAACTCGAATGAGATCAAGAAAATAAAGAAAAATAGCAAAAGGGGAAAGGAGTTTTGGAGTAGGCGGCCAAGGTTCTAGAGGATTTGGTTGGCAGCAAGATGTAGTTGCAAACACCAGGAAGAACCCACAAAACCCCTTTATGCACACAGCAGGGTATCACATAAAAGTTGAAGGAAACTCAAGTATTTTCATATATCAAAAGTAATCTTCATACAAGAGACTAGGGTCCCTTAAATAGACCCTTAACCTTGGGCCCTAAGTAAGGGTACTTTAGACTTTACATAGGACTCCTTCTCCCTTTCAAACCCTAACTAGAAATATAAGGCAACATAGGTAGAAAATCCCTAAACTTGCTCTCCCTCTCCTTGTCTTGGTCGGCCAAGGGGGTGACCTTAAGTGGCCAACCAAGAGGAGGGTCACCATAAGGAATGGCGCCCTAATCTCCTTCCTGGGCCTGGGCTAGCCCAGTTTGCTTCCGGCTGGTCCACGGCTTCAGGTTTGTTCTTGTTTTCATTTTCTCCTCCTGGTGGTCTTCAAGTCTTCAAGCTAGGTTGAACTTGGGCTAAATTTCCATGTCTTCAATCTGGTCGGACTTGGTCTTCACTTGTATGATGTGGTCTTGAGCCTTTAGTATGCTTGGACAGGACTCAAAAAATTAAAATTAGCTCAACATGAGCTGACTAATACTGGACTGGACTAGCTCAACATGAGCTAACTAATACAGACTCAACTCAGCTGGACTAAGCTTTATTACAGTGAACTCAAATGTCATTAAGTGATCCACAGAGGGTTGAGAAGCGGCCTTATTCTAGTGCCTCTAGTGTCCGCACCACTGAGGATAACCCTATTTGGATCTTGACCTCCAAGGAAATACTCGAGCTGACCCAAAAGGAACACCCTAAAAAAATTGTTGAAGCTCTGAAAGAATTTGAGGATGTCTTCCCTGAGGATTTACTTGATCAACTACCACCCCTTAGAGACATCCAGCATGCAATAGACTTAGTTCCAGGAGCCACTTTACCAAACCTTCCTCACTATAGACTGAATCCCAATGAGCATCAAGAATTATAGAAACAAGTCAGAGAATTGCTTAGGAAGGATTTCATTAGGGAGAGCCTGAGTCCATGTGCAGTCCCTGCTCTACTGACCCCTAAGAAAGATGGTACCTGAAGGATGTGTGTAGATAGTAGAGCTATCAACAAGATAACTGTGATGTATAGGTTTCCCATCCCCCGATTAGATGATATGTTAGACATGATGGTCGGAGCCAGAGTTTTCTCCAAGATAGACCTTAAGAGTGGCTATCATCAGGTTAGGATTAGACTTGGGGATGAGTGGAAAGCTGTTTTCAAGACTAAGGATGGCCTGTTTGAGTGGGTTGTAATGCCTTTCAGACTTTCCAATGCACCAAGTACTTTTATGAGGATTATGACCCAGGTCCTGAAAGAGTTTACTGGAAAATTTATTATGATCTACTTTGATGATATTTTGATTTATTGTAGGACTAAGAAGGACCACCTTAGTCATCTAAGACTAGTATGCCAGGCCCTTAGTTTAAATAGCCTCTGAGTTTTCTAATCCTTGACAGGTCGTTTGTAGGTCCCCGAGTTCCTACGAATCCAACGACTCCAGACACGCCTCAATCGGACCACAGAGAAGAAAGCCGGGTATCTGTGGGTCTTTGCTCGATTTTCCAGGCCGCATCCATTGAGGAATGAGAGATCCCTTCATTGCAATCTTCATCGGGCACTTCAGACATTATCAGGTATACCCCCTCTACCTCTAGTAATAATATTGTAGGAGAACTTGCCCTAACCGAGGCTTCTCAGTCCCGGCGATCCTTCTTTATTACTTTTCTAGGTCCTAATCTGCATGCTTGACTTCTAAAATTCATATAGAATTTCCTATAACTTATTTTGATCCAATTTTCGGGAATTAATCTCTTAACCCCACATATAAAACACACAAAAATAATTGCATGCATATTAGTCCCGCATCAAAATGATAATGAAGCAAATATGCATGCAGCTATTCTACATAAAATAAACAGAATTATATGAAAGGAACATAAGGAAAAAAACAAGACTAGAAAAGAATCTTTCAAAACAATTAAGAAGGAACCTTCGTGGTTAAGAAACCACATAGGTTAGGGCTAGCCTACTCTACTATTTTGGATCTGAAAGAAGGTTTAAAGATGGTTACCTGGCCATTAATATTCTGAAATTAGCAAAGGAACACTCAAGATGAAGTACTAGGATGGCAAGGGGTTACTCTAGGTCTAAAGGCACCTTGTATCTGATTCCTTAGCACAGTAGACCTTCATCTTGGAAACCAGGAGTCCCGGGGATCCTGCACAGATAGATGGAAAGATTAGAAGGTTTAGATCGAAGGTTGGAGGAATGGAAGAGGAAAGTTAGGAATGGAAGAAGAGGCTTAGGCTTGGCTTGAAGTGGATCTCCTTTGGCGTCCATAGCTTGAACCTCCTTCACTTGATGGCAAGGAGAACTCCCTTGTGGATGACATCCTTTGGAAGAGGGGTGGACAAACTTGGAGTGGCTTGAAGAAGAGTCTTCAAGGTTGGCCGAATGGGGTTGGAAGAAGAGTTAGATACTTGATTGGCTAAGTAACCTAGGTCTCACACCTACCTTCTCTCAAGGGTCTTTGGCTAGCAAAGGAAAAAGCTTTCAAGAAAAGAGTTCATTTCATTCATCATCCACATTACAAGAAGACTTAGGAGCTTTTATAGACTTTAAGCTCCCTTTCAAGTTCAAATTACACCTCCTTTCATGGAGAAAATCAAGGGACGTCCCATGAAGAGAGGAGTGGCCCTTTCAAATTTGAAATTACAAGAGAAAATCAAGGGCATCCCAAAGAAAGTGGAATGGCTCTTGCAAGGTGGCGTCCCATGAAGAGTGGAGCTTCATTTGAATTTGTCTTGGGCAAAAAATCATGGTTGAATTGTCTTGGTGATGTGGCATGATCTATCCTCCAAGTGGCATGACTTGTCCTCCAAGGTGGCATGGTGCATTGATGATGTGGTGCTCCAAGGAGTTGTGTTGTGTTGGTGAAGCTGGTTGCATTCTTAATTGAAACCCAACTCAAGTAGTTCTTGAACCCGACTCAATACAAAGCCAATTGAACTCTAATTGAACTTTTAAACCCAAATTAAATAAAACAGGACTCAATTATTCAAATAAAACCAAGTATAGGACTCAGATTTATTACAGGACTTAAATTCCTAATCTTCTATCCATAAAGAACTTGGCATCGGTTGAAGCCTCTTCCTGAGCCTGGTGCCACACCATTGGGCCTCACACCCTCTCCTCACAGGGGAAAAGAAGAATCACTCTTCTCAAAACAAAAATTTCATTCATCAATTATTTTTTACCAGAAGGATTGGAGCCTATTTTATAGACACCAAGCCAGTTTGAAATTCAAATTTCGAAATTCAAAAATAACAAAAAAAGGGGAGAAAATAGTAGACGTTTCTATGAAGAGGGGTGGCATTTATGGAGGAAAATGTGGATCCATTCAAATTCAAATTAAAATTTGAATTCAATTCCTCCTTTGCTCTGAAATCTATGCAAAAAATTTACTACACTGAGATTTGTGCAGATGTTACTGCTGAGATCTGTGCAAAAAAAACTCTTATCTGTGACCGTGGAACAGGGGACGATGCGTGGAGAAGAGGGGATTGCGGGAGACTTCGTCAGCACCGGTGGCTGGGGAAGGTGGCTGCACGACAGCGGCACCCGGCGGCTGGGGAAAGCAACGGACGATGGCGGGGAGGGCATCGTGCCAACGGACCAATGGGCGTTGCCCACGGTGGTCGGATCCGTCGTGAGCCTGGC
Organism: Areca catechu; assembly: GCA_021397845.1. Classification (NCBI taxonomy): domain Eukaryota; kingdom Viridiplantae; phylum Streptophyta; class Magnoliopsida; order Arecales; family Arecaceae; genus Areca; species Areca catechu. The sequence goes on from CM038040.1 coordinate 136,697,899, forward strand.
CCCTGGAAGATCTTCTCTAAGGGTGAGGCCTCCTGCAGGGTGGCACGACCATGGGTGACGACGGGAGGTGGACGGGCGGGTGGCTCCAGGGGAACGGCCATGAAGGCATGGGCGCGGAACACGAAGATCAGATGGCAAATAGATCTCCGGCGGCACTGGAGATGGTGGGGGGGAAGATCCGATGGCGAAGACGTGCCTTGTCGTCGTTGAGCTAGGCGAGAGATGAAAAAATGGTAAATCTGGGTGATGGATGGAGGAAGAAGATGACAGGGATAAACATGGAATAAGTTGGGAATAGACCTGGAATAAAATAGGAATAGCTGGAATAAAGAAAAACAAAATAAAATAAGGAAATCTAGGGGAAAAAGAAAAAAAAATCCTGATGGGTTTTGATGTCCCCATCACCCTGGACCACTTGAGAGCTACAAGGCCCTCATGAGGGTCCAAGGACCGACCGACGCTCTCCTTTGCATTGCTTTTACAGCCACCCTCTGGAAAGCGACTCGAGTCTGGTTCACCCGTCTCGAGCCTGAAAGCATTAGCTCTTTCGCTCAGTTGGAGCGAAAGTTCGTGGTCCACTTTGACACTTGTCGAAAAGTGCCATGGGAGGCGGACAGCCTCTTCTCCATCAGGCAGCAGGACCACAAGCCCTGTGGGACTATGTGTCCCACTTCAAAGTTGCCACACTGGAGATTTACAACCTAGACGAGCCAATTGCCATGCTGGCACTAAAGAGAGGGCACAAGACTTCCCGCCTGACCTACTTCCTGGACAAGAAGCCACCGAAGACATACTCTAAACTCCTCCGTGTTCACAAGTACATCAGTGCCAAGGAGGTGGACTGTGCGAGGAGGGAGCTGGATAGGAAGCCGCTGAAGAAGCCATCTCCTGGGGAGGCATCCAGGGTTCAGAAGCCCAGACCGGCCACCCCGAACTTCCACCCGGGGCCGAGGCCGAAGAGCGCCCCATTCTCGAAGAAAGATACACACCTCTCCTAACCCCAAGGACAAAGATCCTCATGGAGATTGAGGGCGAGCACTACCTGTGTCGCCCACCACCGCTGAGGCAGTCTAACAGTCATGACAAGATGAAGTACTGCCAATTCCACCGCGACCATGACCATGACATCGAGGAGTGCCGCCACCTCAAAAGAGAAATTGAAGACCTCATAAGGAGGGGCTACCTCAGAAGGTTCGTGGGGGGCAAGACCACGGTAGAACCTCAAGCACTCGCTGCTCTTCCTCCGGTCCCTGTAGTCGACAACCGGCCCATCGAGAAGCTTGTGGGGATGATCTGTTAAGGAATTGAGCATGCCCCCAAGAGGGCCTGGGGAGGTGAAGATTTAGAAAATGTACTCCCCTTTATGAGGAGGGAGAGTTTGAAAATGAAAATGTAAACAATGATGCCATGGTCGTCGAGATGATGATTGCAAAGCATCCTGTAAAACATATTATGGTTGATAGTGGAAGTTTAATTGATGTCCTTTTCGATGATGCTTTCTCCAGGATAAATCTATCCTCTGCTCAACTTAGGCCTGTGCATACTCTCCTCATCAGTTTTACAGGGGACTTTATGGGAGTCGAGGAGGAAATCACTCTTCCTGTTATTGCCAGGGCACCACCTCGGTAGAGCATCGTCATGATGACCTTCATGGTTGTTAGGCTTCCTTTGGCCTACAACGTGATTCTTGGCCACCCTGGGCTCAATCTGCTTGACATGGTCATTTCCACCAAGTGGCTATTGGTGCAGTTTCCAACTCCCTATGGTGTTGGAGAGATGAGGGGGGCACCTCAGCCGATCCAACACTGTCTCCAAGCCATTCCTAGGGCCAAAACCTCTGAGGAAGATCCCAGTGCTGACGACCTCAACCAAAGGGTGCAGGACCCCAGAGGTGGCCCGGTCGAGCGCCTACTATCATATCCACTCGGAGCCAACCCGGCGAAGACGGTGCAAGTTGGGGCCCAGCTGCAAGAGAAGAAGCGGGCCCACCTATTGGAATTCCTTCGAGCGAATACACACGTGTTCGCCTGGATGGTGGTCGATTGCCTAGGATTCTCCCTGACATCATCACACACAAGTTGAGCATTGATCCGAAGCATTGCCCTGTTCGATAGAAGAAGAGAAGCTTCACCCCGGAGAGGCAACGGGCGATCAATGAGGAGGTGGACAAGCTCCTCGCGACCGGCTTTGTCCATGAAGTACAATATCCCAGCTGTGATGCGGGATGGGAAGTGAGGGATTGCTCGCGAGTGTAGAAGTCATTAGGGGATTAGGGCTTGCACTCAAGAATAGGAAACACGGGCATCACACCCACTCCAATCCAGAGAAAAAACTCAGACAAAATAACTTTCAATTTTAAGTTGTATTCAAGAGAAAAATGATACTTCATACAAGAGGGGAGGGGTGGTATTTATAGATTCACCCCAGGGTACATGACTTGAGGGCTAAGAAACCCTGACTTGTGAGCCAAGAAACCCTAGTGGACCTGGTCAACAGTGGGCCTTTGTCTTGGACTGGAGCTCTCTCTTGCGGGCTTGGTGGCATGAAAGGGCCCAGGTGCATGAAGGCCAGCTCTGGTTGGGGGGCCTAGTGAATCTTCTGGCTGCAAACTCTCCTCTTGTACATGACCTGAATGAAAATTGTATTGACTCAATTGGACTTGATTGGACTAAAAGACTGGACCTGACTAAGTGGACTTAACTGGACTCAGTTGTCTCACTTTATTACAGGACTCGATTGGCTCACTTTGACTAAAGTGACTCAGGACTAATGGACTCAAATAAAATAAAATAAAATAGACTCTCGGTCCCCATCAAGCTGGCTGGCAAATATAGTCATGGTCAAGAAGAATAATGGGAAGTGGAGGATCTGCATGGATTACACCGACCTCAATCGAGCCTGTCCCAAGGATAGCTTCCCTCTGCTGAAGATCGACCAGTTGGTGGATGCCACCTCGGGGCACCGCTTACTCTCCTTTGTGGATGCATTCTCTAGATACAATCAAATCTAGATGCATCTGAAGGATGAGGAGCACACTGCCTTCATCAATGATCGAGGGATGTACTGCTACCGGATAATGCCTTTCAGCTTGAAGAACGCTGGTGCTAAATACCAGCAGCGGTCAACCGGGTCATTAAGGACCAGATTGGCCGAAACATGCAAGTATATATGGACGACATGCTCGTTATGAGCGAGCCAAAGTCAGACCACGTCACCAACCTAGTGGAGGCCTTTCATAACCTTTGAGTGCACAAGATGAAGCTAAATCTGGCGAAGTGCACCTTTGGCATAGCAGCGGGGAAGTTCCTTGACTTCATGGTCACTTAGAGGGGAATTGAAGTGAACCCGGAGAAGGTCCAGGCAATCATCAACATGGAGCACCCCATCTCGAAGAAGCAGGTCCAATGCCTGACGAGCAAGATTACGGCCTTAAGCCAGTTCATCTCGAGGCTATTCGATCGCTGCTTACCTTTCTTTAAGGTGCTGCGCAAAGTTCACGACTTTGACTGGACCAAGGAATGCAAAGCAGCCTTTGAGGAGTTAAAGAATTTCTTGGCATCACCACCCCTGCTCTCCAAGCTGGAGGAAGGAGAGGAGCTTTGCTGTATCTGACGGTTACCCCTGGGGGTAGTCAGCTCGGTTCTTGTCCACACAATGAAAATGGATCCTAGAAATCGATGTACTACACTAGCAAAATCCTCCAAGATGCAGAGATCAGGTACACCCACTCAGAAAAGTTAGTTTTTGCTCTTATAATGTCTGTCCAGTGCCTCAGTTGTACTTCCAAGTGCACTCGATCATGGTCTTGTTGGACCAACCACTGAGGGCCATGCTTAGTCACCCTGACACATCCAGATGCTTGGCCAAGTGGGCGTTGAAGCTCAATGAATTCGATATCGCATACTAGCCCAAGTCATCGCAGAAGGCCCAGGTGTTGGTCGACTTCCTGGTCGAGTGCGCGGGACTTGCCGAAGAGCAAGAGCAGACCACCTCGGAGTGTCAACTGGAGATCGAGGTTGAGGAGGAGTCTTGGGTCCTCCACATGGATGCGTGTCCAATGCAAGCAGGAGCGGGGCAGGCCTCATCCCCGCTAATGGTGACAGGATTGTAGTCGAGTGTGCACTCCGCTTTCGATTCGCTGCGACCAAAACCAGGCAGAGTATGAGGCACTCCTCACAGGGCTCAGAGTCTCTTGCGAGCTAGGTGTACCCAACTTGAAGGTCTTCACCGACTCCCAGCTGGTGGCCGGTATGAGGCCCGAGATCCTTAGATGATGAAGTACCTAGAGTGGATCCGCTCGAGCACGATGGGTTTTCGGTGCTTCAGCATCTCCCACATCCCTAGTGGAGAGAATGCTCGTGTCGATGCCCTATCAAGGCTTGCGACTTTGCTGGACTCATCACTGAGGCGCGCCCACATTGAGTACCTGGAAATTCCAAGCTATGAGTCTCTAGGAGAGATCCAGTAGGTCACCTTAGAGCTTAGCTGGATGGACCAGTACATCAGATACATCATCGATGGTACCCTACCAGAAGATCAAACGGAGGCCGGCCTCATCAAGAAGAAGGCTGCATGATTCATCCTGATGGACGGGCAGCTCTACTGTAGATCCTACTCCTATTCGCTTCTGAAGTGCCTGAGACTTGCAGAGGCAGCCTTTGTGCTCTAAGGAATACATGAAGGCCTTTGCGGGAATCACATCAGAGGGAGGATGCTAGCATATAAGGCCCTTTGTCAGGGATACTACTAGGAAACTATAAGGGCGGATGTCACCGACTTCGTGAAGAAGTGCGACCGCTACTAGCACCACACCCACATACAACATCAACCATCGGCACCACACACCCAACTCTTCGTACCTTGGCCATTCTCCCAATGGAGGATGGACATCCTTGGTCCATTCGCTCCTGCGTCCAGATAATGCAAGTTCCTGATAGTGGCTATTGACTACTTTACCAAATGGGTGGAGGCAGAGCCACTAGCACGGATCACTAAAGCCAAGGTCCAACAGTTCTTCTGGAAGTCGATCATTTGCCTTTTCGGACTCTCCCATAACATCATCATCGATAATGGGCTGCAGTTCGATAACCGAGAGTTCGAAGTGTTCTGCGTCGACCGCAGCATTCAACATCACTTCACCTCGGTTCCTCACCCCCAGACAATGGAGAGGCCGAGGTGACCAACCGGACTATCCTCCAGGGACTCCAGACCAGGCTAGACCAGGTCAAGGGTAGGTGGGCAGAAGAACTTTCTAGCATTCTTTGGGCCTACCACACAATACCAGGATGGCCACGAATGAGACGCCCGTCAGCCTTGTCTTCAGCACCGAAGCCATCATCCTGATTGAACTTGGTGTGCCCACATTGCCGGTGGAATAGTATGATGAGGCGAGAATTCGGCCCGCCTTCTTCTCAACTTGGACCTCCTTGAAAAAATGAGAGACAAGGCTCGACTTCGGATGGCGGCCTACTGGCAACGCGTAGCTCGGTACTACAATGCATGGGTGAGGCCAAAGATCTTTCACCCAGGTGACCTGGTGTTGCATCAAGCTGAAGCCTCGCAACCCGGGAGTGCGGCAAGCTCTCACCAAAATGGGAGGGCCCCTATTAGGTGGTCGAGGCTCTTCCCCATGGAGCCTACTACTTAGCGAGCAGGATGGTGCTAGATTCCCATAGACTTGGAATGCCAACAACCTGAGGATGTATTATCAATAATGTAAGGCTTTCCTCCATCAATGATAAAGATCCTCTTTATGCAAATCACTTTTTCCTTGCAAGAATGTTGCTGCTCGACCCCAGGTCTGGCAAGCCAAGCCTGAAAACTCCTGAAGCCCAGCATCTTAAGCCTGAAAACTCTTGAAGCCCAGCACTCTAAGCCCGGAAACTCCTGAAGCCCGGCACTCCAAGCCCGAAAACTCCTGAAGCCCGGCACTCCAAGCCCAAAAACTTCTGATGCCCGGCACTCCAAGCTCAAAAACTCCTGAAGCCCGGCACCTTGAGCTCGGAAACTCTTGAAGCTCAGCACTCTAAGCTTGAAAACTTTTGAAGCCTGGCACTCTAAGCTCGGAAACTCCTGAAGCCTGACATCTTAAGCCCAAAAACTTCCGAAGCCCGGCACCTCATAGTCGCCCGGTGGGCCCACCAAGCACAGCACCCTAGCTTAGTCCACCGTGCATGCTTGGAGAAGGTTCCATCCGAGGTTGAATAGACCTCTACCGAGGAAGTACATGAAGCCCTGTTGTCATGCTGCCCGTGTGGCAGGAACAACTCAGCAAGTCAAAGGCTTTCCTCCTAACTATCTCGCGTACATGGAGCTCGACGGGAAAGAGCCAAGGACCTAAAGCCTCAAGGTAAGACACCTTGGCAAAGACGTGTGCATGGGTAGTTGAGGAGAAAAAGAAGGAAATGTGCTAGAGCATTGAGAATCCAGAAGGTGCACAAGCAAATAGGTGAAAGAAGAAAATTTCATTGAAGATCTTTTAAGTCCTTACATTATCTCTGGACCCTGACAGATCGGGTGGCCCAGACATAAACAATAAAAAGAAGTACAGATAAAAAGGGGGGGTTCCTAAGCTACTCCGCTGGCTCCTTCCCGAAATGGTGCACAACGGGGGTGTCGTCTTCTGGGACCTTCGACGGCAGGACCATGTCCAGGACTTTCGATGGCGGGGCCATGTCGACGGTAGCCATGGGCTCTTCCAATTCGACCAAGGCCAGGGTCGGGCTCCTGCATGGAGCAGCCGGGAAGGCGAGCCCATCCAGGTTCATGTCCAGGATAAGCTTCACCACCCTGGTCTGGTAGAGCACGAACCCTTTGAAGAAAGAGTCCATGGCCAGCTCGTGGAACTCAGCATCAAACTATGGTGAGGCCTTGTAGTTGGCCACTGCCTCGGCGGCCTCCTTCTTCATGGCCTCCATCGAGTCGACCATCGTCGGGGCCTTCTCTTCAATGACAGTGGCCTTCCTTTCAGCGGCAGCGGCCCACCCCTTCGCCGCCTCCAATTGAGCCCAAAGGGTTCGGACCTGCTCCCTCTCCTGGGCCACCTCGGCGTTGAGCTCTTCCACCTTGGCCTCCCTGGCCTTAAGCTCCTCATCCCGGATTTTGTCCCGGTTCCTCTCTTGATCCAGGGTCTCCTCCTGGCCCTTGATGTGCCTCTCGACGCCTACCGCCTCAGCCCTCAATTCCCTATTCTTTTGCTTGGCCTCCCAAGCCTCGTCTATCTTTAGCTTGACCTCGGCCTTCAGCGAGTCAAGCTACAGCGCCTTCTATTGGTCACCCTTGGCCCAGCTCTTGCAGTAGTCCTGTATCAGCAGAAGGTCCGTCCCAAGCTGCACCAAGAAAGATGTCAACCAAAAGAAAAGAAAGAAGAGAAAGGGAAAGAGAGAAAGTTAGAAGTACTTACCGAGAAGAACTGCGGGAATGTGCCAAGGATGGCATCGGCCAGGAGCCTTCCAGCCTTTTCCCGTCGATCATGCGGTTGGATGGCAAAGTCCATCATGCACTCGATGAGAGCCCGGTCCTGGACCAAGGAGTTATCTAGTGCCACCTCGAAGGGCAGCTTGCGGAAAGTCTTCTTCTTCTTTATCGCTACCTTGGTGTCGCCCCTGTGACTAGCCAAGAATGCTTTGGAGCCTCTATGGGGGCTCACCGCCACTCCGAATGGCATCGCTGGCAGCGGCTCCCTCATCTCCTGCTCCTCTTCCGCCTCCACCTCGACAACTTCATGAGGTGGGGGCACCACAATGGCGGCAGTGATAGTGGACCTAGCCCGGACTACCACTTCTGGCTCTTGGACCGGGGGCAGGTCCCACTGCCTTGGTGGCTCAAGGACGGGTTCAACTATCCTCCTGCTCAGCTCGGATGGCATGGTGGGTGCGGCCCTTGCGCTCTCCTCATTGCGAGCCCTTTTTGACGGGGACTCTCTGACCCCCATCGATGCACCCCTCTTCGTGGAGAGTGCAAGGAGTTCGTCCATGGAGTACTTCATGCCTGCACGAAGGAAAATGAGGTCAGTTCTGAGCTCAAAGAGACAAGCAAAAAATAGAAACAAGTAAAGATCACACCAAACTCACCCAACCCCCGCATTGGATTGACTCCAGCTTCGTACAGGTTCTGCTCTGACAGTAAAACCTCGAGAGAAGGTTTTTGGTCGGTGTGGAGCTGGTTGTAAACTTCCTGATCAACCACCTCGATAACAGCATTCCAGTTTGGGATCCAATCTCGGTCACTCCAAACCCAATCAACCCCCTCGATGGAATCAAAGAAGTATTTGCTCTTCCATCCTTTGATGGAAGAGGGGAGCTCAAACTTGATGCCCTTCGGGCACAGAGAAATGAACCACCACCCCTCCTTGGTTGGGTGGTGTTTTAGGGTAGAGACACCCTGAACAGGGAGAAATGGGCTACGATCTTGTGAAAATGGCAGAGGATGATGAAGCAAAAATTTGTCCTGACTATGTTCGGGACCAACTGAGCTAGAACTAGATGATAGTGGCTCAGCACAGAAAGAAAGAAGGGATGAAATGGAAATCGGAGGCCCCCTGTGAAGGTTTCCTCATAGAAGGCAATCCGACATGGGCCACTGGAGGTGACCCGTTCCCCCGGTCATGGAACCGAGAGCCAGACGAAATCCGAAATATCGAAGGTCTCAGATGATCGAAAGCTCCTCTTTGGTTATCACCAAAGCAATATCGCCGGGACCAGTCGACCAAGAAGGTTCCGGGGAAGGTTCAGGAGGAGGAGGTGGGGGATGGACCCTAGGTTCCCCAATGATGATTCCTATGGGGTGAGGCCTCCTACAAATCTCGAACTGGATCTCTTCCTCCTCATCGATGGAAGAGGGAGTCCTCGATCGAGAAGGCTCAACCTTATTAGGATTGGTCGAAGGGCGAAAGTTCGACCCCAATGAGACATCTCAAAGAAGAAGACAAAGGAGAAAGAGAAGAGAAGGAGGAGAAAAGAGATGGATGAAGCCCGGGAAGGTCTCGACCCTAAAGAAAAGCTCTACTCGATCAAAAAAAGAAGGATGAAGAGGATGAACCTTGCTAGCCTTGGTGGAAAAGGATGGTCGAGGGAAGAGAGGGGACTCTGGCTCACTGGTGGGCATGAGGAGTTTGAAAGAGGAAGTGTTTTCATGAAACTGTCCTTTCTTTCAAAATGAACAACTGCAACCATACCATTCCAGAGCCACCATCGTTGGATCTGTGCCATGTGTCAGCAATCGGTAGAAGGCAACGCTTTAGTTCGCCCATGATCATTTCAAATATTGCATCAGTAATAATGCCTCCTTGGATGGGTCCACATGTCACCACCGCATTGGCTCGGAGGTCCATCCCACGAGGCACCAACGATCATGGCAGTAATAGTGTCAGATTTTGGCCTTTCCATGTTAGCACCATATTTACTCCCTTCACCCCAAGTGCCATGCACTAACGGGACTTGGGTGGGGGGCAAATAATATAGTAGGATCACTGATGTAGAACCCATGTTAGACCTAGTCATATGCCACATCGAAGGAAGCTACCATGTTGGACATTTCTCTTCGGACTCATTCGCCAGGCGGCTCCCTCGAGGTCGAGATGCTATGACCGAAGTCGAGCCACGCCTCTCTCCAGACTCCTTCACCAGGTGGCCCCCTCGAGGTCAAGATGCCATGGTCAAAGTTGAGCTCTACCTCACTCCGGACCCCTTCGCCAGGTAACTCCCTCGAGGTCGAGATGCCATGGCTGAAGTCGAGCTCTGCCTCTCTTCGGACTCCTTCGCCAGGCAACTCCCTCGAGGTCGAGATGTCATGGCCGAAGTCAAGCTCTGCCTCCCTCTGGACTCCTTTGCCAAGCGGCTCTGTTGACTCTGTTATTGATTTTGAAGATAAGTAAAATAGTTAAGTATAAGTTAAGTACTAATGATTTCTTTGAAGTGTATTTTTATTGAAAAAGGTGCTCACAAATTTGAAGAAGTTTGTTTGATTGAAGAAGCCAAGTTTGGATGAAAAGAACTGCTCAAAGAGGACTTGAAAAGTCAATATTTGCTTGAATGATTATTTGAGTTAAGTATAAATTTGGTTCAACACAAGTTCAAGAATTTTTGAGAAGATTTCAGTAATGTGTTGACTCAAACTATCGACACATGACACCAAGTGTCGACACATGGAAGTGAAGTATCGACTCAAGCCGGTATGCAAAATATGTTTCAGATGGCATGGCTTAAGTGTCAATACATGGACCTAAAGTGTCAACTCAAAGTGTCGACACATGGATCAACACATCACCTGAGATTTTCAAGCCACAGAACTTGCTAAAAATGAAGAACTGCTGAAGTATCGACACATGGAAGAGAAGTATCGACTCATCTGAGAAAGTGTTGACATATTTAAGATTTCCAGAAGACTAGATTGAAGATTTTTGAATTGGGTGTCAACTCAAGAAGTTTAAGTGTCGATAGGAAGTGTCGACTCAAAGCCTGAAGTGTCGACACATGAAGTTCTGGGAATAGTAATGGCTAGCTTTTCAAATGCAGAACTTGACCCTTTTTCCCTCCAACGGCTAGTTTTTCAAGTCTAACGGCTAGAAATTGGATTTGAGGTCTTGGAGAAGTATATATATGCTCCAAATCAAATTAAAAGAAAGAGGATTGAATATTATTGATGAGAATAATATAAGAGCATTCAAGTGAGAGCTTTAACTCCTATTCAATTTTAGATTCAACTACTTTCAAGCAAAAGCAAGCCTCCAAGCATTCAAGAGTCTTCAAGAGCATTGAAGATCATCCATTCTTAAGCATTCAAGAGGCTTCAACAAGTTCAAAGCACTTCTACATCGAGCTTCAAAGAGATATCCGCTTTTGTTTAGAAAGCTTATATTGTTTCTTTACTTCAAATCTTTATTTGTTGTACGGGTTCTTGGTTAGCCTATTATAAAACCGAGGGAGGTTATTGGTGAACCTTTGAAAATCAATTAGGTTGGTAGTTGCCTACAAAACCACTTAGGTCTTGGTTAGCCTGGAAAACCAAGGGAGGTTGGTGGTGAGCCTTAAAACCATTTAGGTTCTTGGTTAGCCCATAAAACCAAGTAAGGTTTTGACTTGTTGTCCTTATAAAAATAAGTTGGGTTTTTGAATAGTAAGCTCGCAAAACTAATCAACTGTAATCGGTGTGATTATAGTGAATTCCCAAGGAGATCTTGGGGAGTGGATGTAAGTGCATTGGATAGCACCAAACCACTATATTTCTTGGTCTTTGTGGTTGATTGATCTCTCTCTTGCTTTTCATTTATTGCTCTTTATTTCCACTATATGTTTACTTAAGAGCATTTCAATTGAAGTTATAGTACCTTGCTTATTTAATTATTGAATTGGATTGCATTGCATTGCATCAAGTAAAGTAAATTAATTTTTAAAGATCCAATTCACTCCCCCTCTTGGGTTGCTTACTAGGCAACAAGTGGTATCAGAGCCCTATTCTCAGTATATAGGCTTTACCGCCTTGAGTAAAGATCTATGGCAGCCCCAATTGGTATTAGTGTAGTTGAGGGTCAAGCCTCAAATAGACCTCCATTTTTCAATGGATTAAATTATACATATTGGAAAACTATGATGAGAATTTATATGCATTCTATTGATTATAATTTGTAGAGAGTGGTAGATAAGGATCCTCATATTCCTTTAGTAGTGGTTAATGGTGTTTCCATCCTAAAGCTCAAAGAGGATTGGGATAAAAATGACATTAAGCAATCCGAGATCAATGCTAAGATAATGAATCTCCTCTATTGTGCATTAGATCCTAATGAGTTCAATAGGATATCTACATGCACTTCTACTAAAGAAATATGGGACACACTTGAAGTTATCCATGAGGGTACCAATCAAGTGAAAAATACTAAAGTAAATATGTTAGTGCACACATATGAGATGTTCCGAATGGAACCTAATGAATTTATCACTGATATGTACACAAGATTTTCTAATATTGTAAATGGAATGAGAAGTCTTGGAAAGGTTATGTCTAACGCTGATCTTGTGAATAAAATCCTCAGGTCACTTCCAACATCATGGGATCCGAAGGTGACCCAATCCAAGAAGCCAAGGACGTTGACAAATTACCTCTAGAGCAGTTGGTTGGATCGCTCATGACCTATAAGATGAATTTGAAACAAAAATCAATAGACATGGACAAAAAGAAGAAGGGGATTGCTTTCCAATCAAACATACAAGAAGAATCCTCAATAGATGAGTCTGAAGAAGAAGAAGATGATGAAGGTGAAGAAGCCCTCCTCGCATGGAAATTCAGAAGATTCATGAAGAGGAGGAAGTTTCCATATAAAAAAAATATATCAATCAAAAGAAAAAGGAAAAGAAAAAGAGAAGGAAAAAGAAAAGGAAAAGGAGAAGGAAATACCTACATGCTTCAAATGCAAGAAGCCGAGACACTACAAGTTCGATTGTCCTCTTCTTAAGAAGTCAAAAAAGAAATTAAGAAAGAAAGCAATGATGGCCACTTGGAGTGATAGTGAAGACTCGAGTTCTGAAGACGAGCAGATAGAAGTAGCAAATCTCTATTTAATGGCACATCAAAACAATGATGAGGTAAATTTTGATACCGAAATTGACTTTACATTTGATGAGCTTAGAAATGCTTTTAATGAACTAATGCATGAATATAAACTGATTTTGAGTAAAATAAAAAGTTGAAAAAGCATGCAAATACTTTTTCTCTTGAAAACAACTCATTGCTAAATGAAGTTAATGATTTGAAATATAAATTGGATGTTTTAGAAAAGAAAATTGATGTCTTATCAATGGAAAATGAAGTTTTGAAAAGACCCGAGAATGTTATTTCAAATGGTGATCTTTTAAAGAAAAATAAAGACTTAGAATTGAAAAATACTAAGTACAAAAAAGAACTTGAAAAGATAAAGCCTTTTGTTAAGAAATTTACTTATAATTCAGAAAAGTTAAACCTACTTTTAAATAGTCAAAGTGCTATTTTTAATAAAGCAAGATTAGGGTATAAACCACAAAAGCAATAAAAGTATTTCAAAAACATTTTTGCACCTGCATCATCTAGCATTACTTACTTTTCATGTACAAAGCTAGGTCATAAATCTTTTCAATGCAATTTAAGAAAAATTAACTCTCTTGGTAAAGTGTGGGTTCCAAAAGGAACCATTTTGAATACTAACCCTAAAGGACCCAAGTTGGCTTGGGTACCTAAAAATAAAGCTTGAGTTTATTGCAGGTGTGTCTTGCAACCAAGGAGAACAAAAGACTTTGGTACCTTGATAGTAGTTGCTCAAGATACATAACTGGAGATGTGAAGCAATTCACTTCTCTTGAAGCTTTGAATGGAGGGAGTGTGACCTTCGGTGATAATGGTTAAGGAAAAATCATTGGTATTGGTAAGGTTCACATAACTCCTTCTAATTGTATTAGCAATGTACTTCTAGTAGATAGTTTGAAACACAATCTTTTAAGCATTAGATAATTTTGTGATAAAGGTTTTCAAGTAGTTTTTAAATCATCATATTGCATGATTGCTAGACCGGATATAAATGGAGTACAATTCATTGGAAAAAGGCATGAAAATGTTTATTTGGTAGACCTAGATGATCTATCTTTATCTAATGGAGAATGCCTTGTTGCAATGAATTCCACTAAAGATGAGACTAACTGGCTTTGGCATAGAAAATTAGGACATACTAGTATGTATCTTCTTTCAAAACTTTGCAAAAAGAATTTAGTTAGAGATTTACCTGAACTTTGTTTTGAAAAAGATAGAAGTTGTCAAGCATGTCAATTTGGTAAACAAGTTAAAACTTCTTTCAAACCAAAAGGTTTTGTAACTACTAGCAGACCACCAGAACTACTTCATATGGATCTCTTTGGACAAACTAAAACATCAAGTCTAGGAGGCAAGAGATATGACTTAGTCATAGTGGATGATTTTTCGAGATTTACATGGATTTTCTTTTTAGTATAAAAAGATGAATCATTTTCTGCTTTTATAAAGTTTTATCGAAAAGTCTCAAATGAAAAAGGTGTTTCAGTTGTTCACATTCACAGTGATCATAGAACTGAATTTGAAAATCAAGATTTTGAAAACTTTTATAATGAAAAAGGAATAGAACATAACTTTTCTGCACCTAGGACACCTCAGCAGAATGGGGTAGTAGAAAGAAAAAATCATACTTTGGAAGAAATGGCATGCACTATGCTTTGTGAAAATGATTTACCGAGATATTTTTAGGCTGAAGCTATTAATACTGCATGTTACATTTTGAATCGAGTTTTAATTCGCCCTATTTTGAAGAAAACTCCTTACGAACTTTGGAATCAAAGAAAACCAACTTTAAAATATTTTCGAGTTTTTAGTTGCAAATATTTTATTTTAAATAATGAAAAAGATAATCTTGGAAAATTTGATGCCAAGTCTGATGAAGGTATCGTTTTAGGATACTCCACATCAAGCAGGGCATACAGAGTTTTCAACAAAAGAACTTTGATTATGGAAGAGTCGGTATATGTTGTTTTTGAAGAATCTACTAACAAATCCGCCATAAAAAAGGATAGTTCTGATGAATATGCAGGTGCTAACAAGCTTCAAAAGTTGACACTAAATGATCAACCTCCTTAGCTAAGTGAAGAAGATCAAGACAAGAATGAGAAAGGTGATGACACTCCAAAGCATCAAGATCTACCTAAAGAGTGGAGGTATGCTCATGGACATGCTAAGAAATTAATCCTAGGTGATCCATCTAAAGGGGTAAGAACTCTGAGCCTCAATTAGAAATGAATATGATTATATAGCTTTTGTATCACAAGTAGAGCCTAAATATTTTGAAGAAGTTGAAAAAGATCCTAACTGGATTAATGCCATGCAAGATAAACTAATTCAGTTTGATAGAAATAATGTTTGGACATTAATAGAAAGACCATCTAATGTTTCTATTATTGGCACAAAATGAGTATTTAGGAATAAATTACATGAAAATGGAATTGTTGTTAGGAATAAAGCTAGGCTAGTTGCTAAATGCTACAACCAGGAGGAAGGGATTGATTTTGATAAAACTTTTGCTCCTATAGCTAGACTTGAAGCAATTAGACTATTATTAGCATTTGCTTATTTTATGAATTTCAAACTATTTCAAATGGATGTTAAGAGTGCTTTCTTAAATGATTTTATAACTGAAAATGTTTTTGTTGAACAACCATCTGGATTTGAAAATCATTAACATCCTGATCATGTTTTTAAATTACACAAAGCACTTTATGGATTAAAGCAAGCACCTCGAGCCTGGTGTGAAAGACTCAGCAAATTTTTAATTAAAAATGAATTTTCTAGAGGCCAAGTTGATAAAACACTATTTTTGAAAAAAAAAAAAGATAGTGATTTATTAGTAGTACAAATATATATTGATGATATCATTTTCGGTGCTACTAATGAAATTCTTTGTCAAGAGTTTGCTAAGCTAATGCAGAATAAGTTCGAGATGAGTATGATGGGAAAACTCAATTTCTTTCTCAGACTCCAGATCAAGCAAACAAAAGATGGTATCTTCATCAACCAAGCTAAGTATACAAGAGAAATTATTAAGAAGTGTGGAATAGAGACTACTAAAACAATAGGTACGCCTATGAGCCCCTCTTGTAGACTTGATAAGGATGAACAAGGTAAATCTGAAGATCAAAAGTTATACATAGATATGATTGGCTCTTAACTGTACTTAACTGCCAGTAGATCAGATATAATGTTCAGAGATATTAGTCTGAACCTAAAGAATCACATTTGATGGCTGTTAAGCGCATTATTAGATATCTATCTGGTACTATTGATATTGGATTATGGTATTCTAAAAATTCATCTACTGAATTGATTGGATATTCTGATGCTAATTTTGCTGGTTATAAATTGGATAGAAAGAGTACTAGTGGTACTTGCCAATTTCTTGGAGTTAACTTAATCTCATGGTTTAGCAAGAAACAAACTTCAGTTGCACTATCCACAGCTGAGGCTGAGTATATTGCAGCAGGAAGTTGTTGTGCTCAAATCTTGTGGATTAAGCAATAACTTGAAGATTTTATAATCAAGTTGGCTAGTACACCTATTAAATATGATAATACTAGTGCTATTTTCTTGACTAAAAATCCTGTTCAACATTCTAGGAGTAAACATATTGAAGTTAGACATCATTTTATTAGAGATCATGTAGAAAATAATGATGTTGTGCTTGAATTTATTAGTATTGAATTTCAATTAGCTGATATTTTAACTAAACCTCTTCTGGAAGGTCGATTTTGTATGATTAGAAGAGAGCTCAGGATCATTAATCCTTTTGATTAAATTTTTCTTATCCTTGACTCAAATTAGATCAAATTGACATTAATCTTTGCTAATATTATTAAATTTCATTGAATTTAATCATATTTCCAGTGATTTTGATCAACCCTTGGAACTCTTATTTTTCAGTTTTTAAGTCGATGTGTCGACACATTGATGTGTCGACACACAATGTGTCACACCAAAATGTGTCGACACATTCGTGAGTTGATACTTGAACGGTAGTAGACCGAGAATAAAGGATTTTCGAATGGTTTTTCTCCCCATTTATTTCTCTCTACTGAGTCGACACATGTTCTAAGGTACTCCTCACTATTCCTCCCACTGTTTCATGTTTTAAACCTGTTGATTTTTCGATTTGGACACTCGATAATTCGAATTTTGCAAGATTTCTTCTCCCATTTGGATTTTGAGCTTTAGAAACCCTAAGTTTCCACCCAAACCTTGCCCAAATCTTTATTCCAAGCAATGGGACCTTGAAAGCAAGTAGTCTATCGATCTCGTCAGTCAAATCAGGAAGAAGAATGAAGGACGAAGGCCAGACACAAGGCTAGAGCTCCTGATCCGCCTGCATGACCACTTTTTGCAGCTTCTAGCAGGATGAGCTCGAAGACCATCATTGGGGGATGACGAGTGGACTTCACTTTTGTCGACCGGCAGCATTTTAGGATCAGACAGTGGATTCGATAGGCTGGATTGACAACCTTTTGCTCAATCAGTAAGAGATATTATCCCGAGCTTATGCGAGAGTTTTATGGATCACTCGCCCGTGGGATTGATGGATGGATGGCACGGGTGAGAGGCCAGGATATCCCAGTTTCTTCATAGATACCGAGCAGAGTATGGAACATTTCGATGACTTGTTCAGTGGTGGATAGCTTGATGGACAGAGTGAGTGGACTCCAGCGTATCTTTGAGTCTGATATATTGCCTGAGGGAGCCACCGTACCTACATCCCAACTATCTGCAGAGATGAGATTATTGCATCACATTATCACCGGATACTTCTGTCAAAGACCGGACGCTTTGATTACATCACTGAGTGGGAGTTGCTAGTGATGGTCTCTTTGGTTCAATGCACACCCATCTGCCTTCCAGTGCTTATGATTCACCAGATGTCGGAAGCGTCGATGAGCCAGTGACTCTGCCTGCCATATGGGATGGGATTGACTGTTCTATTCAGAGAGTATGGCGTCAGCTTTGAGGACGAGCCCTTCTGCATGCTACTTCATATTGATGTGTATGACATCAGGTCATTACACCGGATGGGTTATCATCTGTTTTGAGGCTAGTGGACTCACAGGATATCTGGTCAGGCCAAGGACAGAGCTGATGATGATGATGCTGCAGAGGAGGAGCGCATCCTCTCCAGTAAGGCAGGACCCAGCAAGAGTCAGCCTAAGATAGCGGTGCAGCCAGTGATTGCATCTCAGTCTGATCCTACTACTTCAGCACAGCCTCAGCTAGCTCAGATGGAGACTCAGGGTATTTCTGATAGCTTATTGGACAGGGTCAGATGCATTGAGATTGATCTTCTGATTATTAGACAGCGTCTTGACTACTTCATAGCTGAGACCAGAGAGAGCCATAATGGACTTAGTGATGGCATCTCAGCTATATTGACTGCACTGTCCGAACATTCAGTGAGTACTCTGGTTGCTGATACTGCTCCACCTGCTCCTACACCTATTGTTGATGTTGATGGTGATGACATTGTTGGAGATATTGTTGGTGATGATGTTGATGGAGATGATGAGGAGACAGACTCTAGTGGATTCGACTTTCCAGATCTGACTATAGAGCCAGTAGCGAAGGTGATGGCAGACTTACCCAGGAGTCCTACTCTTGATCCTTTTAGTTCACCTACCCAGACTCCTATTCCATCCTCTCCTTCTAGATCAGTTGATCATATTCCCACTCCGATTCTGACACCTATTATTGATTCTCCAGTTATTGATACTCCTGTTGTACATTCACATATTGTTGATACCCTCATTATCGATACACCTATTATTGACACCCCTATCATTGATACACCGATTACAGACTTACCAGTTCATTCTTCAGCTGATACTTCTATCCTTGATACACCTATCATATCATCAGCTGATACCCCAGTTTTTCACACACCTATTGTTGATACTCTTACTATTCACACATCCTCACTTATCCGAGAGCTTGGTTTTTATACACCCGGCTTTCAGTATCTTGACTCCGGTCCCTCCTTTGATCGCACGCCACTTTTGGCAGTCGTAAAGACTGTCGACCCGATCAGTTCCATTCCTGCGGAGGATATTGCTTCCACTTCTACTCTAGCCAGAGGTCGGATGTATGCATGATGCAGAGGATGTGGTCATCGCACCCCTCCACGACCTACCAAGACTCGACTCCGAGATCTTAGATCGATGTGGCCTCAAGCTCGTTCTTTTACTGATACAAGACTGATTGAGATTGAATCATCTTCAGATGATGATGATATGGATGAGGATTAGGATATTTATATATTTTTAGATAGTTTACTTTTATACATCTATGTATGTTCTATTTTTTATTGTACACACTCTGACTTGAAATGAAATATCATGTTGTACTTCATATTTGTAACTTTAAATGAATGAATGACTTAAATTTCCTTGGTATTTCATTGTCTTTATGAATTGAAATGAAGTTCATACATTACATTTCAATGCTATATCTTGAATGATAAACCTATTTGTCTTCCTACCTTTTTAATGATAACAAAAAGGGGGAGTAGTATGGTAAGATTTAAGTATAAATGTGATATATTTTTGTGTATTTGATAATTTTGTGAGTATTAACTATAAATGTAAAGTGTATTTGTGATGTGCAAGGGGTAAATGAGAGTATTTGCAAAATTTGAAAGTTATTTTGAAAGCGTAAATTGAAACTGGTTACAAACTCCTTGAGAAAGGGGGAGTTATACCTTGTTTTAATTGAAAATCTTTTTAAAGTGAATTTCATTTTAAAACCCCTCTCTAAATGTTTGAAAAGATATTTACAAACCATTTTATGAATCATCAATTCAGGGGGAGCTTTACTTATTACTGAATTTTCATGTAGAGTATTACAATACATGTGATTATGTTTCTTATATATCCCAAAGATCTGATACTCTTATTCATTACAATTTGCTTTGATATATCTTATCGATATTAAAAATCACTTTGATACAACTATTGCATTTTATTCTATGCACCTTGATAAATTCTTTTAAAAGCCTTTAATGCAATTTATACTTAAGAATTTTGTCATCATCAAAAAGGGGGAGATTGTTAAATCCATTATTGATTTTGATGATAAGTAAATAGTTAAGTATAAGTTGAGTACTAATGATTTCTTTGAAGTGTATTTTTGTTGAAAAATATGCTCACAAATTTGAAGAAGTTTGTTTGATTGAAGAAGCGAAGTTTGGATGAAAAGAACTGCTCAAAGAGGACTTGGAAAGTCAATATTTGCTTGAATGATTATTTGAGTTAAGTATAAATTAGGTTCAGCACAAGTTCAAGAATTTTTTAGAAGATTTCAGTAAGGTGTCGACTCAAGGTATCGACACATGATACCAAGTGTCGACACATGGAAGTGAAGTGTCGACTCAAGCCGGTTTGCAAAGTATGTTTCAGATGGCACGGCTGAAGTGTCAACACATGGACCTGAAGTGTTGACACATGGATCAACACATCGCTTGAGATTTTCAAGCCATAGAACTTGCTGAAAATGAAGAACTGCTAAAGTGTTGACACATGGAAAAGAAGTGTCAACTCAAAGTGTTGACTCAACTGAGAAAGTGTTGACACATCTAAGATTTTCAGAAGACCAGATTGAAGATTTTTGAACTAGGTGTCGACTCAAGAAGTTCAAGTGTCGACAAAAGTGTCGACTCAAAGCCTGAAGTGTTGACAAATGGAGTTCTGGGAATAGTAATGGCTAGTTTTTCAAACACAGAACTCGATCCTTTTGCTCTCCAATGGCTAGTTTTTCAAGTCTAACAGCTAGAAACAGGATTTGAGGCATTGGAGAAGTATATATATGCTCCAAATCAAATCAAAAGAAAGAGGATTGAATATTATTGATGAGAATAAGATAAAAGCATTCAAGTGAGAGCTTTAACTCCTATTTAACGAAGATTCAACTACTTTCAAGCAAAAGCAAGCCTCCAAGCATTCAAGAGCCTTCAAAAGCATTGAAGATCATCCATTCTTAGCATTCAAGAGGCTTCAACAAGTTCAAAGCACTTCTACATCAAGCTTCAAAGAGATACCCACTTTTGTTTAGAAAACTTATATTATTTTTTTACTTCAAATCTTTATTTGTTGTAAGGGTCCTTGGTTAGCCTATCGTAAAACCAAGGAAGGTTATTGGTGAGCCTTTGAAAATCAATTAGGTTGGTGGTTGGCCCACAAAACCACTTAGGTTCTTGGTTAGCCCAGAAAACCAAGGGAGGTTGGTGGTGAGCCTTAAAACCATTTAGGTTCTTGGTTAGCCCGTAAAATTAAGTGAGGTTTTGACTTGTTGGTCTTGTGAAAATAAGTTGGGTTTTTTATTAGTAAGCCCGCAAAACTAATCAACTGTAATCGGTGTGATTATAGTGAATTCTCAAGGGGATCTTGGGGAGTGGATATAGGTGAATTGGATAGCATCGAACCACTATATTTTTTGATCTTTATGGTTGATTGATCTCTCTCTTGCTTTTCATTTATTCCTCTTTATTTCTGCTAAACTTTTACTTAAGAGCATTACAATTGAAGTTATAGTATCTTGCTTATTTAATTATTGAATTGGATTGCATTGCATTGCATCAAGTAAAATAAATTAATTTTTAGAGACCCAATTCACCCTCCCTCTTGGGTTGCTTACTAGGCAACAGGCTCCCTCGAGGTCGAGACACCGTGGCCGAAGTCAAACTCCTCCTCTCTCCGGACCCCTTCGCCAGGTGGCTCCCTCGAGGTCGAGATGCCATGGCCGAAGTTGAGCTCTGCCTCTCTCCGAACTCGTTCGCCAGGTCGCTCCCTCGGGGTCGAGATACCATGGCCGAAGTCAAGATTGATGGGGGACAATGATGGGATGATGCATTTCTAATGGAATCAGTAATGATTTAAATGAGGGATGAAGTAAATAGATGCAGCTATTCAAGTAAAGAAGTACGAATTCAATGGTAGGATTCTAAAGATTAAACTTGACTAGAAATAAAAACAATCAAAAAAAATAAGAGGAGGACCTTCGTGGTTAAGAAACCACACATATTAGGGTTTAGTTAATCAAATAATTGCAGATCTAAAAGCCTTTCTAAAGAGGGTTACCCGGTAATTAATACTTATAGTTTAAACACTGGGAACACTCAAAGAAGAAGCCTCCTGGATGACAGGGAGATTCCCTAGGTTGCAAGGCTTATTGTATCCGGTTGTTTGGCACTGGAGACCTTCTTGGGAGACTGGAAACCCGGGGATCCTGCAACAAAAGAAGTAGAGGGAGATTAGAGAAAAGGGTTGAGATGGAGTGGTGTGAACACCAGAAACTGAAAGAAACTTCACTCCAACAAGGTTAGCCTTATCCCAATTTGGATCGAAGATAATTAGGTTACCTTGTATCCTTTAGTTCAAAAATGTTTTATTTTCAAGAGCCATTTCCTTTTCAAGAGTCCTGTAAATGTTTTATTTTCAAGAGCCATTTCCTTTTCAAGAGTCCTGTAATTAATCAAGAGTGTTTATTGAGTCCTATAATTACTTTTAAAAAAAAAATTCATTTCCTATAAGTCCGTTTCAAGTTTAGGTCAGTCAAGTCAGTTCAGTTAAGTTAAGTCTATTTCAGTTAATCAAGTCTTAAAGCAATGAAAGACAGCAATAAGACTCAAATTCTGGACCCCAGAATTTGACCACATGAAGAAGAGAAGACACATCAACCAAACAAGAGAAAAGGACAATCAACTAGGACCACTTGGTGCCACATGTCATTCCTTATCCGAGTAGAAGACCATCTCATCATGCCACGTAATCAGGTGCCACCTCACTAGTCACCTCATCACTCTTTGGCGCCAACAAGGAAGATTCAAATTCAAGGAGGTTGGCCACACCCCTCCAAGTCCTCCACCAAATCCTCCAACCCCCCCCCCCCATCCCTCCAAACTCTCCACCAAATCCTCCAACCCTCCCTTGTAATCCTCCTCAATTTGGGAAGTTTTTAAATTTCAAAAGCTAGCTTTGTGAGGCTATTAAAGGCCTTGGATGCCCATTGTAAAGGGGATTGATTTTGGGGGGAATGAATGAAAAGTGAAGTTGAATTTTGGAAGTAGAAGTTGTCTTGTGTATTTTTTTATGTGAAAGTTTCCCATCCTTTTTCCTCCATGCCAAAGCCCTTCTTTTCCCCTAGCAAAGCATCTTCCAAGCTCAAGTGAAGGCATTGGAGTTGGCCAGATCTACTCAAATTTCTGTTCTTAGTTCATAAATTCTCTCATCCCTTCTATATATTCTTATCCTTCTTCCTTAACTTTGATCTTCATTGCAGGGTCCTTCGAAGACTTTGAGTTGTGGGCCGGGTTCACCTTGACAAAGAACCAGCAAGCTGAAGTCCCAAGTCCAGGGTTCTGATCTCTGTTATCCAGGTTCTTCAGTTCTGAGCATTGGTAGTTTCAAGGTATGAATCAAAAGAAGGTTGGAAAGCTCATCAAGGTAAGTCCACAATCATTAGTCCCTATTGTCTAGATCTTCTTCCCTCTTAGTTTAGGATTGTGTCTAATCAAGTAAAAGACCCATTTCTTATAATCCTTAAGTCTTATTATGATGAGTACAATGCTAGTATAATTAGGTTTCATTGCTCTACAAACCATATTCAAAACATTAATCATATGCTTGCCGCATCATCTTGGTATCAGAGCATGGTTGCATTAGGGTAGAATAGTTCTCTTTAAATCCAAGCAAGATCTAAAATTCACGCCTCCTAAGCGGGTGTACTCTAGTACACTGTCATGATCCATGGGAATAATGAGCCCCTGATGCGGCAAGCATATGATTAATGATTTGATTAGTGTATGTAGAGCAATGAAACCTAATTACACTAGCATTGTACTCATCATAATAAATCTTAAGGATTACATGAAAAGGGACTATTACATGATTAGACACAATCCTAAAACTAAGAAGGAAGAAGATCTAGACAATAGGGGCTAATGATTGAGGACTTACCTTGTTGAGCTTTCCAACCTTCTAATGATTTCAAACCTTGAAACTACCGATGCTCTGGACTGGAGAACTTGGATAACAGAGATCAGAATGCTAGGCTTGGGCTTCAGCTTGTTGGTTCATGAAAGGATTATGCCCTATAAGCCAATATTTGTATCTCCCAGACCATTGTAAATTGACAAGTTAATAAAGGCAATAATTTTTCATCATTCGCTGTGTCATTATATGATGAACCCCATAGATTAGGGCTATGGTTGTAGGGCTATGATGAGATCATACCAGTGAGATCTAAGGCCTTAAAACCCTAGTCTAGAATATTCCTAGTCATAGGAACCCTGAGTTGGGGATCAGGTTTTCCGGTTAGACTGGCACATCCTATGTATGCTGAAAAGGGTGACTGCTCTCACAGTCACTTGTGTGGGACACTAATACAAGGATGTGGGTGCTCATTAGCGAATGAGTTCACTGAATAGATCCAGTTTGAGAACATCTAATGGAGCCTTAGCTGCATGTCAATAAATGTTTCTCATAGTGGGAGTTGTACAAGTAGTCCTATGACCTGAGACTGCCATAATACCTTATGTACATGAACCCATGCTTTGGTTCAATCTCAATCATGACACTGGGTCATGCACGAGGTTGATGCTGGGCATGGTGAATTGTATATGAAGGTAATGAGTAAGTCAACAAGGAATTGATCACTCCTAGTAGGAGGAGATTGCATCCAGCCAAATTAGGTCAGATGATGATTCAAGAAATCTTTGATCAAAGTACAGATATTAGAAATGATTTCTAATATCGAATTAATTGAATCATTAGTGTATGACTGAGCTGGGAATGAGTATAAGCTGGTTTTGACATGTTTCCATATCCATAGTTATATTCGGGATGCAAGATGATTGAAGGATCGAATTGTACGGGAACTTTCCACTGAAGGGTAGTTTTGGAATCTCACCAGAATTTCCATATCTTCCGGGTAGACATGATACGTTGCTAGACGTCAATCTTGTCTTATGGGTTGATCAAATTAAATGTTTTAATTGGATCACTAATTAGGAGGAGTCCTAATTAACTAACTCGAGTTAGCTCGATTTGACCTAAATCGATTAGAATGAGTTCTGATCAAATTAGGTCAACTTGCACTCGGACCCACTGCTGGCTAGGTATGGAACCCAATGGGTCACACACTTAGGACAGATAATCAAGGATTTAATTTGGAATTAAATCTCGTTTGCAGATGAACACACTAGCATGTGTTGCAAACCATGGCTTCTACTTGAATCGGATTCGAGTTAGGGTTCCGATTTGGTCTTTTTTAGATCCAAATTCATTCCGGTTTGAATCTAATTGAAGATTCAAAACACTGGGCTAACAGTAGGCTAGCAATTGGGCTAACCTAAGATGCTAAACCCCTTTCCCACATCGCCTAAGCCCCTCCCCCTCTCTTCCCACGCGCGCGCGCAAGGAGAAGAGTCCACGCGCGCGTGGACTCTCTCCAAATGGCATCTTTGCGTGAAAAAAAAGAAAAGGGATCGGCGTTTTTTGGCTGGAAGGGCGTGGAAGAGAGTCCACCTAGGCATGGACTCTTCAAAAAAAAGGGGATTACCGTGAAAGAAAGAAAGAAAACACCGAAAGGGCGCGACTCCTCTCTTCTGCGCGCGCCCTTCTGTGTTTTCTCGCGACTCTTCTTGCGTCTTCCCATCCCAAAGGCTGTGAGATTAAATCAAGGGCCATGAGATGAAGGGAAAGGACGTGAGAAGGGAGAGAGGGGCGTGAGAAGGTGATTCCAGATGGATAGGCACCTCTCTGTCGCCTATTTAAGAAGAAGGCTTCACCGTAAAATTTATTCCAAGTTTTTCTACAGCGAAGCCTTGCCTCTTTTCTTCTTCTCCCTCTCCAGAAGATTGTTTCCCCCTCCTCTCTTTCTTCTTTGATTCCTTTACAGAGCCTTGGCTCTGTCGAATCTCAGAACAGAAGGAGAGTCAGAGAGAAACTCTCCGACGGTAAAGGAAGAAGGCGCCTCTCCTTTCTTTCTTACATTAAGACAATCTTGTCTTAATTTTCTTCTCCCTCCAAGACAAGCCTTGTCTCATTTTAGGACAAGGGCTTATTCTTAAGACAAGAGTGTCTTAAGGGGCCAAAGTTGCTAAAAGACAAGGAGAAGGGTAAGAGAGAAGGTTTAGTCCCGTTTTGGCTAGAGGAGTCCTAGCCAATAGCCCATATATCAAGTTCTTGGGGTAGAACTTGATTGGAAGGAACCCAATTAAGGAGTCAGTGTCTTGATCATCTGCCCGTGTGGATCACCATCGGAGGGCGGACAAGTGGACGCCTGGTGTGCTCAAGAGGCTACTCAATTTGGAGTTCATTTCTCCATCAGACTGGTAATAGCGATCTGAGGTTAGTATTTAAACAATGTTTAAATTTGGATATGCATGTAGTCATAGTTTTAATTGCTAATAAGGTGATTTGGGATTAGGGTTCGGACCTGGTTTCATAAATTTTGAAATCCACGCTTCCGCACTGGTTCCCGAACCTAACAGTTCATTGTCAAGGGGAACCCTGTTCACAACTCAAAGACTTCGAAGGACCCTGCAATGAAGATCAAAAGTTAAGGAAGAAGAAAGCAAGCATATGGAAGGGATGGAATAATTTATGAGCAAGGAAGGAAGTCTGAGATGGTTTGGCCAGCTCCAATGTCTCCTTCTTGAACTTGGCGTTGGATGGCTTGGAGAAGAAATTAGATTCGAGTGGGGGGGGGGGGCTTAGGAACAATCACTCAAAGAAATAACATAAGACTACAACTTCAACTTCATTTTTCATTCATCTCCATCAATAGATTTTCAATGGGACATCCAAGGGCTTAAAAAAAAGCCTTACAACTCATTTGAAATTTGAAACCCATAGATTAAGGAGGATTACAAGGGGGGGTTGGAGGATTTGGTGGAGGGTTTGGTTACAAAGGATTTGGGAGGGATGTGGCCGACCCCCTTGAATTTGAATTTTTCTTTGGTCGGCCACCTTTGGATTCTTTTGAATTTCCTTTGTTGGCGCCCAAAGGTGATGAGGTGGCTGGTGAGGTGGCGTCCTTGGCTGATGACATGGCATGTTGAGGTGGCCTTCTACTTGGATATGAATTTCAGGATGACATGTGGCGCCAAGTGGGGTCACTTGATTAAATCTTGCTGATATGGCATCTTTGTTGATATAGTGCCATAAGTGGGTCCTAGTTGACGGTCCTTCTCTCTTGCTTAGTTGGTGTGTCTTCTCTTCCTCATGTGGTCAAATTCTGGGGTCCAAAATTTGAGTCTTGTTGTTGGCTTTCATGACTTAGCTCAACTGAACTGACTTGACTGACCTAGACTTTAAAACTTGATATGGACTTACAGTAAATGAAATTTAGAAGTAATTACAGGACTGAAACACTCTTGATCAATGAGATTTATAAGTAATTACAGAACTAAAAAAAAATAAAACACTCTTGATCAGGAATTAAAACTCAAAATTAATTACAGGACTCAGGATAACCTAATTATCTTCGATCCAAATTGGGATGAGGCTAACCTTGTTGGAGTGAAGTTTCTTTCTGCTTCTGGTGTCCACACCAATTCTCCCGGGGTGGACAGAACTCGACCCAGTCGAGTATGGTTCAGTTTTGCCTTGGTAATGCTCGAACAAATCTGGGTTAAGTCTTTGCAGGTCCTCTCGAGTAATCCAAGAGTTGTCTGACTCAGGTCGACCTTACCATTGAACCAGGTATTGCTGATAGTCCTTATTCCTGGTAGTAATGGTCTTGTCATCCAAGATTCTCTCAATCCTCTCTCTCCGCTCGGGTAGGGTTGGTGGTGGACACTCGAAAATATGTTCACTCTCAATGAAAGTTTCTGGCCCAAAAGGCTCACTAGGTATTAGTAGTGGTTCTTTGTATTCTACTAGGTCTGAAACATTAAAGGTTGTACTAATACCCATATCAGGTAGAAGTTCCAAAACATATGAATTAGGCCCTATTTTCTTTAAGATCTTGAAAGGTCCCGCTCCGCGGGCATGCAGCTTCTTTATGGTTCCAGGTGGGAACCATTCAGGGTTGAGCCTAATCATTGCATAATCCCCTTCACAGAATTCTTTAGCCCTCTTATGTGAATCAGCTAAATGTTTGTAAGTCTCATTGCTCAGTTTGATCTTATTACTGATTTCTTTATGCAAATTTGTGATATACTGTGCGAAAGATTCAGCAGACTCAAAAATTTACACAAGCACTTACAAAATGCAGACTGAACTAGGCATCCTTATTGAGAGGAATTTTATTAGACTTTCTAGGACCTAAACCTAACAGATTAATGACTCTCTAGGTTTGACCCTGGTCTGGTATGCACATGAGAATTTACCATGGGTTCCTAGCAAATGCCATAAGGTTTTCCAAAAGTAGGTAGCAAAAGGAATAGGCTTTAAAAGCTCATGCATCCTAGTAATCTCATCAAAATGAAACTTAATGGCTCTAAAATTATGATAAGACTCAAGGAAAGGCAGGGAATAGGAATCCGAGACTTGGGATAATTTAGGAGAATCTTGAAATAGACCTTGGTTACTCATGGTGACCTTAAGATTAGAATTTTGATCTACAGGCGGGATGCTTCTAGGTAGTTGAAGGTCATTAGGAAAGTCTTCTAAAATAATGATTGGGTTCTTCTCGGGTACCTGAAGGAGTTCTTGTGTCGAAGCTAAAGTATTGGGTTCTTTCTGAGGGCATTATCTTACGGGAACCAAGTCCTCACTAAATTTTGGTTGTTCTGATGTTTCAGGACTAGGCTCAATAATCTTTTCTTTACCAAAGGTTTCCTCATGTAAGGTACTAAAGTTGTTCTCTTCACAGTCTTCCCCTTCATATTCATCTATTAAACTTATGTTAGTCTCATACACATATTTACTAGGTTCAGATTTGCCTTCTTCCTTCCCTAGCCCTTTAGTTTGAGGATACCCTAAGTCTTGAGTATTCATGAACTCAACTTGTACTTCAGGGTTCTTACTCCTATCATTCATATGAGCTAATGGGATAGTAGAAGTTGGTTGGTCTAAGAAAAATTATTTAGCCAGCATTTGGTTCAATTGGGCCATTATATCATTTAGGCCTCTCAGCATGGTTTCAAGATTTGGGTCCATGGCTACACTGGACTGGGTCTGGACTG
The DNA here is from genome assembly GCA_021397845.1 of Areca catechu. Classification (NCBI taxonomy): domain Eukaryota; kingdom Viridiplantae; phylum Streptophyta; class Magnoliopsida; order Arecales; family Arecaceae; genus Areca; species Areca catechu. The sequence goes on from CM038040.1 coordinate 136,726,601, forward strand.
GTGAATATGAGGCTCCTGATCTAGTTTTCATGCATGCAAGTAGACTCAAGCTCGAGCTAAGATTTCTTAGACCTAGAGCACAAATTAGAGGTCTAATTAAGTGAACCAACTAGCTAGTAGTACTTATGGGACTTAGCCAGGTAGGTGGAGGGGAGTGAAGGTCCCTGATTGCCAACCTTAGACACCAATCTGAGATTGGCCAGGTAGGCGGACCAAATCACAAGCCCTGATGCACCAATCCTAGACACCAAGCCAGTAAGCACACACCAATTAGCTGACACAGTTAACTTGACCCTAACCTGAACCCAACTTGTTGGCGTCACTAGAGATGGAGGAGATGTGGATTCTTGATGTGCTTTTTATGTTGGCCAAATGGACTAAAAGGAGTGAAGGAAACTAGGTTTGATGAGGGAAAGTTGGAAAGGGGAAGAAAACTCTAGGCCTCATGCCCACCTTCTCACAAGGGACCAAGCATTCAAGAAAGGGAAAATTTCAAGAAAATTCTTTCTTCATTGATTCAAATTTCATCATTGATTACAATAAGGTTTGGAGCCTTTTTTATATACCACCAAGCCATTTGAAATTCAAATTTTAAAATTCAAATAATACAAAATGAGGGGAGAGAATAGTGGGCATCTTCATGAAGAGGGGAGATGATTGTGGGGGAAAATGTGGACTCATTTGAATTTGAATTGCTTCTCCTCTTGGGCGGCAATCAATGGTGAGGTGTCTTGGTGATGTGGCAAAGTGGAGTGATGAAGTGGCTTCCAAGTTGGTGATTCCATGGTCCATGAGCCCACCTTCCTTATTTGGACTTGTTGTGCTTGAAACCAGATTGGCTTGTTGTGCTAAAATCATGTTGGTCTTGGCTGACTTTCCTTGACTCAATTATAATGAAGAACTTAATTGAAGCAAATACAGGACTCAATTATCAAAATAAAATGAATACAGGACTAATAGACTCAAATAAAACTTATTACAGGACTCGAATCCTTAATCTTCCAACCATAGGAAATCCTTCCTAATTTGTATTGATTGAAGTCTCTTCCTGAGCCTGGTGCCTGCACCAGAGATCTTCTTCCCTAAGTTGGCCCCACTTCGAATGAAGGGACCAATAGCTGAAGGATGTCGCCAAGCCGCCCAAGGACCACGGAGAGGAACTCGCCATGCCACAATAATTGCCCAGCTACCACTTATACCAAAAGGAAAAGGGTCCCCTGATCAAGGTGCTACACTCCCAACCAACCATCTGTGCCACCCAAAAGAGGAAGTCAACCTGGAAGATTCAAATCCAGGGGGTGGCTGCCCCCTGATTGAGGCCCTGCCAGGTTTCGCAAAATGCAGCGACCAGAAGGAGGGTCAGAGCACACGGTGCTATTCCCTATCATGAATGGGGAAAGGCAGCTCGTGCATGTCAAGAAACTTCACCGCATGTGCCTGCAAGCGGGGAGAGGATACCAAGGTATGCAGCTGGCCATCCTGGCTTAAAGGAGTTCTCCATGGTTCCTAGGGAGAAGTAAGTCACAAACGGGCGAAAGGGGTGGCACACAGGAGAGCGACCATGTGCCTTGGCTACTGGAGACCCACTAGAAAGGTCTCGACAAGCACAACCATTCAGTCTAAGCTCTCCTCGGCTGCCACTTCCATCACTCTATTTTCAACTCATTCACATTCTCCAAGCACAATATTTTTTCCTCCTAGAATGGAGTCCATCTACGGTGCTTGACAAGAAGGATTTGTTTCCCTGGATCGCCGCTGACTTGAGCATCGAAGTGCGCCCGCTAGGATCACCGGCCTAGATCTCCTCTATTTTACAGGTCTGGGTGTGTGAGCAGCTTCCCGAGCGATGAGGGTGCGGTCTGAGGTCAACTCCAGCTATAGGCCACGGTGGTCTAGATGGCAACAGGCAGGAAAAAGAGAAGATATTGGAGAAAATATCATAGAAAAGAAGAATACAACAAAGCAAGGAAAAAGAGAGATAAGGATAAAGAGCAACAGCCCATTTGCTATGAATGCTAGAAACCAGGGCACTTCCATTCCGACTATCCAAATTTGAAGAAAGCCTACTAAAAGAAGAAGAAGAAAGCTATGGTTGCAACTTGGAGTGATAGCGAGGAGTCTATATCAAACGAAGAAGAAGAGACTTCAAAAACAACGAATATATGTTTGATGGGTCTCGAAGATGAGGTAATGTCTCCTGAACCTCAAGATGAATTTACATTTGATGAATTAAACATCGCATTTCATGAGCTATTATCTGAATATAAAAAGGCTGGTCTAAAAATTAAAGCTTTGAAAAATAGCAATAACATTTTATTGAAAGAAAGAGATGAAATTTAATAAAAGAATAAGATTTTGCAAAAAAAATTAAATAGATTTTTTGAAAAGCATAAGGCTTTACAAGTTGAAAAGAATAATTATCTTGAAAAGAATAAAGGTTTACTTGAAGAAAACATTGGTTTACAAAAGGAAGTTGAAAAACTCAAGCCATCGGTTGAAAAGTTAACATTAAGTTTAAATAAACTTGAGCTAATTTTAAAAGACCAAAGGGATTCAAAGAACAAAGCTAAAATTGGTTATAACTCTTTGAATACTAATGGAGTTTTTGCTACAAAGTTTATATTGACCCCTAAAATGATTTTGATGATAACCAAACATTGGAGCATGTATTTGATTACTAACTCTTTCCAAGTATTTTTTTATGTTTTCGTAGATGTTTTATATGCAAAACCATTTTTCCTACAACCTTGGTGTATGACAAGTTTATCTTTAAAAATTCTCTATGTAAAGAAGAGCCCAAAGAAAAATCAATCATGTATCTATGAAAATGGGCTACATCTATATAGTTTTCTAGTTTAATTTTTTCAAGATTAGACATTGAAGGAGTTGGAAAGTTTCTGAGTTAATTGGAAGTCACTGGGAGAAGTCTGAAGAAGATTGAACAATTATGGACCAAGTCACTTGAGCCGACTCAAAATAGGAGAGCCGACTCGAAGTCTGGCATGGCACTTAGTTTTTTGGCATGCAGACATTCGAGCCGACTTGGGTAGAGTATGTTTTCTGAAGTTCTGAGAATTCGAGCCAACTCGAAGCATCCGAGCTGACTTGACCAGAGTGAGAATTTCTCAGACAGACAATCGAGCCGACTCAAGTAGTGAAGAGCCGACTCTTCTAGAGTGCTAAAAATCTTAGTTCTGATGAACCAGCCAGGCGAGCCGACTTGTAGAAGAGCCGACTTGACCAGAGTAAAGTTTTAACCTACCTGAGAAACCAAGCCAACTCGACCCATCCAAGCCGACTCGAATGACTGTTCCAGGTGAGTAACGGCTAGTTCCAGAACTTTCTTTTTGAATCCAAAATGGTCTCCAATAGTCATATTTTGAATCCCAATGGTCTACAATGGCTATAACCTCCTGAAATCAGTTGAGGAAAATATATTTAAGGGATTTGAATCACTTTTGAAGATATACATGAGAGATACATGAGAAATCAATGAGCTTTTGAAAGAACACTCAAGAGAGCATTCAAGAGCACACCTAACTTTTATCTGAATTCTTGAGGCATTTATTGAACAAGCTTGAAGCCTTGAAGTGCATTCAAAGAGCAATCAAGAGGGCTTCTCAAGTGCTACAATTGCAACCATCCAATAACTTCGGTTTATCATATTGTTGCTTTATTTTTTTAACTCTTCATTTGAGTTGTTCCAAGTATAGTAGGGGCTGTAGCTTGGACTTGTAAAGGCTATTGGTGAGCCTTGAAAACCAAGTGTAGTGGGTTGTTAGTGATCTCGTTTAAAACTAACATTGTATTGGGTTTTTGGTGAGCCCGAGATAAAACCAAGTTTGGGATTTGGATTGTGAGCTCATGAAAATATATTGGCTGTATTCAGAGGGTGAATATAGTAAAAATCCCCCAAGGGGTATCTTGGATAGTGGACGTAGGAGTGAGGTTGCTCCGAACTACTATAAAATTTATGGTGTTTGTTATTATGTTTCTTGTTCTTACTTGCTTCTGTAGTAGTTAATTTAATTCACAGCACATACTACACTAAGAACTTAAAAAGGAGCACATACTTGCAAAAACTTTAAATATCCAATTCACCCCCCTCTTGGATAAGCCACCTGGGCAAACTGGTATGAGAGCAATGTCTCTGAATTTTAATTAGACTAAAGATCATATGGCAAATCTCATGAGTACTTTGGCCAAAGGCCAATCAACAAATAGTCCTCTAATGTTCATAAGCACTAGCTACACCTATTGGAAAGCCCGAATGAAAATCTATATACAAGCAGTAAACTTTTAATTATAGAAGGTTATTCTTAAGGGACCTCACACATCCATGAAAAGAGTTGATGGCATGGATGTCCCAAAACCTGAAGAGAAATGGGATGAACATGACCTGAAAATGGATGATCTGAATGCCAAAGTCATGAACTTGTTATATTGTGCTTTGGATGCCAATGAGTTTAATCGAATTTCTACTTGCACATCAGCAAAAGAAATTTAGGATAAACATGAGGTAACCCATGAAGGAACTTTTCAAGTGAAAACCTCAAATATTAATCTTCTTGTACATAATTATGAACTATTTAAAATGAAATCCAATGAGACTATTTCTACCATGTTCTCACATTTTATAGATATTATTAATGGTTTAAAGAGTCTTAGTAGGACTTATTCTAATGCAGCCTTGTGCAGAAGATATTGAGATCACTTCCAGACATGTGGGACCCTAAAGTGACTGTTATCCAGGAAGCAAAAGATTTGAATACTCTACCACTAGATGAATTATTAGGATCCTTGATTACTCACGAGCTAACTATGCAGCATAGAAATGAAGATGACATCAAAAAGAAAAAGTCAATTTCCTTCAAAGCTACTGTAAAGATGAAGAAACAAGAAGAAGAAATCGATGAAGAAAGCCCCTCCTCCGAAGATGATCTTGAAGACGAAGACATTGCACTTGTAGTAAGGAGATTAAGGAAGTTTATGGGCAAGAAAAAGGGAAGACATTGGAAAAAGTTCTATAGGAAAGGAGAATACGAATACAGCAAGGATAAGAAAAAGGAGAAAGAAAAAGATAAAGAGCAATAGCCCATTTGCTGTGAATGCAAGAAACCTGAGCATTTCAGATCAGATTGTCCAAGCTTGAAGAAAACTTTCAAAAAGAAGAGAAGAAAGCTATGGTTGCAACTTAGAGCGATAGTAAGGAGTCCACTTCAAATAAGAAAGAAGAGACCAGCAAAACAACGAACATATACCTAATGGGTCTTGAAGATGAGGAATGTCTTGCAACCCAGAACATAAAGAAAAGATGATATCTGGACAGTGGCTGTTCAAAATATATGACGGGTGACAAGGAACAACTCATCACCCTAGAAATAAAGGATGGAGGAATGGTCACTTTTGGTGACAACGGCAAGAGAAAAATAATTTGCATTGGTAAGATCAGAATAACCCCTTCTACATTCATTGAAAATGTATTGCTAGTTGACAAATTGAAGCATAATTTATTAAATATTAGTCAATTATGTGATAGAGGCTTCAAGGTTGTCTTTGAATCTTCAATGTGCATTGTAACTAACTCACTTGATTCTAGCACTAAGCTCATAGGTCATAGACTTAGAAACATATATGTGGTAGATTTGAATGATATATGATGGAAATTCTCCCAGGGTGCCGAGAATCATGGAACATGCGGAAGTGAACTTTAAAACAAAAATTCTAAGCATGAAACCCTAATTGGCTAGAAAACCCTAATTCCCAGGAACCCCTTATGCAATACCAATTAATGAAACATAAATGGAGTCAGAAAAACATACCTGGATCGCTGAAATCCAATCCTTTCCATGAGGCTCAGAAGTGCAAACCCTCCAACGGTGATCCACATGAGAATGGTACCAAGGAAGAATCTCTGCCAGGGTTACTTGCTTTAACATAACTCCTAGGGCAGCCTTTGGACCTTTGACCACTGTAGGACACCCTGTCCTACTATAGGGCTCTTTGGATATTCTCCAAAATCTCTCTTGGTTTAGGTATAATCCTCCTCTAGGACCCCTTAGGCTTATGTCCTAAAACAAAGCCTTGTCCTAATAGATAATACTTTGTCTTAACAAGACAAGTCTTGTCTTAAAAGGAGGGAGAGAGAGATAGAGAGAGACACTCAGACAAGACTCTCGATGAAGTTGGACTCATATTTCAAATATCTAAAGAATACTATCAATTATATTTTCTTTCTTCACCGAACACCCTTAAATAGAAACCAAAAGGGCATGAAAGCATCTCAATGGTTCTTATCAGATATGCTTCTTCTTATCTTATAAGACTCTTCAGAATTCAGGAGTCTTATATGAGTTCTTTCCCTTTCCAGATTAATTCCCCATGTGCCATGTGGCATCTACTGGTTATGAAAAAGCAAAAGATGTGTCCTTTCATATTTGAAAATCATGGAATAAGCAGAGTTCTAAGAGCAGAAAGACTCTGCCTCAAAACTGTGTGCAGATGAAGAGACGCGACTCTTCATCTGCACGCCAACTTTTCATATGCTTTAATGCCATCCTCTTACATTCTTTGACCGGTCAAAACAACTCCAAGAAGCATGGGGATAAGATGAGAAGGTACCCCTGATTCGAAACACTCCAGTGTTTCATCTGCAGAAGGACTCTTGTCCTTCTGCGCCCCTGCATCTTTCCCGCACGCACTAAGAGGCGCCAAGTGTCCCTGGCCCCAGGGACACTTCCATAAATCAATCAAAAGGTCAAGATAAAATTAGATAAAGCTTTGATTTAATTAGCCCCACTTAGGACTCAACCTAATTAAGGTTTCCCTTAATTAGGTTAGCCCAATTAGCAAGCAACCGGACCCAATCCAATTGGGTTAGGAATTGGGTTAGCCTGTACATGCTAGTGTGCAATCTGGCTAACCAATTAGGGTGCCATGACCCTAATTAAATCATGAATGACTTCCTTGGCTAACTCTTTATTGTATATAACCTATTGGGTTCCATATCTAGCCAGTAGTAGGTTTAGGTTTGAGCCGATTCGATCTGATCGAACCCGATGGACCTAATTAAGTCAAATTAGCTCACCTAAAAGTCCAATTCGAATCACACATCAAATTGACTCATGAAACCAAATTAATTGGTTCATGAAAACCTACAAGACAAGACTGACATCTAGCAACGTTTCATGGCTACCCGAAAGATGAGAAATTTGGTAGAAATTACCAAAGTACCCTTCAGTAGTAAGTTACCTTGCAATTCAATTTTTTGATCTCCCATTATCCCGATTAAGTGATAAGTATGGATATATGTCAAACCCTAACACTTAATCATATCGAATCTCATCTTGATTATGAGGACTCAACTGATGACTAATTAGAAATCACTTCTAATCTTATCTTGCTTTAATCAAAGCTCCTTGAGTCACTCATCGAAGAGATTACATGGGATAACAATTCCTCTTACCAGAAAAGATCGATTCCTTATTGGTCCACTCACATCCTTCGTACACCTTCTACCATACCCAGAACACCTCGTACATGTTGCAATACCATGAATGAGTTTGAACCAAAGTATGGCTTAGTGTGCACAAGGAACCATGGTGACCTCAGGTCTAAAGGTCACATGCACAACTTCTACTCTGGGATCTATCTTTTGACAAGCAGTAAGACTTCCATAAGATAATCCCGGTGTGGATCAGTCCAGTGTACTCATACCCTGATGAGCACCCTTATCCTTGTATTAGTGTCTCTATACAAGTGGTTGTGAGATCAACCACCCTCATCAACTGAGCATACATAGGATAAGCTAGTCTTTCCGGACTCATCAATCCCCAAATCGATGGTCCAATGACTAGGAACATTCTAGATTAGGGTCTATAGGAATTAGGTCTCACTGTTATTTTATCATAACCCTAATTCCATTGCCCTACTCAATGGGGTTCATCATAATCAACAAAAACATGACACAGCAATATATGACGAATCAAATACCTTTATTAATATGAAAAATATGTCATACATGAGCTGAAAGTTTACAAAAAGGCCCTCATAATGATTGGCTCTTAGGGCACTTTTCTATCAAACTCCCACTTGCACTAAAGCCAATCGCCCTTATATTTTATGCCTATACAATCTAAGTGACAATCTAACTGCTGCTTGGCTAATGCTTTAGTAAATGGGTCTGCTATATTGTTCTTTGTGTCAACTCGTTCAATGATAACATCTTGTCTTTCAATGATCTCTCAAACAAGGTGGAACTGTCATAGAATATGCTTAGACTTGTAATGAGACCTTGGTTTCTCAGCTTGTGCAATAGCCCTAGTGTTATCACAGTATAATGAAACTGGCTGTTGTACATCAGGAACGATGCCAATTCCATGATGAATTTCTTCATCCAGATAACTTCCTTTGCAGCTTCACTAGCAGCTATGTACTCTGCCTTAGTGACTAAGTCAGCTATTGTTGGCAACTTTATACTTTTCCAACTCACTGCACCACCATTCAGGGTGAAAACATACCCCGATATGGATTTGTTATCATCTAGATCTGATTGAAAATTAGAATCTATATAACCTTCTATTTTCAACTCAGATCCTCCATATACTAGAAAAATATCTTTAGTCCTTCTTAGGTATTTGAGAATATTTTTCACAACTCTCCAATGATCCTCTCCTGGATCTGCCTGAAACCTGCTCACTATGCCCAAGGCATAAGTGACATTAGGCCTGGTACATAACATGGCATACATAATTGATCCTACAGCCGAAGCATAAGGAGTCATAGCCATCCTCTCTCTTTCTTTTGATGTCTTAAGAGACATTTTCTTAGAGAGATGTATGCCTTGACTTAGAGGCAAGTAACCTTTCTTACTTTCATCCATGTTGAATCTCTTCAATGCTACGTCAATGTACCTAGATTGGGACAAGCCCAGCATCCTCTTGGATCTATCTTTATAGATCTTTATACCCAGTATATAAGATGCTTCTTCCAAATCCTTCATGTAAAACTTTGATGATAGCCAAGTTTTAACTGACTGCAACATTGGGATATCATTCCCAATGATCAGTATGTCATCCACATACAAAACCAGGAAAATAAGTGCACTCCCACTTGTCTTCTTGTACATACATGGTTCATCCGCATTTTTGACAAAACCAAATCCTTTGATTGTTTCATCAAAATGGATGTTCCAACTTCTCGATGCTTGCTTAAGTCCATAAATGGACTTCTTTAATTTGCATACCTAATTTGGTCTCCCACTTGAGACAAAACCCTCTAGCTATGACATACAGACTTCTTCCTCAAGGTTTCCATTAAGGAAAGCAATCTTTACATCCATCTACCATAACTTATAGTCCTGGTATGCTGCTATGGCAAGTAGTATCCAAATGGACTTGAGCATGGCTACTGGAGAAAAGGTTTCATCATAGTCTACACCATGTCTTTGTCTGAAATCTTTTGCTACCAGTCTAGCCTTGTAGGTCTCAACTTGACCATCTATTCCAATCTTCTTCTTGAAGACCCATTTACACACTATTAGGTTAATTCCTTCAGGTGGATCTACTAAAGTCCAAACTTGATTAGAATACATGGAGTCCATTTCAGATTTCATGACGCCAAGCCACTTGTCAGAGTCTTTACTCTTGACAGCTTCTAAATAGGTTACAGGATCATCATCCTGTATGATACTGGCTTCAGTATCATCCCCGATGACAAAACTATATCTAAGAGGTGCTTCCCGCACCCTCTCTGACCTTCGGAGAGGAAGTGTGTATTATGGTTATTCTTGAACCACAAGAACCTCTGATTAAGGAACTTCACTTGAAGGCTCACTGGTTTGTTAGTTCTGTTCTTCACATAACTCAAGTGAAGAATCACTACATCCTCCTTGGATAAACTCTTGTTCCAAGAATGTAGCATACCTACTGATAATTATATTTTGCTCAACAGCATTATAAAAGAGGTATCCAACACCCTCTTTTGAATAACCAACAAACCTGCATTTATCAGCCCTTGCACTTAGCTTATGTCCAAAGGTATTCTTCACATAAGCATGGCAAGCCCAAATCTTCAAATACTTAAGATTTGGTCTTTTGCCATTACATAATTCATATGGAGTGCTATTCACTGATTTAGATGGAACCATGTTTAATATGTATACAGCAGTATCTAGGGCATGTCCCCAGAAGGAAGTAGGAAGATCTTGATGGGAATTCTCCCAGGGTGCCGAAAATCATGCAGCATGCGGAAGTGAATTTCAAGACAAAATTCTAAGCATGAAACCCTAATATAGTTAGAAAACCCTAATTCCCAAGAACCCCTTATGCAATATCAATCAACGAAAACATAAATGAAGTCAGAATACATACCTGGATCACTGAAATCCAATCTTTTCCACGAGGCTCAAAAGTGCAAGCCCTCCAATGGTGATCCACACGAGAATGGTACCAAGGAAGAATCCCTACAAGGGTTGCTTGCTTCAACAGAACTCTTTTGTCAGCCTTTTGACCTTTGACCACTGTAGGACACCCTATCCTACTGTAGGACTTTCTGGACACAGTCCTAAACCACTCTTGGTTTTAAGAAAACCCTCCTCTAGGACCCCTTAGGCTTATGTCCTAAAACTAAGCCTTGTCCTAGTAGAAAAGACCTTATCTTAACAAGACAAGTCTTGTCCTAAAGCAAGAAGAAGGGAGAGAGAAGTGGAAGAACACTCAGAATATCTTTTTACAATGAAAAGAAAAAGATCTAAAACTCATATCACCGCCCCTATTTATAGTTTTAAGAGGGGCGTGTGATATGTCCTCCAATAGGTTATCAGATATGATTTTGCAAGACTGAAAAATCATATCCAATATGTCTCCTCATGTGCCAAAAGACATATTGGCATCCGTCCATTTTCTTAGACAATCTGTGACTTGCCACATGGAAGTACTGGTCCCTGGGAAGCCAAGAGGTGCCTGTTCAATCTCCAAACACTAGAGAATATGAAGAGTCCTGAAAGCAGAAGGACTCTGCTTCAAGGTGTGCGCCACATGAAGAGACTCGTCTCTTCATGCGCGCTTTTGCTTCCATCCATTTTTCACGCCCTTTCAAAAAGCCTTGACCGGTCAAACATATCCAAAAGGCATGGGATAAGATGAGAAGGTTCCCAATAAAATGAAACACTCAAGTGTTTCATCTACAGAAGGACTTTTGTCCTTCTGTGCACACTTTCATTTCCCGCGTGTGCCAAGAGGTGCCAAGAAACCCTTTATGTTATGGTCAACATTATCTACACCCCATGCAACCTTTGACTAGTCAAAGCATATGTAATATGGGTGTCAAAAGAAAGAGCATTAAATCCTCTTTCCATCCATATAAAAATATTTTAGATCAGAGGACTATAGACTCTTCTAGGCCTTTCGAATGCCAAGGTGTCATTTCGGCATCTAGAGTCCCAACTCAAATGGACTCTTCAATAAAACGTCCAAAAGTCCAAAATAAAATCAGATCAAGCTCAGTCCAAAATAAAATCAGATCAAGCTCTAATTTGTCTATCCCAACATAGGACTCATCCTAATTTAGGTTTCCCTTAATTAGGTTATCCCAATTAGCAAGCAACCGGACCCAATCCAATTGGATTAGGAATTGGGTTAGCCTACATATGCTAGTATGCAATATGGCTAACCAATTAGGATCCCATGACCCTAATTAAACAATGAGTAACTTCCTTGGCCTACTCTCTATTGTGTGTGACCCATTAGGTTCAACATCTAGCTAGCAATTGGTTTAGGTTTGAGCCGATTCGATCCGATCGAACCCGATTGACCTAATTAGGTCAAATCGGCTCACCTAATTGTCCAATTCAAATCACACATCGAATTGACTCATGAAACCAATCTAATTAGTTCATGAAAACCCACAAGACAAGATTGACTTCTAGCAACGTGTCATGCCTACCCGGAAGATGAGAAATTTGATGAAAATTATAAAAATACCCTTCAGTAGTAAGTTACTGTGCAATTCAATTTTTTGATCTCCCATTATCTCGATTAAGTGACGGATATGGATAAATGTCAAACCCTAATACTTAATCATATCGAATCTCAGCTCGATCATGAGGACTCAACTGATGACTTATTAGAAGCCACTTATAATCTTATCCCACTTTGCAAAGATTTCTTCAGTCACTCATCGAAGAGATTACATGGGATAACATATCCTCTTATCAGGATTGATCAATTCCTTGTTGGTCCACTCACATCCTTCGTACATCTTCCACCATACCCAGAATATCCCGTACATGTCGCAATGCCATGAATGAGTATGAACCAAAGTATGGCTTAGTGTGCACAAGGAACCATGGTGACCTCAGGTCTGAAGATCACATGCACAACTTCTACTCTAGGACCTATCTTTTGACAAGGAGTAAGACTTCCATAAGATAGTCCCGGTGTGGATCAGTTTAGTGTACTCATAACCTAATAAGCACCCTTATCCTTGTATTAGTATCTCTACACAAGTGGCTGTGAGACCAACCACCCTCATCAACTAAGCATACATAGGATAAGCTAGTCTTACCAGATTCATCGATCCCCGAATCGATGGTCCAATGACTAGGAACATTCTAGATTAGAGTTTATAGGAATTAGATCTCACTATTATTTTATCATAACCCTAATTCCATTGCCCTACTCTATGGATTTCATCATAGTCAAAAATATGACACAGCAGTATATGATGAATCAAATGCCTTTATTATAAATAATGATGTCATACATGAGTTGGAAGTTTACAAAAAAAAAGGCCCAAACAATGATTGGCTCTTAGGGCATTTTTCTATCAAACTCCCACTTGCACTAAAGCCAATCGCCCTTATACTTTATGCCCATACAATCCAAGTGGCGATCTAACTGCTGCTTGGCTAATGCTTTAGTGAATAGGTCTGCTTTATTGTTCTTTGTGTCAACCCGTTCAATGGTAACATCAAGTCTTTCAATGATCTCTCAAACGAGATGAAACCGTCTTAGAATGTGCTTGGACTTGTGATGAGACCTTGGTTCCTTAGCTTGTGCAACAGCCCCAGTGTTATCATAGTATAATGGCACTGGCTGTTGTATATTAGGAACCACGTCCAATTCCATGATGAATTTCTTCATCCAGACAGCTTCCTTTGTGGCTTCACTACCAGCTATATACTCTACCTCAGTTACTGAGTCAGCAACAGTACGCTGCTTGGTACTCTTCTAACTTACTGCACCACCATTCATGATGAAGACATACCCTGATGTGGATTTGCTATCATCTGGATCTGATTGAAAAACTAGAATCTGCATAGCCTTCTAATTTCAACTTAGATCCTAGATATTCTAGAAAAATATCTTTAGTCCTTCTCAGGTACCTAAGAATATTTTTCACAGCTTTCCAATGATCCTCTCCTGGATCTACCTGAAACCTGCTCACTATGCCCAAGGCATAAGCAACATCAGGCCTGATACATAACATGGCATACATAATCGATCCTACAGCCGAAGCATAAGGAATCATAGCTATCCTCTCTCTTTCTTCTGATGTCTTAGGAGACATCTTCTTAGAAAGTTATATGCCTTGACTCATTGGCAAGTAACCTTTCTTACTTCCATCCATGTTAAATATCTTCAATACTAAGTCAATGTACCTAGATTGGGATAAGCCCAGCATCCTCTTGGATCTATCTCTATAGATCCTTATACCCAGTATATAGGATGATTCTCCCAAATCCTTCATAGAAAACTTTGATGATAGCCAAGTTTCATCCAATTGCAACATTAGGATATCATTCCCAATGATCAATATATCATCCACATACAAAACTAAGAAAACAATGGCACTCCCACTTGTCTTCTTATACACACATGGTTCATCCACATTTTTGATAAAACCAAATCCTTTGATTGTTTCATCAAAATGGATGTTCCAACTCCTTGATGCTTGCTTAAGTCCATAAATGGACTTCTTTAACTTGCATACCTGGTTTGTTCTCCCACTTGAGACAAACCCTCTAGCTGTAACATATAGACTTCTTCCTCAAGGTTTTCATTGAGGAAAGCAATCTTTACGTCCATTTGCCATATCTCATAATCATGGTATGCTACTATGGCAAGCAGTATCCGAATGGACATGAGCATGGCTACTGGAGAAAAGGTTTCATCATAGTCTACACCATGTTTTTGTCTAAAACCTTTTGCTACCAGCCTAGCCTTATAGGTCTCAACTTGACCATCTACTCCAATCTCTTCTTGAATACCCATTTACACCCTATCGGGTTAATTCCTTCAGGTGGATCTATCAAGGTCCAAACCTGATTGGAATACATGGAGTCCATTTCAGATTTCACGGTACCAAGCCACTTGTCAGAGTCCCTACTCTCGACAGCTTCCGAATAGGTCACTGGATCATCATCCTGTATGATACTGGCTTTATTGTCATCATCGATAACAAAGCCATATCTGAGAGGTGCTCCTCACACCCTCTCTGACCTTCGGAGAGGAGGTGTGTATTGTGGCTGTTCTTGATCTACAAGAACCTCTGGTTGAGGAACTTTACTTGAAGGCTCATCGATTTGTTGGTTCTGTTCTTCATACAACTCAAGTAAAGAATCACTACATCCTTCTTGGATTAACTCTTGTTCCAAGAATGTAGCATGCTTACTGACAATTATCTTTTGCTCAATAGCATTATAAAAAAGGTATCCCTTACCTTCTTTTGGATAACCAACAAACCTACACTTGTCAACCCTAGCACTTAATTTATGTCCAAAGTTATTCTTGACATAAGCATGGCAACCCCAAATCTTTAAGTACCTAAGACATGGTCTTTTACCATTCCATAACTCAAATAGAGTGCTACTTACTGACTTAAATAGAACCCTGTTTAATATATATGCAACAATCTCCAAGGCATGTCCCTAGAAGGAAATGGAAAGATCTGTGAAGCTCATCATGGACCTCACCATGTCCAACAAGGTGTGATTTCTCCTTTCTGCCATTCCATTTAACTGGAATGTATAAGGAGGGGTCCATTCAGAAATAATGCCTTTGTCCTTGAGATGGTTCAAAAACTGACTAGATAAGTTTTCCCCTCCTCGATCAGACTGAAGAGCTTTAATACTAAGTCCAGTTTGTCTTTCAACCATACTCTGATATTCTTTAAAATTATCAAAAGCTTTGGACTTGTGTTTCATAAGATACACATAATCGAACCTTGATAAATCATCAATAAAAGTGATGAAATAAGAATATCCTTTTCTGGCCTGAGTTGACATAGGTCCACATACATCAGTTGTACAAGACCTAACAATTTAGTTGCCCTTACTCCATATCCAGTGAACGGAGACTTGGTCATTTTCCCTTTGAGGCAGGACTCACAAGTTCCTAATGATTGAAAATCATCAGGGTCAAAGTAATCCTCTTTGACTAACTTATTTATCCTTGACTCACTGATATGACCTAACCGGCAATGCCAGAGATATATGACATTGACATTATCTCTTTTTCTCTTCTTGTCATCTACAAGAAGTATTTCATCATTGAGTACTAAAGTTAGAAGACCATTCACGAAGCAACCATGCCCAAATGTTGTATTATTATAAAGAATAGAGCAGCCACTGCTCTTTACACTTAATATCCTTGTTGTAACAACAAGGGTATTGAAATAATGTTTCTTATAATATTTGGCACATAGTAGCATTCTTCCAACCTTATGATATTACCCGAAGGTAATAACAGAAGATAGGTGCCCACAGCTTCAATATATATGGGTTCTCCACTTGCCCCATATAATTTGAAGTCACCTTTCTTCAAATTTTTAATTCTGTGGAGTCCTTGTAAAGATTTACAAATATATGACCCACATGCGGTATCCAATACCCATGAATTAGAAATAGATTCACTCAATGATAAATTGGTTTGTATCATGTACAAAACCCTAGATGCACCACTTGCATCTAGCTTCACATTTGCACGACAAGTCTTGCAATCCTTCTTCCAATGCCCAAACATGCTACACTGGGAACAGGCTCCATCAGCCTTCTTCCTCAACCAGTCCACATAGTTTGAATTGCTTAACTTATTAGCATCCAAGATGCCATGCAATAATAAATTTGAAGCCATAAAAATAAATGTCCTATATTTAATTAAAGAACAATATTAGCAGACCACTCAAGATGGCATCCATAACTAGATAAGGACTTTCTATCTAATTATGTCTCCACTATTTTCTTCAAATACCATAACCCTCAACTATGGTAAGCGAGAAACCTTTCCGATTTTCTTAGTGGGGTTGAGATCCTAATTCCTCATTAGTGCCTTGTATTACACAAAAACACTAATAAGTTCAAAGGTAGGACTTACTTTCCAATTACAACCCATGCAATTCTAATAATTATCTTTGCCTCCAAGACACTTATAGTCTTGTGTTACATAAGAAACTACAATATCTTAGTTTAGTCAAACCCTTCATTTCTATATAGCTATAATTGAAAATTGTTGCCCTTGTGCTACACAACAAAGCAATAATTTCAACCATGCCATAAAGCACTAAGTGCACCAATACAAATTTCATATCAAATCCTAGAGTAGATCTTGTATTACACAACAAACCTACTATAGTTTTGATATTAATTTGGCTTAGCATGAAGGAAGGCAAATTATAGTATATATAATCAATTAGCATTCTCAAGTTAAGGTTTAGATATGACCAAATTGGCCAGGTAAATAGAAGGGGTGAGGGGGTCCCCCCGTTGCTTTCCTTAGATACAAATTAAATTAGCCAGGTTAGACAACGAACTAATTAAAAATCTCATTCCCTTTACCTTCCCAGAACCACTTGCCTAGACACCAATCGGCTGATCAAACCCTAATCGGTTTGCATCATGACTAAGTTTTTACTATGACTAAATATGATTTTTATGAGGGATTTGATGGTCTAAAAAAAACATTCTAAATACTATCATGATAATTACATTTATAACTACAAGTATAAACTAAACATGATGACTATGTTTATAACAAATATGAACATATTGCATATAACTCTAACATATGCAGAACATTCATGTCATCAAGCATATTACCCTAATATGCAAAGCATTACATGCAAACAAGCATATTACCCTAATATGCATAGCATGATAACTTGCATATTACCCTATATGCAAAACATGACATGATTAATGTAAAATACCATTCACCTCACTCATTCATGGGAATTACCACAAAGTTGCACCCCTATATGCCATAGGAAACCCATAGAATGGACATAGTGGGCTTTTTACATCCTACTTTACTCCTATGACTGGACGACTATGGTAACCCCAATCCAGAGTAGTTACTTGGTTCAATCAACATGCATAATTTCATACTTGAAATGATAACATGCATTTCATGAAAAATAGAAATTAAACATATTACCCTAATATGCAAAATGTCATATCAATGCATTAACATGCCTTTTCATGAAGAAACAAAAATCTAACATATTAATCACAAGATTCTGGTAGAGTCGACGTGACAGGGTTCGAGTCGGCTTGATCACTAGTTCGGTCGACTCGATATGTGAAATCATGAACTTCAAAAATTATTCATAATAGGTATGCCACGAGGAGGGCAGTGATACCGCTGATGGGAATTCTTCTAGGGTGCCGGGAATCATGCAGCATGCGGAAGTGAATTTCAAGACAATTCTAAGCATGAAACCCTAATATAGCTAGAAAATCCTAATTCCCAGGAAACCCTTATGCAATATCAATCAACGAAAATATAAATGAAGTCAGAATACATACCTGGATTGCTAAAATCCAATCTTTTCGACGAGGCTCACAAGTGCAAGCCCTCCAATGGTGATCCACATGAGAATGGTACCAAGGAAGAATCCCTACCGGGATAGCTTGCTTCAACAGAACTCTTTTGTCAGCCTTTTAACCTTTGACCACTGTAGGACACCGTATCCTACTGTAGGGCTTTCTGGACATAGTCCTAAACCACTCTTGGTTTTAGGACAACCCTCCTCTAGGACCCCTTAGGTTTATGTCCTAAAACTAAGCCTTGTCTTAGTAGAAAAGACCTTGTCTTAACAAGACAAGTATTGTCCTAAAGTAAGAAGGAGGAGAGAGAAGTGGAAGAACACTCAGAATATTTTTTACGGTGAAAAGAAAAAGATTTGAAACTCATATCACCGCCCCTATTATAGTTTAAGAGGGGCATGTGATATGTCCTCCAACAGGTTATCAGATATGATTCTTCAAGACTGAAAAATCATATCCAATATGTCTCCCATGCACCACCAAAGATATATTGGCATCCATCATTTTCTTAGATAATCTGTGACTTACCACATGGAAAGTACGGTCCCTGGGAAGCCAAGAGGTGCCTCTTCAATCTCCAAACACCAAAGATATGAAGAGTCCTGAAAGCAGAAGGACTCTGGGTGCGCGCCACATGAAGAGACGCGTCTCTTCATAAGCGCTTTGGCTTCCATCCATTTTTCACGCCCTTTCAAAAATCCTTGACTGGTCAAACATATCCAAGAGGCATGGGATAAGATGAGAAGGTGCCCATAAATGAAACACTCAAGTGTTCATCTATAGAAGGACTTTTGTCCTTCTGTGCGCACTTTCATTTCCACGCATGCCAAGAGGCACCAAGAAACCCTTTATGTTGTGGTCAACTTTATCTACACCCCATGCAGTCTTTGTCTAGTCAAAGATATGCAATATGGGTGTCAAAAGAAAGAGCATTAAATCTTCTTTCCATCCATATAAAAATATTTCAGATCAGAGGACTATAGACTCTTCTAGACCTTTTGAATGCCAAGGTGTCATTTTGGCATCTAGAGTCCCAACTCAAATGGATTCTTCATAAAACGTCCAAAAGTCCAAAATAAAATCAGATCAAGCTCTGATTTGGCTATCCCCACTTAGGACTCAACCTAATTTAGGTTTTTCTTAATTAGGTTAGCCAATTAGCAAGCAACCAGACCCAATCCAATCGGTTAGGAATTGGGTTAGCCTACATATGCTAGTATGCAATCTGGCTAACAATTAGGATCCCATGACCCTAATTAAACAATGAGTAACTTCCTTGGCCTACTCTCTATTGTGTGTGACCCATTGGGTTCCGCATCTTGCTAGTAATAGGTTTAGTTTGAGCCGATTCGATCCGATCGAACCCGATTGACCTAATTAGGTCAAATCGGCTCCTAATTGTCCAATTCAAATCACACATCGAATTGACTCATGAAACCAATCTAATTAGTTCATGAAAGCCCACAAGACAACATTGACATCTAGCAACATATCATGCCTACCCGGAAGATGAGGAATTTGATAAAAATTACCAAAATATCCTTCAGTAGTAAGTTACCGTGCAATTCGATCTTTTAATCTCCCATTATCCCGATTAAGTGATGGATATGGATTAATGTCAAACCCTAACACTTAATCATATCGAATCTTAGCTCGATCATGAGGACTCAGTTGATGACTAATTAGAAGCCACTTCTAATCTCATCCCAGTTTGCAAAGATTCCTTGAGTCACTCATCGAAGAGATTACATGGGATAACATATCCTCTTACCAGGATTGATCAATTCCTTGTTGGTCCACTCACATCCTTCGTACACCTTCCACCATACCTAGAACACCCCGTACATGTCGTAATGCCATGAATGAGTATGAACCAAAGTATGGCTTAGTGTGCATAAGGAACCATGGTGACCTCAGGTCTGAAGATCACATGCACAACTTCTACTCTGGGACCTATCTTTTGACAAAGAGTAAGACTTCCATAAGATAGTCCTGGTGTGGATCAGTTCAATGTACTCATAAACTAATGAGCACCCTTATCCTTGTATTAGTATCTCTACACAAGTGGCTGTGAGACCAACTACCCTCATCAACTGAGCATACATAGGATAAGCTAGTCTTACCAGATTCATCGATCCCCGAATCGATGGTCCAATGACTAGGAACATTCTAGATTAGGGTTTATAGGAATTAGGTCTCATTATTATTTTATCATAACCCTAATTTCATTGCCCTACTCTTTGGGGTTCATCATAGTCAAAAATATGACACAGCGGTATATGATGAATCAAATGCCTTTATTATAAATAATGATGTCATACATGAGTTGGAAGTTTACAAAAAAGAGGCCCAAACAATGATTGGCTCTTAGGACATTTTTCTATCAAATCTGTGAAGCTCATCATCGACCTCACCATGTCTAACAAGGTACGATTTCTCCATTCTGCCACTCCATTTAATTGGGATGTATAAGGAGGGGTCCATTTAGATATAATTCCTTTGTCCTTGAGATGGTTCAGAAACTCACTAGATAAGTATTCATCTCCTCGATCAGATCGAAGAGCTTTAATATTAAATCTAATTTATTTTTTAACCATACTCTGATATTCTTTAACGTATCAAGGCTTCGGACTTGTGTTTTAAAAGATACACATGATCGAACCTTGATAAATCATCAATAAAAGTGATGAAATAAGAATATCTTCCTCTGGCCTGAGTTGACATAGGTTACATACATCAGTATGTATTAGACCTAATAATTCAGTTGCCCTCTCTCCATGTCCAGTGAATGGAGACTTGGTCATTTTTCCTTTGAGACAAGATTCACAAGTTCCTAATGATTGGAAATCATCAGAGTCAAAGTAATTATCTTTGACTAACTTGTTTATCCTTGACTCACTAATATGACCCAATTGGCTGTGCCAGAGATATGTGACATTGTCATTATCTCTTTTCCTCTTCTTTTCATCAATAAGAAAAAATTTTTCATTGAGTTGAAAAGTTAGAAGACCATTTATAAAACATCCATGTCCAAATACTTTTTTATTTTCAAGAATAGAGCAGCCACTGCTCTTTACATTTATTTCATATCTTTGTTGTAATAACAAGGGTATAGAAATAATGTTTCTAACAATATCTGGTACATAGAAGCATTCTTCTAGCTTGCTTTATCACATTACCTGAAGGTAATAATAGAATATAGGTACCCACAGCTTCAGCATGTATGGCTTCACCACTAGCCCCATGCAGCTTAAAGTCACCCCTCTTCAGGCTTCTAATTTGTGGAGTCCTTGCAATGAATTGCATATGTGAGATCCACATGCGGTATCAATACCCATGAATTAGAATTGGAAGCACTCAATGATAAATTAGTTTGTATCATGTACAAACCTTTAGATGCACCACTTGCATCTTGCTTCACTTTTGCAAGGTAAACCTTGCAGTTCTTCTTCCAATGCCAGTTTACCGCAATGGAAATAGACTCCATCAGCCTTCTTATCTTTCTTGTTCTTCTTCTGGATGCTCTTCTTAGGGTTGAATTTTCTCTTCATACCCTTTTTCATTGCTTGCTTCTTTCTATCAACAAGAAGCACCTGAGCCTTATCTTTTTTAGAGTGGCTCTCAGCTATCTTAAACATGTTAAGCAGCTCTGGCAATGAAGTATTTAATTTGTTCATATAGTAATTAAGAACAAACTGAGAGAGAAGAATCTGGGAGTGACTGCAGGATCAAGTCATGATTGAGTTCCGCCCATGACAAACCCTAATTGATCCAATCGAGTGATAAAGTCAATCATTTTCAGCACATGGGTTTGAACAAGTGAACCCTCACTCATCCATGCTTGGAACAATTGCTTTGATATTTCATATCAGGCAGCCATACTTTGCTATCCATAAAGCTCCTTTAGATTGAGCAATATGGACTGAGGTTTCATACATTCATGTTGCCTTTGGAGCTCGTTGCTCATCGAGGCCAACATGATGCACCTGACAATTGTACTATCATTTTACCACATTCTGTGTATGTCAATTTCCTCCTCTGATGCACCCTCTCCAATCACCACTGGATTCGAAGAATCATGTATATATGAAAGCTTCTCCTGAGTCAAAACAATCCTCAAGTTCCTCAGCCAGTCGACATAATTTGGACTGGTTAACTTGTTGGCATCCAAGATGCCCCTTAGTGATAAGTTTGAAGCCATTAAAATAAATGTTCTACATTTATTTAAAGAACAATATTAGCAGACCACTCAATGATGACACTCACAACTAGATAAGGACTTTATATCTAATTATGTCTCTCACTATTTTCTTCGAATACCATAACCCTCAACTATGGTAAGCGAGAAACCTTCCTGGTTTTCTTAGTGGGGTTGAGATCTTGATCCCTCATTAGTGCCTTGTGTCACACAACAAACACTAATGAGTTCAAAGGTAGGACAACCTTTCCAATTGCAACCCGTACAATTCTCAACAATTATCTTTGCCTCTAAGACACTTATAGCCTCGTGTCACACAACAAACTATAATATCTTAGTTTAGTTAAACCCTTCATTTCTATACGCCATGATTGAACATTGTTGCCCTTGTGTCACATAACAAAGCAACAACTCCAATCATGCCATAAAGCACTAAGTGCACCAAGATAAATTTATATCAAACCCTATAGTAGGTCTTGTGTCACATAACAAACTTACTATAGTCTTGACATGAATCTATCTTAGCATGAAGGAAGGCATATTATAGCTTATTTAACCAATCAGCATTACCAAAATAGGGTTTATATGTGACCAAATTGGCCAGGTGAGTGGGAGGGATGAGGGGGTCCCCCCGTTGCTTTCCTTAGACACCAATTAGATTGGCCAGGTCAGACAACGGAACAAATTAAAAAACCTCATACCCTTTACCTTCCTAGAACCACTTGCCTAGACACCAATCGGCTGATCAAACCCTAATTGATTTTACACATGACTAAGTTTTTGCTATGACTAAATATAATTTTGATGAGGGCTTTTGATGGTCTCAAAATATATTCTAAATTATCATGATTACTATGCTTATAACATATATAAACATGTAACATATCATCATAACATAACATGTTATGTTAAATAAGCATATTATAGCTAATATGCAAATCAAGGCATGATAAATACATAAAAATACCTTTCACCTCACTTGTTCATGGGATAGGCCACATCGACACCCCTACACGCCTTAGGAGAACCATTGAATAGAAGGAGAGGGCCTTTAAACCCTACTTAACTCCTATGACTGGACGACCATGGTGACTAATCCAATCCAAAGCAGTTACTTGGTTCAATCAACATGCATAATTTCATACTTGACATAAAATCATGCATTTCATAAAAACTGAAACTCATATTACCTTAATATGTAAAATTTCATACAATTGCATTATCATATCATTTCATAAAGAAACCAGAAATCATGCATATGAATTTGGTCGGGTCGCTCGACAAGGTTCGGGTCGGCTCGGTAGTGGAATTTCATAAAACTCCAAAAATGGTTCATAATTAGTATGCCACAAGGATGGCTCTAATACCACTGATAGAAATTTTCCCAGGGTGCTGGGAATCATGCAGCATGTGGAAGTGAATTCAAAACAAAAATTCTAAGCATGAAACCTTAATTTGCTAGAAAACACTAATTCCCAGGAACCCTTTATGCAATACCAATTAATGAAACATAAATGGAGTCAAAAAAATATACCTGGATCGCTAAAATCCAATCCTTTCCATGAGGCTCAGAAGTACAAGCCCTCCAACAGTGATCCACACGAGAATGGTACCAAGGAAGAATCCCTGTCAGGGTTACTTGCTTCAATAGAACTCATAGGCCAGCCATTGAACCTTTGACCACTGTAGGACACCCTGTCCTACTATAGGGCTCTCTGGATATTCTCCTAAACCTATCTTGGTTTAGGTATAACCCTCCTCTAGGACCCCTTAGGCTTATGTCCTAAAACAAAGCCTTGTCCTAATAGATAAGACTTTGTCTTAACAAGACAATTCTTGTCTTAAAGAAGGAGGGATAGAGAGATAGAGAGAGACACTCAGACAAGACTCTCGGTGAAGTTGTACTCGTATTTCAGATATCTAAAGAATACTATCAATTATATTTTTCTCTTCACCGAACACCCTTAAATAGAAACCAAAAGGGCTTGAAAGCATCTCAAAGGTTCTTATCAGATATGCTTCTTCTTATCTAATAAGACACTTCAGGATTCAGGAGTCTTATATGAGTTCTTTCCCTTTCCAGATTAATTCTCCATGTGCCATGTAGAATCTACCAATTATGAAGAAGTAGAGGAGGAATCCTTTCATATTTGAAAACCATGGAATAAGCAAAGTTCTGAGAGCAGAAGGACTCTACCTCAGAACCGTGCGCAGATAAAGAGACGCGACTCTTCATTTGTGCACCAACTTTTCATCTACATTCATGCCATCCTCTTACATTCTTTGATTAGTCAAACAACTCCAAAAGGCATGGGTATAAGATGAGAAGGCTCTCCTGATTAGAAACACTCTAGTGTTTCATCTGTAGAAGGACTCTTGTCCTTCTGCGTCCTTGCATCTTTCTCGTACATGCCAAGAGGCGCCAAGAGTCCTTGGCCCCAGGGACTCTTCCATAAAATAGTCAAAAGGTCAAGATAAAATTAGATAAAGCTCTGATTTAAATAGTCCCACTTAGGAATTAGCCTAATTAAGGTTTTCCTTAATTAGTTTAGCCCAATTAGCAAGCAACCGGACCCAATCTAATTGGGTTAGAAATTGGGTTAGCCTGCACATGCTAGTGTGCAATCTGGCTAACCAATTAGGATGCCATGACCCTAATTGAATCATGAATGACTTTCTTGGCCAACTCTCTATTGTGTGTGACCCATTGGATTCCACATCTAGCCATCAGTAGGTTTAGGTTTGAGCCGACTCGATCCGATCGAACCCGATTGACCTAATTAGGTCAAATTGGCTCACTTAATTGTCCAATTCGAATCACACATCGAATTGACTCATGAAACTAAATCAATTGGTTCATGAAAACCTACAAGACAAGATTGACATCTAGCAATATGTCATGCCTACTCGGAAGATGACAAATTTGGTAGAAATTATCAAAGTACCCTTCAGTAGTAAGTTACTTTGTAATTCAATCTTTCGATCTCTCATTATCTGATTAAGTGATAGGTATGGATATATGTCAAACCCTAACACTTAAGCATATTGAATCTTATCTTGATTATGAGGACTCAGCTGATGACTGATTAGAAACCACTTCTAATCTCGTCCTGCTTTGATCAAAGGCTCCTCGAGTCACTCTTCGAAGAGATTACATGGGATAACAATTCCTCTTACCAAGAAAGATCGATTCCTTGTTGGTCCACTCATATCCTTTGTACACCTTCCACCATACTCAGAACAACCCGTACATGCCGTAATGCCATGAATGAGTATGAACCAAAGTATGGCTTAGTGTGCACAAGGAACCATGGTGACCTCAGGTCTAAAGATCACATGCATAACTTCTACTCTGGGATCTATCTTTTGACAAGCAGTAAGACTTCCATAAGATAGTCCTGATGTGGATCAGTTCGGTGTACTCATACCTTGATGAGCACCCTTATTCTTATATTAGTATCTCTACACAAGTGGTTGTGAGATCAACCACCCTCATCAACTGAGCATACATATGATAAGCTAGTCTTTCCAGATTCATCGATCCCCAATTGATGGTCCAATAACTAGGAACATTCTAGAATAGGGTTTATAGAAATTAGGTCTCACTATTATTTTATCATAACCCTAATTCCATTGCCCTACTCTATGGGGTTCATCATAATCAACAAAAAACATGACACGGCAGTATATGATGAATCAAATGCCTTTATTAATATGAAAAATATGTCATACATGAGCTGGAAGTTTACAAAAAGGCCCTCATAATGATTGGCTCTTAGGGCACTTTTCTATCAATCTAACCATGTCGAGTAGTACAAGTCTTATGGCAATGAATTCTAAAATCAAGGAGTCTAGCTTACTTTAGCATAGGAGATTAGGTCATGCTAGCTTGCATACAATTGCTAAATTGATTTTCAAAGATCTAGTTAGAGGTTTACCTAAATTCAAAGTTGATTTTGAACTTATTTGTGATGCATGCCAACTAGGTAAACAAACTAGGAAGAGTTTTAAATTAAAAATATGGTTTCAACTTCTAGACCTCTTGAGCTAATACACATGGATCTATTTGGACCAACTAGGACTACAAGACTACAAGCCTAGGTGGTATGAAATACGGACTTGTGATAGTAGATGATATTTTGGGATTTACTTGGGTTTTATTTGTTGCACACAAAGATGAAGCATTTAAAGTTTTCAAAAATTTACAAGTTTCAAATCAGAAAAATCTTTCAGTTATTTTAATAAGAAGTAATCACGGCATAGAATTTGAAAATTAGTATTTTGATGATTATTGCACTGAGTACGGCATTGATCACAATTTCTCCACTCCTAGAACACCACAGCAAAATGGTGTTGTTGAGAGAAAGAATAAAACTTTAGAAGAGATGGCTCGAATAATGTTATGTAAAGATAATCTCCCAAGGTACTTTTGGATAGAAGTGATGAACACTGCTCGCTGCATCTTGAATCGTGTTTTGATAAGACCGATTTTGAAGAAAACTCCCTATGAACTTTGGAATGATAAGAAACCAAATATTAATTACTTTCAAGTTTTTGGTTGTAAATGCTTGGTGTTAAACAATGAAAATGTTAAACTAGGAAAGTTTGATGCTAAATCTAATGAAGCTATTTTCTTGGTTATTCAATCTATAGCAAAGCTTATAGAGTGTTTAATAAAAGAACTTTAATAGTAAAAAAATCTGTTTATGTTATCTTTGATGAATCTAACCCCTCACCTTCTAGAAAAGAAGAGTGTATAGACAGTGATGCAGGTATACTTGATCAAGCAATGGAAGACATGAGCTTAAAAGACAAACCAACTTAAGAAGGAGAAGAAATTGTAAGTAAAGATCATGGTGATCTATCAAAAGAATGGAGGTATGTAACTTCACATCCTAGAGATTTAATTATAGGTGATCCCTCACAAGGTGTTAAGACTAGGTCATCACTTAGAGAAGTATAAGATTATCTAGCTTTTGTTTCTCAAGTAGAACCACATTGTATAGAAGAGGCTAAAAATGATCCTAATGGATGATGGCCATGCATGAAGAAATTAACTAATTTGAAAGAAATAATGTATGGACCTTAGTAAATAGACCCTCAGACCATCTAGTAATAGGGACTAAATGAGTTTATAAAACAAGTTAGCTGAAAAAAGAAATATAATTAGAAATAAAGAAAGATTAGTGGCAAAAGGTTATAATCAAGAAGAAGGAATAGATTTTGATGAAACTTATGCACCTGTAGCAAGATTAGAAGCTATTAGATTATTACTTGCATTTGCTTTCTACATGAGTTTCAAATTATTTCAAATGGATGTAGAAAGTGTATTTTTGAATGGATTTATTTTTGAAGAAGTTTTTGTAGAACAATCACCAGGTTTTGAAAATCATACTCTTCCAAATCATGTTTTTAAACTTAATAAAGCATTGTATGGATTAAAACAAGCACCTATAGCATGGTATGATAGACTAAGCAAGTTCTTACTTGAAAATGATTTTTTTAGAGGCAATGTAGATACAACTTTATTTATCAAAAGGAAAGAAAATGATATGTTAGTTGTACAGATTTATGTATATGATATTATTTTTAGTGCAACTAACTAGAATCTTTGTAGAGAATTTGCTGAGTTGATGCATGGTAAATTTGAAATGAGCTTGATGGGTAAACTAACCTATTTTCTTGGACTCCAAACAAAGAAAGGAATTTTTATCAACCAAGCAAAGTACATCAAGAAAATCATTAAGAAGTTTGGTATGGAGTCATTCAAAGAAATGAGCACACCCATGAGCCCCTCCTACAGATTAGATAAAGATGAAGATGGCAACAACATTGATCAAAAGCTTTATCAAGATATGATTGGATCACTGTTGTATTAACTACTAGTAGGTCTGATATCTTGTTCAGTGTATGCATATGTGCTAGATTTCAATTAAATCCTAAAGAATCATATTTATTTGCTATCAAAAGAATCATAAAATATCTCAAAGAAACAAGTAATCTTGGTCTAGGTACTCTAAGAAATCTTCATTAAATTTAATTGGTTTCTCTAATGTTGATTATGGTGGATGTAAAATTTATAGAAAAAGTACTAGTGGTACTTGCCAGTTTCTAGGGTTGAACTTAATTTCATGGCACTGTAAGAAACAAAACTCTATAACATTATCTACTGCTGAGGCAGAGTATATAGCTACAGAAAGTTATTGTGCACAAGTGCTTTAGATTAAGCAACAACTAGAAGACTATGATGTTATTCAAACAAAAATTCCTATCAAATGTGATAACACAAGTACTATTATTTTGACAAAAAATCTAATTCAGCATTCAAGAATAAAGCATATTGAAATTAAACATCACTTTATTAGATATCATATACAAAATGGAGATATTGAACTTGAATTCATTCCAACTAAAAACCAACTTGCTGACATCTTTACTAAGCCACTTAATGAAGAAAGATTTGAAATGATTAGAAGTGAATTAGATTTATGTGATCCTTTTTAGATTTTTTGACCTTTTTTTTAAAAATTAAAGAAAATTATCTAGAAGACCTCTTACATCTATTTAAGGGCAATGACCACCTTATCTAGTGTTCTATTATCCTTAGAAATCATTTTGGTAGCATTTTAGAACCTTTTTGAGCATTTTTGCTCGAGCCAACTCGAGCAAGCAAGGCTCTGGCCGAGCCAACTTGGTTGTCGGGTTAGGTCTTTTTATATAAAAATCATAGAACTATTTTAGGGCAACTACCTTACCTTTAAGCCCTAATCGGAGAATAGAGCCCTTCCATTTCTACTAAGGACCACATTTACCCCACTCACTAAGATCCATCCACTCCTGCCTTTGATTTCCAAAATGGCACCAAGAATGGCTGTATGGAAGAGAGAAAGGAATGCAGAACCAAGTACATAGAGAGAAAGAAGAAGCAAATGCAGAGAAGAAGAGTCAACTCTAGCATAGCAACAAGAATAACAACTTGGAAATGAGTCTCGTTCACTCCAAAGACATGTAATTTCAATGGCTAACCTATCTAGTAACTAGTGGAAGAAGAATAGTGTTTTCATTTCTTGAGGGATTGGGAATGAAAATAGGGGATTGGATAGAGAACGAGGGTTGGACCTACTTCTGCTCATTAGACACCCCTACCTATCCTAATCTAGTGAGGAATTTCTTTGAGAATCTTACCCTAGGAGAGTACCATAATGAATCAACAGTAAAGGGGGGAAGATTGATTGTGGATGAGGAAAGATTGAGCAATATTCTGCAAATGCTAAATGAAGGTGTGAACCACTTAGTCTTAAAGAATAAACAGAGAACTTTGAGGTTGATTTTGGAAAGATCTAATGTGGACACCATTAAGAATGTGCAAGCTAATATGTTTTCACTGGAAATGAGATTGCTGCACAATATAATCAGTAGGATCTTCTTGCCTAGGACCGGGTGCTTTGATTGGGTGAGCAAATGGGACCTAGTGTTTATGAGGCACTTGATTGAGGGGGAGGCTCTCAATCTACCGTATATTATGTTGGTACATATGAGGGAGGCAGCCAGGAAAGTAAAGGCTTGCCTACCCTAAGGAATGTTTTTCACACTACTCTTTCAGGAGGCTGGGATAGATCTTACTGGAGAGGATGGTAGACCTCTACATCATACTAACACTTATTCGGCAAAATCCCTTCAGAGGATGGGTTACCACCTAGTTGAGGGAATTTGGTCAAAGAGGATGTCAAGACAGAGAGGTGCTACCTCTTCAAATGTGGATGAGGATGAGGATGACTAGATAGAGCACCCAACTGCTAACACTGAGACTGGTACTATTTGAGGTGATGATGATGATGGTACATAGATTGAGACTGAGGAGCAGGAGAGATAGCCTGGCAGCCACAGGACACCACCTGCACCTTCTGATGGACATGCTCCAGGACCGTCTGCTTCAGTTTTGATTGCTTTCCAGGCTTTTATTGCTCAGCAGATCAGACTGCTTTGAGTCCCTGACGAGTTCTTTTACTTCAATGTTTGGCAAGCTTCGTCAAATAGTTGATACTAGATTACAGGAAATCAAGGCAGAGTTGAGTTAGTTATCATCCAGAGTTGAGGCAACTAAGACCTCTAGGACAGAGTCACAGGGTGATATTCAGGTGTTATTAGAGACCTGCACTCAGACTTGGGGTGACTGAGAGTAGCTGCAGATGCCTTCAGTGCCCAGCATACAGCTGAGATACGGTGTTTATAGCAAGGAGTTGAAGGCCTCAAGACTGAGCTTTGGATGATTTGGATGTTTCTATCGAGATTTTCTTCTATAGCTGAGACTTCTAGACAGCCATCTGTGTTGACCCATTATTGATTTTGATATAAACAAAATACTTAAGTATAAGTTGAGTACTAGCTATATCTTTAAAGTATGTTTTTATAGAAAAAGGTACTCAACAATTCTACAAGTTTTGTTTGCTTGTCAAAGAATGAAGAAGTCCCTTCCATGATTGAAAGACCCACTTTTAATAGACTTAAGAGCTTGAAGATTGCTTGAAATGACTTAAATAGTGAAGCACAACTTGATTTTAGTAGAGGTTCAATGGTTTTGAAGAAATCTCAGTTAAGTGTCAACTCAAAGTGTTGACTCACAGCTTAAGTATCAACTCATGACAGTGGAAGTGTCGACTCAAGCCGGCACGCAGAAAGTATTTCAGATGGCATGGCTGAGGTGTTGACTCATGCCAGTCAAGTCTTGACTCAAAGTGTCGACTCAAGGATGGCTCATCGCCTAAGGATTTTTAGATACAGAACTTGCTGAATTTGAAGACTTGCTTGAAGTGTCAACTCATGGTTGTCAAGTGTCAACTCACCAGAAGAAGTGTCGACTCACTTGAAAATTCTAGAGAACTTCAATGAAGAAATTTGAACTTGGTATCAACTTATGGAATGCAAGTGTCAACTCTAAGTATCGACTCATAAGGTTAAAGTGTCAACACTTGGAGTTCTGGAAATAGTAACGGTTAGTTTATCAAATGCAGAACTCAGCCCTCTTGCCTCCAAACAGCTAGTTTTTCATGTCTAATGGCTATAAACTGGTTTTAAGACCTTGGGATTGTATTTAAGTATTTCAAATCAAATCAAAACACAAGAGAAAAAAGAAAAACAAAAGAAAAAACAAGAAAATAAGAGAAAAAGCAAGTGCATTCACTCTTATTCATTGTGATCAATAACCATCAAGCAAAAAGAAGTCTCCAAGCATTCAAAGCCTTCAAGAAGCATTCAAGCTCAACTTTTGATCATTGATTAAGGCTTCATCAAGCTCAAGATAAGTAACTCCACCGAGTTTCAAAGAAAATCTACTTTATCTTAGAAAGCTTTCATTGTTGCTTTACTTTAAACCTGATCTCTTGTTGTAAAGGTTATTGATTAGCCTTAAAAACTAAGAAGGTTATTGGTGAGTCTTGAAAATCAATTAGATTTTTAGTTAGCCCGCAAAACCAAGGGAGGATGTTCGTAAGTCTTAAAATCAATTAGGTTCTTGGTTAGCCTATAAAATCAAGGAAGGTTCTTGGTTAGCCCATAAAATCAAGGAAGGTTTTGACTTGTGAGCCTTATGAAAACAAGTTGTATTTTGATTAGTGAGCCTAAAAAACTAATTGGCTCTAATCGGTTGAGATTATAGTGAATTTCCAAGAAAATCTTGGGAAGTGGATGTAGGTGCATAGGAAAACACCGAACCACTATACCTTGATTGTGTTTGTGGATTGATTATCTCTCTCTTGCTCTTTTATTTATTGCATTTACATTTCCACTGCATTCTCATTAAGAGCATTCTAATTCACCTCACACTAGCACTCATATTTGTTTATTGCATTTGGCACATATTCTTGCAAGTAAATATTTTATTTTTAGAAACCCAATTCACCCCCTCTTGGATTGCTTACTGGGCAACAAGTGGTATCAGAGCCCTGTTCTTAGTTATAGGTCTAACCACCTTAAGTAACGATCTATGGCAGCTCCTATTGGTACTAGTATAGTTGAGGGACAAGCCTCAAATAGACCTCCATATTTAATGGAACAAATTATACTTATTGAAAAACTAGAATGAGAATTTACATGCATTTAATTGATCATAATTTATAGAAGGTTGTTGATAAGGGTCCTCATGTTCCTTTGATTGTTGTTAATGATGTTTCCATCCCAAAGCTCAAAGAAGATTGGGATGAAAATGATATTAAACAATTCGAGATTAATGCGAAAGTAATGAATCTTCTCTATTGTACATTAGATCCTAGTGAGTTTAATAGATTTCTACATGCACATCTGCTAAGAAAATATGAGACATACTTGAAGTTATCCATGAGGGTACCGATCAAGTGAAGAACACTAAAGTAAACATGTTAGTGCATACTTATAAAATGTTCCGAATGGAACCAAATGAATCTATCACTGACATGTACACTAGATTCACAAATATTGTAAATGGAATGAGAAGTTTAGAAAAAATTATGTCTAATGCTGATCATGTTAACAAAATTCTCAGGTCACTTCCAACTTCATGGGATCCAAAGGTAATCGCCATACAAGAGGCAAAAGATGTTGACAAACTATCCTTGGAGCAATTGGTGGGATCGCTTATGACTTATGAGCTTAATTTAAAGCAAAAATCTATGGATATAGACAAAAAGAAAAAGGGATAGTCTTCAAGTCTATTATTCAAGAAGAATCCTCAAATGAAGAATCTGAAAAAGAAGAAGAAGATGGGAGTGAGGAAGCACTTTTAGCAAGGAAATTTAGAAAATTCATGAAAAGAAAAAAATTTCCTTACAAGAAAAGGTTCCAAACAACTAAAGAGAAGGGAAAAGAAAAGGAAAAAGAAAAGAAAAAGGAGAAAGAGATACCTACATGCTTCGAATGAAAGAAGCCCGGACACTACAAATTTGATTGTCCTCTCCTAAAAAAATCAAGAAAGAAGCTTAGGAAGAAAGCTATGATAGCAACCTAGAGTGATAGTGATTACTCCAGCTCAGAGGAAGAACAAGCTGAAATTGCAAATCTATGTCTCATGGGACATCAAGAACAAAAAGAGATAATTTCTGATACTAAAGTAGATTTTACCTTTAATGATTGAAAAATGCTTTTAATGAAGTAATGCATGGCTACAAATTAATTTTATCTGAAAATAGAAAATTGAAAAAGCATACAAATAGTTTTTCACATGAAAACAATTCTCTTTTAAATGAAGTTAGTGAATTGAAAAATAAACTTGATATTTTAGAAAAGAAAAATAAGGCTTTAATAATGGAAAATGATGTTTTGAAAATACCTAAAACTTTTATTTCAAACGGTGATCTTTTAAAAAAAACAAAGATTTAGAAATCGAAAACAAAAACTATAAAAATGAACTTGATAAAATAAAATCCTTTGTTAAAAAGTTCACTTATAGGTCTAAAAAACTAGATCTTCTTTTAAATAATCAAAGAGCTATTTTTAACAAAGCAGGATTAGGATATAAACCTCAAAAATAGTAAAGGTATTCAAAAAATTTCTTTGTACCTGTATCATCAAGTATTACATATTTTTCATGCAAAAAATAAGGTCATAAAGCTTTTCAATGCAATATGAGAAAAATCAATAATTTTGGAAAGGTTTGGGTTCCAAAGGAACCAATTTAAGTACTAACCCTAAAGGACCCAAGTTGGCTTGGGTACCTAACAACAAAACTTTATGTGTTTACAGGTGTGTCTTGCAACCAAGAAAAATAAAAGGCAATGGTATCTTGATAGTGGTTATTCAAGACACATGACAGAAGATGTGAAGCAATTCACCTCTCTTAAGGCAATAAATGGAGGGAGTGTAACCTTTGGGGATAATGATAAAAAAAAATCATTGGTATTAGGAAGGTTCACATCTTCCCTTCTACTTGGATTAACAATGTACCTTTAGTTGAAGGTTTAAAGCATAATCTCTTAAGTATTAGTCAATTTGCGATAAAGGTTTTCAATTTATTTTTTAAATCATCTTATTGCATGATAGCTAGTCCTGATAAAAATAGAGTAAAATTCATTGAAAAAAGGCATGGAAATATTTATCTAGTAGATTTGGATAATCTATCTTTACCTAATGGAGAATGCCTAGTTGTAATGAATTCTACTATATATGAGACTAGTGAGCTTTGGTATCATAGACTAGGACATGCTAATATATATTTACTTTTAGAACTTTCTAAAAAGAATTTAGTAAGAGATTTGCCAAAACTTAGTTTTGAAAAAGATAAAATTTGTCAAGCTTGCCAATTTGGAAAATAAGTAAAAACATCTATCAAACCTAAAGATTTTGTTACAACTACTAGGCCATTAGAACTACTCCATATGGAAATCTTTGGACCAACTAGAATATCTAGTCTAGGAGACAAGAGATATGGATTAGTTATAGTGGATGACTTTTCAAGGTTTACTTGGATTTTTTTTTTACTCATAAAGATGAATCTTTTTCAATATTTATAAAGTTTTACAAAAAGTTTATAATGAAAAAGGTGCTTCAGTTATTAGCATACGTAGTGATCATGGTTCTGAATTTGAAAATAAAGATTTCAAAAATTTTGTAATGAGAAAGGTATTGAACACAATTTTTCTGCACCTAGGATACCTCAGCAGCACCTCAGCAGAATGGGGTGGTAGAAAGAAAAAATCATACTTTGGAATAAATGGCATGCACTATGCTTTGCAAAAATGATTTGCCAAGATATTTTTGGGCTGAAGCAATCAATACTGCTTATTATATTTTGAATCGCATTTTAATTCATCTTATTTTAAAGAAAACTCCTTATGAACTTTGGAATCATAGAAAACCAATTTTAAAGTATTTTCAAGTTTTTGTTGTCAATGTTTCATTTTAAATAATGGTAAAGATAATCTTGAAAAATTTGATGCCAAGTCTGATGAAGGTATCTTTCTAGGATATTCTACATCAAGTAGGGTATACAGAGTTTTTAACAAAAGAACCCTAGTTATAGAGAAGTCTGTACATGTAGTTTTTGAAGAGTCTACTGACAAATCCTTTAGGAAAGAGGATAATCTGATGCATGTGCTGGTACTGAAAAGCCAAAGAAGCTAACTTTGGAAGATCAACCCTCGCAACAAAATGAAAAAGATCAAGACAAATGTTAAAGAGAAAGAGCCATACAATCCACATCAAAGCATCAAGATCTACCTAAGGAGTGGAGGTATGCTCATGGACATCCTAAGGAGTTAATCCTAGGTGATCCATCTAAAGGGATAAGAACTTGATCTTCAATTAGAAATGAATGTGATTATATTACTTTTGTTTCTCAAATAGAGCCAAAATATTTTGAAGATGCTAAAAAAGACCCTAACTGGATAAATGCTATGCAAGATGAACTAATTCAGTTTGAAAGAAATAATGTTTGGACATTAATAGAAAGACCATCTGATACTTATATTATTGGCACGAAATGGGTATTTAAGAATAAATTGGATGAAAATGGTATTGTTACTAGAAATAAAGCTAGGCTAGTTGCCAAAGGCTACAATCAGGAAGAAGAACTGATTTTCTCCTATTGCTAGACTTGAGGCAATTAGACTATTATTAGCATTTGCTTATGTTATAAATTTTAAACTTTTTCAAATGGATGTCAAGAGTGATTTTATGAATAGTTTTATAACCGAAGAAGTTTTTGTTGTACAACCACCTTATTTTGAAAATCATGCACATCCTGATCATGTTTATAAATTGCACAAAGTACTTTATGGTTTAAAGCAAGCACCCCGAGCATGGTATGAAAGACTCAGCAAGTTTCTGATTAAAAATGAATTTTTAGAGGCCATGATGATACTACCTTATTTCTAAAGAAGAAAAATAATGACTTATTGTAGTGCAAATTTATGTTGATAATATTATATTTGGTGCTACTAATGAAATTCTTTGCCAAGAGTTTGCTAAGCTAATGCAGGGTGAGTTTGAAATAAGCATGATGGGAGAACTCAATTTTTTCTCGGACTCCAAATCAAGCAAACCAAGGATGGAATCTTCATCAACCAAGCTAAGTATACAAGAAAAATCTTAAAAAAGTTTGGGATGGAGTCTACTAAGTCAATAGGCACACCTATGAGCCCCTCTTGTAAACTTGATAAAGATGAGCATGGTAAATCTGTTGATCAAAAATTATATAATGGAATGATTGGCTCTTTATTATATTTGACTGCTAATAGTTTGATATTATGTTTAGTGTCTTTATGTGTGCTAGATATCAGTCTGATCCTAAATAATCTCATCTATTGGCTGTTAAGTGTATATTTAGATACTTATATGGTATAATTGATATTAGTCTGTGGTATTCTAGAAATTCTTCTATTGATTTAATCAGATTTTCTGATGCTGATTTTGCTGGATGTAAACTTGATAGAAAAATACTAGTGAAACTTGTCAATTTCTTGGAGTTAACTTAATCTCTTGGTTTAGCAAGAAACAAACTTTGGTTTCACTATCCACAGTTGAGGCTGAGTATATTGCGGTAGGAAGTTGTTGTGCTCAAATCTTGTGGATTAAACAACTTGAAGATTTGGAACCAACTAATTAAGACACCCATAAAATGTGATAATACTAGTGCTATCTGCTTAATTAAAAATCTTGTTCACATTCTAGAAATAAGAATATTGAAATTAGGTATCATTTCATTAGAAATCATGTTGAAAATAATGATGTTGTACTTGAATTTGTTAGTACTGAAATGCAGTTCGCTGATATTTCAACTAAGCCTCTCCAAGAGGATCTATTCTGTATGATTAAAAGAGAACTTGGGGTCATCAATCCTTTTGATTGAAAATTTCTACTCTTTGACTCAGAAAGATCAAATTTGATATCAATTATGTTTAATTTCCTTGAATTTCACTATAATATATTGATTTTGATCAATGCTTCACTTTCTTTTTTTTTGGTTTTAAGTCAAAGTGTCGACACTTGATCCTGTGTCGTGAGTCGACATTTGAATGGTGATAGACCGAAATAAAAATAGGAAACGAGGTGTTTTCTTGATCTTTTCTCTCCTAAATGAGACGACACTTGCTCTAACGTTGTTCTATCCACTTTTTTCCTCCAATTTGCAACTCCAACCCTCTCAAATTCATGCTTGGGATGGTTTTTAATTTGGTTTTTGGCATTTTCTCTCTTCCATTTCATTTTTGGATCATTAAAGCCCTAGATTTCCTCTCCTCTTGTACTTCAATCCTTGATTCTATGTAATGGGGCCTAGGAAGCAAGTTGTTCATCATCCTTGGCCATCCAATCAAGAAGATGAAAGAAGAACAAAGGCCAAACATGAAGCCAGTGCACTAGTTGCCCCATCTCGGCCTCTCTTTCGTGCGACTAGTCGAATTGGTTCGAAGACCGTTGTCGGAGGATGTCTTGTGGACTTTTAGTTCGTCGATCAACAACATTTTGGATAGGCCAGTGGCTCAAGGATGGTGGTTTGGTTCCTTTCTGTTCTTTGACTGAGAGATTTTACCCGGGTTGATTTGAAAGTTCTATGGTTCATTAGCTCGAGGTAGTGATGGATGGGTAGCCAGGTACGAGGCAGAGATGTACCAGTGATAGCAAAGATTCTGAGCAGAGTATGGGACATACCCATGATAGGTTCTATTGTAGATAGCTTAGTAGATAGGTTCAGTGGTATCTGTTATATCTTCGAGATTGATGACTTACCTGAGGGAGCCATTGTGGTAGCTTTGAGACTGTCAACTTAGATGAGGTTGCTACATCACATTGTTGCCCGGATCGTTCTATCGAAGACTGGCCATTTTGACTTCATCACAAAGTGATAGCTATTGGTGATGGTTTCTCCGGTACAGCACATTCCGTATGTCTACCGGTACTCATGGTACATCAGTTGACGGAGGCATCTATTAGCCAGAGATTGTGTTTGCCCTATGGGATGGGCTTGACTCTACTTTTTAGATCTTATGGTGTAGTGATGGGTGGTGAGCCCTATCGACAGCTGCTACACACTAATGTATATGACATCAGATCTCTTCACCGGATAGGATATCAACTTGTTAGAGGCCAGTGGTGACAGTGCATATCTAGACAGGCTACTGACAGAGATGAAGATCAATGGAGGAGGAGCATATCTTTTCGGGTGAGGCAGGGCCTTCTGAGATTCATAAAAAGACATCTGAGGCACAGCCTGAGCCGTCAGTTCAGCCAGAGCTAGCTCTTTAGCCTGAGTCAGCACGGTCTAACATCCCCAGAGTTTCTAAGAGTCTATAGGATAGGGTCGCTCACATTGAGACTGAGCTGATTATTATTCATCAGCGAGTTGACTCATTTCATATGGAGATTGAGAAAGCCATCGAGGATTAGGAGATGGGATCTCTGCCTTTCTATCCATTTTGAGTAGACCCTCTTCGAGGAGTGCTCCTGATACTTCTGGTCTAGATGATTCAGTTCCAGCACCACCAGCACCGGGATGAGATTTGGATGAGACTGACTTTGATGATATTAACATCGTAGATTTGATGATAGAGCCAGTACGAGAGATAGTAGCTGACCCTCCTAGGAGTCCCATTCATGATCCATCTAGTTCATCCTTCCGGACTCGTATTCTTCCTACTCCTCTCTCCAGACTTGATGTTCACACTTCCATTCCTGTACCTACACCTATTATACCTTCAGTTATTGATACTCCTGTTATTCCACCATTTGATACATCTTTTATGCACCTGTCATTCATTCTCTCCCATTGCATACATCTTCCTTATTCGGAAACTAGGCTTCTATACTCCTGGTTTCCATCATCTTGACTCTGGTCCTATCTTTGATCATACCCCTCCTCTTTCAGCCATTCCAATCAGTGCTGTTCCTGTAGCTGACATAGCTCTACCTCTTCTGCTCCAGCTAGAGGTAGGACTTATGTTAGACACAGAAGACATGGTCATCGTGATGTTCCATCAAGACCGACCAGGACTCGTCTTCATGATCTTCGATCTATGTGGCCTCGATCTCATGCTTTTACTGATACAGGACCGATCGAGATTGGATCCTCAGATGATGAGGATAATGATTAGGATAGTTTTTTATGTTTAGCTAGTTATATTTTTATGCTACCTATATGTTTTTATTTGCTCTATATTATGTATCAAATTTGTATCAATGTATGAAACATTTTGAATGATTGAAATCTTCTAGTTCATATCGATGTCTTTGGATGAATGTTTTAATATCTTCTCTGAATTAATGAATTGCATTACTTAATTTCAGTACTTTTATTTTTCTTTTCCCTTTTAATGATTAATAAAAGGAGGAGAGGTAAGTATAAAAGAAAAAGGGAGAGATAAGATAAAATGAAAGATATAAGATGAAATTGAAATATCACTTATATTTTCTTGTGCTTGAAGATAAGCTTTGAAGTAAAGATGAAAGTGATATGTATCAGTGTTGTATTTTTTTAACAAAAAAAAAACTCTATATATGTTTGAGAAAGTTTTTTGAAAGTTTTTGTGCATTAAGTGAGAGGGAGCAAAAAGAATCCTTGAAAATCATCTTTTTTGAATCACCTCTTGAGGGGGAGTATTTATACTCACCTTGTTTCATTGTTGAATTTATTATCCATTGAGCATGTTTTTTTTAGAGTATCATGATACATGGATTTCATTCCTCTTTCTTTGCTCTGATACTCTTAGTACAATTCTAATTCAATTGAGTTTTTAAACTTTGTTTCTCTATTTGAATACTTATTGTAATAAGCCTTATGCATATTGAAAATTTCTTTTCAGAGCTTATCATATGATTTATACTTAAAGGTTTTGTCATCATCAAAAAGGGAAAGATTATTGACTCCGTTATTGATTTTGATGATAAACAAAATACTTAAGTATAAGTTGAGTATTAACTGTGTCTTTAAAGTATGTTTTTATAGAAAAAGGTACTCACCAATTCTACAAGTTTTGTTTGCTTGTCAAAGAATGAAGAAGTCCCTTCCATGATTCAAAGACCAGCTTTTAATGGACTTAAGAACTTGAAGATTGCTTGAAATGACTTAAATAGTGAAGCACAACTTGATTTCAGCAGAGGTTCAATGGTTTTGAAGAAATCTCAATCAAGTATCGACTCATGATAGTAGAAGTATCGACTCAAGCTAGCATGCAGAAAGTGTTTCAGATGGCATGATTGAAGTGTCGACTCATGCCAGTCAAGTGTAGACTCAAGGATCGGCTCATCACCTGAGAATTTTTGGATACGGAACTTGCTAAATTTGAAGACTTGCCTGAAGTGTTGACTTATGGTTGTCAAGTATCGACTCAAGTGTTGACTCACCAAAAGAAGTGTTGACTCACCTGAGAATTCTAGAAAGCTTCAATGAAGAAATTTGAGCTTGGTGTCGACTCATGGAATGCAAGTATTGACCCTAAGTTTCGACTCACAAGGTTGAAGTGTCGACTCTTGGAGTTCTGGAAACAGTAATGGCTAGTTTTTCGAATACATAACTCGGCCCTCTTGCCTCCCAACAGCTAGATTTTCATGTCTAACAGCTATAAACTAGTTTTAAGGCCTTGGATTGTATTTAAGTATTTCAAATCAAATCAAAACACAAGATGAAGAAGAAAAACAAAAGAAAAAACAAGAAAGAAGAGAAAAAGCAAGTGCATTCACTCTTATTCATTATGATTAACAACCATCAAGCAAATAGAAGTCTCCAAGCATTCAAAGCCTTCAAGAAGCAGTCAAGCTTAACTTTTGATCATTGATTGAGGCTTCATCAAGCTCAAGACAAGTAACTCCACCGAGCTTCAACGAGAAATCTGCTTTATCTTAGAAAGCTTTCATTATTGCTTTACTTTAAACCTTATCTCTAGTTGTAAAGGTTATTGGTTAGCCTTGAAAATCAAGGAGGTTATTGGTGAGCCTTGAAATCCAATTAGGTTCTTGGTTAGCCCGCAAAACCAAGGGAGGTTGTTGGTGAGCATTAAAATCAATTAGGTTCTTGGTTAGCCCGTAAAACCAAGGGAGGTTTTGACTTGTGAGCCTTGTAAAAACAAGTCAGGTTTGATTAGTGAGCCTAGAAAACTAATCAGCTATAATTGGTTGAGATTATAGTAAATTTTTAAGGAAATCTTAGGGAGTGGATGTAGGTGCATTGGAAAGCACCGAACCATTATACCTTGATTGTGTTTGTGGATTGATTTTCTCTCTCTTATTCTTTTATTTATTGCATTTACATTTTCGCTGCATTCTTATTAAGCGAATTCTAATTCACCTCACACTAGCACTCATAATTATTTATTGCATTTGGCACATATTCTTGCAAGTAAATATTTTATTTTTAAAAATCCAATTCACCCCTCCCCCCTCTTGGGTTGCTTACTAGGCAACAACCTCCACACTCACCATCTCCACTTGCTCAGTCACCATCTTTTGTACTACCAGACTGTTTGATCCATAACCAATTTCTTCACACCCACCTGTACCACCAACTGATGTTAAAGTAGAGCCTACACCCTCTAAAGCAAAACCAAAAGCTAGGCCTAAGCTAAATTCAAAGTTTCTAAGGTCCCAACTAGGACTAGAAATAGAGATCTTAGATTTAAAAACCTTTTAAAACTAAGACCTCCGCTATTGTTTTAGAAATTGGCTCTTCCTCTAATGAGGAAGAAAACTAGTTTGTATCTTTTTTATGTATCTTTTGGATGTATTACTTTTAAAATATATTGTGCTTCCTTTCAAAAAGTAATGAAATGCTTTCTTTTCCAAATCATTGTGTACATTGATGATGAGCTTTCTTATTATTATATCTTATTGCTTCTTTGAATGATCTCACCAATTAACCTAACAACAAAAAAATAACACTTCACCTGATTTTTAATGAAGAATTTCAACTTGAAGAATTCTATGAGAAAGTGAAATTATCTCAAATAATGTTATTGATCTTCTTATACTATTTAAAAAGGGAATGTAATTTGCTTTTAAACCCTTTTGATTAATGACAAAAAGGGGGAGTAATTATATATGAGAAAGTGAAATTATCTCAAATAATGTTATTGATCTTCTTATACTATTTAAAAAGGGAATGTAATTTGCTTTTAAAACCTTTTTGATTAACGACAAAAAGGGAGAGTAATTGTATATGAGAAAGTGAAATTATCTCAAATAATGTTATTGATCTTCTTATACTATTTAAAAAGGGAATGTAATTTGCTTTTAAACCCTTTTTGATTAATGACAAAAAGGGGGAGTAATTGTATATGCATGGAAAACTAACACAATCTGATCATAATTTACAAAAATTTGCTCTAATCAAGTTAATTTTGCTCTGATCATAACTTGCTCTGATTCATCTCTAGTTTCTAATAGCTTTGATACAATCCTGATATAATAGATCTGATACTTTTTGAAACAGCTCTGATATTCTTGGATACCTAAGCTCTGATACATTTTGTACTCTAACACATTTTGTCTTGATACTTTTTTGCCTAAGCTCTGATACATTTTTGACTTTAATTCATGATAGGCAAAAGCAACTTTTGATAGATATTAACTCTAATACACATTATATCTAATTCAAAAGCTTTGATACTCTGTTGATAAGCCCTGATACTTTGAATACATTCACGATACTTGCTGATACACATGAATATATCTTAATTTGAAAGTCATACACAAGTTTTTTATATAACTATAAAGTTTTCCATGCCCAATGTTTTGTCATCATCAAAAAGGAAGAGATTGTTGACCCTTGGAATGATTTTGATGATAATCAAACATTGGAGCATGTATTTGATTACTAACTCTTTCTAAGTGTTTTTAAGTTTTTGTAGGATGTTTTATATGCAAAACCATTCTTCCTACAACCTTGGTGTATGACAAGTTTATCTTTAGAAATTCTCTATGTAAAGAAGAGCCTAAACAAAAATCAATCGTGTA
Source organism: Areca catechu (assembly GCA_021397845.1). Lineage (NCBI taxonomy): Eukaryota > Viridiplantae > Streptophyta > Magnoliopsida > Arecales > Arecaceae > Areca > Areca catechu. The sequence goes on from CM038040.1 coordinate 136,769,530, forward strand.
TTTATGAAAATGGGCTACTTCTATATAGTTTTCAAGTTTAATTTTCTCAAGATCAGACATTGAAGGAGTTGGAAAGTTTTGAGTTAATTGGAAGTCACTAGAAGAAGTTTGAAAAAGATAGAACAATTATGGACGTAAATCACTTGAGCCAACTCAAAATAGGAGAGCGAACTCGAAGTCTGGCACGGCACTTATTTTTCTGGCATGCAGACATTCGAGCCGACCCATGATTGAAGAGCCAACTTGGGCAAAGTATGTTTTCTGAAGTTTTGAGAATTTGAGCGGACTCGAAGTATCCGAGCCGACTCGACCAGAGTGAGAATTTCTCAAACAAACAACCGAGCTGACTCAAGTAATGAAGAGCCGACTCTTCCTGAGTGTTGAAAATCTCAGTTCTGAAGAACCAACCAGGTGAGTCAACTCGAAGCAGAAGAGCTGACTAGACCAGAGTGAATTTTAACCTACTGAGGAACAGAGCCGACTCAACCCATCCGAGCCAACTCAAATAACTGTTCTAGGTGAGTAACAGCTAGTTCTAGAACTTCTTTTTTGAATCCAAAATGGTCTCCAACGATCATATTTCGAATCCCAATGGTCTACAACAGCTATAACCTCCTGAAATCAATTGAGGGAATATATTTAAAGGATTTGAATCACTTTTGAAGATATACATGAGAGATACATGAGAAATCAATGAGCTTTTGAAAGAACACTTAGGAGAGTATTCAAGAGAGCATTCAAGAGCACACCTAACTTCTATCTGAATTCTTGAGGCATTTATTGAAGAAGCTTGAAGCCTTGAAGTGCATTCAAAGAGCAATTAAGAGGGCTTCTCAAGTGCTACAACTGCAACCATCCGATAACTTTGGTTTGTCATATTGTTGCTTTGTTTTTCAACTCTTCATTTGAGTTGTTCCAAGTATAGCAGGGGCTATAACTTGGACTTGTAAAGGTTATTGGTGAGTCTTGAAAATCAAGTATAGTGGGTTGTTAGTGATCCCGTTTAAAACTAACGTTGTATTGGATTTTTGGTGAGCCCGAGATAAAACCAAGTTTGGATTTTGGATTATGAGCCCGTGAAAACAATCTGGTTGTATTCTGAGGGTGAATATAGTAGAAATCCAAAGTAATATCTTAGATAGTGGATGTAGAAGCGAGATTGCTCTAAAGCACTATAAAATTTGATGTGTTTGTGATTGTGTTTCCTATTCTTACTTGCTTCCACAGTAGTTAATTTAATTCACAGCACATACCATACTAAGAACTTAAAAAGGAGCATATACTTGCAAAAATTTTAAATACTCAATTCACCCCCCCTCTTGGGTAAGCCACCTAGGCAATAGTTTATATCCTTAAAATCATATGTATCAAAGTTTTCAGCACCTAAATCTCATGCATCAAAGTTTTCTACATCGAAATCTTTTGTATCTAGAGCTTCAACATATGCATCAAGAGTTGTTTGTTATTCATGCAATAGGGTTGGCCACAAAGCATTTGAATACACTTTCAAAAGAAATGTTAGAAGTAAATTAGAAAGATTTGGATTTCTAAAGGAACCACTCCTGATAACCTGCAAGGACCTATGAAAGCTTGGGTACCTAAAAAAACTACTTGATTATTTTGCAAGAATGTCTTGCAGCCCAGAATACAAAGAAAAATGGTATCTGGATAGCGGCTATCAAGACATATGATGGGTGACAAGGAATAATTCATCACCCTAGAAATGAAGGATGGAGGAATGGTCACTTTTGGTGATAATAGTAAGGGAAAGATAATTGGCATCGGTAAGATTAGAATAACCCCTTCTACATTCATTGAAAATGTATTGCTAGTTGACAAATTGAAGCATAATTTATTAAGTATAAGTCAATTATGTGACAGAGGCTTCAAGATTGTCTTTGAATTTTCGATGTGCATTATAACTAACTCACTTGATTCTAGCACTAAGCTCATTGGTCATACACTTAGAAATATATATGTGGTAGATTTGAATGATCTAGCCATATCTAGTAGTACAAATCTAGTGGCAATGAATGCTAAAACCGAGGAGTCTAGCTTACTTTGGCATAGGAGATTAGGTGATGCTAGCATGCATACAATTGCTAAGTTAATTTCCAAAGATTTAGTTAGAGGTTTACCAAAATTCAAGGTTGATTTTGAACATGTTTGTGATGCATGCCAGCTTGGTAAACAAACTAGGAAGAGTTTTAAATCAAAAATATGGTTTTAACTTCTAGACCTCTAGAACTACTACACATGGATCTATTTGGACCAACTAGGACCACAAGCCTAGGTGGTATGAAATATAGACTTGTGATAGTAGATGATTTTTCAATATTTACTTGGATTTTATTCATTGCACACAAAGATGAAGCTTTTAAAGTTTTCCCAAAATTTCACAAGAAAGTTTCAAATCAGAAAAATATTTCAATTATTTCTATTAGAAGTGATCATGGCACAGAATTTGAAAATCAGTATTTTGAAGAATATTGCACTGAGCACGGTATTGATCATAACTTCTCCACTCCTAGAACACCACAGCAAAATAGTGTTGTAGAGAGAAAGAATAGGACTTTAGAAGAGATGGCCCGATCAATGTTATGTGAAGGCAATCTTCCAAGATACTTTTGGGTAGAAGCTGTGAACACTACTTGCTATATTTTGAACCATGTTTTGTTAAGATCGATTTTAAAAAAAACCCTATGAACTTTGGAATGACAAAGAACCAAGCATTCATTATTTTCATGTATTTGGTTATAAATGCTTTGTGTTAAATTATGAAAAGGATAATCTAGAAAAATTTGATGCTAAATGATGAAACAATTTTTCTTGGTTATTCAATCAATAGCAAAGCCTATAGAGTATTTAACAAAAGAACATTAGAAGTAGAAGAATATGTTCATGTTATTTTTGATGAATCTAACCCCTTAACTTCTAAAAAAGAAGAGTGCATTGATAATGATATAGGTACAATTGACAAAGCTATAAAGGACATAAGCTTAAAGGACAAACCAACATAAGAAGGATAAGAAATGGTAAGTAAAGATCATGGTGATCTACCAAGAGAATGAAGGTATGTAACTTCATATCCTAAAGATTTGATTATAGCTGATCCCTCACAAGGTGTTAGGACTAGATCATCACTTAGAGAAGCACATGTTACCTAGCATTTGTTTCACAAGTAGAACCACATAGTAAGAAGAAGCTGACAATAACCCTAATTGGATGATGGCCATGCATGAAGAACTTAATCAATTTGAAAGAAATAACGTATGGGCCTTAGTAAATAGACCATCAGACTATCCTGTTATAGGAACTAAATAGGTTTTTAGAAATAAACTGGATGAAAAAGGAAATATAATTAGAAATAAAGCTAGATTAGTGGCTAAAGGGTGTAATCAAGAAGAATGAATAGATTTTGATGAAACCTATACACCCATAGCAAGACTAGAAGCTATAAGATTATTACTTGCATTTGCTTGTTACATGAATTTCAAATTATTTCAAATAGATATAAAAAGTACATTTCTAAATGGTTTTATTTTAGAAGAAGTTTTTGTAGAACAACCACTAGGTTTTGAAAATCATGCTCTTCCAAATCATGTTTTCAAACTTAACAAAGCATTGTATGGATTAAAATATGTACCTAGAGCATGGTATGATAGATTAAGCAAATTTTTACTTGAAAATAACTTTGTTAGAGGCAATGTAGATACAACATTATTTATTAAGAAAAAAAAATGATATGTTAGTCATATAGATTTATGTAGATGACATATTTTTAGTGCAACTAATGAGAATCTATGTAGAGAATTTGCTGAGCTTATACATGACGAATTTGAGATGAGCTTGATAAGCGAACTGACATACTTTCTTGGACTCCAAATTAAGCAAACAAAGGAAAGAATTTTTATCAACCAAGCAAATTACATCAAGAAAATCATTAAGAAGTTTGGTATGGAGTCAGCCAAAGAAATGAGCACACCCATGAGCCCCTCTACAGACTAGACAAAGATGAAGATGGCCACAATATTGATCAAAAGCTTTATTGAGGTATGATCGGATCATTATTGTATTTACCTGCATGTAGGCCTGATATCTTGTTCAGTGTATGTATATGTACTAGATTTCAATCAAATCCTAAAGAATCACATACACTTGCTATTAAAAGAATCATAAGATATCTAAAAAGAACAAGTAATCTAGGTCTACGGTATTCTTAGCAATCTTCATAAATTTAATTGGATTTTCTGATGCTGATTATGATGGATGCAAAATTGATAGAAAAAGCACTAGCGGTACATGTCAATTCTAGTGTTGAACTTAATCTCATGGCACTATAAGAAACAAAACTCTATAACACTGTTTACTGCTGAGGTGAGTACGTAGCTGTAAGAAGTTGTGCACAAGTGCTTTGGATTAAGCAACAACTAAAAGACATTGATGTTATTCAAACAAAAATTTCTATCAAATGTGATAACATAAGTACTATTAATTTGACAAAGATTCCAATTTAGCACTCAAGAACAAAATATATAGAAATTAGACATTACTTTATTAGAGATCATATACAAAATGAAAATATTGAACTTGAATTTGTTCCAATTGAAAACCAACTTGCTGACATCTTTACTAAGCTACTTAATGAAGAAAGATTTCAAATGATTAGAGGAGAATAGATTTATGTGACCCATTTTAGATTTTAACTTAATTTCTTCTAATTTAAAAAAAATATCTAGAAGACCTCCATAACCAATTTGAAGTAGATACCCACTTTATTTAGTGTGTTCTTAGAGCTAGGCCCTTTTTATTAGAGTTTTAGAGCCTTTTTATTGATTTTTGCTCGAGCCGACTCGAACAGACAAGGTTCTAGCCGAGCCGACTCGGATGTCAGGATAGTTATTTTATATATAAGCCATAGGATCAAACTTAGGGCATATGTTTCCTATTGAACCTTAGCCGAGCTACTGAAAAAACCCTTCCAAGACATAGGGACCACTTCTCCACCCCACTTTCCTTAAGATTCACTCAATCCATCTTCCACATCATTGATTTGCTTCAGATGGCATCGAAAAGAGTGGTTGCTAAGAGGCCCAAACGAGCGGAAACAAGCACACAAAGGGAAAGAAGGACCAAAAGAAGAGAAGAGGAGTCGACTAAAGCTCAACAGCAAGAAGAGGAAAGAAATTTGTCTCCACAAGTACCAAGGCAGGTAATTTCTATGGCAAATCGGTCCGTTACCATTGGAAGAGAAGATAAATTTCAGTCTTCTTGAGAATTTAGGGCTAAGAATTGGAGATTGGATTAAAGGTCAAGGCTGGGATAACATTTGTTCCTTAGATATACCAACCTACCCAAGTCTTATTAGAAACCTTTTTGAGAATCTGTCATTTGCTGAAAACTATATTGAATCAAATGTTAAAGGAATAAGAATTGTATTGAATGAAGAAGTAATTAGCAGAGTTTTGAGGATGCCTAATGAAGGGAGAAATCATTTGGTTTTAAAGGACAAGCAGAAAACCCTGAGGATCATATTGGAGAGGGAAATGTTAATGAAATCTCAACTGTTTAGGCTAATATCTTATCATTGGAGATGAGATTATTACATAATATGATCAGCAGGATATTTTTGCCAAGGACCGGGAGCTTCAACTGGGTCAATGAGTGCGATATGGTCTTCATGAGGCATATGATTAAGGGGGAGACCCTCAATCTGCCATCCATTATGCTTGCTTAGATATGGGATGCAGCCCGAAAGGCTAAGGCCTGCTTACCTTATGGTATGGCATACACACTGCTATTCAGAGATTCAGGAGTTGATTTGGAGGGTGAGAATAGTAGACTACTACACCACACTGATACTTATTCAATGAAGTCCCTACAGAGGATGGGCTACCATCAGGTTGAGGGAGTCTAGAATAAGAAAGTATCATGTCAGAGAGTGGTTCACCAATCATCGGATGAGGATGAGGAGCAGAGCACCACATTGCAAATACTAAGACTGCCAAAGAGGAGTTAGATGATGAGAGTGATAGTGGCTCCAGTGATTCTGATGGAATTCTTCTGATGAGGGAGTTTCATGGACAGGCTCACCAGACTAGCAGCCTAGGACTCCACTAGCACATTCTGCACCTACACCATCAGATGCACCTGCACATCCAGGACCTTCTACTCCGGCACTATTGACTCTGTTATTGATTTTAATGATAAACAAAATACTTAAGTATAAGTTGAGTACTAACTATTTTTTTAAAGTGTGTTTTATAGAAAAATGTACTCATCGATCCAACAGTTTTAATTTCTTGTCAAAGAAATGAAGAAGTCCCCTCCATGAATGAAAGATCAGTTTTAAATGGACTTAAGCACTTGAAGATTGCTTCAAATAACACAAAGAGTTCAGCACAAATTGGTTTTCAACAGAGGTTCAGTGGTTTTTGAAGAAATCTCAGCAAGTGTCGACTTAAAGTGTCGACTCATAACTCAAGTATCGACTCATAATAGTGGAAGTATCGACTCAAGCTGGCACGCAGAAAGAATTTCAAATGGCACGGTTGAAGTGTCGACTCATGCAGTCAAGTGTTGACTCAAGGATCGGTTCATCGCCTGAAAAATTTTGATACAAAATACTGAAATTGAAGACTTGTCTGAAGTGTCGACTCATGGATGTCAAGTATCGACTCAGTGTCGACTCACCTGAAGAAGTGTCGACTCACCTAAGAATTCCAGAGAGCTTAAGTGAAGAAATTTGAACTAGGTGTCGACTCATGAAATGTAAGTGTCGACCCAAAATATCAACTCACAGCTTGAAATGTCGACACTTGGAGTTCTGGGAGCAGTAATGGCTAGTTTTTCAAACATAGAACTCGGCCCTCTGGCTCCCAATGGCTAGTTTTTTATGCCTAACAACCATAAACTGACTTTGAGGCCTTGTGTGATGGGGATCCAGGGCAGGTCTGGATTCTTTTTCTTTTTTTCTTATTTTCTCGCATTTTTTATTTTGCCTATTCCCGCTATTCACCTATTCCCACTATTCCATCTTTATCCCAAACTTATCCCTACCTTATCTACCTTATTCCATCTTCATCCCGTGATTTTAAAAAAAACTATCCAAACCCTAGTCGCCGCCCCACCGCCCCAGATCCGGGCTGCCCAACCCCCGAAGCCTTTGTCGGCCCGCCCGCTATTGCCCGACGGCCCCGCCCTCACCGGAAACCCGGCGTCCATCACCCCTGCCTGTGGAAGATGAAGGGAGGGCCGTGGGAAGACCACCAAGCCACCCACGGCCGCCGCTGCCGCTTGCCACCACCGCCATGCTATCGGCCGCCCGCCCGCCGTCCGTCCGCGGCCCTCGCCTGGCCACCAGAGATCCTCGCCGGTGCCTTGGGCCCCATACCCATGGAAGCCCCAACAACGTGCATAGGGGTGCCATGCCACCGCTCGTCGTCGCCCGCGTTGGGCCATCCGTCGGTTGCCACCGTGCCGCCGTCCCGCCATCCTGCCGACTCGCCGGTGCCCTGGGGGCCCCCATGGACCACTGAAAGAAACAGGGTGCAGGGGGTTTGACAAAGGTCCTATGCTAGGCATGCAAATAGGGGACGGGAGCACAGGGGATTTTAAAAACATTTTTTAAAAAATCACGCAGCGGAAAATTGCTCCGCCAGAACCTAATCTCTTCAAGTTGAATGTATAAAATAGGCATGTAACAAAGCATATAATATTTGTAAAAATATATAAATAAATAATTTATTTATGCATGATAAAAGAAAAATTTTTCATACCTTTATTTCACCTGGAAACTCTGGAATATCTGCTGGAATAGCTGGGATAACAGGAATAACTTTATCCTATTGTCTTCTTCCTTGGACGTTTGGTTACTCTGTTTTTGCTCTTCAAAACAG